>OX352480.1:22324047-23754056 GCA_947093115.1 Brenthis daphne
TTGACGGAGTTATAGATGTATTTTACAATACTCTCAATAATATAATTTCAAAATTTGTTCCCCTTAAAAGAACAAGCCTTTCACACTACCCACGGTGGTATTCAAAATCTTTAATACACATTATAAGAGACAAAAAAGAAGTTCACAAACGATGGAAGATCTATAACAATCCGCGAGACTACGACGAATTCGCTTTACTTCGATCTCGGCAAAAAGTCAACCAAATAAAGTGCTTTAATTCTTATAACCAACGTATGCAAGAATTTATTAAAAAAGATCCTAAAATGATCTTTACATACATGAAAACATTGAGAAACATTAAATATGGCTATCCTAATACAATGACATATAATGACAAAACTTATAACGAGGATACTGGAGGCTTGTATTGGATTTAGTCAATACTTCCACAGCATTTTTACAAAACCCGCCACATCATATGAAGATCTTGAACTGAACACTAACGTTATTAATGATACAATTTCTGCATTTGCTATAAAAGAAAATACTGTTCTTAACCATCTAAAAAAACTTAACATACACAAGGGCCCAGGAAGTGATAATATTCCACCAATATTTTTAAAAAACTGTGCAATGAATCTTGCTAAGCCTCTTACAATCATTTTTAACTTATCAATAAATAATTTCGGATGCTTTCCTTCTAAATGGAAAGAAGCCTTAATAGTGCCTATTCATAAAAATGGATCTAGAAATCTAATAACAAATTATCGACCGATCTCAATCTTAAATGCTATGAGTAAAGTATTTGAAAAAATCATTTATGATCTAATTGGACCTACTATAACGAAATCTATCCCTGGAGAACAACACGGATTCATGCACAGACGCTCCACAGTAACAAATTTAGGAGTCTTTACAAACTACATCTTTGACGCTATGGACGGACGCGACCAAGTCGATGTGATTTACACTGATTTTGAGGAAGCCTTTGATCGCGTAGACCACATAATTTTACTACAAAAGTTACATCAGTTAGGAATACAGGGAAATCTTTTTAGATGGTTTACATCATATATTAAAAATAGAATGCAAGCAGTAATTATAGGCGATGCTAGAAGCAACTTCACGTGTTTACCCTCTGGTGTACCACAAGGTTCAGTACTGGGGCCTCTTCTATATAATGCATATCTTTATGATATAGATAAATGCTTTAGGCATTCTCAATTCTTAATGTTTGCTGATGACAAAAAAATCTTTCTTAAGGTCAAAACTATTGAAGATTGCATAAAAATACAAGAAGACTTAAACACACTAGCCCATTACTATGAAATAAATAACATCAAGGTAAATGTTAGTAAGTGTCATCACATAACTTTCAGTCGAAAAGAGAGACCCATCCATTACAACTATAATATTAACGGAATATCCATCGAAAAAGCTACCTCTGTAAAAGATTTAGGTATTACACTTGATCAGAAACTATCTTTTTCGGAACATTACGACATAATAATAAACAGGGCATACAAACAGCTTGGATTCATTAAACGAGCTACACAAAATTTCACGAATACAGAGTGTATTAAACTTCTTTACTTTACGTATGTACGAAGCATTTTAGAATATGGCAGTAACATCTGGTCACCTTATTACCAAATACTTATCAAAAGACTTGAAAATATACAAACTAAGCTCATAAAATATTTACAATTCAAGGATTTTAAATACTTTGATACATACCAAATTGCATACAAACACTACGGCATTGAAATACTTGAACATAGACGCACACAAAGTGACATTACTTTGTTACAAGCAATTTTAACTGGCAGAACTGATTGTCCTGACTTGCTGTCAAATATATCACTACTTGTCCCAAAATTAAGAACGCGACACACCGCCCTATTATATGAACCACCAAAAAAAACACTATATGCTAAAAACGGCATCATACCGCGTCTGACACGAACCTATAACAAATATTACAGCGACTTAGACATATTTAATCTCTCTAAACACGCTCTTAAAAAAAAAATGAAAATGCTTAATGTCTTCATATACCCGTAATCTACATAAATAGGTGTACATAACTGTAAATATATCCGTAACTACTATAGACCCGTACAGTTATACATAACACAGAAACACACATATACTCACAAACATACACACACACACACACACAAACACACACACACACACACACACACACACACACACACACATACATACGTACACACCCGCAGATACATGTAAACACATTATGTTTGATGTGCATATCAGTAGTATGATCAATTTAATTTATTCAGACTTTTTCTTCCTTTATTACTCTGTACTCTGTTGTCTAATACATACACTATTATATCTAATAGAATAATCTAATCTTGGCCATATTTATTAATAACTCTGTGCTCTAACTGTATATCAACAATTTTATAACGCTGTAAGATTACCAATAAATAAATAAATAAATAAATAAACAGCCCTACGCTCGGATACTGTCTCCCACACGTTTTTGTTTTCAAACTTCCCACTCATAACATTATTACGATGAAATATTTTAAAATAAAATTATATCTAAAGATAGACTCGTCTTAGTTGATTTAATAATATTGAAGGCAAGTGCCTGAGGAAAGGCAACGTTTTTAACGGTCTTGGGTCAAAGGGCTTATAATTTTATCATGTTCATCTGTCTGTATGTCACAGATATTTTACTTTATTGGTACTGTAAATCTGGAAAATAAAATAATATTACTTTATGCATATAAAATAAAATTGAGTATACATGAGCTTGAAGAATATAGATCTTTCAAAGAAAGATAGAAAATGCTTTCTAAGAGACTCTTACTTTAGTCTATAGCTGTTAACTTATCATACGATTTTTAAGTCGTTATCGTTATCCGTCCGTCTAACTTTAAAGTACAGAGTCAATATATACAGAAATTGATCTTTCAAAATATGTAATGGGGAATATATAGATGCTTTTTGAGTTTTATTTAAAAACACGATTTGTTATTTTAGCGGCCGCAAAATAAAGGTTTAAACAACAAACTTATTGTTGCTGACAGTATAATGAAGATCGTGGATCTATTTCGTGGATCATTAGCGTATTTATTTGCTTTTAACGAAACAAAATAAACAAAATACGCAACTTTAAAATATTACACAAATTTCATGTTAATGGAATGGAAGGAAAAATTTGAAGAACTATTGAAATAGAGTTAAGTTTATTGTACAGTCGCGATGTAAAACTGAGATGTGAAAAAAAATCTTATATTTACGAGTAGGTACTTACTTAATTTTAGGATTACATTTTTCTCGAAAGTTCAAAATTGTTATAAGTGTGATGATATTATTATCTAAATATTATTAAGTATTATAATAATATTCATATATTTGATCGATATTGATTGATTACCAAATATTTAAATATAGATATTCTTGTCTTTAAAATCATTAGAATGTTTCCTTATTTTGGGTATATTTATTATTGCGGTACTTTTCTTTCATGTCCAATGTTGATTGAGTGTCAAAGTCGCTACAGCTCTCCACTCTGTAGGCATCTCCATTCTTCCAAACACTTTCGGAACATGCACGTTGCTCCTAATACTAAATTTCTAACAGCAGTATGAATTGTGAATGGAAAGTGGTTTGGAGTGGTGGGAGTGGAGAGGTCGTGAATGGGTTGAAACAAATATAATTTAATAATAATTCAGCCACTTTTAAACTCTCCACTGCTGGTCATTCCGTCTAGACACAAGGGACACTAAGTGCGCGAGTTTGATTTCCAGTGGTCTGTATTTATAATTTTTTATCGTTAGCCCTAACTCAGAGCAACTCACACTTAGACCAACGCTTATATAAAAACACTTGTAAAAAGGCAATTAACTATATTGACTTTGGAATATTTGTAATCGATATTTATTAAGAATTTCCTGAGAGTCCGTAAAATTATTTGAAATGCGCTGCATACAATTTACAATTTATTTGATTCACCGATCTTCGACGTTTCTTGATTGCCCTCTTCAAGTCTTAATGCATCATTTGACTACAAATCAATTTTATTGGGAAATTGATTGAGAAAATTCCGTCTCGTTACAAATATAATAATAAAAATACCTTACCGGCAGTTGAAAACTCAAACTGTTGAGTTTGTTTAGAAAGTGTTCTCTGATTAAGTTACGTAAAGTACGCTTATGCCAATTCCATTATTTTATTTTCTAGGCTTATTTGTAAACAATAATTAATGATTTGTATTACTTTATTTCTACCAGAATTGTACTTATCATTAAAGATATATTATATACTTATACAAAATATTCAAGTACAAGGTATTTAATCTGGCATTTAGCGACCGGTTTTTCAAAAAACATAAAATAGTTATAAAAAAACTTTAAAAGCAAAACTCAAAATTCAAAATTTGATCCCAATCTTTAAAGCCGTTTCTGAGATACACCAAATACATAGATGTATACATATACAAGAATTGCTCAATTAATAATGTAAGATTTTAAGATGAATAAGTTATTGTTAAATAAAGATGACAGCAAAGAGCTGATCGAAACGTCAGAAACTAAAAATTAAAAATAAAGCCGCGAAAAAATCCAAAAAGGTAGTTTTATTAAAATTTCAAATATTCGATTAAATTTAAAAAAAGCAAGGGATTGTTAAAATAAATCTTCAATGGAGCTGAAACAAAAATGATTAAGGTCAAATATAGCGAAGACGTTTTCTTAAGTTCAAATAACAGAAAAAACCAGTGATGTTACCTACGAGTCCACATATAAAGAAACGTATACATTATGTAGATTTGCAAGCCAACTTAAGCCAGTGTCCTCCCAAACGGCTTGGAAGGAAAACGAAGTCCGACAAAGGATTTTGAGGCTCAGCCTAAAGTCATGGAGATTTCTTGATACCAAAAATCGTAGGAACTACATAGTACATTATTGGCCAAAGATTTGCTCTTACTGATTAACATCTAATTTATTACTACACGCTGAGAGAATAATCAAGATAGATAGACCTTTGCCATTGTGATTACGTGTACTGTGAACAGGATATAATTATATTTTTGGATGAAATTCATGCCTATAGGTAATTTACCTGCGAAATCAGATTATTTTCATTTCAGTATATTTTTTGGTTATACGTTTATTATCAATTATTTTGAGTTATCTCTTGTTTATGTTTTTATTTGTTTTTGTTTAAATAAATATGTTGGGACATTAACACACAACACCATCTAGTTCCATGGTAAGCTACGAGGCTTGTGTTATGGATACCAGATAGTTGATACACTACACATATATAACTTTAAATACGGATGACTGAGTATATACATTCGAGCTCATGACACAATGAATGCTCCCTGTGGAATTCGAACTCGCGACCGCTGGTACAGCAAGTAGGGTCACTATAAACTGAGCCAAACGTGTACATATGTACATATACTGTTTATCACTCACTCTTTTTCAACTTACTGTACAACTATAACTATCATCATAGTATTTCTTCAATAAATATATATATATATATATATATATATATATATATATATATATATATATATATATATATATAAAAGACAACAATATATAAAATACAACAATACAATATATAAATTTATTTGCGATAACACATTCCATACAAATCTTTTAAAGCTCAGAAATATATTATATTTTTTATTATTATATTTTTATATTATTAATTTATATTATGTTGATGTCGTGTATAAGTCATTTACTTGTTTCTAATATACTTCTTCAGAATAAAATGTTCAGTAAATATAAAAAATATGGTTATAAAAGAAAATATTTAGTTATGTCACAGGGTGGGGGAAATGATTATTCCCAACTAACAGCAATAATGATGCAGGTCAACACCATCTGTCGCTGTCTGATTTATGACGCGGAGGAAAAAGCGATCTTTTTCTTTTCTTGCCTACTAGAAATGACGAAAAAATACTTGAACGTTTCGTAGAACTAACTTTCTTGCGAGACTTAACGTGTTAGGTGATTTATTTTGTCGTTAATCTGTTACTAGTTTTGAATTACAATATTTTCTTTTCAATAAGTTCCAATTTCTTTTATATTTTGTTATAGTAATTTACATATTAAACAATTAATAAAAAAAAACATTTTATTAATGCAAAATCACCCAATTGTAATTATAAAACTATTATAAAAAAAATAAGGTAATATTTTTGAGTTTCTGTAAATAAAAAAGAAGCAAGTAACATATTTATCTATAAGCTTCTGTTTTATCTTCTATGCGTATTTTAAAGGTTCAATAATTATATAAAAAGAATATGTTACTAACAAAAATGTTTGAACGAAAAGCTGGCAGCTGTAACATTTGTAACTAAAAGTAAATATTGATGATATGATGTTCTCCTAGCCGATTCCGGCTACGGCGGCCAATCTCATTGAGACTAGCCAACTGCGCAGGAGATATTATAGTGCTCAAGTGTACGCGCCGATACAAGCGCACTCTCTATTCCTATCACTCTTATACTCCAGTGGGACGACTGCTCGACACGACCGGTGAGAGTTAAGGCGCAGGACCGACGGCTTTACGTGCTCTCCGAGGCACGGGGGTGAAGCACCGCCAACTTCCCAACTCCGGGCTGTTACTGAGACTTACTATACAGAAAGACTCAATAACTAAACTTGGCCCGACCCGGGACTCGAACCCAGGACCTCCGAGTGTGCAGCCGTACATGCTAGCCACTACACCACCGAGGCAGTTTGATAATTGAAAGTAAATATTAATAAGATTATAATAAGATTTTCCAAAAAAATATTTAATATGCAGAATCGACTTAGTTACAATTTTATTATATGTATAGAAGATATATTCATATTATAGTTGTGTAAATGTACATATTATATTACAGTTCATTCTATCATTCACCAGAAGTGTAAATATTCCTTTTGTGGTAATGTTTGCATTCTAACCATAACTAAAATGATTCGGCTATCGGATAATACAATTTATACTTTAATTTAAAATAATTAGTTTAACATTATTTTGCTTTTAGGGTTCAGTAATCGAAGACTTCAATCGGGTTCCTCTTACTAGGACGTCGCCGTTCGACTGTCTGTCTTCTTCTCTTTTAGAGGAAATGAAAAAAAAAGGATTTCTTTTGGTTTTGAATCTAACAAAGAAATCCTTATATAATAAAAAAGCTCAAGTATAGTGTGGTCACAGCTTTTACTTAAGTTTAGTAACGTTAGTAGTCTTTTGAGCTTATACTACATATAGTAAGGTATTAAACCAAGTCACTATTACATATTGAGTCGTGGTATGACACTTTATAAGGTCACTTGATTTTCTCACTTTTAAAATATACGTGAACCACTAAGTATTTTTTGTTTATTGCCTTTTAAATATTTACCCCGCACTCTGCATTAGTGCCACTTAGCTTTTAAGGTTAGTGCGCTGTGATGGCGCTGTCTTACTATAAGAATAATATAAAACTATGTTTATTACGATAAATGTTAAATATTGTTTCACTTTCGTTGACTGATTTTAATAGTGTTACCCTATTATTATAAGTTAAAAGATATTTTAATAATGAGAGCTTTAAGGGCTTTTAACGTTTTGTAAATAAATAATTTATTTATTATTTTTTAAAGTATTCCGCCTATTAAGGTATTGTGGTAGACCAGTGGTAACGCGTTCGCTTAGGAATCTCAGTGAAGCGTGAGTCAGTGAAGCTCTACGTGAAAGAAGGACAAACAAACAATGTGTTTGTTTGTTTGTTTGTTTGTTTGTTTGTTTGTTTGTTTGTTTGTTTGTTTGTTTGTTTGTTTGTTTGTTTGTTTGTTTGTTGGTCCTTCTTTCAGATTGATAATATTAGTATGGATTGTTTTATGTTATATATTTATTTTGTAATACAGTTGCAGTTGTAATTCTTTTGAGAAAATAACTGTCTTAAAACATTAACCTATTTTGACAGAACACAATATTTTTTGAAGCAAATATACCACCTATAATACCACTGCTGTATGTATGTCATATCATATCACAACTAGCATTGCCCGCGGCTCCGCCCGCGTTCCGATGACCAAAAAACAAATTCTTAGGTTTTACATATGAGTATACTCTTACATTGCAGTTTTCGTATTTTTTCTCAGAAATGAAACATTTTCCCGCGGTAAAATCATCTTATATGTTGACCCGGATAACCAGCTACCCATACCAAATTTCATCAAAATCCCTCCAGTGGTTTTTTTGTGATGCGGTAACAGACAGACAGACAGACAAACAAAAATTATAAAAACTATAGATTCGGCCTCTGTATCGATAATAATGTCTATTTCAATAAGATTTTCCAAAAAATATTCGGCTTAGTTATAATTTTATTATATGTAGAGATAATAAATGTTGACTGACCACAAAAGTTTAACAACTGGTGTAACATTGCTCAATGAAAACGAGGTATCAAATTATATATTTTGTGGTTTAATGCGATTTGGTATATTTTGTCTTCCTGAATTTTGTTCTAACATAAAATATAAATGGCTAGTGATTTATCCTTACTTCGCTTAGGAAAAGCTTGAATGGTTTAGCAATGCGTAATAGTAAAAATTCTTTTTTTGGGTCAGGACCTTTAACAGGCGTATACAGAATAACCCACTAGAGTTTTATCACAATCAGATCAATTGTTTAGGAACGTATAGAGGACAAACAAACGAAATTCATTTTTATTTACTTATATGTAGACAGATAGAAGGTACGAGTAGGTATATAATTATAACAATTTTATTTAAAACGAGCTGACCCGACAGATGTCGTACTGTCTAAATTTTAATCATTTTATCGGTACTTTGAAATTCTTATAAATTTGCTAAAGAAATTAAATATTTATATGTTTTCAAATTTTCCAATTTTTCATATGACATCTTTTGCAATTTTTCCTCCCCTAAAAACTTAGTTCAGACTATAACGAGTATATATATATATATATATATATATATATATATATATATATGTCACAAATCACTTCATATATATATTCGGGTCAACATATAGGATACTTTTTACCGCGGGAAAATATCTCGTTTTTGAGAAAAAATACAAAAACTGCAATGTAAGAGTATACTAACATCTAAAACCTAAGAATTTGTTTCTTAGTCACCTGAACGCGGGCGATGCTAGTCCAGTATATAAAGTGATTTGTGACTTACGTTACGTGAATATTGACAATTTAAATAAAACTATCTTTTTGGATTTTTTCGCGAATTTATTTTGATTTTTGGTTACTGACGTTTTGAATGCTACAGCAATCTTGGGCACGGGAAAGACTTACGTAGGTTACTAGAAGGTTTCAAAGGTAACCTTGGGAAATATAAGAAAAGCGATCGTGAGATTAGAATTGAATAAAAAAAGCTTTTTGAAGTCGGCTAAAACTCAGTACTAAAATTATATTAAAGCCAGGAAAGTTTTCACTACGTGCTCTCTTTCTTGAAAAATAAAGTATTTTGTAATTGGCAATTGTGTTAGAATAGCGATTGATCCATGGCACCATGCGACGTTACAGTATAAGAGCTACGGTATGCTAATTTGGACGTGTACGCTTTTATTACAAATGAATTTACACCGTATACCTAATGCAATAATGATCAATATCAAATGCTTGCATGAAAGCTGCAGTTTATAAACACTTGTATTTATAAACATTTTTCTGATGTTAATTATTTATTTGTATTTTAACTAGTAATGTAAGTAAAATTGCTCATAATTGAAAGCTTACTAAAGGCATTATTAAAGCTCTCTATGAATATTGGAGGTGTACTTGTGACGACACGTTTGGCTCAGTTTGTAGTGATCCTACTTGCTGTGATAACAGTCGCGGGTTCGAGTCCCGCTGGTGGTATTCATTTGTGTGATGAACACGAATGTTTGTACTTGCTTGAAAACGGCAACTTATATCAAAAATATAGTTCAGGCAGTTTAGTTGAATTTTTAACCAATTATAGTGCGGTTTCACTTAATTTAACATTAAATGTTAATTTAAGTGAAACCGCGCTTATTAATTATTTATAAAAAATAATAAATTATAAAAATTTATTATTTCATCATTAAAATAAGAAATTAAATTATTTTAATTATTTTTAAAATAAATTCTAATAATAATAATACAAAATAGATATGATTTTTTTTTCAATCAGTTCAATGAATAAAAAAGTTATGTCAATTTAAAAAATAATCAAGACACTCACTTCTGCAACACATTTTTTCAATGTATTTACTTACACTCAGTCAAGCCTAAAGAAAATACTTCAAAATGTAGGTATTAAAATAAAATAGTTTAGGGGGTTTAATTCCTTTATTGGTTCATTTAATAACAAACATTGATGTTAGCTTTCGGTTACAATAATCTTAATACTATATAAATAATGCATAAACATCTATTACACATACAGATTGAGTTAAATTGTATGATAAACCAACTTTTATACTTGACAAAGTCTTATCAATAAAATCATAGATTAACCGTTTCAATGAAAAATCTGAAAATATTTTGAACACTGCTAATGTAAGGAATTGTGAAATTATTTTGAATTTGTATCATTAAAGTTTCTTCGTTCTTTCAAATAGTATGTAGTAAAAACTTTAGTTGATGATCTTGATTTGATATTAACGTTGTTCTTATATATAGTTCTTATATACTGTAACAGCTTCTTATAAAGTGCCAGTAAAATATAATAAGTTAGAAATAACATCAGTTTATACAGATAAATAAAATTTGTAATGTTGAAATAAATTTTTTTTACTAAATGCATACGAATTTTTGTACGGCTCTTATAAGAAAAACACAATTTTTAACATTTTTGTCTGTCTGTCTGTTTGTTCTGGCTAATCTCCAACACGGCTGGACCGATTTTGATGGGATTTTACTGGCAGATAACTGATGTTCTAAGAAGTAACTTAGGCTAGTTCTATTTTGGAAAAAGAATTAGGTTTCTGCGCAAAAATTTAAAACTCAAATTGTGAATAAAATCCGCGTACCTAGGGACACACTCGAGCGAAGCGAGTGTAAGTTCCTAGTATATAAAAACTGTAAAACATGTAATTTTTACTAACACGTTATTGGACTTATCAGTTATTTATGAATTTATTGATAAAACATTACGAGACTATGCCACCTTTACATTTTACATAATTAAGAATATTTACAGAATGCTAGTGTTTATGTAAAATACATAATATGGCTGAAAATGTGTAAAATTGTAAATCATGATTTATTAGATGCAATTTGTATACATATAAAAAAGTAAGTATGCTCGTTTGTTTCAATGTATGTGTTCTATTATCTGATTATGATGAAACTTTGGTTATTTTAATATGTACGTACTCGCCATGGTTTTTAAGCTTATGGAACCTAAATTTTTCCGTTACTATGAAATTTATTTGTTCAAACAGTAGTTTTGGTGTACATATGTATGTATGAATAAACATATATTTGTACTTTAGACTACACCTGGAAAAAATTGGGTCGAGTGGCTAGTTTATATAAGAATGCTAGAGTATCAAAATAGATCGATAGAACAGCCCACATTTTCAAAGGTAGATAAAACAAAAAAGTCCGCTTTTGTTAAAATTGGGCAAATATGGATTTAATATTTCCATTGGATTGATATTGAACAGAGCGCTGCAAGCATAAGTTAATATTGTTGAACGGAATTACTTCTTGTTCGTTGAATCTTCGTAATATGTAGGCAATATGCATCTAGAGTTTTTGTGTCAACCTCACTACTTTTTAACCCCCTACGCAAAAAGAGGGGTGTTATAAGTTTGACGTCGATGTCTGTCTGTCTGTGTGTGTGTGTCTGTTTGTAGCATCGTAGCTCTCAAACGGATGGACTGATTTCCATGCGGTTTTTGCATTTGAAAGCTAGTAGTGTAATTTGAGCTCTTAAAAACTGGACGATAGGAGAATCAAAATATTTTGTCACCAATCTCTATAGCACTATAAAATTGATATTTTCTTGTAATATATTATGTAAAGGCAGCATTACATTGATCGTTTACTGGATATTAGAAGTAATTTCGAGCTTAAAAAAGCTGTAAAAAAAATCTATGACTACATGAACTGAAATTAGATATATTAAGCCAGCGTATGAGAGGATGTGAATATTTTTAATCTTGATCATAAATAAATATTAGCTTACATCCATAAAGTTTGTTGTATATTAATTACTTGTGATTTTTTTACTTTAATTAAAAAATAAACTTTTTCGCTTAGTTAAAATTATAAACTATAAAAAGCACTCACTTAGAGGGCAATATTTTGAAATCGAATTGATTTGGTATTGATATGTAGATAAAGTAATAATAGTATTTTTAATGTACTAATGAGAGCATATTGGTAATAAATTGATATGTTGTTAGATGTCTTCATATATGCAGTAAACGTTCAACGATCTCGTGTTCTCGTGGCTAGTATAGCGAGCTGATGTAGGAGAATGGAATTAAAACAGATTATGAAGAATGCGATAAAACTAATCATTAAATATATGTTTGTATTTAGCCATTTTTGAACGTTGAAGTTAGAAAAATAAGTACCAAAAAGGGGTTTTGTCGAGACGCATAAAGGCCAAACGTTTGTCTTTTTTTATTTAATTAAATATATATTTAATTAAATAAATCTATTAAAATGAATTAATTAATTAATAATTTATTATTTAATTTTTTGATAACATATTTTATATTTTTTGGTATTAAGCTGCTATATTTTTATTAAAGTAAGATCGATATATCTTAACTAAATGTCTAAAATCAAAATTGTTATAACGCCGTTAATTGGAGGTTGTAAAATATTTATAATCACATTTAATCACAAACCGTTCAAAAACCATTTATTGTTGCAAAAACTGACAAAAATTAACAAGGGAAGTTTTTAAACTTGAAACAAACATATGAAGCAATTTCATTTTATATAGAAACACTGCTACATCAGCACGCCTATACTCCTGTATACTCCGAATAAAATCCAATCTAAACATCCCTTATTCTAACAATAGTTAACATATTAAAATATAGTATGTCTTAAATCTAAACACTATTTAATGAAACGATTATGTAAATCAGTCATTTGAAGAATAACGTTAAACTTAATATTAGATCATTTTTATTAGAACTATGATAATTAAGTAGTGAAAGTAGGATAGTCGTACAGGTGTACACTGTAGTGTAGATTTTATACAAACTTAAATGTCGATCATATCATAATGCTCGATATTAATAGACCTCGAAATCCTCGCAAATGTGCGGCCGCTACTACGTAAGTACTCAATATTACTCAACATTTATATTATAATTTCATATATTAAAAATGACTTTCGCGTAATTATAAATAAATATTTCATAATCAATAGGATCGGTTCCCATTTACTAACACTATATATATAATAAAATTATTCATATAATTGAATAGACCACGAACGCGTAGAAACGCGTAGGAGTCTTAGAAAAAAACTCATGTTATGTTAGAACGTGCGTGGGGTTGAAAGGTTCCGAAATCGCCTCGACTTGAATGTTAATAATATCCGGTAATTTAAAAGTAAAGCATTCCACACATTTCAGCCTTTTTGTGATGGACGGACGCTACCGCACATCTTATAATACCTTTTTAATATCAACCTACCTTTAGAGTCCATCACTATCATTATAATTAACCACCTCCTTAAAATTTTAATTTTAATCTTGGCACTTTTTTTCATTAAATCGATCACAGAGCTCGATTTTTTTGCCAATTGGCTAAAAAAAATTTAATTTTAAAATAGGCCAGACGACCAAGCTTATATCGTAGATTGGCGATTTACGTATTTCAATTTTAATTATTATAAAACAAATAAATTTAAGCTAATTCAAATAGCTTCTATGCGGCTTCGCCAAAACAATTATTTTTACCTTTCATTTAAACGCAAACACTGCCGTGGTCTCATTTATTGATGTTTTATAAAAATATACAAGATATCAAATCAAAAATTTTCAATATATACTAAAATGTGACATTAATAAAAATATCTGTTCAAAACTGTCGACAAAAGCTTTATAGGACGGAAGCTTAATAATAATAATCTTTAAGAAGCTATAGGAGGTATCGTAGTATAAAAGACAAACGTAAGTGTAAAACTAAATGTATGGGAAAATTTGATTTGACCGAAAAGTTAAATATTGTTATAATCTGTGATATGAATTCCTTATGTAGTGCCTTTGGCAATTTTCCTAATATATGTATATAATATCAAGCAAAACCCTATAGGTTCGCCTATAACATGTACATTTTTGAAAGAAATCTAATTAATTTACACTCAAAACTTCACGTAAAAACGACATGTGTCGTATTATGATACTTGAAGAACAATTCAAAAAAATCTTTCGAAACAAAGACAGATATCGATATAGAAAATGAAATAATAGAAGAAATATACACATACAATATTAATATCAAGAGATTTTACGCTAGTTATCGACTAACAGCAACAATTACATTTATTAAATTACGATCAAAGTCTTAAGACTCTAAAGCATTACAAGTTTTCTTACCTAATGATAAAATTCATCACGTCTATCACACAGGGGATTCACATTTATTACATTATAATTGTGAGGGATAAAGGAATTCGGATAGTGACATCGATGGTTTAAAAACAACAGGTCGGTGCGTACTATATTGTAGAAAATAAATAGGTTTGTTGCTTAATTACAGACATACCAATGGATAGCATTGAACAGTAGTATAAATTATACGTTTATTAAAACGTAATTGAAGATTTTAGCTATTAAAATTGAAATAAAATAGATATTCTAAAATTTTCTTACACCAATCTGTAACTACGCGATATTATGAACAACAATACATTACACTTAGCTTCAGATCTATCTAATTTTAAATTTTCAAACATTTTAATATATTTGTTTACTAATTGAAATTTTATACTAGACACGTAATATTAAAAGACCCTGATAATACTACTCGGTAAGATCCGATGACTGGGATAAAAGTGTACATCTATCTATTCTTAATATAAAACAGTGAGACAATGGAAACATGCAATTAAGTTACCCTATACCAACACATAGGACCGACGTCAGCCAACAGCCACATCTGTAATCCCATATATGGAATCGTCATATTTAAAACCCAGTAAAGATCAGATTTGTTTCAAACAATTGTAATTCTAATGTTATATTATGAATTATCAATTAGAAACAATCGAAATCTATGCATGGATTTAGGGTATCGATTTATAATGATATTTATATCAATTCATGTTAGTCGCCGCCGAGATTCTTGTCATATCCGATGATTGAAGGATTAATCAAATTATATTTGCAATACGCATTAACTAAGTGATAGAATAAATTGTAAACTAAAGAAATATATTAAAATTAATATAATATTGTAAATATTACCTTTGTGCCAGAATTGTAACCTAATAGTATACCAGAAAACGTTAATACATAATATTATAATAAAGTCTTAATCGTCTCGTCAAATTTATGATATTTCATATCATTTCATTAAAATGTTAGAATAATTATGCAAATAATTTAATAAATTTCTATAAAATTATTCAAAATTGTCATAAACACGTGGTTTGTAGAATTTATAATAACCTATAATCATTAGGTACTTATTATCATCGAATTTTGATATTTTTAGATTTACATATATATGTATGTCTATGTATATTTTCCTTGCTTACAATATAGGCCGTATTATTTTATTTTAAAGTTGTGTTTATGACTTTAACTTATTTGACTCACATTTGAGTGATAGCAAATTATCATTGTCAAATTATAGCTAGCTATAAACAATAGAAAAATTCAATTAAATCTTAAAGAAAACCATTCTTTAGAAACTAAATCTTATATGCGTATAAATAATGACAAACCATAAAGCTTAATACAAACATTGAAAGAAGCAATAAAACAAACAAACGTACGAAACGTTATCAGTTTACAACTGATATAAGTCAAGGGAGCTCGACATGTGAGCTCGGGACGACCGGCGGAGGCCGGCGCCCCGGGCTGCGGATCAGACTTGTGTGAAGCTGCCGTGTAGAGCAGTCTCCTCCTGAGCAGGTTGAGTACTCGACGTGTAATACTGTTGAAGAAATAATATGTTTAATGATTGATACTATACAAACTAGGCTGTGGCACTTATTAGTAACTAGCAGAGCTCGCAGATTCGTCGCGCTAAAACACAAAAAAAAAAATTTATGGGTAGATTTCCTACAAACTTTCATTGCCTGTTTTACCCCCTTATGGGATGAATTTCGAAAAATGTTACCACACGTATTTATTTAATTGTATTGAAAAACATTAATACCAAGTTTCAAGTAATTCTGATCATATATATTTTTTTAGGTTGTATTATAACACGTTTTCTCATGGGAATTATATAATCCGAGGCACGAAGGTGAAACACTGCAGAGTTCCCAACTCCGGGCAAGAAAGTGCAAAATTTCAAGCAATGATTATGTATATAAAGAGTGGGCTGATTGGGTTGATTTTCGGCTTTAATTCTTCTATGATATGTACACTTAATTTCTGAGTGAAATTAGTTGCTTACATCAAATAGTCGAGATGCTGGACTTAGTCAAAAAACGCAAAAAAAAAACACGTATTTTCAGCACCCTGTCATTGATGATAGGTATACACTAAGTGAATTTTTATCTAGCGCATAAAATATATTAGCTTTCCCCTTTAAAATGATTCTCAAACGTATAGATATCTTAAATAGTAAAATTTTTACAGCTAAAATTGATAAAGCATAAAAATGACATTTCTTGTAAGTCTAAATTCGGATAGGCGGAAACGGACGCATATAAAAATAAAATTAGTGTAAATTACTCGTATGTTCTTTGGGATGCTAAGTAGCAGTTATATCAAAGTTAGAGCAAAATCTAAAACAGGCCAGCGACATTTTTTTTATTTTCAGACATTTTCATATGGAATAACTCTATATTTAATGAACATTTGTATCCAATATGTTTAAACCGACTAATATAGAGGCAGTAGTAATAATGAATCCAATTTTATGTGCCCGATGCAAATATGAAAAAAAAATATACTCAATTACGTCAGGATAAGTATATGTTATAAATATTATAGGGATCGATATTAAGATAAAGTTTACTAAGTAAGTAAGTTATACTAATAATTTATACTAAAAAATATAACAAATAAAGCCCTTTATATCTCATGCAGTAATATACACGGTACTGCAATGTTAATATACGTGCTAGAATAATCCGAAGCAAATACTGACTCTTAAGCTAAGCATGAAATTTGACTGCGGTATATTCCTCCGATTTGCATTTCATATCTAAAGACTGATTTTGAAGAAAACTATTCGCTTATTTCGGAGAAAATATATTTTGAAGAAAAAATATCTATATATGTATGTATATATAAAAATTAATTGCCGTTCGTTAGTCTCGCTAAAACTCAAAAACTGCTGAATCGATTTGGATAGTTCTTTTTCGTTTTGTTGAGGGTGGTTTAAGATTAAAAAAATATAGGAAAAACCCAAAGAAACAGCTGGAAAATGAAAAACGTTAATAACTGTTTATTTTTACCTATGTATATATAACAATCACCTATAGTCTATCTATTCCATACTATCAGTTAAAACTTACCTAAGGACGAACCCAAGTGAAGCGAGGGTGAGTCGCTAGTTTTCTTATAAAAATAGAATAAGAAATAATTCAATTTGTTAATGGATCTAATATTTTAACTGCTAGCGTCAAATTGGTTTAATACATATTACTATAAGAGCACTCTTCAAAATTGTTAAAGTATAAAATGAATGAATCTCTTCAAGCTTTTGCTAGTAACAATTTATAGCTTAAACGTTATTAGTAGGCGTTGATAAGTGATAAGTTAAATCTAAAGAAAGTTTTATTCTTAACTGACTTCAATGAGATCAAATGAGGTATTTAATTTGGATATAATGATTTTTTACGTATGTTACGTGAAGTATTCTATAAAATTATTTTTTGAGGGAACGTAAGCCTATTTAGAAGTTAAAAAAAATAAGTCCAGTTTTTAAGTTTTTTAAGTTTTTCATTAAAGTGATTTTAAAGTATATTAACTTTTTAATAGAAATATATTTAATACTTTCTTAGATTTACGCAAATATTTGACATTTTAAATAAAACCATTTTGGAACCAAAACTTATAGTAGGTAAATCCGCGAAAAAATCCGAAAAGATAGAAATGTACTTGTAAATTAAAATACAGAGTACGTCTTTAACACCTCCAGGTAAATTTCTAAGAAATTAATTAAATTTCTTAGAAGAAATCTATTGTTAACTGTAACGCCGGCGTGTTCGGAGTCGGATTTATTTGCGTGTCATGATGATGACCTGATATCATTTTACGTCCATATTCATTACAATTTATGACATATAAACTGTGTCATATAAACTATAACACCTATTAAATATCAGAACTCGAATTCGAATATTTATTCCTTTAAATATGAAAGGAATATATTCTGCCTTTGAAATTTTCAAGTTGCAGTAGTTTGGGATTTTCGTCCATATATCATTATATGTATAAGGACGAAAATTCCTATTTTATTATTAAATAAGATACTCACTCCACCATAAGCGCCTCCGTTCCAATCAATATGTTCCTGTTCTTCTTGAGTTTCGCTTTGTGGTACAGGTGAAGTAACACGGCCATTCCTTAAAGCTTTAGCCCTTAGAGCTCTTCGAATAGAAATATTCGCACGAGCAGCCTCAGAGCGTCCATGTCTAAAGAATTCGAACAATGCTACTGCTAACGAAAGGCCCATTCCACCCAATAATATGTAAAATATACCAGCTACTTGATTCAGTGTTAGTTCCTTGCCATGAATCTGTGAAATTTTTGAGGTTATTACTTTAAGGAATATAATATATATGTAAAACAAATCTAAAATTCAAAATAGTCAAATGCTTAATCGAATACTAATAGATATATTTAGAATATGACTGCTTATAGTGTAATAAAATAATACCGCTTTTTAGTATAGACTAAAAACCTATTAGCGTGTAGTGAAGTGTGTTATTACACTAAAAATAATAATTAAAAAGACACGTCTGAAGCATGCTTTATATATCTTAAGACAGTTGTTAACACATGACAATTAACAGACAAGGACAGTTAATTGTAAACTGCCGTGTGTAAGAAAGAAACAAAACATTTCTAGAAAGGCATGAAAATTACTAGAAGTTTTGAATTAACAGACAAGATCAGTTAAGAGTCAAGTAAGAGTAAGAGAGGAACAAAATATTTGAAATCATTAGAAAGGTTTAGAATTTTCGAATACTAGAATGTTCTTTGTATATGCATATAATAATACCGGCAGTGTGTCGAGAGATCAGTTGAATTTCGAAGCTAAGTGAAGACTGAGAAGGACGAAAAAGTGAAAAAGAAAGAAAAGTGAAGTGTAGTCATAGTGAAAGTGTGTCAAGTGATAAAAATTAGTGTCCAGAGACTGAATTAATCAGAACTGTGCATATACTGCGAGTTTTAGTGAATCTCCATAAATCACTCTTGTTAACCAAGACTCAAGAGCAATAAAACATTAGTAGTGCAAAAGACGAGCTTTAATTTCCCATCTCCGAAGTCATAGAACGGAACAGTATTGTTTTTCATAACAGAAAACGGAAGTTGAAGTGTTAAGCTTCTCTAGCAACATCTAATTAGATAACCTAATAAATACTTTCATATCAAATATCACTCAAGTATACTAAATTAATTATATACTAATATACAACATATTATATTTTACATGTAACATATCTTTTACTTAACATAATTAAAGATGACAGACATAAACTTAAATCTGTTAAGTAAACTCTAAAAGAATTCGTGCAAGCAAGTTCTAAGTACAAGTAGCTAAAACATGGTCCCTAAATATTTTTACCCACCTCACTGTCAGCAGAGCATTTGCTATCGATGAACCATTTTCGTACAAGAGTTTGCAATTCACCGTCATCTTTCAGAGCCTGAATAGCTAAATTCACTCCATCCCTATAAAACACTCAACGTATTGTTTCAATAAACTAACAAAGGCGCAAGCAACAAATATATAGTTATTTTGTTAAAACGCGTATTATCTCTTTAAACCTATAGAGCCAGTTAAATCAGCTTTTGTGAACGTTGCAAAATTTCCAATACAATAAAACATAATAAAATCAATGCACATATACAATAGATTTCAAAATGGTATTAAAAATGTGTAATTGATCAGGCATTTATATTGTTTGTACGCTTAGGCTATTCGCAATGCAACGCTTTAATCGTTATATATTTAGTATATTCGCATATTTCGCATTGTCGTTATAATAGATTTGGATTAAGCCCACCTTAGTTTGGATCCCTTAGGAAAGGCGACAGCTAAGTCTTTGACTCCTGACTGTGTTACAGATATCATCATTTCGCAAGGTTTTTTGACATCAGTTTGTCCCATGAATTGTTGAGTTGACAAAAATCCCATCCAGACGGGGTCATCGTGAACTTCAACTGGACGACGACGAACATGGTCCTTAAGTAAATATGTAAATTAGATAATTATTATGTTTCAATTTAATGAGAAAAAGTTTTATATTATTGTGTTATTGCATAGCATATAGCCTCCAAGAATAAACAGGCTATATATACAAAGTAAGAAATAGTCTTTCAAGTCAGACTGACACCAGAAATTAACTTGTTCAAACATATATCACAACATTAGCTTAGATTTTGGATAAATCACCAATAACTTTATTCAATTATAATAAGTAAATACGCAGATTTATTGAAGATTTACATTTACGAGTACATATAAATGAAACTTTTTCTCAAAGGAAATTCAATTCAATTCAATTGCTTGAATGTATGGTTAAGTAAAATTGTATGGGTGGTATGTTTGTATCAATGGAACCCTATTGTTGGGAGAATACTAAATCCAGTTAGATTAACCGTTGTCAGAGTTATAAATTTGCACCATTACGTGTGGCAGTTAAAAATGTTTTATATTGCACCTGCATTTTAACACTACATTCAAAACAATATAAAAATAATAAATATCACAAACCGAGCGATTTGAATAAAATTGCAACTTGTCGGTATTTGGACCGTACATATATAGAGAGAGCGTTTTCATGAAAAATCTGGACCGATATAATATTTTGTACAATTTGTTCACTAAATCTTACATTAACTTATGAGATTAGATTCGACTTTATCTTTTTATATACAAAAGCATTAATTACAAACAAATAATTTAAATACCATATCCAAATGATTTTTACTTACTTCTGGGCAAGTCGTCACTCTCGTATAAGTTTGGAGAGGCTCATTAATACGCGTGATAGTTAAATACGAAGCCATATTCGCTGTGTACGTACAAACAACCACCAGTGCGAATAAACACCAGAAAGTCCCTACAATACGTCCAGAAATTGACCTGAAATAATAAATTCAATGATATAAACGATGTTTTCGAATATTATGTACTCAAAGACGATAAAACTTCTATTTCTTAAAGTGCATTTGGGTGAACAATTTATTTTGGCAATACTTTGATAATTAAATGATAACTAGATAAAGTTTTATACATAACTAGCATTGCGCGCGGCACTGCCCGCGTTCAGGTGACCAAAAACCAAATTCTTAGATTTTACACCTTAGTATACTCTTACATTGTAGGTTTTGTACTTTTTTTTCAGAAATGAGATATTTTCCCGCGGTAAAAAGTATCCTATATATTGACCCGGATAACCAGCTATCATCATACCAAGTTTCATCAAAATCCCTCCAGTGTTTTTTCGTGATGCGGTAGAAGATAGACAGACAGACAGACAAAAATTCTAAAAACTATAGATTCGGCCTCTGTATCGATAGTTATGTCTATTTCAATAAGATTTTCCAAAAAATATTTAATGTACAGATTAAAAATGTATATATACATAATTAAAAAAGTAATACGTAATAAAAAAAATTAATATTAAAATATTCACTGACCTCGGGGTAATATCGCTGCCTTGTTGCATAAAGGATCCTAACGAAAACCACATTGAATTCCAAAAGCTAAATTCGTTCACCACAGTAGTCTGTAGAAGGATGTTTGAGTAAGAAACAATAATATTTTTGAATAGTAGTAACATCGTATGTACGTTTTATGGAAAAATATATATCGACAAATTGAATCTAATTACAAAATGGATAATAAGTTTAGACAAGTTTAAAGATTTCGAAAAAGTATACTTAATCGTCATAGTTAGTACATATAATGGTTTGAAAATTTTCATTTTATTTTATATAATTAGACGACACGTTTGACTCAGTTGGTAGTGACCGTACTTGCTGTTCCAGCGGTCGCGGGTTCGAGTCTCGTTGGGGGCATTCATATGTGTGATGAGCACGATGTTTGTACTCCAGTCATGGGTGTTTATATTTATAATATGTATGTATTTAAAGTTATATATGTGTAGTGTATCAACTATCTGGTATCCATAACACAAGCCTCGTAGCTTACCATGGAACTAGATGGTGCTGTGTGTTAATGTCCCCACAAGTTACTTATACTTCCTTACTTATTAAATTGATAACGATCAATTTCATTAAGTTATAATTGTAATTTTGATATACAAGTTAGTGCTAAGACAGGTGCACTCTTAACTGTGCTATATTTTCATAGTTCGACGGGACAAATATCACATATGAACGATAAAGCGAAGGATTCACAGCTTTACGTGCTCTCCGTGGCAAGGTGTTACATTGATAATTTTAAGCTGCCATTATAAATTTCTTAACATATTCAGTCGATAATCGTTTTTGCCTGAGCCAGAACCAAACCAAAGACCAAACTGAGGATATAACTATCCAAGGTAATCAACATTGTATTTCGAAACCAAAGTTAAAAGTAAATTCTAACTAAAGTTAACATAATATAAGCAAAATATTTTCCTTTCTGAAATAAATTTTCTTACTACATATTTCTTACAAAATCCAGCAATTTTACCTTGGTAGTTGCAATTTCATTGTTATCAGTGGTGTGACTATCGGTGAGCGACATAACGCGCCATTCGTTTGGAGAAAATCTCGATACAAGGAACAGACAGAGACTGACACCGAGCATGCTTCCAAGGATCGAGAACTGAAAATAATAGAAAAATCTAGAATATTGTTATTATTAATACAATATTACGATTTTATTATATGTTGTATAGTAGCGTGGTCCATTTTGAGTTCACTGTCGACATAAATAAGGGAAGCGGGTTCATAAAACCAAGTTTTCCATATCTCAAATTTTCATGTTTTAATTTCCACCATGACTATTATTTGCTTATGTATATGTTGTATTCAGCTCCATTTTTTTTATAATTTGCCACTGCTGGGCACGGGCCTCCCTTCGATATGAGGGGGATCAGGCCATAGTCCACCACGCTGGACAAATGCGGGTTGGCGGACTTCACAGGTCTTTCGAAAACTTGCTAGGTTCTCTCAGACATGCAGGTTTTCTCACGATATTTTCCTTCACCGTTAAGACAAGTGGCAATTATGTTGGAAATGATTCGCACATGAAAATATCAGAGGTGCGAGACTCGGGATTTGAACCCGCTTCACTCGGTTTCCCAAACAAGCGCGTTACCACTGGGCTACCACTGCCACTGCCATATATCGTCATAATTATCACTTGCTTATACAGTAAAGAAAAATATTATTTGAAAAAATCCACATATGAAGTCCGCTAACTCACATTTGCCCTACGAATAAATATACTTATTATTTACTCGTAGCATTTGCCCAGCGTGGTGGACTATGGCATAATTCTTCTCTTATTGACAGGTAGCTAATGTCCAGCAATGGGACATTTGCTGGACTGAATGTTGTAGTATTTTTTTATGTGGTATCTTACTTAATTAAAATATTTTTTATCAACTATCAACTTTAAATCAAATTAGTAGGTCATTTGCGTCCATTCACATATTTGTATAGAAAGTAGATGCTAGTGACGTATATATAGTTTGAACTACCTTAGTTGTATATTTTACTTTATCTTTAAAAATATGATAATAGCTAAATGAGAATATTATTTATGAATTTACCCAACATAGTCAAGTTTGTTTGTTTGTTTGTGTCAATATATGTACATATAAGTGTATGTAGCTATATATTTAGATAGCTTTCATGTCCTGGTCTTTTAAGTATGTTTAAAAATATTGGTATTGGTCCTATTTTATTTTATTTTTATATAGTTATTTAATATTATTTATCACTCGTTTACCAAAATTTATTAACTTACCCAAATTTCCATAGACAAAGGGCGCAAGAAAGTGAAAATCGTTGCAATATCCGGCAAGTTCTCATTCTTAGTAGTAGCATCAAAAGATAAGAATGGCTTGCTAAAATCAATCACTTCTTCACGTTCTAAAGTAACAGTCAGCGGTGCAATAGCCATATCTGCCTCCTGAGAACATAAAAAAATGATGTCTTTTTAGTCACCTGGAGATGAACTAAGGCTTTGATAAATCTATACATATAATAAAATTGTAAGTTAAATATTTTTTAGAAAATCTTATTGAAATCAATATTATTATTGATATAGAGGCCAAATCTATGGTTTTTAGAACTTTTGTCTGTCTGTCTGTGACCGCATCACGGGAAAACCACTGCAGGGTTTTTGATGAAATTTGGTATGATGATAGCTGGTTATCCGGGTCAACATATATAATACTTTTTACTGTAGGAAAATATCTCTGAGAAATCTATACTAAATGTTAAATTGCAAGTAGGGGCGAACCCGAGAGGAGCGAGGGTGAGTCGCTAGTGTTAAAATAAATAAAACATTTTCTACTTTATTTGCGTAATATTGAAAAAAATATATTCTTTTCTTTATCAGATAGTGAAATGATACATCATCTTTCGTATAATGTTTATAAAATCAAGTAGATAAGTCTTCCTAACGCTGCATTGGTCGGAATGGCATAAGCATTTAGTTTCATTAAGCGCTACTTGAATCATACAATGCAACGATAGCGTTGCCTTAATGTACACTAATATAATATTATTTTATAGCTTATTTATTGAGACAAATTATAGGTTATCTATTATATCAAGCTACAATCTTCACGTACACCCACGAGTAAAAACTAGATCAACTAAATATATAAGTGATACCAATGCCAAAATGTATATTGGGTAATTTTTTTTTCAAATATCTTTGAGGGATAGTCAGAATGTAATAGAAGAAAAACAAAATTCTATTTAGAAAGTAAAAGAACCACGAGTGAGGAACAGACGCTAAACAGCGTTTCTACTAATTAGACCACTAGACTGACTTGGTAACTGAGCCTGAGCAGTTATCGATCGTCGATGCCTGGCCAAGGATTTTGAGTGTAAGATCCAAAACATATAGGATAGATGTGGATTACAAGGATATAAGAGAGTGTGAGTTCTCCAATGACAATATTGAGAGCAGAGCAAAGTGGAGGAAAAAATGTATGATTGGATATGTGGCCAGAAGTTAAGATTAAGGTACACCTTTGAAGATTTCTTTGAAAACTTTATTTGAAAATCGAACTATACATTTCATTTTATTATCTTACTGTATGAAATCAAATCAAACAAAATATAAAAAGCATTGAACGATAAGTAAATATATATGTAAAAAGAAATAAAAGCTAACTTCTACATAGTATATATACAATGTAAATATGAAGAACTTTACGCCTGTGACAAACAATGAATTCACATCGTCGAGATTTCTACGTCGCGTTGAATGGAAATGTAACGTATTCAAATATCCATCGTATATTAATATTTAACACGCAATAAAAGTCCTTGTGTCAAACAACCGTCCAAGCAGTCTTTTTTATAAATAGCTCCGTCCTCACATTTTCTCATTTTTGATCGATTGGAGATAGCAAAAATAGAGCAACTCTGAAGGCGCTCTTATGGAAATTTGGAGCGGTATTCGGTGACACACTTCTGCTAGGTTTTGCGGTATTTGACATTCTAGGGTTCTCGACACTATATATGTAAAACATTAGGTAGACCACTTAGATACCGCGGAAGAAGTTTGAAATGATGCTAAATTTAATGTTTGTGAGATCATCTTTATCTCCTCGACTTTGTTGTCACGTATGTAACTTACGAATATTGTAAGTGTTTAAGTTTCTAGTTGGGCTATGACTAAATAACGTATTTCTGAAACACCCTTGCTTTGTTTAGTTATTTTGTGCAATGGACTTTTTTCACACTACAGTACGACCAACATCTAAACATGAAAATGTGCATAGCATTTTCAGCGTAAAAAGGTTACAGACAGACAAACATATTTAATTTACACTTATAATATTAGCATTGAAGTATGGGTTACTTTAATTAATCATATATATACACTATACAGTGTCTAAAACAATATTAGAAGTGCAATAAGTGTAATAAGTGCTCCACTTTTTTGTTTCCTAGGCAGTATCTATATCTATATATATATATAAAAAAAAACAATAACTTAGCGAAATCACGTACGCGTTTCACGCAAAAAGTACAGAACTGATTTTAACAAAATTTTGTGTAATGATAACTTATTACTCAATTCAACATTTAGGATATCTTTTACTGCAGGAAAATCTTTCATTCCCACGGGATAACTCAATAACTGGTTCTATCGAGTCGTTCTTAGAAATTTCCATGTCTAACGCAGACTAAACCTTAAGATATACCTATATCAAAACAATGTACTAGAAAATTGTACGTCTTAATAACGCTTACAAAAAAATCAGCAATAGCATACGACTTTCTCCTAAGGTACACTAGCAATAACTATTCATAATATATATTTAAAACGTACCTAGGGAAGCAACAGAGCGAAGCTTGGGTAAGTCACTTGTATTATATAGTATTTGATCTACTCGTTTCCCTGGAGGAAACGAATCTATGACCACCTATTTTGATGATAGGAAAACTTTTTTTAGCAGTATATTATAAAAGGGTTTCTGTGATAGTTGCATGTAAAGAAATCCCTTTGTAACTTTAAATTCTATAATTTATTTCATTTAATATATGGAATCATATAAATAACTTCTTATCTAACTGCACCCAGTAGCTTCACTTATGTATAACTGGGTCTCATACTTTGCAAGCTAAATGTGATGCAGCACTTGAGCCAATTTCTCGTAAAAGGATGTTATGAGACGGTTTATTCTAGATATCTTACTATCTTGAAGCGCATTTGAATTGATTGATTTTATTACTCAGGATAACCTATTATTAGACAACGATGACATTATTATAGATAGAATATTATATTTAAGTAATATAACAAAGATATGTTTAGAAATATGATTAAAATGTAAAATATTTTCTTTTACTATTGACGACACGTTTGGCTGAGTTTGTAGTGATCCTACTTGCTGTGGTTGCGTGTGGTGGCTTACCAGCGGTCGCGGGTTCGAGTCCTGCTGGGGAAATTCATTTGTACAATGAGCACGAATGCTTGTTATATATAGTCATGAGTGTTCATATTTTAGTATGTATGTATTTATCTGGTATCCAAAACACAAGCCTCGTAGCTTAATATAGAACTAGATGGTGCTGTGTGTTGATGTTACAACATATTTATATATTATAATTATTTATTCATATCTGTATAGGTATCTAATACCAAAAATCAAACAAGCAAGTTTTTTTAATATGAAATAAAGATATCCAGTGCTATAACAACTGCGATATAAATACTACGATACGGCTTCTATGAAAATTTTCAAATAGCTAATGGAACTTTCAATCGAAATCATGTTTTATTCAATCATTATTTAAGAGATTATGAATAGTACAGTCAGTCTTTGTAAAGTAGCTTGGTAAGTGGATGCAAATGAAACTTTCGTAAAAACTTAAGCTTCCGATGTACTATTCCTTTACTTAGTCTTGCAATACTTAATGTATTGGAAGCGGAAGTCATTGCTTATGAATGATGCTAGCTTCCGTTAGCTTTGATTTAGAATTTTTAATATCAGATTCGAGTCTTTGATATTGTAATATACTCATCTATTATAGATAAATATATTTTTGGCTAAAATAGTGAGCTATAAGGAATTTTGATATCAAGATTTATATATTTTATACATAATAATGATCTGTAATTAGATATTTTATAAATAAAAACTGCTAGTTCCGACTGATTTATCCAAGTCCAGATCAAATCGCTGAACTTCAAAGGGTTGAATTTTGTAATTGTTTTTTTTAATGACGAAGGTGGTGCTACAAAATATTTTAAGAGATTAAGCTTCTGAGTGGGTAAAACGCTGTATTATTATTTGTATGAGAATCAATATTTTCCCGCTGCTCTATATAGGTACATAAAGTTGCTTCCTTGGTTTACAATTGCCCAGACCAAATTGTTGAGGGGTTGATATTTTGATAGTCTATTATTATTAACCGCTCTAAAGAAGTGAATTTCTATTAGTCTTATTTCACTTAGGAATTAAGAAATGCATGGCGCTTAGAAAAAAATATTGCATACTAAAATTAATAGCAAATTATTACCAAATTCATATATATATATATATATATATATATATATATATATATATAGTAAAATAAACATATGCTTAAAACCACTGCCAGTACTCTTATTCCGAGTTCGAATCGAATACTTTGTACTACCCGCAAATTTATATTTTTCTCTAAATACTAGCGGCTCACCCTCGTTTCGCTCGGGTTCGTTCTGAAACCGTACATTTTCCGGGATAAAAGGTAGCGTATATGTATTATTCTGATATATTATGAACTATATTATTGTAAAGTTTCATTTAGATTCAGTAGTTTTTGCGCGAAAGAGTAACAAACATCCATACATCTATAATATTAGTAAGATTAGCTGGCGATCATAAATTTTTACCCACGTAAAACTAATATTTCTCAGTAAGTAAAAAGAATAATTAATTCTTTGAGAATTCAAAATATTAATTTTTTTTATTCAGCATTACATTATTACAATTTTTTACTGAACATCATGAGTCTACTACCAGTTCGGAGAGAAGAAGCCTCAGAGCTGAGAAGAACTGGAGAAAGAAACTCAGAGAAGTAAATGAATCTTAAAATCATTCATCATTTTTAAAAGGTACTCCATTCGGCTGTATATTTTCCATGTACGTATGTATGTACATATATATTATATACCGTGGTAAGATTTTTTTTGAAAATAATTCCGATTCTTCGGATAGATTATTTACTTTAAATTTAAAGTAAACTTGAAGTCCGCTTATCTAATATATAATCATTAATGTAATAAGGGTTTTGATAAAAACCACATAGTCTATAGGTACATATAATAAAATTCTGAGTCGATCTGTTCATCAAATATTTTTTGGAAAATCCTATTGAAATAGTAATTATAATAATGATACAGAGGCCGATTCTATGGTCTCTAGAATTTTCGTCTGTTTGTCTGTCTGGGAACTCATGACGGGCAAACCACTGGACAGATTTTGATGAAATTTGATACGATGATAGCTGGTTATCCTGATCAACATATACGATATTTTTTACTACGGAATAATATATCTGATCTCTGAGAAATCTATACTGGACGTTAAAACGTAACTAGGGACGAACCCGAACGGAAAGAGGGTAAGTCGCTAGTATTTAATATAAATGCACTCTGTTTTAAAATTTACACGTTTTTGCCAGATACAGATTTACTCAAGTTTAAATGCACTTAAATGTGTCATCGCGACTACTATAAATAGCATAGGTGCCCGACAAAAGGCACAATTGACGGTTAGCTTTCACACGGTTAGGCTGTCGGACAGATTTGCTAGCTATCGATATTTCATCGTTGTAAATTTACTATATGGAAATAGTTGAATTGGTTTTAAGTTTTATTGAAATCGAATTCGTGTTCTTCTAGATTAATTGTACGCTAAAGTCGAATTTTTAGACAAAAAATTTCTAAATATAGAATTAAATTTCTAAATTTAGAAAATTTTTGTCTTAAAAGTCGACTCTACCGTACAATATATATATATAACATTTAGATGCTATAAAGGTTAGTACTAACGCAACCTACAGTTTTGTAGAAAGGAAGCCACTTAAGAGCAGTATTACGGCAAGGGTACATAAACAGTAATAAGCAACAAGGTAGGAATTGTTTCAAGGAATAAAATAATTTCACGTATACATATATCGTCCTTGTTAACAATGCCAGTAATTTTCTTCTTAAGGCTTCCAAATAAAAATCTGATATTTAATATTACATTCTTTCCACGTAGTCTAATTATTTTCTTATATACATACTAGCACTGCCCGCGGCTCCGCCCGCGTTCAGATGTTACATTGCAATTTTTGTATTATTTCTCAGGAATGAGACATTTTCCCGCGGTAAAAAGTATCCTATATGTTGACCCGGATAATCAGATATCACCATACCAAATTTCATCAAAATGCCTCCAGTGGATTTTCTGTGATGCGGTAACAGACCGACAGACAGACAGACAGACAAAAATTCTAAAAACTATAGATTCAGTCTCTGTATCGATTAATGACTCGTTATTATCGAATAATGACTATTTCAATAAGATTTTCCAAAAAATATTTAATGTACAGATTCGGCTCAGTTACAATTTTATTATATGTATAGATGTTGATATACGTATGTACATATAAATACCTTCTCCAGCCTGGTTAAGTAAAATGTTTAACGAATTATACATTGTGATCATTATTCTATTATTTTACTTAAGAATTATTATTGAAGCTTCTTCAAACAAGAACAAATACTCACGTTTCGCACAAGCTCTCCAACTAGGCCATCCCACCCACCGACAAGCTTAGGGTTCACAGCGCCATACTTATCGTCTTTGACAAGTCTTATTTCAACTGAAAATAGTTTATTATTTAAAATATAATCAAGGCATTTAAAACATACTTCAAAGTTACAAAATACTTATAAAATACAATAGGGCTTTATTTCACTTTAAGTAGACACTAAAGTTCTAATAACAACTACAAGACAGTAAATGGTGTAATATGTTAGTAGTATATTTATTTTAAAACTAGGGACCCTTGCTTCCTTTGGGTTCGTCCCTAGGTACGTTTGATTGCGTGCTATTATTCTTTGAGAGGAACCATAATTCTTTTTCTAAAATAAAAGTAGCCTAAGTTACTTCTTACAGCATCAGCTATCTGCTAGTGAAAGTCCCGTCATAGTCGGTCCAGCCGTTTCGGAGATTATCGAAAAAAACAGACAAAAAAATTTTTAAAAATTGTGTGTTTTTTATACGTGCCCTATATAATTTCATATTCATTTAGTAAAAAACTATTATTTTGAATTTCTTTGTTCATTTTTATTTTTCTTTATAGATCATAAATTGTATTTCTTCGCATTTTCGTCAGGCTACTAATACACATAAATGCGAAAATTTGTGTCTGTCTGTTACGACGAAACGGCTGGACTACAACCTGGAGTAATATAAAGTCTATTAGGCACTTGGAGACGCACTCAAGCGAAGCGAGGGCAAATAGCTAGTATAAGTATAGTTGAAATATTAACATTGTAGTATAAAGTTATTTTAGTATAAAGAATCATACAATTAATTTCCAATTTTTCCAGCAAAAGATGAGTCAAGTCCACACAGAAGCCCCTATACTTAGCATTTGGGTCAACAAACTCCTTGCTGTGCATCACATATGGGTCCTCAATTATGGTTGTTACGATGTAAGTCTTGTTTCGGTCGTAGTAACCCAACTCCTTGAGACCAGGGAACTTGGTTGAGATTGGAATCAGCCCTTTGTTGTCATACCATGTTCCGATCTGATGAAAAAAACAGTGTGCAATTATATGACCATAATCGTATACTTAAACGAATATAATATTTTGTAAGTATCTAAAGAAACAGTAAGCCCAATAAGATAAGTAGATAATATGTTCAACTGGATAAATCTGCGTTACACACCTCTAACATTTTCATGTGCCAATTATTTTCATCATGATTACCAACATGCTAATCCTTTAAAGGAAAACATTGTGAGGAAACTTGTATGTTCGTATCTAATTAATTTTGGAAAATATGAATTCTGACATCCCTTCACTGGCAATTGGACTTAAAAAAAACTGAATTATTATTATCGTTTAAGTATGGTGGATTTAGTCCATTATATAGATGGAGAGTGAGAAATGGACCACCTTTTAAACCACTAGATTAAATGTTCATTTAATAGCACAGAGAGCGCAAATATTAGGTGTACACTTTGATAAACTAAATTTTTTAATAAAAAAGGTGCCGTAACGCTATCTAAAAAATTTAACACGATATCTTAGGTGGAATTTTTCGGACAAATATGTGAATTGAGGTCGGCCTAGTCGTATCATTAGCCTTTGCAAAAAGTGGTTTTGATCAAAAATATCTAGGATAACCCAAACTACGAAGATCAATTTCAATATTCAACTGAAACATAACGAAGAGGGATGCTACAAGGTGTTAGTCTCTGAGTGCAGCGTGGGAACATTTCCCTCAAATCAGATTTGCACTACAATCACATACTTAGTTACTCGGCTCTGGATACTAATAACTGAAGTGCAATGTTTAATAAGAAACTCTACTTACTGGGTATTATTCAGTACAAAATATATAAAATTGATAACTGATAAGTCGTATAAATGCTCTTCATTGTAAATTAACTTAAATCACTTCGTCTTTAAACATATCACTAAGTAAAAAAAAAAACAAATGAACGATTGAAAGAGTTTTTACATTTAAATTATTATTTTTATTTGTTATATTGAAAAATATTAATTATAAAACTTATAATAAAAACATACAACTTTTTGACACCTTTCTTTTTCTTTTAAAAAAAAATTAAAAAGGATACCGCTAGTTTATGCAAGAGGTTGCATTATCCTTTTATTTTATATAATAATTAGTTAGACCCATTACAATCTTATAACTGTACATATGATGCACTAATTATTGTCTGTGGTACAAAAAATCAACACTGGTTTATTTTAAGCGTTCTTCTCAGTGTTCCAAATATGGACTAGGCCATATCAAATCAAATTGTACTTTTACAAGCACTCTTGAATCGACAATTTTACATTTTAAATTTAAATTAAATGCCAGTATAGTCAGTCCGTGAGGAATCTACCACCGGCTCGGAAAGGCAGTACTGCTGAGAAGAACCGGCGAGAAACTCAACAGTAGCTCTTTTAAAATCATAATTGTATATATATATATATATATATATATATATATATATATATATAATTATCTATTTACCCTACATGAGACTCAACCAGACATTAGTTCCATACATTGATATCTGCGAAGCATTCCGTGACAGTATTATAAGCCTTATTCACTAACTATACTAACAACACTAACATAACTAAGTTACATTAAAACCTCTATTAGGTATATTCACGTTTTACTATAATATGTAGAAATATAAAGATGACTTACCTTAACCATCTCTCTCTTATCAGTCATTTCAATCAATTGCAGAGTAAAATTTCGCCGGTGACCAGCTTCGTTGAAACGGATGGGTCCAGTCAAGCCATCTATCTCCGTCTGCAGCAAACAATAAAATATCTACCTGCTTTCAATATTATGTGAGAAACTCCATAATATGATGGAAATAACATAAACTTATAGCATTGATACAATTAGAAGCTTCGATTGAACAACAAATATGATACAATCATTTAAAGTGTTGTTGGTAAATAAAATTTAGATGATGTTCATTTTTCTTCAACACTTTCAACTTAATTAATCGTCCCGTATATTCAACCACTGCGCACTCAATATAAAAAATCGGACCCATTTTCGACACCTGTGTACGCTTGTATAATTCCACTTAATTCGAATCCAGCCTTAGGCTATTCATCTACTGGGGGTATCGAACTTGTACAATTTTCCACTGTTTATAGTTTAAATTCTTTTTTCTTCTATACGTTGTGGAACGTTCCCAGGAGTGTGGAAAGTGGCTAGAATAGTACCAATCTTTAAAAGCGGAAAAAGGGATTCTATTGCAAACTACAGACCAATCTCTATTCTGTCTAATATGTCAAAAGTATTTGAATCGATCGTCTATACACACATTTATAGGCATGTTAAGCAACACCTTAACTGCAACCAACATGGTTTTATGACTAAAAGATCCACATGCACTAACTTATTATCTTTTGTCGCCAATGTATCTGAAAGAGTAGATAAAAATCTACAAATAGACGCAATATATACAGACTTCTCAAAAGCTTTCGACAAAGTTAATCATACCATCTTGACAGCCAAATTAAATGCTTATGGAATAACAGGATATCTTTTAGATTGGTGCAAAAGTTACCTAATGAATCGTCAGTCTACTGTCGTCTTGAATGGAAGGACATCTAAACAATTTACATCTAGTTCTGGAGTACCTCAAGGATCTAATTTAGGACCTCTATTTTTCAATATATTTATAAACGATATTTGTGATAAAATTGAATATTCTGACTTTCATATATTTGCTGATGATTTGAAACTTTATAGAACGATATATAAATATGATGATAGTGTACTCCTTCAAAAAGATATAAATAATGTTATGGAATGGTGTAAAGAAAATAAAATGACATTAAATATAAATAAATGTACTCATATAAAATTTACTCGAAAGAGAAATATAGCTCCCACAGCGTATAAGATTTGTGAACAAAAATTAAATGAGGTTGACCATATTCGTGACTTGGGTATAATTATCGATAGTCAGTTAAGATTTATCCACCATGTGAACAAAATGATAGATTTTGCTTATCAATCTCTCGGATTTGTCTTAAGATGTTCCCGAGAATTTAAAAAAGTAGAAACTATATTACAACTGTACTATTGTTATGTTCGCAGTAAGCTCGAATATTGCTGCCCCGTGTGGTCATCTGTTTACAATGTTCATAGTAATAGAATCGAAAAAATTCAAAAGATAATATTACGACATCTCGAATTTCGAATTGGTGGTCCTCAATCCAGAACGTACAAAGAGAAACTGCAGCGATTCAAACTCCACTCATTACAAGAACGAAGAGCATTGCTACAGATGTCATTTCTGCATAAGCTCTTCAATAATGAGATTGATAGCAGCGCTCTCATTGAAGAATTAAATATTAACGTACCGTCAGTGATACCACGATACCAAAAACCATTGTTTAGCACCAAAGCTTACAAAACCAACTTAGGCAAGAACTCTCCAATAGCGAAGCTTCAAAGCATTTACAACCAACTGACGAATGTAATCTGTGACCTAGACATTGCCCATGACCCATTTAATAAATTTAAAAATAAAATAAGTAAATTCATGACTCAGTGTGACGATGGAAATTTTTGTTATTAATTATATTTCATCAAATTTTAATTTTATTGATTAATTATTATGTGACATTTAAAATAATTTAATTTACAACAATTATCATTATTTTGTTAACTAATAACTAAATTTAATCATAATTTTATTTTAACTCTTCTTTTTATTATTGCGCACGTTGTGATTGTCTGTAATTGGAAAAACATTTAATCATTATAATTATAGCATTTGTATATTATATGGCATGTAATAATGTGTTTTCTGTTGACGATCCTAAATAAATAAATAAAATAAAATAAAAAATTACCAAGTTTAGCCCTTTTATGTTTAAATTTTAAAGAGTATTTATGATTATTAATTAATTGAATTTGATTATTGCCTATTTAACTATTGCTGTTACGGTTTTGAGAGATGGACACGTAAAACTCACTGCATAGATCTTGATACTTTGCTAATATCTATACATATTTTGCGCTATTTTTCTTCAGATTTAATCAGTATTTCTTTAGATTCTGCTTATAACAAATTTAATCGTAATATATTGTTTGTGTTACTTGTAAAATTTGTATGTATATATTTACAAATATTTTCATGAAAGTAGTTTTCATTAAGATACTTTTCATGCAGTGAAAAACCGGGAACTTAGTCACGTAATAAATTATTTGTTTGACTGATTTATACCATTTCACGACTACACTACATGAATATTTATAATTTTTCATTATGTTATTAACTCATCTTAAAGTAATAAAAGAATCTGGGTTGGTCTGTCTGTGAGCAGGTGTTCTTTTTTTACCTATACAAAAAAGTAGAGATATATAAAATGTTAATAAATTCGACCAATCAGCGAATAATCGAATATAATATAAACCGTACTTTTAAGAATAAGCTTTTAAATATGATTGGTATAGGAAATTAAACAAGAAAGTAATTAAAATTAAAGATATTATTGTCGGAGCTGAATATCTATGAAAGAAATGAAAGAAATCGGGTAATATATAAAGCTATATAGTGAATGGTCAACCTTACTTCGGTTCCTACAGGCTCGCAGACTCAAAATTGATTCGAAAAAATTGCTCGACAAATTAAATTTCGGGTCTATCTAATATATATGAAAAATGGGATAAAATTCGCCATTTTTGGATGCTAGCTCTGTTGTAAAAAGTCTTTGCTATCTAGCACCTGAATGTTGAAGATTTTTTTGAAACAAGAGGCCTTGAGAAGTTATATTTCTTTTCAAAAATCCGTAAGATTTTTGTTTCGTGTATAATTTTTTTATAGAATATAGAGCATTCCTACAAATTATCATAATGTAAGATCATAATTTCTTTGCACATACCATCTACACTGCTAACATATTTTATCTACTTTATAACAAGAATAAGGAATTTACATAAAACGTTTTATGACATGAAACGAAATAAACTTTATCAATTAGTCTTATTACAAGTGCTTTTGAATAGACAATTTAATGAAAGCGTCAGTGTAGTCAGTCCGTGAGGAAGCTACCATCGGCTTGAAAAGCAGTTCTGCTGAGAAGAATCGACTAGAAACTCAACAACTGCTCTTTTAAAATTTTAAAAATTCAAAAAAAACGTAATCCCGTTTCAAGTCTAAGAGCAGAACACATTTATTGTACTGTAGTACGACGTTAAGGTAGTGGAATGTAAGACGTCCCAATGATTACAGAACAAAGGAAACGGTTCGTAATATCCTCGCCTCTCGTCACCTAAGTTTTAGCTATATTCCTTGAAATTTTATGATACGATTGAACGACTTACAACCTTTATCTCCTTACTAAAATATTGCAAAGGGAAAAATGTTAAGTTTTTCAAATTCGGTAGTTTAAAAAAATTAGTTTATAAAAGAGGACGATTTGACTACTCAAATTAAATTTAACACACGTTTGGCTTAGTTTGTAGTGACCCTGATGAGAGATGAGATGAGTGTACTTGATGTGCCAGCGGTCGCGGGTTCGATTTCCGCTAGAGGAATTTATTTGTGTGATGAGAACGACTTGTACTCCAGTCACGGCTGTTTATTTATAATATGTATGCATTTAAAATTATATACGTGTAGTGTATCAACTATCTGGTATCCATAACACAAGCCTCGTAGCTTACCGTGGAAATAAATGGTGCTGTGTGTTAATGCCCCTACATATTTATTTATTAAAATCGACTATTTTTTTATGCATATGTTTCGCATTAATCATCAATTATTGTGAATAGATTATCATATTTTTTACGATTTCAATACCCTTATCAACTTTTGGCACAAAATTGGTTAGATATTATTTTATCAATTGGATTGGGCTAATTTGACGTTCTAAAATTATCGCTTTACTTGATTTTTATTTTAAATTTGTATCTATATTCTCATTTCTCAGTTTAGTTTCAAATGAAGAAATGGATAAAATATTCTACAAGATAATATAAAAATACTTTCTTTTCATCTCTTCATGGTTCATGGTTTTCTATTCCATACAGATACCGGTGTATTATAATATCTTATTCTAACTTGCCAACTTTCTAATATTACTTGGTAAGAATGGAATAACATTTTGATATGACAAAATATTCATGTCACTACGCTCAACAAAACAAGAGGTACTCGTGAGTGCTTATGTCTTTCCCTCTTGCCCACTTATATGTATATTGTATATCCTAGATATAGTTAATTATATTGTATTAAATTCGATATAAATTATTTTCTTCGACAAAAAGCATTTGATTCTCGTGTAAATAGGCTCGTTTTAAGTTTGGCATCCATACCAAAAACATCTGATTAGGTATAAATAGCTAACTAAAAATTTCCTGTTTATTTTGAGGGCTTCAAAGACGACTTGAATATTTTTTTTGTTTTTACGTTACTGAGCCATATTCGCGTATATTTTTCATCATATAATGATCATATCATCAATCATCATCATCAAATATCTATATATACCTATATAGATAATAAATAATATTAAAAACTTTTAATTCATTTTTCTGTGGTACTCAATAAAATTCTAAAATGAGCTATCCATGTGAACTGATATGTTACTGAATAATTTATTTGAAGCAAAGTAACTAAACTGGACGCGATCCACTCGTAACGTATTGTACTTAAAGGATTTTATCAACAAAGGAACAAGTCTTCTTGTATCAACTGGTAAAATGTCGAGTATATTCCAGCCGTAGCAGAAGAGCGCAACATCATGAGTATAACACTATACTTCTATTTCTTGTACTAATAATTTTGTATAAATATTTTATCAAATGAACGATATGAATATTTTTAATTTTTGGCCAAATTTTATACTTAACGGCCAACAAACACTTCAACAGTGTGTGAAGACCAAAAAAGTAATATTTTTGTTAAAAAGCATTCTTATATTCTCTGTATACATCGATTGAGAAATGTAATGAAGCATTCGCTCGCAGTCACTGAATATATGAATTGGCATCATTCATTCGCATAAGCAATAGGGAATTTTAAATATCTCCCGAGGAAAGAATATGCTGTAGTAAAATCGAATGGAATAATTTCGCCATGAAAAATAAATATAGCGTCCATAAATCCTTCTGGTGTGAGTCGTTGATAAAAATTATAAATTTTAACCGTCGAATTGAAGCTAGATTTGAAGCTATATCAATCTCATAAAAAGCGACTTATGAAAGAATATGACATTAAGCTATCTAAATTTTAAGCTTAAGTTACTTTTCGATGTTTATTAATAAGCTGTAAATTATTTGGAAACACCCCAGAAGTTGATGAAATAAGACAAACTTCGAATATATTTAACTTCACACACATATATATATATATAATTTCGTATACAAAAATTGAATTTCAACTTACTCGTTTGATGATGCGAGAAATCCTCTCTCCATACTCATATGGTATAATTTGGTTTTTCGGGTTGCAGTCAATGACACTGCTACCGTTGGCGCGACGGAAAGTTCCACGAAGGAAGTCAGGTCTCTTGCGTAGCATACGAAGGATGGCATCGACAAGAACCTGTACTGTATCATACATCAGAGCAGCCTGAGCCTGAAAACAAGCCAGTATTTAAAAGAATTGTATTTTATTATTGAAATGAAACTTCTTTTGAATCGTTGTGATTTGAAACTTGATGAAACGGAAATGTAACACTAAAAAGAGACAAACACATAACTATATAGGATTAAGCCATCGAGAGAATGAGATAGAACATATTGCCATATCACCATGGTAACCGTTGTTATTGTCTAACAAATAATATTATATTCTTTCCGTATATGATATTCTATAAATATATGATTGTTATATGCCTCGTATATCTTATTTAATTATTTGAGATAGAATAAATTACACAGGAAGCGAAAAATAATATAATTAATTACTGAATAATATGTAATGTATATTTATGTCAAATAAAATGTAAAATAACTTTTAAGCTTGGTAAAAATATTATAAAGAAATAAACCTTATAATTATCCTACTCCTGATACTCTATATGTGAATTACACACACACGCACTTTTTTAATATATATTCATTTATATCTAATATAAAATGTTTAAAGTCACAAGATAGGGCAGCGATATATGAATATCTAGTATGGAGGAGTGCTCCGCTAGAATTTTTACCGATAATTGAATTTTCGTTTACGTCACATAATATTTCTTATAGAGTAACTTACATAATATTTGATTATTATATATTTTGACGACACATTTGGCTCAGTTTGTAGTGACCCTACTTGCTGTGCCATCGGTCGCGAGTTCGAGTCCAGCTGGGGGCATTTATTTGTGTCATTTCAGTCATTTATGTGATGAGTACTCTAGTCATGGGTGTTTATAATTTTATAATAAGTATTGTGTATCAACTATCTGGTATCCATAACACAAGCCTCGTAGCTTACTATGGAATAAGATGGTGTTGTGTGTTAATATAAAAAAAAAATATGATGACTATTTTGTATTTAATTTTTATATTAGTTACTTATAAATATATCAGCGCTATTGATATTGATTAAACTGAATTCAAACTTTACAAATAGCACTCAATTGGAAGTTGTACACGCTACTCGACCGAGGTACCTATTGTCGTTGAAAATATGTCGACACAACATAGATCATATTTAATCAAGCATTTGTGATATGAGTTCTGAAGATATATATATATATATATATATATATATATATATATATATATATATATATATATATATATATACTAGCGGCTCACCCTCGCTTTGCTCGGGTTCGTCGCTTACGTCGGTACGTTTTAAATAGATATAAATAGTTATTAGCCAGAGGTAGCCATACAAATTTAATTTTTTTTTCGTAATTTTTTTTGATGTTTTAATATTTATTATTCTATTCCGGACTAACTAAGAAATCCAAAAATTCAAATATCATAAAAATTGGTCTATAAATAAACAAACGTCAAACGGGATAAAAAGTATCCTATATCCGTCTCCTGGTTCTAAACTACCTCCCCACTAATTTTCAGCCAAATCGGTTCAGCCGTTCTTGAGTTATAAATAGTGTAACTAACACGACTTTCTTTTATATATATACTAGCGGCTCACCCTCGCTTCGCTCGGGTTCGTCGCTAGGTACGTTTTAAATAGATATAAAAAGAAAAAATCTTTCTTTCTCACATTTTAATTATATGTTTTAATACTTACCTATTCCGGACTAAGAGAAATCCAAAAATTAAAATATCATAAAAATTGGAACGCGGTCGAACGGGATAAAAAGTATCCTATGTCCTTCTCCTGGCTCTAAACTACCTCCCTGCCAATTTTCAGCTAAATCGGTTCAGCCGTTCTTGAGTTATAAGCGAAGTAACTAACACGACTTTCTTTTATATATATAGATATATATATATATATATATATATATATATATATATATATATATGTATATATTTGAGTGTATAATTATTTTTTATTTTCTCATATTTGGTACTGTGTTTTATACTACTGCTGTTTCTATATTATGTCCTTCAGATGTCAGTCGTTTTTATGATTTAGATATTCAAAATAGTTTTATAAATTGTCTGAAAATGGCCAGGAATGAACGTTTTTTAAAAATTCGAAGAGCAATTTTATCCGTCGTATGTTTTTTATTATTTGAATGTTACGCGTTAGTTCGTTAATTATATGTTTGTAAGTCGATATTTTTAAGATTTTTTTTTGATAAAAAGTTATATTTTATGGCTTCATAAGTTCATAAATAAAAAAATCACCAAAACATCCACTACTGAGGAAAAATAATAATTTTCATAGTGATTTTGAGATAAGTTCTATTAGTTACGATATAGTTACTTTGTTTGTATTTATTATACTAGCCTCACCCGCCCGCTTGGCTGGGCGTAGGTAAATCTTTATTTTGGTGTTCAGAGATCTTAATGTATATAGGTTTTACGTATACAAATTAAATGTTAATTTTGTTAAAATTAAATGTTAAGTTTATGTTAAATTTAGGTTAAATTAAAAAAAAACAAATGAATAAAAAAAATTGTAACGCCTTTCTTATTGGTGGAAAGAAATATTTATGAAATTAAATAAAAAAATTTGGTAAAGAGTGTTTGGAATTCAAAAAATAACTAGCTCAAAACCTTCTACAGTCGATCCTGCGTCGATTGGTCAATGTATACGTTCAATAGTTTTTTCACGATGGCTTGACAAAGGAAAAATCGTTTTCATTCTATATGTATACATACATCGGTTATAGTATATTCGAGTATAATTTTGTTGGGTAAAACTAATCAAATTTTGAAAATAGTTAAGTGAACACGTGTGTCTGATAGCTAATACACAAATACGTTTAATAGCAAGCTGTTTCGTTGTATTTTGAAAAAAAAGGTCGGTTGTTTGTTAAGATCGCCAACTGAATGCTTAATTAGAATTTCATAATGATTTGGGAACGTGCCCAACTTGGATTGCCCCTTGATATTACGAACACGTAAATATGTAATTTTAACCTACACCCCTGTTTTTAGTGACCCCTTGCTTTCGAGATGAATGTTAATGAATTTCTTCGCGTCTGCAAGGGATCTTGATTGTTCCTTTGAGACTATCGTGTATTGATTTTCCTATCATTTGACGAAATCTAATATACATTTATTAGAGCATTCGCGTTTCGAGTGGCGTGGATGATATATTATGTATAAAGATATGAGCGTAGCAATTTAGATTTTGTGTTTAGATTACTGCTATTACAAGATCCTTTTGCAAAAAAAAAAATAATCTTTATTATAATAAAATAAGAATTGAAAAAAAATATATTTATAGATCTTTATAATATATCTTTTATTGGTTTCTACCTCTTTTCTTTTACTACTCTCTTTCTTCTTCTTTTTTATACTAGGAACTACATTTGTAGTTAAAGCTTGGGAGTTAGTTTTAACCTATTTTCACATATTACATCGGTCATTATTAAACTTTGTTTGTGCTTATATGAAGTTTTAAGGATTTTATTTCATTGAGTTGATCCACCCATACCACTGATCTGATGAAGCCAAAAGCTTAAAAAGATGGTGAAACTTTTCAATGCCTACTAGTAAAGTCTCCGAGCTTTGGTACATTGTATTTGGTCAAAAAAGTGTTTTATAGTTATTATAATAATCATATTTTATTTATTTGTAATATTATAAGTATCATCATACTTTTTTAGATTTATGCGAATATATTAAATTTAAAATAAAATTATCTTTTCGGATTATTATTTGGTGGTATATATACAGCCAATAGGCAAACGGCGTTATAACGCCTTTGAGACGTTTGAAACCTCAGTCTCTCCCGTGACCATGATTGCTGTAAAGCATTCGAAACGTCAGGAACCAAAAATTAAAATAAATCCGCGAAATAATCGGAAAATATAGTTTTATTTGTAAATATCATATTTCAGCAATTATTTTAAAGTAGGACAGATGGATGGACAGACTGAGTAGGCTTAGATAAAGGATACAGAGCATATTAATATAATAATTTACATTAATTAGCTGTTTAATTTCGCTAATATGTACATAATATGCGTAAAACTCGTTATGTGTAGTTATAAGTACATATATATCGCAAAGAGGGTATTGGGGATATTGGGTCTGAATTTTCATATGAAATAGGGATATTTATTAGTAATAATTTACATATCGCTTACCGAAATGGTATCACGGCGCCAGAGATCGATAAAATTCTTGACAAACTTCCTAGAAAGGTCAAGGACCCGGAAACCAGTGATGTTAATTGCACCAAACTCGGTTACATCTTTTTCCCAACGATCATCCATCACCTGAAACAAGGCGTAAATTTAAACCACCCCTAATTAAAGTTATACTGAGAATATTAGACCCTTTTACGCACTTGCGCAAACGTTTTCAAGCAATCTTCCAAAGGCCGTTGCTATACGAGTACGTACTAGTTTCTCAATGTAAATTAACATCAGGTAGATTTTTTGTTAAAATTTACATTTGATGAAGCAGATTCATGCACTAAGTCCTATGAAAATTTCCAAGGACAATATAATGAGTAGGTCAAATATATTTTTTATGCTATATTTTTAACTTAAAAACGATAACTTTTATTCACTTTAGTCCTCTAAATAACACTTAAGAGATGACTTAAAAAATCTTTCTTCTGCATTCAATATACTCGTACTAGCGGCTCATTTTCGCTTCGTTTGGGATCGTCCCCAGGTACGTTTTAACGATTTGTATGGAATAGATAGATATATTGAGTGATATATAGCCTGTAGCCTTCCTCAATAAACGGGCTATCTAATGCAAAAAAAAAAAAATTAAATCGGATTAGTAGTTTCTGAGATTAGTGCGCTCAAACAAATAAATAAACAAACTCTGTCTCTTTATAATATTAATAAGTATACTCGTAGAAGTATAAATAAGGTGTAACATTTAGTGCTTCTAGTTTAAGGAGTTTTTAATTTAATATCATTATTAGGTATTTTTTTCCAGATTATACACATTAGTGAGCCATGGCTATATATTTTGTGTTACAAATAATTTTTAATGCAAAATATTATGTCAATTCATTGCTATTTGAAAGACAAATATTTTAACCTAAACACTTTAATATTTATAATTTAGAAAGAATATTAGATGCGTACTAGTAATGCTAATTTTACCGGATGATCTTTTGTTCAGATATTGAACTCCTTATCTATAAAGGCGATGATGGGAATTGCAGTAATTATAGGCTATGTAATATGATACATATATGAATAATATATAATCTACGTCATACTAACCTTTAAAACGTACCTAAGGACGAACCCAAGCGAAGCGAAGGTGAATCGCTAGTGATAAGATATTATGAATTTTTTTTATTACGTTATTTCTTTTTGATTTTATCTAAAGCCTTCTAATTAAACATCGTATTCAATATGATTTTGAATTGAATCTTCATATATGTGGATTGAAGTTACCAACAACTATTGTGTTTTAATTAATAATGACAATTCTTAGCATTTAGAGCATGTGATGGAAATGTGTGTAGGCAATTATTAGGATGTCTGTTATTTATTCTTTTAGTGGCTATTATATACTTTTACTATAGTACAGTAGCTTCTCAGTTTCTTTTAAATGTTTGGAACCTAACAGGACTATTATCGATTCTCGTAGAAAGATATATGTAAGTTTAGCGTAAGCCATTTTCATCAGCCTCTGTCAAAGTATATTGTGACGACACGTTTGGCTCAGTTTGTAGTGACTATACTTGCTGTGCCAGCGATCGCGGGTTCGAGTCCCGGTGGGAGCATTCATTTGTGTGATGATCTCCAATGTTTGTACTCCAGCCATGGGTGTTTATATTTATATGTATGTATTTTAAGTTATATAATATATATGTGTAGTGTATCAACTATCTGGTATTCATCACACAGGCCTCGTAGCTTACCATGGAACTAGATGGTGCTGTGTGTTAATGTCCCAACATATTTATCATTTATTATTGTGTGTTATATGATGAAAGAAACAGAGAAAGCTTAAAATGGACTAAATTCTTTTAAAAATTAATTTATATTTAAACGTTAACATTAAAATTATACATGATTTTATTTATTTATATACTACAAATATATTTAAAAAAATTCTTTATTTTAATAAATTATTATCATCATATACAAAATGTATGAATTGCCTTAAAAAATAAGCAACAATGGTGTTATTTTTAACTTAAATTTCGAATATCTGTGTAAATTCCAAAGAAATAAGTAGCAATGTATACAAATACTACCATCGAAAGTAGCAAATAAGCTTACGATAAATCGAATTTAATCGTCCAATACACTAATATTTGTAAAACAGAAAACATTATCCAAATCTACTACGAAATTGCATTCGGTGCACTTTATATCCATTTTATTACCGTGCTTCCATAACAGAAATCCATTTATAAAAATTACAGCCGTACTAGAGTACTAACAATCTCGATTTTCGGTATAATACCTGAAAGTGGGTAGTTTGGAGATCCCGCAGTGGGTTAACGATGACTGGTAGGGTATCTACTCACCAGACCACTTAAAAAATAATGATAGTTTCGTCGGCCAAGTTGCACATCACGGACGTGTAAAATGAGTACATCTTTCGCCAGTTGAGTTCCAGAGTCTAATACGACATATTTGTTGCTCCAACGATCGATCCTCTCGAGTGAGACGAGAAATGTGATGACATCCGATGCATTAGACACTCGTTTTACATTGGTAATGCGAAATGTGGCTTTTCCTGGTTGCAAACTTTGATACAGCTGCTGTAGACGTAACAGACCTGCGGACAAATAAGATCGAGTACATATTTGCTACTGTGGCCCATGTCATAGCTAAAGCCTTCGAATGTTACTAGATTAGAGATTAGCGCAGAAATAAATAAGATAACTTTAATTTCAATAGAAATTAAAAAAAAACCCCTACGTAAATTATTTGTCATTTAACGATTAAACTGGCACGCGTGAAGCACTTAATCGAGTAATCACATGCTAAAATGCCTTACATCATTTTGGAAAAGAGCTGATACTCTTACACTGCTGGACCGATATTAACCAAACATAGCTAAGAACCACCGCAAAGAAACTGGCTTTCATATGAAAAACCGCATCGAAATCAGTCCATCCATTTGAGAGCTACGATGCCACAGACAGACACACACACACACACAGACAGACAGATAGACAGACAGACATCGACGTCAAACTTATAACACCCCTCTTTTTGCGTCGGGGGTTAATAAGGAATTTAAAAGAAAATGCCTTTAAAGTTAGACTAATACCTATGTGTTTCAAAAAATATTAAGTTGTTTATATTTTGTGTACCTATGATCCAATTTTTATGTTCATAAATACTCTATATAGAATTCGTAGTTTTTCAGTCAGTGCCGACTTATTGTTAAATAAACTCTCGCATAACCGACGTTAACGCTTTATTTAGCCCATGAACCAATTTATATTAGGGTATATTTCCACGTAACAGGTTCCCTTTATAATCATCTACTATACTACATACACAAACTTTAGTAAATAGTAATTAAGGAGGCGTCTATGTAAAGCCACCAGGCCAAGTTACCATGATGCTAGGTTATAATATTAAAAATATAACATACATTATAATATTTATATCGATTTATCTCTCTATACATATAATAAAATTGTAACTGAGTCGAATTTGCATATTAAATATTATTTAGAAAAGCTTACTGAAATAGTCGTTATTATCGATACAGACGCCAAATCCATAGTTTTTAAAATTTTTGGTATACTAAACGTTAAAACGTGAGCAGGGACGAACCCGAGCGGAACGAGGCTGAGTCGCTAGTTTATAATATAGATAGTGCAAGTTATTAGTTGGCCAGAAAGAGCGAAAGAAGTTATTCGAAATTCAAAATGATATGTCAAAGTGGTTGTTATTTAAAACAAAAAAATAATTTTATATTTTATTTCATACCAGGTTAAACCAATAAAAAATATTAAATGTTGTATCGGTTTGCCGTAGAAGTATCGAAAAAGATTTATATATGAAACACTCGACGTTATTAAAATGTTATGTATTCAGCCCCTTTTAACGTCCCACTGCTGGGCACGGGCCTCCCTTCAGTACAAGGAGAATCAGGCCATAGTCCACCACGCTGGCCAAGTGCGGATTGGTGAACTTCACATGTCTTTTGAAAACTTGCTAGGTTCTCTCAGACGTGCAGGTTTCCTCACGATGTTTTCCTTCACCGTTAAGACAAGTGGTAATCATGTTAGAAATGATTCCCATATGAAAATATCAGAGATGCGAGACCAGGGATTTGAACTCGCATCACTCGGTTTCTCAAGCGAGCACGTTACCACTGGGCTACCACTGCCTTATTAAAATGTAACTTTATAAATAAGTTTTACATAAATCACAGAATTTTTAATTTACCAGTTTATCGCTGCTTATATTTGAAAGGCTTCTGCACCAATTAAGCCGACGCTACGGCATTATAAATGTTGCAGATTTGAAATTTACACTCCAATGTAAAAAGTCAAAGGTTTATTCAGTGCGGCACAAAAATGTACCATGTGAAGCAATTAACTGTGTCGAGTTGAAACTTGTTCAATATCCTCAGAAATAGTTTGATGAAAACAGATGTTCTGCAGCATCTAGTTTACGAGAAATTGTGCTGCGTTTTCTGCGTTAAAAGAATTGCTATACATATTTCGCGTAGAAATATGTATCTTTTTTTACAATGTACCTATTCGTAGAAATATTTTTATAGGCACGTACTGGGTTATGACAGCTTGTGAAGAGGAACAGAAAACGTAGCGTTACGAACGAATCTCGAATTCAAGACCTCTTTTGAATATACTTGATCATAGTAAAATCGATTGCTCTTAAATATCCTATTTTATAATAATTACAACATTAAAAAACATCACAAACCTTTAAAAACCAATTTAATTAAATTCAAAATTATTTTTAAATTATTTCTTTTAAAAATTATTAAAGTATCAAAATAAAGTATTTAATCCTTTCAAAATATAGCTATTGACATGAAAAAAGAATTTTTGAATCAGTAGATATTTTGCAAGCTCGCATCATTGCCTAAGATTTATTTTCTGATAGCGAGCGATCTTTAAGGAGATGGATATGTCAATAAGAATAGGGTAGATAAGAGATGCCATTCATCATACACTTATTATGCGGCAGATGTAGTTATAATTTGAGTGTAACATCAGCGAAAAGATTGGTGTGGAGACGTCGACTAGAAAAGGGATGACGTGTGTGTAATGGAGGCTTTATCGCTAGATTTAGGATATTGCTAAAACTAATGTTGTTCGCAACTATCATTTTATTTTGCACTAGCTATTGTATCATATTCTTAATCTATACTAATATTATAAAGAGTTTGTTTGTTTAAACGCGCTAATCTCAGGAACTATTAATCCGATTTGAAAAATTCTTTTTTTGCATTAGATAGCCTTGTTATTGAGGAAGGCTATAGGCTATATATCATCATGTTATTACCCAAGGGAGCGGAGCAGTAATCATAAATGTTAACAAATCGGGCAGACTTTCGGTACATTATTGTAAAACTGATGTTTACATCGGAAGTTTGAAAACCGCCAACAGCTAGTGAATAATGGATATTATGGAGCTTGTTTCAAAGTAACTAATTGGAGTACTTGCGAAATGCAAACGTTTTTAGGCATTGTGTATGTCTGTTGCTACTTCATGGTGAGACGGATGGACCAATTTAGATGAAATATAGCAACCAGATAGACTATGTACGAGTAATACATAGGCTATTGTTAGGGTTCTGAGAATGCTAATCTATACAATTAAATAAAATTGAAGTGACTGTTTATAATGTCAATATAACAACTTTTTGCTAAATGCATATGAAATTATTTGCGATACATAATATAAGAAAATTACAATTTTGAAAATTTTTGTTTGTCTGTCAGTCTGTCTGCTTGTTCCGGTTAATCTCCAAATCGGCTGGACTGATTTTGACGGGACTTTCACTGGCAGATACCTGATGTTATAAGGAGTAACTTAAGAATTCCGCTACGTAGTAGGTACCTAGGGATGCACCCGACCGAAACGTGGGTAAGTAGCTAGTTTAAATAGTGTAAGAATTTTGTAGAATCATATCAGTAGCTTACCTTTAACCATGAACGAATAAGCCACAAGTCGTTCATAGGTATGTCTAGATGTAAAATATTCTGTCAAGTTCTGAGATATTACTTGCATTAGTTTTTTTTGTAACCAACTTTTTAAGTGACGGAAATATATTTACATGTGGTGTATATCTTCGTCGATTACGACTGAGATTTTAATGAATATATCCATAATAATATTATAAATCTGAAAGTGTGTTTGTTTGTTTGTTTGTTTGTTTGTTTATCTGTCTTTTTTTTCACGTCGAAACGGAATAACGCAATGGTGTGATTTTTTGTGTTGAGATAGATGGAAGACTGGAGAGTGACATAGGCTACTTTTTACACTGGGAGATTATCTCAATCAAAGTTTAGTAGTTTCTGAGATAAGCGCGTTCAAACAAATAAACTCTGCTTCTTTATAATATTAGTATATATGAGTAGATGTCACACCAAATCACAACAAAATCACACACAACCAAATCACAACAAAAGTATATATGTATAGTACATAATATATCCTGTTTATACATTCTAGTAGTACTCTAAGATGTTCTAGCTTGTTCGTACTGCATTTGGTACTGTTATACTGCCAAGTTCCTATTTACATCTGCCAAATTCGAACGAAAAGTTTTCCTTTATCTTCTGGATGTAGTGTAACGCCTGTTCTTATCTCGTAGGATTAACTAACAGTATAAATAAGTAAGCTCAGTCAACTGTTGAACGTGTTGTTTTTTCCCGAATTCCGGTTTTTTGGTATAAATATTGCTTATTCCTCTAGCAAATATACTTTAGACTCATTGCGATGTAGCCGATTGTAAGTGTTTGCAGTGGCGAGCGTTTCCCGTCTCTTGCTAAAAATAGAATGTTTAAGTCATTCGTTCCGTATCTACGTATTATGGTTTACTAGCGACTTCCCGTCGCTTCGCTCGGGTACGTTGCTAGATAACTTTCATTTTTATCGAAGTGAAACTTCTTTAGAATCGTTGTGATTTGAAACTCGATGAAACGAAAATGCAATACTAAAAAGACATAAGCACATAAATATATAGGATTAAGCCGGCGAGATAATGATATATATATATATATTATATATATATATATATATATATATATATATATATATATATATATATATATATTGCTATTTTGCCATGGTAACCGTTGTTATTGTCTGACAAATATATATTATTTTATTCTTTCCGTATATGATATTCTATAAATATATGATTGTAATATGCCTAATGTGCCTTATTTAATTATTATTGATTTGTTTTAATTTAATTGCGATATTTGCCCAAGAAGTTTTACTTCAACCGCGCGTAAAGGTTACACGCACCCATTTTTTTCATATTATTATATTAAAGCGTCACCTTTTGGAAAGTTTTAATACCAACGGTAACCTATGGTTTAATACAAATCTAAGTCTCTCTGTGTACTAAATTACATTCAAACAGCCGTTTCACCATAAAGGAGTAACACAAATACAGATAGAAATTTTGGTATTTATAATATTAGTACCTAGTATGATTACATATCAACAACACTTTTATTTCTTTTTTTGTTTGACTTTGTTTCAGTAGTTCATTAGTATATTTTAAAGTGAAATATATAATTAAATGTTACTCTATTGTTAGTTTCCTAACCGATTTCGGGTGCGGCGGCAAATGTTAGTTTATACAATAGATTCAGTGAAACTAATTACTTGTGCATGAAATGTTATAGTCATGAACGAATTAGAGACTGGACCTGACATAAAATACAAATGTATGAAAACTAGTTCAACCAAGTGACGCATAACGCACACAAAGATTTTATTACATTATTATAAACACTGATACACAATACAATATTTCTAGTGCTTGAACGTAATCGATAAAATACATATATCGATGAACCAATGAATGACATTTTAGACATTGGTTAGCATAGTCATCATATTTTACATCTTTTAATTTATTCTTCTTCTTTTAATTTTAATAAATTAAAATAAATGAATTAAAGAGGCAATAATAATGTGTCAAATAATAATTATTTTTTAATTTGATTCATATAAATACGATGGCATTGATGGCAGCATTCTGTTGGCCTATAATAATGTTAATGAACAAATGAATATCGGGTATATATTCCATTAATATATAATAAATATTATTTTGTAAAGATTAAAAAAAATATTAAGCTAATTTAATTAAATAAAGTGATTTTGTTGATTCTGTTATTGAACTATTTTAATTGGCAATTGATTATCTCGGGTAGTTATAAAAATGTGACACTCTCCTACTATTGCTCAGTTCTTAATAAACATTTGTGAAATTAGGAAAAAGAAAAAGAGATTGCAAATTAAAGTGAGTGTTGGATCGTGAAAGTAAAATAATTAGTGCAAGTGGTAAAGTGTTTTATTACAAATCGCCAACCCAGAAGTTTAGTGCTAAAACATTATTGTTTGATTTTGTGTAATTTATGTGTTGAAATAAAATGATCTTTATTATTATTACAATGGAATAATATTCCAAAGTATATAAATGTGGAATAAAATAAAATAAAAAATTAAGTACACATACTAATTATAATTTTTGCATTTATATTTTTATTTGATTTAGAAAATATTTTTATAAATTTATTGTCATCAGATTGTAGGATACTGTGGTAAAAGTATTTTATGTTATTGTACTGTACAAATAACACAATTCGTTTAGTAATTTCGTCAAATATCGATATATTTTTCGACATTGTCAAGCACTAGTCGATGTCAAATGGACTCACTCGACAGTTTAGTCATTTGTTCTGAATGGTATAATCCAGGGATTTTATGATGGTTGTCAGATGTCAACAATACATAGAAATATCGACTATATTTAACATAGTTGGATAATATGACATTTTATTTTACATTTAATTAAATTGTGTGATAAATAACAATAAATGTAATAAAATAATGTATTTACAAGTGAAAAGAAATACTGCTGCTTCCGCCGTTATAGTTTTTACATCATTTAACAGAACATTTAGTCATTTTTGGGAGATGTTTTGTTGACAAATAAGTGCTTGAGACTGACGCAAAAAACAAACGACCAAGCCTAAAATCTCCTGGTTACTGAGAAGACCGATAAAGGTACGTCCGCTTATATGTCTAGTCCAGTGGTTAATTCGTTCATGGTTATAGTATACTAGCGACTCACCCTCGCACCGCTCGTGTTTGTCGTTAGTGACGTTTTAACGTTTAGTATACATTTCTCAGACATTAGATATTTTCCCGCAGTAAAAAGTACCTATCCTATACGTTGACCCAATAACCAGCTATCATCATACCAAATTTCATCAAAATCTGTACAGTGGTTTTCTCGTGATGTGTTCCCAGTCAGACAGATAGACAGGGCCGAATTAAACCTTATCACCGCCCCTGGGTGTAGTAAAAAATGCCGCCATATTATTGAAATTTTGAATAAAATGGGCAAGGTTTTGATAAAGTTTATTTTTTAAAATGATTTTTTGAAAAAATATAAAAATTTGCCGCCCTGGGCATTAGCCCCGAGTACCCCTAGTGTAAATCCAGCACTGCAGAAAGACGAAAATTCTAAAAATTATAAATTCTGCCTCTGTATCGATAATAATGACAATTTCAATAAGATTTTCCAAAAAATATTTATTGTTCAATTTCCACTCAGAATTTTATAAGTTTTTTATAAGTTTATATTTTCATAAGTGCATTCTAAACATTTTTTCATAATCCGGTAACAACATGGATGACCGGAGAGAACGCACCCAGCTAACTGCTCTATGTTCTCTCCAAAGCACGTGTGTATCTTCACTAACTTATTTATTCCGGACCTTGAATTCTTGATAGTAAAATCCAATAGCTGACCTAACCGAACCACGACCACATAATCTATACATATATTAAAATTGTAACTGAGCGGAATCTGTACATTGGAAGTTTTGTTTTTTTTTTAATTGTTGTAGTCATTGTTATCGATGCAGAGGCTAAATAAACATTTAAAAAAAAATTAAACTGAACTGGAAAAAAAATTAATTAATAAAATAATATTTTAATGTAAAGACATGATCTCCCTATATTCATTGGAACTATTTATACAAAAGTAGAGGTATTTATGTTTTCTCCTTTCGTGGAATCCTTTCCACTTTACCTCTTATAACTAAGCAATTATCGTGGCAATTAGTATTGGTAATGTGGAAATTCCCTATTCTCTGAAATTCATTCTAATAATAACTATACAAGAGGAACCTTGATACTTTAATGAAAATCTTTAGTGATTGGTTTCTAAACAATGAAATTATGTACGATATTAGGTATAACTGAGCAGTAATAGGATCAGTACCACTCAATCGCTGATTAATCATGAAACCTTGAAAACTCCTCTCTCTATGGAGCTGAAATTTGGCTGACAGACATTTTTAACAAGTATACAACCTTTGAGACGTCTAAAACCTTAGTCTCTCCCTCGACCATAATTGCTGTAAAGCATTCAACAAATCGGGAAACAAAAATCAAAATAAAATCGCGATAAAATCCGAAAAGGTACTTTTTTTTAAATGTCAAATATTCGCATAAATCTAAGAAAGTATTATTACATACTTTTTAGTTAGAAAACATCAGATTTTACTTAAAAACGGCCTACCAACCAAAGCCAAAAGGAATTTTGCGGGAAGACCGAATTAAAGAGGGTATAAAAGTTTACTTCGGTTTATATGAATATGCTATGTTTTTGCTGAAATAAGAGATGCAAATGAGGTACTCTGGTTACATATAAATCAACTAGCGGGTAAAGCCACGGGTAATGCTAGTTATTAAAATATGTTGAGCACTAAACTAAAAAGGCATTTAGATGACTATTTTAAACTATATCAATAAGTGATGTAACAATAAATGATGCGTGAAGAGATGATTTTATAGTAAACTAGCATTGCCCGCGGCCCCGCCCGTGTTCAGATGATCAAAAACCAAACTCTTAGGTTTTACATATTAGTATACTCTTACAATGCAGTTTTTGTATTTTTTCTCAGAAATGAGATATTTTCCCGCAGTAAAAAGTATCCTATATGTTGACCCGGATAACCAGCTACCATCATACCAAATTTCATCAAAATCTGTCTAGTGGTTTTCTCGTGACGTGGTAACAGACAGACAGACAAAAATTCTAAAAACTATAGATTCGGACTCTGTATCGATAATAATGTCTATTTCAATTAGTTTTTCCAAAAAATATTCAATGTACAGATTCGACTTAGTTACAATTTTATTATATGTATAGAAAATCCTGACAGATTTTAAACAGTTGTTAAGTGTACATAATACAAATATGTTCATTAATACGGAGTATGAATGTAGAATATACGCTTGGTTTTTTTTAACAAGTACCATTCATGGAATGAATTTTCAATATTTCGATATCATGGAAAAGCTAGGATATGTAAGCATGCACTTGGAAGCAATGGAGTTACAATGATATTAAGATGAATAATAAAATAATACTCGATTAAAAAATATATTTTTGTTCATATAAATATACAAATAGTTTAATAATAATTGTTATTTTTCAGACTTGCTTTCTTTTTTTGACTTAATAAGATGTCTGTATGTTTGTATAAATTATTTGTTTTTAATATCCCGTTATCGTCCCTTAAATGCGAGAGGAATGAGATCATAGCCCACCACGCTGGTTAAATTCTAACTGCTGGACTCCAAGCATCTTTCGACTAGTGCAGTTCTCTCAGACATGCAGTCCTGACGTTATTTTTCTTCACCGAATTATAGAAAGTTGTAAAGGCAAAAGATCGTACATGATAATAAGCAGTGCGAGATCTGGTTTGAACCCACTAAAATTTTCAAACGAGCATGTTATCAATAGGCTATGAATTTTGTCTAAAATAACTATATGAAAATTTTTTAGCACTTTGACTATTATCAGGTAAATATTTTCACGAATAATTCTAACAGAAGTATTATTATTGTAAATAAAGATCAAATCTTTACTAATATTATAAAGAGGCAGGTTTGTTTGTTTAGACGCGCTAATCTCAGGAACTACTAATCCGATTAATCGTTTTTGCGTATGTTGGCCCGTTTATTGAGGAAGGCTATATATCATCCCGGAAAATTTTACGGTTCCCGTGGGATAGATTTGTTTTTGTCAGTTTCTATAAGGTACACTTTTTTCTAAGTGGATCATCTAATCAATGGATTAGATGAGAAATGTCTTATTAGAATAATTCCTTCAATCCAGATTCTTATTACAAGTGACGAAAAACGACGAATTGACGCTTATTTGGCTCAGTTTGTTGTGACCCTACTTGCTGTGACAGCGGTTCGAGTCCTGCTGAGCGCATTCATTTGTATGATGAGCACGAATGTTTGTACTCCAGTCATGGGTGCTTATATTTATAATATGTATGTATTTAAAGTTATATATGTGTAGTGTATCAACTATTTAGTATCCATAATACAAAACTTGTAGTTTACCATGGAAGTAGATGGTACTGTGTGTTAATGTCCAACAAAAAAAAAAAAACGCGTTAGGTTTATACAAGAGCATAAGGGTGAATGACAAGTTTTTAATAAGACTAAGAATAAAAATATAAGGATATTTATATATTTTAACAATTGCAGATTCAAAATGATTGAAATATTTCCAATAAAATATTAACATGATGTAGTTACATTTAACATGCATCAAGACATGCTTAATTCGATGCATCAAATATCCAAACTCGCTCATTTCTTCTCAATAAATTTTGTGCAAACGTAACTTTTTCGTATTTTAACAAAAACGATTCCGCGGTGTAATTGTTTCAGGTGCTTTTGTTTTATTTAAGGAATGTTTTTAAGGTATTCACTATAAGGTTTGGTTGGAAAATTGCGATTACTTGAAATACTCAAGTATCGCTTTATTGTAAAATGAAATAATATAAAATTATCTATACTTAATGTTACAAAGAAGAAAGAGTTTTTGTTCGTTTCTTTATCTGTTTGTTTGTACCGAATAAGCTCCAAAACTACTAGGCCGGTTTAGGCAAAATTTAAGGAAAATATAGTTTGATACCCTGGAAATGACATAGGATGGTTTTTATTCCGGAAATCATCCCTTAAAGTGAAAATGGAGATGAAAGTTTGTAGGAAGCAACCTAGCTAGTATTCTACAAAGGGACGTAAAATATACTTTTTAAAGCGGTCTGAAAAATAAAAAAAACTTGCTCTCACTTTAGCGCATCTATGTGCTTTTGTGACTTTATACAAAAAAATCTTTTGGGTAACGATCAGCAACAACTTGTAGTTTTTAATACTACCAGTTGTCAATTTCTATACTAAATTTTATCCTAATTCGTTCATCTGTTTTAGAAACATACAGACAAACATACATTCACATTTATAGATTAGAATTGCGAGTGCGATAATTTGATAAATTATAAATTTCGTTAATCATTAGTAATATCGTTAATTGTATAATTTAATTTGAATATAACAAAAACTATTTGAAGCAAGGGCAAAAACAATTAAAAGGAAATGATCTACTCGCTCCACTTAATAATTTCTCAATTAAAACCAAGCGTAGTTTTTATTTGAAGCCTCAATAGTTCGACGCGGGAAAGCTGCTAACTTTCATTTTATGCTGACCACTTGGTCTTTTGTTGAGATCTGCAGAAGCGTACTAGAATGCTGAAATAATATTTATTATTTTTAATTGTCATAATTTGTGTAGTGTTACACCTTGAAATGCTATATAATAACTTATAATCCGTATTAATATTATAAATGTGAAAGTTTGTGGGCATGGATGTTTGTTACTCTTTTACGCCAGAATGGCTGAACGGATCTGGGTGAAATTTGGCACAGAGATAGATTATAATGTGGAATAATACATAAACTAATTTTTATCCTGGAAAAATGTACGGTGATATATTCCCGTGGGATAGGTTTGTTTTTGTCTTCCCAGAGATGAACCCGAGCGAAGCGAGGGTGAGCAGCCAGTACGATATAATGTAATGTTGAATAAATTTAAAAAAAAAATATGCTGATAACAATATACTCAAATTAAAAAGTCCTACATGGAATACTATTGTAAATACGACTGTTTATTTGTGCGTGTGCGTGTGTGTATGTATGTGTGCTTGTATTGCTTCATCTTCGAAACAAAAGTGTTATTTTCAACATTACCCAAATACTCTTACGTCATTTCATAAATCTATATATAAGTATTAAGCTTCTGGAAACATTGGATAAGTAAATTCAATTTATATAGTATGTTTTTCTCAAATTTTCAACAACGATTATTGTCGAATTTCGACCACTCCGCGAATCGATAGACCAAGAATCAAACTCATCAATCTGCTCAAAATCCTTTGTAGACACTGTATAATATTTAAAGTTTTCTAAATACTTTCTTAGTTTTACGCGTATATTTGAGATTTTAAATAATACTACGAGTATCTTGTCCGATTGATTCGCGGATTTATTTTGATTTTTATTTTGTAAAATTGTGGGTAAGCACTGTCTGTAACAAGTATATAATATAATGCCTCTAAGACATCTAAAACCTTAGTCTATCCCGTGACCATGATTGCTGTAAAGCATTCGAAACGTCTGACACCAAAAATTAAAAAAATAAAATAAATCTACGAAATAAACTTTAAAATTTATTTAAAGTTTTCTGAATGTTTCTTCTGCAAAAAGAGTACTTTAGTTTAATAGTTTTTAAACTAATTTAAAGCTTCTTCAAAGTTCCGTACTTGAAATAAAATACTTAAAATGAAATAAAAGCTATATGTTTTTAAAGGAAGCAAGTGGTAGACGAGTTCGGAAAGTTTGAAGGCATCGTAACCAAAGTCACGATCTTACCGATTGACTTCTTGGCCAGGTCTATTCATCTTATAAGAAAAGACGCAATCATGACTGAGAGGAATCACGTCCAACGAGCGACAACGCCGGAATTCCGTCGGACCGTCCACAGTCTTGGATAATTTTCCTTACAAAGAAATAGATTTTGGCTCCGTTTATCTTGCAATTTAAACCATCGGTACTTTCTCTTTCTAGTTGATATAGATTGGTTAGTTGTCATTTTTAAAAGGCGATGTAAGCATTTTTTTACGTACTACTTTCTTTAAGTCAATTCTCATCGAGGAAAAATATAGGTAACTAGCATTGCCCGCTGCTCCGCCCGCGTTCAGATGACCATAAACCAAATTGTTAGGTTTTACATATTAGTATATTCTTACAATGCAGTTTTTGTGTTTTTGTATTTTTTCTCAGAAAAGATATAAATTCCCGCGGTAAAAAGTATCCTATATGTTGACCCGGATAACCAGCTATCATCATACCAAATTTCATCACAATCTGTCTAGTGGTTTTCTCGTAATGCGGTAGCAGACAGACAGACAGACAAAAATTCTAAAAACTATAAATTCGGACTCTGTATCGATAATGATTCTATTTCAATTAGATTTTCCAAAAAATATTTCATGTACAGATTCGACTTAGTTAGAATTTTATTATATGTATAGATATTCGGTTGCTGCACTTCATGATGTCACTTTAAAAAAAATGTATCAAATTGGCATTACTAATATATTATGTAAACTCATTCTCGCTTGCTCAATATTACAAATACAAAAGGCACCTATAAACGCATTCGTACGAAGCAAGGATAAGTCACTAGTGTATTCTAAAGCATTAATTCATACTAAGCTCTTAATAACTGTACACCGTGCAGGTAAGTTTGGAACAGAGCCATGAAAAACGTACACTTAGTAGTTAAAATACGATTAAGTATACGAGACGTTATATTAAATTGCTTCATGAACTTGGCTTACGAGTGTACTGCGCAGCCACCAAAGTCGCTCAAGTGGTTAAGCGTCGCAAATATTTTCTTAGTGTCCACTCTAGCTGGCATGTTTGGCTTTGTAATTGTCTTGACCTCAGGTTGGCTTACAGAGTCGCGTTCGATTATTTTTTCCAGCAAATAATATAGAATTTGTTAGCGTTGCTCTAACAGAATAATGAATAACTAAAATTCATAGATAAATTCTGATGCTTATGAAAATTTATTGTTTATTTTTACCATACACGTATATTGTGGAGGTTTAACAAATATAAAGAAGGGGCAATATGTGAGCTAAGTCTAAAGGGCTCGATGACAATTCAAGAGCACTTCTTGTGATCTTTTAATCTCATCACGTAACGAATTCCTCGTTCAACTTAGCGCCATTATGTAAATGGTGTGAAATAACAAAGTAATAATTTCTTTTTTTATGTCTTTATACAATAAAGTAGGTATTTATTAAACACTTTTAATACTTAAAGTTTCAAAGTAGATAGCAACGAAAGTCTAATAAATTATTAGTTAGGAGTGATATTAAATAAAAGTGCTCTTGAACTTTATGGCACTTGTAACAATATTTGCAACAAAGCCAATCTTGATAAAGGGAAAATTATAATTTGATAACTTCAAAGTAAACTTTTAGAATAAGCTATGTACCTAGAATCTCGTCAGAAGTCCATATCTTTAACGTTATGGGCAGAACAGATGGATAAACCTTTTGTTACTGACACATTGCTAAAGTTCAATAGTAGAAGTCCACAAGCGTCGGTATTTTTATGAGAATTTTTATGATCCTCAAAAGATTTAAATTTTCGAAGACGTTTACTTTGGAATGTTCGAAAACCTAATATCTCTGAAAGAGTGTGGTGATAAAACAGTGGCACTGTAATAATATATTATGAGATGAAGGTTCAAAATTTAATAACGGAGTGGACTAAAATATTTGGACGTCGGAAACAGTTTTCACGAATCTGCACCGGGCTAAATCGTGTGAGCATAACCTTCTTCGACCGGTATAATGAGAAAGTAATAAAATTCATTATGGTTTGAGCAGTGGAACCCTGAACGCTTAGGGAGAAGCGGCGCTTTACACATTAAACTCGCTTAATAAATTGAAAGTCGATAAAACCATTCCCGTATAGAATCCAAATCTGGCGCCTGTATTCAAATGGGGCCGCTTAAAATTTTATTTACTGAAAATTATCAATAGTTATTGTTGATTGGGAATTAATAGTTTTTAATAGAAGTTTATTTTTACTTGGTTGAGGCTTGGCAAGTATAAAATAATATCATTTATCAGTAAGAGGTCACTGTATATCTATATATTATTAATGTTTCGCCATTTAATACTATCTATACAGATAAATAAATATGTATTTGTAATGACAAAATAACAGCTTCTTACTAAATACATTTGAAATTATAAATGGTACTTATCAGAAAAACATAATTTTTAAAAATTTTGTCTGTCCGTCTGTCTATTTCTTCCGGCTAATCTTCAAAACTGCTGGACAGATTTTAACACTTTCACTGGCAGATAGCTGGTGTTATAAGAAGTAACTTACACTACTTTTATTTTAAACAAAGAATTAGGGTTCCGCTCATAAAAATGTACCTAGGGACCCACTCGAACGAAGCAAGGGTTATAGCGCTAGTCTAATATATATGAGAACATGCATTGAGATTTCTACCATACATATGTCTGGAAGAAATCTGTTAGTGTAGATAGAGCGTAATTAAATAAGGAGATGGACGATGCCGGTCCATATAATTGATTTATATTTTTATGTAGTATGTAAAAAAATTTAATAAATATTAAAAAAATATATTAAAAAAATATATGTTTTGTTATATTATAACGAAATAATTATCAGTCGATACATTTTCCACTTAACCTCACTTTCTTGTTATTGTCCAATATATAATGTACTTTTAAAGCACGATTTAACTGGCTATATAACTACGATATGTAACTTGGGCGATAATGCAGTAACACGGTCCCTTAGCTGCCGTGATGATGGATTGGCTTGAGTGGAAATAAAATTTGTAGCTCGCATAGCGTACACGATGGTTATTAACTTATATTATGTTACATAAAGTAAATTAACTCGTCAGTTCCTCCTTTTATTATCCTTATAGAACATATGTTCTTTAAAGGTAGAAGAGAAGGAAAAAATTACCTTTTGTATCATCATCACCTCCCTGTCCATTTCCCAATTACTTGGAGTCGGCGCAGTACATGTTCCGTACTGCTGATTGGTTTTGGCAAAAGTTTTAAGGCATCAACCCTCTTTGTGAATACCGTTGTTTATTCGTCATCGCGCAGAGGACCCATGGTGCGATGACCAGCATAGGATTCTCATATGTTTTAGTCGTCAGACGCCTTGTAACTTCACTTGTAGTAATTTATTTTAAGATTATTTTTATTTGCCAATTCAACATTTACTTTGACGTTAGATAAAACTATTAAATGCCACTCAAATTTTCACCACCACTTTAAAGATATAGAAGGTAAATTACAACATAATAATCTATGAGCTATATTTCATCACAATATCTTTAATTTAATTTCAAACAAATCTTAATTCTTTTGGTTATTAGCGTAGTTAAAAGTTATCAACAAGCCATTTCATTTGATGTCCATATCATAAAGGTCACTATAGAAATGATAAATCGCCATTTTGTAACGACCGCCATATTGGATTAAAAATGGCGGAATTTAGGTAAGCGTGCAGTCACGAAAAGAAAACGTGTGTGCTAAAATTCAGATCAGTTGGACACTGAGAAGTAGACCAAATTTAACCTGGAAGATTTGATTTCAGACAGGCACCGGGACAGGTGAAACTAAATAAAAGCTTGTAATAATTTTTAATTTTATCGATATAAAACCCGTGTGTGTATATAGAAATACCGGAATAAATATCTTGAATATAGACACTTTACACTATACAAAAGGAAGATTTAACGACAGCTTCACATTCTAGCCAAAAACAACAAACTTTGTACTGTAAATCCCGCATCGTAAAAAAATTACATTAAATTTTTTTTTCATAACGCGCCAAAAGAAGTATAACTCCAAAAAGTCCTGATATATTCGATCGTATGTAAAATGCATATTGTGGAAGTTCTAAACAGAAAGATTTCCATTCAGGTGCTTAGAGAAGATAGAAAAGTATTGAATGTATGTAAATGAATAACTACTTATCGCTACGTTTTGTGCTTAAAATATGTCATTTTATTATAAGTTTTAGTTTTCTATTAAAATATATCGAAAGTAGAAATGACCTAGCCTTTAAAATTTTCGGCAAAAAGGAAAATCAACAGAAATTGACGAATATCGAAGAAACTTCAATAGTTTTTAAAAGACAGGAAACGTAGTTATAAAATCATGTTACAAATTCCGAGTGAATAAGTCGCTTAGGTGCTATTGGCGGTCTTTGAAAGGCAATGTCATGTGACATTTATCACTTATCTCTCTCGCTCTACGAATATATTTGTTATAGAATATTTGAATATCATTTTAAAAGAATATTTTAGAATTTCTAAGATTTATGACACATTTATATTCTAAAAGTATACTCGTACATTTACTGTTTCTAAAATAAAATCTATATTGGTATGATTTTTATTAATAACAGCTATCAGCTTTCCTATTTGCATTCACAGTATGTGCAATATTGAAAACGCAGAAAATTTCCTAAAGCATATTACATGAATGGAATCAAGTGTATTTATATTCAGAGAATATCATCCTTATCTAATTTTTAAGTTCTAAACATAAAAGTAATAAAATGAAAGAATCACTGTCAATAAAAAATATAAACCATGAAAATATTTGAGCTAAATAATGACGAATAAACAGCAAAACAAATGAATTGCAAATTACAAACTGAAATCTAAAGTTTCTTTCGTTTGGGCGAGCTTCTGCAGCGATTACAAAGGCATTTACTCGGTTCAGACGAGACGGTAGCTTGTTTTATTCAGAGTCTTCGCAAATCCCAGCCATTCTGTAGCGACAATGCGCGGGATCAACTCCATTGTTGAGTATATCGAGTTGGATGATTAGGTGTTTCAATAAGACGTATAATGACGTGAATACGCAGTTATTTTATGACAAACAGCTTTTTACTTAATATGGAGGATGGTTTTTCTTAACATTAGATAATAACCTACTCATATACGAGTATGTATAAGGTTGAAATATATAAAATTTTGTACACGATTGCCTCTTTGAAGGTGAGTTTTGTTAAAATTTCTAGAGTACCTTGTAAAGTCTTTTTCTTTATTAAATTCACAAAGATTATATTTATGATTTATTGCAATATTATTTTCATCTGTTCTAAATAAAATACGTAGACTATTTAACAGATAACGCATAGCATAAATGTCTCAAAATCGAGATGTAAAAGGAAGATATGTTCATACACAACAGATGCACTAAGATGAGATATTTCAAATATTTCTCCCTGAGGGGATGAAATGCGATGTAACCATGTTCTCAAGACATTTCGCTTAGTACAAATAAGTATTTGTGACTAAAATCTAGAACAATATATCAAGTAAGGGCTTGCTTATAAAAATGGCTTATCTCGGAACTTGTCGAATATTTGAAGCTTTGTTACGTTAAACTATATAGTTTTTTTTATGCTTAGTATAAATTTCTCAGAGATGAGACACTTTCCAGCAATAAAGAGTATCCTATAAATTGACCCTAAAAACCAGCTATCATCATATCAAATTTCATCAAAATCTGCCCAGTAGTTTTCTCGTGATGTGGTCATAGACAGACAGATAGACGAAAAGATAGACAGACAGATAAAACATCTAAAAACTATAGATCCGGCCTCTGTATCGATAATAATGACTATCTCAATAATATTTTCCAAAAAAATATTTAATGTAAAATTTCGACTCAGAATTTTATTATATGTATAGATGTTTATTTTTATTTTGTCTAGAAACTAACAACGACGGCGTTTAACACTTTTGGGAAACGTGTTGCATACTGCCCTGGATTCTGGTGAAATAAGCTTACACTGAGTTACGTTCTCACGGTAACTGCGTGGATGGAAGCCAAATATCGCGATTCTAGCATACCTCTTTTCCTTCTACCATAATCATCATTTTGTTCTCATGCGAGTTGAGGTCTTCAAAATATTTTAGGTTGTTTCATTTTCATATGCTTACTTTTAAACTTGATATTATGTATTTTTTGAGACGGATTCTGTTAAAATTCGAATGGTTTTTTGTAAAACTTACTTTTTCTTTAGTATAGGCATTGGTTATTGCATTTGCAAACCAAGTCCAATATATTATCTATACATATGTATATAAAATTCTAACTTTATCGAATCTGTACGTTAAATATTTTTTGAAAAAACTTATTGAAATAGTCATTATTGTCGATACAGAGGGCGAGTTTTTAGATTTTTTGTCTGTCTGTCGGGGAACGTATCACAAGAAAACCACTGATTAGATTTTGATGAAACTTAGTATGATGATAGCTGGTTTTTCGGGGCAACATATAGGATACTTTTTGGTGTGGAAAAATAAGTCATCTTTGAGAAATCTGTACTAATCGTTAAAACGAATCGAGTAGCTAATAGCTACATAATATTATAAATTTAAATCATAAAGTCATCTATTTTAATAGTGTCATGAGTGATAATAGGATATCATAATTAACTAAAGCCTCTAAGGAGAGTTTGCAAGGGGGCTCACCAACTAACACGTGAATGTTGTTATATAATAGAAGCGATCCCCAATGAAATTTCATCTCACATAATACAATACCAAGACTTTGTTCATTTTAAATATTTAATTTCTTTTTTAAATATAGTAATTATATTATTCATAATGTTGATGTTAAAGTGTTTCACCAACCATCACTATACGAATTTACTCCTTAATGAGTTTTAAATTGACAAAATGAAATTTTCAACCATTCATGTACATAGTTTCGGCGGTTCCAGTTCATTGATGATAATTCAGTCACGATGTTAACATTCTTTATTTTTATAATGATTTTTTCGTTACATTAGATCGGGACCAACCACCCAATTTTTATTCTTTTCTATAGGGTAGCAACCCTCTTCTCAACCTACATCTTAAGTTAGCGTACATAGGGCTATTGCTTTTTATCAGGCAAATTTCTATGCTGGCTAAGATAGTAATCTTTTTGGTAAAAAGGTTTTGTTCTTGGCAAAAAAGTTTACCATCAATTAAAATAGAAATAGTCCAAAATAGTTCAAAAACTATTTTAAGGAGTTGAAAATTTGAAATAGCGATCGATGATGAATCGGAATAAATTATGATCGTATTAATATTATAAATGCTAAAGTTTGTGAGGATGTATGGATGTTTGTGACTTTTTCACACAAAAACTTTACATTTATATAGATCATACATCAGAATAGCACACAGGCTATCTTTTACTCTGGAAAAATGTACGGTTCCCGTGGGATATATTTGTTTTTGTTTTTCTAGAGGCGAACCAAAACGACGCGAGAGTGAACCGCTAGTGGGAAATAAATAGAAATGAAGCAGTCACTAATAGGCATTTTAAAAGTGTACATTCGTACGTTTTATTCGCTTAAAAAACTTATTGTATATTTAGGAGCTACCATACCATACACACATATAGGCATAATTTTATTCTACATTTTTCGTACCAAAAAAATTATATATATATATATATATATATATATATATATATATATATATATATATATATATATAATACTTTTATGAATGACACGAAAATTGGGTATTGTAAAACAATTTAAGGAGTCATTTTCCGCAGCATTTCACGATTATTATGAATAAAACGCTACTAACGAATAGAGTAGAACTGGAATCCGCGGACGTTATTGGCATTATTAAATGCAATTTTGATTCGGTATTCCTTTCGGCTGTTTTTATTAGTCGCTATAAATGTAAGCGAATTTTATACAAATATTATGAGAGGTTTTGAACTTTTATTCATAAAGAAACACAAATTTGTATTCGACTGTATATATAAATTTTTAGTAAAAATTATATATAAGTATTTTCTGAAATTGATACATAAAAGTCAATATTTTAAACTATGAAGTAATGTGACTCTAATTTTGCGGTGTGTGTACATTATCCATCACCGTATGCAGAATGTGATAGCTTATAATTATTAACATATACTAATGATATATAATAATCCAAAATCATACGTAAGTGTATATATATATATGTATATATAAAAATCGATGTATCTATGTATATAGGTTTCCTATGAATTCCAAAACGGCTGGAGTAATTTTGATGAAATTTTTAAGCAATTTTCCTACTAGTGATCCTGTGAAGTTTGGCGATCGGAAGCTTTAACGTGGGCCAAGCTGCGGGTGCGGTTAGTATACTTATGAAGATGAAAACAAAATTGACAGCAACAAGTGGTATGAAAACTGTAGGTCGGTCAGTGAAAAAATGCGTCATATATTTTTACAATTTCATACATTTTTGCTTTCTCGACATCAGGCTTAGTGTTGTCGGTGCTATGCAGCTAATGGAAGAATACCAATGTGTATAAAATAGACTCTATTAGACTTATTATGCTACTCGTATATTTTGTGCAGAGACAATGTGAAATTTCTTGTGTTAGTTTCTGTTTGCTAGTTACGCTTTCAATAAAAAAGGCCCTTTAATTTTTTTAAAATATTTTTTTTATATTTATATATTTTTTATATATCTTATATATATTTTTTATATTTTTTTTATTGTTTTTTGTTTTATTTACTACTAGGGGCTCAACTTCGCTTCGCTCGGGTTCGCCTCTAGAAAAACACTAATAAAAATCTATTAGTTCCCACGGGAACCGTTCATTTTTCCCGGATGAAAAGTAACCGGTTGTTTGACCGGCAATATAAGGTATCAGAATGTTAAATTTTACTAAATTAGGTGCATAAGTTGTATAAGTTATAATAGTTTTTTAACTATCCCACGGGAACCATTATATTTTCCGGGATAAAAAATATCTAAGACGTTGTCCGGGGATATAAGGTACCACCATGCAAAATTTCATTTAAATCGGTCCAATAGATTCGGAGATTAGCCCGTACAAACAGACAAACAGACAAACAATATCACACGGGAACGCAGTCGAACGGGATAAAAAGTATCCTATGTCCGTCTCTGTGTTCTAAGCTACCTCCCCGCCAATTTTCAGCCAAATCGGTTCAGCCGTTCTGGAGTTATAAATAGTGTAACTAACACGACTTTCTTTTATATATATAGATTTGCTAGTTGATTTATGTGAAATTAAGTTTCTAATGTCTATAAAAACATAGGAGAATATAAACTTAAGAGAACATTTATACCCCCTTTATTTCGACCCTCTCCCAAATTCCTTCTTAGCTGGCGTGTTCTATCTAAAACTATTTGCCAAACAGCTTTATATAGAAGAAAAAAGAAAGAAGAAATAGTTTTCTACATAATGAATGAAAGGTATTTCGACGACACGTTTGGTTTAGTTTGTAGAGAGTTAGCTTGCTGAGCCAGCGGTCGCGGTTTCGAGTCCCGTTGGGTGCATTCATTTAGTGATGAGCACGAAAGTTTGTATTTCAGTCATGGGTGTTTATATTTATAATGTGTATGTATTTAAAGTTATGTGTGTGTAGTCTATCAACTATCTGGTATCCATAACACAAGCCTCGTAGCTTACCATGGAACTAGATGGTGCTGTGTGTTAATGTCCCAACATATTTATATTTATTTCTCTTATATATATATTTACCCTCGGTTCTGCCTGCACAGCTTCTTTATGTATTGTTATAGCGAAATTTGAGATGATTTTACAAATATAACCTTCATCTTGGATAGGTTTGTGCGCATATTGGACAAAGTCTCTGCATTTTTAAACCATCTTATAGTATAAAAAGAACAATTCTTGTATATTTACATATATGTAAATTTAATTCACGTATCCCGGAAACGGCTCTTAAAGATTGGAACATCTTTAATATTTTGATAAGGTTTTACTTTTTGAGTTTGTCTATATATGTGTTTTTTTTCTGAAAAAACACAACTCTTATATTTGTTCCGAAAAACGCCGAGCGAAGCGCGGTCACTTAGGTACTAATTAATTAATTAAAAAGTTAGAAACATCTATCTTATACTCGTATTCAAAACCTAAAAAAATTCCCAAGGTTAATAAACTATTAAAATACTAAATAATAATAATGCTAATTTATATTAAAATGATAAGCAGGTGAATCTGTATGGTAGCTTTATTAACATTCAAATATAATCATAAAATATACAGATCAAAAATTATCCAAAATCCAAAAATTGTTTATTTGGCCTCTGTATCGCTAATGATGGCTATTTCAATAAGATTTAAAAAAAATATTTAATGCACAGATTCGGATTAGTTACAATTTAATTTTATGTAAAGACTAGCGACTCTTCCTCGCTTCGCACGGGTTCGTCCCTTGGTACGTTTTAACGGTTAGTATGGAATGGATAGACTATATATATTATATTATGATAATCATGGTTCCTTCCTCAATAAACGGGCTATCTAATGTGAAATGATTTTTTTAAATTGGATTAGTACTATTAGTAGTTCTTGAGATCAGCGCGTTCAAACAAATAAACAAACAAACTCTGCCTCTTTATAATATTAGTATAGATTAAAATGTTTTAGTCTGTTTATTCAAAGAGGATGAAGCTGCAGATTTTGCTAGTATTTGACTCTATATACGCCTGATTTTGTTTGGTAAATATCAAGGTATTCTTTTCTTCGAATAAGAATAGGCGATCTAGGCGCCATTACCGAGTGAAGAGATGCAAAGGAATACGATAAATAGACGAGGCAACGAGGCAGTGGGCTGTTATTGCTTTTTGAGCGTATTGTGTAGCCGGATGGCGCGATCTCCTTATATTTGTTTACCACGACCCATATTTTCTTTATATAATTTAAATGGCACACTCGATTTTTTTTATTTCTTGTATTCTAATACCTTTACAAAAGATGACTTTTTATGCGCGCGCATATTATACAAATTACCGAGGTGTGAGATCACGAATTTGAACCTGCTTCACTTACTTTGCTACTTATTTTTCATGCAAGCGCGTTTTTAAGGGGTTACAGTAGGTATTACTAGCAACCCCCCCAACGTGCGTTCACCTTGTCGTGGTGGGGGGTCTCAGTAGTGCCCGGCAATCCAACCGGGCGCGAAGCTAAGAAACGCACAGGTAGGTTGCCCACTTCGGTGGGCGGTGGAAGGTGGCCCTCTTCGGGGGGCGGTGAACCTTGCGGGTTGCTCCTGGTACTTCTCTGATAGCCGAGTGGACCTTGGAGCAACCCCATGGTTGTGGTGGTCTGCTTTGGCAGACCTACCGTCGGGGCGTCGTAGTTGAATGCGTAAGCGATCCTGCGACGCCCCATTAAGACGGAGGAAGGTTTTGTTGGGTTTTAGTAGGTAATACTGGCTGTATTACGCCGGCGAGTCCCACACATCGTGCGTAAATGCATTTCCCAACGATAAAAAAAAAGGTATTACTAGCAACCCCCCGACGTATGTTGTCGTGGTAGGGAGGGGGGGGGGGGAGGGAGGCTGGGAGTGAAGTCAAGAAACACACTGAGATGTGAGCCATGTCGGTGGTCGGTGTACTATGCGGGTTGCTCCTGGTACTCTGACAGCAGAGTGGACCGTTGGAGCAGCCCTATGGTTAGTGTGGCTCAATTTGACAGGCCTGCCGTCGGGGCGTCGTGGTGAGTGCGTAAGTGATCCTGGGACACCCCATTAAGACGGGGGAGGTTTTAGTGCGTAATACTGGCTTTTATAGCCGGTGAGTCCCACATAACCAAACACGTATGCGTAAATGTATTTCCCAATATTTAAAAATATGGTATTACAAGCAATTTTGAAATTACTATTCGGCGATACTGAGAAAATAATATTTTGTATACATTTCTCATAGGTCCCCTTGTGCAGTTTAAGTCGTAGGCCCCATTAGTCCTTTAAGAAGAGTACTTCTAAGTACGCTATGAACTTAATGACTCGTACACTTAAAGGAAAATGCAGAAGAGGTATGCCTGCATCGATACAGTTAGCATTCCATTCTCAGTGCTCATTGACTCAGCCATATTTCGAATAATTCAAGTTAAAATGATTTAGATAATGAAATTTTGGTTAGATGTTCAATATTTTCTTATTATGTATAATTATTATAGAATTCAATTATTTTTTCATATTTTTTGAGGTATCATTTTTAAAGAGCTTGGTGTTTCGGTCTACCTATACTACTACTACCGACCTCTGACGAAAATTTTTATCTTAACCAATGGCTGGTGACTTTGGATTAAGTTTAACGGTTAATTTTGGGCTTAATTAAAACTGAAATAAAATTATAAAATCAAATGTATGAAAGGGCCCATTGAGAGGAATATACACATATTATTTACAATTTTAAAATGTATGACGTAAAAATATAAAAATAATAATATCACGGTAATTACATAGTAAATACATGTTTTTAGCTTTTTCTTTATATTTCTATATAATACTTAGAATTTTGATTAAAAAAAAACACAATACTGTTATTTTATGTGAGGGCTACATATCTATGTACATATAATAAAATTGTAACTAAGCCGAATCTGTACATTAAATATTTTCTGGAAAATCTCATTGAAATAAACATTATTATCGATACAGAGGCCGAATCTATAGTTTTTAGAATTTTTGTCTGTCTGTCTGTTACCGCATCACAGAAAAACCACTGGAGGGATTTTGATGAAGTTTGGTATGGTGCTAGCTGGTTATCCGGGTCAACATATAGGATACTTTTTACCGTGACAAAATATCTCGTTTCTAAGAAAAAATACAAAACTCCAATGTAATAGTATAATAATATGTAAAACCTAAGAATTTGGTTTTGGTCACCTGAACGCGAGCGAAGCCGCGGGCAATGCTAATATTTTTCATAAAATGCAATAAAGATATGACGAAACACCCAAGTTTTAAATTCATCTAAAATTCCTACCACACTTAACCATCCATTTTATATATATCCAATCAAAACGGACCTTCTTTAGAAATTACTCTATCCAAACCAAAAAGCAGGTATAATTTCATATAAACAGTTACAAATAGCGAGTTACGTAAACTTTTCAATTTTTCTCCCATTGTTGCGAAATAAATATTTATTGTTTCATTTCCTAGTTGGCGTCGTATAAAAGACTGTCCACAACTTTATCGTTAGTTCACGCTGAAGTCACGCAGCAGACCAGAAATAATTTATGACTTTTGAAGATACCGTGCAATTCCTTATTACCCTCTAAATAAAGCTTATAATACAAAAGTGTCTACTCATATATCCATATCACGTTTGAAATGTGAGTAAGGCGCTTATGACAAATAAGAACAGCTATTTTCTTCGTGTGAATAGGTTTTAATTGTTTGGAATTTTTCGTATTTTATCTGTGACAATTTTTTTAAATGTTTTTTTTTTCGGATTTGTGAAGGTTCGCAATAAAATTGTATTTAGCGATTACACACATAGCCTAACATCAGCCTATGTGTTACTTCAAGTTGTGTTATGTACTCTCTGTGTTCTGTGTACTCTTATTCAAATCCGAGCAGCTGTTTCTGTGAGAAAAAGAAATAAAAATGCACACACTCACACGCACGCACTCGGAAGCACGCATATATATATATATATACGCACAGACACACACAAACACACATACACACACAAACACACATACACGCACACACGCAAATGCAAAGTTTCGTATTCATAATAGTTATCTGATTATATCAATATGGAGTTATTATTTTAAAGAAGTAAAAGTTTTTAGTTACTTTTGTGATTAGTCAATTAAAAATGCGGTCATGTTTTAAATGGGGAAAGCTCATAAGGCGATAAGTCTGCGGTATTCCCATAACGGAAATAAAACTGAGAATAGATTGTCGATCTGAGCGTTGACTAGGATAACCGTTCAAATATTTTACATTTGTATATCGATGTTGGTATACAAGGATGTCTGTGGAATTGTTATGCTGAATCTAAAAAATAATTTACAAAAAAAACAACATCCATACTAATATCATAAATGTAAAAATTTGTGAAGATGGATGAATGGATGGATGGATGTTGATTGATTGGATGAAATTTAGCACAGAGCTAGATTATAGCATGGAATAGCACAAAGGTTCTATTTTATCCTAGAAAAATATACAGTTCCCGTGGGATAGATTTGTTTTGTCTAGGGAAGTACCCGAAGCCAACCGAGGTTGAGTCGCTAGTTATAAATAAAATTCTTAGCAATACAGGTTATTTTAATCCATGTATCAAGTGTAAAATGTTAAATGTATATGTATGATATATAATAATAATAATATGATATAAAAAGGTAAAGATAATGAAATATTTTTAAATATGGTTACCCTAATGTACATAGATCATCCTGCTTCCTAAATAACATGGCTTGTCTCTATGTCACATCAAACCGTGCAGCCGAAACTAATTGGAATACTTGGCCACAACTTGCCATATACTTTAATCAAAAGTATATATATTTTTTATTGAATGAAATTTAAGGAATAGCAGAAAAATTGAATCTGCAAAAAAATGAATAGGGCGGATCCAAAAATGTACGCTAGGGCGAAAACTATCTCAAATACTAGGTTTTAGGGTCACTGTAACGAGTTCTTTGTTTTGCTATTTTCCAGTTCTGAATGCAAAAGTTGATTGACTTTTTGTATTTTTGTTATTAATATTTCAATAAGCATATATTTATTGTGTATATAATCGGTCTGTTTGTATCGTATTACGCTATATACCTAAACATAATATGTTTAGCTGCTTTAATCTTTCTGGAGGGCATTATCATTATATTAGTGCTTGCTCTCAAAATCAGTTAATATGTATAAAAATTTCCCATAGTTAAAGATAATATAATAAAATATTTAAAGGTAAAGAAAATTTTGCGTTACCTATTACTACATTTTATTTAGTCAGTTTAGTTTGAAGATTTTAACTTGAACCTATTAAAGTCTAACCATATATACACAGACGTTTGACTTTGTTAAAGTCTCAGCTATTCAGAAGATTGGTTTGACAAGAAATTAAATTAAAATAATTTTTCTAAAGAATATGTTGTCAAAAGAATTACAGTTGGCTTGAGACGTAATTTTTCACTGTGTTTTTTTATTTATATTCTTTCCATATTTTCATATAAAGTAGGATCTTTTAGAAATTTTTGGTGTACACTATTATCCAGTATATCTCAGGAGAACTGCCACTATACTGCCCTAATAATATACATTTATAGGTGTAAATTAAAAAAAAAGCTACGCGAATCAAATTACCGGAAGTAGTTAAAACTATAACGACCACAAAGACTATCGCATTATACATAAGTTACGCTGCTCACAATGTATGCTAACGATAAGAGGCTTATCACCAAATTTTGAGCTGCCTCACAAGGGCTTATTCTCGGTACTTTCATATTAAGCGTCCACTACCGTATTAAAGTGTACAACGTATTGCATTACAATATCAACTTGCGTCACATCGATCATTATTAATGATTAATGATTATATTGACGTTTTTAAAATCATTTTGTTTTGCCAACTTAGTTTAAATTACTTTCTACGATCGATACTTGTAGTAGGGGAGCCCAAGAGGGGATTTTCTGTAGTTACTCGAGCGCGGCATATTAACATAAAAGAGGTTACCTTGCACTGTATTGAGTACTTTCACCATAATATAAGTCTTCTATATAAAGGGGCGCGTCTAGGGAAGCCGATTAAAATATTTAAAAAATGTTTTGATAAGGTAGAAATACTTATAAAATAACTAGAGACTCACCCTCGCTGCGCTCGGGTTCGTCCCTACTTACGTTTTAACGTTCAGTATAGATTTCTCAGAGATGAGATATTTTCCCGCAGTAAAAAGTATCCTATATGTTGACCCGGATAACCAGCTATCATCATACCAAATTTCATTAAAATCCCTCCAGTGGGTTTTCCGTGATGCGATAACAGACAGACAGACAAATATTCTAAAAAAAAAAAAAAAACTATAGATTCGGCCTCTGTATCGATAATAATGTTTATTTAAATAACATTTTGCCAAAAACATTTAATGTACAGATTCGACTTAGTTAAATTTTATTATATGTATAGATTACTAATGAATATTATTTGAAAAAATGGTCTAATATAGTATTTAGTGACCAATAGAATAAGAGCAATTCTTTTGTGCTCTAACACAAGTTTAATATTACTTTTATCTACCTCCCAACATCTGCATCATATCCGGAGTGTCCGGACCGCCTGCTATGACATCCGCACTTTCTTTTTATGTCTTTTTCATTTTTATTACCCTTCACTCGTAATACCGACTGTTATAGTACGCGCTGTTATGACTTTGTTTCCATTTTATTGCAAACGTTATTATTGCTACTTGTGCGTTTTGTTCCATAGAATTTCAATGTATAGGACATTTTGTAAGGCAGGTTCTTGCTTAGCATGGCATATCTCCGGTTGCCGGTCTTTATTACGTCAGTTGTTAGAGGTTTGATGTTCACACAGGGTCAATATTTATATAGAACTAAGCGATTTATATTATGACAGCTTTAGTGATAGTATCATTTTACTGGGTTCTCTTTCTCCCTTTATTCTCAAAATATAAGCAATATAGGTATATAGGTATGTTATTTCTCGTAATATATTGCCCCGTTTACGTCTTCTTTCACATCGATAGAATGACTGGAAGAAGTCTCTTACAGAGATAAGTCTGTATTTGTTAATTTAGTACCTATGTTGCTTTTTATTGAGTATAATAAAGAGTATAATAAAATTGAAAATTATACAGTTTAAAGCATAACAAGTGTTACATGAACTTGGACAAGTGCGATCTTACTCTTCTCGGACCTTTGTGTTGTTAGGAGGCTGATCTGCTAGAATATTCTATGAGACTTATCTAAACAGATAAATAAAATTGAAGTCAGTTTGTAATGTTAAAATAGCAAGTTTTTACTTAATGCATAATATGAAAGTATATACGGAACTAATAAGATTGAGAAAAAAATCAAAATTTTGTCTATTTCTTTGTTGTAGCTAATCTCTGAAACGGCTGATATAAAATCAGTAGTAACATAAAATTGCAAACAAAGTCCGTACAAAAGCGAAGCGAGGGAAAGTCGCTAGTACCTATATATTATTAGGTTACACTCGTACATATAATAAACATAATATGTATGAAGAATATAAATTTTTAATAGACACTAAGACTAAAAGCAAAGCTTTTGAACTGCCATTAACGCTTAAAATCGTCGTCTCGTGCATAAATTACATACTTATCAATATATCCACTAGCATTGAACTTATTATAGACGTGGCAGAGGAATAGAACGAAAACGAGTAAACAAACAAATATATATATATATATATATATATATATATATATATATAATTTTCATAGAACGCCGTAGAAATTAATTTCATAGATAAATTATATTCAGTTAAAATAATCTTTAGAGGTTACTTATGTCTAGTTCATCGGGCTACTGTTTTTAAATAGCCGACTGCATTTCTAAAGAAAGTTCGAGTCTAAGTTAATTAGATAGCTTTGAATGGGAGCAGAGCGTGAGCTGGCATTTCAATGTTAAAATGAGAGAAACATTTTCAGAATTGTATGATTGTTTTAACTAACTGGATATTTTTTGACTTACTTATATATTTGGCTCATTTTTATATTTTTCAAGTGCAATATTTAAAGAAATATTACAATACGTCATTACAGCACTTGGAGTTCTTGTTCATATATAAAATAAATATTTTACGAATGTATGTTGTAAAAAACCTTAAAACGATATTAGTTTTAAAATATTTTATTGATTTATGACGGTTTTGCCACAATTTATACGTTAAAAATTTCTACTATTTGTGTTATACGCAGTTTCTGTTACAGTGTTCATTTTTTGGCTGTGTGGTTTTACAAATTGAATTATATTAGTTCCTATACTCCATACACAACCTTTTATTTACGTTACCTGCACCGCAATATTTCAATCAAATGTAACGAGTATCGAATTGAAACAACTTTTTGAATAATAGTCGATGAACGTAAAATAATGAATTTTGTATAAACATTTACATTTGCAGGGAATTAAACAATTTTATTTTATGTCATAGCAGCTCACCCTCGCTTCGCTCGGTTTCATCCCTAGGTACGTTTGAAATTGATATAAATAGTTATTTGCCAACGGTAGCCATGTACATTTTGTAAAAAAACGAGTATTTTTCTAATGTTTCAATAGTTATTCTGCTATTCGAGGCGAAGACAAATCCAATAAATCAAATATCATGAAAATCGTTCCAGCTGTTCTCGAGTTATAAGTGTTGTAACAAACCCGACTTTGTTTTATATGTATAGAACTTAACTATATTAGTATTATGTATAAAATGTAAATAATTTTCGGATAGTTAATCGTTAAGTTTTAATATTATATTGAGTTTTAATTTGTAAATTTTAGCTATTCTTATATATGCTCAAATCAAATACTTTAATCAGTAATTATTTTTCAACTCAACTGACTCCAAAATACCTTAAGAAAAGTCTTGTTAGTTTTATTCATAATCTAGTACATTATGAGACTCATCAAATGAATCAATTGAGCCATACACTTAGATTTGCTAATAGCCATTGAGGATTTTTACGATCTACTTCTTGGCTTTGTCATGGGATCAGCTCAATGGGATCAAACTGTTGTATTATCAGAAATTCGCATATTAAATAAAACTATCTTTTCGGATTTTTTCGCGGATTAATATAGATTTTTGGGTCCCGACGTTTCGAATGTTTTACAGCAATCATGGTCACGGGAGAGGAAGGTTTTAGATGTTTCAAGGGTATAATATAGTTGTTACAGACAGCCTACCCACCAAATAACAAAATGAATTCAAAAAATTTAGAAATGGCACTAAAGTACCTTACAATATTTGTTAATCTTAATTTTAAATATTTTTATAATTTTAATGAGTTTTATAATTGAATATAGATTTTGCAATCTAAGAAAGTTTTATGAGAAATTCACATACTTAAAAATATACAAATCTAGAAGAATCAAGAATTTAGAAGTATTTACTTTTAAATTTGGCTTCATACGTTGTGAGTAATGAGTGTAAAGAGATAAATGAAATTAATAAAACCTGTAAACATAGTTAAGTTTTACCCGAACCAAAAAAGTTTACAAGGAATATTATGCAAACAGTCATACTTTGGAACTGGGTGGAAAGTTTTCGTTTTGAAATTTTACATTATGTGTTATTACCTCAGGTCTCTTTGGTACGGTAATGTGCTCGGAAGAAACATATCGAATGATCCTCAATTTTTCGTCAAAGAGAAGTAATATCGATTTATATGCTGATTCAAAAATTTATTGCCTTTTTAAGTCTAGCCAAAGTTCTGACTAAAACGTACTAAATTATTATTTTGAGAGTTTATAAAATATAAATTTTATTAAGTATATATGTTATATAGTTTTTTTATGAACTATATTTTTATTTATGGTCTTTTTTAATTTATATGACTTTTAAGAAGCAAAATTGTCGAATGTCGCCAGTTTAATTATAGTACAAGGTAAAAAAAAAATATTAGCTCTAAATCTTAATATTTTTTAAAGAGATCTACTTATGTCAGATCGCCATTGAATGACGATTCAAACTTAAAATTTTCTACCTTCATAATCGGATAGAAAAAAAGTAATTTCTTACTGCATAAGTTTTGTGAAAGTACTTTTTTGGGGTCAGTACAGAAAAGTACTGAAGGGTGCTAACGAAACCGTATTACTAAGCCTCCGCTGTCCGTTCGTCCGTCCGTCTGTGAGAGGGCTGAACCGTAATACGTAGAGAGAGTTGACATTTTTACAGATTATGTTATTTCTATTGCCGTTATAATACACACACACACACACACATATATATATATATATATATATATATATATATATATATGTATATATATATATATATATATATATATAATGTCGATTATAGTGGTATTGGTCTTGGAATTTTTTATTAAAGTTATTAAAAGTGTTTTTTGTTTTACCAAGCTTATAATAAAAATTGTGTAGAAGAAAGTACTATACAGTCGCAGGCAACAGCTTTCTTAAGAAATAAACTCAATATCTTTAGAAAATGTTTGCGGATACTTAACCGTTCTTAATTAATTCTATCGAATTAGTCCGGGCTTAATCTAGTTGAAGTTTGGATAAACTCATCATTTTCACTTTAGCAAGGTTCTTTAATTTTATTTTTCTTTTATAGACTATTTTATATTTTCTAATAAGAAAATTTTAAATGTACCTACTTACCTGTTAAAAATGTTATAGATATAATAATGACTTGTTTGCAGGATTGGCATATTTTGATATAGTATTAGTAATATTAGTAAGTAACGGCTGACACTCGCTTCGCTCGGGTTCGCCTCTAGAAAAACAAATCTATCCCACGGGAACCGCACATTTTTCCGGGATATAAAGTAGCTTGTGTATTATAGCTATATTATTGTACAGTTTCATTAAAATCCATTCAGTAGTTTTTGCGTGAAAGAGTGACAAACATCCAGATATCCAGACTTATAAAATAATACAAATAATCCATACATCCTCACAAACTTTCGTATTCATAATATTAGTAGGATAATTTGATGGCTTTAAAGATTATCAAATGTGTATGATTGTGAATGAATAAGATAAAACAGATTGTATCTATTGATTTTTTTTGTTAACTGTACAATACAACTGATACATCAATCAAAAATTCAATTCGAATGATTATTAATTTAAATAATAAACGAATTTCTCAATTAATTTTCACATTTTAACTGTTAATTTAGATCAATTATATTTACAAAATTTCAGCTCCGCTTATTTATCGAAGCTCCAATAAATGATATATTATATCCAATATTATTCCACATGGTTGGACATTCAGTGGTTAGATTAAATATAAGGAAAATAAGTATTAAAATTCAAATAAGGAGATCTTACCATCATGGGAGTCGTAGATGTAAATTATGCTCTTCCAGCCATAGAAAGTAATTGTATCGATAACAGCTTTGTGGTAATCAGGACGTAGACTCACAGCGTAGTCGATCAAGCCAGACGTTGGGGGAAGTACCTGTAAATAATAAATTTGTATTGTATAATTATTGTATTGTAGTACTTTCTATAAATATATTATATTATTTCTCATATATATAATATCTATTTCCGGAAGAATTGAGAGCTTTTGAATGTTTTTAAATATATGTGTAGTCAAGTAGGAAATTGAAAATGTAATCTTGCAGCAGAATTGACGAATCAAACATTTAACGTTGATTAAAGAGTAAAATTATAAAATAACATATCAATGTTGAAAATGTTGTTGTAAATTGTAACAAAAGTTGTTGTAAATTGTAACATTTAGTTTTACATATGTATATATAGAATTTTTTGATCCAATTCCCTAAAGTGAAGTTAGCAAACAGACGTTCCCAGGAACTTTTTATTTAACTGTTAAAATGTTGAATTCACTTTAAGAAATTCAAAATTTTAACCATGAATTTTGCATAATATAAATGATAAATACTTTACATATATATTATAAACATTTCGAGTAAGGCAATGGTAAGGCAGTGGTAGCCCAGTGGTAACGCGCTTGCTTCGGAAACCAAGTGAAGCGTGTTCACAACCCGGGTCTGATATTTTTATGTGCGACTCATTTTCAACGTGATTACTACTTATCTTACGGTGAAGGAACACATCGTGAGGGAACCTGCGTGTCTGAGAAAGCTTAGTAAGATTTCGAAAAACGATGGAAGTCCGTCTAACTGCATTAAGCTAGCGTGGTGTACTATGCCCTAATCCTTTGAAGGGAGCATCGTGCCCAGTAGTGGGGATATTAATAAGGGTACATATACATACACACATTTAGAATTTTACGAATATGTAAGCTATCGTCCTTTGCCTCTCCAGCAATACTACGTGTTCTGGAATACGATTTACATAAAAACTTTTGCAAAGTTTTCACGTAATAATAAAATTTTCGATAGCTTCTTTCCCGAAGAAATTCTTTTCTTTTCCCGAAATCATATTCGTTTGCAGTATACGAGCTATTTGTTTCCACATTTTTATCAAAATAGATTTAGTCATTTATAAATATAAATAATGAGTTAAGTACAGTTAAGGAGATTCTTTAGGATATTAATACGATATGGTATTAATTAAGTGAATATATTTCATAATTTGCCACTAATAGTAATATTATTTGGCTTAACTGCGGCCGGCCATAATTGCACTCAGCTGCTCAAAATCTCATGTTAGCGGCCGCTACGGTTGCAAGTAGGTAGGGCTACTAGAAACATATTAATTTGTTTTCAATAAAATTTTCTTATTTTTTTTATATCTTAAATAAAAACTGGTCAAGTGCGAGTCGACCTAGTACACGAAGGGTTCTGTACCATAGTGCAAGTTAAAATAACACTATCTATTTTTAAATACTGTGTATCATTATTATTATTGTTAAGATAACTAAAGACGCTGACTAATTCAGCATAATCGACATTTTATAATTTGCATGGCGATAATTTCGAAATTTACCACCTTGGTTTTTTTATTATTCGTTTTTGTAGCCGCTATAGAAATACACACTTTGAAAATATCAACTCTCTACCTATTACGGTTCTCGAGATACTACCTTCTGACAGAGAGATATACGGACAGCGGGGTCTTAGCAGTAGGGTCCCGTTGGCACTGTTTGGGTACGGAACCCTAAATATAAATATAATTGAATATCTTAATATTGAGTAATTTATGAATATTTATGAGCTCCTTATTCAAGTCCCATCCACTAAAGTTGCGAAATTTGTGTCAAAATTTATCGGACACAGGTGGTGTATCTGTACTTACAATCATGTTATATGAAAAGTTTGTATGAATAATAAAATATATCAAATCGTAGTATAAAATATTTTTTTTAATTTGTTTGTATTTTCTGTCTTGTCTTGGAGATGAGATTTTATTATATTTATAGATATTCCGTTCTACTTTTTACGTTTTGAGTCTTTGTTTTGATGTGGTCTATTGATAAAGTGTGAAGGTGGGTACAGAAATGCTCAATGGGAAAAGTTTTGAATAGAACTTTCTCGTCCTATGGCCTCAGCGACAAACTGAACAAATACAAAGTTCTCGATACCCTGAAATTTAAACCGATTTACTTTTATTACCTGTATTGTAAGAAAACTTTTGTCCCAAAAGTAACACTTTTTAATTATAACTAACTAGCATTGCCCACGGCTCCGCCGGCATTCAGATGACCAAAAATCAAATTCTTAGTTTTACATATTAGTATATTCTTACAATGCAGTTTTTGTATTTTTTGATCAGAAATGAGATATTTTCCCGCGGTATAAAGTAGCCTATATGTTGACCCGGATAACCAGCTATCATCATACCAAATCTCATCAAAATCTGTCTAGTGGTTTTCTCGTGATCCGGTAACAGACAGACAGACAAAAATTCTAAAATCTATATATTCGGCCTCTGTATCGATAATATTGTCTATTTTAATGAGATTCTCCAAAAAATATTTAATGTACAGATTCAGCTTACTTACAATTTTAATTATATGTATAGATGATAAAGGAATACTACTTAGTTACTTGGAGGACAGTAGAATTTAGAAAGATGATTCTTAATCTATTTTAAAGATATTTTATTTTTGTCCAATTTTAATTTTCAAACCATCGAAATCATAGAATTGGTGCGCAAAATTTAAAATAAATCAAAAATGTTCACTCAGACACATGAAAAGATATTGAATGGATTTTGCTTCGATGGAACTTATTTTAATTAATTCATTTGTTCAAGTATAGTATGTACAAATATGCACAAAATTGAAGTCAATTGAAAATAAATGAAATATTTCATTATCTTTTTCAAATCTTCACGTACTGTTTCATGAAAGAGTAAACAAATTCTTAATAGCAAATATAGAATTACATCGAAATCTGTCTATCTGGTTGGGAGTAATTATGCCACATACACACAAATTCCCATAAACCCTAGTTTATTTTTCAGAAGCTGAAAATTGAAACATGACGTCTATATAGGTCGTTTTTTTACATAATACGAACCAAAAGCGTATCTTTTCTATGAACTTTTAGTAATATTCGTGAAACCACGAATCCATCTAGTTCGCGTAATTAAAGCGTGAACGACATAGCGAAAATCGGACTAAAAATATATTTTTTTAAATCAAGCCTTAGTATGGCTAGATAAAATAAAAACAATTTCATGCACGTTATAAAATAATACTGAGGATATTATAGAAAATGGTACAATAAAAGAGATATCGTTGCATCTAGCGTGTAGTTCTTATGCTCTACTATATATGGACTAAATTTGAACTAAATATTAGTCTTTCTAGTATATTGGGAAAAGAATTTTACAAAAATGCCTAAGCCAAGCCAGATACCATGTTCGCAGGAGTGCAGTTAAAGCAGAAAATATTTATTTAAATAATTTCTTTTTAACTCGCTATACCGAGGCTCTACGGAGAGATCAACGAATATTTTTGGGTAGTTTGTACTCTTAACTGTTAAATGTTTATGTAATGTTATGCTTTGAATAAAATTAAAGCTGTCTAAGATTTCAAATTTAATTAGCTTATTATTATATATAATAAGCGTTTATAATTACTATCTGTTAGTAATGTACTGTTGGTGCTCTTTAATATGTATTTAATAATTATACTGAATTTTCGACTCACCATAGACAAAAACAAATCTATACCACCGGAATCGTACATTTTTCTGGGATGATATATCGCCATGCAAATCAAAAAGGTTTTTAAATCGGATTAGTACTTTCTGAGATAAGCGCGTTCAAACAAACAAATTCTGTCTCCTTATAATATTAATATAGATTAAAAAACAAAAACAAGATTATTAACAGAAGCCCCATTCATAACAATGTATGGGACTTCGAAACAAATTGGATGCGCTCATATTCCAAGATTTTATCAGCCAACTAGCGGCTCACCCTTGCTTCGCTCGGGTTTGCCTACAAAGACAAAATCAATTCATTCCCACGAGAACCGTAGATTTTTCCGGTATAAAAACGTAAATTATGGAATATGTATATTCCAGACTATATAATCTATCTTTTTGCTAAAATTTTATCTAGATCCATTTAGCCGTTCTGGCGTGATTAAGTAACAAACATCCAAACAACCATCTAAATTTTCACATTTATAAGCTGAAAAATATAACATTTGTAAGATGAAAAGTTCTTCTAATCTTCTTCATAGGCTATATCATCAGATTAGCTCGATGATATTAAATAGTTACTTACTTCTAGTAAGTTAAAATGTACTTTCAAGACAAAGATTAAATAGTGAGTTTAAAGTGTGGCTAATAAAAGCGTAATAAAAATCCTGTCAGTGACGAATATATTATGAAAATAAAAACACAGACAGTGAACGGAGATGGGGGGTAAAAGGCAGACAATAAATGTTTATGGTAATTTGTTACAATACAATTCTTACTTTCTTCGACGATACAATTATTTACTTCGAGCAAGAACCGAACCGGCAACTTTTGGTTAAGTAACTTGAGTTGTACTTAATTACATTTAAATAGAATTCAGAAGTTCGCTAACCAATTTAATATTATTAGTAGAATCGTTTTAAGTGTTCTCTTTAACAAATTAAGGCACTTTGTCACTCATAAGAAAATATTAAAAATTAAATCCAAAGAGAATTGTTTCAAAGACAAAAGGTACCGACTGAAATTATAATGAACCTTTTAAAGGGTGCATGGAAGGATATATTTCTCTTAGTTTTATATTACAACTCATATATTCAAAATCGAGTTTCATTTAGCTACTTTTCTAACAAACGCTCGGTACTCTAATATGAAGTTATATATTTTGTGCTCGTGACAAAATTGTTTGATGATAGGTAATCAAAGAGCGAGTTGCTTCCACCGAATTTGCCAAGAAAATTTAGATGAAAAATGTCTTATTTCCGTACAAAATATTGCTCCATAACGTTTAGAATTGCATATAATGATTTTTAGAGCTTCGCCGCAAAGTGACAATTTCCCTGATGAGATACTCCCCAGGATGGAACGCAGTTTTTTCTTTTGTTCCTAGACAAGCCATTTTTATCACGAGTACATGAAGTTTATAAAAAATGCTGTAAATTAGATTTTTCACGTTTAGAATGGTAATTAATATTCAATCATAATTAATATATTGCATTTAATGATTCTGCATATCCATAACTAATTACTGTGTGTATATATATATATATATAAATATGTATATAGGTTCCCATACTTATGTACCTATATAACATTTTTTTTTTAAAGTGTACAAACGTTTGATGAAATCTTTCATCAGATCAGATTAAAAGGTAAATTAAGACTTTAATCTTACCAATAATTTACTTTGGTCGTATAATACAAATTATAGGGATAGTTCTGAAGTTGGGATGGAGTCGCGGGGGGCCACTAGTGTCTCATAAATGGGAGTTTAAGGCATGTGCAGCCCGTTTGTGGTCTCATACTATTGCAAGGCCAAACTAATTTGCGGTTGAAGTAATTTATGCGCATTTCAGCTAATATTTATGTAATTATCACTGGTTCATTAAATTTTGTGTGTAATTATTAGGACGAATTTGACTTCATGATTGATGAATGGAATATTAATGGAAGAAACTTACGATAATATACCTAGAGTATAAGCAGAGTGAGAGCAATTCGCTAGTTTCATACAAAAAGAACAATATAACAGATTTTGATAATTCGTAAATCTTCCCAAGTTCATTTATAAATCATAAATGTATCTTATTTTACTATGGCTTTTTACGTTTTTGGCTCCTTGACACAATTTATTTGGTTCCCAAAGAAATTTAATTTAAAGGGAGAGAACGTAATCATTTTTGATCTTTTTAAGTTTTTTGGTATACACTGTGATGAGTTTAAATGTATAAAATGTTGAAAGATTCAAATAAAATGTTGCTAGCTTTTTATAAGTCACTTGTTGACTTTAGGACATAATTGTGACAATTTTAGTAGCTTAAAAATAGATTTAAGATTTTTGTTAGGTGTACTGGCAATTTATGTCATTGATGTTGCATTTTATGACAGAGACAACTAGTTCAAATTCTGTAGGAAAACGAAATTAGTATAAATATTTATGCGACGTTTTGTTATTATGAAGATAGTAATCCAAACTACTCGTAGTATGATAAATGTGTCTTTTGAATACTATTTATTTTCATCGTGATAATTATTTCAGTAAAGGTAAAGGGGAAAAGCATGAGGCAACTTGTATGTCTCAAAAAACCTATCAAGTTTTCGAAATATGAAATGTGAGATTCAAATGTGAAATTCAAAGTAGATGAAATTGGTGGCCATTGGTTAGACCGAATATGACGTCAGAGTATATCATAACAGAGCGATTGGCGATTTTGCCGCAACTGTATGATACGAAACTGCTGTGTATGATATACTTTGACGTCATGCCAAGCGCGCGAAATAAATAAATATGTTGTGACATTAAGACACAACACCATCTAGTTCCATGGTAAGCTACGAGGTTTGTGTCATGGATACCAGATAGTTGATACACTACACATATTTATAATTTTAAATACATACATATTAAGAATATAAACACCCATGACTAGAGTACAAACTCATGCTCATCACACAAATGAATGCCCCCAGCGGGACTCAAACCCGCGACCGCTGTCACAGCAAGTATGTGTACAAGCCAAGCGTATCGTCAATGGTCGTCCTTTAATGTATTCGATCGGTATGATATTTTTTTTTTATACTAAATTTTAGTTTTTGGAGCTCAATATTTTTTTTACAATTATATAACGGTGTAAGCTATTGTATATTTTTTTTTAAATCACGCATACTATGAGATCTTTATTCTGAATGTTTTAAAAAAAAAATTGAATTTCTCTTAAAAGATTCTATTTCAATTTATTTATAATAAACGAGATTTTTATGCTTTTGTATAAAAAATGTTCTTTGTATAAGACGTTAGATGGTAGATACTGTATGAATTTCAGGAAAAAAACGAATTTTAATTTTTAAGTTGAAATAATTACACCTTAAGTGATTATAAGTAAAGGGTTAATTTAAAAAAAATTACTGCAATACCCTATATTTAAATAAACCATTTAACCGATAAATTTAAACTATACATTAGTGTTGCTGCTTGAAATATAAGTTACTTACCTACTACAGGCCTTATTTTACTTTGTTAGCTTATTACATTATTAAATTTAGACGATATTATAAATTATATTTCAGCAGAAAGGTATAGGTCTATTAATATTACTCTGAGAGATAAAATAACAAAGCCTTGAATAATTAAGTACACTGAGCACTCACATAATTTTAAAGGCAATAAATATTTTATTACAAACCTAGCGACTCACCCTCGTTTCGCTCGGGTTCGTCCCTAGGTAAGTTTTAACGGTTAGTATAGAATATATTATATATGTACAATGTACATTATGTATGTTTGGGTATAAAAATGTTGATAAGTATTTTGAAACATAAAAAAAATATCCCTTATTTGAGAAATGACTGATTCCTTATTCAAACTTCCACTCCCCCTTCCCTCCTCCTTTTCAGCACTTAAGAGATATTTTCCGGGATAAAAAGTATCCTATGTCCTTTTCAGGGTCTCAAACTACCTCCATACCAAATTTCATCTAAATCAGTCCAGCGAATTAAGCGGTGACTGACAGAGTTACTTTCTCATTTAATATTAGTATGATGGATGTATAAAATAAATCAAGCCAGTGGTTAGTCCTGTGGTAATCGCTTGGGAAACCGAGTGAAGCGGGTTCCAATCCCGGGTCTCACACCTCTGATATTTTCATGTGCGAATCATTTCCAACATGATTACCACTTGTCTTAAAGGAAAACATCGTGAGGAAACCTGCATGAGTGAGAAAACCTAGCAAGTTTTCAAAAGACATGTGAAGTCCGCCAACCCGCAGTTGGCCAGCGTGGTGGACTATAGCCTGATGCTCCTCGTACTGAAGGGAGGCCCGTGCCCAGCAGTGGGACGTTAAAAAGGGCTGAATACGATACGATGGATGTATAATGCTGGTTTTTTTTGTGGTGCTTGTCTATCATCATCGGCTTAGACTGAATGTTGATATGTCAGTCAGTAACTGTTGACGTCGTCACTGGCTTTAATATTTATTGAATATAGTTATTACGAGTGTACGTACCTTAGGTGATAGACATATAGCATTGAGGACTTTTCTATAGGCCTTTTTAAGACCTATTATTTTATTTGGTGTGTCTCTTAAGGTTAAGTCAGCGTTAGTTATATAAAGTAAGGACGGCTCGATAGAACCAGTTTTAGTGCTTTCCCTAGGAAAGAAAGATTTTTCTGTAGTAAAAGGTATTCTTAATGTTGACCCAACTAATAAGTTATCACTTCAAAAAAAATCGGTTTATTACTTTTTACGTGAAACAAGCACACACAAACAGACAATATTGTGTACACACGTTACAGTCGTTGTTATTAAAAATATTTCGTGTACAGATTTCGCTAACTTACTGTTTTATTATATGTACCTATAGATAATTAATTCATACTAACACATTTTATAGATGCAAATGCAAAGCTCTATCGATTTTCAAGGCTAAGCGATTGAATCGATTTTGATAAAATTGTATAGAAATTCCCAAATAAAAGACAGTTTATTTTTATAATCCATCTTTATATTTATCTGAAGTATTAGTTTTAATGAATTGCTGTTTCTGTTAAGTAATACAATGAAGTACGCAATTTATTTGACCTAATATGGCCTCCGAACGGCCACCTACCTATATTTGTCATATTTGCAATACTAGCACTTCCAAAAAGAACACAATACACTGTGTTCTTTAACTTTATTCCCATTCTATTTTACATACATACATACATACATACATACATACATACATACATACATACATACATACATACACACACACACACAAACATACATACATTCTATTATTACAGCGAGGCACTTAAGACATCAATCAGCATTTGAATATTTAATAGTACAAAACACAATCATTATATAATCTAACAGAGCACAAGCGATGCATTTCTCTCTAATTTGTGATTCACTAACATATCTCTAATACAGTTTGAACAAGATCTCCATCAAAACAGATTACGTCGTTTCACGTTAATGTTCCTATGACATTGTTCAACCGCAGATTCATTGCTGAAATGTACGTCTTATCTATTATTATAATTTTCAGTATATAATCATATATTAATTGAAGTATCTACTTGGAATATGGTTTAGTAATAGATCAGTAATATGCTTTGGCTTAATCGTTCCTTTGTGTTGGCTACTTCGTGTCAGACACATGTAGGTATGTACATTGTATATACTACATCCTTAGTAAGTAATTTATACTGATATTAGCATAAAATGTATATAGGGTCATTTTTAATTTACTGAAAACCTTTTGGGAATATACTATTTACATCATAACAACAACATCTGTAAGAAAAAAAAATATTTGTTAAATTTTACAAAAATAAAAATATTTTTATATACACCTTCTAAACGGTAATAGACCAGCATAAGCAAAAGAAAGCGCATGGCCGGTGGAGGAGGAGGGGTAGAAGGGTGCAAGAGGCGGTGCTTACTTAAACTTGGTCAGATGCTAGGACTTTATGTATATATGATATGTATGTATGTATGTATGTGGATGGATGGACTTTATGTATGTATGTATTTATGATTTGGTCCAGATATGTAAATAATATATTCTATTCAGTCCTTTTTAAGCATCCCACAGCTGAGCATTGGCTTCCTCTTAATGAGATAGGGATCAGGCTATAGTCCACCGCGCTAGCAAAGTGCGGATTTCACATGTCTTTCGAAAACTTGCGAATTTCTTCCAGACGTGCAGGTTTACTCATGATGTTTTCTTTCAACCTACTAACAAGTGGTAATCATGTTGGAAATAATTCGCACATGAGAATATCAAAGCCGGTATCAAAATTAACTCCGCCTTTGTTTTAGGGTTAAGAAAGAAATTTATGATAAGGTGTACAATGCCAAAAGAAAACCAAGGTATCGTAAAGATATAGCTACGTATGTACGTAGGTATATATGTACGTACTTTGATAACATAGTCATAATAGTAATATGGTTTAGTCGACATATAATTGGTATGAAGACAAAAAATCCTTATCTAAGCACTGTATTATAGCCACGTGTGTATTTACACTACTATTATAAAGAGGAAAGGTTTGTATGTTTGTAACGAAAAAAACTCAAAAACATTGGACAGATCTAGATAAAATTCGGTAAGAAGATAATTTGAAACCCTGAAAAGGATGTGGGATTCTTTTAATCCGGAAATCATCCCTTAAGGGGGTGAAAATGGGGATGTGGATTATATAGGGAATCAACCTACTAACCTAGATCTAAAGATTTTGTTTCGATTTATAATATTAGAGATGTATAAAAAATACTTACTTTTTCAGGAAACCATGGAGTAACGAAGGGTACTTGAAAGGTGTTCGTATAAGAGTGTAGGGTGTCGAAGGAGTCCGGTGTGACAGCGCCCAGCATGGAAACTACGCCGCGAGAGAATTGGTTGCAAACTGGAACAAGAAACAAAGTTTATACATTTTAATAATAAATGTCTTAATGAAAGAGACTCGAACAAGTATTTATGGAAGCTAGCATAAACCAATCGGTGCCATTTTAATTTTTTATTGTAAGTGCCACGCAAAACTGGTGCAATATACATTATGGTAAAGTTAATGGTAAACAATATAAAATATCACCCATATCTTATTTTACGATATCATGTTACCGAGATATTTTGAATAAAAATATACCATATGAGATATATGGAAATAAATATACATATAAGTAATCAGTTTATTTTTATTTTTTTAATATAATATGTACTTTTTATCTATATATACCAATTTCATTGTGCGCCGCAAGCTTAGAAGAAAATAGGTTCAATGATTTTTAATCCATACTCAAATATATATAATAAATGTATAATAACATTATACAAAGTAAAATCTAGGTGGAATTGTGGCGATAACGCATTCCGTCGCTGAATCGGAATGTTGCTTCTTTGGGCGAAATTGTATGACCGAGCGTTATCGTGACCAATGGAAATTATAATTGTTATTTACAATAACACAAATTGTTATTCCTTTAGGGTCTCATATTTTTATTTAATTTCTACTATACAGAAAGATTGTAGTGACTTTCAAATGGTTAATATACAAGATTTCATTTAGATTTAACATACAAAAATATTACACCATTATTCTTAATTTTTTATTGAGAAAATATAAAAAGTATAAGTAATAAAATTGTAATGCAAATACAGCTAATAAGTTAATTTTCATTAAAATCACATGTCCATTATATGACGGAAGAAAAATATAAAAGAGATCTCGTGATCGATCATGAAAAAATGGCTCTTAAAACACTATGCCATCCCCATCACTAATCTGAAATTTTTTTAGCAACCATTTCGAATATTTAGAATATTTTTTTCAAGTATGACTACCTATGACCTGGGCTACCAAGCTTTGCTCGGCGTTTTTTCGGAAAAAATATAAATAATTTTTTTTACAGAAAATTCAAAATATTTTATTCAGCATTAAATTATTAAATTTTTTTACTGAACGTCACGAGTCTACTACCAGTTCGGAAAGAAGAAGCCTCAGACCTGAGAAGAACTGGCGAAAGAAACTCAGCGGGACTAATATTATTTCATTATCTTTTTTTATAAAGTCAATACACTTATCTATATCAACTTACAAAGCAAAAACCTAATCTATAAAATTTGATCCAAATCGTAGAGCGGTTTTCCAGATACACGAAATATTCTTATATATGTATATACAAGAATAGCTCATTTAATATTATAGGATAATTCGATTAACTAACGAACAGGATCAACTAAGTCAAGAGACATAAAAATAACAAGACGGAAGTTCTGCGACTTTGCAACCCGTGGATAAATCATTGGAAAGCGTAAACGAGATCTCTTTAAGTTGTTATTGCTGTTTGGAAGTAATTTGCTTTTTATATTGAAGCAAGTGAAGAGTCTTACTAGGCGATTGAATGGTATTTATTGTCTTAGATTTTTCCGATTTGTATTTCTTCGTACGAACGAAGAAATCGATACAGAGTCCGAATCTATAGTTTTTAGAATTTTTGTCTGTCTGTCTGTCTGCCTGTCTGTTACCGCATCACGAGAAACCTACTGGACAGATTTGGATGAAATTTAGTATGATGATAGCTGGTTATCCGGGTCAACATATAGAGTACTTTTTACCGCGGGAAAATATCTCATTTCTGAAAAAAACGAGTAGTAGTCGAGTAGTTTCTATCTACGAGTATTATGTTAGAAAAGTACGTGAAAATAAATTAAAAATGGCCAAATCATATTTCAGTTTATGTGGTGGTATGAACTCTTACTAATATTATAAATGTGAAAGTTTAGATGGATGTTTGGACGTTTGTTACTCAATCACGCCAGAACGGCTAAGCGGATCTGGATAAAATTTGGCACAGAGATAGGTTATAGTCTGGAATAGCACTATACGCATACTTTTTATCCTGGAAAAATGTACGGTTCCCGTGGAATTTCAATTTCACCAAGTTTGATAATAACGATATCTGATAAAAATTTTAGGGTAGTGCATGAACTATTAGTACAAAGTAAAGTGGACATCCAGAAGTTAGATCGGTCAAATAAGCTTATTGTATGATGTGGTAACTGTTTATGATCTCCCTCTATATGTGTGTCCATCTTGCTGTGAACGGGCCTATTAGCATTCGGCAATGCAGCCGGGCGTGAAGCCAAGAGATACAATGGGAGGTGGACCGTCCCGGTGGGCAGGTGTACCATGTGAGTTGTCCTGGTACTTCTCTGATACCAGAGTGGACTATGAAAGCAACCCCATGGTTTTTGTGGTGTGCTTCGGTAGGCCTGCCGTAGAGGCGTCATGGATGAGTGCGTAAACGATTCTGTGACTTCCCATTAAGACGGGAGAGTTACCTTTGGATTTTAATGGGTAGAACTGGCTTTTCTAGCAGATGAGTCTACATAATCACCTGTTTGCATTCAGGTGGGATGCGTAAATGCAATTTCCAACGTTAAAAAAAAGCTGCCAAAAAAAATTTATAAGCCAGACAGTGAAATATAAAAAAAGTAATAATTAAATCGATGATATTTTAACTGTTGTTATATATAGATGCTACAAAAGATTGTAAAAAGATAAAGCTATCGTTGGCATTGAGAATATTACAGAGTAGACAAGTGACATGAAATCTGTAAGTGAATAACGTTCAATCGGAAAAATTGAATTTAGGAGCTTGATTGTGCGTGGTTGTTCAATTTTCAACTGACTTCCAAAAAGGAGGAGGTTCTCAATTCGACTGTATTTTTTTTTATTTAATAAAGTGATGATATTATGCATTCTGCTGGTATGTTAATGGTATTAGTGGCATTGTATTCTCTACCTTCATAGGATTGTACTCTTATATATGTACTAGCATTGCCCGCGGCTCCGCCCGTGTTCAGATGACCAAAAAGCATATTCTTAGGTTCATACCAGTTCAGTTCAGTATACTAAATAAACGAGATATTTTCCCGCGGTAAAAAGTACCCTATATGTTGACCAGGATAACCAGCTATCATCATACCAAATTTCATCAAAATCTGTCCAGTGTGTTTCTCGTGATGCGGTAACAGATAGGCAGACAGACAGACAACATTTTTAAAAACTATAGATTCGGACTCTGTATCGATAATAATGTCTATTTCAATAAGATTCTCCAAAAAATATTTAATGTACAGATTCGGCTTAGTTACAATTTTATTATATGTATAGATATATATGTTGCACAAAATAGATTCAGAATAATTTTAACATTATCTAAATGTGACTTTCACTTTAAGGCTGTTAAATATAATTATTCCTTCGTTTATTTATTACTTTTTCAGGGTCTCAATTTGCCAGAATCGTTTTTTACTGCATGTATAATTGCTTTAAAAGTCAAATTTTCAGTGTACTTTTGCTATGCGTCGATATATTACCAATAAAACACTGATTGCTGAAATATGTATTATTTTAAAATACGCAAAAAGAACTTTTGTATATATTATAATATGTCTGTGGAGTTAAATGTAAAATGAGCGACCAAAAATAAGCAAAATATAATAAAGTTGACATATTACAAACAAACAAAAAAGTGGGTGCGTGTAATCTTTATGCGCGGTTGAGATAAAACTAGTTCTGCTAGTAATATTATAAATGTGAAAGTGTGTTTGTTTGTTTGTTTGTTTGTTTGTTTGTTTGTTTGTTTGTTTGTTTGTTTGTTTGTTTGTTTGTTTGTTTGTTTGTTTGTTTGTTTGTTTGTTTGTTTGTTTGTCTTTCTTTCACGTCCAAACGGAGTGACGGATTCGCGTGATTTTTTGTGTGGAGATAGTTGGAGGGACGGAGAGTGACATAGGATTCAGGTGCGGGAGATTATCTCATTCCCACGGGAAACACCTTATAAGACAACCATAAAATATTTATGGTCAGAATAACTTGACGCTTAGTATTAATGCTCTTCTATACAATTAAATAAACACGTGTTTTAGCATTTTGCGAAATTCATCCTAAAAGGGGGTAAAATAGGGGATGAAAGTTTGTGTGATCCCGAACTTTTTAGAGATTTTTTGTAGTTTAGCGTAATACTATACATTTATCAGACAATAACAACGGTTACCATGGCAACAGTTAGTCATGATAGCTTTTATTTAATTTATGCACATTCATCCCACAGTAACAAGTATTCATTTTTATAAGTGTCTTATAAGTCTGACGTTGATGTCTGTCTGTCTATCTGTCTGTCTGTGTGTGTGTCTGTCTGTGGCATCGTAGCTCTCAAACGTATGGACCAATTACGATGCGGTATTTTTTTCATTTGAAAGCCAGTCCTTGCGGTGGTTCTTAGCTATGTTTAGTTAATATCGGTCCAGCAGTGTAAGAGTACCAGCTCTTTTCAAAAAATGATGTAAGGCATTTTGGCGTATGATTACTAGATTAAGTGCTTCACGCGTTTTTTTAATTTTTAATTCATAATTATTTTTTATGACCTACTTTTTAAATTAATATTAAAAGACCAAGGAAACTCACCCTTACAATAGTTTATAACTTAATCAACACTGCCCATATTACGAGAGCCTCATACTGCCTGCCCTAATTGACCTCATTCTTGTGCGGTTGATATACATAATACAAAACAGAATGTAGATTATAATTATTTACATATGAATTTTGGTTAATTCAGAGAATTGATATAGAATTTTCTTTAAAAGGAACCTTTATTTATAAGATACTAGCATTGCCCGCGACTCCGCCCGCGTTCAGATGACCAAAAACCAAATTCTTAGGTTTACATATTAGTATACTCTTACTTTGCTGTTTTTGTATTTTTTCTTAGAAATGAGATATTTGCTTGCATTTAATAAAAAAATAAGTTTATATTTTTTGTACAACTAGCATTGCCCGCGGCACCGCCTGCGTTCAAATGAATAGAAACCCAATAAAATAGCGCTATTGTTATTTTTTTCAAGATATGCTATTTTTAATAGTTTTTGCCTTATTTAGTAAGTTACCATGCTATAATATAAATATATATATATCGTTGTTTTATTTTAACCAGTTTTTGTATTTTTTCTCAGAAATGAGATATTTTCCCGCGGTAAAAAGTATAAAAAGGGTTCGGACAGAAAGTCAGAGGTGTTCGCATATTCATTATAAAGCTATTTGGTCTTAGATTGGTGATATCAGGTATTATACAATGAAATATATTATATGTACTTAAAATCTCACATACGGCAAAATGTCGCTTCTGCAAAAAAATGTTACAATAGAGTCAAAAATATGGTTTTTGTAGTAACTCCTCTAAGATACGAAGCTCGCTTTTGAAATATATATCATTCGATAGGTTACAATGGGCTTTATTGGGTGCTTAGCTAAATAATTATAAGGCAACACCAAACAACATAAGCTAGTGTTGCTAAGCGAAAATTTTTAACTTTCAAATACACAAAAATGTTTTTTTAAACGTCTAGTTTGTTTTATTCCATCGACATCTAATAATATAGCTTGATCATTACATCATGCCGTTAATTCAGTCTCAATGTAATATAACGGAGAATTTTATTAAAGCAAAAACTTAATATAATTTTCAACACTTTAAATATTATGTTAACAGTACCTGTGCGACCGAGCTTCATTCTGCGTTTTTTTTTTGTTTTTTAAGATAAGATATAAAATTTCTTCAGAGAACACCTATATAAATAAAATTAAAAATCAAGACCTTATCTTAATACAAAGTTTGATCCAAATCGTTATAATCGCAGCGACAAAATTACGAACCATACCTATTGCGTGGGCAAATCTTTTTGCGTGAACATACGGAAAAAATGAATTCTCCCAGATATGAGATCCAGCTAGATCGATTATTCGCCCCCGCAAATTTCTATATTGCAAATTTCAACGAAATCGTTAGAGCCATTTTCGAAGAAAGTGATTATAAATATATACATACATATATACAACTAACTAACTAATTGGCTTAAGTGGAATAATTATGAGGAAACAGAAATGCTTTTGGAATCAATCTCCTGAATATGAAACACACACACACACACGCACATACATACACTCACACACACACAAACACACACATTTACTAACAAATAATGTAAAACTTAATTTGCTATAACAAGTTACTTTTGATGTGGCTATGGAAGAGCGAGATTGTCTGTCACAGGTGTTTTGTACACTTAAAAGGCGATCGCAACCTTATTTGTAATTTGTAAACATTTTGTTAATGAATAAAATATTTTTTTTATTATTTATACATATATACATATATTGCCCGTTTAATAGTATAGAATATTTACTAGGTAATTTTTAATTAACAACGCTAAAATGAACTCTAAAATATTATATGAAACGTTTATATATAAGAAGCGTTTAAGAAGGTTTTGTATTATCAATTCACTGCAGTTTTGTTGGGAATATTGAGGAGCATATCATCTTTCTTTCCACGCCCGCGTTAGTGCCTAACTCCCATAATGTTAGGGGTAGTCCTGAAATATGGATGCGGCAATAAAAAAAGCAAATATAGCTGGTGTAGCTGGTTACGCAGTTTGGTCACGTCTGACCACCGTCGGGCGACTACCTCTACGACGAACGGTTAGTGCTTATAAATGTTAGGATGCGGTAATGGTTTACTTTGCTTGGATAGTTTCAACGATACCGTATTAAACTTAGATTTTCATTTCGTTTTTGGATTTTCAAATATTTCTGTTGTTTTAAAAAAAACTAAAAATGTACTTACGTGATTTTATCTAGAAATGTTTTAAATTTTCTCTTAGTAATGTAACTTCCATTGTGATTCGCGTTTGAATTTTAAAATTTCACCAATTAAAATAATGATAATGCTAAAGTATTTGCAACTTTTTGTTTTCGCTTTTTAAAATTCTGTAATCTAACAATTATTTTTATTCACCTGCCCGTAAATATTTCGACCTATATTATAATACATACTGGTTACAGCATTTAGAGCAAACAAATTTGAGAGCTTTCACGTTCCTCTACGAAGCAGTGAGGCGCACTTTTCCTATTTTATATAAAGAAAAAATAACAAATATATTCATTTTTTGTAAAGCTACTTCCTAAGAAAATGACAATATAAAGAAGATGACAATATTAAGAATTTAGGTTGTCTTTTCAGTAAATTCCTATAATACCTTAATTGAAATGTTACAATTATGTGTGAAATAATCGCTCGATTTAATTTAATACTACAAGTCTATTATAGAAAGCATTGTTTTACATAATATACCTACTATACTAGCGACGCATTCTCGCTCCGCTCGGGTTCATCCCTAAAATTACGTTTTAATGTTTCTTATAAATTTCTCAGAGATGAGATATTTTCCGCAGTGAAAAGTAACCTATATGTTGATCCGGATAACCAGCTCTCATCATACCAATCTTCATCAAAATCAGTGATATTTCCGTGATCCGGTCACACGGACAGACAGACAAAAATTATAAACACTATAGATTCGGCTTCTGTGTCTATAATAATGTCTATTTCAATAAGTTTTTCCAAAAAATATTTAATGTACAGAATCTGTATGGCTTAGTATTAAAATAGATTTTCCCTTTAGAAAGCTTGATTTATCAAAAAAAATGATTTGTCTTCAGCTATGTTCTAAACATTCTAAATATCATCTAAGCATAATAAAAAAATAATAATTTAAGAATGTAAAAATTAACTATTTCAATAGAGTATAATTTGCTTTGATACAATTAAGAATCTGTACGATAGAATATTACTAAAATAGAGCTAAAAGCCAATCATATACATAATTCATAATAAACAAATGTGAATTTAAACTCTCAAACTCTTACGTAAATTGCTAACTAAAACAATGACATCAAAAAAAACTTATCTAAAAACTTGAAAACTATCAAACAATATAAGTAAAATGATCAATATATAAATAACTTTATTGAAAATACTTTGTAAAAATATCTATAAAGCCTTTTAATATCAGCCAGAAACGAGAGGAAAAATAACAACATGTAAAGCACGATATCAGAAGTTCCTAACTTGCAAGCACCTGTTCTGTACCGCCGAGGAATGAGCAATTCTCAAAGTTAGTTTTTAAACGATCACTCATGGTTCAATTATAACATAGTTGAGAGATTTTCAATAAAAGAAAACAATAAGCTTTAAACAAGTATCAGGAAATAAAAATCAGAAGTGTACTAACAATAAGCTCGAGTCTAAGTTTTCTTCTAACAATTTAATTTCATTATTTCAAGTCACTGGAAGAAAAATGATACAATTATTATAGCCGTAAATATTAGCTAAGTTTCTTGTATGAAATATAGATATTAAGAAATGATATTTTCGAGAGCGCGTTAGAATTATATTTGATTAACGTTCATAATTTTTTTGTATTGAATAAATATTTTGAAAAAAAAACGATGTCGTTTTAGAGGTAGTAATAGTAGCGTTGTAAAAATATCGTTTCTTATTATGGGAACCACTTGATATCTACGATATTTCGTATATGTATATTATAAAATTGTAACTAAGGCGAATCTGTACATTAAATATTTTTTGGAAGATCTTATTGAAAGAGACATTATTATCGATACAGAGGCCGAATCTATAGTTTTTTGAATTTTTGTCTGTCTGTCTGTCCGTCTGTCCGTCTGTCCGTCTATCCGTCTGTCCGTCTGTCCGTCTGTCCGTCTGTCCGTCGGTCCGTCTGTCCGTTGGTCCGTCCGTCCGTCCATCTGTCGGTTACCGCATTACAGAAATACCACTGGAGGGATTTTGATGAAATTTGGTATAGTGATAGCTGATTATCCAGGTCAACATATAAGATACTTTTAATTGCGGGAAAATATCTCATTTCTGAGAAAAAATACAAAAACTGTAAGAGTATACTAATATGTAAAACCTAAGAATTAGCTTTTTGGTCATCTGAATGCGGGCGGAGCCGCGGGCAATGCTAGTGATGAAATAAAAAGCTTATCTCACTCTACGTCTCGTGAACTATCGTACCTAAAAACACTTTGTTTCGTTCCATCTCTTTTGAGTTTCCGGTTAAAAGTACTCATTATATATGTAAAGGACTACTTGTACATATAATCTTTACGTACATATAAGCATTATATACGTTTTGGAGTCAAGTACGATATACAAAATCCTCTACTAAGTATTCTTTTATCAACTTAAAAGTTTAAATAAACTTATTTAACAGCGCTTTGAAACTCAAGTCAGAATATAAAAAAAAACTTGAAATCGTTGCCCTTTTTATGTTTATCTTTGTTATTTCTTTTGAAACATGTTAAGTATTCCATATTTACTGACAAACTTTTCTCATTACGGGGAAGGGAACACCTATTTTTCGGCTGCGTGTTCCACAAATATTGACTCAGTGTCGAGATATTCTTTTACGCTAGTTTCTTCAATATTGTGGTTTGATATGAGAATTTTTTCTAACGTTTTTCGTAACTTTTATTTGAATCGAACTCATTTTAAAGTTGAAATTTATGGCGTCTTTATAAATCACTGTTGTCCATAATAAATTATATAAGATGGAATTAAAATAAATTATTGAATACCAGAGAGAATACAATCACACACACACAAATATATATATATATATATTTATATATATATATATATATATATATATATATATATATATATATATATATATATATATATATATATATGTATGTAAGTATGTTTGTCATTTCTTCATGTTGAAACGTCTGGACAGATTGGATGTAATTTAGTACACAGACTTTGAGCTGCAGTGACACATAGTAATAAAATTTGCCAAAACTGGTGCACTGACTGCATATTATATTATTATAATATAAAATATACCAAGTAACAAACCCGTACAAAACGACTACATGTGATACATGAGTAACTCATTAGTAGAAAATAAAACATAATAAGCTTATGTATTTTTTTTTCAGTATAATTGAAGTGAAACTTCTTTAGAATCGTTGTGATTTGAAACTCGATGCAACGGAAATGCGACAGTAAAAAGAGACAAACATATAAATATATAGGATTAAGCCGGCGATAGAATGAGATAGAATACATTGCGATGATGCCATGGTAACCGTTGTCATGGTAACCGTTGTTATTTGATAGAATACATTACACAGGAAGTGAAAAATAATAAAATTCATTACTGATTATTATGTAATGTTTATATTTATGTCAAATAAAATGTAAAATAACTTTTAAACTTGGTAAAAATAATATAAAAAAATCCTTATGATTATCCTACTCCTGATACTCTATATTCATATCATTTTCTGAAGTTTCACTTCTACGATGTGTGAATTGCACATTTAGTTTTTTTATTTTTTATATATTATTAGCATTCTCCCCGGCTCCGCCCGCGTTCAGATGACTAAAAATTAAATTCTTAGGTTTTACATATTAGTATACTCTTACATTGCAGATTTTGTATTTTTCTCAAAAATGAGACATTTTACAGTAAGTTTCTTTTTAACTTCATATGTGAACCGTTACTGTTATATTTACACGGAAACGTGTGTGGAAAAAAACACACAAGTTTTTCTACGAAAATGATATGATCGTGACAAAGTAAGGTGTAATCGTTTACACAATTTACATCTTTCTCGCAGAAATAATTAATTAATTAATATGTTGAGACATTAACACACAGCACTAACTAGTTCCATGGGTTACGGGCTTGTTTTATGTATACCAGATAGTTGATACACTACACATATAACTTTAAATACATATATACTATAAATATAAACACCCACGACTGGAGTGCTAACATTCGCGCTTAGTACACAAATGAATGCTCCCAGCGGGACTCGAACCTGCGACCGCTGATACAACAAGTAGTGTCACTACAAACTAAGCCAAACGTATCGTCAAGTCAAAAGTAGAAGTTTAAAATGTATAAAAGTAAATAAATAATGTCTATGAACACTAAAGATTGAAAGAAATTAGCTTGTTTTGAAACTGAAAATGTAAGTTGTCTTAAAGAAACAACATCGCTCCGTTTGACCAATTTTTGTAAAGTAGAACTTTTGTGTTACTCCAAACACCCAACAAACCATTTTCTTATTAACCTAATATCCATGCAACCAGGTAAATACTTGCTCGAGAATGAAGAGCAAACCGCACAAGCGAGAGCACTTATCGATTTCAGATTACACTGGCACAAAAGTGCAGCGGATTACCGCAGAGCCACGGTTACATGCAGTCACCGTATACGGTATAGATCCCTTATGCTTCCGCCTTAGGTCACAATCAGGGGAATCCCCAGCATCTTCATCTATATTTACTGTGATAAGTAGTAAACTGTGTCGAGCTTAGATAAGATGATGCAGTACAAATGTTATCACTCATAGAAAACAAAGATGTTATATACTATACAGAAATGGAATATCTGAGCATTGCGTTACATGGTTCAAATCTTTTGTAATTCTCTATCAATAAAATACATTTTATGCAGTGGTAGCGCAGTGGTAACGCCCTCGCTTGAAAAACCGAGTAAAGTGGATTCAAATCTCGGGTCTTCGCACCTCTGATATTTTTATGTGCCAATCATTTATAACATGACTGCCTTACTTACTGGTGAAGGAAACCATTTTGTCAAAACCTGCTCGTCTGAGAGAACCTTTCAACGTCAACTTGACCAGCGCGGTGGACTATGGAATGATCCTCTTGACATCGAGGGAAAGCCCGTTCCCAATAGACGTTAAAAAGGGCCGCATAGATAGACTTTATAAACTAAAAAATATATTTTTGCACATATCATGTATTTACGCTACAGAAAAAATCATTATTTATTAGAAAAACTAACTAATTAAATACAAACAAGTTCTGAAAATGGTTATTTCTAATAATTTCTTTAGAAATGATACAACTGCTTTCATCCTATGGTTTATTCGAGCACAATATTCGTACGTGCAACAAAGTGCGTCCGGATAATTTGCTCCCGCGATGATTCTCATGCAAATTCTCTTTGCATGTCGCACACGATGTTTTTAGATACCGCCTTCATTATGCTTCCGACTGAATAAAACAAAAAAGCCGTACATAATTGTAAATGAAAATAATATTTTAAAGGCTTAGCTGGTGTTATATTACTTAGGAAGAGGTCACGTATTCATTAAATGTACAAATTTTGTACTAGAGGGATTTGTATACAAACAGATAGTACATTAACAATAATAAAAAATTACATTAGTGTATCCATACTAATATTGTAAATTCGAAAGTAACTCTGTCTGTCTGTTACGTTTTCACGCCTAAATCGCTAAGCAAATTTTGATGAAGTTTGGTATAGAAAGGGATGGAATCTTGGAAAAGGACATAGAATATTTTTTGTTGCAAAATGAAACTTGAAAAGGGTGAAATAGGGGTTGAAAGTTTGTATTGTGAAGAAATAAAATTCTCAAGTTAAGGACAAAAAATTCATAAAATCTAATTTTCATAAGTAAAAAAAAATATTTATGCGATTATGAATGATTTTAAGTTTTTTTAAAGTACCTACTTTTCTTTACCTATGTATATATTATAGTGTATCTATTCCATACTAACCGTTATATTATATTAAAAACATCAAAAGCTCATCATTGGTGTTAGAATAAACTTACTGCTGTATTACTGGACTAGCTGATCGAAAAAAATATATTTTAGTTAATTGTTGTCGTATGTTACGACGATAAAATAGCATATTTTATTCTCTTTAGAATCCGCTACACATCTCTTTAAATTTAGTTTCATTTATCATTCTTCCTCTATCCTCTAATGTAATTTCGACAAACTTGTTTAGCTGGTAGGTTCCTCTTAGAGAGTTTCAACCCCTAAAGGCGTAAAAAGGGGTTGAAAGCTTGGTAATAATCTTTTTGTCTGAAAACCACGACTATTCTAATTCATTTTGTAAGCAGTACATCTTTGGGGATGAAAAATTGGGGATGATGTCAAAAGGCACCGGAAACGCATCCAAGAGACGCTAGTTAAATGTAGGCAAAGTGAAAGCAAAATATTTATATAACAGTACATTCATGTAAGTATGATAGAGGACATTGAACCATTATAACATATCAATCCTGTAATCAAAGTAGGAAGCCATAAAAAATTTAATCTTATGTGCTGTATCACGATACATTTAATATTCTTGAGTTAGAATTTTGATTAGACATATTTTCCTTATATATTCCATATTATATTCCATTTCTGTATAGATTTTAATTATTTATATAACTTACTAGCAACTGGTCTTTTCTTTGTTTCGATGCTCGTAAAAATACCTCTATCCGCTTTTACTTTTGTTATAAAAATAGCTTATGTCACTTTTCACCTAAGTCCTCTATTCACAAATGAAAGTTTCATTAAAATTGATTTAGCCATTCCAGAGCTTAACGAGTACAAATAATCGTACTTACAGTCAGACAACAAAATGTAGTAAAAAAATGTAGCACTTGATATATAGTATACTAGCATGGCCCGCGGCTCCGCCCGCGTTCAGATGACCAAAAACCAAATTCTTAGGTTTTAAATATTAGTATACTCTTACAATGCAGTTTTTGTACTTTTTCTCAGAAAAGAGATATTTTCCCGCGGTAAAAAGTATTCTATATGTTGACCCGGATAACCACCTATCATCATACCAAATTTTATCAAAATCTGTTCAGTGGTTTTCTCGTGATGCGGTAACAGACAGAAAGACAGACGGACGGACGGACGGACGGGCGAACGGACGGACGGACGGACAGACAGACAGAAATTCTAAAAACTATAGATTTGGACTCTGTATCGATAAAAATGTCTATTTCAATAAGATTTTCCAAAAAATATTTAATGTACAGATTCGACTTAGTTACAATTTTATTATATGTATAGATAATAAGGACTCTATATTATATCAAGTATCTATTTTAATATCACACTTTTAACTAAAAGTAAAGCTTTATATAACTCAAAACTTTTATCTAAACAAACCAAATGTTTCTAATTCACGCTATGATTCACAAATATTTGTTTTCTAAAAAAAAGGTCAAATAAATGTTTGAATACCAGCTTTCTATTAACACGCTCGATAGATATCAGTTAAAATATTTGAAAAACTTTGATTTATTGTACGAGTATGTTGAAAAAATAAATATATAATGCGTAACGTTTTTGTTAGGCACATGTTTATTGAATTAATCAAAAACAAACCTATCCCACAGAAACCATATATTTTTCTGAGATAAAAGTAGCCTATGTGTTATTCTAGACTTTAATCTATCTCTGTGCCAAATTTCATCCAGATCCGTTCAGCCGTTCTGGCGTGAAAGAATAACAAACATCCATACATCCATACTTACAAACTTTCACTTTATGTGTTCTCCGAGGCACGGGGGTGAAACACATCCAACTTCCCAACTCCGGGCTGCTACTGAGAATTTCTTTGATAGAAATTTTCCATAACTGAACTTGACTGGCCCCAACGATCCCTAAGGGAAGTTTTCCGAGATGGAAACAATATGCTTCCCAGGTTCTCAAACTATCTTCTTACCAAATTTCATCTAAATCGGTTCAGCAGTTTCGTAGCCTATTCGGTACAAACAAACAAACAAACAAAAAATCAAATCTTTCCTCTTTATAATATTAGTATAGATAAAGGAAACACTTTGCATTACAAATAATTTTTAATTATATATGCAAAACAGATGTAATTGAACAAAGGACATTAATAGTCAAGTAGTTAGATTATAAATAGATCAACAAGATTTAGTTTCAATTGAATTCCTGTAACAACTTTATAACAACGTCCCTCATCACAGTTATCGTTTTCTTATTAAGTACTAGGGACTTACCCTCAGTCACTCAGTACATTTTAATTTATTTAAGCTCAACCTTAATTTTTTTCCTAAAATTAAAGTAGCATTATTTACTTCTTATAACATCAGAAATCTGCCAGTGAAAATCCCGTAAAAATCAGTCCAGCCATTTTGGAAATTAGTTGGAACAAACAGACAGACAACTTTTTTTGTTATATATAAGTATAAGTACCGTGAATAATTTCATATGCATTTAGCAAAAAGCTGTTATTTTAACGTTACAAACATACAATTTGATTTATCGGTATGTATAGATTACACTCTAGAACAACACTACTACAATGTAGAATAGGTAGGTACAATTAGCTTGGTTTAAGCGGATATGAGATTCTTGGCGCATCCCTTTTTGAAGTATTTTAGAAGAATAATCTATTTTTCTTTTATTGCATGATAATTTAAAGGTAATACATTCAAACAGTCGATGTAATGTGTTTACGACTAAAGCAACATTATTATTCACAACTTACCATTAATCTGTATATATATATATATATATATATATATATAAACATATATGCTTTTACGTATATTTTTGTCATTTGACTAAGTATTTTAACACTTACACTATTTTTACATCGTGAGGATATTTTCTAAGTTCTACACTACACTGCGATGACACAATTAGATAAGCACCGATAAGCGAAGTAACACTATCAAGCGACAAGTATTTATAAAAATAAAGAATGTACTAGAAATATACATGCTATAAAGTTTAAACAGAATATTTTTAATAAAAATTTTATAAATAGAATATTCTGTTCGATTGAATTATAAAGTATATGTAGTGCAATATTTTCGTATAAACTTTTTTCAACTTTCACTCGCTCAAGGACGACTTTTAAAAAAATTACAGACTCCATGCTCCATTTAAAAAGAAACATCAACATCAACTAACTCTGTACAAAATATTATTTATTGTACAGAAAAATGAAATATATATGTTCATAGAAACCTAACACCTATACAAAAGCTACGACGACTTTTTCGTGTAAATACTTAAAAAATTCATTGATATACACTATCACTTTGTATATAAGGGCTGCTATAAAGCTGAATTGTTACATTGAGTATATATTCTCCACCTATTTTAATTTAAATTATACCTTGCTATATATTTCTAGATTAAGCTAGAGTGAGCTTAAGTTAACGCAATAGGAACTTTTTATACTTATCCTACATTTAGGTGAGTACCTTTCATTTCGCACTTCTGTTTTGATATTTTTTATACCAAAATAAAATTTACTTTTATTAATCACTGACGCATTATTTGTATATTTTGAAATCTTCAAATTTCAAAATTTAGTTTCTGTCTCAAACCAACTTCTTCATAGAATATAATATATTTTGTGACATATCTAGTATAAATTGCATTTTAACTTACTTAAAAGCTTATTAGTAACGTATACTTTTTTTTATAAAATTGACAAAAACAATTAATATAGAATATTGTAGAGCATAAATAATACTAAAAACGTGATTTCTAAAACATGATGATGTTCTCCTAGCCGATTCCGGCTACGGCGGCCAATCTCATTAAGATTAGCCAACTGCGCAGGAGATATTATAGTGCTCAAGTGTACGCGCAGACACGAGTGCACTCTCTATTCCTATCACTCTCATACTCCGGTGGGACGACCACTCGACACGACCGGTGAGAGTTAAGGCGCAGGACCGACGGCTTTACGTGCTCTCCGAGGCACGGGGGTGAAACACCGCCAACTTCCCAACTTCGGGCTGTTACTGAAACTTACTATACAGAAAGACTCAATAACTAAACTTGGCCCGACCCAGGACTCGAACCCAGGACCTCCGGGTGTGCAGCCGTATATGCTAGCAACTACCTTCTAAAACAATTTCTCTAAAATCGGCAAAGATTTCCGTAAACAAAGTTATATGCTGCGAAAAATGAACTTCATTGTAATGCTAATCGAGCTCCAGAACTCTCGGCGAGCGAGTCAGACTTTAACTTGTTATTTATTATTTACAAAATACATCTAACCTCTACACGGGATTAAAATAAGATAAAATTTACATCAGCTTTATTCGGCGAAGCTTTTAGAAAAACAGTTAATTTCCAATGATACCGCCTGAAAATACATGTAAATTATTAATTAGCGTAGGAGCTTTTAAGCGCCAAATTAAATCTTACGATCGGGAAGAATTATGATTTGGAAAAAATGATGAAAATTCTCATATATATTGTACTTCGTTTAAATTTTGATAATTTCAAATTTCATATTAAAAAAAAGCGTAAAGACAAAAGAGGTTTTATGTATCTAAAATTTTTTGTAGCTACATTAATACAAATCTATACATATAATAAAATCCTAACTGAGTCGAATCTGTACATTGTATATTTTAAGAAAATCTTATTGAAATAGTCATTATTATTGATAGAGAGGCCGATTATAGTTTTTAGAAGGTTTTTCTGTCTCTCTGTCTGTCTGGAAACGCATCACGAGAAAACCACTGTACAGATTTTAATGAAATCTGGTATGACGATAGTTGGTTATCCGGGTACTTTTTACTGCGGGAAAATATCTCATCTCTGAGAAATCTATACTAAACGTTAAATTTTATATATTTTTACATATTTTGTGTGTAATCAGAGGTGAAAGTAGCAACCAAAAAAACCTTTAATAAAATCACTGAGCGGTATAATAATGAAACTTGAAATATTTGCATATTGTAAAATTCAATAAAGTTAATTTAAAGCATTCAGGCATCAATTGTTCTGTACACAATGTAAAACGAAAGGCTTGCAGACTGCATATCAAAACGAAATGCAATGAATACTGTTTATTCATACGCTTTTATTCAAATTAATTAAATCATCTATATATGTTCCGAATTATTATTTTTTTATGAATCACGATATTTTAATCTATACATATAATAAAATTCTAACTAAGTCGAATCTGTACATTAAATATTTTTTGGAAAATCTAATTGAAATAGACATTATTATCGACACAGAGGCCGAAGCTATAGTTTTTAGAATTTTTGTCTGTCTATCTGTCCGTCCGTCCGTCTGTCTGTCTGTCTGTCTGTCTGTCTGTCTGTCTGTCTGTCTGTCTGTCTGTCTGTCTGTCTGTCTGTCTGTCTGTCTGTCTGTCTGTCTGTCTGTCTGTCTGTCTGTCTGTCTGTCTGTCTGTCTGTCTGTCTGTCTGTCTGTCTGTCTGTCTGTCTGTCTGTCTGTCTGTCTGTCTGTCTGTCTGTCTGTCTGTCTGTCTGTCTGTCTGTCTGTCTGTCTGTCTGTCTGTCTGTCTGTCTGTCTGTCTGTCTGTCTGTCTGTCTGTCTGTCTGTCTGTCTGTCTGTCTGTCTGTCTGTCTGTCTGTCTGTCTGTCTGTCTGTCTGTCTGTCTGTCTGTCTGTCTGTCTGTCTGTCTGTCTGTCTGTCTGTCTGTCTGTGTCTGTCTGTCTGTCTGTCTGTCTGTCTGTCTGTCTGTCTGTCTGTCTGTCTGTCTGTCTGTCTGTCTGTCTGTCTGTCTGTCGGTCTGTCTGTCTGTCTGTCTGTCTGTCTGTCTGTCTGTCTGTCTGTCTGTCTGTCTGTCTGTCTGTCTGTCTGTCTGTCTGTCTGTCTGTCTGTCTGTCTGTCTGTCTGTCTGTCTGTCTGTCTGTCTGTCTGTCTGTCTGTCTGTCTGTCTGTCTGTCTGTCTGTCTGTCTGTCTGTCTGTCTGTCTGTCTGTCTGTCTGTCTGTCTGTCTGTCTGTCTGTCTGTCTGTCTGTCTGTCTGTCTGTCTGTCTGTCTGTCTGTCTGTCTGTCTGTCTGTCTGTCTGTCTGTCTGTCTGTCTGTCTGTCCTGTCTGTCTGTCTGTCTGTCTGTCTGTCTGTCTGTCTGTCTGTCTGTCTGTCTGTCTGTCTGTCTGTCTGTCTGTCTGTCTGTCTGTCTGTCTGTCTGTCTGTCTGTCTGTCTGTCTGTCTGTCTGTCTGTCTGTCTGTCTGTCTGTCTGTCTGTCTGTCTGTCTGTCTGTCTGTCTGTCTGTCTGTCTGTCTGTCTGTCTGTCTGTCTGTCTGTCTGTCTGTCTGTCTGTCTGTCTGTCTGTCTGTCTGTCTGTCTGTCTGTCTGTCTGTCTGTCTGTCTGTCTGTCTGTCTGTCTGTCTGTCTGTCTGTCTGTCTGTCTGTCTGTCTGTCTGTCTGTCTGTCTGTCTGTCTGTCTGTCTGTCTGTCTGTCTGTCTGTCTGTCTGTCTGTCTGTCTGTCTGTCTGTCTGTCTGTCTGTCTGTCTGTCTGTCTGTCTGTCTGTCTGTCTGTCTGTCTGTCTGTCTGTCTGTCTGTCTGTCTGTCTGTCTGTCTGTCTGTCTGTCTGTCTGTCTGTCTGTCTGTCTGTCTGTCTGTCTGTCTGTCTGTCTGTCTGTCTGTCTGTCTGTCTGTCTGTCTGTCTGTCTGTCTGTCTGTCTGCAGCATCACGGAAAAACAACTGGAGAGATTTTGATGAAATTTGGTATGGTAATAGCTGGTATGTGGTCAACATATAAGACACTTTTTATCGCGGGAAAATATCTTATTTATGAGAAAAAATACAAAAACTGCATTTTAAAAGTATACTCATATGTAAAACCCAAGAATTTGGTTTTTGGTCATCTGAACGCGGGCGGAGCCGCGGGCAGTGCTAGTACATAAATAAATAGAATATGTAAGCTAGAAACAATGTGAGGAAAAATTGTTATTTAAAGAGATAATTTTAATTCATTAATATTCGTGGATCAATAAAAAAAAATTGAAAGCGTTTATTGAAAAGTTTTTATGTGAAATTTAAATCGTGTTATTATTTATTATGAGTTATGTGTGTTGACATGTGTATACATAGTTACATGTATGTCTACTATGAGCCTACGTCGACTTGTCTCCATATTTATACTTCGCTTTTTACAGATCAATATCTTTGTTTTTGAAATTTAATTATTTATTACACGGCCAAATTTATTTAATAAGTCACCAGTCAGGTTTTCAATTTAAAAAAGAATTATATCAATATAAAGAAAAATTTCGCACATTAAAAATTGGACTTGGAATTCCTAATAAAAATAAAGCTTATTGATGATTGAAATCATTTGTAAAATAGTGGGTAGGCACTGTCTGTAACAAGTAAGTGTTTGAGACGTCTATAACCATAGTCTCTCCCGTGACCATGGATGCTGTAAAGCATTCGAAACGTCGGGAACCAAAAATCAAAATAAATCCGCGAAATAATCCGAAAAGATAGTTTTATTTAAAATATCAATATTTGCGTAAATCTAAGAAAGTATTAACAAAATAAATCTGTTAAGTTTTAATGTTTTACACACTAACGTAACACTCGTTTAGCAACGAATTAACAGGGCTCAATTTCTAATTTATTTAGCACTAGTGCCATCTGTTCCACATCACGAGTGTCTAAATGACAGTTTGAAGTTGTCAAATTATTGCGTACTTTGCCAAGATTGGAATTGTGTCGGGCGAAGTTTGTGGCGCAAATTAGTATTTGTCAGTCGCTTTTGGGCATGCATGCTAGTAAGTTTGGGAAAGGCTATGGGAAATGACGTGACAGAAACCGTGATAACTTTTTGCTGTACAAGGGATTAATACCCATGGGATAATCTGTTGTATGACCGTTCATTAGGTTTCCTTGCAATATGTTTATTGTGTGGATCATCATCATGAATTTTTAATTACTATTATATATTAATGCGTATTCTTGTATGTTTGAATGAGCTTTTTTGAAACTTACACACATATACTATGACCTGAAATAGCAAATACCTGGGTTAGTGTTAGTGGCAAAATTTGTCAAAAAATGAAGTTGGCCGCTAACTATTGATAGAGATGCACCTGAATGAAGCGATACGAATTCACCAGTTCTTTGTATAATTGGACAAATTTTAATATTTTCGCATTGAAATTAAACCTATTTAATTTATAAAATTAATATAACCTATTTTATTGTTAATTTACTCACAATAAAATAAATTAATTGAAGAATTTATTTGATTTATGTTAATTTTGAATTAACTTTGTTCTATTACTAATTCTATATTAGTTATTCTATTCACAGTTTCCTACCTCACTTCCCCAGCTGGCTAATAGGACTTCTAAATGAAGTTTCGCATTGACAGTTAGAACTGTGATAGTAAACACTACAAAATTATATTAAATGTAAAGTTCAAAATGAAACTTTTAATGAGAGTTTGATAACCGCTATGTTGCTTAGAAACGCTGCGGTCATATTCATGAATAGTTGTTAATGTCAAGAACGTTATTATAAAATTCACATATTTCAATGATAAATAAAAAAAACCTTTTTTTATATAAAATTACTAGCGACTTATCCTCGCTTCGCTCGGGTTTATCCTGGGTGTGTTTTAACGGCTAGTATGGAACAAATAGACTATATATATGTATATATATATATTAGACACTGTAACCAGTAGCAAAATATCAGATTGCAGTTTTACGCCTGCGACGGAAACCACAAATAAAAATAGGCTTTAGTAAAAGCACTTCTATTAAGAAGCCAATCTTTTACTGTATGTAGATTTAATTTCATGAGAACTCAGCCATTTGATATGCGCGAAAATGCTATGTAGTTGACCACAGCTCGCGGTACTAAGATTAAATTGAATCGGGAACCTTGCCAAATACAAGGTATGGAAAATGCAAAATATTATATCCGGAGGTTATATATCCTTACTAGCTTTCTCAATTATTAAAAATCCGTGTGTTTGTCGATTTGTTTATTTTCAACGTAGAGACAGATTAATGTCATCCACACTAATATTATAAATGGGAAAGTGTGTGTTTGTTTGTTTGTCTGTCTGTTTGTTTGTTTGTTTGTTTGTCTGTCTTTCTTTCTTTCACGTCGAAACGGAGTGACGGATTTTCGTAATTTTTTTGTGTGGAGATAGTTGCAGTGCTGGAGAGTGAGATAGGCTGCTTTTATCGACGGAGACTATCTCACTCCCACAGAAAACACGTTATAATGCAACCAAAAAAAACATTATTATCAGAATTTTTGAAACTTGGTATTAATGCTCTTCAATACAATTAAAGAAATACACTACATAATTAAAAATTCTAAATAATAATATTCTTAACAATATTTTTGTTTATATTTGATAAGAAATATTTTTGTATCTAGAAGAAATAGAATGAAACAGGTATTTAATATTTTTATATTTCACCATCTAGTATTTTAATATAAGGTCGGATTGTACTGGAGGCAATGTGCTCATAAATCGTTAAGAACGTAATAAAAAAAATCAAAGTCTTAGGATAACTTAATAAAAAAAAGTTTAACGATTGTTATAAATCAATGAAATTTTACGTTTTTAACTAAATATTAAAAAAATATACATCAAAAAGACGTGCCATAAATTATATATAACGCTAGCATTGTCCGCGGCTCCACCTGCATTCAGATGACCAAAAACCAAATTCTTAAGTTTTACATATTAGTATACTCTTACATTGCAATTTTTGTATTTTTTCTCAAAAATGTGATATTTTCCCTCGGTGAAAAGTATCCTATACGTTGACCCGGATAACCAGCTATCATAATACCAAATTTCATCAAAATCTGTTCAATGGATTTCTCGTGATACGTTCCTGAATGCGTCTCAGATAGACAGACAGATAAAAATTCTGAAAACTATAGATTCGGCCTCTCTATCGGAAATAATGACTATGTCAATAAGATTTTCCAAAAAAATATTTAATGTACAGATTCGATTCAGTTAATATTTTATTACTCGTATATGCATAGATTAATTATTGCGTCTATATTACTAATTGATCTAGGAATAAATTTTGTATGACCTGCATTCAAGGTAACACGATAATTATGTTCAAGCTCAATATATTAATATTCAAAAATATTAATTGATGCTCTTTTTTAATTATTGGTCTTTTTTTTAAATGATTGATGCTTTTTATACCCAATATATAATATTACTAGCGTTTTCCTGCGACTCTGCCAGCATAGTACATTAATCACCAACATATCATATACTAAAACCTTCTCCGAAACACGCTGCATCTTATGATATGAGTATTATTCCAATCGGTTCAGTAGTTATCGCAGTATAACCGAACAAAAAATCGGCTCTCCATTTATTAGTATAGATTTATTATAAGTTTTAATTTTCGATTGTGTGACAGGTCCGATTCGGTTAACGTAAGTTGAGAAGTCGGTAGGTCTTTTTTTTCTTTCAAACCCAGAATCCCTATGCTCATTTCTCTTAATTTTAGTGCCCAACAAGTAACTATCAAATATAATTTACACATCTCAAATTTTTGATTGATTTGATTTATTTATGTCTCGAAGAAAGAGGATAAAACATTAAGAAAGATCGTTTTTTTTACTATTTTTAAGCAATCAATTAGCTTACATAGTGATCGATGTTCTGTAAATATTAAATGATCATAGTAAATTGTAAATGAATGGTTATAGTAGTTGCCGTCAGGATCTGACACACAATACGCTTAGTACCACTAAAGACTCCTTTGAGACTTGTTGATATCGTAGTGCATTTGCTATTAGTATGATTAAGTGACTAAGCCTCAATAGCTATCCTGCCACAAGTATCTCTAAATGTTTGCAATCTAGTAAGAAGTAGGAAAAAAATACTCAATATTATTATTTATTCACAATCTATTTTTAGGATTCCAGGCCCAAAGGTTGGGATTGTTAAAGATCTACGCCATTCCATCTCTTGATACGTTTTACTTTTGATTGACTGTATCTTTCGTAATTTGATAGGCATTCGGTTTTTATTATTGGAATAAAATTCCAAATCGCACGATATACTCGGCAAACTTGGCGAATGAGAGCTACACCAAAAAAGGTGTAACATTTTTATTATTTGCTAAGAGAATTGTTATCAAAAGTTGATCTAGTGACTATTATTAGGGATGTATCGAAGAAAGGCTTGCATAGAGTGTATAAGAATTTGGTAGTGGTATTTATGATGATGTTACATGTATTCAGCCGTTTTCATTTTTAACCCCATCCATCCCACTGCTGGGCACATAGTCCACCACGCTAGCCAAGTGTGGGTTGGCGGACTTCATGTCTTTCGAAAACTTGCTAAAAAATTTGACAGACATGCAGGTTTCCTCACGATGTTTTCCTTCACCGTAAGACAAGTGGTGATTATGTTGAAAATGATTCGCACGGGATTTGAACCAGCTTCACTCGTTTACCCAAGCTAGCGCGTTACCACTGGACTACCACTGTCTGTCGTCGACTGCACGTCATATGGGTTGCTTGTTTTTATATTCTTAGTATTCCAAATTGAGTGTCAAAAGCACAAAGTTGTAATCTAGGATTAGAGTAACAAAATCTCGGAAATCGTATCCGGTACATGAGCAGATCAACAAAATTAGCATCCCTCAAGCTGATCCTAAGAATGTAAATTTAAAATCGAGTTGGGAGGAATTTTTCTGAGCCTCATCCGAAATTGCGTCTCTGAGATAAAAGAGGACCCATTTCTTGATCAAAACACGTCGCAGACTAATGATAGCGCCGCGAATTTTTATAGCACTCTTTGAGTTTAGGGTCCACTGTTTATTCATTCAGTGTTTAGCTATTTAATTGCTCCTAAAACTTAATATTGCTGGGGATATTGTGAGATTATTTTAATAGAAATATTCAAAAAAATAACTTTTTATATGAAAAAGATATTATTGCTTAACTAAATGTATATCGTTGTGTCTTTTTTATTTACAACAAATACAAATTTTATAATTTTAATTAAAAAACTTAAGCTATACAATAAATTAATATGAAGATTTTCGACAGAGAAAATCACTTAAGACTTACGAATTTAGACTAACAAAAGTTTTTAAGTCCATAAATATATAATTAAAATTTAAAACATCCACGGTATAGTGTTGTGAATATATTTATTTTTAAATACAAATTTATTTGAAGTACAATATTTTGTTATAGACCAAAAAAGGCTGCTACATCTAACAGTATGAAATAAGTTTTTGCGCTTGACAGTTATGATATTCATATATATCGAGCATTTCATAGCTAGCAACTTTTTGCGTCTACCATTTTGGAGTTTTCAATGAATTTAAAAAGTTCATATACTCTGCTAGCACTGAATGAGGATAAAATTTAATCTATGCAAGGGATTTTAAGGATATGAGTTTTCGAATCTGAATAGAAATAGGGTTAAATAGAAAATTCATGTCTGGTGCAACTACACAGTAAGTAATATTTTAGAACGATGCGAGTTCGATTTTTCAATAGGCAATTTTTATATTTTTATATAAATTATTTTTAACATAGTAAAAATATTGTCTGTTGAAGGGGTAAAATACTTTTACTACGATATGTACATGACACACAGACACATATATTAAGAACTGTTTTTTCGTAAATTTTATTTTTCTCTCAACATATTTTTGGCTTTAGCTAATACTGGCACTTGCTTCTTTATAATATATCTTATATTTATGAGTATCAAGAATCTATATAAAGTTATAAATAAATAAATTTGTTGGGACACACACAGCACCATCTAGTATCGTGGTAAGCTGCGTGGCTTGGTTATGGATACCAGATAGTTGATACACTACATATATATAACTTTAAATCCAACATATTATAAATATGAACACCCATGACTGGAGTAAAAATATTAGTGCTCATAGCACAATAAATAGGGTCACTACTAACTGAGCCGAACGTGTCATCTTTGCGCGTGTTTTGTAAAATGATATCGTCGTCCGTTTATTACTTATAACGGGACTCACACTCGCTTTGCTCGGGTTCGTCCCTATCTTGCTTTCCCATACAAATTTTCATCCGCATTTTCACCCCCTTAAGGGATAAAAAGTATCCTATATCCTTTCTAGGGTCTCAAACTATCTTCTTACCAAATTTCATCTAAATCGGTTCTGTAGATTCAGAGATTACCCCCTACAACGTCATAAACTCACAAACTACAAAACTTTACCTGTATAATATTAGTATAGATAAGCCGTTTGATTTACATATATTTGGTACATTTACAATAAGAACGGGATTGTAAAGATAGACTATGAGGTATGAGAAGTAACACATAGACTAATGTTAGGTACTTAGCGAAGCTCCCGAGCGGAGGAATTGAGGTAAGATAAGCCGACCATGTAATACAAAATATAATATATATACATATCAATAATATTCGACACTAAGCTAAACAACATTACAACTTATTATTGTACTAATTTAGAACGAAAACCTTTACTTATATAAGAAAAACTAGCGATGAAACCTCGTTTCGCTCGGGTTTGTCTCAAGGTTGATTGCCCATACTAATCATAACTATCGTCCCCATTTTCACCCCCTTAAGGGATGATTTCCGGGATAGAAAGTTATGTCCTTCTCAGGGTCTCAATCTATCTGCTTACCAAACTTCATCTAGAACGGTTCAGTAGTTTCGGAGCCTACTCGGTACAAACATACAAAAAATCAAATCTTTCCTCTTTATAATATTAGTATAGACAAAACTATTCTTAATTCTCAACCTCAATACTGAGTTACAATTTTGTTCTTTCAAGTATCGATATGATTATTACAGATTAATATACTAACCTAACACTAAGAAATCATAAGCATAAATACTTGGGTCACTACAGCGGACGTTATTATTGAAATCTATATAAATGAATGAAATTGAAGTGTCTGTTTGTAATGTCAAAATAACGGCAGGTAGCTGATTTATAAGGAGCAACTTAGACTACTTTCATTTTAGAAATAGAATTAGGGTTCCGCTCAAAAAATTTAAGTTAATAAAATAATTAATATATTTATTTTTGACCTTTTAACTCCTTTGTAGTTTGTTTTCTATTGTAAGCAAACTGAAAATGGTACATTCGTATGTGCGATAGGACAAAAAGAGCTTAAATAAACTACGCAGTAGCATTGAGCTATTCAAAGTGAATGCATTTGATGATTTTCAATATCCCAATTGTTTGATACAATTGTCATTTTAGTACTTTTGTACTACGCAATCTGTACATTAAATAATTTTTGGAAAATCTTATTGAAATAGTCATTATTATCGATACATAGGACGAATCTATAGTTTTTAGTATTTGTGTCCGCCTGTCTGTCTGTTTGTCTGTCTGGGAATGCATCACAAGAAAACCACTTAACGGATTTTGATGAAATTTGGTATGATGATAGTTGGAACATTTCATCTCTGTGAATTCTCAGATGACAAATCAGACAGACAGCCAAACATTTGAAAACTATAGATTCGGCCTCTGTATCGATAATAATGATTATTTTAATAAGATTTTTCGTAAAATATTTAATGTACAGATTCGAATCAGTTAGAATATTATTATATCTATAGAAAACCAATCATTTTTTTTTTGTTATTTTACAAGTTTAAAATACGTTTTTGACTAAGTTTCTGAAAAAACATACGAAAACTTCATAAATAAATTTAAACGGATACTTTAAAAGCTGCGTTTAGTTTAAAAACTTGAAAATATTCGCATAACATCAAGCAGGTAATCTTAATACAATAACTATAATAATATAACAGAGTACACACAATCTCGTTTGCTACTTCAATTTTTTTTTTCTTGTACAAGTAAAATGTATCTCTAATAAAATTAATTTTATTGAAACTTCAAAAGAAAAAGATTCTTTCAAATATTATACGAAATTTAAATATATTATTTGAAAAATTAGAAAGTTCTGAGACACAGAATCTTTAGGCACTTTATATTTCTTTGTAAGTCTGAGGGTTTTTAATCACCTTACAATAATATTTGAAAATCTAGACGGCAAGCATGTTTTTGCCACATAATAGGCATTGGAACTTAACAGAGAAATGAAGCTAGCATTCTAGCTGCTTTTCTTCGCGGAAATGATTTGCAGAAATTATAGAGTATATGTTACTTTTGTATATAAATATTATGTAAATTTTCATTACTATACTCGTAAATTTATTTTCACTGTATTTTCTTTAGTGTAAGTTATACATATTTCATCCCTATATATATATATATATATATATATATATATATATATATATATATATATAGTTATTCCTCTGAATTTTAATATTATGCTAATGATGATTATTGGATTGCTATTTTCATTTTGCCACAACATAACGCTTTTACCGTAAAATTAGAACAAGAAAGCTAAAAGAATTGCTCTAACAGAATCTGTATTACAAATTCCAAGGGCATTTCATGTATAAAAGTTACTTTCGGTCTGGTCTCGAGGGAAACCGTCGAATTAGATTTGTATCACATTTAGGAAAGATAAGTAAGTATAAAAGATATATTTTAGTATATACCTATTTTTATTAAATATATTATAATTTACTACATTCAAACTCGGGAAAATCTAATGGCAATTGTCCTTGAAACACTCGAAAGCACTTGTAGGTACTTCAACAGCGAGAGACATGGGCAAAACAAATATATGCTAAAAGATGATTATCCGAAATGTTTTCATACAATACTAGCGAATTAGCCCGGATGCGTCCCTATATAGGTAATAGTAGCCTATGTGTTGCACCAGGTCATAGTTTATCTGCTTACTAAATTCATCCAAATCCGTTCAGCCACTTCAACCAATAGGTACACACACGCACAAGCACAAACACATACATACACGTCACATACAAAAACATACACGCACACACTCACACAGGCACAGAACTTCCATATTTGTGATAGTAGTCCCCATAAAATAGCAAGTCAAATACAGTTTGAGGAAAAATGTATTTACTATAGTTGGATCTATTGATTTTACTATTTACTTTAATATTAGATTTTTATAATAACAATTTAATCTGGCTTAAAATATAGTATTTTTTGGTGTTAAATTTATTGTAATATTATATACATAGATCAGAATATTGAATGGAAGTTAAACCATATTTCCACTGTACTTTATGATATTGCTCATTCGTATTAACAACTAGAAACTTGCTTCGGCCTCATCGAGGTAGAGAAATCTCTATATAAACTTTACCTCCTCTTTTTCTCAATTTATAGGTAGAATTAAGAAATTTTTAAGATGTTCACCGTATCGTTTTAGAAAGAGACAAAATCTTAGGTCCAGAGATTTGGTCTAGGCATCGATCTACCCGATGATAATCTATATATAGTATAAGTGAACCACTATAATTTCCTACTTCGATCCACAATTTCTAACAATATCACTGACTGAATTTCACTATCACAATTATGTCAGCTCATAGTTAAGTCTAATAGAACACACACATACTATTCACTAGAAAGTCTTAACTCATTACCTTATTTTCAGACCAATCGGTTAAAAAAGATCGTCTCTCAGCAAGGAATAAGCCCCTTGATATGGATTGTGGGCATTGTCAATCAAACCCTACCGAACAACTGACATCAAAAGAAATTAAAAATAACGAATGGCTATTGACATATCTATCTATCAATCAATGTTATTGTTGGGAAAAGTAGATTTTTTGTTGTAAATATTTTAATGTAAACTAATATTATATATTTTTTTATTTACAATAACGAAAATTACAAATATACTTAAATATATATACAAAACAAATGTACACTTAGTTGTATTATAAATATTAATATGTATTATAAATGTAAAAGTTTAACTTTTATGTGTTAATGAACGGCTAAACGAACCTGGATGAAATTTGGCACAAAGATTGATTATAGTCTGGAATAGAACATAGGCTCCTTTTTATCCCGGAAAATTGTACGGTTCCCGTAGGATAGATTTGTTTTTGTTTTTCTAAAGGCAAACCCGTAGCGAGGGTAGCCGCTAGTACTATATGCCTATATTAACTAGTGTTTGCATTTTTATTGATAATACTAAAGCACGTAAGTAGCTACTAAACAAAAAAAAAACTAGTTGACAAACAGAAAAGACAAAGGTACTGAACCGTTTTGTCTTTGCATATCTATATATAGAGTTGCTGACCGATCCTCGCTCGACGTTTATCGAATCAGATATAAAAATTGCGTTTTTTCAAAAGTTTTCTTATTTAAATACAAAATTTGATCCAAATCGTTAGAGCCGTTTCCAAGATACACTATATATATATATATATATATATATATATATATATATATATATATATAAGAATTGCTCATTTAATATTATAAGATATTTAAGTAAAAAAGTTTTGTTTTCTCTTTGTTTGAAAGCGTTAATCAGATTTGAATATTTTATTTGCATTTTAAAGGCTCTTTATTAAGAAATTGTAACTAACATCACGCTACGATCCTCTGTAATGAAGCCATTGTACATAAACAAGATACGTGAGCAAATACGTGGTCAAAAACTATTAGTTTGTAAGCAAGCATATCTCATACATTCTTGTTCGTCAACGATCCAAAATTGTTATAATTATTTATAAATTATATTTATTGTGAACTATATATACTATTAAAGGGTTAAAGACTAGCGACTAAACCTTACTCCGCTCGGGATCGACCCTAGGTACGTTTTAACGCTTAGTATATATTTTTCAGAGATGAGATATTTTCCCGTAGTAAAAAATATTCTATATGTCCCAGATAACCAGCTACTATCGTAACAAATTTCATCAAAATCAGTAGTTTTCTCTTGATGCCGTCCCAGACAGACAGACAAAAATTCTAAAATCTATAAATTCAGCCTCTGTATCGATAATGATGATGATGTTCTCCTAGCCGATTCCGGCTACGGCGGCCAATCTCATTGAGATTAGCCAACTGCGCAGGAGATATTATAGTGCTCAAGTGTACGCGCAGACACAAGTGCACTCTCTATTCCTATCACTTTCATACTCCGGTGGGACGACCACTCGACACGACCGGTGAGAGTTAAGGCGCAGGACCGACGGCTTTACGTGCTCTCCGAGGCACGGGGGTGAAACACCGCCAACTTCCCAACTCCGGGCTGTTACTGAGACTTACTATACAGAAAGACTCAATAACTAAACTTGGCCCGACCCGGGACTCGAACCCAGGACCTCCGGGTGTGCAGCCGTACATGCTAGCCACTACACCACCGAGGCATCTATAATAATGACTATTTCAATAAGATTTTCTAAAAATATTGAATGTACAGATTCGAATCAGAATTTTATTATATGTATAGAAGAAAAAGATGTACATTTAATAAATCCATCATATCTCAATGCAATTTTTCCTATACAAAAGGAATGGAGGGAGCTATTATTGTCGAAAGAAGTGAGCTTAACCTTTTGATATGTTGAATTGTAAACTATTTGTTCAATAAATATCTATTTTCTAAATAAAACTCTGCTATGGAATATCTTTTAGAAAACACAATAAACAATTTTCATGGATTCTTTATAAATCATTGCTTTGAAAGCAAACATTATAAATGTTTATTTTGTTGTAGGAATACAAAATTATTCTAAAGCGAAATATACACTGAAAAATTCTTCATCTTTATCTCATCCGTCTCTTGTACTTTTCTCAATTACAACCAACAAACTTTTCAAAAAATGCTAAAATACGTAGGTATTTATTTAATTGTATTGAAGGGCATTAATACTAAGTTTGAAGTAATTCTGATCATAAATATTTTTTTGTGTTGCGTTATATGTTTTGCCGTGGGAATCAAATATTGTCCCGCTGTAAAAAGTAGCTTATGTCCAGCCCTCCAACTATCTCTACATAAAAAATCCCACAAATCTGTCACTCCGTTTCGACGTGAAAGAAGGACAAACAAACACACTTTCACATTTATAATATTAGTAAGGACTTGCAGTACCCGCGGTTTCGCCTGCGTTCAAACTTCCAATCCCTACCAAATTTCACAGGATCATTCCCTAATCTGAAGATTGCTTGAAAATTTTATCAAAATCGCTCCAGCCGTTTTGAAGTCCACAGGGAAGACATACATACATCGGTTTATATATATATATAATACGTAAATACCTTTGTAATTATCGATTGTTGTTAATCCGGTAAATCCTCGTCAAAGCATAATGTCTATTAGGAGCACATCACTTAAAGCTAATACGAATCCCTTAAATCCGTTACGATTCACTAGCAGATTTGAAAAGGGAATAACCGAAGAGTTAAGTACGATTATAAGATTTTAATTTAGTTTTATACTTAAATTAATTAAACGCCCTTTAATCTCTTTTAAGTAATTATAATTTTCGACGATACGTTTGGCTTAGTTTGTGGTGACCTATGCCGATTTGCTATGCCGGCGATTGTGGGTTCGAGTCCTGCTGGGAGCATTCATTTGTGTGATGAGCACGAATGTTTGTACTCCAGTCATGAGTGTTTATATTTATAATATGTATGTATTTAAAGTTATATATCTATGTGTTTTGTATTAACTATCTGGTATCCATCACACAGGCCTCGTAGTTTACCATGGAACTAGATGGTGCTGTGTGTTAATGTCCCAATATATTTATTTATTTTAAATTATGAACTAGTGTTCATCGGCGGCTTTTCTCGTATTTATTTATGTAAAATTGGACCCTCCTAAGAGTCCGTGGCGTTTACATAGTCTAAGTCATAAACTTAAAAATAAATAAACTTCCCATATGTATGTATATGTAAGCAATAGCTCGCGAAAAGATTTTTCAAATCGGACTGATACTTCCAAAGAATAATCGTGAAATTTGAGCTTGTCAAACAAACATCAAAAATCTAACTAAAAACCAACCAAATAAAAATTATTAATAGACAACTAAATTAAATTAAAAATTAAAAAAAAACCCTGACCATCTTGAACCGATTTTCAGTAGACATAGATAAGAACACTCCCGACTAATTCACCTTTCAAACAAAAGAAAACAAAATCAAAATCGGGTTATCCGTTCGAGTGCTACGATGCCACAGACAGACATACACAGTCACACACTGACACACTTCAAACTTATAACACCCCTTCGTTTTTGCGTCGGGGGTTAATAACTAAAGCAAAGTAATTTTAGCTAGAATTTCGTTTTATTTTTAAATTGTTTTTTTTTATTATTTAACAAAGGGAAAAAAATAAACTCTTATAATAGTGTAAGTCAATATTCGCCTTCTGTAGTTTGTGTGGGGGTGATGTGAATTGAACAGGCCTTTGGTAAAGCCGTGGCGCGATAAACAATATTTTGACGATTTCAGAAATAATATACCAGGTGTGTAAGTTAAACCGTATTTAATATAAAATTTTCTTCTGAGAAACTTGATATTTAAAATTTATTTTGTGCTCAGCGGCGGAGAAAATAACATGAGGCAACCAGATTGTCTTGGAAAAAAATATGAGACATGTCATATATGGCAGCTCGAAACTAGAGCACAGTAGCAAGTTAGGCTTCATACTTTTCTATATTGCATTTAATAAAATAAGTGAACGATATTAGTACAGTACAATACAGTGAAATTGTACAAAAGATTCCTTCTAAAGTTAGAATAATTCTAAAAGTTTTGTGTCATAAAGAAAAAGAACACAGCAAGCCATCAACATATTTCCCGTTTACTCCGTATTTTTTACATAACTCGAGTTGTGATCTCTTTTACAAGTTTTTATTATTTACTAGCAACTCACCCTCGCTTCGTTCGGGTGCCTCCCTTTAGGTGCCTTTTGTATTTATAACGTCAAATATAGCGCCAACTTTTAACAAATTTTGTTACTAACTGTAGCGTATATGTTGCTCAAAATTATAGTCTACCTGTGTACTAAATTTCATGCAAATCTGTCCAGCCATTTTAGCGTGACGGAGTAAACTTTACAGATAAATAAAATTAAAGTGTCTGTTTGCAATGTCAAAATAACAGGGTTTTACTAAATGCATATGAAATTATATACGGCACTTATAAGAAACACACAATTTTTTAACTTTTCATCTGTCTGTGTCTGTCTGTTTGTTCCGGATAATCTCTGAAAGAGCTGGCCTGATTTTGATGGGACTTTCAGTGGAAGATAGCTGATGTTATAGGGATTAACATAGGCTACTTTTAATTTAGAAAAAGAATTAGGATACCGCTCAACAAAATTAAAACTTACCAAAGGACAAACCCGAGCGAAGCGACGGTGAGTCGCTAGTGTTAATATATAAAATTCCCGTGTCGTGATGTTGGTCCGCGCTGAACTCGGGAACTACTTATATGAACTTTACGTATTTTTTTCACAATGTGTGATTTGTTTAAACTTAAAAGAAATGATAGTTTTTATCCTGATTATTTAATTTTTTTTACTGAAAAATTCATGATTTTCATATGTATGTTTGCAAGTATATTATAAGATGTAAGTATATTTTAATATATTTTTAAAAATATTTTCACAAGCCTATTAAACTTAAAGTTTCCCTCAAAGCCATCAAATTGAGGTATAAAATCTAGAAAAATATTGGCGATCATCTAATGGCTCCGGAAAATAGACGTCGTTGTGAAGGCTACATTTGTCGAGACACGAAAGGTGCTTGAAGTGAGCGCACGGGCGGAGAATTTGTTCACCGTTCAAAAGTGTTTTGATCATCCCACCGTGACTCGCGAATAAAAAACGGTATACGGTCTTGCATTCAAATGAGAATCCCACGGAGTACTGAGTTAATTTGACTTGAATGTTGTAGACTTAAATATTTACTCGAGTCCCCGAATCTATTTAAAATATTAAATGCTACTTTGCTTGGTTAAATTTTTATTTTATACGTTTCATAACAAGTTTTGATCGTGGTGAGAAATTTATTCTAATTTTATTATTTTTATTTATATCTCATTAGAAAGAATTTGTTCTGAGTCGATCGTTTGAACAATGGAAGAAAGCGACTTGTTTTTTTTTTCTTAGGTAAGTGATATTTATTATTGATATCAAAACAGTGCATTTAAAGGCCGGCAACGCATCTGCAAGGTGGTGGTGATTACTTTCCATCAGGTGAGCCTCCTGCTCGTTTGCCCCCTTAGTCCCATAAAAAAAAAATTGTAAGTCCTTGTTAGCACAAATATATACATATTTTCATTTTCAATCTATAACCATTTTACCAAAGGATAGTAAAATGTTTATAGATAATTAAAATAATTTTTTTTTAAACAAGCTTTTATAACATATAAATTTTTTTATGTAATAAATTGATAGGTTGGACTTAATTAAAGTTGATATTTTTAATTTTTAGGTATTTATTCGTGTATTTCTCAGGAAATTCTTTCATTTTGTATTCTAATCATGGAAATAAATAAAAAAATAAACAAATTCTGTAATCTTTGGGAGTCCGCCATATTGGATTTAGAATGACATCACTTAGCTAACCATGTATTGTCATCCAAACGAAACGTGTATGAAACAGCTCAATCGGTTGCTTTAAAATTCAGTTGCAAGATTTGACCCGAACAAACATACATACAAACATTGTAAGTTTAATATAAGCTTGTAATTTATAAAAGAGATCACAGCTCGATAGCTGTAAAAATGCAGAGTAAACAGGAAATATGTTGATGGCTTCTTTCTCTCTCATCTTCAAGAAAATACCGATATTTTAAAAATGTTTCGAAACGCTAATAGCTCAATTTACAAAAGCTATTCGAGGCATTTTTTATCTTGAAATATAACAAATTCTTGTTATTTTTTACCTTAAATAGAATTCTTAAGCACATTACGTTTTATTTTCATAGATTATACTTAAACATAGCGAAAGTTTTGAAATATTCACTATAGAAGTTTAATATCACTTTTCAGTACAGAAATTCTTTTTAAATTCCCAAAATGTTTACAAAGAGTTGCAAATAATTGAAATGTCTTTACAAAGCGGCCTATCTCCGGGATTTTATTATTAGTATCGATTTGTATGTTCTGTTAAAGATATTGGATTGAACGGGACAATGGGTGGACGCCTGCGGCATACTTAGATAGCAATCCATATTATGGGTCCACAAGGTTTTCAGTTTATAGGACACAATCACATTTACTTAAAGCTATCCCCATAAATTAGTTCGAAATGTTACCATTGTCAATGAAGTTTTTAAATGAATTAAAATAAATTAAATGAACGTTTTGTTTTTATTAATAAAAGAATTATAAGAAAAAAATTAAATAAAATTTGAGTTCGTTTAGAATGTAAGTAGGTAAATACGAGTTCGATTTTCGTAAGGTGCAATTATTGTATTAAAATTATAAACCAAACAAATGATTATTTCAGTTAAGACAAAACGGTGTTAGAATTCGCTACTCAGTATAATGTATTACAACGTTTATCGTCTCACTGTACCATTATATTATTTTCAATAAACAACAAATATTCTGTCACTCTTCAATATATAATTGTGACGACACGTTTGGCTCAGTGTGTAGTAACCCTACTTGCTATGCAAGCGGTTGCGGGTTCGAATCCCGCTGGGGGCATTTATTTATGTGATGAGCACGAATGTTTGTACTCCAGTCATGGGTGTTTATATTTATAATATCATATTATTGTTGTATGTATTTAAAGTTATATATATGGAACTAGATGGTGCTGTGTGTTAATGTCCCAACATATTTATTTATAATTGTAGACATAAAAGAAAATAAACCAATAAAGCACCCAATAACTTACGTATTTATTACTAGCAAACAAATTATCCTGTCATTCTATTTCTTTATATTATGATCATGAACGAATTAACCACTGGACTAGACATATAAGCGGACGTACCTTTATCGGTCTTCTCAGTAACCAGGAGATTTTAGGCTTGGTCGTTTGTTTTTTGCGTCAGTCTCAAGCACTTATTTGTCAACAAAACATCTCCCAAAAATGACTAAATGTTCTGTTAAATGATGTAAAAACTATAACGGCGGAAGCAGCAGTATTTCTTTTCACTTGTAAATACATTATTTTATTACATTTATTGTTATTTATCACACAATTTAATTAAATGTAAAATAAAATGTCATATTATCCAACTATGTTAAATATAGTCGATATTTCTATGTATTGTTGACATCTGACAACCATCATAAAATCCCTGGATTATACCATTCAGAACAAATGACTAAACTGTCGAGTGAGTCCATTTGACATCGGACTAGTGCTTGACAATGTCGAAAAATATATCGATATTTGACGAAATTACTAAACGAATTGTGTTATTTGTACAGTACAATAACATAAAATACTTTTACCACAGTATCCTACAATCTGATGACAATAAATTTATAAAAATATTTTCTAAATCAAATAAAAATATAAATGCAAAAATTATAATTAGTATGTGTACTTAATTTTTTATTTTATTTTATTCCACATTTATATACTTTGGAATATTATTCCATTGTAATAATAATAAAGATCATTTTATTTCAACACATAAATTACACAAAATCAAACAATAATGTTTTAGCACTAAACTTCTGGGTTGGCGATTTGTAATAAAACACTTTACCACTTGCACTAATTATTTTACTTTCACGATCCAACACTCACTTTAATTTGCAATCTCTTTTTCTTTTTCCTAATTTCACAAATGTTTATTAAGAACTGAGCAATAGTAGGAGAGTGTCACATTTTTATAACTACCCGAGATAATCAATTGCCAATTAAAATAGTTCAATAACAGAATCAACAAAATCACTTTATTTAATTAAATTAGCTTAATATTTTTTTTAATCTTTACAAAATAATATTTATTATATATTAATGGAATATATACCCGATATTCATTTGTTCATTAACATTATTATAGGCCAACAGAATGCTGCCATCAATGCCATCGTATTTATATGAATCAAATTAAAAAATAATTATTATTTGACACATTATTATTGCCTCTTTAATTCATTTATTTTAATTTATTAAAATTAAAAGAAGAAGAATAAATTAAAAGATGTAAAATATGATGACTATGCTAACCAATGTCTAAAATGTCATTCATTGGTTCATCGATATATGTATTTTATCGATTACGTTCAAGCACTAGAAATATTGTATTGTGTATCAGTGTTTATAATAATGTAATAAAATCTTTGTGTGCGTTATGCGTCACTTGGTTGAACTAGTTTTCATACATTTGTATTTTATGTCAGGTCCAGTCTCTAATTCGTTCATGATTATGATCATGAACGAATTAACCACAATTCGTTCATGATTATGATAATAGCGAAATACCACTCGTTGTTGAAAATTATCAAAAACTACTAAAACTAGTTTGTATTGCTTAGGAAACGATTATTTGAATTTCACATTTTAAAGGTGGAAAGAAGTGGATGGAATGTGGCTAGAACGTTTATAATATGTTTCTTTATTTAATGTTTTTTACATTCAAACCACGCGAACATAGCTTGTTAATTTATTGTTAACATAATATCATGGCTAGGAACCGGTTTAAAAAAAACGGTTTATTTCGGTAATGTATTGGTATAATTTATAGCTAGTTCTTTAACCGGTTAATGAAAACAAAAGGTTTAGTAAACCGAAATAATAATGGTTAACAGTTATTCTTAGAAAAAGGGTGGATTTCGGTTTTTATACCGAAATAAACCGGTTAATTCATTCATAAGTAAAAAACCTGCGTGTATCCTTCTACTAAGTCATTCACCATTAGTAAAGACGCGCCAGATGTAAACGCACAAAATCTCATTTTAACCGGTTAATTTTGTCACGGAACCTAAATTCGTCAAAAACTGTTCTCCCGGATTTAACCGTTTAATGAGCGTAACCGAAACCTGAAACCGAAAAGCCTTTCGGTTTGGGGTCAATGACTAAAACCGGTTTTAAAATTGTACGCGTTTCCGAGCCCCGCATAATGTAATTCCTCTTGAAATAATTGTTTACATATAATATTTTATTTTATTTCCAATAGAGATTTACTTCAGTTTTGAGTTAAAGCGCTTCACTACAACATTGAATGAAAGAAAAGGTTTTTTACGCGAGTGAAGCTATGTGTAAAATATAGTATTATATTACTTAAAAGGGGTCAAATATAGAGAAACCTACTTTAATCTGCTCGAAAGTTGTATAAACACTCTTTAATATGAATAATGAAACAGTTAATTATTTGTTTTTATGACAACCCTTAAAGATAAGTACTACGGGATGATATTATTTGAATGGAAAATTCCGATTCGGAATGTTTAATAAACTTGAGATCTATAGACATATATATCCTATATATTTAATAACATGAGAGGTCATGTTGGCCGCATATCGAAATTTCTCAAAACGTTATTTTTAGATTTGACACAATTTTTCTATAGGTTCTAGCTGATCAGACAGACGTTGCTCTATCCCAATTTCAGTAAATTGAATTATGATATATGATGACATACAAAAAATATAATATAATAGTACCTACTAGTTTATAAGTAATACTAGTACTACTACTGAAACATTTTTTGTTGAAAATTCTTGATTTTTGTGATATTCTCATCCCCTAAAGCTTCTTTTACATTTTTATCCGTATCCATGTTTATCCGTAGGAATAATAACCAAAACCTTAAATCGTTAAATCCTAGTTGGATTTATGGACCCTTCGATGAATCCGTCTCACGCTTAACCAATTTTATTAAATATCTTTAACAACCTGTCACTTCCGTTTATTGTAAGTAAATTCAGATATGTGTCACAGCGTCAGTCTGTAGCTATACATCTATTAGGATGTTACACGAAACCTATGGCATCCCGCATTATTTATTGCATATGATTAATTAGCGCAATTTGCTAAAGACGCTAGATGAATTATGGTTATTGGAATGCCGCCTTTGACGTCGTTATTGTGAAATTCTTTGCGTTACACAGTCACCCAACTATGTGTGGCACTGGGATTATATTAATATTAGATATTAGAAACCACCTCGCTCCATAAGAATTTAGATCACTATTTATAGATGTTTCAGTATTTTATTTTATATTTAAATGATTTTATTCTGAAGACTTTCTTCGATATACTCACTAATATGATTGTATGTCTGTTTATTATACTAATATTATAAAGAGGTAAAGTTTGATAGTTTGTGAGTTTGTTTGTAGGAAGTAATCTCTGGAACTACTGAACCGATTTAGATGAAATTTTATAAAAAGATAGTTTGAGACCTTGGAAAGGACATAGAATTGTTTTTGTCCCGGAAATCATTTCTTAAGGGGGTGAAAATGGGGATGAAAGTTTGTATGGAGAATCGAAGGGCGGTTTATTAGTTTGTATGAATGAAAGTGATTTATTGCACATAGATGGTTTATGAGTCAGAAAGTAGTCATGATGGTTTTTATCGATACATGAACTAGTTTCTATGGGTTTTATTCACCCACATATTCTATAGAATGTTTTTCATCTATTGATTATTTAATATAGTGTGCTAAGCCTATCTTTTTGCCTTTTCTAATAGTATTTTCTTGTATCGTGGGCTGGGCATAGATTTGTATTGGTTTTAAGAACATGATAATTTAATCCCTTCACGACCGCGGACACGCCGGCATTACAGTTAACAATAGATGTCTTAGAAATTTAATTAATTTCTTAGAAATTTACCTGGAGGTGTTCAAGTTATACATTTTTTATGCTATGATTATTAATAAAAAACCCCTTATTTTTACAGACTGAGTGTTTTCTATTCCATTTGTTCAAAGCTTTTACTTTATTGATCCAAACTTGCTTGAAAGTCATCTATATAGGCATAAATCAACATCCTCTATGACAGTTTTAATATAAAAACATGATCATCAATGAAAACAAAATAACCAATTTTATAAAATCTATTATTATTAACATTTATATATAAAATTATTTACTTTCACTTCTTCAAGCTTGATGGCCGAAAGCAAAATTTAATGCCATAATTTAAAGTTTTTGACGTAAATTGCGTAAAAGAGCCTTTAATCGAGTTGTTTCACAAAGTTCGCTGTAAATCACGTTTGGGTGTATTATTAAGCTAAGTATAATAAATAAATGGATTAAAACTATCCATCGCAGACGAATTACAAATAAATATATTTTGCATCGTATTTTAAATATTCTTACAATTTTTTCGCGTGATATTACTTGCCGAAAACAAATTCCATTTTTTCGATGGAAATATTTTTTACCATAAGATGACAGTAGATACAGAGAGTGAACTGAGTATTTCTTTGACAGCCATAAGCTAAAAATGACGGAAATTCGCGACAGAGACAAAACGAACGTGCGGCCAGGAGTCTTCTGTATTATGTACTTAATAATATTGAAATGTGATTAATGAATATAGATATTTATGACAATATTTTTCGTATTATTTTATTTAAAAATACTTATACTAAATTATTTTTAAAATTTATGTTTTGTATGTTTTTGTAATCGCCTTTTAAAAATCTGTATTTTGATAAACACTCAACTGATTCGGATGAAAAAAAAATTTCAAGACATAAATTGGTGCCTAAGCTCCGCAACTTTGATTTTTAATAATATCCATATACTCTATAACACTCGCGTTATCAAGACAAATCTTATGGTGTATAGAATATTAACATCAGTAAAGCCGTATAGTAATTACGAGGGAATATGGGATCGGAGATACATACATACAGGTCAAACAAATAACCCTCAAGCGAACTTCGCCGCAGTCGTTTAAAAAATGAAAATCCGTTGACAAACAGACGAGAAAAAGGTACTGAATGGTTTTTTCTTTTCCCATTTATATTTATTTTTTATATTATACAAGTAGAATATTTGACCATTACAGTTCGAATAAAATTAAAAAATGATCAAAACTGATTGTGTTAATCATTTTTACTTACTACTAACAAAAAAATATATACCAAAATGAACACCGTCCCCTTTTTGAGTCGGTCAAAAATTGAACTTCACATTAGAATTCACAATACTTCTAAATGTGCTATGTTATTTAATACTAGCGACTCACCCTCGCCTCACCCGGTCTGTCCCTAACGTAATTTTTGAGCGTAGCCCTAAATCTTTTTCTAAAATAAAAATAGGCTAAGTTACTCCTTATAACATTAGCTATCTGCCTGTGAAAGTCCTATCAAAATCAGTTCTGCCGTTTCGGAGATTAGCCGGAACAAACGGACAGACATTTTTTTTAAATTGTGTTTCTTCTAAGTACGTAAGTAAATATATAAACTTCATTTGCATTAAATAAGAAACTGTTATTCTGACATAACAAACAGACAATTCACTTTTATTTATCTGTATTAAATATAGCACCGATCCCTTTATAAAATATGATCTTTTGTTTTAGACTAAACGACAGCTGTCGGCTGACCTCTGTCCAAGCTTCTTCGCAACACTTGGTGTTGGTCTTGAAAAGCAATAGATGTATTTTGAAGATATACTTTCAACCGACTTCATAAAAAAGGAGGTTCTCAATTAGGTTGTATGTTTTCATGTTTGTTAATTCAGAACTCCGTCATTTACTGACTGATTCGGAAAATTCTTTTTTTGGTTAAAAGTTTATTGTCAGTTTGGTTCCATTTAAATTAAAAAAAAAATACCATCCCTAGGAGTGAAAAAATAACTCATGAATATTTAACCTATTTCTAATTGTCATATTGACTTGAAACTTTGCAAGTGTTTGTATTTGCGTTGATAGAGCAGTGAATTGGTATCTTCAAACTGATCTGATGGCGAGGCCAGAGGGTGGATAATGGGACTTTTCAACGGCTTATAGTAAATAATTTATTGTTTAAATTAACAAGCCCAATACGTTAGAATTGGATTTTAGAGCTTGATTTTTTTGCGTTACTAATAAAGGCGAATTTTGGTTTGTCAGTCTTCATACAAAAACTGGCATATTATAAGCAGGTATAATGAGTTGTTGTGGGTTAATTGTAACGTGTTCTCCGTGAGAATGAGACATTTTCCCGCGGTAAAAAGTAGCTTATGTCCACCATCTCCATAAAAAAAATCACGCCAATCCATCATCCTGTTTTGACGTGGAAGCAGGACAAACAAACAAACAAATAAACACACTTCACATTTATAATATTGGTATGGATTAAGTATGTTCTAAACTAAATTCTTAACCTTTCATATTAAGTACCTTTTTGGAAATACAATGTCATACAAAATAAGCTGAAATTTTAGCAAATTCAAAAAGATTTAATTTAATGAAAATCAAGACAACGTCTTAGTGTATATGTTACGGGTAATGCTAGAAGATTAAGTGAACCTAGGATTACCCGGTCTTACTTAGAATCACCCAAGGTTTTTGGGTAAAACCCGAATAATAATTGAAATAATATTTTATTCGGTATTTAACCAAACACACCTAGGTTTATCCAACACTGGCTGGGTAGTGTTAGAATAATTAGTGAAAATAAAAATGTTCTACCATAACCTAACCAACCTAGAAAGAAAGAAAGGTTTCTACCAAAAAATAAAAGCTGAGTGATCGGCGCGGGGAACATCATGAGCCCACGTCCTTTGTGTCTCGTGATTAAAAATGAAGCAACATCTCACATTACCCAACCAGTGTTGGATAGACCTAGGTGTATATGGGTAAATCCTGATTAAAAACATATTTAATTTATTATTCGAACTTTACCCAAGAGCCTTGGGTGATTCTAAGTAAGCCCGGGTAAACCTAGGTTTACTTAATCTTCTAGCATTACCCGTTACGTATACACTTACAATGTTATTCTTAAATTCACATTGAAGCGTAAAATAAATACGTGTACTATATTCTTTATCTCGGTAAATAATCGCGAGCTGTTGATTTTCCGTCTTTTGTTCTATTCGTACTGTATTGTACCTAAGGCGTATTTTAAAAACTATACCCACTTGCAAGCATTGTTCGTTATGTCGCCATACATTTTCAAATAAAGAGAGGTTTGAAATCAAGAATTATATGGGAAATATAATATTTTAGAGTAGTTTCTTCATGATTACTTCATAATGTAAAGTTACTTTATTGAATACTAGCAGCTTACCCTCGCTTCGCTCGGGTTCGCCACAAACAGATCTATCCCACGGGAACCATTCGTTTTCCGGGATAAAAAGTAACCTATTTTTTGACCGGCAATATAGGGTCACCATGCCAAATTTTACTTAATTCGGTGCATAAGTTGTTGTGCACTAAGCTGTATAGGTTACTATAGTTTTTTGACTATCCCATGGGAACTCTTTAATTTTCCGGGATAAAAAGTATCTAAGATGTTGACCGGGGATATAAGGTAACACCGTGCAAAATTTCATTTAAATCAGTCCGATATATTCGGAGATTAGCCCGTACAAACAGACAAACAGACAGAAAAACAAAAAAGTTGAAAAAAAACGTCCCCCTGACTCGGTTTTTAGCATTTTTTTTCTATGTACAGACATTCGACCTCTACAGTTTTATTATAGTATAGATTTTGATTTAGATATTAAATAATAGTTGTATGGTCATTTGCACCAAGTTGATTATTTGTAATTTTACGTGTTTTTATGGTTATCAAACTTATATTAGACTACGAGTATAATTATTAATTATGTTTTAAGTAATTTTAATTAAATAGAAACTTTTGCTTTCAATCCTTTAACATTTAAGAAACTTAGCTGTTTATTAGAATGAAACGGAACTTCAAATTTTAACTGCAATTTTTAGATTTTTCTATAATCCTTCGCGTTTAAAAGACAGTTTTCTACTGATATTTTAATATCGGTATTAAATAAAGCTGTATCTCACTTTTCGGTCCACAAATGGTCCATTTAAGACGTAAACATGATCAACATTTTTCGTGTAACGTGGTGAAATTGTACTAAGATTTTAAAATTAGAAGAAGTTATCACGATAGAAACTAATAGGGAATATGCGTGTGATTTAAATAAAGATGAAATGTTTTTTTTTATAATCTTTATTGCTCTTAAATTAAGCCCATATGAATATGTTTTAATCTAATTTCTTTTTGATTAATAAAATAATTATTAAAAAAATGAAAATATAGGTGCGAAATTCAAAGTGGTTAAAACGTAACGCCATTGGTCAGACCGAATATGACGGCAGAGTATATCATAACAGAGCGATTAGCCATTTAGCCGCTATAAATTGATTATGCAAAAGTCTTCATTTTTCTGTGCATGATGATACACTTTGACGTCACGTCAAGCGCGTGAAATGGCTAGCCTGTAAAGTATTCGTATCAGTAGGTATGCATTTTTTATACTAAATTTTGGGTTGTTGGAGCTGGGTGATTTTTACAATTATATAATGATGTTAGATATTGTATAAGAAAAAACACACACATATTCCCTAATAAGTAAGATTTTCCTTAGGTGAAAAATATAGGAAAAAAAATGTTTATACTCACTCAGCCTGGAGAGCTTAAATGCATCTGCTGTATTGATTACATCAACGAATAGTTGAAAGTCAAGTCGAGTTTTATTTATGCCATTGGAAAACTGTGACATAGCAAACTTAAAGGCCTCTTGAATTTCATCGGAGTGCTGATCGAAAACCACGCCTGGAACAAAAAAGAAATGGTTAGGAAAGTACAAAAAGAATGATATAATTTCAAAAATTACTTCTAAACAAAATCGTGTATGTATGCGAGTTTTTAAATGCCGTTTTTCAGACTTAAGCTCACCACGCTTGGGTGTATCCCTAGGTGAGTAAAAGTACCTTATGTGTTACTACAGCTCGTTGTCTGTGCGTACTAAGCATTCAAATTCGTCTAGCATGTACAATGTCCTCCTGACCGTCCCCGGCCACGGCGGCCAATCTCATTGAAACTAGCCAACTGCGCAGGAGATATTATAGTACACAAGTGTACGCGCAGACACAAGTGCACTCTCTATTCCTGTTACTCTCATACTCCGGTGGGACGATGCGAGACACGACCAGTGAGAGTTAAGGCGCAGGACCATTGGCTTTATGTGCTCTCCGAGGCACGGGGTGAATCACCGCGAAATTCCCAACTCCGGGCTGTTACTGCGGCTTCTTATACGGAAAGACTCAATAAATAAACTTGGCCCGATCCGGTACTCGAACCCAGGACCTCCGGGTGTGCAGCCGTAGATGCTAGCCACTACACCACCGAGGCAGTTGAAAGTATAAAGAAGTAATAAATACACGAACATACACATTTTCGCATTTATAGTAATAAGTTCAAAACTAACTAGCATTTGTATGTTACAATCTCGTAACAAAGTTCTTCACATTCATCTTAATCTTGAGAAGTCTCAAGTGAGTGTCTTAATTGTCGAATTTAAAATTCACTGACAGGTCTCTCAGTGAGTTCTAAATTCGGACAAAAAGCACAAGACAGAAAATAGAGTTATAAAATGTTATGCTTTTTACCCGAACGCGCCAAAAGAAGGGTTATGTTTTTGGAGTGTATGTATGTATGTGTATTTCTTTGGCACGCTTTGTAGCATAAACGGCTTAACGGATTTTAGCTTGAGAAGTGTCGTTAGATTCGTCTAAATTGTGAGAGTGATATTGGATACATGAAAATGATAAAAATTAAAATGGCCGATTTTTGGCACTATATTATTATGTCTTAAAATTTTTTTCCTTAAATCCTATATAATGGGGTATAAAACTAAAGGGTTTTTATACATGGCTTACAAAAATATTTACAACTTTTTGGTTGGCTTTTTACACCATTTTTTTTAATTCTTAAAATACGTTTTCAACAAATGGTAGTATTGAAAAATAGCACGTAATTTTAGTATCTCCCTTACATAATTTCTCTTTGAACTGACTTAATATAAAATTTATTTCCTTTGTATGTGATTAAATTTTATGAAAGCAGGCGCGTAATTATTTTCTACACATGACAAGTTATAAACGCTTGCTAAATTGGTTTGATTAATGAAATTGATAAATGGAAGTTAACTGGTATGGATATTCATAATACTGAAGGCCACTAGTGCAAAGCAATATTGTTAAATAGGGACTCACCCTCGCTTCGCTCGGGTTCGTCCCTAGGTACGTTTTGAATTCAAATGGATTTAGTATGTTATCCTTAAAAGATAGACATATGTCATCGCGGACTTTTCTATAGACCTATATAAGATACACAATTCCACCATACATTATTTTGTTATATCTCAAAGAGTTTAGGCAGCGTTTTCGTTGAAAGCTCCCAGATGGCTTATTTTTTTCCGACACCTTCAACATATATCGTAATATTTTAGCCAATGTATACAAAAGCTTAACAAATTACGTACTAAAACCTTGCTCTTGAAACACTTTATCTATTAAAAAAACCGCATCACAATCCGTTGTGGAGTTTTAAAGATCTAAGCATACATAGGGACAGATAGCGGGAAGCGACTTTGTTTTATATTATGTAGTTATAGATACGGTTATTATCAATCTATATATATAATAAAAATGTAACTAAACCAATTCTGTACATTAAATATTTTTTGGAAAATCTTATTGAAATAAACATTATTATTTATTATCGATACAGACGCTATCTATAGTTCAATAATCGAATTCGATAATTAGTACGAATCTATAGTTCTTAGAATTTTTGTCTGTCTGTCTGTTACCGCATCACAGAAAAACCACTGGAGAGATTTTGATGAAATTTGGTATGGTGGTAGCTGATTATCCCAGTCAACATAAAGAATACTTTTTACCGCGAGATTCGACAAAAACTGCAGTGTTAGACCATACTAATATGTAAAACCTAAGAATTTGATTTTTGATCATCTGAACGCGGGCAGAGCAGCGGGCAATGCTAGTAGCATATAAACTACTTGCGACTCATTCTCGTTTCACTCGGGTTTGTCCCTAGGTTGATTTCCCGTACAAACTTTTATCTCCATTTTCACACCTTTAAGGAATGATTTCCGAGATAAAAACCATCTTATGTCCTTCCCCCCGTCTCAAACTATGTTCTTAATTTTAATCAGTCCAGTAGTTTACTCGGTACAGACAAACAAACAAAAAAAACTCTTCTCTTTACAATATTAGTAGATACTGTTACCGGATTTTAACATAAATATACTAAAAAACAAAATCTATAATACTTTGATGGGTTCTGCTAGAACCCATAATATTATAGTTTTTATTTGATTTGATGGCGTTCTCACAATAACTCAACAAGTGGTTAATAAAAACGATTTCAAGTTATATTTGATATGGAATATAAAAATGTTATGAAACCTAATAAAGATATTTCATTACAATTTCCGTTAACTTTAATATTTTGTGATAATAAGAGTTATTAGAAGATCAATTGTGTTTCAAACCATTTTCATGTACTTTATTGTAGTCTTTGTTGACTTTCTATTGTTATTTTATATTATAAACTAGCGACTCATCTTCGCTTCGCTCAGGTTTGTCTCTATTAAGATTTAAAGGTTTGTATGGAATGGATAAACTATATACTATATGATATGTAGCCTATAGTCTTCCTCAATAAACGGGCTATCGAATGCAATAAGAATTTTTCAAATCGGATTAGTAGTTCCTGAGATTAGCGCGTTCAAACAAACAAACTATGTCTCTTTATATTATTAAGTATAGATTTGCTCTTAACCGACTTTCAAAAAGGAGGAGGTTCTATGTTCGTCTGTATTTATTTATTTTTTTGTTTTAAAATTAGTACTCGTAGCTACGACTATAACTTTATACCTATGTATAGTGTAAGTTATTTCTGTACAAAAGTTTTCATTAGTTCGGTCAAAAAGGCATCACAATCTTTCGAATATTTAATTGGAATATTACAAGTCTAAATTATTCATAGCATGAATAGTGCAAATTAAGCGTAATTTGAAACGAAGCGAATAGCTGAGAAGTGTTGCTTTCTACTAATTTGTACTGGTCGCGACCTCGGTTTTTGCACTTAATTATCTTGCTAACAAAACCACGTACTTGTTGTTCTAACTCAAACTCTTGTTCTTGTAGTCCACTATTACTTTAACACTTAACTAGCTGTAAGCCCTCGTTTTACTTGCATTTCTAGATAACGTTCGGAAATTCATATTTTTATACCGTGCTTAAAATAGTAGAAAGTAAAATGAATAAAATTTCATTAGAATTTAAACAAATTAGAATATAATAATATAGCTATAGCCCGCGGCTTCACTCGCCTAGTATACATTTTGTTAGTGGAAAACCTTTTTATATCCATGATAATCAAACAGGCATCAATCAAAAATCAAAACAAAGATCAATGAACATTCATATTATACAGGGTGGAACAAATCGATGGGACATGGAAGAAAAGTACCTTAAATATTGAAGTTATCAAGATTTACTCAAAGGAAACCTTTAATTATTTAAAAAAATAATACTAACTGCATTTAATTTATATTAAATTTTAATAATCTATTTATTATAATTATCCGTTTAATGATGTTCTCCTGACCGATTCCGGCCACGGCGGCCAATCTCGTTGAGACTAGCCAACTGCGCAGGAGATATTATAGTGCACAAGTGTACGCGCAGACACAGGTGCACTCTCCGTTCCTGTCACTCTCATACTCCGGTGGGACGACTGTTTGACACGACCAGTGAGAGTTAAGGCGCAGGACCGACGGCTTCATGTGCTCTCCGAGGCACGGGGGTGAAACACCGTCAACTTCCCAACACCGGGCTGTTACTGAGGCTTACTTTACAGAAAGACTCAATAACTAAACTTGGCCCGATCCGGGACTCGAACCTAGGACCTCCGAGTGTGCTACCGTACATGCTAGCCATTACACCACCGAGGCAGTTATAATATCCGTATAATAATGTACATAGATCTGAGTTACAAAGTAGTGCTATTGTTACAACGAATAATGTATATTGGGAGAGAAATAATATTTTTTAATATTCACTTACAAATAAAAACTTAAAAGTGTTTTTACTTTTCAGAACAGCGACGTTATAAATTGTTTACATTACTTCACTGTGGGCAGACTGACAGCCTTTTTTAACGTAAGATGAAAGTTTCTATACGATACAATGCAACGCTTACGGTTGCTCAAGAATTTGCATCAAGATTTTACTAAAAGTGCAGAAGAAAAATGTAATGCTTAAAACTTGGTTTCATTCGTTCGTTTACATTTTACATATATATAAAACAGTTATAGTTATAATTTATCTTTTTGTTTTTTTATTTAATTAATTTTTAAAGTATTTTAAACTAGCGACTTACTCTCGCTTCGCTCGGGTTCGCCCCTGGCTTGCTGCCCTATACAAACTTTCATCCCAATTTCACCCCCTTAAAGGATGATTTTCGGGATAAAAATCTTATAAGTATCCTATGACCTCCCCAGGGTCTCAAACTATTTTCTTACCAAGTTTCATCGCAATCGTTTCAGTAGATCCAGAGATTACGCCCTACAACGTCACAAACTCACAAACTGACAACCTCACAAACTCAGAATCTTTACCTCTTTATAATATTAAGTATAGATAGATTAGTTATGTGTATGGACTTTAAAATAACTTAAATGTTCTTGTTGCACCTTGAGGGGTGGGCTGGTAAAATGAATGGAGTTTTTTTAAATTCATTTTGGACCACCGTTGACTTATACATTAAAAATGATGAAAATCGAATAATATTCGTAATATAATACACACAAAACGTAGAGATGACGAGTACGTCCGATTTGGATCTTAGTCAAAAAAAGTTTACTGAAACCCACCCCAGGAATGCCCGATTAATTGACAAATATACGAGTACCTTTATCTATTTTTAAAAATGTAGGAGATAACTAAAAGGCGAGTAAAAAACGTATATTCTTGACATAAATACTTCTCGGTCTTCACTTTTGCCGTAAATATATTATTTAATTAAAGCGCGAAACGACAGTAACAAGGTTTCCCAAAATATTTAAGTTTTGGAATTTATGTCTATGTTACTCAAGTTGTCGCCTATTTTAAATAAATAAATATGTTGGGACATTAACACACAGCACCATCTAGTTCCATGGTAAACTACGAGGCCTGTGTGATGGATACCAGATAGTTGATACACTACACATATATAACTTTAAATACATATGTATTATAAATATAAACACACATGACTGGAGTACAAACATACGTGCTCGGCACATAAACGAATGCCCCCAGCGGGACTCGAAACCGCGACCGCTGGCACAGCAAGTACGGTCACTACAAACTGAGTCAAATGTCGTCAATTTTGAACGACAAAAATGTGTAGTCAATTCGTAAATTCTTTTGGACTTAATTGATAATCCCATATAAATTTCAAGACAATAATCCACCCTATGGGTGGAATAAATATTTTTGAAATATATCAAAATGGTATGTTTCTTCTGGCTTCTTAGTTAAAAAGTAATTATCGTAGGTACAATTTATGGCTATTATTAAATTAAACCTTGAATGGTAAGTAGTAGAGTTCACTTTTAAATTATTCTCGCATTAAGTTAGCATTTAAAATATAGCAGGTGTTTTTTTTTTTAATATTTTTAAAAGCAATGGCATTCTAAATGCTTCTTAACCTTTGAAACGACTGTGGGTTGATGTTTGTAGTCTTTCCGCATCGTTGAAACGGATCGGTTTAATTCAATTAAAAGCTGACATCCCTTTATAATATTATCATTTTACATTTCCTTTATAATATTATCTTTTACAAACTCAATCGCTTAAATTATGAATATAAAAGCAGCAAATAATTTTATTTTACTTTGACAATATACTGCATTCTATAATCGTTTACGTCTTCGAAACATTATATGCGAATGTTAATATTTAAGCGTCCAATTAATATATGTATATTTATAAGTTTTCATTTAAAAAACGATTTTTCTTAATTTTCTAATTTTTCTTAGCTGTGTTCTTTAGTTTTTAAGTGGGAAGCTAGTATATAAACAATTGTTAAATATATGATATTTACAACTAAAAAACTGTATGTTAAAGCATGCTGCCCCATTGTAATCCAATTTTTTATTTCTGAAGTAGATTACTATATTTCACTAATAGTGTTTACTCACAAAAAATAGCAAAATAAACAATTTTTTTATTTATTTAATGAAGAATAATATTACAATCAATTGCTTTGGCAACAAAGGCTGATATTTCTCAAACGACATCTTGTTCCATACGAGTTCATGTCAGTACAACTTGGTTGTGTTTTATGAAATGGCCCAACAAAGTAAACATAAAGCGGGACCCTGAGGTAATTGGGATACAATGAAATATTGTGAGGCAGACCTTTTTAGCACGTCGCTACGCTTGGGAACCTGACAGAATATTTTGACTTTTATTTGAGAAATAGGTCGGATGTCCAGTAACAAACGTTTGAATTTTTCATACGCTTGTACATGTTCTTGGTTTCTTTCGTATATAGACTGTAGTTATAACATATGGCTCCACCTACGCGTACTTGTATTTACTTTAATACTATCCACTATCGCCATTTATATAAGGAAAGACTGTACTTTCCGATTACAATTATTTTAATTCTGATATTTGACTAATTAAAATAATGATGTTTACTTTTTTAAATTTCCGCGAATATTTGACATTTTAATTATAACTATTTTTCAGATTTTTTTGGGGAAGCATTTAGATTTTTTGTTCCCGACGTTTCGAAAGTTTTACAGCAATCAAGCAATTCTTGTATATTTATTTATTTGTATATACCGGCGATCTCGGAAACGGCTCTAACGATTTCGCAGAAATTGGGCATATGTGGATTTTCAGGGGCGAAAAATCGATCTAGACTGGTTTTATGTCTGGGAAAACACGTGTTTTCGAGTTTTCATGCGGTTTTTTTTTCGCACTATTCCACGCAAAATATGATGCAGTATTGACAATCACAAGTGTCCGGGTTCGAATCCCGGTCGGATACAAAGTTTTCACTTTTTTGTAATTATTTAAGTTTTTATTTTTTTTTTTGTTTTTAAGCCAAATTAAAAAGAAAATTTTTATTTTTAGCCAAAAACTCCAAGCGAAACTCGGTCAGCCAGGTACTTAAGTATTAAGAGTGAAACAAGAAATCATTACATTTTTCTAAAAAAAATATTTCTGATTGAGAATTACCTATACCCAAAAGAAATAATACAAATTTTTATATCATTATTGGCGTGCTTGAACAGGTGCAGGTACAATTTTTGACATAAAATATGAGTTGTAATTAGCACACGTACTAAAATGTAATAATTATAAAGCTTATGAGTACATATATTTAACATGCGACACACCCTCGCTTCGCTCGGGTACGCCCCTAGGAACGTTTTAACGGTTAGTATAGATTTCTCAGAGATGTGATATTTTCCCACAGTAAAAAGTATCAATATATTGACCCGGTTTCTTTCATCCCGGAATTTCATCCAAATCTGTCCAGTTGTTTTCTCGTCATGCGTTCCAAGACAGACAGATTAAAAATTCTAAACTATAGATTCGGCCTCTGTATCGATCATAATGACTATATCAATAAGATTTTCAATAAATATGTAATGTCCAGATTCGACTCAGAATTTTATTATATGTATAGATAATCTATTTTTGTTTATGATTTTTAATCTATATTATTAGAAAATGTATTGTGTATACATTTATCTTAAATTACTATAATCCGCTAGAAGGGTCTTCTTTCGTTCAGGCCTTGGCATTATTCATTAAATTTTACTTTGCTATTATCTCATAAAGTATGAATGCTTTTCGAATAATTTACGTAATTTTTTATTAATGAAATGGTAACTCCATGAGAATAAAAACAGCCATTAAATACTCAGGTATAAGATAATTTTTTATTAGTAAATCTAGCGACTCATCTTCGGTTCGACCCTAGCTTAATTCCCCATACAAACTTTTATCCTTTAAGAGATGATTTCCGGGTTAAAAAGTACTATGTCCATCCCAGGGTCTCAAACTATCTTCTGACCAAATTTCATCTAAATCGGTTCAGTAGATCCAGTGATTACCATCTACAACGTGGTCACAAACTCACAAACTTTTCCTTTTTATAATATTAGTATAGAAGTATAGATAAAAAGATTTATACTTTTGTTAATTCTTTTCTAGGGATTATCTTCTAGATATAAATTTTCAATTTTTATTTCGTTTTAATATTAATATTTTAGATAGTTTGTTGAATAGTTTGTAGTTGATAGCATAAATATTAGTACCAATATTTTAACTCGCGTAACTCTTAACGTGATATAAATGGACTTTTATTAGACAGAATACATTTTAGTAAAATAACTTCTTAAGTATGGTATATTCACTTCAACAATTCATATCAATCGTACTTATGTTAAAATGCGAAAGTTTTTGAGTGAATGAATGATTAAGTGTGTGAATGAGTGAGAGCTTATTACTTTTAAGCCCCTAGAGGCGTAACGGTTTGAGTAAGGAATGGAGATAGATACTGTGTAAATAAAAACATAGGTATATTTTTTGTCGACATCTATATAATAGCTGACTTAGGCACAGAGACTAGCTATATCCGCTGGAGACATAATACAGCACACGTAACCAAACACAACGTACTGTAAATCAACTGTATGATGTATATTCATGTCACTTTTATACTCCAACGGGACGACAGTTGGACACGAACGGTGAGAGATCAGGCACATTAATGGCAGAATTAATGGCTTTCCGTATTCTGCTAAACATGAAGGTGAAACACTGAGTTGTTACTGAAAAATTCTTGACAGAAAAGACTAATAAAACCTCCGGATCTGCAGCCGTACACGCTAACCTTTAAACCACCGAGGTAGTTAAAACCTGTATACCGAATAAGCGGTGTCGCGGGCATCATTATTTTCAATTCCGATTAACAAGCACATACTCGTATATGTTCATTGGAATTGAAAAAAAAATACAAAGCTCTCTCCCAACCTATTATAATAATACTAGAAGAGATAATAAAATAACATAAATTTTATTTTAAAACATTCAATAGGTTATTATTACCTACTTTAAGTGAGATGTACGACGTACATATGAGTGTTTACTTTTTTCATCAAACAGGGAAATTTCAATGCAGTAGGAACAAAGGTACAACAGTGTAATCATCGTAGGATGCATGGGAACTTAGAACCCTAGATGAAACTGTCAATCTCTGTACACTACACAGCCAACTAGCGACCTGCTACGAGTATATGAGCAGTTACCTTTATAATGTGACGCTTACAAATATAATATCTCATACATGTACGAACCAGTCGTCTGATTTTACATATTGTATAGAATTTAAATACAATTACACTTAATTTTGTCGTTTTATGTTATTTCGAAAAAAAACATAAAAGGAGTTTTTTAAATTAAAAAAAAAAAGAATGCTTAGACAAGTTTTCCGACAGCCACAAATCTGTAGTCCTTTATTGTGTGCGTCCGCTCACATTTTATTGTAACATGAATAGCAGTTGGATCCCCAAGTCGGGAAGTTTCCTTATTTTTCACGTCCCCGACGACAGTTGCTTCTAATGCTTCGGGATACTTTATTCGTAATCGTCGCTTGTTCTCAAATGTCACGAGATGGTGGTACATTCGTTGTACGTTGTTTCTTAATTAAAAAGACAACACCTTGCTCTGACATACGAAATTATGATCGGATATGAATTGTAGAAATTATCCGCGTTTATTCTATATATAGGCCTGTTTAGTTATAATTTTTTATAAGTAAAGCTTTTTTTTTAATAATAATGATTTGTATTCAAATACTGTTAATTGATTAATTATTATTCAAAAATTAAAACTCACAATGACCTTTAGTATTATATGTATGTGTATGTATGTATGTATCATTGTATGTATTTAAGTATGTATGTACTATTATGTTAAGTCAAAATAATTTATCTGGAATATAAGTTTAATGAAGTAATAAAATTGACGGAAAATAAAAAAAAAGTCTTCTGATTGACTGACTGTCAACAAAGAATAAAAAAAATAGTCGCTAATCTCCAAAAGAAATTTGTGGTAGTTACCAATATTATATATAACATATTATATGGGGTTATAAAGTTATATCCAGGAGAAGAAATTTTTATACCAGAGGATAAAAAGAGAAACGTTGAACATTTTTCAACAGAGCTTCACTTTGGGATGGGATTTGGTGGCCCAAATCCGTTAGGTAAAACTCTATCAAAATCGATTAAGCTAATATTCTCTAACGAATGACACGATCGGTACCGCGGGTTAAATAATGTCTAATAATAAAATACTAGGGCGCGAAAAAAAATCTGAGAGAGGAAATTTACAAAAAGGCAGAAAATCTAATAGAACCAATCTTTTGATTAAGCAAAATTTAGACCATTTAGCTTTATGCCAAAGTGAATTATCGTTTACAAAGCATTTGAAAATAGATCACTCGGCAAATTATACCAGTTCACAATCTATGCAAAGAATTAAAAGTTTAGAGGATACAAACTTGAAAAGTAAGTATGTTTAAACCTGCGGAATGCGGAAACCTGCATGTCTGAGAGAACCTAGTAAGTTTTGAAAAGACATGTGAAGTACGCCAACCCGCACTTGGCTAGCGTGGTGGACGTGGATGAAAAGTAAGTTTTTAGTAGTGCATACGTTTGTAAACATTGAAAAGTCACCTATATATATATATATATATATATATATATATATATATATATATATATATCTGTTCCCTCTCGTGACCATGATTGATGTAAGGCATTCGAAACATCGGAAACCAAAAAATTAATACACGAAAATTCCGAAAAGATAATTTTATTTAAATGTACATACCAAATTTCTATCAAACCTAAAAAGTATGTTATAACATTTTATAAAATGTTTGGGATGTTTTAAGTGGGAAATCGACAGTTTTAAAATTTTTATCTGCTTTTATCGAACGTCACACGAACGTATCCAAACGGTATCGTTAGGTGGGCATAAAAAATATTTTTGTTATTTTTGTAGCTTGCCATTATTATTTTTCCAACTGTTATTAAGTTTTAAGAGATTTGAGAAATAAAATCTAATAATAGCTAAATAATCTATACATATAATAAAATTATAACTAAGCCGAATCTGTAAATTAAATATTTTTTGGAAAATCTTATTAAAATAGTCATTATTATCGATATAGAGGCAGAATCTATAGTTTTAGAATTTTTGTCTATCTATCCGTCTGTGACCGCATCACGAAAAAACTGGACAGATTTTGATGAAATTTGGTATGATGATAGCTGATTATCCGGGCCAACATAAAGGATACTTTTTAATGCGGGAAAATATCTTATCTCTGATAATAGCCAATAATAAACTAGTAATTAGGGACGAACCCGAGCGGGGCGAGGTTGGGTCGCTAGTTATTAAATAAAAAAATACCACGTCAGATGAGCCGAATTTACTTAAAAATATGCCATTTGTTAAATTAAAGGTGTCGGCGATAGAAGTATTCCTGTTTACTTAACGTTAGCTTGGGGATTAGTGTGTAGCGACGAAATCTTCCGAATTTTTGCTAAATTCCTGAGGGACGCATTAAATGAGAGGCAAGGAAAGCGCCTTGAGCATCAGCTTAGATATAAAAGGCCAGTTGACACTGAGTATGTTGACATTACACAGACTAGGCTTTTACACGTTTTTTGGATCATAATATAAATCACATAATAAATTAATGCTAAAATGTGTAAGATAGTTGTTTTTTGGCAGTCTGCACTTATATAGATGTTCTCTATATATAAACATATACAGGAGACACACCATGACCATAATAAGGATACCATGTTGTTACTAAAGCAGAATTTTAAAGCTTACATACCCAATAGACATGAGTATTTTAAACATACTAATATACTTTTTGAGTTGAGTTTTTATATAAACAATATTCAACAAAATATTATTTATAATAAATGATACAAATATCTGTAAAGTACCTAATATTATTTACATAATATAATAAATAACAGGGTGATCAAAACTAGAACTTCTCAATTTATTTCCCATAATGGTCCGGTACGGTAATTCAAGTTATAACTTGGAAGAAACAATGGCCAAACTTTTGATTGATAAATCCATAAATCCAAAGGCTCATGGGCCATGGCTTACCATCTTAGGGTAATGTAAAGCTATGTACTGTAATACAGATTATAATAACTATATATATTATATATATATATATATATATATCATATAAATGAGAAACCTAGTGATTGATTGCGTGTGTATTTACTTCATTAAGCTGTCACAGCTGAACTAATTTTAATAAAGTTTTATATTAAAATAGCTTAGATCCAGGTTTAATGTATCTACCAGAGAAGCCACGGTCAAAAATAGTTGTTTATATTTTTTATTTTGTCTATACTATTTTTGCTTTGATACGTTGGTTAATTAAATGAAAAGAGACGAAAATGATAAATAATTAATGTAAAATAGCTTTTTTACATGCTAAGTTAAATAACGATTTCATATGTAGAACAAAATGGAAATTTAGGGGCATGACGACTACTTGCGTAACTATACACAGTTAGTTAAGCTATTTGAAGTAACGCTACCAAATTTTGCCGGATTCTTGTACATTACATCAATTCTTGAATAGATAACTTAGCTATAAATAAGAAATTATAAGCAAACTATCTACATAGTAGCGTAAAACTCTAACCTAAACTCTATTTTTCTTTGTGCATGTTTTGAGAAAGGATATCACAGTGATATATTGATATAAATTGCAGTAATTTTGTGAGTGGCTTGCTCAAGTTGGTGAAAACAAAAGTTCAATACATCAAATCTATTTGATTCCATAACGTAAATATTTATATAAAATAAAATAATAAGTTTCTGGGCATTTACATTTAATATTTTTACGAAAAAAAAGATAATTTAGAGAATAATATTAGAACTAGCGATTCACCCTCACTCTGCTCGGGTTCGTCCCTAGTTACCTTTTAAGGTTTAGTATAGATTTCTCAGAGATGAGATATTTTTCCGCAGTAAAAAGTATCCTATATTATGACTTGGATAACCAGCTATCATCATATCAAATTTCATTCAAATCCGTCCAGTGTTTTCTCGTCATGTATTGCCAGACAGACAGACAGACAGTCAGACAAAAATTCTAAAAACTATATATTTGATCTCTGTATCGATAATAACCACTATTTCAATAAGATTTTTCAAGAAATATTAAAAACAGATTTGACTCAGATTTAAAATATAGAGTTGGGCTGTATATAAAAAATTGGCATATTATAAGACTTAGTCAATAAATATCGTATGTAACTTTTGATATAGTGTAATGATAAAACCAAAAATTTATGTTAGCTCTTTAAACAATACACTAATAACCATCTGTCCATAAAAATAATAAAATCTCATGAAATTAAATGAAAATTTTAAAAACATCATTTTAAGCTATGAATTTTAAAGAGTAAATATAAAAAAAAACAGCATTGTGTCTGTAAACACTCATTTTGAACTAACTGTATGGTGTTTACGTATTATCTTGTTACTCAATAGCGTATTGTTCAGATATAGAGTAATTAGTAGTCGTAACCCAGAGGCTTGCTGTTGTGTACTATCAATATTTATTTTATTTCTTTAAGTGCAGGAACAGAAAACATATAAAAAATTAAATAGGCTAAAATATCATTTCTATTGACTTAACTTGTATTTTTCCTTAACAAAAAATCCATTGAATTTCCTTTTATCTTCTTTTATATACTAGCGACTCACCCTCGCTCCGATAGGGTTCGTCAACAATTACGTTTTAACGTTTAGTATTGATTAGATACAATGGACCATAACTGGTCGACGTAGCTAGGGCCGACCTCGGCACCACACCCAATAAACAATAATAATAGTATAGATTTCTCAGAGATGAGATATTGTCCCCGGAGGAATGAGTATCCTATATGTTCACCAGGATAATCAGCTGTCATCATACCAAATTACATCAAAATATGCTTGAGAGGTTTGCTCGTGATACTTTCCAGACAGACAAATTGATAGACAAAAACTCTAAAAGCCTCGGTCTCTGTATAGACTATTTCAATGAGATTTTCCAAAAAAAAAAATAATGTACAGATTCGACTCAGTTAGAATTTTATTATAATATGTATTTATATGTAGATTTTAAAGTAAAAGGAATAAGCGCGTGAGAAGCCACAGTCTGGTTCGTACAATATATAAACGAAAGAAAATATTTTCTATTAGCTTTTACGAGTAGGTTTAAGTAAGACTCAGAGCATATGTTAGAATGCGAACGTTCTCGTAGGTTACCTAAACAACACTGAAAGGTTTTTTTATTGATTGAAAAGACTTTCAACGGTACGGTTATTGTTGAGAAAATAGAGCATTTTTTGTTATTACATATTTTGTGTATTGTTAATTGTATACGATAAAATTGATTTTGCTATATTTGTATTCCGCCCTTTTTAGCGTCCCACTGCTGGGCACGAGTCTCCCTTTAATACGAGGGATATCAGGCTATAGTCTACCATGCTGGCCAAAGGCGTGTTGGCGGTTTTCACAAGTCTTTTGAAAACTTGCTAGGTTGTCTAAGACATACAAGTTTCATTACGAAATTCCCCTTCACTGTAAGGCAAATGGTAATCATGTTAGAAATGATTCGCACATGAAAATATCAGAGGTGCAAGACCCAGGATTTGAACCCGCTTCACTCGGTTTTTCAAGCGAGCACGTTACCACTGGGCTAATGGCAAAAATTACGAAACTGTGCGTTTTATCGGAAATTAGTTTAAAAAGAGATATAGAGTAATTGTAGTAATAAAGGCTTATTAAAACCGAGAATGGAGTACTAATTTATATAAACAAGATAACATTTTGCCTTTTACATATCCATTTTAGTATAACTCGCCACTAGTAAGCGCTAGCATCAACTTCCTTTCAATCGATCACCATAAAAATTCGTATCCATGGGTATTTTCAGTATGGGAAATATTTTAGTATTATCTTTTACGTGAGCGAAGCCGCAGGCAAAGGCTTATTATTTTCATGTATTAAATTTAAAGAACTAAATATTTTGTATTCTCCATATAGGTTATTCGATGTTCATATTGATGCGATCAATATTGCCTTAATAAACAGAATATGCAGTTGACATTGTTTTCTTAATGGACTAACAAAGGAAAATGCTCTCTAATGATTGGTTGAATGGATAATTTGACAGGGTCGTTTTCATTAAGCTTTAAAGGAATGTTTGTTTCTCATTATTTATCCAATAGCAATTGTACTAGATGACTGAAATATTGATGATTGAATTCTAATTTTTCATCTGGAGAATTTTCGAGAGCCAAATTATGATATATTTGTAACTCTATCACTCACTGAGTATAGAATTAAATTTTGCCAGGAAATCCTTATACAAATGTGTGTATAGACGAGTACTGAGTTTAAGTTTTGTTCTATTTTTAGCGGTAATTGGCAATTAAATTGTATATATGAACATATATTACATGTGGGAAGTCGTGAATATTTATCAGGAACACCAAATTTTGTATAATACTAGCGACTCGGTCTCACTTCGCTGTTGTGTTGCTTCTTGCTGTCTTGCTTCACTGTTAGTATGGAATAGATGGACTATATATTAGTTTATACATAGATATGATGAGTTTTATATCCCTTACTTGAGAAATGATTGATTCATCATATAAACTTTCATCCTCCTTTTCACCCCTTTAAGGGATGATCTGTAGGATAAAAACTATCCTTTGTCCTTCCCAGGGTCTCAAAATATCTTCATACCAAATTTCATCTAAATCATTAATTATTACATTATTAATTACAAAGAAGCTCACAAACTTACAATTTTTTCCTCTTTATAATATTACTGTGGATAATGTCTTTGATAATTGAAATTGTAAAAGTAATAAGAGTATAAACATCTCTATCCTTAGTGAACTTTCCATGTGAGTGTGATTATAGTTTATACTACAATATAATAAATAATCCATAACAAATATTGTATTGTAAGATGAATTTTAGTACGCTTTTTATTCTATTAATTTACTAACACGGTTTTGACACAGAAATATTTAATGAGCAAACCTGTTTCGATACACTCACATCGTATGCCATACAAAATTTTATATTCTATCAACTACAACCATAACCAATCTATACAGGTAAATAAAATTGAAACATCTGTTTTTTATTTTTACTAAATGCATATGAAATTACATGCGGTACTTATAAGAAAAACACAATTTTTAAAATTTTAGTCTGTCTGTTTGTTCCGGGTAATCTCAGAATCGCCTGGTCTGATTTTGACGGGGCTTTAACTGGCAGATAGCTGATATTATAAGGAGTAACTTAGGCTATATTTTTTATAGAAAAAGAATTACGGTTCCGCTCAAACACAATAAAACTTACCTACTGACGCACGAGGGTATTCGCTAGCGTATCATACTCGTATGTACAAAAAACTACGCGCAGTTTTATTTTAAACACTCACTTGCGTACAGTTGTGAATGAAGTATTCATACTCTTAAACGTTAAAAAGAAAAGTTCTTATTCAAACGACTGAGCTTCAAATGAATAAGTATGAAGGAAATAAAAAATTACTATTGTGGCGGTGTTAAGTTTTCAGGCCGCCTTTTCTCCGGTGGAGTTCTTTGAAGACAACCTTATATAATATGTAGTTTAAAATAGTTATCAGGTGTAACAGGTTCACAATTATTTTTAATTAAAAGTATACAACTTTATAAAAATTATCCATCTTACGAGGGGAAAAGATAGAAAGAAAAAAAAGAAGAAAACGATGAAGCCCTATAACAGTACATAAACGATTCATTAAAGAAGGCAGAAAAAGCTGTTGAAAATATCGCATAAATACTAATATTTGACAAAAAGTTATTACTATTTAAGCTTGATATCAGTAATTAAAATTTAAAATCCCCATTCATTTATTTACGCTATAATTGTATCCATGGAACAAATTACAATACACCTCTATACTCGTACTTTAAAAGTGTTTTTATTATAAGACTAGCGGCTTACCCTCGCTTTGCTCGGGTTCGTCGCTAAGTAGGTTTTAAATATATATAAATAGTTAGTATCCAGCGTTAACCATATAAATTTTAATTTTATTTTCGTTAATTTTTCATTCTTTCTCTTTATCAAAACCTTCCGTGGACCTTTAAGGAACATACAAAAAAAATTGCCGAATTGGTCCAGGCATTCTTGAGTTATGCGCTTACTAAAATTCATTTTTATTTATTATAAGATAAGATAAAACCTAAAATACGATAGATATATAAAATGCACAGTATATTAGTAATTATTCGTCGTGCCGGGATGATGTACCATCCAGTGGGTATGCTCAGAATGGTATGCTATTAATTTGTGTCTTCTAAATAAATGTGGTTCATACGTTAGAGTGGCGTCGTCGCGACGTCTCAGGAAGCCCGCCCTCAGATTGAAGTTTAGCTTTTGGCTAGCCAAATACGACTTACGTTATATAACGATACAGTGACGAATTCACTACATGTTCTTAAAGTTAGTCGAAATGGAAGTTTTATAATGTTTAAGTTATATAGTTTTTAGGAGAGAAATGCTGGTACAAAAACTATTTTAGTTGAAATCGGCGTTTGAAAAACTAAAATCTAGATTTTCGTCTAGGCTAGGTAGAGTTTAGAAGTCAGACATTAAAGCTGGTTACGTATACATGTATGGTTGTAGATATTTTCTTGCTTTTAAATACGGGAAAATTACAACAGTTAAACGTATTCTTAAGGGAAATGTACAGTGACAGCTTCATTTAGTTCCTGAGCACTTTTTTCTAGGTTTCTAGGTTAATACCATAATTATATTACTGCTTAGTTTAAAAACACAAAGAAATCCATAAAAAAAATGGGAGGTGTCGTGGGACACTCGGTTGTTCCTGTCGTTGTCTGCCCGTGGCTTATAAATTAGGTCATAAAATTGTCGTACCAGGGTATTATAAAGATCAAACAACATACACTATACATTTTGAATTTCATCTAAGATACACAGATTGCACATTAATTTCTTACAACATTTGTTCCTAAGCTGTTATGATCGCCTGGTAATTGTGATGACGTCACATTATGAACTGCCCTTAGCTCAATCATATGTGTTCATACGAACTACTTACTACGTACATTCCTTAACACTTACAATCGCCTGGTAAATAACAAAAAGTGTCGTGATGATAGAAATATTACACTTTTTTCTAGCTCTCATTCACCAAATATATCGATTATAACGTAAGAAACTTTGTTCCAAAATAAGTTGCAAGCCCATACCATTATGCTTGCAACCAATCTGACGCACCAAATCTAAACAAAAGAGTTTAAAAAGAAGTGTGTCATAATTTTAACAATACATACTGTGGGCTACATGAGTCGCCTTCATTGGGAGACATACTTGGAATGGTTATATCATATAACCATTCTGAGTATGTCTTCCAGTGAATCCACAAAATCTGCTAAAAATAGATACAGATAACAGGTAAAAGTTTAAAAATGTAAATCGACAGATACAAACAAGCTTTTGTAGAAGTGAATTTTCAGACTAATAACAATTATAAACCAGGTCCAATTGATTGAGCGGTCAGCTTGTAAAACTGCACGTAAATGTCATTTATAGCTGATGCCTCTGTTGATCTATCATTAATTCACTATGAAAACATACAAGGTAGCATTTGGCTTGTTTTGAATATTTTTTTATTTACAAAATACTTCAACACACTTCAGTCATTTTTTTCAATACATTTGTAACGTTGTATTTAATTACAGCCATAGATTAAACCATAGACTATGTCATTTTTAGCTTACATATTATAAAATATCTTTACTAATATTATAAAGAGGTAAAGTTTGTGAGTTTGTGAGTTTGTGACGTTGGTAATCTCTGAATCTACTGAACTGACCCTGGGAAGGACATAGGATACTTTTTATCCCGGAAATCATCCCTTAAGGGCGTAAAAATGGGGATGAAAGTTTGTAGTGGAAGTCAAATTTATGTTTGAATATTTGCAAATATAAATAGATATTTCAATATTCATTTCCAAATGTAAATACATATATGTATATATATATATTTATTTATTATGTGCATCACTAGCGGCTCACTCTCGCCTTGCGTGAGTTCGCCCTTAGGTACGTTTTAACAGTTAGTATTGAATATACAGACTATACATTATACTGAGCTGCCTTGGGTAGTGGCATGATAATATATAGCCTGTAACCTTCCATAACAAACGGGCTATTTAATGGAAAACGAATTTTCGAAATTAGATTAGTAGTTATTGAGATTAGCCCAAAGAAACAAACAAACAAATAAACAAGCACTCAACCTACATAATATTTTCAAAAAATATAGAAATATGAAAATGTGGATAAGTATTAAACTGCTATAAATATATAGGAATCCGTATATTTCGCATTCAGAAATAATTTTGCGTATCTAATTGAATTAGTTATCTGTCGCCAATGCAGAGAGCTTAATTTACGTTTTAAAGGGATTACATGATTGCCGCTTATACTATTTGCTTATAAAGGATATCGAAATTCGTATCGTTATTTATACTCGTTGTATAAGAGATAAACTTTACAGGTTATATATAATTTATCTTCTGAACTACTCTATTATTGTTGCAAAGTAGTTTATACTAGCCATTGTGTTAGGTTTTCCTTGTATTTACATATTTTCGCCTTAGTGCTTCATTTTTCGAAATATTTGTTTTACTTTTTAATTTAGAGAGTTTTTCTTCTATTTTAAAAACAATGCTTAAAACAAAACGATTAATATATAAAGATTCCAAAATTAAATAGAACGTAGTATTTATTTCGATAAATATTTCTTTTTTAATTTATAATAATAGTTTTTAATAATAACAAAAATTATTATAAAATTAATTATATATTATTTTTGTAAGAATATTTTTAGTATAAACAAGCTATCGAAAGCTAAAATAGCCGTATAATATGTAGTATAATGAACTATGAAACGATGCTAAACTCAATCAAATTGAATCGTCGTAATTAACCGAAAATGATCTGAACTGACATATCCATTATAATAATATCAAAATTGATAGCTATTACTGAATAATTTGTATAATATACTTGCCGAACGAATATATAGTTAACACAACTTTAATTATATAAATACTTTTTGACGTTTAGTATAGATTTCTCAGAAATACATCAGCCATCAGTATACTAAATTTCATCATAATCTGTCCACTGGTTTTTTCGTGAAGCGTTCCTAGACAGACAGATAAAAATTCTCAAAACTATAGATTCGGCCTCCGCATTCATAATAATGACTATTTTAATAAGATTTTGCAAAAAAATATTTAATGTACAGATTTTATTATATGTATAGACAGATAATAAACGTTTACAATGAAAATCATTTTAGAAATTGTGAATCCTATAAGGACGTAAAATAAAAGTGGAGTGTAAATTTAGGTGGTTTAACAGCGGTCTTGGGATGGGCGAGTTCGTCCAATGTTCTGCCGTAACTGGTATACCGGTTTCTAATCAAGTTTGAATTAGAATATTGAAACCAGACCTAAATGTGTGTTCTACTCTTAATGATTTTATTTTTGATTGTTTTTTATTCCTTTATGATTTTATAAATATTAAGTATATTGTGTTAGTGCCTTTACAGTAAAGGTAACGATTATTTAAGTGCGAGCGAAGCCGCGGATTCTGCTAGTAAATACCTAAAGTCTGAGGTTATCAATATCAGCCTATGCAATAATTAAATATTTTTATATCGTACAATATAAAAAAAATCTTCTCAAATCAATTACAATTAAGTATATTATTGTGCTCAAAGATTATTATATGCGTATAGTTGACTAAACTTGCGAATACGTCACGTAGCTACGAACTCGTCTTGGGTTTAATCAATCATGTTCAGCGCTGCTTGTTACGGTGCCTACTCTAATGGAAAAAGCGCAAAGTATTGTGATGAGGTGATGCTATATATAGTATATGTAATATTACAACTGTTAACAATTTTAACAACGTCCTGTTATCTTTTAAAGCTATGTAGTTTTTTTAACATTTTTAACATGTATTTTATTTATATTTTTCTAAATATTATATATCACAATTTAAATGCAAAATCAAATATCAAAAAAAAATCCACAAAAACATTTAAAACAATAGTTTTATCTAAAATAATTATTATGACTTGAATACATATTTCACATAGCCAAGGCTTAAATATTGGTACTAAAGGATTGCGTTATTACAATAGTATTACTATAATGAACCTAGCTGTCGTAGCTTACGACTGTCTATCGTCTTCTCAGGGTTCGATCTACCTTTTGTTAACTGCCTGGAATGAAGTAGATATGGTTTTTTTGACATTGGAAAAAAATATCAATTTTTTTTGTTGGAACATTAACAAACATGACCATCTAGTTTCATGGTAAGCTACAACAATATATATATATATATATATATATATATATATATATAATATAATTATATGATGACTGGAGTACTATGATTCACTCATGACTGGAGTACAAACATTTGCGCTCATCACACACATGAATGCCCCCAGCGGGACTCGAATCCGCAACCGCTGCCACAGCAAGTAGGGTCAAGCTGAGTCAAACGTAACGTCAAAGTCATTCGTCATTAAAACACTATATTAATCTAATGTCAGACTTATTCAAGGTTTGTTATATTTAGTTTGAAAGACTCTTTTAGTCCTCAAATTTCTCTATTAAATTTGTCAAGCTGGCATAAGTCTGACCTATAATATCCTCTCACGTGAAGATTAAAAAATACTAGCGTAATTTCAACCCACTCTCGCAAACAAAAACAAGGGCACACAAAAGTAGCGTGAAATTTTTTAATGCCTTTGGACGCAACCTCGCCGCAGGAAAATGAAAAAAAAAACATTTTTCTGGTAAATCCGTCAGTTTGGCCCATAAATCATGGTCTCAGTTTTAACAAGAGCTCTGCATCTTAATTAAACACTTCATACCTTCAAATGTGCTTTTCGAGTATTTTTAGATTATAAAATTCTTTGTAGATACGAGTTTCAAAGTTGTGGTAATTTTCTATTCCATTATGTACTTAAACTGTTTTAATTAAAAATAACGTCAATTCGGAAATAAAGACTCTCATAATGAAGCTTATGACTGCCTGTCACAATGACCGAGATTTTATTTGGCAGAATCCTTAATCTAAATCGAAAATAAGAACAAAATTTCTTACAAGTGGACAGGCGCCAATAAAGGCACATTTTTGAAATACAAAACTACGGATAGTAAATCAAACGGTGATTATTGTAAGTTAATACATTATTTTACACTTTATAGTTAGAGTATGCAATAACATCTATACATATAATAAAATTCTAACTGAGCCGAATCTGTACATAAAATTAAATATTTCTTGGAAAATCTTATTGATATAAACATTATTATCGATACAGAGACCGAATCTGTAGTTTTTAGAAATTTTGTCTGTCTGTCTGTCTGTCTGTTACCGCATCACAGAAAAACCACTGGATGGATTTTGATGACATTTGGTATGGAATTAGCTGGTTATCTGGGTCAACATATAGGATACTTTTTAGCGCGGGAAAATATCTCATTTGTCAGTGAGAAAAAATACAAAAACAGCAATGTTAGAGTATACTAATATGTCAAACCAAAAAATTTGGTTTTTGGTCATCTGAACGCGGGCGCATTCGCGGACAATGCTAGTTCAATATATAATTCATCACCTTTTTTGACATCTACTTATATTATATATTTAAATAAAGCTATTTAATTATGAATGAGAATGATAAATGGTGAGTATAAGGAATATCAAGCGGAGGCTAAGCTGAAAATATTCGGACCAAACAAAGGAAACGAAGGAATTGTAAGGTGGGTAATTGAAAAACTTTAGTCCAGTATCTTGAACCTTGGCAAACACTCTGTAGAATTTGGTCCGATTTTGCACCCAAGCTTTTTAATCAAATGATTATAAACTTATAAATCTACTAGCGATTCATCCTCGCTTTGTTCTAGTTCATCTGGGTTTTAACAGTTAGTTTGGAATAGATAGATAGTCGATCCCTTGCTCTGTGAAAAACAAAATCAAATCTATCCCAATTGGAACCGTACATTTTTACTGGATAAAAATAACCTATGTGCTATTCCAGACCTATCTTTAGCCTATGTTTAACCTATCTTTGCGTCAAATTTCATCCAGATTCGTTCAGCCGTTCTGGCGTGATTGAGTAACAACAACCCATCAGAATTCAGAACTTTCGTATATATAATATTTATGGGATATTAGAATAAAATGGTTAACATTGAATTATATGTTTTGTATACTTTGTTATAAACTAAAAATATAATGTAAATTTTTGGGGTTCCGTGCCCAAAGGGTAAAACTGGACTCTATTACTAAGACTCCTCTGTCCGTCCGTCTGTCTGTCTGTCCGTCTGTCACCAGGCTGTATCTGATGAACCGTGATAAACAAATGAGATTTTCACAGATGTATTTTTGTTGCCGCTATAACCACAAAATATACTAAAAAACAGTATAAAGTAAATATATATGTAAGCGGGTTCCCATACAACAGACATGATTTTTTGCCGTTTTTATAGATAATGGTACGGAACCCTCCGTGCGCGAGTCCGACTCGCACTTGGTTTGTATTATTAATTGGATTTTACTACTGGTAGAGATGAATTATTTTATTAAATTAAGAAGGGACCACCTTTGAGGGTGACACCTTTGGGCCCTCGAAATGCTATTATTATTTATTTATTATGAAAATCGATTATTATATCAATAGCCGAAAATATCGCGTAGCGTAAAAGTACGTACAACTAACTTAAATACCTTCTTCTTCAAGTATATAAAGACGAATATAAAGGCATATTGCGGAATAAGTGAGAAAAAATATTTATTATAATCTCGTTCGAATATTATAATTAATTGATGAAAATATATTTTTTAGATTTACGCGAATATTTGACATTTTAAGTAGTTTTCGGTTTGTTGGCTGTTTTTTTTGTTTGTTTCCTGACGTTTCAAATGTTTTACAACAATTGTCAGATGGGTCACGGGAGCCACAATAAAGCATTCAACATGTGGGCTACTAAAAATCAAAAAAATACGCGAAAAATTCCGAAAATATAGTTTTATTTAATATTTGATTCACAAATTTGCCCCTCGTAAAAAGTACGAATTCCGACTTAGGAAATATTGCTTTGCAATCGAATTATCTATACTAATAGTATAAAGAGGTAAAGTTTGTGAGTTTGTTACTTTGTAGGGGGTAATCTCTGGATCTATTCAACCGATTTAGATGAAATTTGGTAAGAAAATAGTTTGAGACCCCGGGAAGGATATAAGATTTTTTTATGCCAGAAACAATCTCTTAAGAGGGTGAAAATGCGGATGAAAGTTTGTATTAGGAAACAAGCTAGAGTCGCTAGTTTGCTATAAGCTTAAACCGATAACAGAATTGTATACACATAGATAAATATTTACGAAGTAAACTTTATTAAGCAAAGTGTAATCATTAGCTGCTAGTTAGCAACTAATATAGTAACTTCATAGTTCAATTTCCATTGACTTAGTATTAGTATAGTGAATAAACACCAAATGAAAATTAAAGTGATCTACCGTTCAATGTTAATAGGATATAGTGCTGTATAACTCCAAAATAGAACTTAGATTTAAAGAAGAATGTTTTATAACCAAATTTTACTTAATTTATTATTAATTTGTTCAGTTTTTATAACCAACTAGTGAACTCATCCTTGCTTCGCTCGGGTCCGTCCCTATGTACATATATATATATATATATATATATATATATATATATATATATATATATATATTATGATTACTGCTCTGCTCCTTTGGATAGTAGCATGATGATAATATATAGCTTCCCTAATAAATCCTTAAAAAAAATTAACCTTCCTCAATGAACAAACTATCTAATGCAAAAAGAATTTTTCTAATTAGATTAGTAGTTCCTGAGATTAGCGTGTTCAATCCAACCAACAAACAAACAAACTCTGACTCTTTATAATATTAGTATAGATTTGACGTACGAATAACAAGCTAACAAAGGAACTCATCCATAATGCGCATGAGGCCTTCAACGACCGAGTTGGCAAGTATATCGATGTTAATGTTTAGGTACAGAGTATTATCTCTCTAACACCGTAACGGTTTCCGTTTTCAAGCCATATTTTACTCTAGCTCTTGTTGACTGCGAGTAAGTGGAGCGTTCTTTGTTGTGAATTGGATTTAAAAAAAATTCAGCTAAAACTTTCTAAGGTTTTTGATGAATGTATATTTTAAAATTTTACATTATTGCTATGTTTATTATAATATTTTAATAATATTTATCAATTAATTTAGTATGGACTAGTTTTGGTTTCGAATTCATGTGTTTTTAGAAGTTTTATGTCTTTATGCATTATATTATGCTTTTTGATCATTATAAGTTTATAACTCTAATGTGTTTGCAACTTCTTGATGTGGAATATTCTAATGAGGACAGTCGGGCGTATAGCGTTTTGTTTGCCAAATTAGGTCATGTCAAATGAATAAAAACTTTTTCACAGAGCCGGGTGTGTCAACGAATTATTTTGAAATGTCACAACAAATCCGCCTTATATAGGCCAAACGTTACTATTGCTGAACAAGCTCTTTAACTTACAAAGGCGTCGCTCCTGCCATACAGACTTCTCTTTTATTCTTGAATTTTGAACAAAACGGTAAATATGTATTAATTTTCATATTGAGGTAAATGGAAAATTACAAAGTTGTCTATAAAAGCTGACATTGCAATTACAATCAGGCAATTACAAAATGACATCTCAACTATTTTTATATCTATTTTAACATAAAATAACTTATTTGAATTTCAAAATAATATATTATCCTCATAATAATGAAATTTCGGGTAAGATAAAAATTCTGATATTTTTTTTCATTTACGTTATGAACATCTTATTACGAAAACGTATTTGCAGCCTATATTGTATATGTTATTACGCACGAATGAAATAAAATTTGCCATCACATGGTGTCATCGTAACGACATTGTTCTAAGATATTAAAAATTATATTGAATATTTTTTTATTGCGTCTTATTTTGCGTTATATCTCAAGTGCAATAGGTTTACAAGTGGACAAGAGCTCTTTGAGAGGTATTTATTTACATATTCAAAATCTGCTAGTGACTCACCTTGCTTCGTTCGGGTTCGTCCGTAAGTACTTAATGGTTAGTATGAAATAGAGAGACTATATATTGATATACATACGTATAAACATAGTTATAATGAGTTTTATATTCCTTACTTGAGAAATAATTGATTTCCCATAACAAATTTTCATCCCCCTTTTCAACCCTTCAAGGATGACTTTCGGGATTAAAACTATCATATGTTCTATCCAGGGTTTTAAAATATCTTCATACTAAATGTCAACTAAATCGGTTCAGCAGATTTTTAGGTTATTTATATAAAAAAAACATTATTAAAAAACATACAAACATACAAAAAAAACCTTTTTTTCATCTTTATAATAGTAGTATAAACAATATTAAAAACCTGTGGCTAGTGACGTAGCATTAAAACATTTATTACTAAAACTCAGTTCTTATTTTTGTACATTAACAAATAAAGTACTAAATAAAAAAGTATAATAATTGAAATATCTTTTTCATAAAATTATTTGTTTTATGTTATACGTTCATAAAGTTACGCGACTTTTAATATACAAATCAAAATATCTGAATTTTAGGGCAGATTCATTAACATTTTTTTTAGTTTTGAGATATTATATGTAAATAAAAATAAACCATCAAAGAAATCCGAAAATAAATTTTAATTAAAATATTTTGTCATGCTTTATCCTATAACTAATTAATCATTTAAAAACAGCCTTGTAGTTTTTATATGGGTTAGCTAAAATCTATAACGATTCATGTTTATTCGAATTCAAAATTCACTGCCTTAAAATGAGCCACGCGTGCTGCATACGACATTGCGGTACTATTCTCTCGGGTGAAACAAGCTCCCTGCATCATACAGGCTGGTAGTTTAAGCCATTCGTTATAAAGCCGTGTTAAGTATCAAGTATGTTCCTTTATATTTATTTTAAAAATTGACTTTTACTTCTATTTTACAACCATTTTTAAATTTACATAATGTAATAGTTTGTTTTAAAGCCATTATAATGGATTAATTTAAATTAAATATGATGAATTTGAAAGTTTGGATGGATGGATGTTTGTTTGTTACTCAATCACGCCAGAATGAACGGTTCTGGATGAAATTTGTTACAGAAATAGATTAAGTCTGAAATAGTAACATTGAGTCGTTTAAGTTATTACGAGGTAACATAGAGATGGACATACATACTCGTACATATATAGAGGTAAAATAAGTAACCCTCTTTTGGGCTTCGCCGCAGTCGGGTAAAAATAGGCTACTATTATCGACGTATATACAGTTCGACTGACGCAGATAATATCTAATAAATATTGATACACTCGTAACTAATAAATTTATACATATAACAAAATTCTGAGTTGAATCTGTACATCAAATATTTTTTGGAAAACCTTATTGAAATAGTCGTTATTATCGATACAGACGCTGAAAATATAGTTCTTAGAATTTTTGTCTGTCTATCTGCATGAGAACGCAACACGAGAAAATCACTGGACAGATTTTGATGAAATTTGGTATGATGATTGCTGGTTATCCGGGTTAACATATAGGATACTTTTTACTGCGGGAAAATCTTTGAGAAATCTATACTAAACGTTAAAACGTAACTGGGGACGAACCCGAGCGGGGCGAGGGCGAGTCACTAGTAGAGAATAAAAGTATACCTAATGAGAATTTACATTTCCCTTTGCTGGCTAATTTTAATGCGATATTACACAAATCGAGTTTTTCTTATATTAAAAATTCAATTAATTGAATCCGATTGTGTGATCCGATAGCTGGTTATCCGGTTCAACATATATGATACTTTTTACCGCGGGAAATTGTTTCATTTCTGAGAAAAAATACAAAAACTGCAATGTAAGAGTATACTAATATGTGAAACCTAAGAATTTGGTTTTTGGTCATCTGCACGCGGGCATAGCCGCGGGCAATGCTTGTTTAATATAAAAAGCAGGAATTTCATGTGCAAATTTCATTCCTTCTTAGGAATCCTTATGGCGTGTTATAGTTTACGTTTGAAATTCCACTTACGGGATTTTGGATACTACAATACAACGTTTTTTCAACGGTTTTGTCTGTTTTTGTAATATTTTCTATATCAACTAAACAATAAATTAGGACTGACTGAAGAGTTATAAGTTTCTAACTCTAACTTGAAGGTGAGCTTATAGATATTTAATTAATTTATAGAACGCTTATCACTAAATATTTAAAACTATGAAATAGGTTAACTAAGTATAAATATATACGCATTAAATCTAAAAACGATAAAAAATATCAACGTAACCACTACTTCATACTTTTAAGACGATATAATGACGTAGATCGGTTAAGTGCGAGTCAAATCCGCACACGAAAGATTTCGTATTATCGCTCATGTACTTTTTATGAATATGACTTTCACTCTATGTATGTAGTACTTCGATGATCGATTACGAACTTAAAAAAACGTTTCTCATATTTAATTTTTTTATTTATGTTTATAGCGGCAATAGAAATACATACTCTATAAAAATTTCAACTCTCTACCTATTACGGTTCGTGAGATACAGTCCTCTGACAGACAGTTAGACGAACGGATAGCGGAGACTTTGTAGGAGGGTTCCGTTGGCACCCTTCGGGTACGGAACCCTACAAATAAATTCTTAATAAGAAACATTTTCAGGAGTTCGTAAATCGAATGATAAGTTTTTAAGAAGTAAGTATAAATTAACTTACTTAATTTTGATTTTTGGTTCCCGACGTTTCGAATATTTACAGTAATTATGGTCTCGATGACAAGGAGAGTCTCCCGTGACCATGATGGCTGTAGTGAAAGATAGTTTTATTTAAAACTAGCAGAAACCGCGGCTAGGTCGCGTTCAATCTACAAAAAAAACTCTTTAACATTATGTTATCACCCCCTATTTTACCCTCTTAGGGGTTGAATTTTGAAAAATCTTTTCTTAGTGGATGCCTTCGTCATATGAGGAATACGTGTGTAAAATTTCAATTTTTTAGCATTAAGGGTTTTATTTGGCCTGTGCGTTGATACATCTGACAATCACTTTTGCCTTTTATATACTCGTATATAGATAGATGTCAAGTATTCGCGTAAATCTAAGAAAATATTCCGTTCTTTATTTGTAGATTCAAATATAAATTCTCTTAGTCGTAACAACTTAACTATAGTTGTTTATTTTGTCTTTGCAAATCTATGTTTTTTTTCTTAAATGACTTTAGATTGGAGAAAATATTCTTTTAAAAAGATATTTTACTGATATTACATTATGACGTCACGTAATCATAATAATTCAAACAATTAATTTTCAAAATTTTTAAAAGATCCAACCATAACCAAGATTTAACCACCTTTCGCCTACCCTTTGATAATATTATTCGAATAAACTTCAGCTCTTTACTGAATAATTTAAAATTTTCCACAAGTACACTAAAAAGTTTAAAACTGAAAATATTTACTTTGATGACATGAAGGCATCTCTCGATAACATACTAAACTGCTTTCCTAGTAAGTAAAATATCAGCCAAGGAGGCGCTTTGGTACCAAGTTTCAAACGTACGTTTTCTTGCTATCTTTTTGCTTCTTGTCACTCTATTTGTCGGAGCAACTTACCTCGGAAAGTTCAAACCGTGCTCTCTCACGGACATTAATATATTTATAAACACGGTGACCCTGTTTTTGAGCCTGCATTTATGACTTAGAGGCTATTTATTAATTTACAATCAAGCTGATCTGTATTTGTAGAAACTTTAATCGATATTTCTTTTAGTTTAATGTTGCTATTATTCATTTTATTCGAGACTAGCGGCTCACCCTCGCTTCGCTCGTGTTCGCATCTAACAAAAGAAAGAAAGATAAGCACAAACATATCTATCCCACGGAAACCGTTCACTTTTCCGGGATAAAAAGTATCTAAAATGTTGACTTGGGATATAAGGTACCACCACGCAAAACTTCATTTCAATCAATCTTACAGTTTCGGAGATTAGCCCGTTCAAACAGACAGAGAAACAAAGAACTGACTCGGGTTTTAGCATTTTTTTTTCTTTGTACAGATATTCGACCTCTACAGTTTTATTATATGTACAGATTTTCAAAGGATATTGAGCCTATTGTCCTATAAACAATTTCCTCTGATAGTTGTTCATCCACAAAGTTATTTTTTGCTAGAAAATTGAAGCGACATTGTTTTCAGATCAAATTATTTCGTGGTTTTAAAAATGAGTACGAGAGGTTAGATTATAAATTTTATCAGTTTTTGATAGTTGCAAAAAAGTATATCTAGATATCCAAAGTTCCTCATATATACATCCTTCTAAGGATTACAGAGTTCCGTTTGATTAATCGATTAGCGAACGCATCATATAAAATTACGTACATTGACGTTATTACTAACTAACGACTGAGCCTTGCTTCGCTCGGGTTCTTCCCTAGCTTGATTCATAAAAACTTTCATCCCTATTTTCACCTTAAGGGGCAAGAAATAATTTCTGGGATAAAAAGTATCCTATGTCCCAGGGTTTGAAACTATCTTCTAACCAAATTTCATCTAAATCGGTTCAGTAGATCCAGAGATTACCCCCTACAACGTTATAAACTCACAAACTCACAAACTTTACCTCTTTATAATATTAGTATCTAAGATAACGTTTAGACTATATAGAATATCTGTAATGGCATGATTACAACAAAAACACAGGTGTATAAAGAATTATTTTTTGAATTAATTCCCAAGGAGATAAAAAACGTAACAAACCTTTATGGAAACTTATCTTTCTTCTTATTAAATGTTTACTGTAATAATTAATGAACTATAATCTAGAATTTTTAGGAACTTTTAAAATATTAGAGAAATATCAATTAACGAACGATGCTGAGATAGATCTTTAGTTTAATGGAACTTTTTGGTAAATACGAAATAACAGATTTCTAACGAATGAAATTATTTGAAATGAAAAATAAACGTATAAAAGTATGTTTAAGAAGAAAAAATTTCAATGGTCGTTAAAATGAAATTTATTTTAAAAGTAAAAAAATATTCCACTGCAGTGCAGTCCTTGTCGCGGATGCGTTCTGAGCTTCTTCCTGTCCTCAAGCGAGGCTTTGAAATATATATTCGTGTGTGAAAATTGAAACAATCACAAAACGTTTTAATATTGGTATCTTATGCTATAACAGAAAAGCCCTGAAAAATATGAAACCTCTCTAAATAAACGTATTTCACTACACGAATTTACATGCCGTAAAGGTATCTGAATACGACTTTATCTATACAATTATAATAAAATTGTACCTAAGTTTAATCTGTACATTAAATATTTTTTGGAAAATCTTATTTAAATAAACATTATTATCGATACAGAGGCCGAAGCTATATTTTTTAGAATTTTTGTCTGTCTGTCTGTCTGTCTGTTACCGCATCACAGAATAACCACTAGAGGGATTTTGATGAAATTTGGTATGGTGATAGCTGATTATCCGGGTCAACATATAGGATACTTTTTACCGCGGGAAAATATCTCATTTCTGAGAAAAAAAATACAAAAACTGCAATGTAAGAGTATACTAATATATAAAACCTGAGAATTTGGTTTTTGGTCATCTGAACGCGAACGGAGCCGCGGACAATGCTAGTCTATACATATTTATATATCTATACATATAATAAATTATCTCATTACTTTTCTATGTATATATAAAATTCAATCGGTAATAAAAACGCAATAAATAATATTATGCTAGATTTCCATTTAGAGCTTAAAAATATCTTATGAATTCTGATTTGCTAGAACTACAATATTTTCTATTAACTTCTAAGACGTTATTGAAGATTTATTATTATAGAAATAGTTGACGTATTTTCTTTGAATCAGTTTTAATATGAAACTTTGCGGTTTCATCGCAAGTTTCAAGCGAATCGTTGTTAATGCAGATTACAGTTTATAATTGATTGTGTTCAAGCCTTAGAAAGTATTTTAATATGGGAGATCGAAATATTAATATTACCTGTTTGCAGAAATAATAATATAATATCAACATTTTTGACTGCTTAGACTCCATGGATTATCTTGGGGTAAAAGTTCAGGTAGGGGGTTTCGGGTGATAAATCGTTCTAGATTAGTCTTATGTCTGGGAAAACGCGTGTTTTCGAATTTTCATGCGGTTTTTTTGCATTATTCTGAGCAAAATAACGTCGATAATTTCGCACGCTCGGGCATAAGCATCATGCTCAAGCGGCCAAGGCACAAGATTGAATATCATAGGTGTGGGTTCGAATCCCGGTTGGATACAAAGATATAATTTTTTTTTGTTTTTTTTTTGTATTTATTCAAGTTTTTAGTTTTTTTTTTGAAAAGAATATCGTACTGATGACCAAAAACTCCGAGCGAAGATCGGTGGCCCAGGTACTATGACTTAATATTATAAATGTGAAAGTAATTCTTTCTGTCTCTCTGCCTGTTACGTTTTCAAATCTATACCACTGAATAAATTTTGATGAATTATGGTATAGAGATAGATGAGATCTTGGTAAAGGACATAGATAACTTTTTGTCGCTAAAATGAAACTCGAAAGGGGTGAAATAGGTGTTGAAATTTTATACCAATACCAATTACTTAAAGTACACTCACGATAACTATTTTTTTTATGAAATCATAGAATGTTAGTCGCTAGTATTATATAAGATAAAAATAATTAAAAAAAAATGTTTTAAATTGTTAAATCTAAAAGCTTTTCATATAAAGAATCTTCGTCAATCTTTGAATCTTTATCAATAAATCATCAAAATATGATAGCTGAAGCCCTTACTAATGATACAAAGAAATTTTATTAGAGTCATATCAGTAAAAACGAGTTAAGTTAATGAGCAAAATATACCACAAAGTATAACATAACAATTTATAATGCATTAAGTAATTAAGGCATGTAAGGGTTTCCAGCTGGACGTATTCCTAGTTGTGACACTAATGTCCTCGTTGAAGGCAATTTATAAGTCGATAGTTTTATTTGTGACTTTATCTATACTTATGATAAATTACAAGGGTTGTATATGTATATAATTTTTATTAATAATTATTTTTTTAAATAAGTTTTATTATTGACTTAGAAAATATAACAATATTTTTAGAATGTATGTGTCAAAATAAACAAATATTGCAAAGTACTTTGGTGCCATTTTTTGAATTCTTGAAGTCATTTTTGTAAAATAGTGGGTAGGCACTGTTTGCAACAAGTGTATAACGTCTTTGAGACGTCTATAATCTTAGTCTCTCCCGTGACCATGGATGCTGTAAAGCATTCGAAACGTCGGGAACCAAAAATCAAAATAAATCAACGATATAATCCGAAAAGATAGTTTTATTTTATTTAAAACGCTCTAAAATATTTCAATTAATGTGGGGAAGTTATAAACCTCCAGCGTGAAGTAAAAAATATATTTTAACAAATTCTATTTGAATTTTTAAGTATTTATTACAAATAGGTTTTATTTAATTCATTTATACAAAAATATATCTAGATATAAATAGATATGGACAAAACAGCTCAGTAACTTTTTTTTCTTTGTTGGTAAACCGATTTTCTTTTTTATGTGGAATCTTAATGACTTAAGTTATCATGTAGGCATTACATGATTCTTAAATGTCAATTTGTTTATATGTCACCTCTTGAGAAGACACCTTTCTCAGCACCCATGAGGTCAATGCTATTAGAACTTTTCTAAAATAAATTTTGAGCATGAAACTCAAAAATTATTTATATATTTTTTTTATTGAACGATATGCTTGCGCTTGACTACAATCAGCGCTGGGAAGCACTGATGAGGTCTAGGTTGGAGCGCGCTTGCCTAGAAAAATGCCTGTTCACTCTAGCCTTGAAGGTACTTGGATTATAGGTGGCAGGAAATACGGATGCTGACGAACTGACGAATCGACGAATTAACGATGGATTTCCCGAAATTGAGATTGGGCGAGATGTCTATGCCCAAAAGCTCAATATGGTCGCTTATCGGGATGGAAATATTTTGGAAAGTGGGAGCCAAGGTAAAGGGGCTCCTTTTATATAGTTATTATCTATGGTACCGCTCGCTTGATATGTAGATAAAAAGTAACCTTAAATGAACCTAAAATTGATATCTATACTAATATTATAAAGAGGTAGAGTTAGTGAGTTTGTGAGATATACACTCACGCACGCACACAAAGAAAAGACACACACATACACAAGCGTCAATGTATATTATAATATATAGTATATATATTGTAACAATTATTCAAATATTAATTAGGCCATATTGATTGTTAACACGTATCATAGAATACGCTAATGCTTGTGCCTACATACACCTTGACACCCTTCGGCGGTTTCAAAAGTAAACTAAGTTAGCCTCTCTTGGAGGGAATATAAATTATGATTAATAGTAACGATATCGAATTAGTTTGTTTATTGAGTTCTTGCTATGTGTTATATAGAAATCTTACTACTGAAGTTTGGTTGGATGGATCCCTGGATCCCTGAAAGTGTACGGTTCGGGGTATTTGTTATCATTTTTCACTAGCTAATAGTTTATTAGTAGTATATTATACTATTAGAACTATCGATTTCTATATACATTTGTTATTTAATGAGATATGAAATTAATTCTATTATGTATGAACTATTGTTAAATAAATATTCCATTTTTTTCATAAAATCACCTATTATTTTGATTTCAGCCCTTTTTGACGTCTCACTGCTGATTTCACATTTCTTTCGAAAACTTGTTAGATCTCTCAGACACGCTGCAGGTTTCCACACCATGTTTTCTTACACCGTAAGGCAAGTGGTAATCAAATTGAAAATGCTTTGCACATGAGAGTATCAGATATGCGAAGCCCGGGATTTGAACCAGCTTCATTCTGTTTCCCAAGCAAGCACTTTACCAATGGACTATCACAGCCTTTGTAATAGATATTTGTCTATTGCTAAGTCTATGATTTCATAGTTGCATTAGTTTTATATTTTCTATTTAGTATGACAATCACTTATTAAAGTATTGGTGTTAAGTGTAGCGTATCGCAATATCCAGTCCATCGGCTTCATAGTCCAAAAAGATTAATTCATTTGTCTATCAACTTAGTATGTGAATTAAGTCATGAAAATAAACTAGTTTATATATCAATCTTAACTTACCAAGAGAAACCTCGTGAACCTCGTCAGATCTTGGGCCCGTATATGGATTCCGTTGTCCTGTGGATAGAAAATAGGAGTCAGTTTTGTTACATATTTATACAAGGAAGTAAATGTTTTAGAAGTGTAAGAGTATATGAAATTTACTGCTTTCATATACAAACTTTCAATCCCCATTTTCACCCCTTTAAAGCATGATTTGCGGGATAAAAACTACTTTATGTTCTTTCCAAGGTCTCAAACTATCTTTTTACCAAATTTTATCTAAATCGGTTCAGTAGTTTCGGAGCCTATTTGGTACAAACAAACAAACAAACAAAAATATACCTATATGTTTCCCATAATATATTTAAGAAATACGAGCTCATTTGTGCAAGTAATAAAGTATGTTGTGAAAACGTAAAAAATATATTTTAGTGCGTAAAGAATGAAGATATTAGTAAAAACAACATTTAACAAAAACAACCCTCGATGAACGAGTCAAAATCATACTCACACATTTGAAACTCATTACAGCCATCAAATTATTATTAGTTATAACGTAAAGCCAAAGAGTTTGTTATTTAATAGTTTCAACGCGGGCGAAGCCGCGGGTACTGCTAGTATATTATAAATATAAATACCCATAACTAGAGTACAAACATTCGTGCTCATCACACAAATGAATACACCCAGCGAGACTCGATCCCGCGACCGATGCCACAGTAAGTAAGGTCACAAACTGAGCCAAACGTGTCGTCATATGGTCTTTATGTCGTTAGTCATAAAGGTAAAATCAAAGGAACACAAATCGGGACACGTAGAGTAGAACTTTGAATCTTGAATTCGTTTTCAGTAGGGGAATACGTTTAAGGTTTCTATGGTAACGCCAGAGATTTAGTAGCGTTGCTTTTCAAACATTTTAATGATTATGCTCAATATATTACTACTAGACCTACTCGTATAAGTTTTGTACATTGTCTGTCTCAGTTAATATAAATAATCAGTTCGTGAAATTTGAATTTAAATATTTTAATTTCACTAAAATATAATAATATAATGTTGATATTTTCTAGATTTACGCTAATATCTGATGTTTTAAATAACACTATCTTTTCGGGTTTTTTCGCGGATTTCTTTTGCTTTTTAGTACCCAACGTATTGAATGTTGTGAAGCGAAAAATTCCGAAAAGATACAATGGTTTTATTTAAAATTATATTGACTTAATATATTTGATAAGGCAGTGGTAGCCCAGTGGTAGCGCCCTCGCTTGGGAAACCGAGTGAAGCGAGTTCAAATACCATCATCATCCTGATCATTGGATCATTTCCAACATGATTACCACTTGTCTTAACGGTGAAGGAAAACATCGTGAGGAAACCTGCATGTCTGAGAGAACTTAGCAAGTTTTCAAAAGACATGTGAAGTCCGCCAACCCGCACTTGGCCAGCGTGGTGGACTATGGCCTGTTTCCGCTCGTACTGTTGGGAGGCCTGTGCCCAGCAGTGGGGCGTTAAAAAGGGCTGAATGAACATACAATATATTTGATACCACTTCTATTGGGATTTTCATTTGGCAACATATCGACGTAGTATTGAGGCGAGGACGTCGTGCGGTTACATTCCATTTAACTTTAGACCCCATCACCATCTTTATCTTGTAACGAGGGTGCTTATTAATTTAATTAATGTACCGATAATTTAAATAGGAGTAGAATTATGCCTTTAATGCATTTGGACCGTACATAAAATAAATAAATGTATATAATAAAATTTTAACTAAGCCGAATCTGTAAATAAAATATTTTTTTGAAAATCGTATTGAAATAAACATTATTATCAATACAGAGGGCGAATCTATAGTTTTTAGAATTTTTGTCTGTCTGTCTGTCAGTCTGTCTGTCTGTCTTTTACCGCATCACAGAAAAACCACTGGACGGATTTTTATGAAATTTGGTATGGTGATTGATAGCTGGATATCCGGGTCAATTATAGGATACTTTTCACCGCGGGAAATGTCTGATTTCTGAGAAAAAATACATAAACTGCAATGTAAGAGTATACTAATCTAAGTAAAACTTAATAATTTGGTTTTTGGTCATTTAAACGCGGGCGGAGCCGCGGCAACGCTAGTATAGAATAATACAATTACGAGGATATAATATGTAGCACGACTTTGTTATAGCCTACTAGCATTGTGCGCGGCTCCGCCCGCGTTTCAGAGGAGTGCGACCACAAACACCTTGATACGATATATATATATATTAGATATTAGGTTAGGATTACGAATAAGAAGATGGAAAAACAAACTTTACGAACACTAAATGAACATGTAAGTAAACACACATCAAATTTAACTGATGGTCTCTACTTTCTGAATTTAAATTTGTTATGGAGTTATCCAATTTCTAAACTTTGTTTTGGGATCAAGGATGTTGACCACCAAATTAAATTTTTGATGAAATTTATCCAAATAACTAGCATCTAAAGTATAGGCAATGTTTAAAATTTCATTTGTCTATTCTCTCGTTTACTCTTGTTTACTCTATTCTTATTATTATTTTAAATATTGAATCAGTTTTTTTTGGTTAAATATGATGAAACTCGCTACTTGTAACATGATGTCAAATACCTAAAAAGCAAGAATTACGTCTTAGTACGGAAAAATAATATGTATTTTTAAAATAACTAAAGTAAAATGTACATTTTAATTTAAAGAATATATATTAGATAAATAAAAATGTAATTTTCTTTGTATCTCCCAACAATCACGGTTTACACCAGGTCCGCTTTCCCACTAAGTCGTTTTTACTTTGTTCTAGCAAATGCAACGTCTAAACGTGAGGGGGTAGCGGAATCTGGGTGATTTAAAAAAACTTTTTTTTGTTAAACTATGTATATGTTAAACTTTTAAGCATTTAAAATGTCTCCATTGTTATATATCCATTATACATATATGAGACAATTACCTATACCTAGTATTTAAGATACTAAATATACTATAAAATCTTTTTGGTTTTTCCGCAAATATAATATTTTCATTTTTGGTTGGCGATGATTCGAATGCTTTACAACAAATACGGTCACGGGAGAGATATATTTTCTGCAAAGCAATCAAAATGCCTCCGGATCCAAAAATGAAAATAAATAGGCGAAAAATTCGAAAAGAGTTTTATTTATAATGTCAAATATTCGCGTAAATCTAAAAATTTATTATTTATTACCTCGTTAGAATGGCATGAAGATACTTAGTAATCCTGGTCATACGATATAATCTATACATATAATAAAATTATAACTAAACCGAACCTATACATTCAATATTTTTTGTAAAACGTTATTGAAATAAACTTATTATCCATACAGAGGCCGAATCTATAGTTTTTAGAATTTTTGTCTGTCTGTATGTCTGTTACCGCATCACAGAAAAACTACTGGAGCGATTTTGATGAAATTTGGTATCCATATATTTGGTTATCCGGGTCAACATATAGGATAAAACCTAAGAATTTGGTTTTTGGTCATCTGAACGCGGGCGGAGCCGCTGGCAATGCTAGTATTATAATATATATACATATAATTAAGTCCGTATATTTACTTTACATAACCTGCTAAGTTCTTTAAAAGTCCAAAGAAATAACTCAATTTTCACTCAACTTAACACTGATGTAATCTGTATATGTATTAGTATGTGTGTGTGCGTGTGCGTGCGTGTGCACGAATATTGAGTAGCGATGTGTGTGGGTGTGTGTTTATTTGTGTGTTTGACAAAAGCTGCTATATATTTAATGATTTCTTAGATTTACGCGAATATTTGACATTTTAAACAAAACTATCTTTTCGGATTTTTAGCGGATTTATTTGACCAAAAATGAAAATAAAACCGTGAAAAATCCGAAAAGACAGTTTTATTTAACATTTTTATATTTATTTAAATATAGCTATAATTAAAACTACAAATAAATAAAAATATGAGCGAGGGTAAGTCTAAGCTAGTATCTTAATATTATTCATTGTGTAACACGTTCAATATACTCAAACATTTTACACTAGAACATCATGAGCTCTTGACCTTTTTTATTTCGTGTAATATTTTAATTAATTATCATTTTAATGATATAAGTTACGAAAGTTTATAAGCTGAGTACTTTAAATAAATAATATGAAATATAAACTCGTTAAGTCTTAATGTTGACCACAAAAACGAATTAAAATACATTTGGAAACATATGATTCTAAGGGAAAGAGAATAATTTTACAGTCAAAATCTTAAGCTGATATTATTAAGAGAGTTACAAGAATTAGTGTTTATATTAATTTTATATTAATTAATAGCAATAAGTTAAAATCTCGCTTAAGTTTGAGAAACAAAAAATACAGTAGTTATACTCGTAACTAATTTGATTAAATTTTTTTAGACTACTCTTATTGTAAAGGTCAATATTCTATTTTAAAACTAAAATCTAATATTTATAAATCTTATAATATTAAATGAGCCTTATTATATAAATTATTATAAAAAATATTATTAAGTATATAATATTATTACGTGTTTCTTAGAAACGGATCTAATAATTTGGACAAATTTTGTATTACGTAAGGTTTTTATTTTTAAGTGTATCTATATATTATGTCCAAAAATACGCAATTTTTATGTCTTTGCAGAAAAACGCCTAGGAAAGCTCTGTCGCCCAGGTACTGAGTATTAATATATGCCATATCTCAGTGTTTTTTATGTTCTTTGTTTGTTATGTTCGACGTTATCATTTTCTTAATAAACTATGAAAGCATCACTCTACATTTTATACTCTATTTATACTTATCTCGTTATTATGTTCCTGAGAAATTTTTAAATTAATACATTTCTAATTTATCATAATAGCCAAAAAAAGGTATGCCTTTTCTGTATATGGTAATGGTAAAAGTTATTCTTATCTAATGTAACCGTAGACATAGAGAGTGGACTGAGTGTTTCTTTATCAGCCGTCAGCTAAAAATGGCGGAAAGGCACGACAGAGATAAAATGAATGTGCGGCCAAAAGTCTTCTGTATTCATTGAAATACGATTTCCATTACAACCATTACCATACCATTCTATATTCCATTATATTATTATAGTTTTTAATAAATTATAATCTTATACTTTTTTATATTATATAAAAGTGACAGGTATTGGCCGCACGTTCGCTTTCTCTCGCTCTAGAGAGTGGTCAATTTCATGAGAGTATTGTTCAGCCCAGGTCTATGAATATAGCTAATGAGAATTTGTCAGTTATAAAGCTACAAAATTGAATTAACATACATGCATATATTTGTTATTCGATTCTCTTGTTAAAATTGACAGTAAAAAAGAAAAATGTAACACCTGAGTACGAATGTCAAATAATTGTATTTTATCGTTTATTCTCTCTGCGATTGCTTTATTTTATAGCAGTGGAGTATTTATTTGATTTAATTTTTTCTGTAATTAACTTAAAATAAGAGGCGTACATTTTTGTTTTTGTTCTTTTAAAATTATAAATAAAAATATAACCATGGCACAGTGGGCTTTGTTACTGGAATGGATTCTCAAGCTGAAAGTCGTGAATTTTATTACCACCTTAGGTTAATTTTAATTATCATAGACGTTTGTCCTGGGAGCTTTGGTAATATGATATAGTACAGTCGAAATAGATAATACTAGCGACTCATCCTCGCTTCGCTCGGGTTCTTCCCTAGTTTGTTTCCCCATAAAAACTTTTATCCCCATTTTCACACTCTTAAGGGATGATTTCCGGGATAAAAAGTATCCTAAATCCTTTCCAGGGTCTCAAAATATCTTCTTACCAAATTTCATCTAAATCGGTTCTGTAGATCCAGAGATTACCCCCTTCAACCTCACAAACTCACAAACTTTACCTCTTTATAATATTAGTTTAGATAAGCAACAAACAATTACCCATATAAAGTTTAAAACTTGTTTGCGTTAACATATATCGCGATAATTATGACTCACTCTCTAAACCAAAAAAATATTTTTCATATCATTTTATAATTTTTCAAGCCGTTGTTTCCTGAATTTATATATTTTTTTTGTAAAATGTATGTTAAAAAAAATATTATCTTCCTACTCAGGTAAGGTAAGGTCAGGTAAATTACCTTCCTTCCTACGCGTGTAAATAGTATCTAAAAATTGAATACCTAGTGTGGTGACATTTCACAGTAGCTACTTTAGTTTAAGTCAAAGTCGTCTTTACAAAGTGAACTTCACATTCCGAAGTTACAGAAGTTTCAATCAGTTTGATTTCTCAGACCTATAGCTACATAGTTGACATTTCCATCTATACATATAATAAAATTGTAACGAAGCCGAATCTGTACATTAAATATTTTATGGAAAGTCTTATTTAAATTAACATTATTATCGGTACAGAGGCCGAATCTATAGTTTTTAGATTTTTTGTCTGTCTGTCTGCCTGTCTGTCTGTCTGTCTGTCTGTCTGTTACCGCATCACAGAAACACCACTGGAAGGTTTTTGTTGATATTTGGTGTGGTGATAGCTGGTTATCCCGGTCAACATATAGGATACTTTTTACCGTGGGAATATATCTCATTTTTGAGAAAAAATGCAAAGACTGCAATGTAAGAGTATACTAATATGTAAAACCTAAGAATTTGGTTTTTGGTCATTTGAAGGCGGGTGGAACTACGGGCAATGCTAGTATAATATATATCTAAAATTAATAATATCAATGAAGTATACGAGTACTTGCCAAAGTAAGTTTATAGTACGCATTTGACAACACCAATAAAACATTTAATTTGCTTAAAGTAGAACTTTGTCATAGAGTTACTACTACATTTTCATTTTGTAAATAAATGCGACCTATCAATTTTCGCTTTGGTTATATTATTATTTCTTTACTTTTTAGGTCTTGGTAGGCAACGTGCTACATTATATCTCAATACTTGTTAGGTCATATCTGTCTGATCTCGATCTGATCGGTGGTCTGGTAACTAGCATGTACGGCTGCAGGTCGTGGATTCGAGTCCCGGCTCTAGTCAAATTTAGTTACTAAGTTTTTCTGCTAAGATATTCTCAGTTATAGCCCGGACTTTTCGGACCGGAGAAGTTGGCGGAGAGCATGTAAAGCCGTCGCTTCTGCGTCTTAACTCTTAACGGTCGTTTCGAATTTTCGTGCCATCGGGTATGAGAGTGACAGGAATAGAGAAAATGTACTTGTATCTGCGCGTACACTGCTGCACTATTATATCTCCTGCAGAGTGAAATTGTATGTCGTGGAAGAAATCAAGCAGGAGGGCTCCATGTATTGTGTTACATAAAAAACAGTGTAAAACAACAAAATATGCAAAATAATTACATTGTAATAAAAAGTATTTTCGACATTTATTTATTAATATAATATAAAAAATGTGATATAAAATAACACCCATAGAAAATTATCTATACAAAGTTTGTTAAGTTCTTGATTGGGTGCGTAAAGTTAATTTGGAAAGGGTAGATTTTAATCAATTTCAGAAAAGTATGATTCTCAACTCAATTTTCATATAAATATTTAATAATGAAAGTTTATACAATATAGTCATAATAAAGTCAAAATATTTAAAAAAAAACTATCTATTCCGATTTTTTCCGCGGATTTATTTTGTTTTTTTTCGCCTCTCCCGTGACCATGATAGCTGTAAAGCATTCGAAACGTCGGGAGCAAAAATCAACGTAAATCCGCAATAAAAATCCAAAAAGTATTTTTTATTTAAAATGTCAAACATTCGCGTAAATTTAAGAAAGTATTATGTCCAAACATTTGTTTATTTGTATGTTGGCTTGTCCTTTTTTGAAGCAGTACTCCTTTGAATGGAGATATTAATAATTAAAGGGTTTGAGACGTCAGTCCCTAGTTTACATATTATATCTCATAAATATATGTTCTTTTTTCTCATAAAAAATAATTCGTTACAAAATTGAATTTAATATAGGTACTAAAATAATGCGAATTGAGCTTGGTCTAAATATTATTAAAATATAACTTTAACAACGATTAATTTAGATTTTTTAAAGTCCCTGATAACAGCTAACTAGATTTGGACGGGATTATCTCGAGAGACTGTTTTATTTAAAACTACCATTCCCCGCGACACCGCTCGCGTCCAGATGATCAAAAACCAAATTCTTAGGTTTTACATATTAGTATACTCTTACATTGCAGTTTTTGTACTTTTTCTTAGAAAAGAGACATTTTCCCGCGGTAAAAAGTATCCTATATGTTGACCCGAATAACCAGCTATCACCATACCGAATTTCATCAAAATCCATCCAGTGGTTTTTCTGTGATGCGATAACAGACAGACAGACCGACACAGACAGACGGACAAAAATTCTAAAAACTATAGATTCAGCCTCTGTATCGATAATAATGTTTATTTCAATAAGGTTTTCCAAAAAATATTTAATGTACAGATTCGTCTTAGTCACAATTTTATTATATGTATAGATGTAAAAAAACTATAATTGATATTTGTGATTTTGATTTTACTTCGAAATTATTTATCAATGTTAAGAATGGAAAACAATTTTTGTCATTTTTCATGTGTATTCAGAATTAAAAAAATTCTGATGTGTAGTTTCAAAGATTAGCCGGACCAAACAAACATAATATCAGCAATATCTTTTTAATATTAGTATATTATGATTATAAATACATGGTAATAACTTTATCGTCCTCTATAGTTATAATTTCATGGTAATAATAAAATATTTATTTATACTTTAACTTTTCCCATCCGTATACAGAAATACCTTTGACTTAGAGCAATTTATAACACTGATTTCACATCTCGTCTCGACCGCGCCATTTGTAGTCACATTTCATGTTGCGTCACTTTAGACCCTCCACACAAAGATTCCTTAGAATAAAATAAACAGAAGAGGTATCGGGCAATTCTCAGATTTCGTTATTTTAATGTCTATCATTTATACTTACGAGTATGACTATATGTAAGATCGCTATTGTATATTATATTAGTTAGGTAAAATCGTCACTTCGTCTTTCTTCACTAACGTTAAGGTGATATTTAAACTATTATTAATAATAGAAATAAATTTTGCAAATATATCTAGAAAGTGAATTTTGAAACGATAGATCTAATTTAATTATTTTCATTAATATAAAACTAAACTATTTTAAATATTTTCTATATGTCGGGATCAAAGTCGCAACCCTCAGCGCTCTGGAACATTACTTTTTTTTCAAATTTTTAAACAACCTTTTATCGCAGATGCTACATACAATACGACGACCTCATATGACACTTCTAAAAACTTTTCTTCTAGTGGATCTTGCATACTTTATTGAACTCAAGATCACGTAAGCAATCTCGTATAAAACGTTTATCTCACTATATTTATATATTATAAATTCTTTGGATTTCAAAATATCTCACTGCTATCGTACTGTACGGATAATGGAAGTTACTGGTTATATGGTTTTCTTTATATATCAGACTAGCGAATCACCCTCTATCCGCTCGGGTTCGTCGTATACGTTACGTTTGCACGTTTAGTGTAGATTTCTTAGTGATGAAATATTTCCTGTAGTAAAAAGTATCATATATGTTGACCCGGATAACCAGCTATCATCATACCAAATTTCATCAAAATCCCTCTAGTAGTCTTTCCGTCATGCAGTCACAGACAAACAGACAGACAGACAAAAAATTTAAAAACTATAGATTCAGCTTCTGTATCGATACTCTGTATCGATAATAATGTTTATTGTAATAAGATTTTCCAAAAAAATTTTTTTGTAGTAAGAAGATTTTTTTTAGTTTTAGCGCGAACGAAGCCGCGGGTTTTGCTAGTAATTATATAAAAATGACGGGACTAAACGTCGGGAGCAATGATTTTTGCAACATACGTAGTGTCATTTTCGTACAATATGTTTGTTAATATTCTCTCCTTCTTCTGTACAAAGAATGAATAATGTAATCCAATAAATTTATCTAATTATTATAAGTTTACAAGTTCAAATACGCCTGAGAATGGCATGCCTTTGTAGCGATTGTTTGTCAAACGAAAACGTTGCTTGAACTTAGCTGACCGCTGTTTAAGCGGCCGTCTGTGATGAAACTACAATTTTACTGACAAGTAATCCTGCCTCCTAATTATATAAATATATCATGCATGTTTAGAATAAGCCGAAATTTTACTTAAATAAACCTAAAGATTTACTTATAACTAGCGACTCACCCTTGATTCCCTCGGGTTTGCCTCTAGAAAAGCACAAGTAGATCTATCCCACGGGAACCACTCATTTTTCCGGGTTAAAAAGTAACTTGTTGTTTTACCGGCAATATAAGGCATCAGCATGCCAAATACTAAATTAGGTCCATAAGTTGTTGTGTACTAAGCCGTGTAAGTGACTATAGTTTTTTAACTATTCCACAGGAACTATTTAATTTTACGGGATGGAAAGTATCTAAAGTGTTGACCGGGGATATAAGGTGCAGAATTTCATTTAAAACGGTCCAACAGTTTCGGAGATTAGCCCGTACAAACAGACAAACAGACAGAGAAACAAAAAAAATTGAAAAAAATCTTCTATTTCTCTTTTTACATTCTCCTGACTCGGTTTACCGCCTAAACTTGGCTTCAAAATCTCATAAGTCTGCTTTGGCCTAATATTAAAGAATAATAAATAATCTAAGTAAACTACACCTTTTTCAATTGAAATACCAAGTTCTGATTTTTTGACCAAGCTGTTTTTTGTTATTAGTTGTGGCAGGAAAGTCCACATCGCGTTATACGTTAAGCCGCAAACCTGGGCTAGTATTTGTCAATATGTAATGCGAAATTTATCCAAAGGCTATTTGGATCTGTTTCCAACAATGGCCATCCGTTTTATTTTTAAGCCAGGATATAACATTTCCATCAATATTTCACGAAGATAAGCGAAATAATAGCGATTAATGTTAAAGATATACAACAATGAATATAAATTTTTTTACCATAAATTGTTGTATGGTACTATGAAAAATTATATGCACGGTATTAGTATTTTATAGATTACTAGCGACTCGCCGTCGCTTCGCTCGGTTTCGTCCCTAGGTTGATTTCCCATACAAACTTTCATCCCCATTTTCACCCCCTTAAGGGATTATTTCTGGGATAAAAATTAGTATAGGATACTAATTTTTCCTTCCCAGAGTTCAAACTATCTTCTTACCAAATTTCATCTAAATCAGTTCAGTAGATCCTGAGACACAAACTCACAAACTTTATCTCTTCATAATATTAGTATAGATTTTATTACAATTACTAGAGACTCACCCTTGCTCCGTTTGTCCCTAAATTAATGGCGAATATGGTTAAAGAATATAACTTGGTTATATAAGAATAAAACTTGGTTATCAATATACTTACACAAAAAATTTTGTTATCAATACGTTAACATAATATTTTTATACTATAATGCAATTTGATTTTTTATTTAAATAACTATGTATATTGCAACTTCACTTCAATTTAAAATACGATTAATAGAGTGTTAAGAGTCCAATGATTAACACCTATTATTTTAAATCTTAGGGATGACATGTTTCTTACTATTTGTATTTATCCTTTGTTATATTATTATGTATTCAATATATATAAAAACTTAAAAAAAAATTAAAAACCGACTTCCAGGCACTAAAATGTAAAAAATAACTAAACGGGGGTTTTCATTTAGAATAGATACCTAATCTTGAATCGAATGAAGCGGGTTCAAATCCTGGGTCTGAAAATCATTAAAAATCGCACCTCTGATATTTTCATGTGCGATTTTTTCTACATGATTACAACTTGTCTTACGGTGAAGGAAACATCGTGAGGCAACATCATTTATGAGAGAACCTAGCAAGTTTTCGAAAGAAATGTGAAGTCTGCCAACCCGCACTTGGCCAGCGTGGTGGAGTATGGCTTGATCCCTCTCATATTGGGAGGCCCATACCCAGCAGTGGGATTTTAAAAAGATCTGAATATATACCATTTTTTTTAAATAATAACATCCAAAATAACGGATATCACTGCTATATAAAATAAGTTGACTTAAAATCAAAATGCCAAATTTCCTTAGTTAAGGCTTATTGAACAAAATAAGAAAGTTGGCCGGACGTTATCTGAAAATTTTGGGAAACTTCTAAGTAAATGAGAATGAACTCAAGTTCTAGTAATTGCGTTCTTAGAACGAACGTGTAAACAATATTTAAAGGTAACAAATTTAAAACTTTATCCATTTGAAAAATGTGAGCGACACGACAGTGTCGTTAACTCTCAATGATTTTCAGAATTGTGTTACATGATATCATCAAGTTGCTTTACCAGCTATCATCTCCTGAAAATAAGATACCATATCATATCATATTTTGCATTCATTAATATTTAAACTTTTCTAAGGCACTAAAAAGCGTCACTGCAGTAAGAAAAATTGTAGGTATTAAATCTTTGGAACATCTTATTGAAATAGTTATTATTATCGATACTAAGGCTGAATCTATAGCTTCTAGAATTTTTGTTTGTCTGTCTGTCTGGGAACGTATCACGAGAAAACGACTGGACAGATTTTGATGATAGTTTGTTATCTAGGTCAAAATATATGATACTTTTTACTGCGAGAAAATATCTCATCTCTAAGAAAGCTAAACGCAGAGCGAGGGTGAGCCGTTAGTATTATATAAAAATACTTGTTAAAAGGATTATTGGGGTGAATTTTTTAAATAGGTATATTTTGTTTTGTAGAAAAGACTCGACCAAAATGGATTATTAATATGAAACAAAATTAATATATTAATATTAGTAGTACAAGTAATAAAAGTTCATTGTAAGCACAAATAAATGTCATTATCATAGAGGCCATTGAAATAAAGAGAAAACAAAACAGTATATCAATATTTCCTACAAACCTATTTATATGTAAAATAAAATTATTTTAATGAATCCATACGTATTACTGGAAATCAAATAACGAATGTAATTCCTGGGCACAGACGTCTTTTCAAGAGAGGGGGAAGAAGCCATACTCCACCACGCTAGCGGGTGCGTGGGGTGCGGGTTGGTGGTTTTAGTCATAGTGAAGATCAAATGTGGTAAATAACCTAGGTACGATATAAATATTTTATTATTTCAGTCAAAAATTTTAAGCATACATTTTATATTCGACTTGCGACTCACCTTGCTTCGCTCGGGTTCGTTCCTAGGTTGATTCCCCACACAAATTTTCATCTCACTATTATTCACTTTCGTCACACCCCCTTACAGGATGATTTTTGGAATAAAAAATATCCTATATCCATCCTATCTATCCCCTATCCTTTTATCAAATTTCATCTAAATCGGTCCAGTAGTTTTTGAGTTTATTCGTTACAAGCATACAAAAATATGCATAAATCTTTCCTCTTTATAATATTAGTGTAGACTTATGTTTTCTCGTCAGTATGGTGCACTATGCCTTGATCCCCATCATAAAGACAAGAGAGGCCCGTGCCCAGCAGTGGGACTACAAAAAGAGTTGAATTCAATATATATATATATATATATATATATATATATATATATATATATATATATATATATATATAATACTAGTTGTTATATATAAATTGTTATTGTTTATCAAATATTTTTTATTATGATGTTCAAACAATTATTCAATTATTTCGCATATTTTTTTAATAATATCGTGTATTATTTTAATAATACAAGATGTAAATATTATAAAAAAAATGCGAGATTGTTTACGCGCCATTATATGTGGAACAAGCCTCCCTCATGTTGCTTGTTATAAGCGTATTCTGATTTGATATTAATACTTTATTCCAAGAGCTTGTTATTTAAAATTTATTAATTGTTTAAAATATCTTTATTTATATTGGATGTGACATTTTATTTGGAAAGTTATAATTATAATTGATATATTTATATTTAATAATTTAAGTTTATAGTTAAATCCACATTGTTGCGCTCCGTTAAACGCAATAGTAGACACCGCCGGGCCGCGAGCGCAGCCCTACCATCAACAGCCACGGCGAGTGGCAATTATATGACGGAGCGCCCACATCCATCTGAGAGCCATGGCCGACCGGAAAACCTTAAAATAATTAATTTGCCTTCCCTATTCCTTTGTAAACGACAAAACGACGATTGTACCAGCATTAAAAATATTATACAGTTCACTCTTTATTTTAATGTCCACCAGGACCCTAACACTCTCCTAACTCTCCCGTGACCATTATAGTTTTTAAATAAAACTATAATGGTCACGGGAGAGATTTCGTCCTGTGACCATGATTGCTGTAAATCATTCGAAACATAGGGAAACAAATATCTAAATAAATCTGCGAACAAATCTGAGAAGATAATTTAGTCTAAAATAACCTATGCATTAATCTACGAGTAGGATAAAAAATTGTCCTTTATACGAATTTTACTTTCATCTGTTATGCCGTTACAGACTAAAGAAGAAACGAACATTCGAAAAAATCTCAGGAAATTCCTTAGTTTTTTATTGTGGTATTCTTCTTTTTCTTTCTGATTTTTCGATATAACCTAACAATTTGAATAATAAGAATTTTATATTTTTTTTATAAATATTAGACTAGCGAGCGATCGAGTTAGGTACGTTTTAACAGTTCGTATGTAATAGATAGATCATAGACTATAATATATTATATGATATATAGCCTATAATAGCCTTCTTCAATAAACGGGCTATCTAATGAAAGAATTTTTAAAATCGTATTAGTAGTTCCTGAGTTTAGCGCGTTGTAACATACAAACAAACTCTGCCTTTTTATAATATTAGTATAGATAAACATAATAACGTTGTTATTTATTTTTGTATATTCATGTATATTTGTTAACTGGAAAACATACAGCGGTAAACACACAATTGTAATAGAACATAACTTTGCCAGCGAAGTTTCCAGTTATTCATACATATAACTTTACTAATATAATTGAGGACGTATACGTACGTAGCTTACGTGTTTTGGCTTGATAATTAAACACCATATTTAAAATTAAAATAGGAATTTTAGAACTCACTAACGAATTTTCTCTAGCTTTGTTCATGTTTTCCATTTTATTTATTCACCTTATTGTTTTTATTTCAAACATTTTAGACAGCTTCAAACGGTTTTTTCTGACTTCAATTGAACTTACTATGATTTCTGACTTTAAAAACATTTTTCGGGATAACAAGCAGCTAACTTAACTTTGCTTACGTACTCGGTAATATTTGATAATAACTTAATATTTGGAAGAATTATCAAAACCAGTGCTTTCAGAGGTTATCCCCTACATCCAAACATAAACATAATAATCTTATAAGCTTTACTTCTATGTAATATTGTAGACGTGCAAATTATATTTTTTCTATACAACAGAAAAACTTATTTATAAAATATTATAATATTTATATAATAAATTACTTACATTATAATATACATTATACGATTCGATTATGCGTTCAGAGATCAATTAAAGGCTTTCTGTCACCGTCTAGAGGTGCAATTCATCAAGTTAACGGCTACAGTATAGGTCTCAGAAATCAATATGTCTAATCAGTTGACGTGTACAATCTTAAGTGACACTTGTCATCTTCAATAGATATGCATAGATATACTCGTATGATGATATTAGTCTTAGAGGTGGCATGTATTCATTACATATTTTTATATATTTACTATTGAACGTCCAGTGGTCGAAAATCTAATAATCATTATTGAAAACTTAGAGAAATATATAAATAAATAGAAAGAATATATAAATAGAATTTGTCTATTTATATAAAAAAACTAACAGACAAACAGACTGTGACAGGAGGTCTGGCGCATTTTTCGCCCAAAGAATCGGCATTGCCATTCAACGGGGAATGCGGCTAGCATTCTTGCCACTATTCCGCGCGGGCATGACTTGTACAGTTATAACTAAGTGTACATTTGTTTCGTATATATAATTAAGTATATTTATAATTTTCTTTACTGTAAATAAAATATACATATAGTTTTTTTATAACAGTTAAATTTCATATTATATGTATGTATATTTATTTTAAAAGTAAATGATTGAAAAAGTCGGTTGACAAACAGAAGAGAAAAAGGTACTGAACTGATTTCCTTGCTTATCTATATACTAATATAAAAAAGAGGCAAAGTTTGTTTGTTTGTTTATTAAACGCTAATCTCAGGAACTACTTATCCGATATGAAAATTTTTTTGCAGCCCTTTTATCATGTGATATATAGTATCTATTCCATACTAACCGTTAAAACGTACCTACCCCACGAAACCTGAGCGAAGCTAGGGTGAGTAGCTAGTTCAAAAATATAAGCTAATATTAAAAAATAATAATAATCATTGTTACTTCGAAAGAATATTAAATAAAATATCCTTTACACTGAAGTGCTTTTAAGATTTCCATTGAGACGAACTAAAATAAAATATGCTGTAATACAAAACAAATATTAAAGAGCTTGAAAAATCAAATGTTTTAAACACTATACTTATATAAAGTTTTCAAAGAGTTTTCCTTTGTTCTCACTTTGGAAGAGGAATTTTAAATTAATTACGTATTTTAAATTTTAAGTAATAAACTGAAAAAATTAAATATCAGAATAGTGAGTTTTATTAATAGTAATAATTAATTATATTATATAATACTTTCCTATTTATATAGGAAAGTATTATATAATATAATTAATTATTACTATTGTTCGCGGTAAATATATATATATATATATATATATATATATATATATATATATATATATATATATATATATGTATATATATTCTATGCCTAGAATGCGTAAACTAGAAATGTAAGCTGAATCGTATCTGCATATTATATTTTAATCCTCGTTAGTCCAGTGGCAAAAAATGTAGGCTGCAGATTTTAGGTCCTGAGCTTGAGTAGTGGATCGGGGCAAGAATTTTTTAGTAGATTGGCAGTGTTTTAGCTACGTATCTACGTGTGGTTTAATTATGTACTATCGGCTCACTCTCGCTTCGCTCGGGGTTCGCTCGGCGAATTAACGTACCTGATTGTTTAGAATTTCTTTTAGACTTTGCCAGCTCCCAGGGCTGAGCATCTTACTAATCTTACTAATATTATACATGTCAAAGTTTAGATTTTTTTATCGATGTTTGTTACTCAATCACGTCAGAACGGCTGAACGGATCTGGATGAAATTTGGCACAGAGATAGATTATAGTTTGGAATAGCAGATAGGTTACTTTTTATTCCGAAAAAATGTACGGCTTCTGTGAGATATATTTGTTTTTATGATCCTAGAGACAAACCCGAGCGAAACGATTGTGATTCGCTAATAGAGAAATAAATATCTTCATAAATAGAAAAAAAAGAGCATTTTCTTGTGCCGTCATAATCATTAAAAGAGGATGAGGGTTTTATCGATATACACTCATGATCAATGAGGCGTCCCCTTCATACATAAATCTCAAATGTATCATGAATGTACGAAATTTTCGCATCAGTGGCAAAGATATAAAAATTGTGCAATAGATTACACTGACATTCTATCAAAGGCAAGCCATGTGGAAAAGATTGAAATGAACCAATACAAATCGCGTAATTCTATTGATTCGGCTCGTCCCGATTTTTCTTTGATGTGAGTTTTGGATCTTCAGATTAAAAGATTCTTTATAAAATTTTATTTTATTTTATGTCTTAATTAAAAATATTTTTTATCTGCCTGCCACAGGAAGCTCAATTTTTCGTGGATATGACATATGTACATAAGAATAAATGTAGTGTAATGTCTATTTCTGTAGCAATCAAAGCAGTTATTTCTTAAAACTCTAAAAACTTTCTAAAGGAAAATGTAAAATTTCATTTTAAAATACACACTTAGTAAAATACCTATAAAGAAAGATAAAACTGCATAGAACGTCTTATGGCATAAAGCAGACCATTGACATTGTAAATAAAGCAAAGGGATGTTTAGAGAATTCTTTAAATTTCTGTACTCGATTTGCCGCAGTACAGTATAAACGGTTTGAAAACTTAGACATGAATCGAAAATTCTATATAATAATTGTTATTCTATTCCTCCATGGACTTATGGTAAGCTATAGCTATTATTATAGATTTATTATATTATTAATATCTTCTAATTCACAGTATTTGTTTCTTGAAAAAGAGTACTTGATTATTATAATATCTTTCAGGTAAAATCTCAAACATACGACAGGAAAACAATAGATGGTATGGTTTTAAAAATGCTATGGGAGAAAGTGTACGCATCGTATGACGTCAAAAGTAAAGAGCTGGCGATAAAAAAACTCAGAAAGGCCGGTGAATACGATCATCTCATTCTTTATTTACAGAAGGTGAAAAAAGAAAAAGTGAAAAAAGTGATCAATTTAGTCGGTGAAGTTATGTTGGCGTACATGAGTTAGCCATGATTTATTGATATTTGGTTTTGAAATAGCTAATTAGGTTTTGTTATATATGATTTTAATTCAAAATATAAAATGAAGTAATTATATTTCATTTATTATTAATGCTAATTGAATGAAGTTAGTTCAGCCCTAATTTACAACTGTATGCTTATTGGAATTGTTTCTATGTAATAATAATGCAAGGTAGTGATAGCTCAGTGGTAACGCGCTCGCGTGGTGAAAACGAGTGAAGCGAGTTCAAACCCGGGTCTGGCACCTTAGATATTTTCATGTGCGAATTATTTTTAACATTATTACCACTTGTCTTACGGTGGAAGAAATCATCTTGAGGAAACCTGCATGTTTGAGAGAAACTAGCAAGTTTTTGAAAGACATGTGAAGCCTTCTAACCCGCACTTGGTCAGCGTGGTGGACTATGATCTGATCCTCTTCGCATTCAAGGGAGTTCCGTGCCCAGCAGTGGGACGTTAAAAAGAGCTAAATATATACATAATAATAACAATGCTGGGCACCGGCCTCCCAATAATTTTTTCAGACCATGGTTCACACTAATCTGGCCATATATGAGTTAGGGGACTTCACATATCCTTTGAAAACTAGTTTGATTCTTTCAGGTTATACTACAAAATCGCACCTGAAAATCTAAAAGGGCCGAAACCTTGGTTTTGGACATCAGTGTTACCATTGCTTTTATGTATATATATATTACAATAATAAACATATTTTTCAAACCATAATCACAATTTGTATACCAAAGCTTAACAAAGTATATATTTTTATCATTCTTTTAAATATAAGCTTCAAAATAATTTTAATATCTATTTTAGTTTACAAGATCATCTTTCTCTGAGTGGTCTCAAGTGGCTTTTAATTCATTAATTATATTGTTTAATTACATAAAATATAATACGCTACTTCAAGGATGTAAGAGAAAACCAGAGATTACTCCCTGTAGAACTATTATGTAGGGTCAAATTAAGTAAGGTGACAAAGTGGTCGTTACAGAGCAATGAACTTTGACTAAGTCTTGGACATCTTTTTATTTCCACTGCATAGGAAAGTTCAAAATTGGCCATGTATTGAAAATTTGAGGAAAATATATATATACAGAATTTACCTATCTATATAAAAAATACTATTGCGAATTTTTTTAAACAAAAAAAATCGGTTGATAAACAGAGGAGGAAATGTACTTAATTATTTTGCTTATTTGTATTAAGATAGAGTATAATATACTGTAAAAATACAATAGAAAGTATTTCGTTATTATCATTAAAAATTACTTTGTTTCCTTTAATACTTTCTCAGATCTATGCGCATATTTGACATTTTCAATAAAACTATCTTTTCGGATTTTTTTCGTGGGCTTATTTTAATTTTTGGTTCTCAACGTTTCGAAAGCTTTACAGAAATAATGGTCATGGCAGAGACTAATGATAAATTTAATGCTTATGTCATAGAATCATTATAATATGATTCCCATATATATTTTTTAGATATTTGTTCATTAACGACTTTAGCATATCTTTTTGGCTCAGCCAGTTTATTTTACTACATACATATGTGTGTAGATTGCAGACATCAACATTCAACATTTCAAATATTTTTATCATTCACATTTATTGTGGTATTCCATACATTTCAGCTCATATCATTCCAGAGCCTTGGAAGCTGCAAGATTAGAGTAGGAATAATATACTTGGAAATTTAGGTAAATGTAATTTTTCTATTCATACATCATTTGCTGGTCACTGTGTGTAAATTCGCTCGCGAGTTTATTTCTTTTCAGTTCACAATTATAAAATACTAATTTTTGCCCGCGGTCTCGCTCCCTTAGGAAGTAGGGAGGGTTGAAAGGTTGCTTAGGCCTGTGTCCGATCCTAGGATACAATTTATGTCCTTGCCAAATTTTATCGAAATATGTTCAGCGTGAAAAGGTAACAGACAAAGTTGGATAGTCTCAGTTTTTTATGTGCGTGAACGTGGGCTGTATATTTGTATATAATTTTGCTCCGACTGTAATTGTAACAAGAACAAATGAATAAATGACTTGTTACCAACCGATGACATGATGTCAGCCTAATTTCAACATGATATAGATACCTAATACAATTCACAATATATATGTATTTAAAGTTATATGTGTAGTGTATCAAATATCTGGTATCCATAACACAAGCTTCGTAGCTTACCATGGAACTAGATAGTGCTGTGTGTTAATGTCCAAACATAATATCTATTACTATTATTACATATCTATTAATTCTGAGACGAATCTGTACATTAAATATTTCTTGGAAAATCTTACTGAAAGAGTCATTATTATGGATACAGAGGCCGAAACTATGGTTTTTAAATTTTTTGTGTAAAATGCTATACTCAGACTTTATCACTTTATTAAAAATATCATTTTCTTTAATTTCTATAAATACGATATTATACTCGTACATCTAAGCCTTCCGGAAAAAAATCTCTAAATGGTAGTGAAAATTGAATCGCGCTAAGTGCACTAACCACGCTCCGCTCGGGTTCGCTCCTACATTTTAAGGTTAGTGAATATTTCTCATATTTTCCCGCAGTAAAAAGTATCCTAAATGTTGCCCCGGATAACCAGCTATCATCATTCCTCAAATCAAAATATATCTAGTTGTTATCTCGGGATGCGCTCCCCAGACACACAGACAGCCAGACACAGACAGACAAAAATTCTAAAAACTATAAATTCGAGCTCTGTATCGATAATACTGACTACTTCAATAAGATGTTCCAAAAAATATTTAATGTACAGATTCGAATCAGAATTTTATTATAAGAATAGTATAGATGAATTAACTGTTCGTTAGGGCATCTATTGACTGACAGTTATAAAGAAATAATAATAAAACTAACAAGTTCCTCAGTCTTACAATATACAAAGGTTATATACTTTTTCTGTTAATTATATACTATCAGTACCCGCGGCTCCACACGCTTCAAACTTCTGATATAAGCATCTTTTTACAATAATGTATGGAAGTCTGCCGGATTTGTTGAAATTTATGATTACTGCTCTGCTCCCTTGGGTAGTAGTATGATGATAAATAGTCTATAGCCTTCCTTAATAAATGGGCTATCAAATGCAAAAAAAATATATTCAAATAGGATTCCTGAGATTAGCGCGTTCGAACAAACTCTGTCTCTTTTCCTTGTGGAATAAAAAGAGTTTTCTTAACAACTTTTCCCATTCTCTATAGGTACAGAATTAACATTGTTGTGCTGAGAGTTGCATGTTTTTGAATAGATCTTGGAAGCACCAGCTTACAAGAGTCATTTCATCACGTATATTAGTAACGCGACAGAAGGTATAAAACTTAGCATACAGTATTTGTACTAATACGTAGTAAATTACATTTAATTTTATGTTGACATTATTTGCTTATACTACGAGTATATCATTTAAAAAAACTTTTTAACAAAAAAATAAAAATCGGCTTCAAACAAACACACTAAAAAGTAAAAAATAACTGATTGGTAGTTTTCATTTACTATATATATTTTCGAATTAAATATTTTATGATTTATTAAATATATTTATTTATTTAATAAATAATAAATATATTTATTTTATTATTTATTAAATATATTATTTATTATATATATTTATTATACTATATATATATTATAATTAAATATTTTCGAAGTCGGTGTGCTTTGGCTAAGTAATTAAAGCCTACCTATTAAATACATACCTAACTTCTGTTCTGAGATAACAAGAATTGAGAACCTCCTCCTTTTTGAAGTTGGTTGACAAAAAAGTACAATAACAATTTTAATGACAATATTTAATCAAAACTTTATTTAGTAAAATATTTTTTACCTATATACTTCAAATGTATAAATAGGCAAAGACAAAACAGCTCAGTACCTCTTTCTCCTTTGTTTGTCAATCGTTTCTTTTTTTTGTTTATTATCCATTGACGAGGTTTAGTGATAAGAATTAAAAATGCAGAAAACAATTAGCTTGACTCAGTTTGAAGTGACCCTACTTGCTGTGCCAGCGGTGGCGGTTTCAGTATCGTTGGTGGCATCCATTTGTGTGATGAGCACGAATGCTTGTACTTCAGTCATGGGTGTTTATATTTAAAATTTGTATGTATTTAAAGTTATATACGAAAGATATGTGTGTACCCATAACACAAGCCTCGTAGCTTACCATGGAACTAGATGGTGCTGTGTGTTAATGTCCCAACATATTTATTTATTATTATTTTTTTATATAGATAGGTAAAGACAAAACAATTTTATTTATAGTAATAATTTATATTAAAAATGGTCATTTTCGCCCACTGGACGAATAGTAGGATTTTATATAATAGATACATTAAATGTTAGGAATTAACACGAATAGTTTTTACTTAGAATAGGTACGATGTTGGAAAATGTACTAAATTTAAATTTAAATCAGCAACTGTTGAGTTTCTCGCTGATTCTTTTCAGCGGAACCCATTCCGAGTCGGTGGCTTCCCGAAGAACGACAACATTAGCACTTTTTAAATTAAATCGACGTTTGTTAAATACTTACTTGTGAACTCTATTTGATTAAAGTTTTTGAAATTATATTAATTATAATGTTTTTATAATATTCAACTAGTGACTTAACCTTGCTTCGCTCAGATACTTTCCGGAGTGCTCATGTGCTACTCCAGAACTTAGGCTATCTGGTTATACTAATTTAATCTAAATTTGTTCACCCGTATTAGTGTTAAGAAGCAACAAATATACGTACCAACTTTCGAATTTATATTATTAAATCAGATTTGCTTTAATTTATTGTATATGTGCTTAATTGTTGGTAGAATAAACATTTAAATTAATATGTAATATTGTAAAAAAATCTTAGTTACGAGTTACTGTGCGCAGTACTGAAAAGATTTTGATAGAGTAAATCAACGTACAATAGGTGGCACGGTTGCCATAATTGTATGAGCACAGCAGATGCACTTAATTAGGTCTATAATTTCATAATATGCGTGTATGTATGTATGTATGTATGTATGTATGTATGTATGTATGTATGTATGTATGTATGTATGTATGTATGTATGTATGTGTGTATGTATGTATGTATGTATGTATGTATGTATGTATGTATGTATGTATGTATTTATGTATGTATGTATATATCACTTGAAACCTAGGTGAAATCAGGGTAAATGGCGAGTAATTTTATAATTTTATTGCCTTTGTATTAATGTAAGTTATAAAAGTTATACTCGTACAAAGCATTTTGCATTAATAGTAACTTTTAATCGATGCATTCACGTATATTTGATGTATAAAACAAGTTTCCCTCCCGCTATCAAGCGTACATCCTATTCATTACGAGCTAATTGATCCTTAAATGTGGCTAAAAGTTTCTACTGGAGATAATTCAATTCCAACAAATTGTTCATTCCAATTTAAAATATATAATCGCATAAATTTCGTATGTATATAATTGCAACGGCTGTCTTATCTATACATATAATAAAATTCAAACTAAGTCGAATCTGTACATTAAATATTTTTTGGAAAATCTAATTGAAATAGACATTATTATCGATACAGAGTCCGAATCTATAGTTTTTAGAATTTTTGTCTGTCTGTCTGTCTGTTGCCGCATCACGAGAAAAGCACTGGACAGATTTTGATGAAATTTGGTATGATGATAGCTGGTTATCCGAGTCAACATATAGGATACTTTTTACCGCGCGGAAAATATCTCATTTCTAAGAAAAAGTACAAAAACAACAACATTGTAAGAGTATACTAATATGTAAAACCTAAGAATTTGGTTTTTGGTTATCTGGACGCGGGTTGAGCCGCGAGCAATGCTAGTGCACTATAAAGTTGTTGGTCGCACGCACGAAAATTTTGTGTAAATGAGTCGTAGTTAATTAAACTGGCTTTTATGAAGTCTCAAGTAATTGTAACATAATAAGGTACACTTGACAGTCTGACAGTTCAACGTGCTCAAGACACGGGAGTAAGCTCAGGTTTCTTCATTCTAAGTTTTAGGTTTCTAAGCAAGTAGGTATATCAAGATATTTTTAGTTCAAGCTTAAACTATGACTTAAGAGCTTAAAATTTAAAATCCTATATAATAATAATTGACTTAAAAGTAAATATATAAAATACTAGCGACTCTACCTCGCTCCGCTCGATTTCGTCCCTGGTTACGTTGAAAAGGTTAATATAGATTTCTCAGAGATGAGATATGTTCTTACAGTGGGAAGTATCCTATATATTGACCCGGATAACCAGCTATCATCATACCGAATTTCATCAAAATCTGTCCAGTGGTAACTCGTGATGCGTTCCACGACAGACAGACAGACATACAGACAGACAAAAAATCATAAAACTATAAATTCTCTGTATCAATAATAATGAAAATTTCAATAAGATTTTCCAAAAAAATATTTCATGTACAGATTCGACTTATAATTTTATCATATGTATAGATGTGTAAATCAATGTACAATATCTGAAATATCACCAAGCTATTAAAAAAGCTTTTAATTAAATTATATCATAAATAAAAAGGCCATTATTGATATCCTTAAAGACAAGTTCAAACTTAGTGAGTAAGTGCGTATTTAAGTGACATAAATTACGAGTGGTAAAATAAAATAAATTTTATCATCAGCGTGACGAGGACGATTTATTATCATGACTTACAAAAGACAGAACGCCGCTTTGCACTTTGCAGCCTTGCTAAATTAAGTTGTAAACCGACAGACCCGCGATTAAATGAAGTGGTCTAATGTGTTTTATTGCTATGTGAATTCGTCTGAGAAAACAAGCTATCAAAGACTTGTCTGAAAGCATATGAATGGATAGTAAAAAAGCGGATAGTAACAAAAACCTATAGTTTTTTTTTAATTTGCACGAACATGGTGTAAGCCTGTGTCCTTCCAGTCAATTTAAATACACGTTTCACGACTAATTTAAATAAAACAAAGAAAAGAACATCCCCAAAACCAAAAATATTAAACAGACACACGCAATTTTAAAAACTGTTCATTAATCGTATTTCTAACTATTTCTGAGTAAAATACTGATCTACTATTGCTATAAGGTAGATTATTTAAATGACAAAACTACTATACACAAGATTTTAAGATTTTGCAAGATAATGAGAACTAGATGTGGAGTAATTAGTTCATCCTTGCGTCAGTGCAAACCGCTACTCCTTGTGGTTTGATCTGTCATGTAGATGGACTGACAACGTAATTTACTATTAAATACTCTTAATTAGTAATATCTTGGATAAAGGCATTTTAGGGGATGTTAACCCTAAATATCTATAACTAGACCTTTGCTTCGCTCGGGTTCGTCCCTAGGTGCCTTTTAAATTAAAATGTATATAGTATGTTATCCTTAAGAGATAGACATATGTATGCCATCGCGGACTTTTCTGTGGACCTATATAGGATACACAATTCCACTATATATCATTTTGTTATAATATCTAAAAGGGTTTAGGCAGCGTTTTCGTTGAAAGCTCCCAGACGGCTTATTTTTTTCTGCACCCCCAACAAATATTGTAATATTTTAGCCGATATAAACAAAAAAATAACAAATTAGATACTAAAACCTTCCTCTTGAATCACTCTATTAAAAAAAACTATTATACTATGTAGTATCTATAAGAGTCGAATTACTATTGAATAAGTTTGTATGTATATGTGTTTATTTCTTACTCTATTGCGCTCAAACAGCTAGATGAGTATCGAACAAAGACCTCAGGTTCTGGAGCTGTACTGGCTATCAACTAGACTGGTAAAACCAATAACTGATTCTTACTTTTTATTTTTACTAAAAATGAACGATTAATTATTATTATTCTCTTTAATGCGTTAGAAATCACCAGTAATGAATAGGTTACTGTTAATAACGATTCTAAGGAACTTAATTGATCAGTATAAAAGGTTATTATAGGCTATTTTTATAAAAAAAAATTACATCAATCTAACTCTCTATTACTTGGTATAAGAAGAATAAACTGATAAAACATGGAAGGCACTTCTATACATATAATAAAATTGTAACTAAGCCAAATCTGTTCATTAAATATTTTTTGGAAAATATTATTGAAATAAACATTATTATTAATACAGAGGCCGAATCTATAGTTTTTAGAATTTTTGTCTGTCTGTCTGTTACCGCATCACAGAAAAGCCACTGGAGGGATTTTGATGACATTTGGTATGGTGATAGCTGGTTATCCGGGTCAACATATAGGATACTTTTTACCGCGGGAAAATATCTCATTTCTGAGAAAAAATACATAAACTACATTGTAAGAGTATGTTAACATGTAAAACCTAAGAATTTGTTTTTTGGTCACCTGGACGCGGGTAGAGCGGGTATAATATAAAATTGGTAAAAACAAGAATTTGGACAACAGCGGTAATGTGAAATGAGGTTCAGGGGAAAAATATCAGGTCTTAGTAGTCCACAATTCATCTCCTTTCATCATCAGATCAGCGCTATAATATCAGAATATTGAATTATGAACCAAATTCGCAAATGTAGAATGCTTACTACAATTTATAAATGAAAAAATCTATACTAATATTATAAAGAGGAAAGAATCATTCTTTTCTTTGTTTGTTTGTACCGAATAGACTCCGAAACTCCTGAATCGAATTAGATGAAATTTGATGAGAAGATAGTTTAAGAGCGTGCGAAGAATTTAGTTTTCATCCCGGAAGTCATTCCTTAAAGGCAGAAAATAGGGATGAAAGTGTTTGAATTGTATGGGAAAGCACCTTAGAGACGAACCTGAGCGAAGCGAGGTTGAGTCGCTAGTAGTCTACATTTTCATAGAAAATTTCAAAGATTATATATTGTTACTACTATTATAAGTAGGTACGAAAATGTGTTCGTTAGTTATTTCTTCCTTTAAAACAATAGAGCGAAGCGAAAAATACACATGTAGATAGATAACATCTTTTAGAGATATTTTGACCCGGAGAGTGTCGTAAGCTTCTTTTCTCCCGATGCAATGTTTTCCAGGAGATATTAGTATATTGTAAGTCTCTTAGAAAGTCTGGACAACAAACTGCAAAAAATAAAATGAGTTTATTTTATAACTAAATTATACATATGCGGCTTAATATATTTTACAAAGATTAAGGACGGTTTATTGATCTTAAAACTATATTTGATTAAATACACGATTAAACACATAAATACATCCTGACTTGTAGACATATGATGTTTATAAAATATAAATAAGCCTTAAGTATAGGAATAGGAAAATAGAATTAACCGAGATCGCGACCATAATCACCTTTGACCGATTGGTTACATACACACTACGTAATCGAATCATAAGCGCGACCGATGTATGTATATCATAGGCAAGACCATGGTCACCATATCAATTTCTCGTTACCTATCGTCTTATGGTCTAATGGACCAACATTAGAAAACATAGCTAATATTTGTTTGGGATAATCCTTCTCATAATATTATTGAAATTAATATCATACCCATGATTCCAACAGAAACACTCTAGTCCACTTAAATCCCAAGCACTGATTTCCCGATTTTCATATTTTTTTTAAATTTCATTTAATGTTTTTTTACTGAAATGAGATTTGAGAAAAAAATATATTTGTGTGAAGCTAGTACTGGTCCAACTAGGGAATAACCCTTCCCACTACATTACGTCGATTAATACATTAGCATATAAATTATTATAACGAATATGTCGTGTAAGGCAGCACTAGTTTAGCTAGATTTCGGTGTGGAGTCGGAAAAGTTACAATATATCTCCATAAAAGCAGACAACACGAGAACTGAGCGAACATAATGCATAATTATTGCTCCACCCGTAGCTTAGGCCAGGGGCGCGCAACTTTTATCAAATACTTATAAGACCCCCGGGCGAAGTAATTTTATTTTTCATTTTGAACTTCCTAACATTGTACAGTATAAGTATACAAAGTTTTTCCCAGTGGACAGTATAGGCTTATCGCAAGTTTTAAGGTCTAGAATCTTTAATGTGCTTTGTTGTTGGATGCTGGCGTTTCCATTAAAAAGCTTTTTTAAATTAAAAACTGGCTTAATATGTATGCATCTAATTTAGCTGTAAAATATGCAATAAGGTAGTGCTTGCAAAGTAGATAATATAATACAATGTGCATATTATATTATTATATTATTAAAGGAATTACCACACGTGTTTGTATTCAAAATAGTTTATTATTAATTTACTTTTATTATGAAACGAATAATTTAAAAAAAAATTAATGTGAATTATTTATTTTATTTTTTATTTTAAAGGACTGTATGAATGGATTGTAAAGGACTTCTCAGATTTTTCCGAGATATATTATTATTGAAAATCGAAATACAAGTTAGAACTACCGAGGGGTGCAGATATCTACATACAAAATGTTTGAAACATCTGTTTAGGCAATTCAAAATTTAAAACTAATGCCATAAAATCCCTGTACTACTTTTGTTTACAAAAAATCGTATTTTTGAGACAAAAATTAAATCTATTCAACCAAGAATTGCTTTGATTATTAATGTTGATATTTTTAATCGAAAGAGGTGTTATATCATAATTAGTGATAACAGAAATGTCTCTGAAAGCTAATTTCAAATTTAGTACACTTTTCAAAAAACTGAGTTTCATTTAAAAGCTAAAACTTATCCACTTGCAAAGCGGTCGTAATTAGTGGATCATTAAATTTCTCGCAATTTTCACTTGATTTTTTTTATTCACAAGAAAACGTAGCGTCTCGTTCTGAACTAGTTTTTTGCTGGCGCTCTATAATTTATCTGTTTTTATTTTTAATATTTTTGTAATGATTCTGGCTCTTGGGAAAACTAGAGTATTCAATTTATATTAATTTTTATGATGCTCTTTTAATGATACCCTAAGGCATGTTTAGGATTAAAATTTTAGTTAGAATTTTGCATTTACTACGTAAAGCAATGTTAACTATTACGTTAGCGTAGAGGCTAGCTAATACGGCTAAACATGGCGAGATCCTGAGCTTGAGGTCGAGACTGTTAGTTTGGTTTGTTAAATTTATTTAAATTTATTATCCTCAATAATAAAATATGGTAGCTTGTTTTTCATGTTTTAGCTCCGTACCACGAAAAGCACATATCACCGTTGGTCCCACACCGTCTCTCCCACTGGTCATGAACGTAAACGTAAAAACGTGAAAAGAAAGTGCGCTTGTGTTTGCGCATAAATTAGGATACTAATCTATCTATATCTGTGCTAGCTTAAATGAGATACACCACTGACATTTAGTATGAAATATTTTATGAAGTAAGAATTATAATGCATTATCTTGCTATTCCAAACTCTGTTGCAGTAACAATTAGCCCAAATCATCCCACTGCTGGGCAATGGCTTCCTATCCACGTGTGCGCAAGTACAGCCCAAACATTGCAAGCATGATCAAAATAAAGAGATGCTATGTATCATAATAAAGACGAGTAAAAATCATCCAGCCACTGTAACAGAAAATATTTTTTAGTAACTAGCGACTCACCCTCCATTCGCTTCAGGTTTGTTTTTAGACAAAAACAAATCTATCCAATGGAAACTGTAAATTTTTTCTGGATGAAAAGTAACTTATGTGCTATTCCAGACTTAAATTAATCTATCTCTGTGCCAAATTTTATCCAGATTGGTTCAGCTGTTCTGATGTGAAACAGTACCAAGCACCTATCCATTCACACAAATTTTAACATTTATAATATTAGTATGGATATCTTTTGTAAAAAAATAATGATCGTTTCCTCCTATGTGTATCAACTATAAATATCTAGAAAAAAAAAAGTTCTTTTAATCACATCCAATCATAGCCGAATTTTGTTATATAAGTAATTTTAACATTCTTACACCTGTGACCACAGTCACAAATGTGATGAAATGAAGTTATTATATTTTTTAAGTTAAGATTTCAACAATGATTCACCACAAAGTGATTATGTATAGATATGTAAAAATAGAACGAGAGAGAATTGTATATACAATATATTTTGTATTATGGAAACATAAAAATATATTAAAATTAAGCCTGCAGTGAAACTACTGTAGGTTTTATTCATATTTAATCGTAATGAAATTAATTTTTCCTGAACGATTTCGGCCACGGTAGCCAATCTCACTGAGATTAGCCAGATACGCAGGAGATATTATGTGCACAAGTGTACGCGCTGACACAAGTGCATTCTATTCTCGTACGTCCGATGGGACGATACTTCGACACGACCAGTGAGTTAGGGCGCAGGCCCGACGGTTTTACATGGTCTTTGAGACACACTTCCAACTTCCCAACTACGGACTGTTACTGAGAATTTCTTGACTGAACTTAGTCTGACCTGGAACTTGAACCCAGGGCCTCCGGGTCTGCGGCAGTACATGCTAGCCACTAGACCACCACAAGTTATAGTACTGCACTTTTTTTTCAATCTGTTTTGGACCAAAATGTAGTTTCATCTAAAAAGTAGTGGCGCATACGTTGCATTTATGGCATTTACTTAAAACTGTTTATACATTCTTTAACGCAGCAAAAAGATGTGCGTAAGTACGTTTAGATTTACCGGAGTTGTCAAGAAAACTAACGTCCAAACAAATTAAAATGTTTCAATATCTTGCGGTATCTAGTTTATTTGAATACCATAAAAAGCGTTCGAGAAGACGCAATATGAACCCAGTCTAAATGGAAGAAATGAATTCGATGAGAAAGAAATTTAAAATTAATCAAAACATATAGAAAAATAATAGCAAGTGAACACAAGTTTGGTAAATATCGCATATACAAGGTTGCAAAAATTGTATAAGTTTTAAAGAGAAGAGTTCAGATATTAAAATTTTATAAGTTTCAGTTCACGGTCCATCTTGATTTTACCTTCGCAAGGCACATGATAGATTGCGGGTTCAGCAAAGTCATTTTCGAACAATTTACTTCTTTGAATTTCAACCAACTTTGAATTAGTTTCAAAAGCTACTTCGGATTACATTAAAAGGCGATTTATATACACTAGGATATATATTACATTTTTTCACTTCAATTCTTCTGTACACAATCCGAACTTGTGGCTTAGCTTAAGAAAATTATCTTATTATTCTCATATATTTTGTAAGGCTAGAGTAATAATTTTAATGTAAATATGACTGAAGAACATTTATCTTCATCAATATATCAAACTAGGCAACAGATAAGTACGTTTTGACGGTTAGTTTGGAATAGATAGACTATATATTATGATATTATATATTATGATTATATATGATATATTATGATTACATGATGATTAGGTATGATGAGTTTTAAATCTTCGCATAAAACTTCCACCCCCATTTTTCCCTTAAATGATGATTTCCGGGGTAAAATCTATCCTATGTACTTTCGAGGGTCTCAGACTATCTCCATACCAATTTTCATCTATATCAGTTCAGCCGTTTAACCAACCAAACCAAACAAACAAAAAGAGTTACTTTCGCATTTATAATATTAGTGTCTATAACATTAGTATCAAATTATGAAGCTATAAATTCCATTGAATCAATAAGTTGCATGAAAAAACATTTATTTATTTTTTCGTCAGAATTAAATGTCACTGATATATACCTATGTATATATATTTTTCTGTAACTGTAATTGTGATAAATTATGTTTATTCAAATTAAATGATTTATGACGACACGTTTGGCTCAGTTTGTAGTGACCCTACTTGCTGTTGCCAGCGATCGCGGGTTCGAGTCCCGCTGGGGACATTCATTTGTTTGATGACGAATGTTTTTACTCCACTCATGGGTGTTTATATTTATAATATGTATGTATTTAAAGTTATAAATGTGTAGCATATCAACTATCTGCTATCCATAACACAGACCTCGTAGCTTACCATGGAACTAGATGGTGCTGTGTGTAATGTTCAAACATATTAGTTTTGTGATAAAAAAACTTCTTCCGCAAGGGTAAGGAGTATTTTTGAAAGATATTTTAATTAACAATCAAAGCTATTAGTAGCGGACGATTTTAGTTTTGCAATTAAATATAAATTGACTATATTTAATCAACTGACTTCCCTCATTCTGATCAATATTCATTTGTCGAGAGACCTTTTTGATTGTAAACATTTTGTATGTAAATAATATTAGATTAACTTATAAATATTAAACACAAGCTTGTCCTTCGATACGCAAATTCACTCAAAAGGAATACAACATCCCTTCAGAACCCAAGGGCCCTCCGAAGCCAGACTCGCATTCTAAGAGGTCTTCCTAAACATAACTACACTTTTTGATATAGCATTTTGAGTCTTTGAATAGCTCTTAGTATATTTTTATGAAGCAGATGAAATGAGTTTATTGAAGTAGTTGAAAGATATATATACATTTTATCATCTTTATAAACTAAATTTATAGTAATGCACTCGTTTGGAAAATTAAATGTAGGGGGTTCTAATCTCGGTTCTCGCACCTGTGATATTTTCATGTGCGAATAATTCTCAACATTAATAAAATTTACCTTACAGTGAAGGAAAATATCGTGACGAAACCTACATCACGTCTGAGAACCTAACTAACATTCGAAGACATAATATTGTGAAGTCTACCAAGATGTCTTTGGGCCACGCAATGCCAGAGGCCCATGCTCAGCAATGGACATTAAAAAGGCTGAATTGTTATTATATAGAAATCGTATTATATTCTTACATGTACAAGCAGTAGTAAATAAAACAAACTAAATGCATAATTAAGCCATGAAATTCAACACTGCTAACCTAAATCGTAGTTCATTATAAATTTGCTAGTTATGTTAGTATAATTTAATGGTAAATTCTTCTCCTAGATGAAATGAGATAGACAATATCTGTCTAAATCATTCCCGACTGAACCAAAGACAAGATGCTCTAAAATTTTACAAAGGTTTCCAGTTATCCTGGTAAAAGAGGTTCCTACAAGATTACTAAGAAATTTACTGAGAAATTTTGTTTCAATCAACAATACTCTATTTATATGAAAGAACTAGCGACTCACCCTCACTTCGCTCGGGTTCGTCCCTAGGTATATTTTTTTTTTTTTGTGCAGAACGCTAATTCTTTTATTGAAATAAAAGCAGTCTAAGTTACTACTTATAGCATCAACTACCTGCCAGTGAAAGTCTCATCAAAATTGGCCCACCCGTTAAGGAGATTAGTCGGAACAAACAGACAGACAAAAATTTTAAAAATTGTGTTTTTCTTATAAATACCGTTCCTTATAATTCCATATGCATTTAGTAAAATGCTGTTATTTTGACATCACAAACAGACACTTCAATTTTATTTATATGTATAAAAACGCAGAAACAATTTTAAAGAAATGTACATTCATAACGTCTGAAGAAACAGAGAATATATAAATATTTTATGAAATTTAATTGTTCGTGTAAAGCATTTAAAATGCAGCGAAGCGACTCTCTTTTGCTTCGCCACATTTTTAGAACATAATATGAGAACAAATTACACTTGACTTGGGCTTTACGTAGCGACACTACAAACTAACGTGGCAACGCCCACGTAAATTGTATAACTTATTGTCACGATCACAAAGGGTGATGTTGATCATCTACTACATCGCAAGAAGTTTGAGTCGTCTAAACAGGGTATTAATGATTGAGTAATAGAAACTTTAAAAATTGTTATCTCTAACACAGCTGCGGCGGCAAATGCTGAACTACTAAAGTTTCGTAAATACATCTACTTTTATCAAAATTATGCCTTAACACCATTTACTGTAGAAACCTAGGGCCAATGGATTTGAAATGGAAAACACTTCTTAAAAGATTATGTCTTCTAAGCAAAGCATCTTCACTTATCTCATCGCCTCTACAGAATTCGTTGGCTCACTATTACAAGGTTCTATGTTATAATTTTAGTACTTATTTAGTTATTAATGCTACAAGGTACTATGTGTCATTAGCTACAGTTTTGCAAAAACAAACTACTAGATAGCGGAATTATAACTACAAAATATTCAATTTTACATAGTTCTATGTTGTTTTTTTTTACGATAACAAAATAACGAAGTTCTATGTGAAAATTACTAAACTTCATTTAAAATTAACATAGAACCTTGTAACAGTAAGCCAACGAGATGACAAGAGACCTGGCTCGTTTTTCGCCCAACGAATCGGCAATGCCATCCAGCGGGGAGATGCAGCTAGCTAGCAGCTGCATTCTTACTACTATTCCACGCGGACATGAATTGTTCAGTAAGAATTAAGTATACATTTGTTATGTATAAAAAATCAAGTATATTTATAATTTCAATGTATTTCCTTTATTGTAAATAAAAATCTTATAAATAAAATATACCCTTAGGACTTATTAAAGCTTTTCTAACGTATTTTTGTATGAAGGCACTGTCTGTAACAAGTATATGGGTATTTCTCCGAGATTTCGTTCTTCATCTGATTAATCTGGCCTTAAAGAATAATTTCATATGAATTTAGTAAAAAGCTTTTATTTGACATTACAAACAGACACTTCAGTTTTATTTATCTGTATAAATGTAAGACAAATTAAAGTAGCATTTCACGTAAGATTTGGTGTAACATAATAAGAAGGACTTAGTATAATTAATGGCAAGGAAGTAAATATAACATAGAAACAAAATTGATTCCATTATTTTCTCGAAATAAGTATATTTCATTAGAAAGCCTATTATTGATATATTCATATTTGCTTTTAATTGTTTGCTAAGCGATATATTTTATTGATCAACTAAAATTTATACAGGATAAATCCGGTGTTAGGTTGAAAATATTATTTTGAATTCGGTATGATCTGGACATCGGCCAGTAATCTGCCTTTAAACACGTAGGATGCGTAATGAATTCTAGAATAAGTACTAAAATTTTATTACATATACTGATAATCTTAGTAGTTAATTTATGCAAATTGTGTGCCACTTAGAATGTTACCAGCGAGAAAAACCAAATAAGTATTTCTTTAATTAGCTAGATTCTTGCCGCATTTTTCATTTTTCACTTGGATTTGTAAGCGAGTGCGTTATATTAGAGCTACCGTTTAATAATTAATCATAATATATTATGTACTAGCGACTCACGATCGCTTCGCTAGGGTTTGTCCCTAAGTACGTTTTAACGGTTAGTATGGAATAGGTAGACTATATACACAAGGTAGTGGCAGCCCAGTGGTAACGCGCTCGCTTGGGAAACCGAGTGAAGCGGGTTCAAATCCCGGGTCTCGCACCTCTGATATTCATGTGCGAATCATTTCTTACATGATTACCACTTGCCTTACGGTGAAGGAAAACATCGTGAGGAAACCTAAATGTCTGAGAGATCCTAGCAAGTTTTCGAAAGTCATCTGAAGTCCGCCAACCCGCACTAGGCCAGCGTGGTGGACTATGGCCTGATCCCCCTCGTATTGAAAGGCGGTCCGTGCCCAGCAGTGGGACATTAAAAAGGGCTGAATACATACACATACTACATATACAAACATACACATAGAAAAGTTAGTAAGTACTTAAAAATAACTAAAAATCATCCCGTGAACAAGTGAGAAAGTCAAAAAGTGACAGGATCGCAGCCGAGTGCGGATTGGCCGACTTTTCTCTTCACTTCGTCTTTCATCTTACGAAATGAAGGTTCTTTCGGATATTTTCTGACGATATTTTCCTCTATGAATTTCGATGTAATTCTAAATATACCTTTTAACAAATACAGTATTGGAATCTGTATTTAAAGCTTGTCACTTGTTTAGATGTTTTGTAACTTTTAGGTACATGAGAGTCATCTATACATACTCGTATAATAAAATTGTAACTAAGCCGAATGTTTACATTAAATATTTTTAGGAAAATCTTATTGAAATAGACATTATTATCGATACCGACGCCGAATCTACAGTTTTTAGAATTTTTCTCTGTCTGTGTGTTTGCTACCGCATCACAGAATAACCACTGGAGGGATTTTGATGAAATTTGGTATGGTGATAGCTGATTATATGGGTTAACATATAGGATACTTTGTACCGCGGGAAAAAGTTTCATTTCTGATAAAAAATACAAAAACTGCAATGCAAGAGTATACTAACATATAAAACTTAAGAATTTGGTTTTTGGACATCTGAACGTGGGCGGAGCCGCAGGCAATGCTAGTATATAATAAGATGCACGAAATGTAACATAATCATATTATATTCAACGTAATGTACCATGATCCGTGTTGATCGATCCAACCGTATTAGTACTACGAGAATCAAGACTAACTCAGATTCAATATGGTCTTCTTGAAACAAAACTATTACAATGCGTAACGCTTTAAATCTTTGCAAACTATTGTTGCGAAGGATTTATAACCTCCGGTTAGATCCAGCTGTGGCAACAAAGTAATGTTAATTAACATTTTTAGTGTTTTATTTAATGATCTAAAAACATTGAGGGCCTTTTTTGTTTATTTGTCTCTTCTTAATTGTCAAGTTAGTCTAGGCTCTCGGTTACAGGTGGAAAGGTACAGGATTCGATTCATGGGTCAAGTCAAAACAGTTAGTGGCTGTTTTGTTATGAAATATTCAGTTACAGCTCGGAGTTGGGAAGGTAGCGGCGTCGTACCTGGAAGGGCTTATAAGCTTTTGGTCCTGCGCCTTATCACTCACCGTCAAGTTATTCCACTGGAATATGAACTTGTATCTGGACTAGTATAGTGTTATGTCATCTGTGGTCTGCAGATCATGCAGTTAGTTTCAGTAACATTGACCGCCGTAATAGAAATCGGTTTTTTGTCTGTCGCAAATATAAGACCTCAAAATGTTGGTTCAAGACGGTACTTTATCATATTAAGTCCTTATTTGTTCTTTATTTACTGAAAAAAAAAAAAATTATAAACAAGTATTTTCGTATGTTATCCTCTTATAAAAGAAAAATATTTCCATCATAAAATATGCGTATTTATTTATAAAATATTTACTGTAACGTACAATTTTTATTGAGCAAAATTTATCAGAACTGCGTTACCACTAGCATTTAGGTTGACCAGTTATAAAAGGTTCGGAATATTTAGAGCGCAAGTCCGATTTGCGTTTGGTGAATTATATGTGTTGGAATAATTTATAATTTACTTTTTACTTTTTGTTCCTATTCTTTTATAAAATATTTTACTACTAATTATAATAGCTCCCAAAATTTACTTTAATTGATTTATTAACTAACTAGCGACTCACCCTCACTTAGCTCGGGTTCGTCCCTAGCTTGCGTCTCCATTCAAACTTTCATCCCCATTTTCACCCACTTAAGGGAAGATTTCTGGAATAAAAACTATCCTATGTCCTTTCCAGGGTTTCAAACTATCTTCTTACCAAATTTCATTAAAATTGGTTTAGTAATTTCGGAGCATATTCGGTACAAACAAACATATCTTTCTTCTTTAAAATATTAGTATAAGTAAGTTAAAGATAATCAATTAAGTTTGGCTTAGAATTGTATTTCATCTTTATTATATGTTTTATTTTATTATAATAAAATTGTAACTAAGCCGAATCTGTGCATTAAATATTTTTTGGTAAATCTTATTTAAATAAACATTATTATCACAGAAAAACCACTAGAGGGATTTTCATGAAATTTGGTATGGTGATAACTGGTTATCCTGGTCAACATATAGAATACTTTTTACTGCGGGAAAAGGTCTCATTTCTGAGAAAAAATACAAAAACTGCAATGTAAGAGTATACTAATATGTAAAACCTAATTTGGTTTTTGGTCATCTGAACGCGGGCGGAGCCGTGGGTAATGCTAGTGAGCTATATAACTATTATCATAGAAGATAACTATAATATAGAGTCCGACTCGCACTTGGCACTCAGCTGGTATCAGATATAGCATAAACCATATTTTATATGTTTAAAATATAATTTATTAGTTTTCCAAAACTTACTCACTGTTACGTTGCCATTAGTTAAGATTTATGTCACAAAATTGAGGCAAACAACGCCTCCATGAGAAATGACGGATTGCTCTTTTATATTATTTATTTATAGTATTCCATCAGCGGTAATTCAACCTTTGACATATATAAAATCTGGTTACTGTATGTAATTAGGTATAATGAAAATTATCATATTCATTAAGATCTATAAATATAGTAAAAACATTGAGAAAAATTCATTATATTACTAGCGACTCACCCTGGCTTCGTTCGGGTTCTTTCTTAGTTTTTAAGATTAATATAGATTTCTCAGAGATGAGATATTTTTCCGCAGTAAAAGTATCCATATGCAAAGGTATAACAATAGAATTGAAATAGTGTCCAAACTTAAATGCTATTTTTGAATTTTTATTTTTCTGTTTTACCAATATCAAAATAACATTTGCGTTTCTAACACTTAACACTTATGACATTCTTTGTAACCCCATATATTCATTGGAAAATATTTTAGACCCCCATTTGCCCTCAAGTTTTCTTTAGAATCTATTTTCAATTAAATATATACCTAGTAACGTTTATGTATAGTATACTATTTTGTAGATTTAAATTGTTATCTTGTACTATTCTGAGGGTCCCTATTTATGCAACATTACAGCCGTTTAGGATTTATGATCTCCGGTCAAACCGAAGCGAGCCCTCCTGCAAGTTACTGTTAAACTCAACCTTTTCACTCCATTTCATTTTCAGTCGGTGACAATATAAATTGTTTCTGGTTGTATAGATTGTAATTTTATATTAATTTATTTCAGTATATTGGGATTGGTATTCTGTATTAGAATTGAAATAAAATGAAAGTTTTTAATTTATTTTATTATAGTTGCGTAAACTTTAAAGATAAATTTCACCATTTTGTATGTATGTAAATAATATTTCAAACTATTTTTAAGCTAAATATTCATCGACAGCACTAGTATCTTACTTTTGCTTCAATCGGGTATACCTCTAAGTAGTATTGGTCTACCAGTATGCGTTATTCTGGGTGACATTCCGTGTTCTAAATTTCATCCAAATCCAGGCGTATCAGCTTTCAAGGAGTAACGACTACTCGTATAAACAGACATACAAATTTTTGAATGTAGCCGGGTAACTACTATTAGTTAGCCGATTTATCATTGAATATATAGAAAACAAAAATCGACTAAAACACACATAATAAGAAAAAAAAGAATCACAAATTACCTGAAAAACTTTAAGAAATAAACTCTAAACTAATTTATATATTTTGTCGCTATAAAATCATCCTTATTATTAAATATCCTTAATAAAATATTTAAAGAAAACAAATATATGGATAAGATATTAAAAAAAAAATATAAAAACTCATTTCATCGTCATTATGTACTCGTGCAGATGGACTTCAAGATATTTCACAACTTTAAATAGCTCTTGGACTAAAAGCCACAGTGCATTATCCGATCGAAACTGGCCCAGCGAAAGCGTGAAACTAATGGACCGTGATCGTTTTAAAAGAACCAATGTACGCATTAAATGCCTCTGAGACCGCTAACCGCAATGTAGTATAAAAATATGCTGAGCTAATGCTTGGTCGCTTTGAACTTCAGTCTAGTGGCCTGTACCAAGAAAGGAAGTCTGTAATCTTCAAAGCGAAGTAAACGCAGCACGAAAGAATTCTAAGACTTTGACTTATGTGTATGTTATCATACTTTAAAGGACATTTATCTTCTTGGAATACAGGTTGTGACCGCTTAGAAAAATTCTTCTATCTTCGAGCTTTCAAATATGTTTAAATTTCCACAAGAATATGAGAAAATTAACAAGAGCTCTTTTGGCTAATACTACGATAGCTTTATTTTTTTAATACACAAATCATAAAAATCAATCATATTTAATATACATATAATAAAATTGTAACCAAGCCGAATCAACACATTAAATATTTTTTGGAAAATCTTATTGAAATAGACATAATTATGGATACAGACGCCGAATCTATAGTTTTTAGAATTTTTGTCTATCTGTCTATCTTTCTATGACCGCATCACAAGAAAACTACTTGACAGATTTGGATGAAATTTAGCTTTTTGCTGCGGGAAAATATCTCATCTCTGAGAAATCTGTTAAAACGAAAACGTTAAAACGTAACAAGGGACCGAACCTGAGCGGAGCAAGGGTGAGTCGCTAGTATAGTATGTAAATAGAAAAAAAGCGATGGTAAAAAATATGTTACAACCAAATATTTATATTACAGATGAATGAAAAATTAATTTTGAAATCTCATATTTTTTTAAATCCTACAAACACTTTTTTCTGCATTATTATCAAGGGGCTAAAAATTAAAAATATCAGCTGGTTTTACTGAGGCTGGTACAATTCAGGAATTCTGTAAGATGGCTAATAAAAAGTAAAAGTCACGATTAGGTGGGTTTTATTGACTGAAAATAACTGAAACATCTGTACTAAACGACGGTGGTGTTAAAGTATACAGTAATAGTATAATTTCTCCTAATCCGCAAAAATTCTAAATTCATCTTACTTATATTCTATAACTAGCGACTACCCCTCGTTTCGCTTGGGTTCGTCCCTAGGTACGTTTTAACGGTTAGTATGGAATAGATAAACCATATATTTACTATATAATATAAACTATATATTTATAATTTAAACTACATATATATTTTTTTGAGCTTTTTTATAGTCTATAGCCTAAAAAGATAAATAATAAACAGGCTATCTAATGCAAAAGATTTTTTCAAATCGGGTTAGTAGGTTCTGGAGATTAGCGCGTTCAAACAAACAAACTCGGCCTCTTTAAAATATTAGTATAGATTATATTATATTACTTTTGTATTCACTATATAGATTTTTCTAAAAACAGCACAAAAGAATTGAAGTTTTATCTTATATTTTTGAAAATGAAAGGACTTTATTGTTGAACTACAAAATAAGAAGAAAAATAAATCCCATTTTTGCCAAGTTAAACGTATTCTATATATAGGATATAAAAATCTGTGGCATTATGAAATGTTGGTATTGCCTGCGATTCTGCGGCCTTCGTTTTACACTTTGCTAGACGATCGCGAAATATTTTTTCAATGATTACTTACTTTTATAGGGTGACAGTTGACACTGTATTGAAAGTATCTGAAGAGTCCTGCAACCTACTATGTTACACATATAATTTATGCACATAGTAACCTTTTTACTGATTCTTACAGTAAACGACATTATACTAAGCTATGATGAGAGCAAAGAATGGGAGATGTTATTGTATTTCAGATATTTGTTTCTTTTTGGTTCAACCCCTTTCAGATACCAAAGTATATTGCCATGATAATTTGAATAAACATAGAAAAAAGAATATTTCTTACTACATTAAATTTTTTAATTACCATAAAATATCAAGTCTATTACAACAAATTAGCTTAAGCAACACAAAGGATTTTATAATATATGAAACAGATGGTCGACGAGTATTTTATTCTTTAAACTCCTCAGCAAAATAAGTGAATTTTATTTAGAAAGAAGACTGCTTAGTTGTGGGTACTTTTTCATTATTATTTTCATATCAACGCTACCAGAGTCAAATCACATATCTGGAGATAAATCCTAAAGATTTATCAGACAGTATTGTGCCGGGTATTGTAGAGAGGGGTTAGAGGAATCTCGTCGATTCATCAAATGGATCAGTACGTGTCAGCGCTTAGATGCGTGTAACGATATATTATGTTTCGATACGCTATTGCTGTGTCAGTTCTGCATCGGTCGTTGATTGCTGTACAGATTGTGATTGAATTGACTTGCTTGTTCAATCAACATTGAGTTCTATCGTTACATTTATGTATTGGCTCGACGAGTTGGCAATGTAAATTATATCCATAATGTATTATATATATATATATATATATATATATATATACTTATTTAAAAATAATATAAAAATAATACTAAAATTCACCCTCATAAACACTAAATATAACCTTAATAATTACACTAAATAAACCTTAATAAAAGGAAACAGAAATTATATAATTACTTAAGTAATTCTAGATATTATTATCGATCTTATACACATAAGGACAAATAAGTTTATATATTTTAATAATTATAACCAGTTGTTTTGCGCAATACTTTTTACTCAATAGTTTACTGATCACCTATCATATGAAACCTACTAATCTTTTGAACTACCTACTTATCTATTGAAGTTTGTATGGGCAATCAACCTAGGGAAAAACCCGAGCGAAGCGAGGGTGAGTCGCTAGTAAATAAATATGTCGGGACATTAACACACAGCACCATCTATTTCCACGGTAAGCTACGAGGCTTGTGTTATGGATACCAGATAGTTGATAAACAACACATATATATAATGTATATAACTTTAAATACATAGATATTGTAAACACCCATGACTGGAGTACAAAGATTTGTGCTCATTAAACATATGAATGCCCCAAGCGGGATTCAAACCCGCGACCGTTGTCATAGCAAGTAGGGTCACTACAATCTGAGCGAAATGTATCGTCAAATGTAAATAGCTTCAAATCAACAAAACAACGGAAGGTCACTAATAATTAACCTTTTTAGTAATCTATACTAATATTATAAATGTAAAAGTTTGTGAGTACGGATGTATGGATGTTTGTTACTCTTTCACGCCAGAACGGCTGAACGGATCTGGATAAAATTTGGCACAGAGATAGATTATAGTTTAGAATAACATATAGGCTACTATTTATCCCGGAAAAAGTGCGGTTTCCGTAGGATAGATTTGTCTTTGTTTTTCTAGAGGCGAAGCCGATCGAAGCGATGGTGCGCCGCTAGTTAAACTATAGACATGCAAAACAGAGGAAAGTTAACAAACAATAATTATTATAAGACAAAGTTAAAAACACAACTAAAGACCGAGAACTAGTCAAATATTTAAAAGGATATTGCGTTTATTTGTCTTCAATCTCCTAATAAACAAAATTTTCGTGTCACATTGTTTGTAACAAAACTCCTCCGAAACGGCTTGACCGATTGTTATAAATTTTTGTGTGTATATTAAGTAGGTCTGAGAATAGGACGTAAACTATTTTTCATACCCCTAAGTGATAAGGGTGGTCCACCCCAAAAATTATTTTTTTATTATTTGGACATATTTTTTTATGATTCTGCATTAAAAATACATACAAACCTAAATGTTCACTAGGGACGAACCCGATCGGAGCGAGGGTGAGTCGCTAGTATCTAAATAAAATATTTAAGATATACAAAATAAGTCGCTACCTATGTTTTATATGAATATTAATATTGCCAGCACAAATAATCAAAGAAAGCTTAATTTACGAGAAAAACATATTAAAAATGTGACTTAACATATAATCAAGTGTAGCAAATTTGATTATTTTGCCAAATTGATAAAAGAAATACCCATAAACGTTTTAGCTATAATTAAAAAATGAAATTCAGAACATCAGTATTATCAGTATATATTGACACTTAACCTATATAACTTTGTATTTTTGAGGGGCTTCCGTTTTTGTGCTCTCGATTTACATCGGTTATCTCAAAACGTGCAAAAATCTTTTTGGCTTCATTCATTTCGTTGATTAACTTTTTTTTCTCGGCTGGTCTTAATTTGCTTGTTATATCAGGGCGACGTGATTCTGCTGATGCTAAACCCAGTTTCATTTTAACGATGTTTTTTAATTTTTTGAAGAACCTCTAATATTTTTTATTGCAATTTTGTTGTCATGTTCAAAATTATTCTTTTACATCTTTGAAGCTTAATACTAATATTTTGTAAAAGACGTTTGCTAAATTTATATCAGTAATTTAATTATTTTAAATAGATGTCAATCATTATCGACTAATTAGTTAATTTAGTCACTTGAATAAACAATATTCCTAAACATGTTATATATATATATATATATTAATAAGTATTCACTAAAAGGTTGAGAATGTACCATTGTAACCACAATTTAGCATATTGTATTTATTAGCTACAGCTCAGAAACTATTAATATCGTATTAATATTTATAATTATGAAAGTTTACATGTTTGGATGGATGTTTGTTACATGATCACGCGAGAACGGCTGAACAGATCTGGATGAAATTTGGCACAGAGATAGATTATACTCGTAGCCTGGAATAGCATGTAGACTTATTATCACTTAGGTGAGCCGTTAGTTTATCATACATCTAAAGTTACATTCATAACCTTCTTTTATCAGAGTTGAGTAGAGTCCAATTAAAGCTTTTTTCTAAGAGTAAGCTCCGTTATAAGACTTTTATCATGAAAAGTTAAATGTGAAACATTTTATTTTCCTAGAAGTATTAACTATCTAAAAGCTACATCGTACCACTTCAATAATTCTATATACATTTTGTAAATCGTAATGTTTTTAATTTTATATAAAAGCTTTTAGATATACCTTTATTTGTATTGAAAAGTTAAGTTAGTTTTATACTGAAGTGACTGCTTGTTTAAAGACGTCAATCTATAGAACTGCCAGTTTTGGAAAACGGGCTAGAACGTAGCTACGTAAATAAATTACACGAGTGAAGCCGCAAGTAAAATCTAGTTCTTATATAAAGATCTGTTACTTTATAAATCAGAAATTTTAAAGGTTTTTACATTAAAAAAACAATAAAGTAGAATTTAAATGGAATTTATAGGAAGATTTTAATTCTAAAAGCGTTTTTTTTTTAGAAATTGTTGTCATGTTAACACATTAACGTGAGTCCGCTTAGTACAAACGGTAAAGTCAAACAATATATAACATGAACTGGCTAAAGGTGAGTCAGACTCACGCTAGATGAATGAGGTACTTATTTAGGTAAATATGGAACTTGGTATGCGAATTTAACTGGCACTTTACCGGTTTTCTCCTGTATCCTTTTTATTTTTTATCACTGTTTCCGCCTTCAAAGAAATATTCACTTCTTTTAACAATATGCGGTCACCAATCTAATAGTGCTACTTTCTTTGGAACTTAAAGTTATTTCTGAAGACCCATTGGTTCGATCTGTGTGATTCCTTTTTGAGATTATTATTTATTTTACATATTTATTTACATATCATGTAGTTTAAAATATCGATAACTAGCGAATCACACTCTCTTCGCTCGGGTTCATCCCTAGGTACGTTTTAACGACGGTCAGTATGGAATGATAGACTATATGTATACCTATTATATATACATACATAGGCACAAAATAAATAGTTCTTAGCTTTTCGATTTTCCAGCTCTTTTTCTTTTTGAGACACCTCCACAACAAAAAAAATATTCAAATTAACGTCAACATACTATATATATATATATATATATATATATAGATAGATAGATAGATAGATAGATAGATATTTAAGAAATTTTATAAGAAAAAAATCGGGTTCCACAATAGATTTCTAGAAGCCGCTGCTTGCTGGTGGCGGCGTGAGGCCTGTACAAAACAGGCGAGCTAGAACATTAGTAAATAGTTATTTTGAATAACTACGACTGCCAACTTCACCGATATTGTGTTATAGACATGGCACATTCTATTGCGGTACTTTTTAATTTCATTCACATAAATTTAAATCAAAATAAGATGGGCTTGTTAATGAGGCTCTTGGGTTTAGATATGACCTTTTATTTCGACCGACTTACATTGTTCACTTTCAATTCAGGTTAATTAGAAACGTAATTGACACCAGCGGAATGACACAGATTCATTCGGTGCACTAAAATAGCCTTTTTCTGGCGTGAAAGACGTGTACAAGAGGGTAACGATTCTGTCTCCGCATATTTACTTAGAAGTTTTTGATTTTTTAACTTCTTTTAACAAATTTCTGTCTTTTTTTACTATGCTATTGATGAACACCCTTATGATAACAATTTATCTGCTTAAATTCCACATATTATTACTAGGGATGAGAAATAACATAAAAATACCGTTAATGTAAATTTAAAAAAATTAGGTAAGAACTAATCTTTTTTTATCACGCTTGAAAAATCTGGTCGGTCATAATAAAATCAAAATAAGCAAAAAAGAAATAGAGAAAGTAAAATTTTAATATCTTGGAACATTAACACACAGCACTATCTATTTTTAGTTTAGTTTCAAGATAAGCTACAAGACTTGTGTTATGGATACCAGATAATTGATACACTGCGCACATAAAACTTTAAATACATACATATTATAAATGTAAACACCCATGATCGGAGTACAAACATTCGTGCTTATCACACAAATGAATGACCCCAGCGGGACTCGAATTCACGACCGCTGTCACAGCAAGTACAGTTACTACAATCAAAGCCAAACGTGTCGTCAAATGTGAAACGTGTTGTCGGAAGTGTGCCTGAATCCTAATACTTGACGCTACATTTCAAAGATCACACCCATGCAAGGGATGGCGTGAACATATATCATGTTATTTATTTAATCCTTTACAAGTCTTTCTTACTTCACTTTATTCTTTCTTTAACGGTTTAAATATCATATTTCTAGCAACCGTCGGCAATGGAAATTTTCTATTTACTTCTTATAATAGACTAGTAACTCGCCCTGGATTCGTCTTGATGTAAAGATATATAGATTAATACATATTATTATGTATATGTTTTCATGAATTTATTAATATTAAATAATTAAATGCTATTCGTATTCAAGTTGGGATGATGATATTTTAAAAAATTGTATAAATTTTGTGAGCACAAAAATTTTCATATTATTCAATGAAATTTGAATGAACGCACAGATTGACTATATAACATGATGATAAAATACATAAAAAATAAATAGATTATATAAAATATTTTATATAAGAGTTTATTACATTATTTAAAACAAACAATAAATAATTTCTTCCTAACATTCTTGAAGTCATGTAGCCTTGTAATTATATTTTTTTAGTTAATGTTGTCCTTTTAGAAAGTCAATCTATATAATATTATACGAGTAATTTTAAATTTAAAGGACAAAGTTTCAAAAAAAATCGCAATAAATCGTTTCGTCAAAATCGGTCCAGTCATTTCAGAGAGTAGCCGGAACAAACAGACAGACTGACAGACAGACAGACAAAATTGTAAAAAATGTTATTTCGATATATGTACCATGTATAGATTTAAATTCGAAAACAATATATTTGTGATTATTGTGTTGAATTTTACAATTTAAAAAGGCATATTTAAAAGAAAAGCTCCATCTAAAAGTTAAAACAAAAAAAATAATTATCCAGCGGCTTCCTCGTCCCATAGCAATATATTAGGTTAAAACATATACTACCATTTTAAATATCTTTTCCGAGGTTTCACGGAGTGGAAGGAGGCGTGAGAATTCACTCGCGGGCCAAAGCGTTTCTCTAATTAAGCAGACCTATTTTTTGTCGGTACGCGGCCCAAGTGTCCGATGTTCGTAATTAATGTGCCTTCACGACGTTTTGGAACACTCGTTTGGCAATTGATATTTTATTGGGCTTAGTATCTATAGTTTGTGAGACAGACTTTACGGTTATTATGATTATTGATGGTTAAGTTAGTTAAGTTAAAAATTTAAGTTACTTTTTGTGAATAATTAGATGTCAAAATTTCAAAATTTTTGTATAACTTTTTTGAAATAGATTCTTAGAAAAATGTTTTTGTGATTATATTTTGGTATTACATAATATAAAGAAAAGTAAGTACGTGCTTTAAAATTAGAATGTTGAAAACAAGAGCAATGAGCTCATATAATTCTTACAATGCAATGAGACTGAAACTAATATAATAACAATTTGGTTCTTGTAAATATTTAAATGACCATATTCTTATAAAATAGCTATATGAAGATAAAAGTAGTTAAAATCTATCAAATAAACAATTTATATACAAGTTTATGAGATATCTTTTGAATAATTGATACATGAAAGGTACATACACAGGAAATAGGCAGAGACAAAATAGATCAGTATCATTTTCTCCTATGTTTCAACCAATATTCTTCTTTGTGTTTAGAAGCTTTTTTGATTAGAAATATTTACCTATATAAATTTTTTTTTGGTAACAGTTAGTTTTTTTGTATAGATAAATAAATTCTATACATATATGTTTTCCTCAAATGTTCAAAAATGATTATGGTCGAATTTCGAGCACTAAGCGAACACTAGTTAAATTAATCAGTGTTAGGAAAGACTTTTGTTATGTCGAATAAGCGATTGGCAATAGTCTAAGATCCCGATTCTTTTTCTAGACGAAATATATTTTTTAAACCATAAAACATATTAACAAACAAGACCCAGGCGGTTTGTCACCAAAAATTTGCTCCAGGCTATTTTAAATTAAAAAACATACATTTAAATTATTATTCGTCTGAAAAATGACTGATGGGTCCACATATGTAGATAGTAATATCCTAGCATGACATACACAAAACAGCATACGCCATTTTTGAAGCCGGTCAATATAATACTAACAACCAAGTGGACTTACGAAAGCAAAATATGAAAAATGTTAAAGGTACAAAAAGTGCAATGTAGTGAAAAGAATCCGGAATATACCAGAAATGTTTCCTAATACTTAAGAGAGCTGGAGAGCCAATTGTTTGGACCCAAACGTACGGCGGGACTTATGTTTTTGGCAGAACGCCCGTCTCCGTATTTATTGCGCATCGTTTATCAATTATCTACTGTCGAAACGCGGTAATACAGAAAGTTTTGATTTACGATGTTCTTAGATGTATTGTCGTTTTTGTGTGGAAATAGTTTTTTAACGATAGTTCGGTTTAGAATTATAAAAATGTAAAAGCTGTGTGTGAATGTTTGGTTATGGAATGATGGGCGAAATGATTTTGATGAGATTTTATGAGATAGGAATTTGATTAACCAAATGAGCAGTTTTGATATTTTTTATTATTTAAATAATATTTCTTGTTCAATATATTTTGTATTTCAGAAAAACTTTTGCTTGACAAAATATTTAAAAATCTAATTCAATATTAATTTTAAATACAGCAACAGAATATTTTCAAACGACATTTCAGGATCTCATAGTAATTAGTGGAGAGTATGTATCGTCAATAGACCAAAAAATAATAATTAAAAAGACACGTCTGAAGCTTGCTTTATACATCCTAAGAAAGTTGTCAAAACATTTCTAAAGAGCCATCGAAATTACTTGAAGTTTCGAAATTCAGACAAGAATAGTTAATCGTAAATTGTCGTGTGTAAGAGTGAGAAAGGAACAAAAAATTCGAAATTACTAGAAATGTTCCGAATTTCGAATACTAGGATGTTCTTTGTTTATGCATATTATAAAAAGGCTGGCAGTGTGTTCAGAGATCAGTTGAATTCCGAAGTTAAGTGAAGATTGAGAAGAAGTACGAAAAAGTAAAAAAGTGAAGTAAAATGGCGTGAAGTTATATTGAAAGGGTATCTAGTGTTAAAAATTAGTGTTTAGTGGTTGAGTTTAATCAGAACTGTCTATACTGCGCGTGTTAGTGAAACTCCATAAATCACTTATTTTAATCAAGAGGAATAAAACATCAATAGTGCAAAAGACGTGCTTTAATTTCTGATCCCCGACTTCATAGAACGTAACAGTTATATTATTAGATTTTTTTTCACGTTTTGTGTAAACAAGTAATGGATACTATCAATTTGTTTTGCTTCTACAATTAATGTTGTATATCTTGAGAAAATCATAAATATTTTATACTAGCATTGCCCGCGGCTCCGCCCGCTTACAGATGACCAAAAACCAAATTCTTAGGTTTTATATATTAGTATACTCTTACATTGCAGTTTTTGTATTTTTTCTCAGAAATGAGATATTTTCCCGCGGTAAAAAGTATCCTATATGTTGACCCGGATAACCAGGTATCACCATACCAAATTTCATCAAAATCTCTCCTGTGGTTTTTCTGTGATGCGGTAACAGACAGACAGACTAAAATTCTAAAAACTATAGATTCGGCCTCTGTATCCATAATAATGTCTATTTCAATAAGATTCTCCAAAAAATATTTAATGTACAGATTCGGCTTAGTTACAATTTTGTTATATGTATAGATAAATGACATTTTCGTTAACGTATTTAGAATCAACAGTCTATATTTCAACGTTTATTTGTTAGATTAATCGCGCTTCACTAGAGAATGTCTGAATGGATTTGAATGTGTTAATTGAAATACCGATAACAATTTCATTTGAAAATTTAACTATCAATAAGTCAATTCATATGAAATATATAGCTTAGCCTTCTTTTTAGTTAGATTTAGTATATAAAAGATAATAGTATTATAAACAAATAATCTATCCCGCAGGAACTGTACCTTTTTTCCGAGATACAAAACCTATATGCTATTTCAGACTATAATCTAACTTTGTAGCAAAATTCATCTACATCCGTTCAGCCGTTCTGGCGTGATTAAGTAACAAACATCCAAACATCCATCTAAACTTTCACATTTATAATATTAGTGAGATTATTATATTAAAAAATGAGCAAATTCATCCGGCCATTTAATAAGAAAACTTGCTTCGAAATTCTTTTAGCTAAAATCATTGTACAATGTTATGCCGATGCTAGCATTCCATCACAACCAATTATTTTCTCTATCTGTCAAATAATAGAGGGTTCTGTATCGTAATACCCGATCGGTATACCCCTTTGTGTAATGATCGAAAACTATTAAGTGTTGACAATAGTCTATCCAATGCATTGAAAACTAAATATGAGGCATGCCATTATATGCCTTATATAGTGTGCATAAAGCTTAAATGTTAAAGTATATTTATATATTATATATGTTTACTCGTATATTGTGAAATGACATGAAATTCATTTTATTCGGAGCAAAATTTAGTGTAGGAAACATTTCGGATAATTTGCACAATTTTCAGCAAAGTGCTAAAAGCTGGGCTTCTTATTGAGTTAAACAGGGTTTTACTGCCTTTATTCAATTATATTTGACATTTTTGTTTTAAAAAGAAGCTTATTTGTAGGTTAAATAAAATTTAGGCAATACTTTCTTAGATTTACGCTAATATTTATCATTTTAAATAAAACGATGTTTTTGGATTTTTCAGGCAATAGTCCACCGCGCTGGCCAAGTAAGGGTTGTTGCACATGTCTTTCAAAAAGTTGTTAATATAACTACGACTATATCAATAAAAATAGTTTGTGTTTATGAAAAACTTGGTTACTTCCCCATACAAAGTTTCATTCGTATTTTCACCCCCTTAAGAGATAATTTTCGGGATAAAAACTATTTTATGTCCATTCCAGGATCTCAAACTATCTCCTCACCAAATTTTATTTAAATTGGCTAAGTATTTTCGGACCTTATTCGGTACAAGCAAACAAACATAATTTCCTCTTTATAATATCAGTACAGATGTAAAAACTACACTCAAATGCTTTGAGTCCTTCTAACGTACAAGCAAGCAAGAAACACATTCACTCAGAAACTTTCGCATTAGTAATATTATTATAATGAATGGTTATTTCCCCAATGCTGATATCAATATTGGCTTTTATAAAGAGAGTTCTTAGGTTTCACAATTTATTTTATCCTTTTGAGCTATCTTATAATAATAAAGCAAACCTTAAGGATTATGGAGTCGCTTCTTTTTGCTACAGATTTCTATATTTTAAATATTCGACTATAAAGAAAGATAAATATATACATAGTTCATGATATAGAAAGTTAAATGGAAATTTCGTCTTGCCAAAAGTTATTTCTCATATACGAGATAATAAAAATGACAGCGCACTGCTGTATAGCATATTAAAGTGTACACTGAAATGAGTTGTATAACTCATACAAGTTACAACAAGTACTTGTATTTCTTAATTTGCTGATTGAAAATATGTAATTCAACACTAGTTATATAAAAATTATTATTAGGTATTAGTTTGAGGAAAATGTTCCCATACATATGAAAGCCTCTTATCTAAATTGTAAATGTTTTTATTTTTTGTTTTTTGTTAATTATATGCACTGATTTATATAATCCATACTAATATTATACACGTGAAAGTAACTCTTTCTGTATGTTACGTTTTCACGCCTAAATAGCTGGTCCAATTTTGATGAAGTTTGGTAAGGTACAAGAGTGAGAGCTATTTCATAATAGGGGTTGAAAGTTTGTATTGGGAACAAATCAATTCTCAAGTTAAGGACAAAAAATTATTATACCTTATAATTTTGGTAAGAAATAAAGAATATTTCGACGTTTATGATAATCAAAGTAAAGGGATAATTTAAAGTTTTTAAAGTACTTACTTATTTCTCTAAACCTATGTACGTATTTATATATAGTCCATACTAACCGTCAAAAAACAGAAACTTAATTTTATTATATGTTCAGACATTTTAAATAAAAACATCGTAATATGGACGATGAAAGTAGCGGTGAGTTCAAGTAGGTGGGCACTCGGCGCAAAAATACGGTTACATTTCATGTGAACAACCTGACGTGGTGTGTGCATATAACAAATAATTGGCTTTATAACTGCTTTATGCTTTTGCTGCATAAAATAGATGACTGCTTATTTTGTTTAGAGATCTAATGTAAAATACCATTTCGTAATTTTGTGGAATATATAATAATTCCATTTGAGAAAACCTTACCATTTCTAAATACTTAGTCTCTCCCGTGACCATGATGCTGTAAACCTTCGAAACGTCGGAAACCAAAAATAAAATAAATCGGTGAAAAATAAAAAAAAATAGTCTTCACCTTCGCTCCGCTCGATTTCGCCCTTCTTTACATATTAATATTTAGTCTAGGTTTTACAGAGATGATATATTTTTCCGGAGTAAAAGTATTCTATATGTTGACCGGATAACCAGCTATCATCATACCATATTTCATCAAAACGATCCAGTGGTTTTCTCGTGATGCGTTCTCAGACAGACAGACGGACAAAAATTCTAAAAACTATAGATTCGGCTTATGTATCGATAATAATGACTATTTCAATAAGATTTTCCAAAAAATATTTAATGTACAAATTCGAGTCAAAATTTTATTTGATGTTAAATATTATTAGATTTGAGAAAGTATCTATTATAAAATACCTTTTTGTCATAAGGAAAAAAATAGGTATAAACCTATATGACAAGCTGACCTTATTGAAATAGACTATAATTTAATCATTTTACTATAGTATTTTATCTTAATAAACTGTTAAAAAATGTTAGCAGAGCATATATTGTTTGTGGATGTGCGTTCGGAGTACATACTCGTAGAGCTCACTGCTACCAGAGCGAAAGGGTCGGGTGGAGTGGGGAAGTGTTATAAATTATATTATATCGACATAAAATAGTACCGGATTTTTGTTTTTGCAGCCATCCTTCTCTTTACTTTTCTCGCTTGGTTTGTAAGCCTGGTATGCTCATAAGCAACGTATAGTGCGATATCAAGCTAATATGGTCTTGGTCTGGTCTTCTAGACAAGCAAATTAACTGCTTTTCTTAAGCCACAAACTCTTTCGTCTATCTCGAGTGTCACTCCATCGGGGGGACATCCATTCCATATACAACATGGAAAATACATAGAACCAGCGGTCATCACTTTTTTCTTGTCTTGAGGACCTTATTGTATAATATATGGGTAAAGTCCACTGTAAAAAAATAGTTCGACAAGTAGGAGGTTATCTTTTTTTTAATTGTGACATCAACAATAGCCGCCCAGGGTTTCTTTGTCTGTCTGTCTATCTGTCTGTCTGAACGCGATAAACTCAAAAACTACCCAACGGATTTTCATACGGTTTTTACCAATAGATGGAGTGGCTCACGAGGAAGGTTAATGTCTAATTCATTAAGGTTAATTGGCTGAACTGATATGACGATGATTGAAGATGTCGGAAAATATTATACCCACTGGGAGCTTAATGGTGTGCGCCGCGTAAACTAATAAAGTTATATTCTTCTTAAAAAAATCTTCCTATTTAACTATAGCAACTTCTATCACTAGAACAGATAAATTATATATATATATATATATAGTTTTATTTTATTAATAAAAGGAGCAAATGTATTACTCCAGGTGATATTTGCGTACTGAATATCATTCTATTTCCGCGTAACATAGTAACAAAGATTCATACGCATACGATTTTTCGCATATAAAACAGTAGTGATTATGAAATCTAATAACCGTTTTCTACTTTATTTACTTTTATCAGCAATATTAATTAGTATTGTGAATCTATATATCATATAGAGAGTATATATATATAGAATATTATAGTTTCTAATTCATAGGGTATGGTTTGGCTTAGCATTGTACGAATAACTACGATAACGAGAAATTGTAATATGTTACAGTAGAATTTAGTTGTTTATTGATTCGAATATATTATACTCGCGATAATTTCGTAGATAAACTAAATTTACTTAACTACAGTGAAGCCTAAAGGAGGGTTATGTATTATATACAATATGTAGTATATACAATATGTAACAAGATAACAATTGGTATAAAACATATCAAATCAAATGAAAATATACTTTATTGAAATAGGCATTTACAAGCACTTCTGAATCATCACTTTTGAATTTTCAAAATTTAAATTATATGTCAGTATGTACGTCCGTAAGGAATCTACCACTGGCTCGGAAGGATGTTCTGCTGAGAAGTGCCGGTGAGAAACTCAACAGTTGCTCTTTTCAACCGACTTCAAAAAGGAGGAGGTTCTCAATTCGACTGTATGTTTTTTTTAAAATAATATTTGTTCACAATATAGTAATTTTATAATTATATCTACTTATCCTACGTGAGACTAAACCAGACTTTTCTAGAATTAGTCCCGCATATTGACATCCTCAAAGTATTCCGTGATAGTGTAATAAGGTTTATTCAATAATATATTTTTAATTTTAGACTTCAATTGTTTAAATGGCAACCTCAATACCGACTGCGGTACATATCTATACTAATATTATAAAGAGATAGAGCTTGTCTGTTTGTTTGTTTGTTTGTTTGTTTGTTTATTTGTTTGTTTGTTTGTTTGTTTGTTTGAAAGCGCTAATCTCAGGAACTAATAATCCAATTTAAAAAAAAATGCTTTAGATAACCCGTTCATTGAGGAAGGCTATATGCTATATATCATCACGCTATTACCCAAGGGAGCGGAGCATTAATCACAAATTTCAACAAATCAGGCAGATTTCCTGTATGTAGATTTAAACCTGATGTTTATATCGGAAGTTTGAACATGGAGGAAGCCGCGGTTACTGCTAGTACATACATATTATCCTTGAATGTTATTAATAGCCAATACAATGTATCTAATAATAGTGAGAAACTTTAATGAACAGCTAAGTAGTACTCTAATTTTAGTTATTTTTAGTCTTATAATTCTAGGTTCGCCAAAAGAACAGTCTTAAAATTCACTGAAGATAAAATGCATACACTGGAGTCAAATGTTATAAAATAGCTGGCACGACTTCTTGGCGACTTAAATAATATAATTGTGGTATAATATTTGATTGAGTTTGTTCTCCTTTTATTAATAAGCTTTAATTACTTATTTACAAATACTTATGGGTTTGATTCTCGATTTCAGTACAACGTAATCCCATACATTTGTATGTATGTATCTTTCCTTATTTGTCTAAACGACAAATTTAAAAGAAAGAAAGAGTTTTAATACAGAATTATTAACGTTTAAATGTCAATGGAGAAGAAATTTGCCTTTTCTCCCGCCAGGGAAGAGATCTTTCTATAAATTCATCATCCATGGATTTTTTTTCATTTTAATTAAGAATTATATTAAAATTACAAATTGTGCAGTTCCAGGATGCAAAAAAAATGGACATCACTTATTCCCAAAAGACAAAAACTGAATAAATTGTGGACTAATGCAATAAGACGACATAAATTGGTGAATTTACAATCTTTATATTTAATAAGGCTATGTGAACATCCTTATAAAGAAAGTAATTTTAAAACTCTTAAATCGTCTACAGGTGAATATTTTTATTTTATGTACTTTTTTTTAATGAATTACAGAATTGTATACAAACTTTCGTCCCACATTTTAACCCATAATGGGATTGAATTTTGAAAAATGATAAAACATGTATTTATTTAATTCTATTGAAGAGCATTAATACTAAGTTTCAATCGTCGAAACTAATATACGAGTAATTGAGTATACATTACATATACGATGGTAAGGAACCCTTCGTATGCGAATTCGACTCGCACTTAACCGATTTTGATTATTTTAATTTCGACCACTGACACACTAGCACGTATATCAGAGCCAATAATTAACATGTATGTTTTAAAATATTGATACAATATATTGCAGTGTAATTAGATAAACAATACAGTTCGAAAATTAATCTATACATATAATAAAATTCTAACAGAGTCGAACCTGTACATTAAATATTTTTTGGAAAATCTAATTGAAATAGACATTATGAGCAATACAGAGTGCGAATCTATAGTTTTTAGGATTTAGTGTCTGTCTGTCTGTTACCGCATCACGAGAAAACCACTGGACAGATTTTGATGAAATTTGGTATGATGATAGCTGGCTCCGGATCAACATATAGGATACTTTTTACTACGAGAAAATATCTCATTTCTGAGAAAAAATACAAAAACTGTATTGTAAGAGTATACTAATATGTAAAACCAAAGAATTTGGTTTTTGGTCACCTGAACGCGGGCGGAGCCGCGGGAAATGCTAGTACTATATTATAATATAGAAAGTGGTAAGCGAAATTCAAAATAATTACGCCGCTACAACGCAGCACTAGTGCATTAATTTTACTATTAATGAAGTTTTGTTTAAAGATTCAATACTGCTAACTAAAATAATAAACAAGAAATAAATATTAAATTAAGTGAATTTAATTGAATTTAAATAAATTAATTAGTAGTAAATTTAAATTTGTTTTTTGTTTATACGACACGTGTTTACGTTTGTCCAATGAATTTAAACGCACCTGACTTTTATTTTAAATTAACATTTGGTCCAAAGTCCTCTTTGCATTTTCAATTAACTATTACACTTTGTGATTACTCCAGTGGGAGAGTATGCGCACTTCACAATTCAAGAATTTAATTTTTGACTCCTATGCTGTATCTATTATACAATCGCCCTCTTTAAATAGATTTTAATATATTTTTTAAATAAACTTATATTATAATTTTTAAGAGAGATTCCACCCATAGAGCTGTAACTTATAACTTTTAACTTTGAAGTTAATATACTATTTAGGTAATATGTTATATACTCGTAATAATAAAAAATCTACATGTTTTTTACAAGAAATAAATAAATAAATAACAAATTTATATTTTGACAAAAATTAGAACCGCCACAAACCATGAAATGGTAAACAAACACTTTCGACGTGTTCGTCGAAATCTCTTTTTAACGAGCGAGCACGTGAGTCTGACATACATAAGCTATGAAAAACAAATTTTATGTGATATCACATTTAAAACTATGGCTAGATTTTATGAGAATCTACCAAATGTTACAAAGTGATCATTAATTCTAAGTTTTCAGCTTTTATAACCTCTACTAACTAATATATCGAAATTTATACCTATAAACTAGCGACTCACCCTCGCTCCGCTCGCGTTCGTCTTAGGTACATTTTAACGGTTGGTATAAATTTCTCAGAGATGAGGTATTTTCCTATTTTATTCTCAGATATCCTATATATTGACTTGGATTACCAAAAATCGTTATACCTTATCAAAATCTGTCCAGTGGTTTTCTCGTGATGCGTTCCTAGACAGACAGACAGACAAAAAATCTAAAAACTATAGATTTGGCCTTTGTATCGATAATAATGATTATTCCAAAGATTTTCCAAAAAAATATTCAATGTACAGATTCGACTCAGATTTTTATTATATGTATAGTTAAGTTACATCAATAAACTACAATCATATTATTTAATGTGTGCTTATAATTAATTGCATTATAAGTTATATTGTAAATGCTAATATGAACCGACTTGTGGGTTTACCCTTCAATGGTCCTATTTCTTCTCGAAGTCGCAAGGTCATGGGTGAATTCTAGGTCGAGTTAAAATATTTATTGAGCCTTTTATCATGAAATACTCCTTAGCAGCTCAGAGTTAGGAAGTCAACGACGATTACATCCCCATGCCTTCTTAAGCTACAGGTATCTTATAGCCTTAATTTTTTTTAAGAAAAATAACAAAAAATAAAACTTATTTCCGACATGCAGATTTTCTCACAATGTTTTCCTTCACCATAAGACAAGTGGTGATAATGATAAAAATGATTCGCACATGAAAATATGAGAGGTGCGAGAGCCGGGATTTGAACCCGCTTAACGCGGTAACTCTAGTGAGCGCGTCACCACTGGGCTACCACTGCATCGTAATAATAATGATAATTAATATATAATAACAATATGGATAAAATATTGGCTTTTTCTTAGCTCTACTTTTAAAGTAATAACTCTATTGAGCCGTACTGTGTCTGCCATAATTAATCAGGAATGGCAGAATGCTTACAATAATCATGAATAATTAGTGAATATCCGCGATGAAAAGCTCGCAACCAGTTAAAATTCAGTTCTAGAGACCTCTTGCTACACTAGCGCCCCTCGCGGCAAATTCAAGAGCGGTAGCACTCATTAACAAGCTGCCTTTCTTTAAGCGGTATCGCATATAGAAAACTAAAAACCTGAAAAATATATGAGAATGATATATTCTAACCACGTACAAGTAATATTTGGATATGTGATTTTCATAGACTTTCTTGGTGTAGAACATCATTTTTTCTAAGCCTGGATAGATCAAAAAGTAGTTTATTCTCTTATGTTAAAAGTAGTTTTTTAAATTACGTCATATTACATTTAACACAAAATATTAAAAGCTTTCATTATATTTCTCGTAACTTAGAATAATATAGAAATTTTATTCTTACACAATTGAATCACTATTTAAAATGGTTAATGCATTATAGCGAGTGCGTAATGTAAATTAGGTTAGTTTGCTCTAAGCGTAGCCATTTTGCTCCCATTAATAATAATTAAAGGTGTCAGCAGTGAAGGATCATTATGTTCATCACATTTGACTATCTTATAGTTCGGGACGTACAAGTACTTTAACCACGAAATGAACAAGTGAAATATAAATATACTAGCATTTCCCGCGGCTCCGCCCGCGTTTTAATCACCAAAAACCAAATTCTTAGGTTTTACATATTAGTATACTCTTACATTGCAGTTTTTGTATTTTTTCTCAGAAATGAGATATTTTACCGCGGCAAAAAGTATCCTATGTGTTGACCCGGATAACCAGCTATCACCATACCAAATTTCATCAAAATCCCTCCAGTGGTTCCATCAGACACCCCACCAGACAGACAGACAGAAAAAAAATCTAAAGACTATAGATTCGGCCTCTGCATCCGATAATAATGTTTATTTCAATAACATTTTCCAAAAATATTTAATGTACAGATTCGGATTCGTTACAATTTTATTATATGTATAGATTAATGTTCAATTGAAATAAAAAGATTCGTTATATAGTGTTTTTTTAGCTGACTTCAAAAAGTAGTTGTTTTAAATGTTAAGCCATATTTTGCTTTTTTCATCTGATTATTATCACTTTTTTAAAGAATAAAGGACAGCAGCAATGGTCCAGAGAACTATTAAAAATTAACAAACAAAAACACGCATTTATTATTATATTAGTATAGATTAATTAATACTCTCACTTCTCGTTTTAATCTTGAACGTGATGAAATGGAGAAACGAGGCATAATATCTGAGTATCGTACAAGCCTATATAATCTTTGGCATTTGATAATTTATGACTCCTACGCCTTGAAACTCTTAACGCTTATTGCGTTTTAGATATTCGTCACATATTGATCTGTTATTTTTATTTTTTTTAAACGTTTTGTTTTGTTTTAATATAATTATGTTAAACAAGTGATATACGGTGAATTGTGTCTTTGTGTGTTTGTGTGTGTGGTCTTTGTGTGTAGTGATATACAGTGTAATTCATTTATATGTATGTATGTATTTATATGTATTGAAGAATATCGGAAACCAAATTCATATATACATATGTACATATTATGTACATATATTTATGTAAAATTTATATATCTATTTGATTCCCGGTGTATTTATACTAATGTAGAGTGGTGAGTAGTGGAGAGTGTGTAACGTCATTACACCAAAAATAATAATTAAAAAGACACGTCTGAAGCATGCTTTAGACATTCTAAGACAATTGTCAATTCATGACAATAAACAAACAAGAATAGTTAATTGTAAATTGCCGTGTGTAATAGCGGAATAAAACATTTACTAGAAAGAAATCGAAATTACAAGTAAAGTGTTGAATTTTCGAATACTAGAATGTTCTTTGTCTATGTATATAAAAAGGCCGGCAGTGTGTTCAGAGATCAGTTGAATTTCAGAGCTAAGATAAGATTGAGAAGATGCACGAATAAATGAAAAAGTGACAAAAAGTGGAGTGAGATCATAATGAAATTGTAACTAATGGTGAAAATTAGTGTTCAGTGACTGAATTTAGAATCTCCATAAGTCACTTTTATTAACCAAGAGCAATAAAACATCAGTAGTGCAAAAGACGTGTTTTAATTTCCGATCTCCGAACTCAGAACGTAACAGTAACATAGCTATATATTATATTACCTCTAAACTTAATCTTTGGAAGTTTATTTTATTAAAGTTTTAACAAAAAAGCCATTTAATTTACTCACATAACTTTTTATTACAAGTAATTTATTTCGCTCATGAAACCACTAGAATATATTTCATCAAGAGTTCATGTGGAGCGTTCACTCAAACGTCAGTGTGGATAGTTACAGTAAACGATACATCAGTGCGTTACTTGAGCCAATATCTCAAGAGATTTTCAGTTCACGTTGTAAGCTGAGTGCTGAAAACACCATATTTGCATGGTCGACGAAGGCTCGAAATGTGATTCCTTAGCTGATGATATTTTAGGCTTTTATTTTGATAGCATTTTCTAGAAATTTGACGTCTTAAATAACATATTATTGAAGCGAAAACTTCTATGGGTAGGTTTGGATGGGGAGTAAAATCAGGTAAATCGTCATCGACATGGTCACGTGACGTGATAACGATAACACTCAGAGTGCCGATAGATATCAAAATAAGATAAATGTAAACAGTTTTAGTTCACAAATTTTAATTGAAGATCAAACAATTAATTTTAAATATCCAAAAATAACAACTTTTTGTTTATAGTTTCAAGTTTTTACTTCAGTCGGCTGTCCTCATGACTGCTTTTCTTTAGATGATTTTCCCGGTTTTATTTTGGTTTTTGTGTCCGATATGTCGTACTTTTTACAGTCAACATGGTCACTGGCTTACTAGAGTTCTCAAAACGCGTAATTATTTTTATTTTAATAAATAATCGTATTAAAATATTAATAAATAAATTTAATTAGGTTTGTTATAGTTATAAAATATTTAATTTTTAGAATACATATATAATTTATATAAGTTACTAGCAGAACCCGCGGCTTCGCCCGCGTTCCATTTACAAAAAACTCTTGTGTTTTTTTTCTAACTCTTTTGTTAATTTCATTATTTTCCGTACTATACGAGAAATGTTATTTATCTATATTCTTCTATTCTCTTCTTCTTTTCTATTTACTAATATTGCAGATGCAGTATCATCACAACGGCAGCTCCCTAGAGAGCGCCTCGTAAATAATAACTTCATGAATAAACAATGAAAGCTATCCTACGTCTCTTCTGACGACAAGCATTTATTTCTTTACCCATCAACAGCAAAAGTGATATTGGACGCTTTTATTTTTCATTCCGCTGTCCTGGTTTATAAAATTTTGTGCACATTTTTGTTGGTAAAGATATACATACATATAACATATATTATAAAACTGAAGATATTTTGTATATTTGTACACTCTCTTTTATTTATCAGGCGTGTCTTTGTATTTTTAGCATATTTAATATGCGGGCAATTATAAAATCATATAGTGCACGAGTGGAGCTGCGGGCAAAAGCTAATATTGGTTAAGCTATTGGTTTAGCTTTCACAAACATTTTTTTAAATTTGAACTTTAAAACTTTGTAGTAGCCCTACTTGCTGTGTCAGCGGTCGCGGGTTCAAGTCCCGCTGGGGGCATTCATTTGTGTGATGAGCACGAATGTTTGTACTCTAGTCATAGGTGTTTATATTTATAATATGTATGTATTTAAAGCTATATATCTGTAGTATATCAACTATCTGGTATCCATAACACAAGCCTCGTAGCTTACTATGGAACTAGATGGCGCTGTGTGTTAATGTCCCAATATATATGTCCCAACATATTCGAACGTACATATAAGCACTAAAATGCACATATTATGTGTAGGTATTTGAAATTGATTTTTACTACTTTTTAGTTGATACACATTATTACAACAATAGATATTGCTATATATCCTCTCAAATTTAAGTTTTAGATGCAATATTTAAATATTATAACACTATGTCACAACCAAGATGAATCTAATGTTATCTCATATGTTCGAAGCCATGAAGCCGCTTAAGGTACAAATCGTGCAAAGTACAAACATACATTTTATTAAACAAACAATACCCTCATTTTGCAGCAGTTGGGTTAACTTTGACTCTTACACTGAAATTAGTCTATAGTAGTCACTTAAATTTTCGTAGTTTTTTGCCTAATATTATATTTTAGTACATACTACCGCTAATAGATTTAAGGCATCAATTTGCACTAGCATTAGAAAATTTGGTTGACTTTATGTATCAGTAAATTAAGTTTATTTCGAAAACCCTTTATTTGTAAAACATATTTGATACTTTGATAAAGCAAAATTTAATATGATTCTTAAATTCATATCCTAACTAGTATTTTCAATACGATAGAGTATATTATGTCCCTCATACAGTAAGGAAGCAATCAGTCTACATGTTATTTCACCATCAATGAGATAAAAAGCAGCATATCTAAAGGTACATATAATAAAATTGTAACTAAACCGAATCTGTACATTAGTTATTTTTGGGAAAATCTTATTGAAATAAATATTATTATCTAAACAGAAGCCGAATCTATAGTTTTTAGATTTTTTGTCTTTCTGTCTGTCTGTCTGTCTGTTACCGTCTTACAGAAAAACCACTGGAGGAATTTTCATGAAATTTGGTATGGTCATAGCTGGTAATCCGGGTCAACATATAAAACTTTTTACCGCGGGACAATACTCATTTCTGAGAAAAAAAATCCAAAATTGCTTTGTAAGAGTATACCTACTAATATGTAAAACCTAAGAATTTGGTTTTTGGTGATCTAAACGCGGGCGGAGCCGCGGGCAATGCTAGTAGTATATATAATTACAACTTTTAACCCCAGTATATAAAAAAAAAACCTGTATCATATTAGTTTATTATGAGACACGGCCACACGTTGCTGTGGCACATATATGAAAATCGTTAATTTTGCAATAAAAAAGGAAATAATCGGGATAAAAGCCATCCTATCATTTAAGTTGGAACAAATCATACTTTTTGACAAAAAATAGGTTAAGATCGGATAAATAGTTTGGGAGTTCATCGCGGACAAACATCGTAATACAGGAATTTTATATACTAAGATTTAAAAAAAACCTAGTATCGTATATTTATGAGCACTATTAGTGTACCTAAAATATTCACAAAAAGATAAACAAAACTTAATTTCTAATAGATTATTATGTAAAGGAGATGGAATAATATTTAATGCTCACCTTACACGGCTAAATACTCCATGCACATATACGTGGCAATAACTAATAGCGGTTTCGCCTGATTGAGATCTAATTTATTGGTTCACATTCTCAGTACACCCGCATTCTAAATCACAATAATGGCATACGGGTCTCTTCGACCCACAGATTATATTATTGCTAGCTCGATCTCTATCCTCTTTGTTCCCTTATAAGGTTCAAGTATTTATAGTAAGTATGTAGAGTATTATAAGGTGTCAAATTCTGATGGCTACAACCCATTTAGGAGGATTAATTAAAGGGTCGGATTGTCCTAAACTATAAGCTTTAAGTTCCATCAGTAGATTTTACTAAGTAACTTGTAGTATCGGTTACCTTTAATAAAATTTAAACTAACGACTTACTCTGGCTTTGCTCGTGCTTTCCTAGGTACCTAATAGTACCTATATGTTACTCCAGGCCATAGTATATCTAGATACAAAGTTTCATCCGAATCCATCCAGCCATGTTAATGTGAAGGAATAACAAACATGCATATTAGTATCTTGTAAAATGTTACCTTGGGATGGTCACTAATTTTGGAAAGCTTTTTGTTTGTAAGCTCTATAGGATCACTTTTCATATTAAAAAAACAAAGTCACAGGCAGATGATACATAGAGATATCAATTGATGAAAAATTTAGTCTCTAAAGTAGCGTTAATTTAATTCAACCAAGCTAAACTGGTTAAATCCTGGTACGTATATTATGATTTCAGTCAGATATATCATTTACATTGAGTAATTTATATGCTACTTTCTTTATATAAAAAAAATATCGCCCTTGTATAACGCGACAACTATCCAGCGAAACTTCTCTCTCGCTCACTCCCATATGTGAGATGTGTTAAGCAGAGCGGTCACTTTAGCGATTATGCTTATAATCTATATTTAAATTGTTGGTAGTTTTGTATAATTGTTAATTTATTGTGTTGGCTAACCTGTATTAAAACATAAAAATAAGAAATATATGACTTGCTAAATTCAAGATGGGCGGACGTATCATTTCTTCCCCGAGACCTATAGTGTAGCCATTTGAAAGTTTTATCAAGATTTCTGAGCTTAAAAGCTTGAAATTAAAAAAAAAACTTTTATTATATTTAAATTTTTGTAAATTTGAAAAGGTAAAAAATGCTAGTTAGGATACTTTAATTTTTCAATTATTTTTCAAACGTTCGTTTTTAAAATAAATTAAGAGACAAAATATAACTAAACAGACAAATAAAAACTCTTTTTCGCAAACTTTGTGGTACAAATTATCTTAACTTGACTAAGTATAAGGAATACGTGACCGTCGATCTTATACAAGATATTGTCATTCTACAATTGTTGAAGAATAGAAATCACTTACATTACTTTGTCATAGATATTGTATATCAGTTTCATATATTTATTTAGTTTGATCTTGTATGTAAAGCACTAATGTTAGACTGGTAAGTGTTAAACACAATTTTATACATTTACTAGTAGAACCCGCGGCTTCACCCGCGTTCAATCTATAAAAAGAACTCTTTTGCTTTATACTATGTAACGAATTACCCTCGTTTCGCTCGGGTATGGTATATAATATGTATTTTTATGGTATTCACCGGTACCTGTCGCCCATAACACCTACTGTTCATGCACTTAGATTTTATGTACCAAAAATGCAGAACCGCAGGTTCGTTGTCACTGTGACGACTAAGATGATATACCCCTTGCCTGTAATTGCGCTGGCTACCTTATCCTTCAAACCAGAACACAACAATGTAATCATTGTTGCTTGGCGGGAGAAATAGATAACGGGATGATACCCATCCAGTCGGACTCCTCAGGCTTGACAGAGTCCTACCACCGGTTGACGGTTGGTATTTATATAATATTAAATTATTTGGATATTGCTCATACAAAAATACTAAAATTGCAGTTTAAAAAATGTGGGGTAGGGGTAGGAGGGTGAAAAAAATTTTTAGCGACCTATTCTTATACCTACCAAATACCTATATAAAAATCATTCAAATCAGTCGAGCCGTTTTGGGGTAGTACGACCACAAACACCGTGACACCAGATAATAACGCCCATTTCATGTGAAGCCTAAGAACTGAAAGGTTATACTTTATAACTAGCTACAATTTTAAATGGCAAACATTTTGACTAGAATACTTGAAATATATAAATATACATACCTTTGCCGTATTGTACTTCAATCGCTTGTGATCGCATATTTCCTGGAACAATTATAAAATTATTAGGTTTCAATGTAATTATATGAAATGGTAATAAATGGGTTTAAGCAAAATAAAGCCAGTTTTACTGAATAAATTAATGAAGAGTAAAATTTCAATAATATACTGCTTTAATATAATATATTATTATTGTTTCTCAAAGGTATACTATATGCCTATATCTATTAGTACAGTAACTATATTATGAATTAACTGTCTCAGTGTTCTAGTGGCTAGCATGTCCACTTGCAAATGCTAAGGTTCTGGGTTTGAGTCTTGTTCTTAACCAAGTTTGATTACTGAGATTTTGTGTTAAGATATTCTCAATAGTAGTTCGGAGTTGCGAAGTTGGCGGTGTTGCACTGCGTGGGAGAGCATATAAAGCCGTTGCGCGTCCTGCGCCTGATCTCTTACCCTTCGTATCGAAGTATTGGACCTTGAGAGTGACAGTAATAGTGCACGCTGTGTCTGCGCGTACACTTGTGCACTATAATATCTCCTGGGCAGATGGCCGAAATCGGTCGGGACATCATGATCACTCCACTTTAGTGTGCTTATCTGTGTATGTATCTTTGCTTCTTTACGCTGAAATGGCTGGTCTAGTTTATGTTATGTTTTTATATTATGTGATATAGTCTATATATATCCCATATACAGCTTGGAGTAGCACATAGGCTATTAGCCATCTACGAAGGCACTAGAGGAAAGCGACGGTAAGTCATTACTAATCTATAATATAAAAATGAATCGCTGAATGTGTTGGTAAGTGCAAATCTCGAGAGCAGCTGAACCGATTTCGCTAATTCTTTTTTTAGAATATCCCTTGAAGTACGAGGATGGTTCTTACGTAGAGAAAAATTTAAAAAAATGCCTGAAAAAGTCTAAAAACAACACTTTTCTATACTCCCATACAAAAGATTCGTAATAATACTTAAAAGTCAAATTGAACTTTAATACCATACCATAAAGTTTAAGTGTTAGTGGAGAGGTTCCGGGAAGAAAAAACAATCGAGTGACGTTAGTATCGTATAAATATTAATGTCAATATTTGTCAATATTATTAACAAAAAAAAATTATATGACTAACGCTGGCTAATAACTAATTATATCTATTTAAAACGTATCTAGCGATGAACCCGAGCGAAGCGAGGGTGAGCCGCTTGTACCTAAATAAAAATTAATCATAGTAACATCACATTATTTGAGAAAGGCTAAACTAGCGGAAAGCTATTTGAAAAAAAGCGACTTTTGCTAGAAAGATATGCCAAAAGATGCTGAACGTCAGTTCGAAGTAACATTAGACTAGTGTCTACTAGAGATTTACAAAAACACTCTAAAGCCTTAGACATATGTGTCTATATTTTTTTACGTAATCACAAAGACTTAGCATCTTTAAAGCCATACGAGCGAGCTTATTTTGTTTTGATTAAATCCAGCTTAAACAAGATTTGCAAGTTTTAGTTATTGTATTATGTATTTAAAAATAACAAATAATCCCAAGTAAAAGCTTTTAGTGACAAAGCTTTTATTTTTAAAGTATAACTAAGAGCATGTTTTTTTTAAAATATACATTATAATAATATGTTTTGTTGAAATAATCTTGTATTTTCAAGTCATTATGTAGAATATTTGTTTACTTTATAAACCTATATTAATGGTATACGAGACTCACCCTCGCTTCGATCGGGTTCGTAGCTAGTACAAAATAAAAACAAATCTATCCCACGGGAACCATACGTTTTTCCAGGATTAAATAGAAAAGTATTACATATTAATTAGAAAAGTAGTCTATGTACTATTCTAGAATATATTCTATCTCTGTGACAAATTTCATCCAGATCCGTTCAGCCGTTCTGGCGTGATTGAGTAACAAACATATATCCATGCAAACTTTCGCATTTATATAGTAGTGCGATAACAATACCTATAACTTACTCTCAATCGAAGCCTAATTATTTTCCTATTTAGATGAAGCAATTAAAATCTAATAAGCTATTATTATATTACATAAATGTATGTGTGTATGTATAATAAAGTATGTATGTGTGCATTTATGTTTGTTACTCCTAATTGTTATATATTTATTGTGTGTGGGTAAATTTAAAAATGTACTAAGCTACTGCGCTTACAACGCGAAGCTAATCGAAAAATAAAACAGTGCGTATCCAACTATAACAAAAATATGGGAAAAACTATACCTATATTATTAAAGATTATGCAAGTTGAGTAGTTTTGAAAACAAAACGTAAAAATCAGCTAATTCCATATAAAGACACGAATAGCCGCAACTTTTCACCCATCATGCTAAAATGGATGGCTAGATTTGGATGTTTAATACAGATAGAATATGAGCTTGAGCAACATAAATAGTATTATTGAGGATCTAATAAATCAAAAATTTTAAAAACCCCTACGCAAATTAATTGACAATTAACGATTACAGTGGCACGAGTGAAGCACCTAATCGAGTAATCATACGCCAAAATGCTGGACCGATATTAACCAAACATAGCTACGAACCACCGGAAGAAAACTGGCTTTCAAATAAAAAAAAAACCGCATCGAAATCAGTCTATTCGTGTAGGAGCTACGATGCCACAGACAATTACACAGATACACAGACATCAACCTCAAACTTATGACACCCCTCTTTTTGCGTCGGGGGTTAAAAACAAACCCGAGCGAAGCCTGGATAAGTCACTAGTTAATAAAATTAAATATAACACTACGTCAAATCCCGTCTTATATACAATACATTATTATTTCAGTAAACAATATAATAAGCACTTGCCAAATTTAAAGCTTAATAATATATTGTACAATCTGTAACAAAAGCAAATCGAAACAATAAAGGTAATAGCAATCCGGCTCGCCAAGCTAATTGCCCCTCGTTTGAAGTTCTGTCTTCGGTCGGCTACAGTTTACAATTATTACAAACCAGAATACTATTTCTTATTGAATCCCTCGAATAGATGAATTCAAATCATGTTTCAATGAAAACCACTTGTTATAAAGCTAACGAATAGGCTTATATTAAAACGTAAAATATGGAGTGGAAATATGAAATAATGTGATGTATATAAGCGTCTCGTCCGACTTTATACTGGGGTTAATTTTATATATAATACTAGCGGAAAACAAACACAAACCTGTCCCACGGGATCTGTACATTTTTCCGTGATAAATACGTGGTACCTATTATGTGCTATTCCAGACTAAAATCTATCTCTGTGCTGAATTTCATCCAGATCCATTCAGCCATTCTGGCGTGAAAGAGTAACAAACATCCACACATCCATAGTCAAAAACTTTCACATTTATACTATTAGTATAGATTTTTGCACTTATATACTTTATTAACATTCATTTTATATACATATAAATAAACTAATTAGATAAAATATGTTATAAGAGCACAAAGGCAAGAATAGATATAAAAAAATAGAAAATGAAAAAAATAGATATAGGACAAGTAATTATTTTGGGTTGTATTTAAAAGAAATAAAAGAAATATATGTTTGTATTATTATTAATTGAAAGAATTGAAATATTTGAATTATAATTCTAGTTAACATTACAGCTGTTTAGATTACTAGCGAGTAGCGACCCTTCCTTCTCTCGGGTTGTCCCTAGGCGCCTTTTTTAGGTTACAGACGTCAATTTATGCTATTATGAATTTTAAAATGGGCCAACACTTAACACATTTTTTTGCAAGAAAAAAAATAGCCTTATGACACTCGACAGTAAGATAGCTTCATATTAGTGAAAGTATCAGAGTCGGTTTCAGAGATTACACCTAAATACAAATTTACAAACTTTACCTCTTTATAATATTAGTATTGATAGTAAGAGGAAAGAATGAAATTATATCACTTTATGAAATTGTACAAAATTATGCGTAATATAAAAAATAACTAGCGATTTGCCGCGACTCCGTTTGCATTTAATCCACAGCACAGTAACAGCTTTCTACTAAATGCGTATGGAATTTTATACGGTATTTATAAGAAAACACAATTTAAAAAAATCTGTCTGTTTGTCTGTCTATTACCGCATCACAGAAAAACCACTGAAGGGATTTTGATGAAATTTGGTATGGTGATAGCTGATTATCCGAGTCAGCATATATGATACTTTTTACCTCGGGAAAATATCTCATTTTTGAGAAAAAATACAAAAACTGCAATGTAATAGTATACTAATATGTACAACTTCATAATTTGGTTTTCAACCGACTTCAAAAAGGAGGAGGTTCTCAATTCGACTGTATGATTTTTTTTTTTTTTTTATATTTGTTACCTCAGAACTCCGTCATTTATTAACCAATTTGGACAATTTTTGTTTTGTTTGAAAGGGTATACTTCCAGATTGGTCCCATTTAAATTTCAAAAAAAAAAGTACCACCCCTTAGGGTGGAAAAACAACTAATCATGAATTTAACCTACTTCTAATTGTCATATTGACTTGAAACTTTGCAAGTATTTCTATTTCCGTTGATAGTACAGTGGTTCGGTGTTGTTGACCTAATCTGATGGTAAGGCCAGAAGGTGGATAGGTGGAACTCTTCAACGGCTAATAGTAGATACTTTGAGTTTGGGCTTGTTCTGTTTGATTTGACAAGCCTAATACGTTAGAATTCTTACTTTGCTACTACTGACTACACTAAAAAGGGAAAAATAAAAACTTTTTAACAAAAAATAAAAACCGACTTCAAACAAAAGCACTAAAAAGTAAAAAATAACTGATTGGTAGTTTTCATTTACTATACATACCTAATCAAATATTTTCGAAGTCGGTGTGCTTTGGCTAAGTAATTAAAGCCTACCTATTAAATACATACCTAATCAAACATTTTCGAAATCGGTGCCAGCCCATACAAAGCAAAGCACACCGACTTCGAAAATATTTGATTAGGTATGTATATTAAATGAAAACTACCAATCAGTTATTTTTTTACTTTTTAGTGCTTTTGTTTGAAGTCGGTTTTTATTTTTTTTGTTATTGGTCATCTGAACGCGGGCGGAGCCGCGGGCAATGCTAGTAAGTATATATTTTTATAAGTTACTTGAGACCATGAACGAATTAGAGACTGGACCTGACATAAAATACAAATGTATGAAAACTATTTCAACCAAGTGACGCATAACGCACACAAAGGTTTTATTACATTATTATAAACACTGATACACAATACAATATTTCTAGTGCTTGAACGTAATCGATAAAATACGTATATCGATGAACCAATGAATGACATTTTAGACATTGGTTAGCATAGTCATCATATTTTACATCTTTTAATTTATTCTTCTTATTTTAATTTTAATAAATTAAAATAAATGAATTAAAGAGGCAATAATAATGTGTCAAATAATAATTATTTTTTAATTTGATTTATATAAATACGATGGCATTGATGGCAACATTCTGTTGGCCTATACTAATGTTAATGAACAAATGAATATCGGGTATATATTCCATTAATATATAATAAATATTATTTTGTAAAGATTAAAAAAATATTAAGCTAATTTAATTAAATAAAGTGATTTTGTTGATTCTGTTATTGAACTATTTTAATTGGCAATTGATTGTCTCGGGTGGTTATAAAAATGTGACACTGTCCTAATATTGCTCAGTTCTTAATAAACATTTGTGAAATTAGGAAAAAGAAAAAGAGATTGCAAATTAAGGTGAGTGTTGAATCGTGAAAGTAAAATAATTAGTGCAAGTGGTAAAGTGTTTTATTACAAATCGCCAACCCAGAAGTTTAGTGCTAAAACATTATTGTTTGATTTTGTGTAATTTATGTGTTGAAATAAAATGATCTTTATTATTATTACAATGGAATAATATTCCAAAGTATATAAATGTGGTATAAAATAAAATAAAAAATTAAGTACACATACTAATTATAATTTTTGCATTTATATTTTTATTTGATTTAGAAAATATTTTTATAAATTTATTGTCATCAGATTGTAGGATACTGTGGTAAAAGTATTTAATGTTATTGTACTGTACAAATAACACAATTCGTTTAGTAATTTCGTCAAATATCGATATATTTTTCGACATTGTCAAGCACTAGTCGATGTCAAATGGACTCACTCGACAGTTTAGTCATTTGTTCTCAATGGTATAATTCAGGGATTTTATGATGGTTGTCAGATGTTAACAATACATAGAAATATCGACTATATTTAACATAGTTGGATAATATGACATTTTATTTTACATTTAATTAAATTGTGTGATAAATAACAATAAATGTAATAAAATAATATATTTACAAGTGAAAAGAAATACTGCTGCTTCCGCCGTTATAGTTTTTATATCTTTTAACAGAACATTTAGTCATTTTTGGGAGATGTTTTGTTGACAAATAAGTGCTTGAGACTGACGCAAAAAACAAACGACCAAGCCTAAAATCTCCTGGTTACTGAGAAGACCGATAAAGGTACGTCCGCTTATATGTCTAGTCCAGTGGTTAATTCGTTCATGCTTGAGACATTCTGTTACCTAGTTTTCCAATAACAAGATATTCGAAATGCATTATTAATATGAACAGTAGTTTAATATTTGTTAATTACATTGAAAGTTTTGTATTCGCCTAAGCTGAGCTTTGCTTTACGTAGAGTAAATACCTATTATAATCTTATACTTCAGATACCAAAGTTTGTTAAGCTGTGGACAATCAACTCGCCTTTAGTACATGTCGAAATATAAAGGATAATATTCGTGGTGTTTGCTCAAAAGCCTTGAATCTGTTTGAAACTTAAATATTATGCAAGCAAATAGTACTTTTGACATAGAGGTTTAGCTGTTTTATATATCAAGTGTCGTGGGTTGCCTTCTAATTAAGGCAAATATCTGAAATGTTGATATAAGGGTATTAGTATTTGTGGATGAACTACGTAAAGCAGCTTCAAACACCGGGTCTCGGTAAGAGATTTTCATGTGCGAATGAATTTCAACATTATTACTACATGACTTAAAGTGAACGAAAACGTGTAAATGAGTATGTTTGAGAAAACCTTATTAGATTTAGAAAGACAAGTGAAGAATTACTGAGGCGTATGGGATATATTTGGTTTTTAAAATTAAGTTACATTTTAAGTTAGTCAGCAAAGAAGTCAGGTATCTTAAGATCCCCCCCAACGTGCGTTAACTTTGTCGTGGTGGGGGGGCTCAGAAGTGCCCGGCAATCCACCCGGGCACAAAACTAAGAATCACACAGGGAGGTGGCCCACTTCGGTGGGCAGTGTACCATCCGGGTTGCTCCTGGTACTTCTCTGATAGCAGAGTGGGCCTTGGAGCAACCCCATAGTTGTTGTGGTCTGCTTCGGCAGACCTGCCATTGGGGCGTCGTAGTTGAATACGTAAACGATCCTGCGACACCCCATTAAGACGAGAAAGGTCCCACAACTCGTGCGTAAATGCATTTCCCAACATTAAAAAAAGGTATCTTAAGATAAGTAAGCTTATAGTCCATTGAAAAGTTACATTTGGGGTTGCATTTGTCAGAGGACGCAATTTTATTTTTTAGATATCAAGTAGGGGTTAGTATAAAGTTAAATCCAAGTTTGTGGGGTTGCAGCCCTTGTCCCACGGCCGCCATCTTGGAAAAAGGGGTGCAAATGGTTTTTATGGTTTATCTGACAAACTATAGGCCTCACAAAAAAATTGTTGAATCATTTTTAATTGCAAATAAAATTCTCTATAACTTTGGTCAAGTAACTTTTAGTCGTAGAACCAAAAATAACAAAGTTATAAGCGAAAATCGGTGAAAATTGAAGAATTTTTTTTCTATTTGTCGTTATAACTTTTTTTCTGATCATTTTACAAAAAAAATATATCAGACCATTTTTATAGAAGCTTTTTTAAGGAACAATTTTTGTTCTTAACTTTTTAAATTTTATTCATTAATTAAGGTTTTACAGAGCTGCGAAACGAATATACTATTCTTCAGTAATCATAAATATACATAAATATTATTGATCCGCCATAATTTTCAATCTTCTTTTCATTATTATTATGATAATCGTTTTAATTATTTATGATGCAATATTGTTATTAATTAATTATTGACTCTTTTCCCCACCACCTACGAGGTAGAATCTGGAGGCGCGTTTTTTTACGTGGTATAATTACTCTGTCCTCGGTCTTTTTGTTAGACCAGGCTGTGGCTCAGGATCTGGTTGACCTTCCATATCAAATACTTAAGGGAAAACCGCCGAAGGAAATGAAGCATGTCGAGTTGCTGCAATTATGAAATGACCATTTCAATGGACTATTAAGATCGTGTAAAAATCACCCTTTTTATTTAAGTGTCAGTAGTAATAATATATGCTTGTAGTACAAAAATTAAGCTTGCCAGCAAAACAAGGCTATAACATAATTCTTTTGACATTTCCAAGTCCATAAACTGTGTCTATGCAAAAAAAAAACTTTAAAATATCTCGTACAATTAATATTGCTTGAAAGATATTTTTTCATTAAATTATTTTCATTAAGTACTTACATTACACTTAATTAAAATACATAATTAAATTCATAAATGAATTGCTTAAAATAATTACATTTATATGAATATTTTATTTGAATGAAAGCGTTAAGTAGGAACAGTAGAGCAAAGAAAAAGGACTTAAATAAGATAGCTAGTTAAGACTTGTGGCATTGCCTGTGTTTGTATTGTTTTTTTTCCATAACAAAGTTAGCACCCACTTTAAAAAAAAATCATGTTTACGTACCTAGGCATGAATTCGAGCAGAGTAAGGGTGAGTCGCTAGTTATAAATGCAATTGTTAGTAAACTCAGTTTTTACATCTATTTTTACTAAATAAAGTATATTTTATTAATAATGTAGAAATAAGAGCTCAAACTTATTTATTCTATAATAATTAACTGACTACCAAAAAGGAGGAGGTTCTCAATTCGTCGGAATGTTTTTTTATGTATGTTCACCGATTATTTGAAGACGCCTGAACCGATTTGGATTTTTTTTTGTTACGAAGGATTCCCAGGTGGCTCCATTAAAATTTTATCTAAATCGGTCGAGCAGTTTTTTTAATCAACAAATAAATTTTTTTTTTTTAATAAATTGCTAAATTGAATATGTTATTAACGCTTAAATAGTCGCAAACTTGCCGGCATGGTATTTAACGATTGATTTCCCGGACACTAACCACGGAGGCGTTAAGAACCTTTCTTCTTACAAATTATTAATTTCCTGCTTACGTCTACACTGAAAATGGAAAACACATAAATTTAAAAAAAAGCGACTTCCAGGCACTAAAATGTAAAAAAATAACTAAACGGAGGTTTTCATTTAGAATAGATATCTAATCAGATATTTTCAAAGTCGGTGATACGAAGCAAATCTAATATATTTCGATACCTAAAATAGATAAGAAATTGATGTATAATATTTTTACTATAATTAAAGTTCATACCAAATCATATTTACCTATTAGATATTCATATCTTAAAATATTGTCGGCTGGCACCGACTTCGAAAATATCTGATTAGGTATCTTTTCTAAATGAAAACCTCCGTTTAGTTATATTTATATTTTCTGCCTGGAAATCGCTTTAATTTAAACAAATATATGCTTTAAGAAATACTTTCCATGCCTTTTTTATAATATAATATTACAATACGACACGTTTGGCTCAATTGGTAGTGACCCTACTTGCTGTTCCAGCGGTCGCGGATTCGAGTCCCGCTAGGGGTAATCATTTGTGTGATGAGCACGGATGCTTGTACTACAGTCATGGGTGTTTATATTTATAATATTTATGTATTTAAAGTTATATATGTGTAGTGTATCAACTAACTGGTATCCATAACACAAGCCTCGTAGCTTACCATGGAATTAGATGGTGCTGTGTGTTAATGTCCCGACATTTATTTATTTAGTATTATTGTATAATAATATCTATTTTTTATACACTGATGCCTTTGAATAAATCGAAATACTACACTTACATACATATATTCTATGTAATATCCTTTACGGTATGATCGAAGTGTCAGTTCAGTACGTCGCGACTTTACATTCCTCTACACTTTGTGACTATATAAGATCATTCATATTCGTTGATTCTCAAGTACGTTTCATCTTTACACTCAATATGATTGAAATATTTTATATTGCCAATATATTTTCCAATAACTTAAAATGAATAAAATGAAATTATTTACAGTATAAAGCTTTTAGTAATAAGGCATTAATAAATAATTACACCGTTCTCTACTTTTTATTATAGAAAATGTGGAAGTTAATACCCACCGTTGTGTTAGAACGAGTTTATTTTTCTTGATCCCATTCGTTAATGTTTTGTTATCATAAATAGTGGTAGGGGAGTCCAAGAGGGGGATTTTTGCAGTTACACAATTGTGGCAGATTAACATAAGGGGGATACCTTGCACTCTGTTGAGTACTTCCACCATATTATATAAGACCTCTGCATAAGGTCACTCGTCTAGGGCAGCCGATCAAAATATTTAAAATATATTTTTTTTAAATTAAAAAAACTTGAGCGCGTCAAATTAAGATGTGGTGCATTAATATTAATATATAATTACATAACGAAAAGTATGCAATACAATAACCTGCCGGTTTCTACAAGCCCAAGAAACTTTATATTTACAATAACTTTATGGACGACTAGCATTGCCCGCGGCTCCGCCCGCGTTCAGATGACCAAAAACCAAGTTCTTAGGTTTTACATATTAGTATAATCTAACATTGCAGTTTTTGTATTTTTTCTCAGAATTGAGATATTTTCCTGCGGTAAAAAGTATCCTACATATAGGATAAGTAGGAGGTTGACCTGGATAACCAGCTATCATCATACCAAATTTCATCAAAATCTGTCCAGTGTTTTTCTCGTGATGCGGTAACAGACATACAGACAGACAAAAAATCTAAAAACTATAGCTTCGGACTCTGTATCGATAATAATGTCTATTTCAATAAGATTTTCCAAAAAATATTTAATGTACAGATTCGACTTAGTTACAATTTTATTATATGTATAGATTATTGTCTTTTCGGCTTGAATAAATCCCTAAATCTACTCTTGGGCTCCCCTACTATAGAGAATAAATAAAAATATAAGCAAACAATGAAAGCAAATATACGACACATTCATAAAAAGTTACTATTATATTATATGTAGATACTTAAGAAGACATAAAATTTGAGATTTTCTTCTCAGTACATATCATAGGCTTTACAGGAATACCTTAATATGTATAATAATTTCTCGAAAACCTCTCAAATTCGTCCCATGCAGGTCCTTTAATAACTCGGCAGTTTCGAAGGTTTGCTCGATCCGATAATCCGAACTGATGAAGTTCGTCGCAAGTTTGATCACTTTCCAAAATTACAGAGATATGATTATGTGCGATATAATGTATGTGCTTAATTCTGTGTTAGAATTTAATTAAAATATAATATTTATAACGATTTTCTATCATCATATAAAAATTATACATTGATTATATTATATTATGTAAGTATGAGTTCTTTCGCCAACGGCGTATGGCAGTGTTTTTTTTTTTAGTGAAAAGGCAGTATATCAAGTTTCAATAAAATTTACATAAAAAATATTTCATAGTTTATAGATTGTTTACAGATTATTTACAATAAACTATGTAATATTGCTGTGCAAAAATTACATTAATGTTGCTACGATATTGTATGAACAAACACATTTTGCATCTTCTTAATGATAATCAAAATTAATTAACTGAAATAAATAATTATAATCTATTTGCAAATAGTCTGATATTCCCACATGACCTTGAATAGAATGACCCTATTGACACAGAATCAACGCTTTGTTTGAATAAAATTGAAGTTTCAACCTTCATAATTTATTGAAATCCCACATGGAGATTGGAAATGATGAATTTAAATGATACTTTTTCAATCCACTCAGCGTACAATATACGTAAGTACGACTTGATGGCTGAATATTCCACAAACAAAATAAAAACTTAAATTTTTAATCGGCTTTTAGTACAGTCACAGAGTGGCATGGTTTGATTTATGCGTGACACATACACAGTGATTCGCTTGAGCTTTGGCAGAAGTTCGGTCATTCACTTAATATGAAATGTGTATAGAGTCTTAATTACCGATTCCAGAATAATATATCATAGTTTTAATTACTATTTCATTATAGTAATATGTATATAAAGATATATTGATAATGAATTTTATATCAAAATGTTAAACTTTATACTTCGCTCGCACTAAAACTACAAAATATCTCTAAAAGGTAGGTTTCATATAAAATTTTATCATCTATTTAACCCCCCCCCCCCCATATAAAGGATAAATTTCAAAATTATACCAAGTTTCAAGTAATTCTGGTTTGTATTATAATATGTTTTCCCGTGGAAATAAAATAATCTCCCGCGGTAAAAAGTAGCCTATGTCACTCTGCAGCCCTCCAACTATCTTCACACAAAAAATCACGGTAATCCGTCATTCTGTTTCGACGTGAAAGAAGGATAAACAAACAAACACACTTTCACATTTATAATACAAGTATGGATTTGCTTTTTAAGAGATGTAAGTTAAGTTAAAGTAGTCAATAATCGCACTATTTATAAATTGCTAAAGTTTGTACGTGTGTGTGGAATACCATATTGTTATTCATTGCGATAATAAAAAAAGGAAACAGTAATAATAAACAGCCCTCGAAATATCATTAGATGTTAGACAATTAGAGAAACAAAGTATTTTATACATATTACCCAGAACTCAGTGAGTCTGATATTATAGATTTAATTTTGGTACCTTATACGTAAATGCCATTTTGTTTCCATAACCACCAGCACTATTTTGTAATACAACATTAATATTCATTTCAAGTGTTTTAACAAAAAAAAAATGGCATGAAACGTCTTTAAAATCACACCGAAACATCCGCGTGAGAAAAGTGGACTTAGGTTGCCATAGTAACCGTTGTTATTGCCTGAAAAAATACTTATACACGTATGATATTCTTTCCGTGGCTATTTAAAAATTACTATATTTATTATATTTTTTGAAATATATGCAAAATATTTATAAAAAAACAAAAACTTTAAAAGAGGCCCATTGAAATAGACGTTTCACTTTAAACCAACGGCGGTGTGCCCCAACACAGCCCCACCCGATTTTTTTTCTATTCCTTGGCTTACATAAAGAAGATGTATCTAAGTGAGCATAAAACAACAGTTTGGTGTCGACTGACAAAAACGTAGAACTTACATTGTAGCAAATAAAATTAGTGTATTTTTTTTATATAAGCCCGACTAAAGTATTAGTATCATCCGATAGTTTAGTCTATAGTACACAATCATTTCAAGCGTAGCCTCTCACAACTAACTGCAGAGGCTGGTATGGTTACATGTAACCAAGTGTAACCTGCAACCAACTGGTTACTGAGGCTGAAATGGTTACATCTAACCAAGTGTAAGCTGTAACAAAGAAGGTTCGTTTTGAATTTCATAAATAAATAAATATGTTGGGACATTAACACACAACACCGTCTAGTTCCATAGTAAGCTACAAGGCTTGTATTATGGATACCTGATAGTTCCCCTCCAATGTGCGTTCACCTTGTCGTGGTGGAAGGGCTAAGTAGTGCCCGGCAATCAGAAGCTAGGAACCGCATAGGGAGGTGGCCCATTTCGGTGGGTGGTGTACCATGCGGGTTGCTCCTGGTACTTCTCTGATAGCAGAGTAATCTATGGAGCAACGCCTTGGTTATTGTGGTCTGCTTTGGCAGTCCTACCATCGGGGCGTCGTAGTTGAGTGCGTAAGCGACCCTGCGATGCCCTATTAAAACGGGGGAAGGTTTTGTTAGGTTTTAGTGGGTAGTACTAGCTTTTTGAGCCCATGAGTTCGACATAACCACCTGTATGTATACAAGTGGTATGCGTAAATGCATTTCCTAACATTTAAAAAAAAATATAGTTGATACACTACGCATATATAACTTCAAATACATACATATTATAAATGTGAACACCCATGACTGGAGTACAACCATTCATGCTCATCACACAAATGAATGTCCCTAGCGGGACTCAAACCCGCGTCAGTTGTTGGTACAGAAACTAGGGTCACTATAAACTGAGCCAAACGTGTCGTCCAATTACATCATAAGTTTATCTAAAAGCTATTTGAGCTTTTTTTTCTTGGACTGTGACGTATTAAAAAGCTTCTTTTTTCAACCCACAATTAACAGATTATATTAATAAATATTAATTTGTTATTAATAATTATAAACACTAATTAATAAGGTTACATTTGCTATTTGTGTAGATTGTATAGCCTTTGGTTACATTTAAATAAACATGTTTAAATTACTGCTGTATTCTGCCAAAGAACATCAAATAGATACGAGTACATCACTATTGAGTCAAATTATAGTTGACAATAATAAACAAACGCAGTTTCAATTATTCAAAATTATTCTAATCTATACATAAAATAAAATTGTAACTAAGTCGAATCTGTACATTATTTTTTTTTAAATCTTATTGGAACAGATATTATTATCGATACAGAGGCCGAATCTATAGTTTTTAGAATTTTTGTCTGTCTGTTTGTCTGTTACCGCATCACAGAAAAACTGTTGGAGGGATTTTGATGAAATTTGGTATGGTCATAGTTGGTTATCCGGGTCAACATATAGGATACTTTTTATCGCGGGAAAATATCCCATTTCTGAGAAAAAATACAAAAACTAGTTAGAATAAAACTACGATGATACTATATATTTTTTAGCATGGTAACTTACTAAATAAGACAAACACTATTAAAAATAGCTTATCTTGTAAAAAAGTAACAATAGCGGTATTTTATTTGGTTTCTGGTCATCTGAACGCAGGCGGTGTTGCGGGCATCACATGCCCAAATCAATGCTAGTTGTTCAATAAATGTAAACTTATTTTTTTTATGAAACTGTTTAATCATATAGATTGACGGATCATTTTTTTTATTATTATGTAATTAGATGCTAACTTTCGAACTGACATCGTAAACGTCACACGCAATAGCTCTTTTTTACGCCACAGAGTCAGTCAGTTGTTTCAAATTAATTCTGGACAAAAAAACTTATGCAGATATTACACACTGGTAGCTCAGCGGTAACGTTCTTGTCTCTAAAAGGCAGTGAAGCGGGTTCTAATCCCGAATTTCACACAACTGATTTAATCATACGAGAATCATTTACATAACCACTTGCTCTTCGGTGAAGGAAAACATTGCGAGGAAACTTGCATATATGAGAGAGCCTGACTAGTTTTTGAAAGACATTTGAAGTCTGTTAATAATTCTTTAGCGTGGAAGTTGCCTGATCCCGCTAGCATCGAAGAGAGGCTTGTGATCAAGAGGGTGGTGATAAAAGAGCTCTAGATAGCATATGATTTGTTGCATCGTAACATAAAGAAGGGACATACCAACAAACACACAGTATACTATTAGTAAATAAGTACTTTAAATTGCATTTGAAAAAAATAGCTCGATCACTGTTTGTGATATAGTTTCTGTAGAAAAAAAATATGAAATTGTTATGAATTTATTAAAAAAATATTGCATTTGAATCACATACGACCACCAAAGTAGATTGTTGTTAACTTAGCGAAGTAAGAATGAATGAATATTTTATGACTGCAAAGTTTCTAAGTACTGACCAAGTTCCCAATGTTCATCGCCAATTATGAATGCCGTGCACTAAAGCTGATGGATTAGTTCTTTAATTAATAATATTTCTTATTTTAATAAAGTTTATCATTTCTGTTTAAATCAACTATTGCAATTAAAAAAAAAACAATATTTTATATTGCTATTAAGGCAGTGATAGCCTAGTGGTAACGCACTCGCTTAGGGAACCGAGTGTAGCGGATTTAAATCCCGGGTCTCGCACCTCTGATACTTTCATGTGCTAATCATTTCCACCATGATTATTGCTTGACTTACGGAGAAGAAAATTATCGTGAGGAAACCTGCATGTCTGAGAGAACCTAGCAAGTTTTCGAAAGACATGTGAAGTCCACAAACTAGCACTTGGCCAGCGTGGTGAGCTACGGCCTCGTATTAAAGGTAGGTCCGTGCCCAGCAGTGCACACGTTAACAAAGGCTAAATACAACTTGCTTTTATAATTATCATTGTTTACCTTTAAATACTACCTACATTAAAGAAATATAAGAATCTCTAATGAATCTCAATACTTTAAATATACACGTATATGTAAATCATTATAAGAGATAATAATAAAAACGAATGCCTCATTGTATAACATTGTTCCTATACACAATATCATTCATAGAGCCACATGGAAACAAATGAAATCAATTTCCGAGTCATTATTTATCTAACTATTAATTATATAATGTATAATAGCCTATATATAGCCTACCTCAATAAACGGGCTATCTAAGTAAAAAGAATATTTCTAATCGGATAAGTAGTATCTGAGATTAGAGCGTATAAACAAACAAACACAGACAAACAGACAAACGAACAAACTTTTTATAATATTAGTGAAGATGTGATCTAAGTATTTATATTTAGCACAATATTTACCAGTTATTTCATATAGTTCCACTCGCATAGTACGTGTTTCGATAAAAATAGCCTTTAATTCTGGCATTAAGTCTCTAATCCTGTCACGTCTGTTGAGTCGTTACAGCATTATATAGCAAATTTTATGAACTTTCGTAAGTTATTACAATAAAAAATATATTAATTGATCAATAAAGGTAGGTTCATACAAGCAATAATTTAGTATCTCATTAAAAGCAATGATATACTTTTTGTTAGAAGATTGTATGATTTAATTAATGCCTTAACGTATAATTTCTAGATAAATACACATAATTTTCCTATAAATTCAATTAAAAAACATATAAATGTATAAAAAACTATATTTTCCCAGAATTATATTTCTGGTAAAACATACATATATGTGATAAACTTAAAAAAATGTCTTTTTAACTTAACCTCGCTACAATCGTTATCTCATCGTGCTTTCATTGCGTATAATCATAACCCACTTTTATAGTGGCATCGTTGAGCCAAATAGTACTTTTTTATGTTATTTATGTACTATAAGCTTAGCTTATATACATAAGATGTTGGAGGCGATATATTCCATTTCACTCATAAATCTTGCAACAAAACCAATATATAATAGTGTATTCTTATTTTGCAGTTTGGCGTTACTCCAATATTTATTTATTTAGATAAAATTTGAGCTATGTAATGCAGAGTTTTCTTGTTGGGAAAAATCATTAAGTATCGTCATAATATGTTAAACATTAATAGTGCTTCCGCTAATAGTAAACCTATATAATTTTTATTCCTACACGCTTCCTTTTTTATATACACGCCTAAAATTTGAAGGGTCATCATACGCAGATAGTTCGCAATTCACCGTTTGAGTCTCGAGACGCAAACCCGCGCGCGCCTGCTAAAATTTGCATGGAACGTTCGAGTGCTTTGTGACGTGTGTCCTCATGAGTACATCACCGCCATCGTCATCTAACCGCTGCCGTTATCGTGATTGGCGCTGAAGCTGAGACCTGACGCAGAACTCCAGCAATTTAGGCGTGCTTTTTATTCCCGCTGTCCGCGCCCACAAACATTTACACACACATTTAATTATAAATATGTTGGGACATTACACACAGCACCTTCTAGTTCCATGGTAAGCTACGAGGCCTCTGTTATGGATACCAGATAGTTGATATAATACACATATATAACTTTATATACATACATATTATAAATATAAACATCCATGACTGGAGTACAAACATTCGTCATCAAACAAATGAATGCCACCAGCGGGACTCGAACCCGCGACCGCTGGTCGTATTATTTAATTTAATTCTCTTCCCTTTACCGCATTTTATACCCAAAAAATATATTGGATTGTTACTTATTAGTGAAAAAATTATTATTTTTTCTCTTTAATGGCAATTCTCATTTCTAATTTACTAAAATATATAGTTACACAGTATGTTTGTCCCAATTCGTGTAACAATTTTGATTAATAGTAACCATATGATTTATTATAAGCCTTAGGAATATAATAAATATATTCCTAAGAGATTTATGTTTCCGAAATTGACATCGGATACTTTTAAGCTTGGTGTATTAAGTAATTCACATGGCATAGTAATTTGTTAAGAGATATTGTTCAAATATCGATAGTTGATAGTAAAAAATCTACACTACTATTATAAAGAGAAAATATGTGTATTTTTGTATGTTTGTAAAGAATTAACTCAAAAACTACTGGACCGACTGAGATAAAATTTGGTAAAAAGATAGTTTGAGATCCTATAAAGGACATAGAATATTTTTTTGTGCAAATCATCCCTTAAGGGATGTGAGAATGAGTGTGAGAGTTTGAATGGGGAATCAACCTAAGGATGAACCCGAGCGAAGCAAGGGTTAGTCGCTAATATCATATAAAATAAAAAATAAAAAAATGTAATCGAATACATATTCCTTTTTTGAAATCGGTTAATTTTTATATTATATCAAGCCAAAAATAAATAAAACGTAGTAGCAAACCCTGTACATTTTCACTTCAATGACACGAGTTCAGTATGCATCGAGTTCAAAAGGCAACTTTAGAAACATAATGACAGCCGAAACACGAAAGCTGAAATGTAATTAAGGCATTGAACTAACTAAAAGTATAAATTTGACTTCGATTCGCAATCATTAACCACCGACGCAAGAGAGGGCTGTTATATAATTGAAGTCTCTGTCTGTGTATCTGTGTATTTGTCTGTGGCATCGTAGCTCCCAAACGAATAGACTGATTTTGATTTGTTTTTTTTTGTTTGAAAGCTGACGTAATTGAAATGGTTCTTAGTTATAATTTATGAAATTTTCAGGCGTTTGATGATCATCAGCTCATTTCTTACTTGACAAAAGGGTCTTACTAACTTTCACAGATCCGATTGATTTGAAATTTGGTGTACTGTAACTTCGGTAATATTTCCAAGACATGTTAATTGTTAACCTTCAGCTAATGTTGTAGCATCAAACAGTCTGCGGGATCCTCAATTACTCAAAAACTTATAGCGGATATAGCATTTAAAAGCTCATCAGTAAAGAGTTAAAAAGAATGATATAAAAATAAAAGTTTTAAGTAACCGACACAAAAAAAGTCTAAAAAGTAAAAAAAGAAATCTCTCTTGGCTTTTTAACTTCATCAAAAGTACCTATTAACATTTTGGGGATGAGCGTCGGGGACGCACACGAACACACGCACGCGCACACCGACGCACGCACACTTGGTGACAAACACACTATTATCATTAGTGTAATTAAAAATAAAAAAATATTTAGATAGTCTATACATATAATAAAATTTTAACTATGCCAAATCTGTACATCAAATATTTTTTGGAAAATCTTATTGAAATAAACATTATAATCGATACAAAGGCCGAATCTGTACTTTTTAGATCTTTTGTCTGTCTGTTATCACATCACAGAAATATCACAGGAGGGATTTTGATGAAATTTGGTATGGTGACAGCTCAACATATAGAATACTTTTTACCGCGGGAAAATATCCCATTTCTGAGGAAAAATACAAAAACTGCAATGTAAGAGTATAAAACCTAAGAATTTGGTTTTTGGTAATCTGAACGCGGGCGGAGCCGCGGGCAATGCTAGTATATAATATATATAAAATAAAAAATTCTCCATACTAAAATTTCGATTACATAGTTACGACTGTTGAAATATGACTTAATTGCATTGGATGCCGATTGCCCCGTGAGTTTTGGCAGAGTATTGAGAACATAGAAGAGCATTCACGGAGATTGGCTATCGATGGAAAACTAGCAAATATGTACGTATAATTGACCCGTATGATTGATATGTACTTTACAAACAAACGATTTACTAACGTAGTGCAAACTCATTCGTTTCACTGTTTAACTGAACTTTTAAAAAAATGATATTAATGTTATTGAATGAATGAATTGAATGAAATGATATTAATAATATTATGTTTATCGGTAGTTATTTTTTTAACTTTTCTTTATATATGTATACACTTATTACTATAAGATAGATTCATTAAAAAAATATTATTAAAAAAAAAGTTTGTGCTTTTATTAAAAATATTATTAATATCAATAAAATTAAAAGCACTTAAAAATGTAACTTTTATAAATATGATATTATGTTTTTGCTTACGATTGAGTTTAACTTATCCTACTAATATAATAAATTCCAAAGTTTGTGTGGATCTATAATGGATGTCTGGATGTATAGATGTATGGACGTTTGTTACTCTTTCACACAAAAACAACTGAATAGATTTTAATGAAACTTTACAATAATATAGCTCATACGTCAGAATAACACATAGGCTACTTTTTTCCAGAAAAAAATTACGGTTCCCATGGGATAGATTTGTGTTTGTTTATCTAGTATTAATTTACCCTACAAATCTAAAGAGTGTAGCCGCTAGTACCTATTAAATTATGACCAGGTGAATTTCCAATAAAATAAAATACATTATTATTAATAAAATTAATTTATTTGCTATATTTTAATATTCTTAACAGTAATGACAAATTAAAAAGCTTTAGTTTGCATTACCTCTCTTTGTTCGTTAATAGTCGTGCGATTAACATCGATATCATGTGGTAGTCTTTCAAACTGAATGTCTTCAGTTTCATATTATAATTAATTCTTATTAAGTTAAAATTATTTTATAAGTTTTAAATTATTATATTATTATTGTATAACAATAAAAACTTTAAGCTTTTATATAAAGCATATCAACATTTATATAATTTTTGTAATTAATTTGAAATTATTATATAAATTATTTTTAGTGACACTCAGCGGATCGAATGATTAACGGTATCTAATTAAATATTCATGTAGCTTGTCTCGCCTGATCTCTAAGTTGGCTTGTTTACGCCACTTAGGCAACTTACGACTAAAGAAATTAGTTTTATACTTATTGCAATGTATTCCATTTTTTCAATATCGGGACTCCTCGCTCTCGTTCAAAAAAAAATATATTTTTAAACCATAAAATATATTAACAAACACAACCATGGGGGCTTGTCACCAAAAATTTGCTCCAGGCTATTTTTAATTAAAGAAACAAAAAGTCTGGAGATGTTTTGGTATTACAATCGTATATTATTGTAATAAAATTATCTACATTTTGATACTTAGTTGGTCCCGGCAAATACGATCCGATGCGAGTAATTTACTACTTCAATCTGCCTGTTTATACCTGGATATCAGATAATATGGATTCGAAAAAGGCCGCCAACCGTATGATGGCGTTGTTTAAGTCTTTTTCTTTAAATTGATATTAAGCTGTCACAGGAAAAAAAATTTTGCACTTTGAAAAGAACAATTAATTTTTTTTTAAATAAAAATAGCCTGCAGCAATTTTTGGTGACCTCATTTCTGGGACAAGTTTTGTTTATATGTATTATTATTTAAAAAATATATTTCACATGAAAAAAAAGAGTGAGCGGTCCACCACATACATCGGGATCTCCTACTATTATGTCATAATCAAAATCTCTCTTATAGAATAAATTTATAAGAATGAATATCAATTATTGATTTTTAATTTATTAGAATGGTAGAAATTTCATAAGTTTTTCAACGTACGTGACTTATGCTTACATTAAAAGAAGCCTATAGAAATTAAGGAAACTGTGCGGTGAAATGGCACTGAGTTGTGTACATTTGCTGTATAAATGTAGATGGGTCTGGGGGAGACCATGGCTTGGCAAGCGTTGCTCTAACCCTCACCCATGTAGAGCGACGATAAACGTAAAAGTTCAATATGAAGAATTGAAAATCGAACAAAGTAGTATACTATAGGAGAAACCTTTGTAAAGTAATGAACAATAGTAGGGTTATACCTAATGATGATTATAATATTTCTAGAATTAGAGTTTCTTAGATTTACGCGAATATGAGATATCTTACTAATATTATAAATGTGAAAGTTTAGATGTTTGGATGTTTGGATGGATGTTTGTTACTCAATCACACCAGAACGGCTTAACGGATCTGGATGAAATTTTGCACAGAGATAGATATCAATCATATTATGAAATCAGATCAATAAAAATATTAGTCCATACCAACATATAGGCAACTTTTTATCCCGGAAAAATGTACGGTTTCCATGGAATAGATTTGTGTGTTTGTTTCTCTAGAGGCGAACCCGACCAAAGCGAAGGTCAGCCTTAGATATAAATAAAATTTATTTTAAAATTTCTTTTTCGATTTTCACTTAATGAAGCCACTACAACGCGAAAAATTAAACGATATAAAAGCTGACAAATTTTTGCATTATAACACGTTTACACATGTTTAGTATCGACACTGTCTCGATATGTTTTCTATTATTAAAACGTTTATAAAAATAAATAATAATTATAAACTATAATTACACAATGTAAAAAGAAATTTCAATAAATAATGGTATTACTTTGTTTGAAATATGAATTTAAAAGTAATTTTAAGCAGAGTCAGAAAATATCTGTGCTATCTTAAAATATCAAAATATTTAAAAAAAAAACGTTTAATATATTTATTATCAAAATCAAAAAGATCAAAAACGTTTATTATCTTTTGTTCTATGAGAATTTCTTACTTGAAAAGCGAGCAGTCACGGGAAATATTCGTACTTCATTTATTTCAATAAAATCATTATTATTAACAGAATAAATTATATATATGTAACATAAAAGTAAATATTACGTAGAATTACAATATATTTTTTTATAATGGTGGAAGTTCAAAGAAGAAAATCCTTCTTTTTAAATTAAGTCCATATTTCGCTAATTCACTCAAACACAATGTGGTTTTTTAACAAACAATGTTCTTACTTTAATTCACATGTTAAAGAAAAGTATTATATCTGTAAGGGGCTGTAGTAGCTTTATTTATAAGATACCCAGTTAATTTTTTAAATATGAAAGCATGTTAATGTATGTGAGTGAGTTGTGAGTGAGATAGTGAGTTGTGAGTGAGTTAGTGTGTTGTGAGTGAGTAAGTGTGCGAATAATTGTGAGAGAGAGAATAATTGAGTGAGTGAGCGAGGATTGAACATGTGTCCTTGTGGTTTGTACACAATGTGACTAAGCTAAAATTTAAGAGAAAGTTCATTTTGGTCATGTATACGTTAATTAATTTTATCGACCACTATGAGAGCGGAGTTACGGAGAAAAAGCTAGTTAAACAAATTATTTTATCTAAAATAGTTGAAGCCAATTTAAACTAAGTACAAATAATTTTAAAAATTATATATTCAAGTCTCGGAGTAAAGTGAATATGATGATCAAATGATATCCATATATTTTACAGCAAAATATGTAGATATCATTAGCAGCTAGTGAGTGTATTGAAATACTATCTAAGTTTACCTTAAAGTAGAAAAATAATCAAAACTTTGCTACCGTTATATAAAAATTTATATTATGTAACGAGTTACATTTTGTTTACATATGATAAAAATCTAACTAAGTCGAGCGTCGGCATCAAATATTTTCTGGAAAATCTTATTGAAATAGTACATAATTATTGTCGATACAGAGGCCGAATCTGTAGTATTTAGGATTTTTGTCTGTTTGTCTGTTTGTCTGTCTGGGAACGCATTACGAGAAAACTACTTAACAGATTTTAATGAAATTGTATGATAATAGCTAGTTATCGGGGTCAACATATACTTTATTTTTTACTGCGGGAAAATCTTTCATCTCGGAGAAATCTAAGCTAAACATCAAAACGTACCTAGGAACGAACCCGAGCGGAATGAGAGTGAGTCGCTAGTTTTGTTTATAAAACTTCGTGTGATCATTATAGCGCAAAGAGATTTTACTAAGTAGTATTGTTTATTAATTCGTACTAGGTCACTAGGAATATTATTGACGGTACATATGCTTATCCTAGTTTTCTTAAGAATATTAATGATATTAATCATCGTTTGCCTTGCTATAATGTTTACTATATCCTATACAAAAACAAATATATATCTTTTATACCACTACATATTTTTTATTAGGATGATAATATAATGATAAGGATATAGTAAAATTATCTATCCCTGAATGATAGCTCGATAATATCAGATACAATGGGATAAGCTGACAAACAAATCAAACAAACAAAACAGCTATCAAGGTGACAACGCCGCATTTTACCAACGATGCTAAGCTTTTAAAAATGTACGTTCTTAATACGCATGATGGTGCAATTTTATGAAATGAAGTGATTATAATCATTTAAAGATTGAAATAATTTTATGGCTAAGTACTAAAAAAGTAGTCATTCAAAACGCAATACCTTGGAAGTGGAAAGCGGAATAATATTAGATATTTGTTTCTTTGGCAGAATTGCGAGAGAACGCATATATGTATGAGAGCTATAATATTTTTATATGTATCTATTTCAATGAGATTTTCCAAAAAAAATATTTAATGTACAGATTCAGCTTGGTTACAATTTTATTATATGTATAGATTATAATATAATATATTTTATGAAAAAAAAAACAATACTAATATTACAAATAAGAAAGTTTCTAAGGATGGATGGATGTTTGTTACTCTTTCATGCTAAAACGGCTGAACTGATCTAGATGAACTTTGCCATTAGATAGATTATAGTATGGGACAGCACATGGGTTACTTTTATCTCGGTAAAAAGTACGGTTCCCGTGGAATAGTCTTTGTCTAGGGACGAACCCGAAGCAAAACGAGGGTGCATCACTAGTGGGTTATAATTTTATTGTATCTATTGAAAATATCTCCTTTAAAATGAATTTCCCATCCCTTCTACTTTCTTCCCTACTTTAATAAATTGAATAGTTCAATCAAGATTTATTTTAAACGACAAATAAATATTCTAATAGATACATAGATAATATTATAGATTTATTAGAGGTTTTCGTATTAATAGAAATAATAAAAAAAATCGTATTGAATTTTAAAACTATACAACAACCTATAGAAAGTGCATCGTATATTATGTCGTTATATGACACCAGGTCACTTACTAATATATATTATTTATGTCTTCAAAGACGAAAATACTTTTGGTGTTGAAATTGTAAAAGAAGTGTGGAAGTTTGACAGTTTGAAGTACTCATGTAATAGTTTGTTCTTACTTTTTATTTACTACAAGGTAGTAGCTATATAAGATTATTTGTTTCTTGTTTTTCTCTTCCTCAACACAGCGAGCCAACTTATTTAGATTATTTTTTTCATAGAAATAACGTATGTATCTGCCTTGCTCATGTATGTAACTGAAATATTTCATTACGTGATTTTTTTAATCTATACTAATATTATAAAGTTTGTAAGTTTGTGACGTTTTAGGCAGTAATCTCTGGATGTACTGAACCGATTTTGATAAAATTTGGTAAGAAAATAGTTTGAGATCCTGAAAAGGATATTTTTTATACCGGAAATCATCCATTAAGGGGGTAAAAATGGGGATGAAAGTTTGTATTAGGAATCAAGCTACGGACGAACCGAGCGAAGTGAGGGTGAGTCGCTAGTTTAATATAAACGGCCAGGACCTTGGTTATTTTTCGCAATGGCAGTAAATCAAACTAGCATTACCTATGATGTATTGAGTTTGATTCCTACAGGAATATTTGAACATTAAGTGTTATTAAGCTTCATCCTACCAATGTAAGTCTGCACTAAAACTTTTTTGTTTTTTAATGCTCTAATTAAAAACATTAGGAGAAAATCATAAAGATTTACTAGTATTAATTTCAAATATTTCTTAGAAAAACAAAATAGTCAGTTTTTATTTAACTGCTAAATATAAGTTCAATAAATATCATTTTCAACACACAAAAAGATAAAAAAATAAATCTTTTCATAATATTTAGATATTTCATTTAATAATACTAAATGGTACATTATTGGTATAATAAATAAAAATTAACAAGAAAAAAAAATTAAATGACATAGAAATAATTGAAGAAACGTCTTTCCTGTACACAAAATTATTTTAATAAAATATATTTTATTATTGCTTCAGAAACCGAGATTAACTAAAGAACAAAATTTTGTAATAAACGAAAAAAATATAATTTTAGTTATTTAAAATTCGCAATCGAGCTTCAGTTTTTGTTAAATAATTAATTAATAACAATATTTTATTTTAACTAAGAAAAATAATACAATAATAATTTTATTAAATAATTAATTTTATAATTTGAAAACAAAATAAAACTCCAAATTAAAGAAGTAAAAAAATTGTAAAGTCAAACTTTACTTACCGCTTCCACCAATTTGCACTTTTTGGGCATTCACTTGAGTCTTTATAATGGAATTGAAGTAATAAATAATAAAAACTAAAATCACTATTTGTATAAGTCTGAGCAACATTTTTAATGGGAACATTGTTCTAGTAGTTCTTCACATATCGTATCACTCATACACGTGACAAGTTTACTGGAGGGCGGGACAAGCGACTTACGTCGTCGAGAGTCGACCACCGACTGCGCTATGCAAGGGTAGCATCCCTTCTAAGCCTCCCCTCCCCCACTATACGGCACCCACGACTTGCTTCATATTTTTATTTTTCTTCAATAACCTTATTAAATATTAAAATGCTTAGAATAATTATAATATAATGCCATGTACATATATATCGTAATATATTATGGCAATGAGTAGAATATAAAATTAATAAACCCAATTTGTAGGTATTTGCTATGATATTAATAACTGTTTATAGCTAAAGCTACGAGTTCAAAAAATTGATTGTTAACTTACATAGATAATAAGAGCTGTAAATAAGATTATGCTTAAATATAGGCATTTTAAAATTATATGTTAAAATATTTTAAGTTTATAATATTTCTATGACTAAAATGTCGTAAGTAATTTATTTGTACAGTTTCTTATCTTTCTTTCCAATTTTATGTTTAAAAATGTATAAACTGTTCTGAATGAAAATAAACATTCTATTGTTTTCTTATCTTCTCAAACGCTACGGAGCTACGAAGCTACGAAGCTACGGACATCACGACAAGTGTCCATATAAAATTTTATTTTGTTAGGTGATACTATGTACATTGTATACTTTTTAACATTAGAATTATTACATGTTATTAATTATATTAGTTATATGTGTTTAACGTCAACTTATCAAATAGACTTATAAATTAAAATAAATATTTTTTTTATTTTTTAGCATTAATTTATTTAAATATGTTGAGTCTTCACGGTTTTTACTTTTAAAAGAAAATAATTCAATGCAAATTGTTGAGCACTCCTTTCAATAGGATGGGGATTTGGCCATAGTCCACCAGGCTGGCCAAATGTGAGTTGGTGGACATCACGTGTCTTTCGAAATGTTTTTTTCTCAGACACAAGTTTCCTCACGCTGCTTTCCTTCACAAAAGGCAAGTGGTAATCATATTGAAAACTATTTACATAATATTGAAAGTTGATAGGTGCGAGAACCTTCTCACTTGAACTCGCTTCTTTTAGTTTATCAAGCCACTACCACGCGCATTACCACTGAGCCACCTTTATCGTTTCTTATAGAGAGAAATTCTGTCTTCAAAATAAAGAGAGAATATTTGCAATCAATATATAACATAATATGGTGGTTATTATTCATTTAAAATAAAAATACTTGACATATTATGTCGAAAAACTTCAAAATTTAAAAAAAAAGATAATAAAAATGAGTCAAAGTACCTAAGGAATTTTATAGCGTGCCATAGAAACAATACCGAATTTAAAATTTACCAGTTATTCATGATTTATTTATACAAAGCCATAGTGCACATGATGAGAAAATAATAATTAAATCCTCCATTATTAAAGCTTTCAGTTTTGATCTTATGAAATTTTTCACGTGCTCATTGTTTTATTAATTGAATTTTCGCGTTCGAATTTTATAATACTATTGAGTGTTGATCATTTTTTATTCAAAATTCAATATATCATTCTGCATTTATTATTTATGTAATATTAATAATTATAAGTTTAAAATGAGCTTTTTGACATATCATGAGTATTGATATATACCAATACAATAAAATATTTAATAACTAAACTAAAGTCTTATGCAACAATTGATATAATTAAGTTGAACCAAGGTAAAACAATTAATTGGGAATCGCTCGATGGCGGATATGAATAAAACGTATAGTTGACGACATGTTTGGCTCAGTTTATAGTGACCCTACTTGCTGTGATAGTAGTCGTGGGTTCGAGTTCCGATGGCGGTATTCATTTGTGTGATGAGCACGAATGTTTGTACTCCAGTCATGGGTGTTTATAGTTATAAAATGTATGTTTTATATATTATGTGTAGTATATCATCTATCTGGTATCCATAACAAAGGCCTTGTGGCTTACTATGGAACTAGATGATGCTGTGTGTTAATGTCCCAACATATTTATTTATATTTAGATGAATTTTACTTAATTAGTAATTGTAATAAAATATTCTTATAATATTAAATCTTATAAGAAAACCTCTGCTGCAATTGTCCATATAATTCTTAATTTTTAAACCCGATGCAAAAAGACGGATGTTATAATTTTAACGTGTGCATTTTTATCTGTCTGTGACATCGTAGTATCTAAACGAATGAACTGATTTTATTTTTTTTTGTTTCAAAAGTGACTTGATCGAGAGTGTCCATAATTTTCAATTTATATTTATCAATACTAATATTATAAAGAGGTAAAGTTTGTGAGTTTGTGACGTCGTAGGGGGTAATATCTGGATCTACTGAATCGATTTAGATAACATTTGGTAAAAAGATAGTTTGAAACCCTGGAAAGGACATAGGATACTTTTTATCCCGGAAATCATCCCTGAAAGGTGTAAAAATGGCGATGAGTCTGTATTGGGAAGCAAGCTAGAGACGAACCCGAGCAAGGTGAGGGCGAGTCGCTAGTGTGAAAATATATGTACACATACATCTTACAAAATCTAACTGCTTCCAAATGATTATTATCAAATTGTATACCTTCTAGTCTCCATACATGAAGACGTTTATTCAGAATCACACAATCTCCTTCTAAATGAGAGCACGAAATGCATTTTCCACTTAGTACATGTAATATTATAACTAGAATAAGACGTTTGTTAATTTTAGCAATCTATCTGATGCTAAATATGACGTTAGCGAAATGTAGACGTGATAGAGCTTTATAAGCTGTTTAGGCCAAGATTTAGTTCAAAGTTTAGATATGTTAGTGAATACCATTAGACTGGTTTTCTGCTGAGGCTTTATTTAGTAAGTATATAAATATGTATTCTAGAGTACGGAATGCAAGGAAGTTTTTAGTAAAAAAACAGTGCGTGTGTGTGCAATTCACACATGGCAGAAGTGACACTTGCTATACATATTTGTCAGACAATAACAACGGTTACCATGGCAACATGGCAATGTATTCTAGCTCATTCTCTCACCGGCTCAATCCTAAATATTGATGTGTCTGTCTCTTTTTAGTGTCGCATATCCTTTTCATTCCCGTTTCATTGAGTTTCAAATCACAACTATTCTAAAGAAGTTTCACTTAAAAAAAAAAAGTGATTTCATAAAAGTTTATTCAACTAATAATACTTAAACTGTGTAAGGACTATCTATTGTTTTTCACATTAACAGAAAGTGAAATGAACAAATCAATAAAAATTAAAATATAAATTGCACATTCATTATAACATAAATTGAGTATATTATATGTGGGGATAAGGTTTAGTGCTGAGCTATTTCATTTCCTTGTATATTCCACGGTACATTAACCCGTTAATTTCTTTTCTTTGGAAACAATAAAAATGTCGTAAGTGACTTATGAAATAGCGTTTCGGTTTTTCTAGCTTCGTAATTGGAGTGTAGTCTTCATTCATTATTTCCAAGTAACAATAAGCTACCAGCTTGATAAAGATTTTTCTTTTACATATAATGTACTAGCGGCACACCCTCACTTCGCTCGTATTCGCCTCTAGAAAAACAAAAACAAATATATCCCTCGGGAACTATATCTTTTCCGGGATAAAAAGTAGAGTTTGTCTTATTCCAGACTATATTCTATCTCTGTGCCAAATTTGATCCATATCCGTTCAGCCGTTCTGGCGTGAAAGAATAACAAATATCTATACTCACAAACTTTCACATTTATAATATTTATATACAGATTTAAATTTTATAGCTAGCAAAAATCCTTGCATTTTTTTTCTAGATATACCTAGACATTTGTTAGAAGAGTAACAAACATCTATACTCACAAACTTTCACATTTATAATATTTATATACAGATTTAAATTTTATAGCTAGCAAAGATTCTTGCACTTTTTTTCTAGATATACCTAGACATTTGTTAGAACTCATCACCAGTTTTTTAATTTACTCTTCTTATGAGCAGCAGTGCTAGATATGATAGACATAAATAGATATATGATAGAATAGAGATGATAGAGCAGTGATAGAGATAGAGATAGAGATAATAGAGGTTTTTTGACCGATTTCAAAATAAGAAATATCCCCTTTTTAGAAATAAATCTAACTCTAACTTACATACATCGATTCGCTACGTATCATCCTTGTATAAGTGATTTTCATAACGTAGTATATGGAAAAAGCGTTCAATTAAAAGATGGAGCTACTAGTTAATGAAACAAACATTCATATTATGACACGAACCCGCGATTACACAATAATATTACAATGATTCTTAAATATTCATACATTTATACACAAAATAAATTTTAAATTAGCTGCAGATTCATAATAAATTAGTACAATTTAACGCCATTTTGCTTGAATCCCTTCATAACATACTGTTCTCAAACGATAAAGTTGATAGAATGTGGCATCGTAAAGTTTCAACTACTCTTTCTCGTCTCCAACTTCTAAACGTAAGAACGTGTTTTATCTTTATTTTTTCTCCTTCAAAACATTTTAAAGCGGAGACATGTAATATTTTGAATAGAATATGTAATTTACTATAAAAATTATAACAATAGCATACATATTCAGTGTTTGAGCTCTTTATTGTCCTGGAGTTCCTCTTATGAATACTACCTTTTGCCTACGTTTCCATTTGTATAAAATGTACGTAATTTTTATGGAAAACTGGCTTATAATATAGAAAAATAATTACCTCACAACATCATTTACATTTTACAGTACATTGTTGCCTTTTATAATGCATAATTTGCTTTTATAATTTCATTGCATGTACATATACATATATACACGTTGAACTTCTAAGCTAGTACACATATAACTGGTAAGAAATGTTACGTGAAAAGTTCTAAACTAATGCAAAGAAATATAAAAAATATCTTTTTCTGGCTAAGTCTACTTCATATTTAACAAATAATTCAGTATACTTTAAAATACTAGTTTCCACTTAGTGGTTGAAAATCAATCATATTGTTGAATATTTGCGTATCTATATATTATAAATCTATATAAAAAAACTGTGTGTTTCAAAATTGTTTTAATTGTTGACAAATAGCGGAGAAATGGGTAATGAACTGTTTGTCTTTGCGTATTTATACATTCATACTAATATTACATATATGAAAGTGTTTGTTTGTTTGTCCTTCTTTCACGTCAAAACTAAGTGACGGATTGGCATGATTTTTTGTGTAGAGATAGTTGGAGAGTAACATAGGCTACTTTTTACCGCGGGAGCTTATCTCGTTTCCCAGGTAAAACAAGTTATATTACAACCCAAAAAATATTTATGATCAGAATTACTTGAAATTTAGTATTAATGCTCTTCAATACAATTAAATAAATATATGTTACAGCATTTTTCAAAATTCATCCTATAAGGGGGTAAAATAGAAGATGAAAATTTGTATAAGACCTTTTTAGAGTTTTTTTTGTAGTTTTAGCGCAAGTGAAGCCGCGGGTTCTGCTAGTATATAAATAAATTCTATTTAAGTCCCGCAAACTAATAAAAAAAAAGATGGAACAAAGCGGAAGCAGATCGCTAGTAATTATAGCATAAATAAATGGTTCCTGCGTATTTAGAATTTATCTCACAATATTACAATGTAAGGAGTATTTCAATAGTGCATTGAGCTGACATACAATTTATTACGAATTACCAGTTTTTCTGTGTAATTAGTTAGTGAGCTCGGTGTGAAAGTAAATTACCCAATGAAGTGTGCACATGACAGGTGAAAATGAGATTTCATTTAATGTGAAATATTGTGGACCTTTTGCCGTTGCTTGCGCGATATTGCATACGTTCTTACAGTAGAAATACACTCACATAAAAGATGATATAATTTGAATAGTAGATACTTTTAAACATTGAATTTCCGTAGTTTTGCAAATTGCACTATAATTTTGAAGTTATACATACTTCTTTTGGCACGTTTGAAAAAAATATGATAGTAATTTCTTTACGATGCGCGCGTACTGACAGTTAAAAAGCGACATGATGAAGTTAGCTGCGTTTATTTTACAGAGAGTTGCGACATACGGGATCAAATCTTTAGCTATTTTTGTTCTGTTACACCAAAGAAGTATAACGTCTTACGTGCGTATATAAGAACACACTTTTTTTGTTACACGAGCGACTCACTCTCGCTTCACTCGAATACGTCCCTAGGTACGTTTTTTCAAGATATAAATATCTATTTTTTCATTTGTTAGATTTTGTATTATTTAATATTATTAATTCAATTATGTTTTGCAACTCTTCTCCTAACTTTGATATATGTATTTTTGTAACATTGCAAACTGTTATTGGTTAAATTTTACCGTTTATGTTAATAGTACCGATTTTTTCCAAAATATCTAAATAAATAAATAAATTTAGTTATAATGAGGGTATCTTAGGAAATAGACACACGTTATCGCAGACTTTTCTGCATGCCATTTTAAGACCTACAATTTCCTTTTACAATGTTACGGTGTATCTCTAAAGATTTAGCCCGATGTGCCAATTATTTAAACAAACAAGTACTTCAGAAACCGAGTGGTAGCACGCTCGCTTGGGAAACCGAGTGAAGCGGGTTCAAATCCCGGGTCTCGCACCTCTGATATTTTCATGTGCGAACCATTTCTAGCATAATTAACACTTTCCTGCCTTACGGTGAAGGAAAACATCGTGAGGAAACCTGCATGTTTGAGAGAACCTAGAAAGTTTTCCGTAAGACATGTGAAGTCTGCCAACCCGCACTTGGCCAGCGTGGTGGACTATGGCCTGTCCCCCTCATATTGAAGGGAGGCCCGTGCCCAGCAATGGGACATTAAAAGGGCTGAATACATACGAGTACATATAATGAATAAAACCTTTAACATCTTACTACAGCTCTTTAAAGTGAAGTAAACATAAAAAGGGGATTTTACGAATTAATATAATATCTATCTATATATTATTATTTTTTAATTTGAGGTTTATTTTTCCTTTGTTTATGTTGTATTTTATTTTATACGCCACTTCTATTTGATGATTGAAAAAATTCCTTAAAGAAGAAATTAATTATTACGTTTGAAAACAGTACTAGAACCAATTCCGTTTTTATTGCTCTTATTACAAAGTAAAAGTCAGTTAAGAGAAAATATTAAAAAACATAACCGTCTTCATTTTTAGAAACAATACGAAATTGACGCAATGTAAATATAATAAGAAAAGATCTAAAAATACTTCGTATAAAAAGTATCTGAGATTATGTTTTTCTAAAGATTCCGATTTTTGAATGGATATATTCATTCTGGAAATATGTTTTATAACACACTAATATTAAAAAAATGTGTGTATTGTCTGTTACCTCTTTCTTTTATCTTGTTTTTGTTGAAAACTGAAACCAATAACCAGTAATTTTTAGAGCACAACTGCTCTTTAGAGCTTTTTTAAAAGCACTTTATTTTAGCCCTGAAAACTAGACATAGTCTATTGAGTTAGTGACAACACAGGTTGCTATTTCTGTACAAAATCTATGGGAAAATGATGTTTTGACAGGTCATAAAATGTAGGTCACTTGAATGGCGGAGTCGACTATCCAATTACGTAATGAGAAGATTGTTAATAGAAATTCTATATCCTTGAAACAGTTTCTGTTAAGTTTAAAATTAGATTTGCTTAGATTGTTATATATTTAATTTTAACTTTAGATTTCAGATAAAGATAGGTTTTCCTTACAAGAAATGGAATCTTTTTTTTATGTATGTTCACCAATTACTCGAATACGCATGAATCGATTTGTATTTTTTTTTTGTTTCAAAGGCTATACTTCCCAGGTGGTCCCATATAAAATTTTATTGAAATCGGTATTTCTTAAATAAATTATTTAATCCAATATGTTATTAAAAAACTTTCTTCTTACAAATTACCTGCTTATTACGTACTACCAGCCTAAAATATTTTAAGATATGAATATCTAATACGTAAATATGTATTTTACGTATCGAAATATATTAGGTTTGCATTGCATCGGCTGGCACCGACTTCGAAAATATCTGATTAGGCATCTATTCTAAAAAAGACCTCTGTGTAGTTATTTTTTTTATATTGTAATACCTGGAAGTCGGTTTTTTTATTTTTATAGTTTTTTGTATCACCTTTTAAAAAAAACAGTAGATGATTATAATATGTACGTTATATAGGTACTATTTATTGATGTTGAGTATTAGTACTATTAAGCTGTTACTTCGTTCGTCATTTATGTGTAAAATTAGCTCTATAATATCTGAGCTTTTTCTAAAAACTATTTCAGTATTCCTTAAAATCCCAACCATCTCACAAAACATTTTTTGTTGTCGATATTATTTGGCTCAATTTGATTTATAGGTATTATTTATTTAAAAACCTAACATTATCCAAAAATTAGAATACAACAGAGATTAGTCCTTCATGTTAGTTTTTTATACCATTTCTCTTGTTTCCTTTAAAAATATTTACCCGTAAATGATTTACAAATGCAAAGCTTACAGCTCAGTGTTATTTTTATAAAGAAAAAAAGACTCCGTGTCAACAATCTGGGAGTACCATCGAGCGCAGAACTGAAGGGCTGGCTGTATATAATCATAGTGTGCTCTTTGCAAAGCAGCGTGATGGTAAAGAATACTTATCTACTAATATAAAGGGGTTGTGTACTTGTTATTTTTCGTAAATATACAAAATAGCTGATTGCTGGACTCAGTTTAAATTCCTTTGTAACGTTATATTGTCAATGTTGATGGAATTTATATACCTTGGTTTGAAAATATCAAGTGGGTCAACGGTGTGTACTAGACAAAGGCACCTTTATGTTATCCGATTTAGTTATATTTTATTTAATAGCTATTCTACTGGTTATAGCTTTTTAAATAAAAAATATATTGACTTCAAATTAATTGAAATTTATATGGAATATCTAGATAATCTATACTAATATTAAAAGAGACAGAGTTTGTTTATATGTATGTTTGTTTATTTGTATGAATGCGCTAATCTCAGGAACTACTAATTCGATTTGAAAAATACTTTTTGAATTAGAGAACCCGTTTATTGGTGAAGGCTATAGGCTATATATCATATAATATATAGGCTATCTATTCCATACTAACCATTAAAATATACCTAGGGACATATAGTATAGAACTGAATTAAGTATCTCTTTTTAGGGTCCGTTAAAAGTATAATAAAACGCTATATATATATATATATATATACGTATTGATATGTAAATACGACTTTATGGTTGAATTTGTATGGAAACCCTTAAGTTTGTTGTATAAGGCAGCAGTTATATAGCAAAAAGCTTAGACCAATGTTCTGGGCAATTATCGGTCGTAATTTAGTATGCATTCTATAAGAGCTTTTAACCCCTTCTAGTGTTGTATCTGATCTCGTGACCAATTATCGACACTCGTATTTATCTGTGTAATGATAGATGCTATGAAAAAAAGTATTCATGACCAGATGGTCACAATTGCAACCAATAAAAAATAATATATCAAATAATATAATAAAAATAGATACTTTTATAGGCACTTACATATGTATATCTCTGGGTACGATCTCGTAAATCGTGTTTACAAGAGAATACGAGGAGTTTCGCGAAAAATCGGATTATCGCGAAAGGCAGTCACTTTACGCGATCTGGCTGATTCTTATAATAATTCAGTGTTGTTGCGAAAATGCGAATTGAATTTCGCGTTTCCTTGTAAACTAGTTTAGAAGAATTGTAGGTGGTATACCGTCAAAAATGCTTTACGGGCGACGAGAGTTGACTAATTTGCTTTTGGTTAGCGTATACTATAGACTAATTTTCTTCTCATCTTCTCTATCTAGGTAGGTTATAGGTATATCTGTTCCCAGTAGTGGAAATTAAATGGCTGAAATATTTTTTTCATATTTTATTTACACCGAATAGGTTTATCAAGACAATAGGTGAATATCGCGGTAGCTAGTGTCCGTATTAAAATTTATTTTTTGCACCATATTTTTCGAACATGAAAACTAAAACAATGGTCAACGAGATAACTGTAGCTCTACATTTGAGCTTTTAAATACACAATTTAAAAGCTCCAATGCAATAAACACTTTTAAATACAATAATTTGCTTATACAAAAGTCTTTTTCATAGTTTTTGTCACCTACGTTTATTCAAATCTATGTAATTTGTTATACTTTTTAGTGTCTAGATTTAGTGGAACTTTGAATTTTTGTTTGTTTGTTTATGGCATAGTATCGTAAATATATGATAGGCGCAATTAATAACTTAGGCTTTACCCATATCAAGGAATAATACAGACAAGAGTGTCATAGAACTAGACATGAAGCTTAACAATAATGTTTTAAAATAGTATACATACAAATATTAACAAAATACTAATTGATGTTCTCCTGACCGGTTCCGGCCACGGCGACCAATCTCATTGAGACTAGCCAACTGCGCAGGAGATATTATAGTGCACAAGTGTACGCGCAGACACAAGTGCACTCTCTATTCCTATCACTCTCATACTCCGGTTTGAATTAACCAGAACTGTGTATATACCGCGCGTGTTAGTGAATCTCCATAAGTCACTCTTGTTAACCAAGAGCAATAAAACATCGATAGTGCCAAAAACCTGCTTCAAAAATACTATCCTAACTCATAGAACGTAATATTAAAATTATTTAAGTTATCTATATAATACTCTATTACCTTTCATCGTTCTTAATAAAATTGAAAATTAAGTATTAGATAAGCCACTTAAATTAAGCTGCTAACATCAAACCAAAAAGCTGATTCGGAGCTTTATTTCGCTTACGTATCATGTAATTTTCAAACCTTCTAAATCAAGTATTTTATGACACCGTAATCATTGGAGTTTGTGACTTTCGGGCTTGGAATACAAATGAACGGTCGGAAATTACGATGCGTTGATCCTGTAATGCACAACGATGTGTAATTTGTCAAATCACTACTCGTCGTGACTGTATACTAGATTTTAGTTAATTTTCAAAAAATATTGTGTATTTTGTGTGTGTTGTAGCTAGACTGTTGGTGTAGATTGTAAGGGCCCGGGTTTGAGTGCCAAAATAAACCAAAATTATTTAGTTTGGATTTTTACCCGATTGTGGCGAAGCCCAAAGGAGGGTTATGTGTTTGACATGTTTGTATGTAACCGATTTTAATGATTCATACGTCCTTAGAATCGTCTTGATAACGCGAGTATCATATAAATATCATGAAAATTCATATAACGGATCTTAGATGTCAATTTATGTGTTGTTTTTTTCTGTATTTTTTAAAGGGGAAACTTTATTTTCGTCTATCTATATTACTAGCGTACATAGGCAATTATGTAACATGGGGTCTTAGAAAAGATAGCATTTTACATTTTACAATAGTTAAAGAACTGAAATTTAAAAAGCTATATTAAAATTATAAATCCATACTAACATTAGTAGTTATAATATTATAAATGTGAAAGTGTGTTTGTTTGTTTGTCCTTCTTTCACGTCGAAACAGAGTGACGGGTTACCGTGATTTTTTGTGTGAAGATAGTTGCAGGGCTGGAGAGTGATATAGGCTACTTTTTACCATCGGAGATTATTTCGCACGGGAAAACACGTTAGAATACAAACCAAATAAATATTTGTGATCAGAATTACTTGAAACTTGATATTAATACTCTTCAGTACAAATTAATAAACACGTATTTTAGCATTTTTCGAAATGCATCCTATAAAGGGGTAAAATAATAAAATAAGAGCTCACTCGCCTGCGTGTGCGATAGATAACATGTTACGTTCTTGTTGCTTACTGCTGACTGCTTTTAGTTGGTATTTTATTTACATCTACCGACCACGGTTTATTTTTCTTTGTATAAAATTATGATATAAATGTAATCGCTTTTCTAAAGCCTACATACTTTAAATGATATACTGTTCAATTATTAATAAAAATTATTTATATGCACATGTTACCTTTTGCTATAAGTTTTATATAAGTCTGTGTACTTGTTAAACAAATATAATAGTATTTAATATGTACTTCTAGGATTAAATTTACACTAGAAATGTACTTAATTTAATAATTTATGTGGATTAAATAAAGAAATTTAAAAAAAAAAAAAAAAAAAAATAAAAGGATTAAAGGATAAAATTTTGTATGAAACCTGCCTTTTTAGATATATTTTTGTAGTACTAGCGCGAGCGAAGCCGCGTGCTCTGCTAGCTTAATATAATTGTTATATTTTAAATCATAATATGTTACTAATATTTTTTTATTATTTCGATTCTCCAACAATTGTGATTGTAAAATTGGGTCTTGTCTAAGCCCCATGTATCGACCATCGATCACACAATCTCTATGAAAAAGGGGTTACGATTTCAAGTAATATTAAAATATTGCGTAAAAATGCTCAAGCATTTTATATACCTAACCTATATTTCACTAGAAAATGTCAAATGAGAGGAAATTAGAATTCATTCTGGGCAGAACAAGCTATTTCTGAGATGACCTTGGAATATTCAAGCTCATTTCAGATATAATGTATTTTCTACTACAAGTTCTAAAGAGCAGTACAATATTATGATTTTATTTAGAAGCAATTCTCAAGATAGTTGGATAAATTAAGGCAAGATTCAGGTTCCGTAAATATGTTTTAACCTACAACTAGATTTCAATATAATATAAAATATTTATATAACTCGTTTGACTGGACGTGACCTGATAGAACGTTATTTTTATGCTCATCCGTCATTCTTTTCTTTTGATATTAGAAGATTCTCGAATGGGAAAATTCTATACTCCTATTATAAAGGTGAAAGTTTGTGAGGATGTATGAATGCTTGTTACTCTTTCACGCCAGAACGGCTGAACGGATCTGGATGAAATTTGGCACAGAGATAGATTATAGTGTGGAATAATACATAGGCTATTTATTTTGGAAAAATATACTGTTCCCGGGAGATAGGTTAATTTTTGTTTACCTAGAGGCGAACCCGAGCAAAGAGAGGGTGAGCCGCTAGTATAGTAATAAATAAAAAATATGTAAAATATATAGTATAATCCTTATACATATAAAAAGAAGTCTGGAAGTGGCTGCGGGCTAATGTCAAAAGCTACTAAGCCAATTTAGATGCTGTTTGTGCGCTGCAAAGTGGGATTAAACAAAACAATACATTTAATTTTCTATATTCTTAAGTATTGTTGACGTTATAAATATACCGTAAACTAATATATATTTACGCTTGTCACTATATCTATATAAATACTTATTAATAACCGACTCCAAAAAAGGAGGAGCTTCTCAATTCGTCGGAATCTTTTTTTTATGTATGTTCACCGATTACTCGAAGACGCCTGAACCGCTTTGGAAACTTTTTTATTGTTTCAAAGGGTAAACTTCCCAGGTCCCATATAAATTATATCGAAGCCTACAATATTTTAAGATATGAATATTTAATAGGTAAATATAGATTTTACGTATCGAAATACATATATTAGATTTGCTTTGCATCGGCTGGCACCGACTTCGAAAATATCTTATTAGGTATCTATTCTAAATGAAAAGCTCCGTTTAGTTATTTTTTACATTTTAGTGCCCGGAAGTCCGTTTTTATTTATTTTTAAAGATTTTTTTATCATTTTTCAATCTCGTACCTCATCCATAGTCCAAAATGTATTAAATTTTATAAGCGACTCCTTTATATAAGTTCTGAAGTACAGATTACTTACTAAGATCAATTCGAAGACACGAGACATTATTGCGTTTCCCCCATTAAAAGTTAGCTAAAGGTAAGTGCTAAATAAATTCCTGTCGCGGTATAGTTAATAGTACTTTAAAAAGTACTTAAATGTTACACACTTGGAGCCCGATTGGTATACTTGTTACAACTTTATAAGGCTGGTTAGAGATGTCTCTTTACGTTTTCACGAGGTGTACAACTATTTATATAAAATATAGTATTCTATACAATATTTTCTTAGCTGAAATTACAAAAGAATTTAATTCTATGTGTATGTATGACAGTATGTATTCAGCCCTTTTTAACGTCCCACTGTTGAGCACGGGCCTCCCTTCAATACGAGGGGGATCAGGCCATAGCCCACCACACTGGCCAAGTGCGGGTTGGCGGACTTTATATGTCTTTCGCAAACTTGCTAGGTTCTCTCAGACATGCAGATTTCCTCACGATGTTTCCCTTCAACGTAAGGCAAGTGGTAATCATGTTGGAAATTATTCGCATATGAAAATATTAGAGGTGCGAAACCCGGGATTTGAACCCGCTTCACTCGGTTTCCCAAGCGAGTGCGTTACCGCTGGGCTACCACTGCCTAACAACTAACTTGTATACATTTTTATTTATTTTATGTATATAATTAAATTATATACATAAAATAAATAAACATTTGTACAAGTCATATCCGCGCGGTATTGTGACAAGAATACTAGCTACATTCTACTGCTGAATGGTAATATCCATTATTTGGATGAAAAACGAGCAAACTCTCTTGTCACCAGTAGAGGTGATAAGACGAGGTGATGTATCTTTTAAGAAGTGTTTAGCACTTTGTCTCCATTTGAAAAGGGTTTCTAGAGAAAATATTATTGCCTTAGTTAATGTATTGCAAGTTAAGAAGTCAAAATGGCTGATACCTAAAGTGCGTAGCACAAAAAATATTTACGTTTCAATATTCGCAGGTAAATATAAAAATAATATAATCTTACAACATTCCCAAAATTTTCTAACGGCTCTCAGAACACCTTTTGTTTTAAGAAAATCTTTCTTATATATATTTTTTATCCTTCATTTATCTTATACATATAAAATATTATAAAAAATAAATAGATAGTATAAATTAAATCCCAAAAGTTCTTAAGTAAGCCTTAAATTCTAATTAGTCCGGACCGTTTTTATAAAAACAAGTGTCGAAATCAATAATTTAAAAGAATAGAAGTTTGAACGAGCCTCCGACGCGCAGCTGCGTCATTCTTGAAATTTGATTTCAATTAAGGAAACAAAAGCTAAAACTTTTATTAAAAGGGAATATCTCTTGCGGTTCCACGACGTTTAATATTTAAGAATACATTCCCTAAAGTCCACAGGCAAATTGAATTTCACGTTTTTGTGTCAAACAATCTGTTCGCGTAATAAGCGTGGCGAATTATTATTGTTTGAAACACGTTTCTGTGAAGTGTCTCGTTGAACTTCTATTTCGCACTTATGGAGGCAGAATGTGGAACAAATAAGTAGGCAGTATAATGTTTTTGATCTGATTTTTTAATATAAATCAATAAATATATAAAAAAAACGTGTGTGTGTACTTATGTACGCACTTAAGAAGTTATACTTCTTTGGCGTAACTGCAACAAAAATAGCTAAAGATTTCATCTCGTATGTCACAACTCTCTGTTTGTAAAAGGATTGCATCTAACTTCATCATGTCGTTGTTTACCTGTTGGTGTGCGCGCGCATCGTAAAAATTTTACTCTCATATTTTTTTTTCAAACGTGCCAAAAGAAGTACTACTTCAAAAACTACATTAAACTTAAAGTGTCGACAGTAAATTATTTGTTTTTCCCTTTTCCTTTTTTTCCATTATACTTCTAATTATTATGAGTGTGATATTTTAATATTTTCTGGCGAAATAATATTACAAATATATTGCCATCCCGGACCAATCGGTAGACGAGATTTTAATGACATTTTCCGGACCAAAATACGATATATTAGGCTACTTTATACCGATGCGACAAGTAATTAACATGGCATATTACACTTTGAACGTAATAATGAAAAAACTCACTTTTTGATTGAATGGTAAAATGCATAAAAAACATATTTTAATGTTTTACTAGTAGCGTCCTGACCCCATAATCTGTTCATTTTATGAACGAAATTCGATGAGGAAAAAGGTTCGATGCGACAGTTATAGGTACACTAGCGACTCACCCTCGCCATGTTCGAGTTCGTATCTAAGTACGTTTTAATGGTTAGTGTGGAATATATACACTCTATATCATATGATATATTACTTAACCTACCTCAATAAACGTGCTATCTAATCGCAAAAAGAATTTTTCAAATCGGGGGGTTGGCGAAAAGGGATTAGCGAGGTCAAACAAACGAACAAATAAACAAACAGGCAAACAAAGAAACAAACTAACAAATAAACGTACAAACAAAAAAAGCCGTTTTATAATATTAGTATAGATTAAAATCACACATTTATAAACGAATTTATTAAAAGCGTGTTCAAAGTATTAAGTATCGTGGAGTCCTGAACGAAGTAAGGGTGAGTAACTAGTATATACTAGTACGAATTATTGTAAAGTTGCAGTGTCTTATATTGGTTTTGTTTTTCTTCTCTAAATAGTGCATTTTCATCATAGCCCACAGCATCGATCTGCATTACAAAAGTTATTATCTCCAAATTTTCTAAGAGGAAATTCGCAAATGAACGAACTTCAAGAATAAAAATAAATTGTCCGTGAAATTTTAAAGGTGACTAAATTTCAAGTGAAAGGAGACGGTATTTTAATTTCTTCCGTATTGTGAAAGCAATTTTTATGAAAGAAAATTTTAAGTACGACTGAGGAAGGTCAGTGTCGATTAAATATCTCATTTTATACGTTCATTTTGCTTATGAAAACAAAATTATACTACGCTTTAAATTTTTAAAAGCTTTATTTAAGTAAAATTAAAAATCGCTTATTATTCACTGACACGTTTGGCTCTGTTTGTAGTGACCCTACTTGCTGTGCCAGCGGTCGCTGGTTCGAGTCCCGCTGATTCATTGGTGTGATGATCACGAATGTTTGTACTCCAGTCATGGGTGTTTATATTTATATTATGTATGTATTTAAAGTTACATACATAGGTGTAGAGTATATCAACTATCTGGTATCCATAACACAAGCCTCGTAACTTACCATGGAACTACTTAACTTAACTTACTTAACTAACTTAATTTTGGAAAACTTTGAAACACCGACACAATGGTCAGAGTCAGATATAATACTAATCTATAAAAAGGGTGACCCATGCGATGTTGCAAATTATAGGCCAATAAGCTTATTGCCATGTATATATAAATTATTCTCCTCCCTCATAAATCAAAGAATAAGTATCACATTGGAAGCGGAACAACCTACAGAACAAGCGGGATTTAGGAAGAGTTTCTCGACTATAGACCATATCCACACTCTAGAACTACTGATTGAAAAATATCAAGAAAAACAGAGAGCTCTATATGTCGCCTTCATTGACTACAAAAAAGCCTTCGATACCGTATCACATTCAAGTATCTGGAAAGCGCTAATAGAACAAGGGGTAGAGAAGGAGTATATACAGGTAATAAAAAGTATCTATAATAATAACAAGGGCAGAGTTAAATTGGAAAGAGTCGGCCCAAGCTTTTCAATTGAAAGAGGAGTGAGACAAGGCGACCCGACCTCCCCAAAGTTGTTCATTGCCATCCTAGAGTCGATAATAAGAAAGCTGGATTGGAAAAATAGCGGCCTAAGCATAGACGGAAAATACTTGAGCCACCTCCGATTTGCTGACGACTTGGTGCTTTTATCAGAATCAAGCTCACAATTACAAGACATGATCCAAACACTAAATGTGGCTAGTAAAGATGTAGGACTAGAGATGAACCTTACAAAAACAATGGTAATGACAAACAGCACGGAAAACACAATATTTGTCGACAATGAAAAACTGAGATTTACGAACAAATATATATACTTAGGCAAACAAATCGGCTTCGACAAGGAGAGCAACTATGCAGAAATTGAGAGGCGTATTCAACTTACTTGGAACAAGTACTGGAGCCTAAAGGAAATTTTTAAAAGCAATATGCCAGTAAAAATAAAAAGTAAAGCCATGTCGACCTGCCTTTTACCGTGCCTAACTTATGCTTGTCAGACCTGGAAATATACAGATAAAATAAAAAGAAAAATTACCACATGTCAACGGGGCCTAGAGCGTAGCATGCTAAAAATTAGAAAAATTCAAAAAATAAGACACACAGAAATAAGAAGCATATCTAAAGCTACCGATGCTCTAAACTATGCCCAAAAACTAAAATGGAAGTGGGCGGGGCATGTGGCGAGACTGTTAGACGAGCGGTGGACCATACGGGTGACACGGTGGAGAGGCCCAAGTGGAAAACGCTACAGGGGAAGACCGCTTACGAGATGGGCGGATGATGTTTTCAAAATAGCTGGCCCAAGATGGATGAAAATGGCCCAAGATAGAGAAAAATGGTACTCTTTGGAGGAGGCCTTCACCTGCGGAAGGGTTCTTGCAGGTAATAATCAAAGAAAACATTAGGATTAAGCATTATTTACTTTTATAAATATATATATATATATATATATATATATATATATATATATATATAAAAAATAATAACAACTTAAAAAAAAAAAAAAAAAAAACAATATATACACTTATTTATTTTTACATTATATTATTACTGCACTATTTTTTTCAACTAATTGTTTGTTTACTTTTGTTACTCTTGCAGGAAATAAAAAAAAGGCTTTTTTATTATTTTTATTTTATTTTATTTTATTTATTTATATATATAAAAACAAATGTCTGTTTGTAACTTATATAATATTAGCGACTTACCCTCGTTCCGATTGGGTTCGTCGTTTTGAAGGTTAGTATAAATTTCTCAGAGATGATATATTTTCCCGCACTAAAAGGTACCCTTAATGTTTACCCGGGTCACCAGTTATCATCATACCAAATTTAATCAAAATCTCTCCAGTGGTTTTCTCGTGATGAGGTCACAGACAGACGAACAAAAATTCTAAAAACTATAGATTCGCCCTTGTATCGATAACAATGTGTATTTCAATAAGATTTTCTAAAAAATATTTAATGTACAGATTCGGGTTAGTTACAATTTCATTATATATATATAGATTGATGCCTATTCATATAACTATTCGTCATCTGCTTATTTGTCCAAATAACCAATCTTCTTGAACTTTACGCAAGACAGTATTTTATCTGTTTTAAAAACACAGCTCTTTTTCCAAAATTTTCAATACGTATATAGAAAAAATACATTTAATCGACTTTTTATAGCAAAATTAGTATTGACATTAAAAAATCGGTAATTCCGTATTAAAATATCTATCGGTAAATTGGTCATTTAAACAAATAAACACAGAGACGACGAAATATTTATGTTTCTTTGTACTATACTGTACATTAAACATAGATATTTGAACTGTAGAATAAGGTTTATATCATATTCGTACTTATACCAAATACCTTGGAATTGTGGAAGAATAGTCTGTGCAGAGCCATACATATTTCCACTGTGAGTTGTTAATGGGAACGTACAACTGTTGTGCTTTCATCAACTGAATTTGCGATGTTCGCATAGATACAAATACATATAAAATTATACTAGATTTTGCTAGTAAAATAGATGTTCTTAAAATAAACATATTTGTAAACAATCTATACCTACATACAATAAAATTGTAACTAATCCGAATATGTACATTAAATATTTTTTGAAAATCTTATTAAAATAAAGTTTATTATCGATATAGAGACCGAATCTATGATTTTTAGAATTTTTGTCTGTCTGTCTGCTAGCGCATCACAGAAAACCACGGCAGAGATTTTGATGAAATTTGGTATAGTGTTAGCTGGTTATCGGGGTCCACATATAGAATACTTTTTACCGCAGAAAAATATTTCGTTTCTGAGAAAAAATACAAAAACTGCAATATAAGAGTAGTAATATGTAAAACCTAAGAATTTGCTTTTTGGTCATCTGAACGCGGGCGGAGCCGCGGACAGTGCTAGTCTTAAATAAGACTTATAGCTTCATATTTTTTCGCGGATTTTTGTTTCCTAACGCGACGTTTCGAATGCTTTATAGCAATCATGGTCACGGGAGAGATTCTCCCGAGTGTTAAAATATAGTTTTACAAGCAATAATTGTAAATAAATATATTTGTCTACTATAGTTATTCATAAGATACTAAAGCCTCAACAATTGTTATAAAATATGTCTTTTTGTTTATATTCGCTAGTCTTTAAAAAAGCTAAACTGATTTTTATGAAACTTTGGCGAATTGGAATAAAATGCTCGATTCTAGTTGAATAACGTTTTATTAAAATCTAATATATCGATATTCATACACGTATACGTATAGCGTTATAGTAAAATACAAGTTATTTTCTAGTGAAAACGAATATACGCCATATTTTCTCTGTGAGTTGGTGACTATAACCGTTGCTATGTTTTCGTTAGCTAGTTTTCGTTACTCCTGGTGGCATGGAAATATGCTTATCAGTACACACTGCGATGTAATTGTACAACGAAGTTCGCTCATTTTAATATATACATACCAAATTATTTAATATAGATTTAAATTTCGACAACTAAAATATTACTATGAGTTAAAACATTAAAGACACTGAATTACAATAAAAATACGGGATAATTGTTCGCGATTGTCAAGACAATGGAGGTGTAAGCAAGACCATGTGATATCACTGTAGGCAAAGAAGATTGAGCCAGTGACAATGGGTTAATGTCAATAATGCTATGAAATCGCCTAGGGGAAAAAAATCACAAGGTATCAGAAGCCCTAGCTCTAAAATAGGGCAAAAACAGTGGGTTTAACAAGTTATCACTAAATTATATTGAAATAAACTATTATTAATCTATTACATAACAATTTCCAACATGATTATCACTTGTCTTACGGTTACAGCAAACATTTTGAGGAACATACATACTGAGTGAACATACCAAGTTTTCGAAAGACATGTGAAGTCCGCCAGCCCGCACTCCGCCAGCGTAGTGGACAATGGCCTGATCCCACTCGTATTGAAGGGAGGCCCACGACCAGCAGTGGGATGTTGAAAAGGTTATGTCACAATTATAATACACCATCTTAACACATTTTTAAAGATTCCAGTATTATTGATGACTATATATTGAGTTATAATATTTCAACTGTTATTTTAAATTATTTTCTCAGCCTTTATAACGAATACTGAAAATTTTTAATTTAAACAAAGTTATTTTAAAAACAAAGTTTTTCTATAGCAATTGAATTTTAAATACATTGGTATTCAGTTATATTTAAAATAGAACAGCGTTTAATAAATGTGTATGAAATTTTTATATACAATTATTATAAGCAGCATTCTACTAATACTGACCAAATTATGGATGGTTTATAGCTTATTTAGTATTTTATAAAATATAATCTCTTATATAATCACAAATTAGCGTACATTTGTAAATAATATGGTTCGTGCAAATTATATACATTAAACTAGCGACTCACCCTCGCCCCGCTCGGGTTCGTCCCTACTTACGTTTTAACATTTACTATAGATTTCTCAGAGATAAGATATTTCCCTGCAGTAAAAAGTATCCTATATGTTGACACAAATAACCAGCTATCTTTATACCATATTTCATGAAAATCCCTTCTGTGGTTTTTTTGTGATGCGGTAACAGACAGGCAGACAAACAAAAATTCTAAAATCTAAAGATTTGGCCTCTGTATCGATAATAAATAATAATGTCTATTTCAATAAGATTTTCCAAAAAATATTTAATGTACAGATTCGGCTTAGCTAAAATTTTATATACATACTAGCGGACCCGACAGACGTTGTCCTGTCTACACGTCTTTAATTTGAAAATTTCAAACTTTTTTTAATAATTTTTTTGATGAAAATTATTATTCAAATTGTGAATCTAAACCATTCCCAGATCCCCTTGAACACACACAAAAAATTTCATCAAAATCGGTCCAGTCGTTTGAGAGAAGTTCAGTGACATACACACTCACAGAAGAATTATATATATAAAGATGAATAAAAAAGCCGTCTGGGAGCTTTTAACGAAAACGCTGCCTAAACCCTTTGAGATACAAGAAGATAATGTATGGTGGAATTGTATATCTTATATAGGTCTACAGAAAAGTCCGCCTTGGCATATGTCTATCTCTTAACGATAACATACTATATCCATTTTAATGTAAAACTTACCTAGGGACGAACCCAAGCAATGCTAGGGTGAGTCGCTAGTGAACATTAAATTTTACTACTGGCAATAACACGCAACCATAGGAAGAATTTTTTTTTTAAATATCATATCAACAAAAATTCTAAAGAGCTTTGATAAAGTTTACTTTATTCGAAATTAACAAGGTGTTAAAATTTATGTTAGAAAAAACTTTCAGCATATACTCGTATACTCCGGCAGCTCCAAAACGAATTATGTCGAATGCAAATATTTTTCTTGAACCCTAAAGTAGTAAAAAGGTTTGTTGATATTATTTTGTTATAATACAAATATTTACGTCTGCTTCCATATACCTAGGGTTCGGTTTCAAAATTTAAATAAAAATCTTTTTAACGCAAATAAGAAGAAAGAAACCTTTTTTTTTTCATTTATAACTTACAATGTCCTTTTTTTTAACGTTGGAAAATGCATTTACGCACGAGGTGTGGGACTCACCGGCAAAGCCAGTACTACCCACTAAAACCCAACAAAACCTTCCCCCGTCTTAATGGGGCGTCGCAGGATCGCTTACGCATTCAACTACGACGCCCCGACGGCAGGTCTGCCGAAGCAGACCACAACAACCACGGGGTTGCTCCACAGTCCACTCTGCTATCAGAGAAGTACCAGGAGCAGCAACCCGCATGGTACACTGCCCTCCGAAGAGGGCCACCTCCCACCACCCACCGAAGTGGGCCACCTCCCTGTGCGTTTCTTGGCTTCGCGCCCGGTTGGGTTGCCGGGCACTACTGAGCCCCCCCACCACGACAAGATGAACGCACGTTGGGGGGGATAACTTACAATGTCCTGCTCGACTTTGGCCATGGCAGCCAAACTTACTGAGTCTAGCTAAGTGCACAAATATTAAAATGTACTGCGTTTGCTGCAAACATTGGTCAATGAGAGATCAGGTGAAGAACCAATGTCTTGATGTACTCTTCGAAATACGAGAATGTAACACCGCCAACCTCCCAAGTACAGTTTGCTACTAAGATTTTCTATTAATAAGCCCAATAACTATACCTGGCCCAACCCGAGATTCGAACCCAGGTGCGATAAGCAGCCACTAAACCTAAAAGGCAGTCAATTTGTACAACTAACTTAAACTAAATCCAAATATTAATAAGCAGTTTAATTACGTATCTATCTGGTTTAAGGTAAGGATCCCATTGAGTTTCAATGAGATTAGCCAATATTTCCGATAACACTCGAAAACGATTAAAACTCGTTGTTTATAATTAATTAAATTCATCCAATATTACTATCATACAAAAGTTGTTCGACTGTATGAGTAGATTAAGAGAGATTTAACTATTTAATGTTTTTTGGATTATATTTAATCATTAATATATTATATAATCCAAATATGATATTATTTAATAAATTATTAGTTGTTACTTTAAAGTAAACAAGATTGTGTAATTTCTATGATTTTGGAGATCGAAAAGTAGTCGTCCTTTGCACTTTTTATGTTTTATTGCTCTTGGTTAGCAAGAGTGACTTATGGGAATTCACCAACACACGCAGTTTATGCACAGTTCTGACTAAATTTAGTCACTAAACACTTGTCACACTTTCACTATGATTTCGCTCCACTTTTCTTCACTTTTCCACTTTTTCGTACTTCTTCTCAGTCTTCACTTAGCTCCGAAATTCAACTGATATCTTAACACACTACCCTTATTATATGCATAAACAAAGAACATTCTAGTATTTGAAAATTCGAAACTTTAGTAGTAATTTCAATTCCTTTCTGGAAAATGTTTTGTTCTTTTCTAACTTGATTAACTGTCCTTGTCTGTTAATTGTTATGTGTTGACAACTGTCTTAGGATGTATAAAGCACGCTTCAGACGTGCCACATTACACACTCTCCACTACGCGACATTTTTATCATAACAAAAGTATACTATATTTATTTATAGCTATTTATTATATCGACGGTGCTCTAAGTGACCAGCATTTCAATTAATAATTATAGAAACCATAAACTTGGTCGCAATCGCCCTGTACAATTAATACGGTCTTAAGAGTTAACAAAAAAGTTTTATTTTTTAAGTTTCCAGCAATAAGTATATATCAAGTTTAGTATTATTTGAATAAATAAATAGGGTTATATCATATTATGCCTCAATTTAATACAAAATATTATTTTACTATCTGCTAAAAAGACTTATATCTTGTCTATGTAACATAATATTTTCTAGAAAAAAATATTTGTAAATAATAATGTTTTATTATTATGTACCTATAATAAATAAATTTTAGTAAATATCAAAAATCTTATGTATTCCTAAGTAATTTACATTGAATAACTGAAAAAAAAAACTAATTTGGGAGAGACTCAAATAAGGTTACTATGTATATATTATATTATATACATATATGCATATATTATTAAAAACTTCTCGTTAAACTCAAATAAATAATAATTTTAATTAGTTTTATTTTTCTTTTATACACTTTTTTTAAATATATATAACACTAGCAGAACACGTGGCCTCGCTCGCGCTGAAACTACAAAAAAATCTCTAAAAAAGTAGTTTTCATACAAATTTTCTAAAAAAGCTAAAACACGTATTTATTTAATTTTATTGAAGATCATTTATACCAACTTTCAAGTAATTCTGATCATTTATATTTTTTTTTGGATTTTATTATAACGTGTTTTTCCGTGGGAATTAGATACTTACTTAATTAGTGGCCTTCCAACTATCTACACATAAAAATGACGCCAACCGGTCACTCCGTTTCAACGTGAAAGAAGAACAAACAAACACACAAGCGAACAAACACACTTTAATATATAATATTCAATAATATTATCATATGGATTGCGGATTGACTGAGTTTTATGTAACGCTACATTATTACATACTAACTATATTAGCATTACATAATACATATCTACTTTTACTTTTAAATATAGGAAAAAAAGGAAATTTTGAATATTATGAAATCACGGGTTAAACTATTTATAAATGGCGGAATAATGTTCATAGTCGTTCTTTGTCCGATAGACATCTTAATTTTTTTAAAGAATATAATGAAAAAAAAAAAACTTTTTAACAAAAAATAAAAACCGACTTCAAACAAAAGCACTAAAAAGTGAAAAATAACTGATTGGTAGTTTTCATTTACTATACATACCTAATCAAATATTTTCGAAGTCGGTGTGCTTTGCTTTGTATGTGCTGGCACCGATTTCGAAAATATTTGATTAGGTATGTATTTAATAGGTAGGCTTTAATTTAGCCAAAGCACACCGACTTCGAAAATATTTGATTAGGTATGTATAGTAAATGAAAACTACCAATCAGTTATTTTTCACTTTTTAGTGCTTTTGTTTGAAGTCGGTTTTTATTTTTTGTTAAAAAGTTTTTATTTTTCCCTTTTTAGTGTAGACAGTAGTAGCAAAGTAAGGATTCTAACGTGTTAGGCTTGTCAAATCAAACAAAATAAGCCCAAACTCAAAGTATCTATTATTAGCCGTTGAAGAGTTCCACCTATCCACCTTCTGGCCTTGCCATCAGATCAGGTCAACAACACCGAACCACTGTACTATCAACGGAAATAGAAATCCTTGCAAAGTTTCAAGTCAATATGACAATTAGAAGTAGGTTAAATTCATTATTAGTTGTTTTTCCACCCTTAGGGGTGGTATTTTTTTTTTGAAATTTAAATGGGACCAATCTGGAAGTCTACCCTTTCAAACAAAACAAAAATTGTCCAAATCGGTTCATAAATGACGAAGTTCTGAGGTAACAAACATAAAAAAAAAAAAAAAAACATACAGTCGAATTGAGAACCTCCTCCTTTTTGAAGTCGGTTGGAAAAATCGGTCAAGTGCGAGTCGAATTCGCACACGAAGGATTTTGTGCTGTACATGTATTTGATTATATGATTCTTATTCTATTTATGTAGTATATTAACTTCGATGATCGATTACAAACGTTAAAAAATGTGTCTTTTTTTTCTTTTATTTGTTGTTATAGCGGCTATAGAAAATTTCAACTCTCTACCTATTACGGTTCGTAAGATACACCCCTTTGACAGACGGATGGACGGACAATGGAGGTATAGTAATAGGGTTCCGTTAGCACCCGTCGAGTACGGAACCCTGAAAATAATCACAATATTTCTGTCCATTCTTTGAACCCTTAGTCAAGCTATATTAGTTAGTATGTTCTATAATAGATATCGCTACTAGAAGAGTAATAATTAAATAACATTTAAACTAAACACACGCCTAGCTCAAAATCAAATTAAACGTAAGGATGAAAAATATATAGATATATAAAAGCATATAATCCTGAATTTTACAACAATATTTGAGATACGACTAAATATGTAACTTATATTTAAAAAAAATATATAATAATGAGCTTACCCATCTTTAATGTCGATTAAAATTCACATAAAAACAGGTATTTTCTTAATTTACAATTTTTATAATATTATTTTCTTATGAACGGTTATAATCACTTCATAGTTCTAATAACATAAAGTAATAAAAACAATTAAGCTTTCAAAGGAAATTGCATCAACAACATGAAGATGTCCCATTGCCACTAACGCTATATTACAATAACGAATTTCAAACACACGTCCCAAATCTCAGTGTTTAAATGTGATAATTAAGTGGTGAAAGGCAAAGTGGCTACAAGCTTCTGAGACGGCGTGCATGACGTTGAATAAGTAATGGATCGCATCATCTTGGTACGGAGTTGGGCGAGAGCGGGCGCGGAGTGTTAATTTGAGACTCTTTAGACTTTCTATAAGCAATATAGCTAATAGAAAACTAAACAATATAGAGGAGTGATATATGTATTTATATCCCTACTATTTTAAACGTAACTCTTGTGTTGTAGATGTACATAACCGGCGATAGCCACTTTCCATCAGGTGGATCGTTTGCTCGTTTGCCACTTTTTTCTATAAAAAAACGAGAAAGATTGTATGTGCGTACATAATATTTTAAATGTAAAAGCCTCCGGTTACGAGCCGGTATCTATAAATACTCGTGGGTATAATAAAATTCTGAGTCGAATCTGTGCATTAAATATTTTGTGGAAAATCTTATTGAAGTAGTCATTATTATCGACACATAGGCTGAATCCTTACTTTTTACAACTTTAATTGTCTGTCTGCCTGGGAAGACATCACGAGAAAACCACTGGACAGATTTTGATGAAATTTAGTATGATGATAATTGGTTAACTCAAAACGTAACCATAAATAGTAATGGACGAACTCTAGCGGAGAGAGGGTGAGATTCGCAAGGTTTATAAATATTATAATTTTAATTCTCAGTCGAATACGTAAGTAAGTACTTAAGTAAAAATGTTTTTATAAATATTTTTAGTAAAAATAATAAAAGAGATAAATGCGAAAGTTTTGTTTATATGTTCTTTTTTACGCAGTAACAGATAGAGGATCGACGTGAGTGTTTCACATAAACATAGTTTATGGACTACAGGAGTAGTATATAGATAATTTAATTTGTTTTAGAGTTAAGTAGTTCCACTGAGAAAGCTTATAAAAAGCTCAAGACCATATCATGATTTAACACCTAAGTTATTATTTTTATACGTTTCAAAGAAAGAAAATATTGAAGGAATCCTTTTCCACTGTTTTTTTTGGAAACGTATCATACATATATAAATTTGTAATGTGTATGTATTTAAATTTATATATTATGTGTAGTGTATCAACTATCTGGTATCCATAACACAAGCTTCGTAGCTTACTATGGAACTAGATGGTGCTGTGTGTTAATGTCCCAACATATTTATTTCTCTTTATTTTATTCACATAAATTATATACACAACACCGAAAAATTTAAATAAATAAAATATTATTTCTTTCAGAATATTTTTCGCTATATTCTCAGTCTATGATCTAACCTATATTGCCTGTGTCAAAGTTTAAACAAAGCAAACTAAGGCTATATGCGTGTAAATAAAAAGAAAATTTTGCTAAGGCGAGTCTTCCAGCGACTTTCTTCAAACATAATATTATGTAAATTTCATAGGAAGCACATCACTTATCGAGACTTAAAAATCAATATTATCATATTTTTTTTTAAATAGATAAAATGTATTTTGTTAAATTTTTAACATTACCTTTGTATTTTTGTGGAAATATCATTTGACAGTTGTTATCAGTGACCCACTTCGGAATTCGGCTATAAACAACCTTACACACAATTTCGGATCTCAGATCGGTCGCTGATTGCCTAGCCGGGCCTCCCTGGCTTACCTGGCTGGGCTGATCGCTCGGGCGGCTCTCCAAGCACCTGAGGCCAAACAGCGACCTAGATGGGCCCTCCCAGTGATGTGCCCATATCAGTGGGCGGCGGAAGAACCCACGGCCAGCGGGCTATGCCGTGATGCCGTATCCCCACTTCCCTTGCGGGGAATGTGAGATGACCTCGAGGATCGACATCTGAGAAGAGGCTCAGTTGTGGTGGCACTTTGCTCATAAGTGATCTGAATCGTCCGAAATATTAATTGATATTAATTGATTGTCCGAAATCTTAAATATTTTTGTAATTATAATTGTTGCTTTTATATTTTTATATTTTAAAGTATTATTTTGAAGTACTTTCAATATTTTAAACTGTTTGTATATTATGCTTTTGAATAATTGAATGTTTTATGATACTATAATTAAAAATGGATGCCTGTTCTTTATTTTATCAATCTCCCACATACAATGTATATTGTGTATTGTTTATTTTTGGAATAAAATAGTTTAAAACTTGTTTGAAACAAAACTACTATTGTTAAATTTGTTTATTTGTATAACTCTTTTGTAAACAGCAAAGCTTAGTGAGAATTTCTATTTCTGTTTTTGGTTAACATAAATTTTGTTAGCTCACAAGTTTTATTTGAAATATTTATTGTTTAAAATTTAAAAAAATGAAACAAAGAACAATTTCATATATTTTTTCGTTATCGTTTCATTATATTATCTCAAACTGTGAGATAGTTTTACTTTTCTTTAATAAATATGGTTAAAAATCGAGTGCAGTTTAATTCTACAGTGACAACTAGTAAAAAGTGGTGAGTGTCCAAAGTTTTACTTTTTACTGCAGAAAAATATCTGTGAGAAATCTATACTAACCGTTATAATATAAAACTTAGTACATTTTCAGAAAATCTTACAAAATTTAAACAACATTCTACCGGACATCATCTTAAATGCGATATAAAATTAAATAGCATTTTGTAGCATCATTATCGTTTAACAGGCGAATGTACGTACAACAAAGGCTTCACTGTAAAATTTCCTCTTACGAAGGTTATCACAGCCTCTAGAGGATGTACCACGGCGCCTCCATTCATCGGGCGATGTAATAACGTCTTAACAAAGCTTAAAGTTAACACATCCTGGCAAAATGTAACTAGTGATGTACTCTTGCCTCGTTTTAGTTTCGAAGAATTTTTTTTTATATTATTTTTGTGTATCATTGTGATTGCTGAGATTCTAGCTTTGGAAAGCGCAGTGGAAATTTTGGCGTTTAATTAATATTTTCTATTGAAAGCCTTAATTATATACTTAGTGACCTACTCTTATCCATTAGGTACAATTTTTTATTTATAATATAATATTATATACATATAATAAACTCACAAACACATACAAGCTTTCACATTTGTAATAATAGTATGATAAACAAAACAAAAAATTTGAAAAAAAAAATTAAAAAATAGAACTTTTAGGTACATAAGCTCTATCAAATATTTTTATATTTTAAATTATGTAGCTATATAATCTCAGACTCTGATCAAAATTGCTCCCGACGGAGTATGTAAGTTATCCAAAAATCCAAGGTGATTTAATGTGGCGAAGGTTTTAAAAGATCAGACAGTACGTACCAACCAAATGGTACTCTAGAGAATCTTTCTTTATTCCTTTTAATGCGACTTCCGGATTAGATTAGGCGCCAAGATTCGAAACGTGTTATAATAAAATAGAATTTCTCTCTGCTTCCGGAAAGATATTATACATTGCTTTGAAATCGCAGTGATGTTGACATTTTATTTATTTATTTAGAAAAAGTACACTAGCAACATACATACTAAAATATTTATATACATTTAGAAGACATTATATATATATATATATATATATATATATACCTGATCAAAATATACATTAAATTATAATAAATCTCTTATATACAATTAATAAATATAATTCAAATACAATAAAAATAATTCATAATAAGTCAACACTCGTCAGCCAAAATAATTAATTTAAATAATGTAAAAAAGAAATCAATGCAAAAAAGTCTCAAAACTTGATGCCAAACTCAGATACAGTGTACGCATATAATATGTATAATAGAATTGTAATTGTATAACTGTTGAGTTCTTCGACGGCTCTTCTCAACAGAACTGTCTTCCTAGCCGGTGGTAGATTCCTCGCGGACATACATACTGACATTTAATTTAATTTACATTTATTTTGTATATATAATTAAGTATATTTATAATTTTCTTTATTGTAAATAAATTATGGTATATAATTTTGAAAATGTTAAATTGATGATTCAAAAATGCTTATAAAAGTCTATTTGAAGGAAAATTTTAGAGGAAAGATCCCGTTTTTTTTCTAAATAAAGTTTTTCAAACAGTTAGACACCAAATCGAAAGGTATTAAGGGGGTAATATTTTTACTACCAGATATAAGCTATTCGTAATAACTCAGCCTGAGCTTAAAAAATGAAAGTAAAAGAGAAGGAGTTAAAATAATTTAGTATAAAATGCTTAAAAGAATTTGTAAATCTGTAAACTGATATATTTTCATTTGAAACGGCGAATTCTTTTCGTTTGAATTGGGGGCTGTAAAGCTTTGTACTAGTCTCTTTATGGCGGTCCTCATCGTAACTGAATGATTGTGCTCAGTTTCGCGAACAGAAACGTGTCATGAATGACCTATGATGTACGAAGTGTCTACGTGATATATAAAATGAAAGATTAAATTTTTTAATTTTTTTTTATATTTCTCCTCGTTTTACATGTTCTAAAACTTAATATATATATATATATATATATATATATATATATATATATATAGGGAGTTTAATTGTGTACTAATAACTTTTTAACTTAATGCTCGTCTGATGATCGAAATAATCATTATATTATAAAAAGTAACTGTTTCTAAAAAAAATTTATTAATAACAAAAAAACTCGTCAATATGTACTAAATAAAAAAGCGGTTGACATACAAATGAGAAAAAGGTTTTACATTTACATTAGTATACTCTTACAATGCAGTTTTTGTATGTTTTCTCAGAAATGAGATATTTTCCCGCGGTAAAAAGTATCCTATATATTGACCTGGATAACTAGCTATCACCATACCAAATTTCATCAAAATCGCTCCAGTGGTTTTTCTGTGATGCAGTAACAGACAGATATACAGACCGACACTATAGATTCGGCCTCTATATCGATAATAATGTTTATGTCAATTAGATTTTCCAAAAAAAATCTAATGTACAGATTCGGCTTAGTTACAATTTTATTATATGTACTATAGATTATAGTCTGGAATAGTACATAGGTTACTTAATATCCCGAAAAAATGTACGGATCCCGTGGGATAATTTGTTTTTGTCTAAGAACAAACCCGAAAAGAAGAGAGGTTGAGTCGCTAGTATGAAATAAAAAATGAAAAATATTCAAATTCATCACAAAAACATAACAGTTACTAAAGAAAACTACAATATTGTCAGTGCAATCAATCTTAGTCTGTAACTTTTCCTAACTGCAGGCGTCTCGTTGCTTACAATAATATTGCAGAATCTGAATGTCTAATGAACTTCTTCACCTCTCCAGTTCATTAACGTGAGGTAACTATCCAGTAAATCCATGTTGCTATTTATCTCGTATTTGTACAGATTCATAATCTTAAATATGGATACACTTTTAAATTTAAATCTTGAAAATTATTTTATCTATTTCTTAACTGTCATATTGATTTTAGGCTTAGAATATACACATTATGTATATAATATTTAATCGATGTGGTCGAGTAGAGCAGATGAAGGTCTCTTCAATTGCTATTAGTAAAATTTTTAAATTTTGGCCCTTTTTGTCCGTTTTGACAAATCTCATACTTTACACTTGATCAAACAATGTTTTTGAATATTTATATCATAATAGTTTCCATTTTTGAAGAGAAACTTCTTAAGAATCGTGATTTGAAACTCAATGAAACGGAAATGCCTTACGATTGAAAGACAAACACATAAATATATAGGATTAAGCTGGCGAGAGAATAAGATAGAATACATTGCCATATTGCCATGGTAACCGTTGTTATTGTGTGACAAATATATAATATCAATTCTTTCCATATATGATATTCTATAAATATATGATTATAATATACCTAATATGCCTTATTTAATTATGTATTTGAGATAGAATACATTACACACAAGTGAAAAATAATAAAATTAATTACTGAATAATATGTAATGTATATTTATTTGGCATAAAATGTAAAATAACTCTTAAATTTGGTAAAAATGGTATAAAATATGATATTCCCTCATTATCCCTATATATTCATCTCATTCTCTCGTAGGTTATTTATCTGAAGTATTGCTTCTATCATGTGTGAATGCACACACGCGCACTTTTTTTACTATCTTCATGTACATTCATATACATATGAGATGATACTTGGACTAACAACTTACAATGTAAAAATTACTGCTATTGTTTATAATATCATGTTTGTTTGTATACTTAACTTTGAACCTAGCTCCAGGGTAATTTTTTTTGAATTTTCCAGCTTAAAAGAAAAATATTGCACGAGGCAGGCAAATAAATGAAACATATACATATTTTTTACAAACAGTAAGACCAATGAGATTTTCCATCGATGTAGAGCATCAGATAAAATATTTACAAGTAAAAAAATAAGGAACTTTCTCTATTTAACTCATATGAAGTTTCATCCCACCCCTCCTATCCCTATATAAATTTTTGAACCATTTTAGTGTATATTTTGTAGAAATACTTCCTTTGTGCAAACTTTCATTATATCTAATACTTCAAAAAATTTTTTTATCTATTTTTTGTTCATAAATAAATGTTCATAACAACCTAAATAAGGTATTTAGGGGTAAAAATTGATAAAGACGGCTTTAAAGTTTAAATTCAGAAAAACACCTAACAGTGCTTTTTTATATAACCGTTATATATACTAAGAAGACTTTTGAAAAAAGCTGATAGCTAGTTTACTTGTCAGTTTACTTATAGTGGATTGTAAGCTCTTTTGCACGTCGCTTTAAGCGAGTAGTGGTTCAAGACAGGGTCTCCCGCTCAATTGTTTCGGCTTTCATGACTGGAAACTTAAAATCACTTTTGAATTCAAGCTAAATTTGTATCTGCATAGAATAAAGATATTTTAACTCTATTTTATAGTCGAAGCAACCATTAATTATTTAATATAACTCAAATATTACATTTAGTATTTCTTTTATTGTTATTTAATCTACCATTTAATATTTGGAAAACATATTATTTTATTCTTATCTTATAATATTAAATGAGCAATTCTTGGATATACATAAATTTATATGGTGTATCTGGAATACGTTTCTAATGATTTGGATCAATATGTTGTGTATTTTAAAGAAAAACGCAAATTTTCCGAAAAAGCGTGATTTCCCAGAAAAAAAAACGCTAAGCGAAACTTGGTCACCCTGTACTTATACTATAACTACAGTGTGTCCAATTATATTATATATATATATAATTGGACACACTAGTTTATATCGCACGTGTATAAAACTTACTTATAATACCTTTTGTTAGATACACATATATTCTATTAATAAGTTATATCGACACAAATTTCGTTAACAATACATAAAATGATATACCTCAGTGACCGATTCATTCATCTGATCAACATCCAAACATATGTCCAATCCTAATAACATGTCTAAAAGGTTGAAATGGAATTTGAACCTTTGTGAAGCCGACGGCATTTTGATTTTTTCCAAATAAACGACGCGTTATGAAACTGGTATTCAAGGATAAAGGATAAACAAAAATATCTACAAAATGCTACTTACTGCATAACCTCAGACTAAAAAATTGTATAGACGGGGTCCGTCAAAAATTGTCTAAGTCATATACAGTAGCGTGATTCTGCTTTGCTTTTTCCAGAGTATAAGGGAAGCTTTATTAATCTTTAATTTAAATAAAAATTAAACAAAATTTTTGAGAAGAAAATATGAATAATAGCCCCAATATTTCATTATTTTGTATTTTTATACATTAGTTGCTTCTGTCCCTTGAATAAAGACAACACAATATATTTTTATTTCTTTCTTTCTTTACTACAATAAAATCTTTATTTATTACCTTTTCAAAGGTAAATTAATACTAGCGGCTTACCCTCGCTTCGCTCGAGTTCGTCTTTAGAAAAACAAAAATAGCACTATCCCACGGGAACCTTACATTTTTCCGGGATAAAAAGTAATTTCTATGCTAATCCATAATATAATCTATCTCTGCGCCAAGTTTCATTCAGATCGTACAAATCACATCGTACACAAACGTACAGACAAATAGACAGATATTCTAAAAATCATTGTTTTTGTTTTTAATTGCATTAACAAATACCCCCAATAATAGATATTTTCAAATGTCTTCCATGTACAGACTACAGCTTTGAGTATATTCAACTATAATTACATTAATATACTGCAACCAGGCGATGCCGCATTAGATAATAATTAGCATATTATATGTACATTATACTAAGAAACAAACAAAAATCACTAAATAATCATAAATATCATATTTACACTACGTATATATATATATATATATATATATATATATATATATATATGTATATCCGATCACTTTCATTAACGTTAAAGAACTAACGTATAACGATTGGCCACTAAAGAATATTATAGAAAAATGCTGTATAGCCACTCTGGCTGCCTCGGTCTTAGTCACAAACTATTATGTTGTGAAACTTGGCTGTTTGCGCTTGACATTTATTGCTTTTATATTTTACGATCTCAGGAAAACTGGCTAAACGTGACATAAGTGAATAAAATGGTTTTTTTTTTTTAAATTAACAGAATGATGAGAGTCAAGTGTTAATCTGGTCTATATGTATAGACCAGATTAACAAAGAAGAGTAGAGAGAGAGAATTTTAATATAATATGTATGTACATATTATAATAAAATTCTAATCAAGTTGAATCTGTACATAAAATACTTTTCGGAAAATCTTATTGAAATAGTCATTATTATCGATACTGAGGCCGAATCTATAGTTTTTTATAATTTTTGTCTGTCTGAGTGTCTGGGAACGCATCACGATAATACCACTGGACAGATCTCGATGAAATTTGATATGTATTAGCTGGTTATTCGGGTCAACATTTAGAATACTTTTTACTGCGGGAAAATATCTCATCTCTAAGAAATCTATAGTGAACGTTAAAACGTAACTAGGGAAGAATCAGAGCGGACCGATGGTGACTTACAATATTAAATGAGCAATGCTTGTATATATGTATGTATATTTATTTCGTGTATCTTGGAGATGGATCTAACGATTTGAATCACTTTTTGTATTTTGGTAAGATTTTGCTTTTAATTATTATTTTTTAAAGATGTGTAGAGATTAAATGCAATAAAATAAATTCAGATAAGTTCATGCTTCTAATAACTATTTATAATTTGTAATAAGTGTTACATCATTGAAAATTCTGGTGGAAATGGGATGTCGAGGAATTTTTAATATCTATATTTGTAAATTGTATTTCAGTTCACTTAGAAAAGTGTATCATAATGCATCTAAAATGATTTTAAATATTTTTGTAGTGGTTTTTATGAATAAGAACCATAAACTTTAAATAAAATATCAGTAACCACAACATCTATTATTATGCCACATGACATTTCCGTGTTATTTATAAGAGAAATATACTTTATTTGTTTCTCTAAATCTTCTTCTTTCTTCTTTTGCTTGTTCTTTTGCAGGCCCAGTGGAAATCTCCGACTTAAATATTAATCGAAGATAACAATTTCGATAAAACTTGTTATCGTTATAACTAAGATTATCAATAGTGATACAAACTACACAGTCCACAAGTGCACTCTTAGCTCCTGTTTGGCTCAGTTTGTAGTGACCTTACTTGCTATGCCAACGGTCCCAAAAAATAAATTTAGTACACAAACGTGGACTTATCTCTGAAAGAGATCTCTTCCAGTTAACTGTTCCTCCTTTTTAGAGTTTTTTTTTTGTAGTTTTAGCGCGAGCAAAGTCGCGGGTTCTGCTAGTATATGTATATATTAAAGTTACTAGGATATATCCAATAGGATACTCCGAAATGTCAGAAATATATCCAAAACCTATCCTCAATGCTAAATTATACAAAGTTTATTTGCTGCCAACATATTTTCACAATTATTACTTGTCAATACAATTTCAAGAAGTTTAAAGAAAGGTTAATATATTAAAGCAATTAAAGATCCATCCTTTAATTCGAAAATGTTCAAAGGGAAAGAAAAAGATATTACCATTGCAAATTTCGGCAAGTTTGATTTTGATCGCTACTTTAGGAAGGCCAATGAGACAAGATTGCCTCAACTCCTAGTTTGAAGTGCGTAAAATGCTAATTCAGTAGGAGCTTAGAAAGGAAATAAGACAAAGTTACACCTTTAACTTTAATCTTGAGCTTAATTAACATAAAAATTTTACAATTATAATAGATTCGTAAATTATTAATAAATTAAAAAATAAAAACAATTTTCAAAATGAAAACACAACATTCGTGTGTTTTTTGTTTGTCCTTCTTTCACGTCAAAACGGAGATACGGATTGACGTGATTTTTTTGTGTGAAGATAGTTGGAGGGCTGGAGAGTACCATAGGCAATTTTATTGCGGGAAATCATCTCATTTCCACGGGAAAACACATTATAAAACAACTCAAAAAATATTTATGATTAAGATAGAATCACTTGAATCTTGGTACTAATGCTCTTCTATATAATTAAATAAAAGTTTTAGCATTTTTCGAAATTCATCCTATAAAGGGATGGAAGTTTGTATGAAACCTATTTTTTTAAGGTTTTTTTTGTAGTTTTAGCGCAAGCGAAGCCGTTGGTTCTACTTGTCTAATACACATAGATATTTTACAATTCACTTATCATAATTATAAAATTTATTATTAAAATTCAATATACATATTCCCAAGTCTAATAATATAAAGTAGTTCAAAATTGTAACTCATGAAAGGGTTACTCAAATTTTTGTCACCCATTATACAGTTTACCAACTAACGTATAAAATAACTTAAATATTAACATAACTAATTAATATTTAAGTTTTATATATTACTAGGAAAACAAAAACAAACGAGAACCGTACCTTTTTCTGGGATATAAAATAGTCTATGTACTATTTCAAAGTATAATCTATCTCTGTGCCAAATTTCATACAGATCCGTTCAGCCGTTCTGGCGTGAAAAAGTAACAAACATCTAAACTATCGCATTTATAATACTTAAGATTTTTTTTTACAAACTAGTTTAAATTTAATAATATTCGTTGGGACCGTCTGTTGTATAAACTTTAATTTTAAATATGAAAAAAATATTAAATAAATTATTGCCCTGTGAGTGTTTTCACGTATGTCTTCACAGAATTCCAGAATGAACAAAGGCAAAAGCGCTTGTCATTCTGGCAACACTAAATGTAGAGCAATATTTACTTTAAATTTATTTTTCATGATATTTGCAATCGTGCAAAATTGGGTCCTACGGAGAACCTCGATGGTCTTTTAAGTTTGCATGCCTTCAACGCTCATATGCCTATTTAGTAAGAAATGTTATGTTTTTTATCTCTAGATGGATGGAATCGACGACACGTTTGGGCTCAGTGTGTAGTAACCCTACTTGCTGTGCCAGCGGTTGCGGGTTCGAATCCCGCTGGGCATTCATTTGTGTGATGAGCACGAATGTTTGTACTCCAGTCATGGGTGTTTATATTTATAATATGTATGTATTTAAAGTTATATATTATATGTAGTGTATCAACTATCTAGTATCCATAACACAAGCCTCGTAGCTTACCATGGAACTAGATGGTGCTGTGTGTTAATGTCCCAACATATTTATTTATTTTATTTAATATATCTATGTTCTTATGTTGAGAAGTTATGAATTAACACAGCAAACGTTAATCTAGTTACGAAGCATTGTTTCATTGCTTTTTGGTCCAAACGACCAATTTACTTAAATAATTTTTTAATACACAATTATTAACTTTTATGTATCACCTCTATTTGAATAAAATACACATTTTACTTAAAAAAAGCCGATAGCAGTTTTTTTTTTAATATAGAGGAATAACCTTTCTAATGTGGAGTAAAATTATTGGTACTTTGAACAAATTAACAGGAATGACTAAAATATGATTCAAGCGGATAAAGCAGAGCGATAGCAATACTTGTAGAAATGTAAGTTTTTCCACTAATAATCTAATTTGATCGATAAATGTCATAATTAAAAATATTAAAAAAGATCATGTTGATACCCAAAACATTCTATGAATTAACTCATTAATTTACCTAAGCCGCATCAAAATTGCTACAGTGTTTTTTGAGATACTTACAGCACATACTTTCTTTTGTAATATTTATACTTGAGATAAATGCCTAATTTTCATTTAAAAGTAGTTTTTTGTGTAACAATTCTATAATTTAAATTTTACTTCAATTAAACAATTAGTTTCGGCATCTGCTTCACTTCGCATAGTAAGTTAAAATTACTCATAAATAAAAAGCCAGTATACACAAAAAATAATTATAGTAGCAATTGTTTTTACACAATCAACTACTAAGAAGCTGGAAAAGAGCATTTAATTTGTATTTCCGTAAGATTAATTAATCGAGATTTTTGCGGGACATCAAGTGTTAAGATAAAAGTATTGTAAGCACTGCCAACGCCCCCCAACGGGGGAGTCCCCCCGCGCCCCACGCTACGCCCTGCGAAACATCAGTCGCCCCTAAGTCACAGGTTTGCGCACAGCATCCGAATCATTCGCTTAATATCCACACGAAACCATTCGTAATCGCGATCCTTTTTACGATTAACATGTGATGTTTTCACATCAATTTATATTTTAGACTATGGCAGATAAACTTTATAAAATGTGTAATAATCAGATTTTGGTCGCAGCCGGCGTTTTGTTTTGCCTCGTCGGGGTGTTGTCGGCGCAGTCTTTCCCCATCGAAAAGATAGCAGTCGGTAAGTCTCGGATTATTACTTAATTTTTTTTTGTTCATTTATTATTTTACTCATACTGTTGTTTTAAAATCATGTAGTGTTTCATTTAGGAAATAAGTTTTGGACTTCTTAGACATTTTTCTTTTTCCGCGTATTTAAGTGTTTTGTTGCCGTCTCGCTCGCACTTAATGTCTTTGCAGTCGGGGCGCTATCGATATTCTCTTTCCCCCTCGCCGCATTTGTCTCACTCGTCGCTCAAATCAAGTGGGATAACAGCTTTAGGCCTTTCAAAATATTTCCAATATACTAGCGTTGTGTTTTTAACTGCTCTCATGAGACCATTGATAACCTTCTACTATTTTTAATTACTTACTATGCTATTTGACCACCTTTTTTTATTTAAACTAAGCGACTTAGTATTTCTGAATAGTATTTTTAATTTAAGTTATATATAAATTATTTATATTCTTAACAATACAATTAAGGAAATAAATATGCAATTATTTTGATAATAAGTTACAGTAAAGAGAGCAAATATTTGCCAAAATATGTAACAGTAAATAACATTTGTAATTATATTACATTCACAACAACTAACTTACATTAGAATGTTTGATGCTTAGTGAAATATGTTAAAGTGCTCGTACTTGGCTCATGAAATGTTTTATTTTAGTTATTGCTCGCTTCTCCATTTGCGTAGTTTATTTATGTATAATTACTACGCTCGGTAATAAAGGGTCGCTGCGTGATGTAGATGGCCTATATCAGCCCCAACCTTCTTTTAGAATAGACTATATAAAATACAAAAGATATTAGTATAGGTCATAAAGATTATATTATAATAACCCACGCGTACACACACACACACACACACCCACACACACATACCCACACACATACCCACACACACACACACACACACACAGACACACACACACGCACACGCACACGCACACGCACACGCACACGCACACGCACACACACAAACACACACACACGCACGCACGCACGCACACACATACACACAGATACACACACGCACATACACGCGCACACACGCATACATAAAAACACGAACATATAGCTACACACATACATATGTTGTACTGGAGGCACCTGTTATTCCTTTCAGAGTAATAAATCATAAATTATTCGATATTATTCATGCGCCATCTACCAATATTTGATGGTACAAGGATGTCACAATACCTATTCTCTAAAAAAAATTGTCGTTTTAAAATTTTGTTTTCACGAAGGATTATATAAAAGACCTGTTTTGTTTTAGGCTTAACGTATTTGTAACAATTATTACATCGGTATGCATTTGCACAGTTCAAGTCGTATTTTCACTAATTCTGGTATAGATTTCTTGAAATTTATGTGGTATCATTTATCACACGGCTACTATAAATCCGAAATTTGTATAGGTTTGTATGTTTGTTGCTTCTTTACGCTGAAACTGCTGGACGGATTTTGATAAAACTTTACACTTCTTCTTCTCCCTGCCCATTTCCCAATGAGTCGGGGTCGGCGCAGTACATTTTCTGTACTGCTGATAGGATTTGGCAAAAGTTTTACGTTTAAAACTTTACACTAATATAGCTTATACATTGGAGATACACATAAGCTACGAGTATTATTGATGAATATATGTTAAGTAATAAATAAATAAACAACACAAGCAAAACCGCAGTAAAAAGCTAGTTCTACATATTATATAAAGATGTCAATATTGTTGTATGGAGTCACAAAAGAAACCAATGGATGCATTCTAGCGAATCCATGATAGGTTACAAGAAAGATAGGTCACTAGAAAGAAACAAAAGTTTATTAAGACATTTGGTAAAGATATTCCGTAACAAAAACAAAACGTAGTAACTCCTACGTTTTGAAATCGGTCAAAATGGCTGCCACATAGTCAGCCAGATAGCAAGTGGAAAAAGGATTTATTATTATTACTAGCGGACCCGACAGACGTTGTCCTGTCTACACGTCTTTAATTTGAAAATTTCAAACTTTTTTTAATAATTTTTTTGATGAAAATTATTATTGAAATTGTAAATTTAAACCATTTCCAGATCCCCTTGAACACACACAAAAAATTTCATCAAAATCGGTCCAGTCGTTTGAGAGAAGTTCAGTGACATACACACTCACAGAAGAATTATATATATAAAGATAAACACATTTGAATAAAAGCTAAAGCCAATTCAGACTTTTTCATAATGCCCACAGCATGCTCTTCCGTTTCATATTATTTAATATCAGTCCAAGCTGCCATGCTACATATTTTTGACACGTATCCAATACTTTTAAAATAATTTTAATTTATTACAGTAGTCGCCTGGTCACCGTCACCTGGTGCTATTTGTTCATGATTTTTTACTGAAATATCGCTCGGGTTCGCCTGGAGAAAAACAAAAACAAATCTTTCATTCAGAGATAAAAGGCGTGTAAAAGATTATTGAAAAATATTTTATTACTTTTACTAAGGCTAACATATAATAAAGATATTATTTGTCAAAATCCAAGAAGGCTAAATATATCATACACTTACGACACAACTTCGCTCCGCTCTGGTTCGCCCGTACTTACGTTCTAACGTTTAGTAAAGGTTTCTTAGATATGAGATATTTCCCCTTAGTAAATAGTATCCTATATGTTGACTCAAATAACCAGCTATCATCATACTAAAATTCATGAAAATCCCTCCAGTGGCTTTTCCCTGATGCGGTCACAAACAGACAGAAAAAAATCCAATATCTATAGATTCGCACTCTGTATCGATAATAATGTCTATTTCAATAAGATTTTCCAAAAAATATTTTATGTAGAGATTATCAGATTCGGTTTAGTTACAATTTTATTATATGTATAGATTACATAAGCCCCATATAAAGTTACATATACATAATATATTATGTACAAAATATTTCTGCACTGCCCATAAACCCGAAGAAGCCCATAAAAGTACATAGTACGTGTATGATTTATGGAATGCCGCAACGTCAGTTAAGTGCGATAATTAATTACGGTAAATGAAAACGCTCTTACCCTATTATTTACACAGCGATGCACTCTCGTATCAAGCAGAGCTTGCGTAACAAAATGACGCGTATAATATACTAGCGACACGCCTACACTTCACTCAAGCTCAGGTAGAGCCTTGCGCTTTTACCAGGATAAAATTTAATATTAATATTTTAAATAAAAAATTAAAACAAGTCATACGAAATTTTTTAACTTGCCTGTGTCAGGCCACATACTCGTAGGAGTCCCTTATGTATAATATTGTGTATCTACCACTTTCTGCCTCATAAGCTTCTCTTTTTTATCTCATTATGTTGTCACATGAAGAATGATTATATATATATATATATATATATATATATATATATATATATATATATATATATATAGTGTTAAAAAGAATAAGTTTTGAGAGACAACACGGTTTAGCACTACAGCTAATATTCAAAACAAGTCAAAATCTTAAAATATTTAATTTCACTGGTAGCCACTAAAGAGTTACACAATAGAGCCAGAAGGTTTTATCATCAGACAAGCATTCATTAGTGTATATCAAAATAAATCGATAATATCACCTGGGTTGCATTAAAATCGACTTTCAAGATTTGATTAGAGAATCAAGAGTGACAAATGAAGCTAATCATTACGTATCTTTAAATATATTTTTTTCTTACAATATCATGGTGAGCACTGTTTCGTTTTGTTATCGATTAATCGAAATACGAATGTTTTCTTCATATTTACAAATAGTAACCTATATATCTACATATAAATAGGCAAACACCAAACAGTTCAGTACCTTTTTCTTCTCAGTTTGTCAATCGATTTCCTTTTTTTATTGAAGAGCTATAGAGTCAAGATCAAGAAAAAACTTGGAAAGTGTCAGTTTTTTATATATACATATATAGATAAATTCTATTCATATGTATATCCTTTGCAAACAATAACTATATTTAAATTACTGTATCCTATATCTTTAAACGAGCAATTCTATATATCTATATAATCTGAATCTCGGAAACGGCTCCAACGAATTTCACGATATTTAGCAAGCGGTGGGTTTCAGGGGCGATAAATCGATCTAGATTAGTCTTATGTCTGAGAAAACGCGTGTTTTCGAGTTTTCATGCAGTTTTCTTTTACATTATTCCACGCAAAATATGGTCGGTAATTTGCACGCACGGGCATAAGCATCGTGGTTAAGCGGCCAAGGTGCAAGATCAACAATCACAGGTGTCCAGGTTCGAATCTCGGTCGCATACTAACTTTTTATTTTTGTTTTTTTTAAATATTTATTCAAGTATTCAGATTTAAAAAAAAAGAAAATTAGTATCTCAAATACTTGATTTTTAAATGCAATAAAGAATAGTATATATATTTTTCTCTAAGTTTCAATAATGATTATGTTCAAAATTCTACTACTGGGACACGGATGCAGTAAAAACAACAGAAAACTCATCGAGGAACTTTAATTAGTAATATTTAATACCGATAATAATATGTTACCGGTTAATTAATTTAATTCCAGTAATCATCATCATTACGATGGATACAACGGATTTCTGTCGTGTTGGCGGTGTTAATCCTCTGAACCCTTGAAAGCATCCATATGTTCTATAGAAAATAATGAGGATATTGATCTCCTCAGTATGATCACTGGCCCGAAAGAGCCCGGTCTTTTGGATGGCTCGCGTGGGGATACAGATCCAATACGTATAAGTCCGTTCAGAGCTTTAAGTTTGTTTAAAGTGACTTACCAACCGGGATCAATCTCTGATTAACCCATAGGGAATTGGATGGCATTGATTATTATTAGAAGTTATCGATGAGTACGCAAAAGATTACATACAGACACACAAATATTGAACACATTATAATATATTTAGTTATTTAAGAAAATTTCGTGCTATCATTAATCAAAAATAAGCACGCAATTTATAATAATTAGTTCATAATGAACCTATTATTTTGACAAATTAATATCTCTAAATATGTACACAACCACTTTCAATGCAACGAAGCTAATATAATGAAAAGTGAAATAACGTGGTTGGAAACCAATGAATATTTTAAAGTCAATTAATCTACGATTCTACACAATAGATTTAAAACTGAGGTAAAACCGATTTTTAAAATATATTTTTAAACGTTTCTATGTTTTTTTAACTATTTCAACCTATTTTTGTACTCAAATAAAAAATAATAATAAAAAACAAGTATAATAATGATAACTAAAGTACAAGAACATCCTCTTAATAATATGCTTACGCAGTTTCTCAAGGCGGCGTAGCACTGTAGCACTTAGCTGCGATGCTACGCCTTTGCCTTTACTTCCTTTGAGACTTATTATGGGATTTGATGAGTCAAAAACGGACCCAATCACTTTTAAGGGCTTAGAAAAATTGTCATACTGTAATTTTTAAACAAAAGAAATTTAAAAAAATTCTATTATAGTATGTCATACTCATCTTGTTTAGGATTGGCTAAACTGTGACCAATAGCATGACCAAATTTTAATCCAGTACTAATTATGAGTAATGCCGAATTGGCTTTTATAGCTTACTACTATTTGTACTGATGAAAAAAAACCAACAAAAGTTTTAAAGACATCTTGGAAGGTGTTATAGTTATAGTTTGTCTATTTGATTTTTTTTATTGATTTTTTTATTTAATAAATACTAGCGGCTCACCCTCGGTTCGCTCGGGTTCGCCTCTAGAAAAACACTAATAAAAATCTATTAGTTCCCACGGGAACCGTTCATTTTTCCCGGATGAAAAGTAACCGGTTGTTTGACCGGCAATATAAGGTATCAGAATGTTAAATTTTACTAAATTGTATAAGTTATAATAGTTTTTTAACTATCCCACGGGAACCACTATATTTTCCGGGATAAAAAATATCTAAGACGTTGTCCGGGGATATAAGGTACCACCATGCAAAATTTCATTTAAATCGGTCCAATAGATTCGGAGATTAGCTCTTACAAACAGACAAACAATATCACACGGGAACGCAGTCGAACGGGATAAAAAGTATCCTATGTCCGTCTCTGGGTTCTAAGCTACCTCCCCGCCAATTTCCAGCCAAATCGGTTCAGCCGTTCTGCAGTTATAAATAGTGTAACTAACACGACTTTCTTTTATATATATATATAGATTTGACACGATATTGATATAATATAACACATAGCGCACAGTGCCTAGTATTCTCTTGAAACAAATTTTAAAACAAAATTCATGAAAAAGATGCAAAATTTGATTACCATTACTAAATTAATATTATAAATTTTGTCAAAGTACACACATAGTGGTTTATTTTAGTGACATGACACAAATTTAGTAGGCAAATAGTAAAATTACAATAATTTGAATTGTTTATGAAAATACTAAGTAATTTTAAATGTTACAAATTATTTTAAACTTACTTAATAACGACTCACCCTCGCTCCGCTCGGGATCATCCCTACTTGCGTTTTAACGTTTAGTATAGTTATCTCAGAGATGAGATATTTTCCCGCAGTATAAAATATTCTATATGTTGACCCAGATAACTGCCTCGGTGGTGTAGTGGCTAGCAAGTACGGCTGCACACCCGGAGGTCCTGGGTTCGAGTCCCGGGTCGGGCCAAGTTTAGTTATTGAGTCTTCCTGTATAGTAAGTCTCAGTAACAGCCCGGAGTTGGGAAGTTGGCGGTGTTTCACCCCCGTGCCTCGGAGAGCACGTAAAGCCGTCGGTCCTGCGCCTTAACTCTCACCGGTCGTGTCGAGTGGTCGTCCCACCGGAGTATGAGAGTGATAGGAATAGAGAGTGCACTTGTGTCTGCGCGTACACTTGAGCACTATAATATCTCCTGCGCAGTTGGCTAATCTCATTGAGATTGGCCGCCGTGGCCGGAATCGGCTAGGAGAACATCATGTTGACCCAGATAACAAGCTATCATCATATCAAATTTCATCAAAATCTCTCCAGTAGTTCTTCCATGATGCGGTAACAGAAAGACAGACAAAAATTCTAAAAACTATAGATTCGGCCTCTGCATAGATAAAAATGTTTATTTCAATAACATTTTCCAAAAAGTATTTAATCAACAGATTCGGCTTGGTTACAATTTTATTATATGTATAGATATAGATATGGATTTAGATTAACGTGGTTATTTAACATTTTAAATAAACCATTTTTTCTTCGGACTTTCGTGCTTTTCCAAAGACAAACGTGACCATACGAGATAGTAATTTAATTCAATTCTTTTGTTCAGTGGCTTCAAGGAGTACCGTTTGGCACAATTTACTTCGCCAATGTCGCGTAGAATGGAGAAGACACGTTACATTTAGAATGACCGGTAAAAAATAAAAATACAGTAGTTCTCATTACATAAATCTATAGTGATTGATGGTACTTGATGATATATTATTAACGCTGTGATTTGGTTCTGGTTAATTAATCTAAAAATTATTAGAACAACCTTTTATGACTTTTTTTTAATAAATTCACAATATTCTCTATTGCTTTCAACAGGGTCACAAAGCCTTTATAATATAGATCTGCCTCTGTTTTGTAATATATAAGTTACAACGAATTAATATCACCCACCAGAAAGTTTGATAGGTTAGATAACTACCAGCCGACATCTAATTCAGTACGATGCTTTAACACACACTCAGTAATCACTGATTGTTTAACGTAGATCGAAAGCTATCGGACGATAGTTGAGTCTACAGAGGTCTTAACTTTCCGGACTTCCGGTTTGCTCATACATCTAACAATATCCTACGAGAGGATAGCACTTCCCCGTCCAAGCTGGCATATCTACCATAAAGTATGTTTTTCAACATAGCTCTTCTATACATACGAGGGGTTGATTTTTATTATTTTAAATCATTTATTTATTAAAATTAAATTATGATTTAATAAGAAGTCTTTTAATAATTATAATAATAGGAACTGACATTAAATAAATAATATTTAATTATATATAAATAACATTATATATAATTAAATATTATTTATAAATATAAATATTATAAATATATATAAATATAGATAGCATTTTATAATTTTGCTTAATTTTAAATTAGCATTACTTTCTAATGAAATCACTATTGAGTTAGAAACTTTGAAACAATTTTTGTTACAAAATATTTAACTGGTTTTCAACCATTAACTTTTTCCATTCGTCTCATTGAACGAGAGTGACATTATGCTTTGTCCTGAGAAAGAAAATATCTAAGGGATAGGGAATACAATAAGAAAGCCGATACTGATTTAATGGGGTCTGTCACTGTTAGCCGATTTGAATAAAAAATCTTATTATCGTAACTCGCAAGCGGAGCAGTGGAGGAAAACTATTATAGTTGAAAAACTAACATATTTCAAAAAATCACTATACAATATTACGTATTTTTTTTATTTATAAACCGATTGAAATAAAACAAATACTAAATGTTAAATGAAGCTTACCACAATACATCAATGAAAATTGCACCCTAATCGGTTCAGCCGTTTCTGAGATTAGTACGCACAAAATAATAGACAAACACTCTTAAAATCATTGTTGTAGGCTTTCTTGCGTTAATAAAGACCGCCAAGATCTATACATATAATAAAATTGTAACTGATCGCTGTCTGTACATGGAAGATTTTTCTCAAATATCTTCCATGTACAGACAGCTATCAGATATAATTTTATTATTTGTATAGTTCCATTAATTCTGTAAACATTGGTATGAGGTAAGAGTAATTAAATCGATCGTTACAGATCATACACGATATTTATTACGTTAAGCCGAACCCGGTAATGATTGCATAAATAAAGACTTCAATAATTATTTTGATCCAATCATTTACGATGCGTCCTTTGCTTTTTATTTGACTAATTATAATGTATATATATTTAAATTGTACAAAATATTTATCTTTTTGTACAAATTACGTTTTAATTAAACCGAATTCTATACTGAATTTTATATGATTATGTTCAGAGTGTCGTACTAGGTCTGTTATGTTGTGTGAACTAAAGATATAAAGGCTTTTAAGATTTTTTTATTATAACATAAAAAAGGTTTTACGTATTATTTGAAACAACCTAAGATTAGTGAGTTAGCAGATTTTGTTTTAAATAATGATATGTATTAGTCGGCCAGTGACTTATACAAAGAAGAAAAAGATTCCGACGAATTGAGAACCTCCTCCTTTTTGGAAGTCGGTGTAAAATTGTAACTAAGACGAATCTGTACACTAAATATTTTTGGGAAAATCATAATATTGAAATAGACATTATTATCGATCCAGAGGCGAATCTCTAGTTTTGAGAAATTTTGTCTTTCTGTCCGTCTGTAATCGCATGACGGAAAACCCACTAGAGTTCATGCTCACACATTGCAGCCCAAATGGTCCCGAACAGTTCGGTTTCAGAGGAATTTCCTCCCACGGACCCTTTCGCTGTGGAATAAACTCCCTGCCGAGGTTTTTCCAGAGGGCACAGTATGGGGTCCTTCAAAAGGGGAGTAAATAGGTTTTTAAAGAAAAAAAAAGTTTGTATTTATAATATGTATGTATTTAAAGTTATATATGTGTAGTGTACGAACCCTCCTTAGAATTATTAGAATATTCTTTTTCTCGTATTAAATTTTTCAGCGATAGTTATTTATCTTATTTTGAAATTAATACGCAATTATCATATTTCGGCACATTGCACGGAATATGAATTATTTATTTTTGTGTAAATATAATAGGTACTTAAATTATTAACACTTGTCTCTCGTATTTTCTCTTTGTGTGGCTCTAAAAGTATTTTGTGGTAGATTTTAAACGGAATGAAATTCAAAACTGATACTTGAAAAGTAAAACGATTTTAGTTGTGTTGAACATCCTAGTGGTAGCATCGAGTCCAGCTTACGTTATCATTGCAGTGCCATAGGTTTTATAATAATTACACCTTAAATAATTGATATATTACCAATTTTAAATGTAATTATTACGCAAAGGCGTAGTTGGACGGCTAGAACGATTTGGATGAAATTGTGTATACAGACAAACTATGACCTGGAGTTTTACATATATTGAAAGATGGTGCGAATACAAAAGACATCTAGGAACGCATGTCTTTTGTATACTCATATAACAGACTATAAAAATGACTTTACTATTATAATCGAAAAAAAAAACAGCACATTACCTAAATAAAATAATAAATAAATATAAAATATTTTCACCAAAACTAAAATAATTTACAAATCAATCAACATCGGCATTAGTTTTGAAAGCGCCGACAGAAATATTATTTATTGTTCATTCGTATGGATTTATCCAATGAATGATTCGACTGGACTTCAGAAGCTGATAATAAAAATATCATCGTAAATATCATAAACAAAAAGACCGTAATACCCATTGTTGGCCGCTTGGCACTCGCATTGTTTTGCTAAGTGTGAACGAAATCTACTTTATGCGTTTATAGCGCAATAAATCTGGATGATATGCGCAACGGTTGTTATTGATATTAGTTCTGTTGCGTTAATTTATCGGCATTGGACTCATTATATGGTCATGTAATGCGAAATTTGATACATATTATGGAATAAATGTTATTTTCACTTGAAGCAATGAGGTTGATAGTTTAAATTGCTTAGTCATTTCAGTAATGGGTGCTTATATTTATAATATGTATGTATTTAAAGTTATATATGCGTAGTGTATCAACTATCTGGTATCCATAACACAAGCCTCGTAGCTTACCATGGAACTAGATGGTGCTGTGTGTTAATGTCTCAACTTATTTATTATAATTTATTTTTTTATTTTATATTTTATATTAAGTTTTGAGGACATTTACTAAAAATACCTGGACAGTTACGTTTAAGACTAATTTCCGCTTCAAACAGGAAAAGGTAGTTAATTTATCTGATTTTTTATGGATATCTTATGTTTTTACTCACAAGGGTGGGATTTGAAGAGATTTCAAGTCCTGTGTTACTTACATTGTTACTATTACCTGCAATATAGTGCTACAACTAGCAATTTTTTTCTTATATCGAACACTAATTTTTGATATAATTTATACGAATATGACGATAATATGTAAATTAGATTTATTCAAATGTATTTAAATGAAGTTTATATAAAATGATAATTCCAGTAAATATGAAGTAAATAGTTATTTAATAATACCTATGTTCATGTTGCTTGAAATTCTATGAATATTTGTTTAGACCAGAGCTACTAAATATGAGCTTCTTGGCAATTTTCATTGACTGACTAGAATTCGAAGAATTCCTTTATTATTGCGTCTGCGGTTGGACGTTTGTTTGAGTAACAGCGCTCGACTATACCATTGCCTGCATTTTTCCGCCTTTTGATCGAATGGTTCGGATTTTTGTCATCTGCAAGCGCATTTCGATTCAAACATTGATCATTTTATTCTTTTTTTTTTAATCTTTTTGCTTTCTGTCTACTTGTTACTGAGGTTAGTATACCCATAAAGGAGTCCGTTGAAAGGACTGGTAAAGGTACATGTTTTATCAAATATTGTAATAACCGTATATCTATACATATAATAAAATTCTGAGTCGAATCTGTACATTAAATATTGTATAATGTTATTGAAAATATAGTCATTATTATCGATACAGAGGCCGAATCTATAGTTTTTAGAATTTTTGTCTGTCTGTCTGTCTGTGACCGCATCACGAGAAAACCACTGGACAGATTTTGATGAAATTTGGTATGATGGTAGCTGGTTGTCCGGGTCAACATATAGGATACTTTTTACTGCGGGAAAATATCTCATGTCTGAGAAATCTATACCTACTAAACGTTAAATCGTAACTAGGGACGAACCAGAGAGTGAGTCGCTAGTATTATTTAAATACCTTTGCCTATTATAAAACAGCTTGGTTCATTTTTCTCCTCTGGTGGTCAACCGCTTTTCTTTTTTTTTTGTTAGTAGCTATTGAAGAGCTTTGGTGTTATCAAAAAAATGTTAAAAAAAATTGGAAACAGTTGCTTTTTTATATAGATAGGTAATTCTATTCTTATAAGTCTCTCAAAAATGATTATGAACAAACCACCTCTGGACGAATACTAGTATTGTTCGTATGTATGTATTGAGCCCTTTTTAACGTCTCACTGCTGGGAACGGGCCTCCCTTCAGTACGAGGGGGATCAGGCCATAGTCCACCACGCTGGCCAAGTACGGGTTGACGGACTTCAAATGTCTTTCGAAAACTAGTTAAGTTATCTCAGACGTGCAGGTTTCCTCACGATGTTTTTCTTTACCGCTAAGACAAGTGGTAATCATGCTGGAAATTATTACACATATAAAAATTATCAGAGGTGCGAGACCGAAGATTTGAACTCGCTTCACTCGATTATCCAAGCGAGCGCGTTACCACTGGGCTACCACAGCCTTACAATACTAGTATTATAACTGTCAAAATGTATAATGGTATATGTAGGTATCGTCTGTATGTTTGTTTGTTATCTGAAATCTTTGGAGAAATTTTAATTACAAACAATTGTTTGTATTATACTTATATATTATGCTACTTAAGTGTAATAAGAGCCTCAGGGAAGCGAAGGCTTCCCCTATCTCATAATTTTGAATATTATTGACGCATAGATGTTGATATCCGTTTTCGAGACATAGTTAGTGTATTGTGATAAGTTGGGAACTAATTTTGTATAGGAACTATTGTTAACTTTGAAAGCATTTCGACGTGAATACGTTATATAGCTCTACAAGAAAGCTCACTACACAAAAGCCCTTTAAACGACAGTTAAACATTGTAACATGTTAATATGAGCATGAAATTAGTTTTATTTTCCACTCTTAGTTAATTTAATGCTTGTAATTTTTGAGTGCTGAATTTTTATAAGATATTAAAAATATAGTTGGAAATATCTATTTTAACATTTAAAATTTAAATAATGTTACTAGCGACTCACTTCTAGCGACTCCTTGCTTCGCTCGGATTCGTCCCTTGTTACGTTTTAGTATAGATTTCTCAGAGATGAGATGTTTTTTCGCAGTAAAAAGTATCCTATATTTGACTCAGATAACCAGCTTTCATCATACCAAAAACCAAAATCGTTCCAGTGGTTTTCTTTTGATGCATTCCCAGACTGACAAACAGATAGACAAAATTCTGAAAACTATAGATTCGGCCCCTATATAAAAAATAAAGACTATTTCGAAAAGATTTAAAAAAAATTAAATTACAGATTCGACTCAGAATTTAATTATATGTATAGATAGAGGAAATAGTAACAATGATAAATATATATGTAGATAATTTGAGATCTCATAACGAGCGCAGGTTACCTAATTAATTATTTAAAAAAATAACTAACTCTTAAAAGAAAAAGCATCATTAAGTGGTATTATTTTCGAGAGAGCTATTAATACGTCTAAAATTATTGGTATCTTCATGAAAGTCAAGGGCATTATTTTGATTGATTTTAAGCAGCTTTACTCATATATTTTACGATAATATTTTCCTATATCAAGCTTTGTTTACAACTAGCGACTCACCCGGGTTCGTCCCTAAAAAAATAAATCTATCCCACGGGAAACCTACATTTTTCCGGGATGATATATATATATATATATATATATATACCCTATAGCCTTCCTCAATAAATTGACTATCTAATGCAAAAAGAATTTTTCGTATCAGTTTAGTAGTTCCTGAGATTAGCGCTTTCAAACAAACAGACTCTGCCTCTTTATAATATTAGTACAGATTTATATTGGAATTTTTATATAAATGTATACATTAACAATAGAATATATAGCTCTTTATATACCTCTTTTAAACACATAAGGGATATATATATATATATATATATATATATATATATATATACATACATATATACATATATTTCAATAAAGATACATATGTATATCGTATAAACCACTGAATAAAAAGAAGTTTGTCGATTGAGCTATCCAATACTACTGCAAAAAAATGGTTGCCCATATATTTTTTATGTTTCTTTTATATAAATATGTCGCATTGGAATCCAGTTAGGCGAAACAATGGCGATCGTTTTGATAAAAAAACTATTACACGTGCAATCATCGGCGCAAGCTATGGAGAAGTGAAATATTTTTTGTTAAACGCTTGTGAACGTGACAGGCTGCACTAATTTTAGTACAAATTCGAATTTTTTACTAACAATCCACTGGATTCTGTAATTTTATAGCCAAATATCTGCCCAATAAAACTGTCACTACTGACTTAGAATATACTCGTATGTACAGTCTGGTTGGGTGGATATAGAAATAAGAAATAAACAAACAAAAATACTTTTATATTTATAATATTAGTATGGATTTATCAGGTTTATAACTTGAGCGGTAAGTGTAGAGTGATTTGTAATACAGATTGTTACCCTGTAGAGACACCAGTATTTTACAAAAGCTTCCATTAGTATCGTTTCTTATATTTATACCTTCGTTTGACTATTTTACGATGAGATATGGAGGGAGGGGTGGGGGGTGTCAGATATAGAGAGAGAGAGAAAAAAAATGTTTTTTTTTACCTTTTACAATGGTAAAAAGATTAACTACGTAAGCTGACCGATAACATAGACATAGGTAAAATATGTTATAGATATTATGTATAGCTCTATAATTAAATATTATAGCTCTATACAAGTGTAAATGGCTCTACATAAAACACCCTCAAATGGAATATTAGACCTAACATAAAAATACGACGAGACGAATGAACCAATCATTTAAACTAAGAAAAAGCAAAAACGCTTCATCTCAGTCTCTCGTCAAATAACACACTTTGGCATGTGACAAGTAAATAATTTACCGTCTAACAAAACGAACTTACTTCGCTAGATAATATTTTGTTTTAGAGAATTTTCCCTCCATATTGAGTTTTCTCGAAACAACGGCGCTAAAAGTTTTAACAATATTTGTATAAAGTTCGCAACATTACTGTCTAAGTTATCCTGGTACTACTATCTGATACATATGTACTTCTTATATTGCAGAAATTCTTGCAATCGAGTTTTTGCTCATTTAATCACTCGCTAACGTCAAAGGTATAACTTACCATCATAAAATAATATATTCTGATACCTAATTTAAGTTTCATTCATATCCTAGATAGTAGTTCTAGCGTCATATATATATACATGCATACTGAGCTGCAGATTTTCTCACATTTGACACTCAGAGTCTAAATTTGATACTCTGCTGTAAATAAGATATACATAGATATACATTCATACGTGTCTAAAATTGGTAGTGCAATGAGCACGAATGTTTGTATTCCAATCAGGGGTATATTATAATGTGTAAAAATTTCAAGTTATATAGTTATATATATATGATATATACATATATATATATATATATATATATATATATATATATATATATATATATATATATATCACAACCAATTTTAGACACGTATGAATGTATATCTTATTTACAGCTGAGTATCAAATTTAGACTGAGTGTCAAATGTGAGAAAATCTTCCTCCTTACTTAGATAAAGAATCGTATCAAAGTATTTCCGTTTTTGGTGTCAAAGAACATACACACGTATTTTACCTTCTCTCCAATACGTAAAATATATTGAGGTGTGGATTTCAAATAGCTTTTGAAGTCGGGTTTCAGTTAGAACTTTTATCTTGTTTGCACATCTAAGTCTGATAACTGCAAGTTTTATTCCATTTTACTTGTGAAAGAGATCTCTGGCCTCCTCTTTTATTTTGAATTTTTTGAGATTATTGAAATTTTAGATCAGATAATTAGATTTTGAGACGTGGATATATTAAAGCTGTTTAAATTGAAATCCGGGTCGTTACAGATTGTGGAATACTAACTACTTACTAACTACATCAAGTTTTTACTAATTGAGTCCTTTCAATAATTGAATCAAAAATGTTTGGAAAAACTTATTAATTTCAGCAACAGTGACTCATTCACACAGCAAATAGTTATGGCGGATGATTTTCCTGTATGTTATGTGTATTTCTAAATTCTGTTTCGTCTATATATTTAAACTTTATTGCATCGAAATAAATTACTAATAGGCTATAATTGACATTTGAATATCTTCTAATTCTATAAATAATAAATAATCTATGAATAATCTGACTGCAACGCCACCTACAGAATCCAGTTTCCCACTCAAACGCACACACTAAATTTCATCAAAATCGGTCCAGTCAATTTGGAAGAGTACAGTGACATACACACGTACAGAATAGTTATATACCCTCGTTTTGCTCGGGTTCTCTTCAGGAAAAACAAAAATAAATCTATCCCTCAAGAATCGCATATTTTTCCGATTTAAAAAGTAACCTATGTGTTATTCCAGACTATAATTTATATTTGTGCCAAATTTCATCCAGACCCGTTCAGCCGTTCAACCGTAAAAAGTAACAAACATCCACACATACTCATAAACTTTCACATTCAAAATATTTATATATATATATATATATATATATATATATATATATATATATATATATTATATATATATATATAATAATTAACAAAAATAATATGTATAGTTTAACTGCATATCAAAACCCCTAAACATTAAACATTTTCTTGCTACAATAAATTTTTAGATTACATTTCGAAACCCCGTTTAGCTGGTTAGGCGTCACCCCAAGCTGCAGTCCCGAGACACCTTTTATTATACAAGCTCAGAGTATATTAAAGGTGGCTCACTGTAACTCTTTTGTCATTTTATAATATGGATTCACCGATTTCATTTTGCATGCAATAATATCTACTGGCTTTACAATGCGGTGAAGTAAATCTTGGTTAATATTAGAGTACGTATCTCTTTTTTATGAAGAACTTTAATAGCAAAAACACAGTAATTTTGAAAAAATATATCTCAATTGGATATTGCTTGAAAAATGTACTTGATATTTTGTACTAATTCAAAGTAAGTAATTTTTAGGTGCAGGAGTTTTTATATGCAAACAAAACTTAACCTACCGAGCTAAAAACTTATTCTTTTAGATCCCAATATTTGATATATAGATTATTTAAAAAATCATAATATGTGAAAATAGACGCAGTCACAATATATCTTTATCGTTATTTATATCTTTATGTATAATATATTTTTTATTCATATCAGACGAATAGAAAAAATGGGCATTTATTTCATTATCGATGTTAAAGTCCACAAGTATAATCTATTAAAAAAAACTTCTAACAAAAAAATATTTGCCGTCAATTTAGCCATCGTCCGTAATGTATGTTGTAGACTGTACATACTAAGTAGTATGTGCCAGTAAATTATTTTATTGTTGTCTATAACATTATAAAACTTAGCTAAGAACATGCTCAGGAATGAGACTTATATAAAGCAAAAAACCGCTTCAAAATCGGCCTAGCCATTTCCAAGAAAAATGGTAGTAGATAAACACAAACACCTCTAACTCCAAACGCATATACCGTCTCCGTGGCCGTCGCGAGCAAAAAGGAAACGCAAAAGAATATGAAAACAAAATAGCGGATATATTTTGTTAATTCATTAACTACTACTCTTAAAGTCGGTTAAATATCGAATAGGAGTACTCCTTGTATGAGTAGATCAATCGTATCATGACTTTGTTATTAATTTTATCGTTCATTCAACGTGTACTAGAAATACAGTCAACGTCATAATCCAAATACAGAGTCAATGTACCCGAAGTGAACTCGGTTTTGTCTCACAATGCATTTAAACTGTTGTATAAATTGGAAGATATGATAGTGATATGAATATAATATGGCTTAACGAGTCGACTAAATTCGAAATAATAACTGTCCGGGAACAAAAGTTATTATAATTTTACATTTACCATAGCCATGTATGTGATGTAAAATCTAATTATATGAAAAATTTCCATGTATGCCTCTGGCCGACCGCCAGCATGCACAATAGTGTAAACGGTGTATAACCTATTAAATTATCTCGAGTTTAATCATGTTGTTTTCTAATTTACTACGACTTTCCATCTCCTTGAAGAACACAAAAGATTTAATTTTCCACATCTAATTTTATATGAGATATACTGAGTACTTGCTTGGAGTTGTAAAGAAAATATTATTTCGTGATAAAAAATTAGATTTTTTTTACTTGATTATGTATTTGTAAAGGAAAAACCTTGGTGAGTGATATTACAGCAACTAGTGGGAACAACTGTTTTTCTTTGACCTTACATTATATGAGATATTAGTATTCTATTTTCTAGTACGTTTAGTATAGATTTCTCAGAGATGAGATATTTTCCCACAATAAAAATTATCCTATGTATTGACCCGGATACCCAGCTATCATCATAGCAAATTTCATCAAAATCTGTCTAGTGGTTTTCTCGTAATGCGTTCTCAGATAACGAGACAGACAGACAAAAATTCTAAAAACTATAGATTCGATCTCAGTATCGATAATAATGACTATTACAATAAGATTTTCCAAAAATTGTTCAATGTACAGATTCGACTCAAAATTTTATTATATGTATAGATTTTTACGTTTATCTTATATGTAGGTATAGATTTTTGACTTAGTTCACTTACTTGGCGATTCGACCTGTAGCGATTTATTTTAATATGTGTTTGTAAGTGTGATTAAAATGGTATATCAATGTCAAAATCACTTTAAAAATAAAACCATCTTAAGGAATACGAATAAAATAAGCATTAATATTTGCTTACATAAAAGACAAACCGGAAGTTAAACACTAGAATATGCATTAAAATTGACGATTAATAATAATAATACTTATAGAAAAGTGATTGTAGAAGCAGTATTTTACTAACGAATTTTTATTTAAGCCAAAATTTCTATAATGGATTTTCATTATAGTTCGAAAATTGGAAATTGTTAATGTAAACATGAACAGAACACATTTTATTCACAGATTCTCATCAACTACCACTTCGTTTATAGAATATAATAGACCCTATATATAGTCTATACATATAAAAAAATTGTAACTAAGCTGAATCTGTACATTAAATATTTTTTGGAAAATCTTATTGAAATAAATATTATTATCGATATAAGACTTTCTTTCAAAGGCCGAAAAGGTTTTTAGAATTTTTGTCTATTTGTCTGTCTGTTACCGCATCACGGAAAAACCACTGGAGGAATTTTGATGAAATTGAGTATAATGACAGTTGGTTATCCGGGTCAACATATCTCTCTCTTATCGTCTCTATCGTCTTACTTTTTGCCACGGGAAAATATCTAATTTCTGAGAAAAAATACAAAAACTGCAATGTAAGAGTATACTAATATGTAAAACCTAAGAATTTGGTTTTTGGTAATCTGCTAAAATCTAAAATGCTAGTATAGAATATAAATTTTAGAAAAGTACATTTTAACCGAGTACGTTTCCCTATGAGATGATTTTTGTATGGCTTTCTTTAATTATATTGTTCTTAGCAATAACGCAAGTAATTAATTAAATATGTTTGTTGGCTTCTGAATCTGGTAGCAAATGAACTGATGGTTTATTTTTGAATGTTTACACAGAGGGTCTAATATGGGTCAAGAGCGGCACGACACGTTTGGCTCAGTTTGTAGTAACCCTACTTGGTGGGCTAGAGGTCGCGGGTTCAAGGGGTTCGAGTCCCGCTGCGTGCATACATTTTTGTGATGAACATGAATGTTTGTACTCCAGTTATGGGTGTTATTTTTATCAACCGACTTCAAAAAGGAGGAGGTTCTCAATTCGACTGTATGTTTTTTTTTTTTTTTTTTTTATGTTTGTTACCTCAGAACTCCGTCATTTATTAACCGATTTGGACAATTTTTGTGTCGTTTGAAAGGGTATACTTCCAGATTGGTCCCATTTAAATTTCAAAAAAAAATACCACCCCTAAGGGTGGAAAAACAACTAATGATGAATTTAACCTACTTCTAATTGTCATATTGACTTGAAACTTTGCAAGTATTTCTATTTCCGTTGATAGTACAGTGGTTCGGTGTTGTTGACCTGATCTGATGCCAAGGCCAGAAGGTGGATAGGTGGAACTCTTCAACGGCTAATAGTAGATACTTTGAGTTTGGGCTTATTTTGTTTGATTTGACAAGCCTAACACGTTAGAATCCTTACTTTTCTACTACTGTCTACACTAAAAAGGGAAAAATAAAAACTTTTTAACAAAAAAAAATAAAAACCGACTTCAAACAAAAGCACTAAAAAGTAAAAAATAACTGATTGGTAGTTTTCATTTACTATACATACCTAATCAAATATTTTCGAAGTCGGTGTGCTTTGGCTAAGTAATTAAAGCCTACCTATTAAATACATACCTAATCAAATATTTTCGAAATCGGTGCCAGCCCATACAAAGCAAAGCACACCGACTTCGAAAATATTTGATTAGGTATGTATAGTAAATGAAAACTACCAATCAGTTATTTTTTACTTTTTAGTGCTTTTGTTTGAAGTCGGTTTTTATTTTTTTTTTTTTAAAAGTTTTAATATGTATGCATTTAAAGTTGTATATGTGTAGTGTATCAACTATCTGGTATCCATAACACAAGTCTCGTAGCTTACCATGGAACTTGATGGTGCTGTATATTAATGTCCGAACATATTTATTTATTATTTGAGTTTTACCGTGTTTTAAAAAGTAACAGATAAAGAGACACACTTAAATTGTTAAAGAATATTGAATGGTACTTTGTTTGGGCATACACTTGTGTCGTACGTAGATGACTAGTCCGATTGAACCTATGTAAAGACAGATCCGGTAAACATCATTAAAATATATGTATCGATCACATAATAAAATAATTAAATCATAAAAAGTATCAAATAACATATTAACATGCAAGCAGAACCGTGACATTTCGCTAGTTTCTATAATTTCTGTTATAACTGCAATATACTAATCCCTAAAATTATTATGGTCAGTTTAAATCGATTCTTTCAAAACCCTGTATAACTAGATTTTTCTGAAAGGCATTAGCCATTATAATAACTATCACAGAGCAATTATAAAAGATTTTTGTTACGTCGAGGATTTGTCGGCGTTAAACTGTCTTACCTTACTGCAAGACTGCTGTAACTTCATTAAAAGAAGATTAAAAGAAACTTTTTCAGCGCTACAAAAGTATTTAAAAACCTCGTCGCACTGCCGTGAATTTTATGAGACAATAATAGCGAGTTGCAATATTACTTGTTGCAGTTTATTCTGTCCGCTTTTAGCTACTTTGATAGTCATTGCATTTACTCGTAATAACAGTTCTATTATAAATGCGAACGTTTATGTGTTTGTTACGCCTTCATACTGAAATGAAAGTAATGGATTGATTTGGATGATATTTAGTACACAGATATAAGTTGGAGTAACATATAGGCTACTGTGAGTAACATTTTTTTCCAAAAGATGGCACTACTTTTTTATCATATTTTAAGCATACTAAAATATAAGTCTTTGAACTTAATCATTGACAATATTATTATGATGTAAAGCGGAATATTTAAATGTAGAGTACTAACTTTTGAGAGTTACCGATATTTCGGCATTGTTACGAGTTAGTATGCCGATGACCATGGCGTTTGTAACTACTTGCAATATTGAAAGCTCTCAAAGATAAGTGCTAAACGTGGTAAATATCCCGTTTTACACTGTAATTTTAAAGCTAGAATAAATCATTTGTATTATGTATGTATCTATTATGTATAAAATTGGCTTGCTTCCCAATACAAACTTTCATCCCCATTTTCAGCCCCTTAAGGGTTAAGTAACAGTACCTAGATATTTACTCTTTTAATTATGAAATTATAATATCAACAGTATATAGTTTATAAAGTATAATATTCTAAATACTCACTGGTGTTGATTTATTGACAACAACTTGAAATTACTTTTAAGTCTCAACTAAGAATCAAACCCAGAACCTCATGATCTATAGCCATGAATATACAAAACTAGCCAGTAGGCCGACGATATCCGAAAACACAAGGTCGAATACGTGAATACATAGTTTAGGTAGTTTAAGCGATCGGCCTGTGTCGCCTACACGGTGCGGATAATATGTCACATAGAAAGCGAGTTGGAATTTTGCATTGTCACCAAATTTTATTTATGTTATATTTTGCTAAAATAGATAGTCTATGAATTTAGAAAAAAATTGACAACGTCAAACCAAAATTTATTGTGTACCTAATCAAAATTTATTTTAAAATATATTCGAAAATAACAATAAAAAATTAAGTAATAGTATAAAAAATGTTTTAAGAGACAAAAAAATCGAAAGTGCATATTACAAGACTTCCGCGATACCATTCAGACAAAGAGAGACAATAGCATTCCCAAGGAGGGTTGACGTCAGGCAGGCGTGAGGCGGCCGGTCGTAAAACTTTTGCCAAATCCTATCAGCAGTACAGACGATGTACTGCGCTGACCCCAAGTGATTGGGAAATGGGCAGGGAGAAGAAGAAGAAGAATCTGCTAAAATATTGAAATACAAATTAAAGAGTATAAATTTTATGTAATAACGTATTTTACTCTTACTACTATATAAATGTGAATGTTTGGATGGATGGATGTTTGTTACTCAATCATGCCAGAACGGCTGAACGAATCTGGATGAAATTTGGCACAAGGATAGTCTGGAATAGCACATAGAATACTTTTTATCTCGGAAAAAATTACGATTCCCGTGGGATAGATTTGTTTTTGTTTTTCACTTGGGATGAACCCGAGCGAAACGAGCGTGAGCCTCTAGTACATATATAAATAGACAATTAACTGATTTACATGAAAAGACATTTTTTGTTACACAGCTATTTATCGGTTTTAAATTTTTCCAATAGTCTAGTCCTTTTTCTCATCTATTTGTCAACCGATTTTTTTTCTTGTTTTTGTTGCATAGCTATTGACGAGTTTTAGTGTTATGAATAAAAAAATTGGAATAAAAAAAATATTTTTTTTTGTTTATAATTATGTAATAAATAAATTATATTCAATTATGGTGGTTTTCCCCAAATTTTCAATAATGACTATGAATTTCGATCACGCGGCAAATAATACTACTATATACGTAATTAAAATTATTTAAACTATTTTTTTTAATTAAAAACAGCCAAACTATGAAAATAAAGTAGATATAAAGAAAAATAAATAAATAATTTCGCATTTTAAAATATTGGTAGCGAGTATCTAATTTAATATTCTCGTTTTCTATATCAAAGAGTGTTTTATGGGCCGAAGTAATACAGACTTTTTATATGAAAATACAGGTCCCTTGGGCTATTAGCCTGTTCTAAAATTGACTGAAGCCTCTAAAGGGCAAGTCCCTTGTGACAAATAATAAATAATTTACTTAAAAGAAAGAGGAGAGCTGAGCTCTTAATATTGTAAGCATCATCCTATACAACATCGGACATTTATATATATATATATATATATATATATATATATATATATTAGTCTCGCTAAAACTCAAAAACGGCTAGATTGGTTTGAATAATTCTCTTTTATAAAAAAGTTGGGACAACCAACAAGAACAGCTGGAAAATTGAATAGTTCACAACTGTTTATTTTGAATGGAAAATATTAGGAATTACAACAATGCGTCTCAGTTTGGAAAAAGGTACCTAGGGATGCACCCGAGCGAAGCAAATGGAAGTCACTAATCAATTATAATTATTGAATTAACATTTCGTAACATGTATATATTATAATAATAATGGTCTCCTGACCGATTCCGGTCACGGCGGCCAATCTCATTGAGGAGCAGGAGATATTATAGTGCACAAGTGTACGCGCAGACACACCGTGCACTCTCTATTTCTGTCACTCTCCGGTGGGACGACTGCTCGACACGACCAGTTAGAGTTAAGGCACATGACCGTCGACTTTACGTGCTCTCCGAGGCACGGGGGTGAAACACCGCCCAACTTCCCAACTCCAGGCTGCTACTGAGGTTTACTATACAGAAATTCTCAATAACTAAACTAAAGCCCGACCCGGGACTCGAACCCAGGACCTCCGGGTGTGCAGCCGTACATGCTAGCCACTACACCACCGAGGCAGTCAACATGTATGTATAATGTATATACGATTGCAATTAACGAGCTCATAATGATTTATCCAAAATATTTATATTAATACGTGTAATGATGGTTTTATTTTTGTAATAACAGTATTAAAATATCGATACAGTTTTAATTAATCGCAATATCAACGTCTTATTACATGCGCTAAATTAAAAGGTGACCTTTATCCAAAATTTTCATTTAAAATTGATTGCTTATTTAATAAACCCTTTTTAAATCTTCTACAATATTACTTTTTTCATCAAATTACATATATATTCCTTACATAGTATATAATCTAGTAGATTTAAGCAAACGAAAATTACAAAGGAAATATCAATACATAAGAAAGTTCTTGCAATAGAAAAATACGCGAGAATAAACCGGTGCCAATAAAACAATCGACTCTTGTAAGAAAACCATTTAGTTCGTTCAAAGGGCATTAGCGTTTTTCCTCCACTAAGCGTTGGCGAAACAAAATTACCGAAATCAGTTAAGAACGAGGTTAAGGAACCAATTCTAATAAACTCGAATGAAACATTTCAGACGTGATATAGAAAGCAATGACGTAGCAAATGGTAGATATATTGATAGAAATGGAACATCGAAATGGCTCTCACGGTATAATGTTCTGGCGGGAGTGAAAAAAGACATGGGGACAGTAAAGAAGTCACTGCTGGGAACTTTAGGGTTCCTTCGTACACAATTTAAAACCATCTCATATATTTTTTGAGCTTTAAATTTCATATAAAATTACAATATAAGTTTAGTATTTAGATATTAGCTTTGATGTACTATCGTTAATCAATACAATATATGACTAAATAACAAATAATATCTGAATTCGTGTTACATTTTATAACTTTGAATTATATTGTCTTATTAAAATTTATATTCGATTAAATTTAAATAAATTATATTAATTATAATACTAACTAGCGGTTCAGCCTCACTTCTCTCGGGTTCGCCTCTAGACAAAACAAAAACAAATCTATCCCACGGGAACCGTATATTTTTCCGGGATAAAAAGTATCTGATGTATGGGCTGTATTATTGTATGGTTTCATTAAAATCCATTCAGTAGTTTTTGTGTGAAAGACTAACAAACATTCATACATCTACACATCCAGACATCCATACATCCTCACAAACTTTCGCATTTATAATATTAGTAGGATTTAAACGCACACTAATTTAAAACATAATACTATAATATTAAAAAAAAATCAATTTCTATATTTCTACGTTATCACACCGTATAAGACATTCGCAAGAACCAGCGAACTATAGTCGAACGATTCAGATAAACGTTTTGGTCAGCGCTCGTATATTAGCGATGATACCCCAGAATACGGGCTGGCCTTCAAGCCGATAAAGATGTCCGATGAAGTGTTATACGTGGAAATGCTATTTTTCTACCAAATTATTTAATTTGGACACGTTTGAGCTTCTTGAAATGGAATTGAATATTTATGGTCCTATATCTTATCTTCTATTGTTTTCTGGAACCTGATACTATTATAGCATTTAGAAGATAGAGAAAGAAAATTATTTTTGTTTCATTCTTTTACCGCCGTTGTAAGAAATATACGCGTTCAATATATTGATATATTGTATACTCTCCGATTTATTAATAAAAATGCATACAGAGAGCAACTATTCCATATAAATTTTAAATGGATCTGAAATCGTTAATTTGTTTCTGAGTTAACCAGTAACCTCATTTATTGCAACTGATATTATATTTTAATATCTTGCTTTAAATTTCATTTATTATATCGTAATTTTAAATAAGTTATATATTTTAAAAATAATCCCCTAGTAAAAATTATTTGTATCTACTTAAACTGGGTTATAATGTTTATATATATATAACAAAGTCGGGCAAGCTACATCATTTATAACTCAAGAACGGCTGAACCGATTTTTGTGATCTTTTATTTATTGGATTTGTCTCCATTCCAAATTGCAGATTAACTATTATAACATTGGAGAAATTCACGAAAAAAAAAATACATGGCTAACATGGCTAATAATTTTACATCTATTTAAAACGTACGTAGGGACGCAAACGAGTGATGCGATGGTACGTCGTTAGTATTTATATAACACCCTATCCCACAAAGAACATAACGCGTGTGCGTGCTTGAAATCATATTTATTAAAACTAGAATAGTTAATATCGGATTACTGTTATAAATGTGATAGTATATGTATATTTGTTACTTTGGCTAGACAGATTTGGATGATATTAATTTATTGTTGTGCTAATTAATTTATGTGGCAAAGATATAGACAAAAATATCCGAATCTGAAATCTTATTTATTCGTAGTAACCGCCTACTTTTGGTCATATCTATTTTCTTTAGGAATTCTATATCCTCCAGACTGAAAGGCATGATGTAAGGTGGTACTTATCGAGTGTAAAATCCTATTAGGCTACGGTTGAGCAGATTGTGTACTGTCGCGTGAGTTGTAACGCTCTTGTTGAGCGCAACAAAGCAACGTGTTTATTAAAAGATAGACTTTTGTACCCGTTATTAGCTCTTCTTTCTTCTTAATCTTGATTAACTGTCTTTTAATTTGAGTCTAGCTTAGACTCATTTATGTACCAAAAAAACATGTAAAGTAGAATTCTGATACTATGTGTACAAAGGATGACTTATCTCTTTAAGACATCTCTACCAGAAACCCTCAAGCGTGAGAAAAAATAAAAATAATAATGAGGTGTGGTGTAGATACAAGATACAAACATTAATTATTATATAAATATATACATAAACAAACATACATACATAGATACATAGGTATATACATACTTACATAGATACTTTAATTAACTTTTCAAGTGAAACTTCTTTAGAATCGTTTTGATTTAAACTCGATGAAACGGAAATGCAACACGAAAAAGAGAAAAACACATAAATATATAGGATTAAGCCGGCGAGAGAATGAGATAGAATACATTGCCATGTTGCCATGGTAACCGTTGTTATTTGAGATAGAATACATGGTTGTTATTTGTGATAGAATACAGGCAGTGAAAAATAATAAAATTAATTATGAAATAATATGTAACGCATATTTATGTGAAATAAAATGTAAAATAATTTTTAAACTTGCCAAAAATATAATAAAAAATAAACCTTATAATTACTTACTATTCTACTCCTGATACTCTACTTTCATCTCATTCTCTCGTAGGTTATATACTTTTCAAAAGCTTCACTTCGACCATGTGTGAATTGTGCACACACGCAATTTTTAATTATTATATTTAAATATTTAATGAACACGCTTTTATTCGTTTCATTTATAGGTAATTGGCTATTTAATACAATTTTAAAATTCAACATTTATCTATTTCCATTGAATATTTGATTTCTTGTAAGTATAATATGTTTGGATATCAATATATTAATTTGATACCATCGAGATTATACCGTCAATAGATGGATAATGGCCTTCAATAACTATTAGTGCCGTTATGTTTATTCGCATTAAGTTCATTTGAAGCGTCCCAGACATTACATTTGGTTACAAGAGAATCTTTTTAGTTTCTAGGGACTTTTATAGGAGTATTTCGACGACACGTTTGGCTCAGTTTGTAGGGCCTACTTGCTGTGCCAGCGATTGCGGGTTTGAGTTTCGCTAGGAGCATTCAATTTTTTCGCCATGGATGTTAATATTTATAATATGTATGTATTTAAAAGTTATATAATATGTGTAGTGTATCAACTATCTCGTGTCCATAATACAAATCTCGTAGCTTACCATGGAACTAGATAGTGTTGTGTTAATGTGCCAATATATTTAAGTAAGGCAGTAATGATATAAAAATGTTCATTTTTTTGTCAACAGGTGCCATCTTCGACCAGAACACGGAAGAAGTTCAAAAAGTATTCAAGTATGCCGTAACAGTCCACAATCAAAACATAAGCAGCCGTCGATTGGAACTTCAGGCTTATGTTGACGTTATTAACACTGCAGACGCGTTCAAGCTATCACGATTGAGTGAGTATTATTATAGGCTAGTGATCCATTAAAGATATACTATCATGCAGCGACAGTTTTGTCATTTTATATACAAGACTAACAAAAATATATCTATCCCACGGGAACCGTACATTATTCCGGGATAAAAAGTAGTCTGTGTCATTCTGATGTATGAGCAATATTATTGTAAAATTTCATCAAAATCCATTCAGTGGTTTTTGCGTGAAAGAGTAACAAACATACATCCATACATACATTCTTACAAACTTTCGCGTTTATAATATTAGTAGGACTAGCCGCGGTTCCACTCGCGGTAAAACTCATCCCGTATTATTATGAGATGAATTTCAAAAAAAATTAAAACACTTAATTGTATTGAAGAGCATTAATACCAAGTTTCAAGTAATTCTGACCATAAATATTTTTTTAGGTTGTGTTATAACGTGTTTTCCTGTGGGAATTAGATAATCTCCCGAGGTAAAAAGTAGCCTATAGCACTCACCAGCCCTCCAACTATCTCCAAACAAAAAATCACACCAATCCATCACTTCATTAGCGGGTCATCATGGAGTTTGCCTCTGTAAAAATAAAAACCAATCTATCCCACGGGAACTGTACTATTTTTTTTAGGGATAAACAATAACTTATCTCTGTGCCAAATTTCATCCAGATCCAAACATCCATCTAAACATCTAAACTTTCACATTTATAATATTAGTGCGATCTCAATCGTAATCATAGTACAGTAATTAGGTAGATTCCTAGTAATAATGAAGCCATGAGATGGCGGGTGGATGAAGGAAATTCCTTAAGAGCTGCATTAAAATCTTCAAATTTGCAGTCCCATACATAACAGTCTGCCAAAATCGTTTACTTTGTAGTTTTCTTATTTAAAGTTTAGTGATCATTTTTTGTTATATGTATTTACTAGCGCCACACCTTCGATTCGCTCGGGTTCGTCCCTAGCTTGCTTCCCAATACTAACTTTCATCTCCATTTTCACCCCCTCAAGGGATGATTTCCGGGATAAAAAGTATTCTATGTCCTTTTCAGGGTTTCAAACTTCCTTTTTACCAAATTTCATTTAAATCGGTTCAGTAGATCCAGAGATTTTATAATATTAGTATAGATTACTGACGACTTACATTTGCTTCACTTAAGTGCGTCTTTTGCTACGTATTCAATAGAAAAAATTGTCATTGTTAGTGGACCTTACCTACCTTAGGAGGTAGACACGTACGTTGTACTGCTATCGCCGACTTTTTTGTAGGCCTTTTGAAAACCTACAATTTTATACTACATCATTTTGATGAATCTTTTAAGTCTTAGCCAGCGGTAGTCACGTAAGCATACGAAGACAGAATACAGTTTTATTTATAAAACCCTGTCATCGTTCAGCCATTTTGTACAAAGTATTTTCAAATTCCTTAGACAAATCTTTTCTGTTTATCACTTTATATATTTGTAAAAATTATGTCGTAATTAGTTACGTGGTTCTAAACCACAAGTCGAAATAACCGGATAAACAGACAGACAGATAGTGACTTTGTTATATACTTTATATTATGAGCGACTTGCACTCGAAGTAAATTTTGCATTTTTCTATGAAATTGGGAGATTTTACCGCACTTAATTGTATAAAATATTATTTTTAACCCTGCTACTAATAGTCTTGTGTAATAAATAATAAACTTTTTTGTATGAAAGACGATTCGGCCGAAGTATAAAATTCGTTCAGTACTTTTTGCGTAAAAAGTGAACGTTCGAACACACATAGAGACAAAAAATGTCAACTCTGTGCTTTTTGGATGTATATTCTATAACATGTAATAGTCGTTGTTACAAAAAGCAGTCACGAGGACAGAAGTGATACTTAAAACTATAAACAAACAGTTGTTATTTTTGGATATTCAAATTAATTGTTTGATCTTAAATTAATTTTTTAAATTAAAACTGTTTACATAATATCTGGTTTTGACATCTATTGGCACTCTGAGTGTTAGCGTTAACACGTCACGTGACCATGTCGATGACGACTTACATGAATTTACTCCACATCCAAACTTGTCTATAGAAGTTTTCAATTCAAAAATATTTCATATACATTGTATAGGTTTTGCTTTGTTACTATTTGATTATATGTAAGTACATAATTTATATAATATGTAGATATATCAGAAAAAACTCAGTACAGAGTACTGATTATGTAATCTAATAACTATCTTTTCTTTTTAACCCCCGACATAAAAAGAGGGGTGTTAAGTCAGTTTGTATTAAGGCATTTTGACGTATGATTTACTCGATTAAGTGCTTCACGCGTGCCAGTGTAATTTAAAACGTTAAATAACAATTATTGTGCATAGGGGTTTTTTAAATTTTTAATTATAATCTAAGCTAGCATTCCACTCTAGGCTCGATAGTTGAGTATATTAAGCCAGGGTATTTGACATGGTCTGGCAACTAGCAAGTCTCGATACATTAACGAGCCCACCGCAAGCACAGGCGCTACTTAGTTACTATGCCACTAAGCGGTCACTCAATAAATACTAACCATTGATCAAAACTTAGCATTTTTCTAATATTTAAATATTGGCGTTATATTTTAAGGATATTGGTGGTTTTACGCCTTTAGTGTTATACATAGATAAGATCAATATTATCTCTCGATGTGTAACGAATATGCACTAATTGTTTGAGGATTATTAGATGAATAAGCGATACAGCATGTAACATATTCTATACTAGCACTGCCCGCGGCTCCGCCCGTTTTCAGATGACCAAAAACCACATCTTAGGTTTTACATATTAGTATACTCTAACATTACAGTTTTAGTACTTTTTCTCAGAAATGAGATATTTTCCCGCGGTAAAAAGATCCTATATGTTGACCCGGATAACCAGCTATCACCATAACAAATTTCATCAAAATCCCTCCAGTTGTTTTTTCTGTGAAAATGAAATGCGGTAACAGACAGACAGACAGACAGACAGACAGACAGACAGACAGACGAAAATTCTAAAAACTATAGATTCGGCCTCTGTGTCGATAATAATGTCTATTTCAATAAGATTTTCCAAAAAATATTTAATGTACAGATTCGGCTTCGTTACAATTTTATTATATGTATAGATAGGTATAGCTTATTATAAAATTCAATGGTATGATTATAAAACAAAATAGTTAAAATAATTGGGTAAGATGTATATAGATAAAGTAATGAGAGATGAGCAATGTAATATAAAAGCAGATATAACATCTAAGGAGATGTTATATCTGCCTATTGCCAAACTTTAATTGTTTTGATAATAGCGTAAACATAATAAGATATTTATGTAATGTTTTTAAATGTAATAATAATATATAGTATTATATATTACGTTTATTTAGCAATTGTTTAGGTTTCAAATAATATTCTCTTTACAAGATGTTTTTAAATTAAAACGTATAAAATAAAAGGAAGGAGCTCGTACATGGAAAAAACCTATATTACGAGCATCGCTATCTTCCTCTAGATTATAATGCTAGAAAATAAAATAATCAAAAATCGTTTGTATGTGTGGTGTCTACGTGTATGTGTGTGTGTGTGTGTGTGTGTGTGTGTATGTATATATTGTGTGCGTGTATGCGTGCGACCGTGCGTGCATGCTTCTTATTCCTTCACGCTAAAATGGCTGAATGAATTAGTATGAGAAGTACAGAAATAAACTATGATCTAGAGTAAAATATAAACTGGTGTAAGTAACTTAAACATGGACCGTAGCGAAGGTAGACTAAATCGCCAGTTTTTAATGTATAACATATCGATAGTTTTATCTATTATTATTAATATTAAACATTCATTAAAGCTCAAAGGGACGTGATGCGTTAATTAATGTAATATTAGTAACCAACCAAATTACCATACAATTTTTCAATTACACCGAATGAGCACATTTTCATCCACTAATTAGTCTATACATAAATAAAATAAAACAGTGATGGAGTCGGAGGTATATTTATTATTTTACTATAATTATATACACACTAGCAATTCACCCTCGCTCCGCTCGGGTTCATTCCTAGTTACGTTTTAAAGTTTAGTATACATTTCTCAGAGATGAGATGTTTTCCCGAAATGAAAATTATCCTATATGTTGACCCAGATAACCAGCTACCATCATACCAAATTTCATCAAAATCCCTCCAGTGGTTTTTTTCCGTGATGCAGTAACAGACAGACAGGCAGACAGACAGACGAAAATTCTAAAAAGTTTAGATTCAGCGTCTGTGTCGATAATAATGTCTATTATAATAAGATTTTCCAAAAAATATTTAATGTACAGATTCGGCTTAGTTAAAATTTTATTATATTTATAAATTTACCAGCACTAAATTAAGCTTAAATAAATTTATTGTGCAATACAAAGGTAGATAGAAACTTGTAACTTGTAATTTTTGCTATTTCTTCCTAACCCAAGTATATCGCTCAAGCAACAAATGCGTATGTCTCTAATCGAAATCTATACAGATAATGTATAAGTAATAGATTTTAACTAAATACATATGAAATTATATACGGTACTCCGAAGAAAAGCCCAATTTATTTTAAATTTTCTCTGTATGTTTCTTCCGGCTGCTCTCCGAAACGGCTGCACTGATTTTGACGAGAATTTCACTGACAGATAGCTGACGTTATAAGCATTAACTTCGGCTACTTTTATTTTAGAAAATGAATTAGGGTTCCGCTCAAAAAAATTAAAACGTATCTTGGGACGTACCCGAGCGAAGCGAGGGTTAGGTGCTATTAGACATAAAAAACAATAATATAAAAGATAGCATATCCCAGCGCTAACCGCGATATAAGCTGTCATAATGAAAAAATCCTATAAACCATTTCTGTATGTTGAATATGTTTGTCATTTTGTGGAACATAAAATCTTAGTAGTGTTTGTCAGTCAGTACACGTAAAATATATTTTCGCATTTATAATATCAGTTAGAATTTAATCGAGTCTGGTTTAAACATAATTTTATTTGACACCACGTTTTGTCTTTAACCAAAAACGATTTTAATTTATTTATAAAATATGCCATAAGTGGATAATCTATATATAATCAAGTAGCGACTCACCCTCGCTCCGCTCGGGTTCGTCCCTAGGTTCATTCCCCATATAAACTTTCATCCCCATTTTCATCCCCTTAAGGTATGATTTCCAGGATAAAAAGTATCCTATGTCCTTTTCCGGGTCTCAAGCTATCATCTTATCAAATTTTATTTAAATTGGTTCAGTAGATCCAGAGATTACCCCCTACAACGTCACAAACTCACAAACTTTACCTCTTTATAATATTACTCTTTATAATACGCTTACAAAAGAACAGCATTTCATATCAACGTTCCGTTTTCTTATTATACGCGATTATTTATTGAAACTTAAAGCTTTAATGATACCAGCTTGTGTAATGAAATTTAAAATATATTATTTAACTATAGTGTCGCTAAGAAAATCTGTCTACATTGTAATAATAAGACGAAATTCAAATAGCTTACAATAATATAGGTAATTTGTTTTGGTAATAGATTACCACGAAATAATACATATAGTCGCATTAGCCATATTAATAATGCTATCTTACTTCATTATCCATATCTTCAATCTTCATTAATTAATCTAAGTGCTTCGTCACAGAACACGTAACGAAGTACGAGTATATTCTTTATTATGAAATAACTTTATACGTACTAAGCTTTCTAAATCGAAAATAATTTAAAAATTCAACCTTAAAGATACACATTTTAATACACAAATAATTGTAAATATTTAATTAGAAATATTTGACCACTACGAAAAAATATTTTTTTCCATTTCCTATATTTTTCTGTTGATACTAATAGCACAAAATATGATATTCTTATTAATAAATAACGATGTTTGGATTTTTGTTACTTAATCACGCCACAATGACTGAACCGATCTGAATGAAATTTGGCACAACGACAGATTATAGCCTGGAATAACACATAGAATATCCCGGAAAAATGTACGGTTCCCGTGGGATAGATTCGTTTTTGTTTTTCTAGAGGCGAACTTGAGCGGAGCGAGGGTGATCCTCTAGCCTCAAATATAACCAACCTTGTGAAAAAATTAAGAGATATACGAGACAAAATTTTTATTATTATTATATTATCTATTACTAGTAGAACCCGCGGCTTTGCTCGTGCTAAGACTTCAGAAAAACTCTAAAAAGTGGGTTTCATAAAAACTTTCATCCCCTATTTGACCTTCTTAGGGGTTGAATTTTAGAAAACGCTGAAATACGTAACTCATTACTTTTTGCCGTACTCAATTCTTACGAAACTTCATGCAAATATGTCCAAGGAATAAGGACTCATACAGACTTTTATCCCCTATTCACCCCCTCGGGGGTTGAATTTTGAAAAAATCCTTCCTTAGTGGATGTCTTCATCATATGAGGAATACGTGTGCGAAATTTCAATTTTCTAGCCTTAAGGGTTTGGCCGGTGCGTTGACATATCAGTCAATCACTTTTCCTTTTATATATACATACATACTATAGATAATAATTACAAAGGTTTTTTCCAAACTTTCAATAACAATTATTATTTATCATAATAATATATAAGAAAATATAAGAAGTTCTCTAGCGTACAAATCTTTTTTCTCTGCGCTAGTTTATTTAAGTGAAACCACCTAATTTCGAATATTTACATAGTTTCAAGCATTTCGTCTGATGAGATGAGTTTGAATATGATCCAATTCCTGACAGAGTATTTTCATAGCTTATATACTTTGCTTTTTAAAAGACTACGTGTAGTTAGTTATTCGTTTAAGAATAAAAAATAATTATATGTATGTATGTATGTATATACGTTGCTGTATGTATGTATTGTCAACTTAATAATTTTCCTTGTTTAGATCGATTAAAGTTAATTTTGAGCAACTTTGACATTCCTTTAGTAACTTTAAGGAGTTGGTTTTTTTAACTATGTATATATAATAGTTACACAAAATTCTCTTTTTATTAAGCTTTAATAGTATACGTTTTTATTAACTTCACACCAGTTTCCGCTTTTATTTGGATAGAAGTCGAATGATTAGAAATTGGGTGTTAAATAATCTATACATATAATAAAATTGTAACTAAGCCGAATCTGTACATTAAATATTTATTGGAAAATCTTATTGAAATAGACATTATTATCGATACAGAGGCCGAATCTATAGTTTTTAGAATTTTTGTCTGTCTGTCTGTTACCTCATCACAGAAAAACCAATAGAGGGATTTCGATGAAAGTTGGTATGGTGATAGCTGGTTATCCGGGTCAACATATAGGATACTTTTTACCGCGGGAAAATGTCTCATTTCTGAGAAAAAATCAAAACTGCAATATAAGAGTATATTAATATGTAAACTAAAAATAAAATAAAAGAAAATTCCAATGAAAGAAGCTTAAAATTCAACCAATGATGTCCTAACAAAGAAAACACTCTTAAGAAAATAATACCAACGTCGTAAAAAGTTTTCCTAGAAAAAGTGAAAAAGAAATGAATTACTAGGCCAATCCTGCAGCTTGGTTGGACACAAAAACTGTCTGAAAAATAGTTGCATTCATAGCGTAATAAATAACCAGTCGATTTTATTGATGCAAGCAAAAAATAGGTCGTTAGTTATTGTGAAATGTATGAAATGACATTGATCTTTGATAAGAACTAAGTTGAACAACGTGTATGGAGTAGTACTGGTGTGCATGTGAGTTATATACCGGTGTACACGAGTTCGGTTCTCGGACATAATAAAAGTTTAGATTTTTGCTTAAAATAATTTGGTGATGAATAAAAAAATAATCGTATTCATCCTATAATTATTTATGAAATCGTGTATCTAATTAACAATATTTAGAAAATATAAAATAATCCTGGACTCAAACTGAAATCCTTAACTATAGATATTTCATAGTATAATAGTTTTTTTGAAAAAAAAAAACGTTTTACTGTTCAATGTCCCTCAATATTAATAGGAATTTTCCAAATTGAATGCAAGAATAAAACTCAACTTTATACTACGTACGTACCCTATACGTTAAGTGAGAAATTTTAGCAGATTTTGTATAGACTCTTTTTTGTATATTTTTATAGAAGTATATTATTCTTGTATTTTTTTTAATAGAAATTACGTGTAATCAATGATCTTAAAATGGTAGTATCCATACATAACGATTTTGTAATCTTTTATTATAAAATAATTACTGATCGTCCCTAAGAAGTAATAAATAATTCAAATATTTGTCAATTAAATATAGATTACGAATAAAACCTTAATAAAATAAAACGTGTGTGTCTACTTATGTAAGCAAGTAAGAAGTTGTACTTTTTCAAGATTCAGAAGAACGATTTCATCCCGTATGTCACAACTCTCTGTTTGTAAAAGGAATGCAGCTAACTTCATCATGTCGCTTTTTACCTGTCGGTGTGCGCGCGCATCGTAAAAATGTTACTCTCATATTTTTTTCCAAACATGCCGAAAGAAGTGTAACTTCAAAAACATAAGGAGTGTACACTGTACATCTCTTTACTTTTAATATATGAAGAGTATATTTTATGCTTCGAATCGTGAAAACGGTATGCTCTCATTTTATGTCTTTCAATTATATTGACATTAAAAATAAAAAAAATATATAAGTCTTATGAACAAACTGGGCATTATTGTACACATATAATGTGTGATACAACCTTTATGATTTCTAGCTTTTTCATAGCAAAACTTGCATTTCCTGAATACACACGAAGAAATTTTTCCAAAATATTATCAACTGTCAAAAATTGGCTTTTGTTAACGTTATGAACTTTGCCAGTGAAAGTCTTGTTAAAATCAGTCCAGCTGTTTTGGAAATTAGCCGGAACAAACCGACAGACAGACAGACAAATTTAAAAAATATGTGTTTTTCTTATAAGTACCGTATATAATTTCATATGAATTTAGAAAAAGCTGTTATTTTGACATTACAAACAGGCACTTCAATTTTATTTATCTGTATAGACTATCGATTATTTATTGTACTAGTTGATCGCTTCGATATAGAAAGCCTATGATAAAATAGCTGAATCCTGACTAATCTGAAGTATTGCTCTATTAAATACCAAACTCCCTTGACGGATGGGGTCTTTACAACACTCTTCCAGTTTGATGAACGTCTACGGTCATGAAATATTGCACAATGTTAGGATATTGATTATTTAGCATGAATAACTATATTTTAAGAGTGTTGTTTTTGATGCTTATACAAAATAAGCGCTCAAAAAAATAAAATATTGGATTTTTATTATTACTATTCACAATAATATTGACTGTTCAACGTGTGTGTGAGTTAGTGCGTATACGAGTATTATGTCATGATGCAACAGATTAAAGAAATTAAAGAGAGGTATAGGATTTATATAGATAAATAAGCGATTTCCATAAATGTAACCCAATGCCTATAGCAATATTACTTAACTAGCGACTTGACCTCACGTCGCTCAGATACCTGGACCTTAATTCTTTATCAAAAATAAAAGTAGCCTAAGTTACTCCTTATAATATAAGCTATCTGTCAGTGAAAATCCCATCAAAATCAGTCCAGCTGATTCGAAGATTATCCGGAACAAACAGACAGACAGCCAAAAATTAAAAAAATTGTGTTTTTCTTATAAGTACCATATAAAATTTCATATGTATTTAGCAAAACGATGTTATTTTGACATTATCTGTATAGACTAGTGACTTACGAAGCTTTACTTCAGTGCTTCTCTAAAGTGCCTACAGTGGCCTATGTGCTACTCCAGCTCATAGCCGTGTAGTGTGTACTTAAATTCATCAAAGCCCGTCCATTTCATCAATTCATCGAAGGAGTATATATACCTAACGTACTCAAACAGACAAATATAATTTTTTTCAATTTTAAAGAGACTCCGATTTTAGAAGGTTCGTTAAGTTTTTCTAAGCTCTTTCAGTTTTAGTTAAAATAATATATATATTTTTATATTAAAGTTATGTAAATAAAGTAAGATTTAATCAATCTATCGAAGATTGAAATACTAGGGAAAAATAAAAAGTAATAGATGTATATTGAGGGCTTTCAATTTGAATTATCTATAATTGGATGTAGACCGATAAACCAATGTATCAATTTCTTTCTATATCTCAACCTGTCAATCCCCAAATATTGCCATTATATAACAACTATAAGAGAAGAAAAAATATTATAAAGAAAAAAAGTGGCTTCAGTTTGAATAAAAGGTATTAAATATAGTCATTGTCTGGGTTCAGTTATATGGTTAGTTATATAGTTAGTTTATCTATTCTAAATGAAAAACTCCGTTTAGTTATTTTTTACATTTTAGTGCCTGGAGGTCGGTTTTTTTAAAGTTTTTAGAAATTGATATAACACATTTAAAAACAAGCTACAATACTACAATACGATACTTTTTGCTTTAATAAATGTAATATTAAAAAAGTTTATGATACGAAAAGTTAGATATGGAGCGTTGAGCTGTAAACTAGTGCGAACTACAGGATGTATTGGTATCACCGATAATGCTTCCGTTGCAGTTACAAGTTAACCGAGAGGGAATCCATTGAATTTACAACATAAATAAAACTTATAAAATATATTTTAAATTAAATATATTCAATGATAGTAGTTAAATAAAATATTTACCTATAAATGTAGTACATTTCTAATTAAGTCAAATCTGTACAATAAATATTTTTTGGAAAATCTTATTGAAATAGTCATTATTATCGATACAGAGGCTGAATCTATAGTTTTTAGAATCTTTGTATGTCTCTCTGTGACCGCATTACGAGAAACCACTGGACCTATTTTGATGAAATTTAATATGATGATTGCTGGTTATCTGTTTTAACATATGGGATACTTTTTACTGAGGAAAAATATCTCATCTCTGAGAAATCAATACTAAATGTTAATATATATTTTATAAAATATGAGTCTAACAGTCATTACTTAAATTTGATCTTTACATGTGATTAGTATTCACCGATGCATGTACAGTGTACAATGTATTCCATTTTCCTCTAGTTTCACGCTGATATCGAAACCTCGTCAAAAGTTTCCGCAGTTACAAATACGTCCACAACTGGATTGAAAGCCAATATTTGTTCAATCAAAGTCATATATTCTTTTAACTAAAATAAACGGATGTTTTCTTTAGAAATATTTTTTGATGCTAATTAAAGCAGGATAGTTAAGCTATTGTTTTAATTAAGATATTCATATTAAATATAAAAGTATTATGTAGATATATTTATATACAGTATTATACTAGCTTTTACCCGCGGTTTCGCTCGTGTACTTTTATTTCTGTATATCCCTTACACTCCTGAAGGCTGTAGTGTGATATTAACTACTCGTATATTAGACTATATTATAGCCTTCATAAATAAATTGGCTATAAAATATAAACTCTTCCAAACAAAACGAATGATCACAGATTGTGTAGTACTGTGTAGTCTTTTTGTATTAAAAAACAGATACTAACTGACAGACGTATTAACATACAGGTGATGTTTAACTAAGCTCCCAAACATCTCTTAAATTATGTCATAATTTGATAAAATATTAATAACATTAATATTTACATTGCAAAACCAGAACCCGTGGTTTCGCTCGCGCTAAAACTACAATAAAAAATTTCAATTTTTGATTCCCGTATTAATGACATAATCTCTAGCGGTAAAAGTAGCCTATGATGCTCTCCAGCCCTCAAACTATCTCCACACAAAAAATCACGCCAATCCGTCACTCTGTTTCGATGTGAAAGAAGGACAAACAAACACACATTCACATTTATAATATTAGTGTGGATTTGGCCTTATCAACTGTATTAGCAGATATAATTATATATTAAATTTTATAAAAGTTATCTAAATAAGATAGTCTACCTTGATAGTTTATTACGCGACTTAAAACAAGTCATAAGATATAATTTTTAGCTATTTTAAGACTGGATGTTATATTTTTACGTGAAAATTTCCTTTTGCTTCTTATAGACTAAAAGTGAGAGATAAAGAGCGGTTTTACATACACACACCATAAAGCTTTTATGACTAGGTGAGGATGATAATGTGGAAAGAGGGCCCTGAATTTTAATGCAGGAAGTCTACCCAAGCCTCTTTTGTTTTTGTAACAATTTCTCCTTATAAAAAGGTGTTATTTGAAACGATATGAAAAACAAATTATTTTTACTTACTTGTATATATATATATATTGCATATATATATATGAGGTGGTCTCCCTTTTGTTTTCTTTTTCACTATATTTAAAATTTTGTTAGATCAAAAGCGTCTGAGCTCAATGACTGCTATCATTAGCTGATAACAACTCGGACCGCGTAGTGTTTTCTCTCAAACACGGTTGTACAATTGTTATGCTACAGCATTCACCATTACGTTGCTGACGAGTTGCTTCCAGAATAATTTAGATTTGAATGAATTTTTCATTGGTTTATTTTGAATTATGTTAAAAAATAGCATTGAGATTTGATTCTGTCCGTATATATGATTGATGTACATACAAACTAATCTTTATATCTTTAGCAATAAAAAAGATAGAGCTCGTTTTAAACTACGCTAACCCCTTTAAATCGGTGCCGTCGCAAAATCCGTTCTTAGCTGACGTCTCTTACCTATAATAAACTAACTACGGGGCAAGTTTCAACTTAATATGTCGAGCAGTTTTCAAGATTTAGTGTTTAGTTAGTGAGTGAGTGATCTTTCTCTTGTATAAAGTATATAAATGTTTGTTCACATTTTTTCATATTTTCTGGTTGTTTTTTTTACCATAACTTTTAATATTAATTATATATATATATTGTACTTATATCCAAAAAACACAGCAATAAATACAATACTTGTATTTCCAGTCGATATAGAGACGAAACAATTGATTTATTTGCAACAGAAGAATAAAAATTGGAATAAAATATCCATATGATGGATTTTGAAAGCTCATGGATTGATGAACTCTTACCTTTTACTGCTCTCTTGAAACCTTTTAGTAAGCTATAATAAAATAAAGTATAAAGTTTGTAAAAGATCTTTTTAGTATCAAAACTAAAATAACTAACTTTTATAGCTTTATAAAATCATTACACGCTGCATATTGGTTAGACACAAGGGACTGTAGGCCACGAGTGAATTAAAATTTTTATGAACACAAAACACTATCTTTTTTAGTATTACATTAAAATACAGATTGTTTTATATTAACAAATGAAATAAAGTTTTATATATTTACCCATTTTTATTATAAATAAAATTTTTATAACGTCTGTTTGATAACTCAGGTCAAAATGGAGGTCGTTGGTAAAAAAATTGACTCTTTTTATCAGCAAAAAACAAATCTCTATCGGCATGCTTTGTAAACATAAAACTTATCGCGCTTTCACCGGCGGTCATTGCAAGATATCGGAGACAGTTGAAAAAGTAACAGCTTATTTTGTGCCTGAAAAAATTAGAACAATACAAAAATACCGACGCGGAAATTAAAAGTAGAGACAAAAGGAATTTTCCCGTAAGAGGATGAACAGCGACCGCGAGTACGCCTATTCCCCCTAATGAGAAGTACTTTAGGCCTTTGTGGTCTTTGCCTCCGTCTAACGCTCTTTCTAGCATCCTTCTAATGCTGTTACAAAGTTTTATTAGGTTATTAACTTGTCCTACAAATTTTAAATACGTACATATCTTTTTCTGTAAACTTCAAAATTAGTTTCTGTATGGTGGCTCTTTATTTCACTGCATTCGAAATAAAACTGTTTGAAATTTCGTGTGAAACAGAACATGTGAGTGTATTTTTTAAAATTATAGTTTCGGTCGGCTGTTAGTAGAACGCATTTCCAAAATGAAATAAAAGAGTGTGCTTCTGTATTTAAAAGCTGTTGGTTTCAGTCATTTTAAAAGCTCGCTTTTGCTACTTTTGTAATAACTTAATTAATAAATTCAAATATAACTTTGTACAGAACACTGGTTTTGTGGTAAGCGTATTGTTGTTTTGAAATAAACTTTTTTATTTAATTTTGACTATAGTACAATAATTAACATTTTTTCTGCTTTTAAAATAAAACTATATTTTCGGGGTTTTCGCGGGCTTTGATTTTTGGTTCTCGACGTTTCGAATGCTTTACAGCAATCATGGTCATGGGGAGACTAAGGTTTTACACTTCTCAAAGGTCATTATATTTGTTACAGACAGTGCCTACCCACAACTTTACAAAATGATTTCAAAAATTCAAAAATAGCATGATTGCTGTAAATCATTCGAAACGTCGGAAACCAAAAATCAAAATAAATCCGCGAAAAAATCCGAAAAGACAGTTTTATATAAAATACAAAATATTCGCGTAAATATAAGAAAATATTATTTTTTCTACTCTTTATCCTTAGAAAATTAAAATAAAAGACGCTAACAAAACGTTTTCTTTCATTACAACGTTTGTTGACATCGATAAAACTAGCAAAATGATTGAAACAAATCACGTGTCTAGGGACTACTGTATTCCTGGTTTATACAATTTGGTTCTGAATTATCGAAATATCTGTTCAAGGGAATATATGGCTATACGTCTCCCTTCCAATCTATGTAAATGCCTTTGATATATTACACTCGAGCATGCTATAAATTTGTGCTCCATACTATACAATTATAATATCTAATTTAATTGCAAGCATACTTCAAATGCCGTGATGATTTAAATATAAATAATTTGTGATGATTATTTATTATGTGAATGATTATTATTGTCTAAAATACCATAATAATACCTTACTGATAAGATAACATCGGTATATATTGTGATGATAAAGTTTAAATTTAAAGTGAAAAGAATTAGCGCTTTTATGGAAACGCCAACTATATACATAATCTATACATATAATAAAATTGTAACTAAGTCGAATCTGTACATTAAATATTTTTTGGAAAATCTTATTGAAGTAGATATTATTATCGATACAGAGGCCGAATCTATAGTTTTTAGAATTTTTGTTTGTCTGTCTCTCTGTTACCGCATCATAGAAAAACCACTAGAGGGATTTTGATGAAATTTGGTATGGTGATAGCAGGTTATCCAGGTCAACATATAAGATACTTTTTACTGCGGAAAAATGTCTCATTTCTGAGAAATAATACAAAAACCTACTAATATGTAAAACCTAAGAATTTGGTTTTTGGTCAGAGCCGCGGGCAATGCTAGTTATAGATAAATTAAACGCATGATAATTACAATTTTTTTAATAAAAACTTTCTCTACATTATAGAACTACTAATTTTACGATATATTCTCTATTATATGTATATTATAGCAATAAAAACCATTAAAGAAAAACAATTTCGAGCACTTACGAAAGTTGATGAGGATGGATGAATGTTTGTTACTCTTTCACTTCAGAACGGGTTAACGGATTTGGATGGAATTTAGTACAGAGATAGAATATAGTTTAAAATAGCACATAGAATATTTTTATTCCGGAAAAATAAAAATTTTATCCGTGGGATAGATTTGTTTTTGTTTTTCACCAGGGACGAACCCGAGCGAATCGAGGATGAGTTACTAATATAAAATAAATATAATAATATTTGACCATGGTGGCTCAGTGGTAATGCGTTCTATAAAACCAAATGATTCGGGTTCAAATCTCAGGTCTCACACATAAAAAAAAACGAAAAACATCGTGAGAAAACCTCCATGTCTAAAACACCTAGCTAGTTTTGAAAGACCACCAGCCGGCACTTAGCCTATGGCCTGATCTCACTCAAATTAACGAAAGGCCCTTACCCAATAATCGGATGTTAAAAAGAGCTGGATGAGATGGAGAGACAAGAGAGAAAGAAAATAAATAATTAATTAGAACAATTCAAAATAAAATTACAATCGAATTGTAATAAGTAAAAAGCAATTCCTTATTTTAGAAGGCGATCAAAATAATGAACGTAAACGTAAAAATTATATTGTAATAATATTTAAAATATATCTGTGATAGGTTAGTAAGTATTACACAATTAGTCGGAATGAGCAAATATTGCAAAACTATAATAAGCCGCAGCTTGATTACTAACAACAATTTTCTACAGTTCTATCTGTAGTTAGGTATTTATTTACATGGTTATTATTGAACGTACAATCACGAGCATAAATATATGACCATGGACAATTTGATAATAATTTTATTTATTTTAATTTTAACCAGTTAGACATTTGGAGTTTTATTTAACCGTTTGTTGCTCCAAATTATTTTTAAATATACTCGTACACATTTTTGTGATCGCCTTTCACAAATCTTTATTTTAATACCCTTCTCGATAGGTTTAGAGGAGAAAAGTTCTCAAGACACAAATAAGATCCGCCATTTTGATTTTAATGATATCCATTATCTATATAGAATCATTAAAAGCAGTAAAGTGGTTTAGGAATTTCATGGGAACATAGGATTAGACATACATATAGGTAAAATACATAACTTTTCTTTTCGCTTCGCCACAGTCGGATAAAAATATGTATATGGCATGTCATTACTACATTTGTAATTACTGCCTGGTATATTTTACCCTAATTAAGAACAGATGTCAATCTACAACAAAAATAGTCAATGGAAAATTACCATTAGTGGGAAATCAATCGTCATATAGTTATTCTCATGACTGTACGTACTACATTTACTCGTATGTAGGAGAACCGCACGAACTAACGCTTAATCAAAAACAAAATTATAATACGAATATCCAATTATGAGAATAATGAATTTTGTTACGCCAAATTGAATCCTATATGCTCATTTCCTTGCCATTTTATTGTTTTAAATATTAACAGGATAATTTTCAATACTGTTTGTAATGGTAGCTGATTATCAAAGTGAAGCACTCCCTTGAAAGGTCAAGTGAAGTGGGTTCAAGCGCGGGTCTCACACAAGTTCGAATTTTTTAACCTAATTACCTCTTTCAAATAAAGTAAAAAATTATGCAATTTTAAGAGCAATTTTGAGAGCAGTGGGTAGACTGTTTTTGGAAGACGTTTGCATTTGGCGATGGCGGTCCAACGTCGACCTATTGCTTGCATTAAGTAGACCGCTGCCAGCAGTGGAACGTTTCATCACTATTTTACTTAATGTAATAAAACTACCTGAAATAATTTTGTAGGATTGATTTTTTAAACATCAAATAAAAGTTGTAAGTAACTTAAATCCATACTGTTATAAATGTGAAAGTTTGTGAGGATGGATGATGTTACTCTTTCATGCCAGAACGGCTGAACGGATCTGAATGAAATTTAGCACAGAGATAGGTTATAGTCTGGAATAGCACATAAGTTACTTTTAATCCCGGAAAATGTACCGCTCCCGCGGGATAGATTTGTTTTTGTCTAGGGACGAACCCGAAGCGAAGCAAAGGTGGGTCGCTAGTGTAAAATAAACAAATGATTAATTTTATGAATTACATTTGTATAAATATAATAATAGCTATAGCTGTTCAAATTTTCTTCATAGTTAGGTTATTATTTAGGTGACAGAATTTACAGGAAAACAAAATTCATATATTTTCTTAAAAATACATGTCTTACACCATTTTAACATAATTTCTATTAAAACAAACAAAACTTAGATAATAATAAAAATAAGTAATAGTACAGTAGTATAACTAACTTATGTAATGATCTTAGTGGTTCATTAACAATTATATTTTAAAGTAATAAACATCTTAAATAACGAAAATCGTATCCATGACATAAAAATATAACTAGATTAAATTTAAGACAATTCACTCAATTAGCAAGTTCATTAAATTTCTCTCCAGTGACAGGCTTTTAAGGTAATTGTGTTAGAGTGTAATTACAAGGAACGGAGGTGCTGTCGGTTGGGAATAACGGAATATCAATGCCCACTCTGACGGCTTTGTTAAAATTAAAGAATTTCCTTACTGTCTTCTTGTATCACATATTGGAAAATTAAAATAGAAATCTTATTGATATTATAGTTGTTAGAGTTTTTAAAGAAGCTTAAAATGTGGGGGCTTAGACACGATGTCATGTGGATTTTTTTTCTGTCTGTCTGTTTGGGAACGCATCACGAGAAAACCACTGGACAGATTTTGATGAAATTTGCTATGATGATAGCTGGTTATCCGGGTCTACATATAGAATACTTTTAAATGAGCTACTTCTACTACGCTAGTACTATAATAAAAATAAATACTTTTTTAATTATACTCTTTAAAGTAACAGGCTGTAATGTTAGTTTATTTTTTATAGTACGCATTTAGGATAGTCCAATAGAAATTCAGATGTAGGTCAGTTTTATTGCGATAAGCCCCCGAGCTCTGGTATTGTGGCATACGCTTTGCAATATTACGATTTTTTAACGTTTTTAATGATGCCATTGAATAAAAAAATGTAAAAACGGATATTTTCACTTAACGACGTTCTCATTGGTTATAAAATTCTAAAAGTAGTTTAATGAGCAACTTTAAAAAGAATGAGGTACTAAATTTGACTGTATGTTTTTTGTTACTTTACAACAACTTATCTTCGCCAATATCTTTAAGCCGATTTTTATGATTGCTTTTTAATGAATAGGTTAACATAGTTTATACAAGTATGTTTCGCATAATTTCAAGAAGAAATCCACGCAGTGAATGACTTTTTTTAAATTTGGTAAATGCATTTAGGCATAGTTAGTTTTGTAGGACTCACCGGCTAGAAAAACCAGGACTATCCACTAAAACCCATTGAACTCTCCCCGGCCATAATGGAGCGTCGCAAGTTCGTTTACGCTCTCAACCACGACGCCCCAACGGCAGGTCTGCCGAAGCAGATTATACCAACCATGTGGTTGCCCCAACAGTCCACTCTGATATCAGAGAAGTACCAGGAGCAACTCGTATGGCACACAGCCTACCGTAGTGGGCTACCTCTCAGGGCGTTTCTTGGCTTCTCGCACGACTAGATTGCCGGACGCTAGTGAAGCCTCTCACCACGACAAGGTGACAGTTCTAATAAATCATAAATAATCTAATAATAAATAACTATTTCTTATAAAAAAATATATGTTATTTTGAAATAGTAGTCTACGATTTCGAAACAGCAACCTATTGAAGATACAATACAAGTTTTGCGCGGTTTCCATACAAAATAAATAGTCTCAGTTTCTTTTATGTAAAACTTCTTTAGAATCGGAAATGCGTCACGACAGAGACAAACACATACATATATAGGATTAAGCCGGCGAGAGAATTAGATATAATACATTACACAGGAAGTTGTTGGTAAAAGTTTTAGTTTATTGACAAATCAAAAAACAAATATATAGAAAACAAATCTATCCCACGGGAACCGTAAATTTTTTGAGATAAAAAGTAATCTATGTGCTATTCCAGACTAGAATCTATCTCTGTGCCAAATTTCATCCAGATCCGTTCAGCCGTTCTGGCATATAAGAATAACTTCCATCCATCCTCTCAAACTTTCACATTTATAATATTAATATGATTATATACATATGGATATAATAAATCATTATTTTGTTTGTTCGCAGTCTGTAACCAATTTGCGCGTGGAGTATTTGCAATGCTAGGAGCTGTGACTCCTGAATCCTTCGATACTTTGCACTCTTACACGAACACGTTCCAAATGCCATTCGTCACGCCATGGTTTCCGGAAAAGGTGAGTATTTTATTTATTTGCAACTATTTTTTATATTAGACAAGCAACTTACCCTCCCTTCGTTAAACGTTTTACATTTTTGTAATTCTTAAATATTGAATTCATACAATAATTTATCTGATTTCTTCTTTCACATGCTTTTTTAAACATGAATATTCCCATAAATAATTAAATGTTTTTATTATTTATGTCCAAGAGCAAGAGTCCAAAGAATTTTTAAAGTTAACTTTCCAAAAATTCGTTAGAAATTGACTAATAAAAGTCTGCGATATTGAAAATGTTGTTTTAATTATTTTATGTATGAATCATGATATTTTCATTATTAGGTACAATATGGATACGTGTTAAATATATACAAAATATTTCTAACGAAAATCGAACCCGTGACATGTGTCTAGTACAGTAGACTGTATCGCTACGTCCATTAATATAATAAATAATGGTTTAAATTAGTTTAAATTTGTGGAGTAGTGTATTTATAGTAGACTAGCGACGCACCCTCGCTTCGCTCGGGTGCGTCCATATGTTCATTCCCCATACAAACTTTCATCCCGATTTTCACCCCCTTACGGGATGATTTTCGAGATAAAAAGTATTCTATGTCCTTTCCAGGGTCTCAAAATATCTTCTAATCAAATTTCATCTAAATCGGTTTAGTAGATCCAGAGATTACCCCCTACAACGTCACAAACTCACAAACTCACAAGATCACAAACTCACGAACTGTACCTCTTTATAATATTAGTATATATACTTTTTGTGAGTAAAATTCTAGACTATATTAGACTTAATGAATACGGATGGTCGAGATAAAACTGCATTACATTTCTATGGGATTGTGCTGACAATCAATCCTCATAATTTCGATGCTCAGCGATTGAGATTTTTTTCAATAAGATTAAATATTGAATGGTAAGTCATGTAATTTTTGAGCTACGATTTATTTAAAACCGTTTTTCTTCATAACGTTTTATGAGTAATATTTATCTTACATAGTTTAATATTTTTAAATCAAGTTACTATGGTACTTAGCTCAATATATACTAATATTATAAAGTGGAAAGATTTTTGTTTGTTTGTACCGAATAAGTTCTGAAACTACAAAACCGATTTAGATGAAATTTGGTAAGAAGATAGTTTGAGACCGTAGAGAGGATATAAAATAGTTTTTATCCAGAAATTATCTCTTACGGGGATGAAAATGGGGATGAAATTTTATGTGGGGAATCTACCTAGGGACGAACCCGAGCAAAACGTGGTTAAATTTGCTAGTTTTTATATAGAAGGGTAAAAGTGACTCAAGTTATATTAGTAAGGAAGGATAGGAAGGAAGAGAAGGGAATAGCTTGTTATAAAAAAAAAACTAAACTTTTTGAGTACTTTAATTCATAAAAGAATGTAAGCTGAAAAAAGGCAGTAAGTATTCAAATAGCTTAAAACCTAACTAACTTTATCCCGTAGGGCTGATTTTTCAATCGTCAGATAAAAGTTACCCAGCAACTATGTATATTATAAGCTGACCTAATATAAAAGTGAAACGATTGGACAATTATATATTCATAAAACCATATTTTTAATTTGGTAACGTTGTTTTGTAATAACTTTCAGTAAATGTCTGACAAAATCTTTAAAAATGGTTATTATATTGCTTAATATCTATATATAATTTCTCAAAGACGGAACACTTCAGTATAGTCTAGTAGCTATTGACGAGTTTTAGTGTTATCAATATAGAAATTTCGAAACGGTATTTTTTTTAAATATAAATAAGTAAATTATATTCATATAGCAAGTTTTCGAAAGACATGTGAAGTCCGCTAACCCGCACTTGGCCAGCGTGGTGGACTATGGCCTGATCCCCCTTGTATTGAAGGAAGGCCCATGCCCATTGCCCAGTAGTTGGACCTAAAAGAAGGGCTGAATACGGGCTTATCTCAAATTTTCAATAATGATCATGGTCGAATTTTAACCACTAAGACGAAAAATTGAGTGATTTAACCATTTATTTTTGATCGGTTTCAAAAAAAGATATAAAAGAAGCAGTCATGAGTCCCGCCGACTAAAGTGAAAACTTAAAACTATAAACAAAAAGTTGTTATTTTTCGATTCAAATTACTTAATTATTTGATGTTAAATAAAAAATTATAAATTGGAACTGTTTACTTTTATCTGGTTTTCACATCTATCGGCACTCTGAGTGTTAGCGTTAACACGTCACGTGACCATGTTGATGACGACTTACATGAATTTACTCCTCATCCAAACCTGCCTATAGAATTTTTCACTTCAAAAAAATATTTAAGTCGATTGTATGCTTCTCTTGGCATAATTATGTAACGTGGCATCTTTAGCTGTGACCCAATATTCATAACTATTTTATTAATAAACAATATATATATATATATATATATATATATATATATATATATATATATGTAATGTAATAAATAATAATAATATATATCATATATGTCAATGAATAATTAAATACTCGTAATTAATAAGTGTTAATTAAGGTTCTATATAAACAAGAAAAACCCACGTTTAAAGTTATTTCCAAGTCGTTGTTTAGTTATTTTTTACCTGTTTAACTAAAAAGATAACAGCTTGTATTAACTGTTGTATATATTTTGTAGGTAATCCCGCCGTCATCAGGGCTTATAGACCACGCGGTTAGCATGCGACCGGACTACCATCGAGCAATCGTGGACACTATTGTGTATTACGGTTGGAAAGAAGTCATTTATATCTACGACTCACATGACGGTAAGTACTATAATATATAGATAGACTTAATATTATGCACATAAAACTTTTTTTTTTCGTATGCTATTGCAGTTTATTTTTGATTTTCGGTTCCCGATGTTTTGGGAATCAAAAACCAAAATTAGTAAAAAACCAAACAAAACAATTATTTAATTTAAATTGCCAAATATTTACGTAAAATTGGGAGAGTATTAAAATGTACTTATTATAGGTTATTTCTTTATCTTTGTATCTTAAAGTTATAAATTATATGTAGGTAACTATTTATGTTACTTTACATAAATATATTGTAATTAGCTTTTTTGACGTCTCACCGTTAGGCCTACTTCAATGTGCGCAGGATCAGCCCATAGTCCACCATGCTGGCTAAATGCGGGTTGATGGACTTCATATGTCTTTCAAAAACTTGCTAGATTCTCTCAGACATGCAGGTTTCTTCACAATGTTTTCCTTTACCATATATCATAGGTAATCATATTAATATGACACTAAAGAAATATCTGACTTGCAAGATCCGGGATTTGAACTCACTTCTCTTGGTTTCCCCAGAGGGCGAGTTACCACTTGGTTACCACTGCCCCTAATTAAATTAAAAACGAAATATTATTTTCATCAAAGCTTTCACCTACTTCCTTATGAGTATTAACTTAATTTTAGTTTCAATAACAACGTTTGAGTACCATTTCTAATTCACTATGCGAGAAGTACGCTTAAACAATAGGTCGCAGAGTGCCCCTCGAAACTTCACCGCCCTTGCTCACACATCTATTCTAACAAAATTTAAAATCCAACAAATACGAGTTGCATAAATGCGAGTATATTTTTAACAGGGCTCGTGACTTGTCTGTTTTGAATAGTACTTGCTGTAGGATGGGTCTGTTAGGTTAGCAGCATTTCTTTGTGCTTTATACAATTTGTGTAATTTTTGATACTAGCTTTTTAATTTTCATGTTCACTTTTAGGATTTAATGTGAACAGTTTGCTTTATATTTATGGATTTTAATTAAAATACTATTTTAAGCGCCATTATCTAATATATTTAAACAAGCAATTTTTGTATATTTATTTATACCGGCGATCTCAGAAACTTTTAACAATTTCGCTGAAATTTGGTATGTAGGGGTTTTTGGGTGCGAACAATCGATCTAGATTAGTCGGGGAAAACGCGTGTTTTCGAGTTTACATGCGGTTTTCTTTCGCATTATTCCACACTAAACACGGTCACTAATTTCGTACGATCTGGCTTAAGCATCGTGGTCGAGCGGCCAAGGCGCAAGATTGACAATTACAGTTGTCCGGGTTCAAATCCTGGTGGGATACAAAGTTTTTACTTTTGTTTTTTTTTATATCTACTCAAGTGGTTAGATTTCTTTTGGTTTTCAAGCCAAATTAAAAATAAAATTGTACTTTTGGCCAAAAACTCCGAGTGAAGCTCGGTCGCCCAGGTACTAATAACATAATACAAGGATTTTGTTCTTGCCATGTATAAAATGATTGATTAGATATTAGTGCTCTTAGTTAATCTTGTTAAACTAGTACCTCTAAGTAGTGCAGTACATGAATATGTACTCGTATATATATAAATACACTGGTAGAGACATAAAATTGGATATTTGAGAACTTAAGCATATATTGTGGGTAGTGTCCCAAATAACTTTGTTGATTAGTTATCACTAAGCGATACAACGCTGAATTGAGTGGTGAAACTTAGGTTATATCCTATACGCATATAGGTTTTCGTATATGTACTGAAAATGGTATTCATAAAATTGACGTCGATACTTCAATTGAAATATTCGGAACGTTTTGGTTTGCTTTGAAAACAGCATGAAATTCTAAATGCTGAATTAATTTCGAAGAAACTCTAACAATCACAGTGCAAGTATCTAATACCTTTAAACGAGCAATTTTTGTATATTTATTTATTTATTTATACCGGCGATTTCGAAAACGGCTCTAACGAATTCGCTGAAATTTGGTATAGTATGAGGGTTTTCGTGGACGAAAAATTGATCTAGATTAGTCTTATGTCTGGGAAAACGCGTGTTTTCGAGTTTACATGCGGTTTTCTTTTGCATTATTCCACACAAAACATGGTCGCTTATTTACGCACTAAAGTACGCTCGGGTATAAGTATCATGGTCGAGAGGCCAAGGCGCAAGATTGACAATCACAGGTGTCCAGGTTCGTATTCTGGTCGGGTACAAAGTTTATACTTTTGTTTTTTTTTTTTGTATTTATTTTTTGGTTTTTTTTTGTTTTTAATCCAAATTAAAAAAAAATGTACTTTCGCCCAAAAACTCCGAGCAAAGCTCGGTCGCCCAAGTCCTGAGTAATTAAAAATTCTACATACCTTATATATTAGTACGCGTATATTCAGACATTTTATTTAAATGAACGTAACAATGTCCATAAATAAAATTAAAGTGTTTGTTTGTAATGTCAAAATAACTTTTTACTAAACGCATATGAAAATATATAATATGGCACATATACATATATCTCTGTCTGTTTGGTCTGGCTAATCGCTAAAATAGCTTGACTGATTTTAATAGGACTTCCATGGCAAATAGTTGATGTTATAAGGAGTAACTTAGGCTATTTTAATTTTAGAAAAAGAATTAGGATTCCTATGGACACACCTGAGCGAAGCGAGGGTAAATGGCTAGTATTGTAATAGACACTATAGAATGTATACATGGCGACAAAGGTTCGCGTTTATTGTCTCAAGCAGAGCACAGATCATAATGCACTATTTGCGCCACCGTACCCCTGGGATTACAGAGAAGCTGACTCGCTCGATAATAAAACGTCGACACGAAAGAGATTGCGGTTGAAACGGGAGCGGACGCTAATAGTTGCAGGCGTAATGGTGTGCCTATCACCAATGGAACACCGCCAAGTTATTTAATTTGTTCGAATATTGTGTTCGCCTAAGGACGGACCCAGCTAGCAAATGTCGGACGATTTGACCAATTCTGGTTGGAATCGACTTTGTAAGCGGTTATGTTATAGCTTATAACTCTTTTAATAGCTATTATAACACTTCGGTTATAAATGTACAAGTTTCTATATTTGTTACTCTTTTACGCCGAAACTACTGGACGGATTTTGATGATGTTTATTGTAAGTACCGAGATAGAACATGACCTGGACTAATATTATAAGCTACCGTTTAAAATTTGCTAAAAGGCTAAAATTTGCTAAAAGATGGCTCTGCTTGTATATAAGATTAAAATTATAAAAAATACGCTGGTTTATGTATATATGTACTATATTTTAGTTTGTGTATCTTGGAAACGGCCCTAACAAGTTGGATCTGTATTTAGATAAGGTTTTGGTTTTTTAGTTTACCTGTATAAATAAATGTCTTTGAAAAAAGCTCAATTTCTATATCTTCACCGAAAAACGTTGAGCGAAGCTCGATCGCCAAAGTACTTAATATATTTACAGTCATTATTTTTAGTTTGGAAATTGATAATAACTGTTTGTTAGACATCATTTATAACTAAATAACCGTTCGTAAACTGAAACATTTTACAGGCTTCTTTACTTATTTTCTCAACAACTTTTAAAAATGAACTCCCCAGTTTATTTTCTTAGAAAGAATACTTTACCCTTATTCAAGCTCCTTGGGACTTTGCAAGGAGCATAAATAATATTTATAGTACAGGAGTTGAACACCTCATTTGGGACCTACCCACTCAACTGCAGTTCAAGTTATGAAGCTCGTCTGGATTTATAGACCAAGAAGCGCCAACACATACACAAGTATAAGCTATACAACTTTACCAATGTATCAGTTACTAACTCTATTCGAATTCCCTATTCTCTGAGGCTCGTATTAGTTGACGCTGCAATATTACACTCATATAGTAAGTTACCGACATACTTGTAATATATGGTCAAATAGCACATAATTGCGCTAATTAAAGCATTGTTTGACTTTGTGCTGGTCGAGAGTTAAATTATTTTGCACTGATGCAGGTTTTAGTATAATTTAAAAAATACTATCTTTTCGGATTATTTCGATTCGGATTTATTTTGATTTTTGGTTCCCGATATTTCGAATGCTTTACAGCAATTATGGTATCGGGAGAGACTAAGGTTATAGACGTCTCAAACACATAAACTTGTTACAGACATTTTTGTCATTTTTGAAATAATTTTTGCAAAATAGTGGGTAATTACTGTATATTATTTTTAATAAAAACTAGCGACTCACCCTCGCTTCGCTCAGGTTCATCCCTAGGCATATTTTTTCAAATTTTTTTCCTTAATTTTTCCAATATCTTAATAATTATTCTACTATTCGGGATGAAGACAAATCCAACAAAACACATATCATAAAATCTGTCCAGCAGTTCTCGAGCTATAAGTGTAGCAACAAGCCCAACTTTTTTTTTGCATAGCTACATAGATAATACTATAATATTATCTGACGTAATATTAAAGTACCTTAACAAGTAAAACAAGATTGCTTAAAAATTGTTGATAAGTACTTAGATAAATATTTTCTAAATCATTAAATAATAGTTAACGAATGTCAAAAACATAATATTATATATTATTATTTTAAGTACTAAAGATACCATGATATTTTTTTCTATTGAGTGGTGTGCGGAACGACCGGTCTTGATCGTTAAGTTTTACGGTCAGCGCGGATTGTGACCACCAGTAAAGCTCTTCCTAATGATATTAGGTCAGTCTTTCATTGCAGTGCGCTTTATCCTGTACGTAACAATAGAATCGTTGAATACGAGTGCAATGGTGTTATTGCACTTATAGATTTGTATAGAACAACGTGTTTATTGAAAGTTAATTAATTGACATTTTAAATAAAACTATCCTATCTATATATAGTTTTATTTAAAACTAGCGGCTCACCCTCGCTTCGCTCGGGTTCGTCGCTAGGTACGTTTTAAATAGATATAAAAAGAAAAAATCTTTCTTTCTCACATTTTAATTATATGTTTTAATACTTACCTATTCCGGACTAAGAGAAATCCAAAAATTAAAATATCATAAAAATTGGAACGCGGTCGAACGGGATAAAAAGTATCCTATGTCCTTCTCCTGGCTCTAAACTACCTCCCTGCCAATTTTCAGCTAAATCGGTTCAGCCGTTCTTGAGTTATAAGCGAAGTAACTAACACGACTTTCTTTTATATATATAGATGTCAAATATTCGCGTAAATCTAAGAAAGTATTAATTAATTGAGTTAAAATTTGTTTTTCTGATCGCACGTTTTCCATATGCTGAACAAACTATATTATATTTGAAAATGAGCATGATAAAAATAATAATGTTTGTGTAAGTCATATAATATTATAGATATTTAAAATATATTAATAACCTTATAAAAATAATGTCAAATCTAAAAATCAACAATTTCATTAAATATTCGTTAAATATTGAAAATTTAAATGATATTGCCATGCAATTACTATGTTTTAATGAAAATTTATAATTACGTAAGTTTCATACAGTTGTAATATTGTAATTAATTTTTAGTTACAGACTCAATTATTTTTAAATTCTTATTTATTAATGTGGTAAATGCTAAGCTTGTTTGTTTGCATAATACTTTCTTAGATTCTTGTTTGTTTGTTTGTCCTTCTTTCACACAGGAATGTGTTGACGTGACTTTTGTATACGTATCCACGATACACACGTTATATTCACATTTAATAAATAACCTCATCACTAAGGTATTACTAGTAATCTATACATATAATAAAATTGTAACTAAGCCAAATCTGTACATAACTTTTTTTTTGGAAAATCTTATTGAAATAGACATTATTATCGATACAGAGGCCGAATCAATAGTTTTTCGAATTTTTGTCTGTCTGTCTGTCTGTTAACGCATCACAGAAAAACTACTGGATAGATTTTCATGAAAATTTCTCATCTCTGAAAAATATATATTAAACGTTCAAACGAAAGTAGGAACGAACGCTAGTTTTGCATGAATAGGTACCTCAGGACCCTCTTGTTATAACAACTACGATTGAATTTAGGGAATAATATTTTTTTATCCTAATAATAAAATATTTATAAGAGCTGAGAATCATTTCACATATACAATGTAAATAGATGCTTAAATATTAATATGAATATCTCGCTTCAAACCTGACACAACAGAACATATTACATGATCTCAAAAGTTTTTCTCATTTTGCCCTTATTTATCGTTTCACTGCTGGGCCTGGGCCTGTCTTGCATAAAAAAGTGCAAACGGGCCTTAATCCACGAGGCTGGTCAAGTTTTAATTGGCAGACTTCACATATCATTGGAAAACTAATGAAATTCTTTCAGACTAACAGAAAAAAAATTGTAAGGTTATTTTTTGTCTTGTTTCCCTTCACATTATGTCAGAAAAATATCAGAGACTGAACCCACTGCAATTATTTCTCCAAGTTACGCGCGTATCATTAGGCTACCACTGACACCGTTTTACTTGCATCATTATTTAACTGCTGAGGTGTAAAACTGTATACAATAATTATAATTAACATTTTATTTTTATTCATATTATCATAATCTTATCCTTGTATACTGAAACCGCATCTTTTTTTGATTTAACTACATTGGTTACAACTATAGTAATATTATAAAGAGGTAAAGTTTGTGCATTGTCAGTTTGTGACGTTGTAGGGGGTAATCTATGGATCTACAGAACCGATTTAGACGTTATTTGGTAAGAAGATAGTTTGAGACCCTGGAAAGGACATAGGATACTTTTTATCTCGGAAATCATCCCTTAAAAGGGGGAAAATAGGGATAAAGGTTTGTATGGGTAATCAACCTAGGGACGAAAGCGAAGCGAGCTTTAGTTCCACATACGAGTTTATGTACATTTAATAGAGATTAGCCGAACCTCTTTTGAAAGTTCGTATATAAAAATAAAAGCCTCGAACAGTCCGTACCGCAGCCGCATCGCCACCACACAGTAGTCGTGTTTTGTGTACATTATACGATGCTCTTATATGTCCCTTATATACATATGTACATACAAACATGTAATATTATCTTATTGAGCCTTAAATTCGATAAAGTATTGCAAAATAGAAACTTGAAAATTTAAATGATTTAGCTTTGTTATGTGATCTATTTTTCTTTTACTCGATGAAATAAACGTACATACATTTATGTTTATTATTAGTAAGGACTAGACTTTGATATTCTTCAATACATACTATAATTCAATTTAATGTTTAATTATAATTTAAATATTGTTGCCATGCCTTAGTATTTGAGACAAACTGGAGCTAAAAAGCTCGAATTTTTAACTTATAATTTAACGAACATATACTAAAAACATGTATATAATAAAAATATATTTTCCACGATGAAAATTCTTACTAGTATCTATCTACCTACTATATATCTATATAGGTACTATGATTAGGTCTTATTTATTTTATACCAAAACGCAAGAACGATGCGGCTTTTTTCTGCGGTTACAACTACGATGCAGTTGCAACGCGGCAGAAATTCTTTGAATTTATTTTCTCTTTTTAAGACTTACATTTACATTATCTCTTAATCAAACATTTTAAGAGAATTCAGATGGATGAGCGGTTTATTAGAATGGACAAAATTAGTTTATTTTTTCTTACAATAATTTTGAAATTAGTGCCAATTATAGCAGTATGTGGAATAACAGGGTTTTTAGACGAGATGACACTCTACATTCGTTGAAAAATAGACGTCTATACTTAATATTATAAAGAGACAGAGTTTGTTTGTTTGAACGCAATAATCTCTTGAACTACTAATCCGATTTAAAAAATTATTTTGCATTAGAAAGCCTGGATATTGAGGAAGACTATAGGCTTTATATTATCCCGGGAAAATGTACCGTTCCCGTGGGATACATTCGTTTTTATCTAGGGACGAACCCGAAGCGAAGGTGAGTCGCTAGTCTAAAAAATATATAAATATATTCTTATAACATAACAATTATATTTCTAATTTCAATACAATTTTTAACATTCCTATTCAAAACTATTGCAGAATAGTCATCATTAATACGAACTAAACCACGCGATGGAGTCAAATTCTCAGTTAGACTGGTTATATTATTAGACATTATTCCTGCACAGGGTATTGGTTATCTGTAAGATTTTTCATACAATTTAATAAATGTTGACGAAATTGACATGCCAAAGAACGATCCAGTAAACTATTTACTCAAACCTCTTAGAATACAAATTGAAATAATAATAAAAGTCGATCCAAACTCCAGTATACTTATTAACAACCGATCCGCCGTCAATGCTAATAATTTAATGATGAAAACTTGGTGTTTTTGGAGGCAACTAATGAAAATTTCGAATCGAATTCATATTCTGTGAACAGTAAGCGCGATTAATATTCATTATTGTTTGTAAGTTTAAAATTAATACAACTTCTTCAATACCCCTCGAGTGTAGTCCTTCAGCTTCTGAAAGTCATCTGAGGCTCAATAACTTAAAGTAAATAAAGGAGATATCTAAGTGCTATAGACAATTATAAATTGATGAGTTACGAATAACCTTTCAACAATTGCTTAAGCCATAATTTGTATTTAACCCAAAATAATAATCATTTACCATTAAAAAAAATGTTTTTCATAGAAATTAAACGATATAAACCTCATATTTATATTAAACTATCATTGCCCGTGGCTTCGCCCGCGTTTAGATGACTAAAAACCAAATTCTTCAGTTTTACATATTAGTTTACTCATAAAATGTAGTTTTTGTATTTTTTCTCAGAAATGAGATATTTTCCCGCGGTAAAAAGTATTCTATATGTTGACCCGGATAACCAGCTACCATCAAACCAAATTTCATCAAAATCTGTCCAGTGGTTTTCTCGTGATGCGGTAACAGACAGACAGACAGACAGACAGACAGACAGACAGACAGACAGACAGACAAAAATTCTAAAAACTATAGATTCGGACTCTGTATCGATAATAATGTCGATTTCAATTAGATTTTCCCAAAAATATTTAATGTACAGATTCGACTTAGTAACAATTTTATTATATGTATAGAAGAACCTTTAAGAGTCTCATAAAATAGAATTTAGCCGAAATAAGAACTAATAAACGTGTCAATTTTCTTTTAAAACACAGTGTCAGTACACGGTGGCATAATCAGAAGTGAGTGTGCTATAAGTCAGCGGAGCGCGCTTCCCCTTTATTTATTTTTAGGGAAGAGAATCAAGGTTTCTTACAATTTACAGCAGTACGTAAATATCAATAGGGAGGTTATTTTCAATAAATTCACGTTTCGATGTTGCTACCCGCTCGAGAGATACTTGATGCTCTGTAAGGGATGAAATTTCATTAATTTTAAAGCTTTTGTTTGGATTCTGTACCTTATTGCACGTTAGGAAAAGTATCGCATTATATTGTGTACAATATTTAGTTACGTACACGGCTTCTGTACGTATATGGTATTTATTTTTGAATAAATATGTATCTCTTATCAATTGTTATATGTTGAATCCTCGGGAAATACTTACTACCCACTCTCCTTTGTATGGTTCTTTATAATTATGTTTTAAGAAGCGACTTACGAGTACCTCGTTTCAGTCAAGTGCATTTCTAGATTTTTTTTTTATGTAAGCTTATTTTATCATACTAATTTTACTCCAGATCATAATATTATCTATACTATAATCTATACTAATATTACAAAGAGGCAGAGTTTGTTGTTTGTTTGTTTGTTTGTTTGTTTGTTTGTTTGTTTGTTTGTTTGTTTGTTTGTTTGAACGCGCTAATCTCAAGAACTACTAATCCGATTGGAAAAATTCTTTTTGCATTAGATGGAGCGTTTATTGAGATAGGCTATAGGGTATATATCACATGATAGGTATATAGTCTATCTATTCTATACAAACCGTTAAAACGTACCTAGGGCGAGCCCGAGCAAAGCAAAGGCGAGTCGCTTGTGTATCTAAATACAAGTTTAATGCAATTCCGTCCAGCTTTAGCGTAAAGTTGCAACACATACAAATGTTGGAATTTATAATCGTAGTGTGATTACTAATGAATAATGATTTAAGTATCACAATTCACACAAAAACATATAAAAAGACCTAAAAGTTAGTAATTTACTGCAATTTTTATATTTAGTTCGAGCATGAAAACATTAAAATAGTACTTTCTCTTTAATATGTTGAACCATTTTCAAAATTAATAAATACAATTACGAGTATAGTATATGAAAACTTTCAAATAAACTTAAGCAAATATATGCTGAAGAGTTTGCAGAAGGCATCCAAATGCTTCGTATCATCGCATTCACCATACACCGCACTGTTTGCTATCCCTTGAATAAATTGAATACCGATATGATCTCTGCTCAATCGCAATGCATTCAACCCACAAGAAATGTTAGAAATAGCATACGTCTATAAATTTTGTTTATTGGATTACTGTATGGGACTGAGATGGTATATTACTGTGCATTAAATTACGAATATTTTAAACATAACTATTAGACATTGTTCATATATAAAATTAAATTGTCGGTTTGTTTATTCAAAACAACTGTTTTAAACCCAAAAATATCATTTTAAAAATTTATTTTCTTTATTTTTATTTAAATATTTAATAAAGTATTGATTAGTATATATATATATATATATATATATATATATATATATATATCGCTGCGTAGATCTGGCGAAAAAGACAGAAGTTGCTCTTTTAAAGTATAATTTTTGAAGAAGCCTTGAAGTAAGAGTGTGAAAAGGGAAAAGTAAAATCAAGAAAAAGTTATAATATTCCCAGAGACTATTATAATACTGATCGTAGCCTTATTTATTAAAATTGTTACTTAAAAAGCTCTAATAAGTCCTGTACGTTAAAAAGGAGACTCCTTTAAATACGTCGTAATGCATATACACAACACAAATCAAAATTTATGTTGAAAAATTCCCATAAATGCCGACGAAACTTCAAGAGACACAAGTAAAATATAAATTCCGTATAAATATTTCATCACATCACCTATGCGCAGTTGTCACTTCTACTATATTCGTTGTCTGTATTTACTATTCAAGCCCGTATTTGAATATACAATGTTTTATCTCAGACTTATCGGATAATGAAATCAAATGGCACTGGCGGGTAAAAGTCGCGGAAACTTAGAGATGATAGGACGCAATAACTAACAAAATCAGCGAGTTGATTCGATATATGAATACTATAAAAGGAAAATAAATGTACAATATGTGTATTTGCTTCTTATAATGGTAATAAAAATTCATATAATATTTTTTTAGAAAGCATTAGTTATGAAACCAATTTTAGTATCTCATTGCTCGAAATTTGTGGTTTTCTCAAAATTTGGAGATCTTAAGTTGAAGTCTCGGATTGGGCAGATCGGATATAGTTATGACTATTACCTGTTAAGATTTTTTTAGAAACAGCCTAGAGTTGTCAATTTAGCAGTCTACAACCTCTTGCCTGGAAGAGCACGTGAAGCCGTCGGTTCTGTGCCTGATATCTCACCGGTCGCTTCGAATTGCCTTTCCACCAGGCTTGAGGGTGGGCAGAAAAGAGAGTAAACTTTGTAACTATAACAGCTAATGTGCAGATATGTAGCTGGTCTCAGTAGGTTAGCTATTGTTGCTGAAATCGGTCAGGAAAGAAGTTACAAAACCAACTATCGCATCAGAAGTTACAGACTTAATCCCCGAATTGTATGTTTGGTGCATGTATGGTACTACATTTTACGTAATACTATATAGACTTACCTCATACAGTTAATTTAATTAATAATGATCTCGCCAGAATTTCTGCTTGGAGTAAATCATATGGCCTTGATATTAACCCTATTAAATCGCAAGCTATTATAATAGGCAGCCAGAAACTGCATTCAAAAATTACTCAGTCATTGATACCATCGGTGATGTTAAACGATGTTGAAATTCCTTTTACCGAAACAGTAAAAAACCTAGGAATCATTTTTGACCAGCATTTATCCTGGGGGCCACAGGTAAGTATACTGAGCCGCAAGATGTTTGGAGCTGTTTCCTCCCTTCGCAGGTTGAGAAATTTTCTGCCTATACCTACTAAAATTGTGCTGGCAAATTCACTTTTATTACCAATACTTGATTATGCTGATATTTGTTTTCTTGACCTTAAAGAGGAGCACCTGAATCGACTTGAGCGCCTTCAAAATCTTTGCATACGGTTCATATTCGGTCTCCGAAAATATGATCACGTTTCTCACTTTCGCAAAAAGCTCAAGTGGCTCCCAATCCGCTTTCGCAGGAATACTCACATACTTCATCTCCTCTACTGCGTGCTGTTTAATCCTTCTACCCCTTCCTATCTCAAAGAGCGTTTCGAGCTTCTAAGGAATTCTCATACTCGTTCCCTGCGTTCTAGTGAAACGCTTATCCTCAAAATTCCTTCTCACTCCTCTTGTTTTCTTACCAACTCCTTTTCTGTGAAAGCTGCACGTTTATGGAACTCTTTACCTGTACACATCAGATGGGCTGATAATTTGGACAAGTTTAAGACGATGTTAAAAACGCATTATTTATCTCTTTAGTTTGTCTTACTATAATATATTATGTACAATATATTTGATATTATATGTATATTATATGTATTTATGTGTGTATGTATGTATTTATGTATGTATGTATGTGTATAAGTATGTATTTGTACAAGTACACTGCCTACCATTTTTATATACTGATTCCTCTACCCTAAGGTTGCCTGGAAGAGATCGCTTCTAGCGATAAGGCCGCCTGCTGTGCATCTTTTTATTGTTATGTATTTCACTTCTTTATTTATTTTCTTGTGTGGTGTGCAATAAAGTGTTCATTATTATTATTATTATTATTATTATAATATGTAAGAACTTCTATCATATGGTAAAACCTTTAATATCGGTAATTGAGCGTGACACATTCATTTTTATTTCTATAAAGTCCAAAGTGGTTTGCAATACATTAGAATAAGGTTATTTTATTTTATAAGAGACTTAAAAAAATGTACGACAGACTTAATAAGAAGTATCCCATTTTTTATATACAACCGGTTTCAATAATTCAATTTTTGAAGGTTTGAAAAAGTGGAAACGTTCAAACTTTGTAAGCTTAAAGGAAGCTTTTCATTTTCTCGGAAAAATCCTCCGATAACCGGAAGGATGAAGTTTAGTTTTTCTTGTTTAGTCGACTAAAAAGTTTAGACTGTTCAGTTCATTGAAGTTAGGACAACGATGTTTAAAAACTTACTTTAAATCTATGCTTCAGTGTGTGGTCGAAATTTTTCTCTTTGCATTTACTTCATTGGCTTGTTGTCAGTTTTGCGCAGGTGTTTGGGACTGGCTTTCCCTCTGAAAAATAGCCAATCTCGCTTAAATGAACTCTAAATGAAGAAATAGCTTACAACATTGTTCGATTTTCACGCTGGTTAATATTTAAATAAGGTTTACGAATTTAGTAATACTAATTACGAACTGTCTATTGGCCTCATAGTAATCTATATACATATTATATTCCGTCCGTTTGTACTTTTTCGTATTTTTACAAGAGAAAAACGATGCTGTCGTTCGATATTCAATAAAATAATTTAGTTTTATATTTGGAAAATCAGACGGCCATAATGTGGTATTACAGTAGGTATATGTATTTTATATTTAATTCATATTTTACAAGCTTTTATTTAATTTGCAATGTTTGTATGAATGTTTCTTTGGGTCAAATCTTGCAACTGAATTTTAAAGCAGTTATCCTCAATCGATTGAGCTGAAATTTTGCATACACGTTTAATTTAGATTACAATTTACGGTTAGCTAAGTGACGTCATTCTAATCTTGTCTTGTATTATTATGACGCCGAAATATTCTCCTACGTAAACCCTATTTTTAACCCCCCCACGCAAAAACGACGGGGTGCTATAAGTTTGACGTATCTGCGTGTGTGTCTGTAAGTGGCATCGTAGCTCCCGAACGGATGATACCGATTTTGATTGTGTTTTTTTTGTTTGAAAGGTGAATTAGTCGGGAGTGTTCTTAGTTATGTTTGATGAATAACATACGGATTACACATTTTTTCATAATTCCTCAATATGGGTATCAAACGAAAGGGCTTGACTAGTAGAATACTATGATAAAATTCAAATGCAAGATGGCCGCCACCACAAAATGGTAAATTACATGTCGAGGGATTTTTAAATTTTTAATTTAATTCAGTTATATTTGAAAGGTGTCTTTATAGATATGTTATTTAAAAAAAATGCTTATTAGCCCATGGTTTTGTAGTTAGGGCGCTTTTATTTATGACACTTAAAAATTCTATTATATATCTACATAAATATTCTATAACTCGATGGGTTGGGATGTAAAAAAAGATTTTTTAACTCGGTCGGTTATGTTCTTTTCTTTTTGCACCTAAAAACCAAATATTTTATTTAACTAAAATGCGGCATATATTCAGTCAAACCGAGAATACTCAACCGATAACTATTATCCGATCCAGTCCGATTATCAGGGCCGGATTTACTTTTAGCGCCGCCTCTGGGCACAGTAAAAATGCCGCCCTATTATCGTGACTATGATTGCTGTACAGCATTCGAAACGTCGGGAACCAAAACCAAAATAAATCCGTGAAATAATCCGAGAGATAGTTTTATTTAAAATGCACCTACTAGTTCATCTTTTTTTATTTTTCATTTTTTGTAAAATAAAAAAACATTTTCGATAACGCGAAGAAATTTTTTTTTCGCCCCCCGCATTTTGCCGTCCCTAAAAATTAAATAAAAAAAAATGCCCGCCCTGGGCATTAGCTCCGAGTGCCCCTAGTGTAAATCCAGGGCTGCCAATTATATCAAACGACTAGAAATAGCCTACTAATTATAATATATACATTTTATATAAAAATGTATTTCTATACACGTTTCCAAAATCTACTCTGAGGGGGATTTCCCAACTTCTAGATATTTTGTAAAGATTTTTTATTGCACCGCAAATGCCTTTAAGGCCACCTTTGACACCACTTTAAGCTTAGCAATAGTGGCTTTACTGTAAAGGTGAAATGCGTTCTCTTACTTACAGAAAGATAGGTTCAAAGAGAGATCTCGTAAATATGCTTTTATTTCTATCATCAAAAATGGTAATAATATAAAATTTTACAACTAGTGGCTTACCCTTGCTTAGCTCAGGGGTATTTCTATATAATAAATATAAATATTATAAATGTGAAAGTTTGTGAGTATGTATGGATGTTTGTTACTCTTTCACGCCAGAACGGCTGAACGGATCTGGTAGAAATGTGGCACAGATATAGATTATAGTCTGGAATAACACATAGGCTATATTTTATCCCGGACAAATTCCCGAGGGATAGATTTGTTTTTGTATATAAATAATTAAAAAAAAACTTATATTTTGGGCTAGCAACCTTCGCGGCAGTACGCAACGACTATTAAAGTTCCATCACAATCAGATGTACAGTTTGATAAGGAATAGAGTACAAATAAAAAAAACATTCATTTTTATTATCACTAGCGACTTGCCCGCGCTTCGGTTGGCAGCGTCCCTAAACAAATAAGACAAACGTCTACAGAAAAATACTTTTTTTTGCGCCAGGAATCTTCACAGGCGTAAACAGAATACAGAAATAAAAAATCCCATTAGAGTTTTATCACAATCGGGTCAATGGCTTAACCACGAAGATTCATTTTTAGCGTTCCGTACCCGAAAGGAACCAACGAAACCCTTCGTCCGTCCGTCAGAGGTCTGTATCTCATGAACCGTAATAGAGAGTTGAAATTTACTATAAATAAAATACAAGAAACATTTTTTTAACTTTCGTAATCGATTATCGAAGTTAATATATTACATACATAGAGTAAAGTAATACGTATATGTACGATGGTATGAAACCCTTCGTGTGCGAATTCCATTCTCTCTTGACCGAATTTTTATTTATATAGGTAGATAGATAGATTATCTAACCCATTCATACACTCTCGTAATCTTTTGTCTATCAAAAACTTTGGAGCATGTAAAATAGTCCTTTATCAACATTGCTATTTTTTTTTGAACAAATGTATGCATGTCCAACTTTGCAAATTAGTCAGCGGAAAATTGAAACGACAACAATCAACGTGGGGTGTTTTATACTTGTTCACGTCAAATATGAAAGTTTATACAAAATGAATTTTATCCTAAATTTAGCTTTTAACATTTCCTTTATTAATTCAAAAATAGAAGCCTAAGCTAAGCCACTCTACTGCTTATTGCCTGCAATTCCTTCTATACATATAATAAAATTGTAACGAATCTGTACATTAAATATGTTTTCTAAAAATCTTATTGAAATAGTCATTATTATCGATACTTCTGTCTGTCTGTCTATCTGTCATGCATCACGAAAAAAACCACTAGACAGAATTTGATGAAATTTGGTATGATGATAGCTGGTTATCCGGGTCAATATATAGAATACTTTTTACGGCGGAAAAGTATCTCATCTCTGAGAAATCTATACTAAACTTTAAAACGAGAATGAGTCGCTAGTAAACAATATAAAAGTCTGTCGCCACACGAAATTTTTACCAAAGACCTCCATGGATTAATATAAATAATTAATTGTATTGAAGAGCATTTATACCAAGTTTCAAGCAATTCTGATCATAATTTTTTTTTATCATTAACGTGCTTTCCTGTGGGAAAGGGATAATCTCCTGCAGTAAAAATTAGCCTATGTCACTCTCCAGCCCTCCAACTATCTCCGCACAAAAAATCACGCCAATCCGTAAGAAAGACAAACAAACACACAGTCACATTTATAATATAAGTATAGACAAGTAATAACATTACTACTGATTATAATTAGTAGAAGTACTTGGTATTCAAAATTTGCGTCGATAACAATTGCTTTACACAAGGGTGTTAAATGCTGTATTGAGTGCCATTATCTACTTTAACAATAATTTAGGCATCATCCGCATAGCAATAATCATGATCAATGAACGATTACACTCCATATCCCAACTGACTGACACGCATTTATATTTAACACACGTACAATTTTAACTAGCTTTTATCCATATGAGAGTGATTTTCAATTTGTGATATATCCATTATAGTAATTAAAGTTATCGGTCTAAAATATTAGTGGACATTTATTGGTGATCGATTATCGTTTAAGTGATACTTTGTTGGTTACATAAACTTAAGTTACGCTAATACTTTAGATGTCTTTAACAAAATTTTTAAAGTTCAAAATTTTATTTTTATCTCCTGTGGAGTATTAATTATAATTTTATATAACGATATAAAGAAAACAATATCATATTTTTATTAAAAACGCAGTGGTAGCCCAGAGGTAACGCGTTCAGTTGGGAAATCGAGGGATGTGGGTTCAAATCCCGGGAATCACCTGTGATATTCTCACGTGCGAATCGTTACCAACATGATTACCGCTTCTCTTACGTTGAAGGAAAACAATTATCAACCTACCAAGTTCTTGAAAGACATAATGTGAAGTTTGTTTACTTGCCCTTGGCCAGCGTGGTGGACTATAGCTTGATCCCCCTTGTAACGAAGGGATGCCCGTGCCAAGCAGTGAGATTTTAACAAAAAGGATAAATAAAATACATACATTATACTGTTTTATAAAATGATAGCAAAAATGTGGTATCATATATTTGATTTATAGACTTATAATACTAAGGTTTTACAATTATACTATGTCAGGTGCCGTGTCTGTAGTCTATTGACTACTAGCCTATGGATTATAATCATGTTTTTTGGGCCAAAGATTTAGTTAAAGTTTGTAGCTGTTGAAATAAGTATATTTTTATCATCTTTGATAACTTCTTAGTGCTTATAATAGTTATTTATAAACATCGTTCCAGTATTTCAACTACGACAATGATTACAGTAATATTCATCGATACGTTTTTTGTTAAATAAAAACAAAATTCAAATTAAAGAGATGAAATGTAATTAAAATGGATTCTAAATGAGTTCTAATTTAATAAATGAAAATTTTAATAATGCAGACAATTTGATATTGTGTTTATATTAACATTTAAATGAGATAAATTAACTCTCTGGGTTTAAAATTTTGGTATAAGTTTATTCAAATGAAAGATTTCACAATAAAAGTTACTTGCCATAATAATAATTTTATACATTTAGGCTCCTGAAAATAAGCCAACGGTTCTAAATATTGTTTTTTCTATTATTTAACTTTGTAATTATTTAATCTAGCTATACGTACCTTTAATAAAATTCTAAGTGAGTCGAATCTGCACATTAAATATTTTTTGGAAAATCTTATTGAAATAGTCATTATTATGGATACACAGGCCGGATCTATAGTTTTGAGAATGTTTGTCTGTGTCTCTGGGAACACGTCACGAGAAAACTACTGGCCCGATTTTGATGCTTTGTGATTGAGATTGCTGTTTTAGTGTAATCTTTGTGTGGTATTTTTTTTAATTTCGAGACTACGTTCGAAATTAAAAATATCCATATTATATAATAAATACCATAAAATAATAAAGTATTAAAATCGACACCCAACAGAAAAAACTGAGTTCTTTCCCTTTCTCAAGTCCATTAAAAGTCAATTCAATATGAAATTAGCATATTGATGTATAAAATAGATTTCTATACAAGTTACCTTATGAAATACACGATTATGAAGCAAAAATAAATATTTTCTTTAAATATCTTATTCTATGAAAGTTAAATCTTCCATTCGTGACGGGTCTTTATAAACGTTTTCAAACTGTTTATAATCCAATAATAAGTTGAGGCCTTTCAAATGAATCAGAGCCCTTTCTCTTCGTTCATCAAAATGTTATTATTTTCAGTGAAAATCCAATTATCGCCAATTCTAATGCACCTCTGATTTCTTTGTAACCTGAGGTATTCAATTCGCGGCTTATTTTGTCTTAGATACTACCAATAATAATTTCTATTCAAATTTCGCATTTCTTATTAAAATAAATAGGATACCGAATCAGTAATTTATTTTAAAAAAATGTTTTTTTATTCTCAGACTTTTTTGTTAATAAATAATAATATATGTAGTTATTAATAATAATTAATATTTTTTTATTTATTAATAAGTCTTTATTTTAATGTGTAGATAAAAATATTACAATATGTTAAATGGAAAAAATACATTTACTGAAAGTATAAGTTAATTATTATTTATTATTATTTTAACTAAATAGCATCTGCTCTAGCATCATTTACGCGTCGGTCTGTACGTCATGATCATGTATTTTTGTCATGGTAAAAATTAAACGAATATTGTTGAGTGTTAATTCTGTGTTTTAAATAAGAAATTTTAAAATTAATTTTAGGAATAAATATAACATTAAAAAAATTACTATACATAAGTTAATACGATAGCTAAAAGTGTTATAAAAAAGACGTAAAAAATGTATTTATGGACAGACAACATACAACAGCTCAAATAATTAATTACCATAATTAAGATAGCATGTAACTTCATGCCATTTTACACTGGTCGGAACCTAATTATTGTTTATACTGTTTTTTTTCTGAATAATTACGTTATTAAGATCTATTATTACCTAAATACAAAATTTGATTAAAATCGTTAGAGCCGTTTCCGAGGCACACGAAATAAATTTATATATAATATATCATATACATATAGGGGAAGGTGGGGGGACACCGGATAGTTAAGAAGAAGATACAATAAATAAATCACCATGTTATTTATTGAGATAATCAATATTATAAACGTTTAAGTATACCTTAGGCATAAGTTTGGTATGAAAATATTTGAGATCAATGTTAATAACTATAAAATAGAACAATTTTAATTAAAAATTATAAATCCGAATTCACCCCATACCTATGGGTCAAACCGGATAGGTATTTTATATTCTAGGGGTGAATACAGATATTAACAATAAAACTAAATATTCAAATTATTCGCAGTTTTTGCATACAAAAAATATTAATTCTTGCTCAGAACAACCGATGCAACTTCGTGAGCACACTTAAGTCAAGCAGTGCATTGGTACCATTCATTTGAGGACTTAGTTTGACTGTACTTTTCTCCTCAAACCAAAGACTCCGAATCCTCCTGATAGTTTTTTATTCGTCTTTTTACCGATTCGAAAATATCTGATTAGGTATCTATGCTTAATGAAAACCATAGTTTAGTTATTTTTTACATTTTAGTGCCAGGAAGTCGGTTTTTTAAGATTGTATTGTGGTACAGAGGTCAATCCAGTCTCGTACATATAATAAATTTGCGTGGGATTGAAAGCGTGCTTAGCGTAAATGGTATCATAAACATTAAAAAATGATGACACTACAGCTCTATTAAAGCCCATTGCTCTTGCAGCTGACGTTGCTTCAGGTGATCTTAATGATAATTCAGAATGTCGTTTAAGAAATCCACTAACCCAATCTAAGCCAGCCAGTTCAGTTTCTCTATTAAAAGGATGCTTTAAATTATTTCTTTCAGCTAATTGGAATGCCAAACGTCGCAGATCTGTTTTAGTCAATCCAAATAGTAGAGATTCCATCGTTTTGATATGATCGACTAGCATACTTTCCAGCTCATCAGTGAAAACGCATTTTTCAGTAACGGGGTACTTTCTAAACACTTCGTCTTTGGATTTTTCACACTTGATCTTCTTTACACGATCTTCTAAGGAACTTTTGGGTACACTTTATGTAACGCTAAAATATATGTCTGACTCCGACCATTGCAACTTATCTGACTTTTTCACATATGTTCGTGGCTTGTTGTCGCTCGCACTCTGTAAACACCCACAATACCTACATATAAAATCGATTGGGGTGAAACCGGGTAGCCGAATTCACCCCGTCCGCTTGTACCCCACAAGTACCATGTTTGAAATTGTAATAACTAACAGGTTATGTTTACAATCACAGCAACAACCAATACCGTTTTAAAAGGTTAAATATGTATTACTTCTTAAAAAATACAACTGTATATGATAGCACACAGCTAAGTTTAATGATAACACTTTAAAAAAAATTAAATATTAGATAACTTACCCTTGTTTTTAAATTTCGTTATAAAGACTCACGCGCCGAGATGATACCGTCGCCGCGATTTGCAACCGCACTGAGTAAGCGTTCGCGCGTATTTCTCCACTAGCTAGAATGAGACAGCTGTACGTGGAGCAATGAAATAGGAACTATCTGTTTTCACCCCCTATCCGGTTTCCCCCCTCATTCCCCTATATAGTTCATACATACTAAGGCACTCCCACTAATGTAATAACTTGTATATCGAATACTTTTCCTTGCTTTTCAAATGAAACACAAATAAAGAATTATGTACAATGTATATATATATATATATATATATATATATATATATATATATACAGTAAACTCGCGACTCACCCTCGATCCAGTCAGCTTCGTCTCTAGTTACGTTTTAACGCTTAGTATACCCGGATAACCAGCTGATAGCTGGTTTCAAATTTCACCAAAATCTGTCCTGTGAATTTCTCGTGATGCGTTCCCAAACAGACAGATAGACGGACAGACAAAAATTCTAAAAAATATAGATTCGGCCTCTGTATCGGTAATAATGACTATTTCAATAAGATTTTCCATAAAATATTCTATATATAGATTACACACCATACATTATCACCTTTAAACGCGATAATATCTATTGTTAAGTTTTGTATTTCCTATTGAGGGCGACTCACATACTCGTATGTATAATAATAAAATAAGCATTACCCTAAACGCTTCCCATTAGAATTCCACATATTCATTGGGGAGTCTTGAGAGAGAAATGCATGCGTATGGCTATACAGTATACAGTACCATTAAAAGCTTTTGCTTTTATCATCTATTGGTGAATTTCTATTATAAATCTTATCTTATAATATTAAATGAGCTATTCTTGTACATGTATACATACAATGTATATTTAAGATTATATATATATATAATATATATATATATATAATATACCATAGGTATAATGACTTTTTGTGGGTTGTAGTATTAAAACGTGTGTTATCGTGGGAATGAGATAACCTCCCGCGGTATAAAGTAGCCTGCGTCACTCTTCACTCTCCAGTCCTCCAACTATCTCCACACAAAAAATCACGCCAATGCGCCAATTTGTTTCGACGTGAAAGAAGAACAAACAAACGAACGAACAAAAAGTAAACAAACATAACACTTTCACATTTGTAATATTAAAGTATGGATTTCCTTAGCATATCTCAGAAACGGCTCTAACGATTTGGATCAAATTTTGTATTTATATATTTTGATTTTAACATCTATATAGATGTATTTTGTGAAAACAAACCAATTTTCATATCTTGTCAATAAAAACACCATGTACTTAAAAATATTATCACTTGATCATAGGAACAGAGGTCAGGAAGAGATTATTACTAGAACGAAATTAAATATTTAGATTCATAACACTGTGTCGGATCACTCCGTCCTCACTTCTATCTTGCTTATAAATACGGTCTGATTTTAACACCACTCATATTGTATGTTTCACATATCAGTAAAATGTATCATTAATTATCTTCATACGCCATCTTATGCCCAAATTTTTAGTTTCCCAATTTATTGGAAATCATTTTCAACATGATTACCACTTGCCATAAATTGAAGGAAAATATTGCTAGGAAATCTGTTTCTCTGACAAAATCCAACAAGTTTTTAAGACACATGACATCTACCAACCCACAACTAGCAGCGTGATGGACTATTACCTCGAAGGGAGGTCCGTGCCCAGCAGTAGGACGATAATAAGGGCTTAATATAAACACACCCACTAACATAAATGTTATAAATATTATATTAAATACTTAACTGAAAGAATCAATTTTGTTACAAGCCCAAGTAAGGCTGTTCTTATATTATATTCTTAATTCATTAGCAGAGTTTAAACTTTGGCAACTTCCATTCCCCATAATAATTGAATAATTTAAAGAGTTATGAGTTTCTGCGAATATAATTCGGACGGATAGCAAATTGGATTTATGTCTCGATGTCGGTCAAAGAATCTCCCAATTTAACTATACGTGATGGAGTGTATTTATACTGACTATACGTGACGTAGATAATGTTAAAGTTATTATTAAAGTTTTAAAATTAGTTGCAAAAAATATAATTTTAATAATAATTAATATATAAATAAAGATATTAAATAAGAAAATTTTAATGAACTCTAAAATATTGTTACTAGAAGCTCTAAAATATTATGTAAAGTCGTTATATTACTTACAAAAATACTAGCGATTCGTTTTACCACAGGTTTTTCATACTTTTTAGCTATTGTTTTATGTTAAGAAATCAGTGGTAGTACTTGATTAATAAAATAATATTTTTTACATTTATATACTCCCTGTATTACTGAAATTCCCAACTTAAAAAAATGTTGCAGTACATGTTATAGCGTTTAATGAATGATGTTTTATATAGATCCATACATATAATAAAATTCTAACTAAATCGAATCTGTACATTAAATATTTTTGGAATATCTTATTGAAATAGACATTATTATCGAAACAGAGGCCGAATCTACAGTTTTTAGAATTTTTGTCTGTCTGTCTGTTACCGCATCACAGAAAAAACACTGGAGGGATTTTGATGAAATTTGGTATGGTGATAGCTGGTTATCCGGGTCAACATATAAAACTTTACTTTTTACCACGTGAAAATATCTTATTTCTGAGAAAAAATACAAAAACTGCATTGTAAGAGTATACTAATATGTAAAATCTAAGAATTTGGTTTTTGGTCATCTGAACGCGGGCGGAGCCGTGGGCAATTCTAGTATTAAAATATAGTTCTAAAGTATGTGTGCAAACACAAAAGCACCTTATATTCTTTTTACTGTCAACACTCAGTAACACGACCGGTGAAAGATTACATGCTAGACCGACGGCGTTACGTCTTTGAACCACCAACTTTCCAAATTAGGACATTTTCTATTTCTTTCTAGAAAATTTCTTCGCAGAATCGCTTTACTTTACTCGGACCAGGATTCGAACCTAGGCCCCTCATATAGGTATGGTCAATGCATACCAACCACTAGAACATCGAGGTAGTTTATCTTAAGTTACAATACGTACGAGAACATTGTAAATATTAATATATTATTATTATATTTATTTTATTACGTAATGAGGTGATTTTAGAATGCCTAACAGTTCGAAACCACGTACCCATACCATGACGTACTCTTAATGGGATCTAACCTTACAATTTATTAACAAAGAAGGCTTAGTTTATTTCAGAATGCGTTGTAAAGCAAAGTACCAAGCTTCAAAGCATCTTGAACTATTCTGCCGTCATAAAAAAGAATGTCGCAACTTCGTCAAAGTTGTTTTCGAGATATTTGAAGGTTTGTCTTACGATTACGTCAAAATTACTACTAGTTTTTCCGTAGTTACGATGAAAATGGTTATGGTATCTCCGAATTCATAAGACTTAGAGCTTTATGAGTAAGATTATCAAGTAGCATTTTTTTGCTGATTGTTAATCTGCATTTAAGTCATTTGTGACCAAGTTGATAGTTAGGGCCTTCTTTATTATGACGGTAACATTATAAAAGGACAATATTATTACAAAATTGTCATTTTTTTGATTTGTCACTTCACTCATGTAAAAGTCTTAATAATTCTATATTTTATTTTATATTACGGTATTAATTTAGCTTAGAATCTGTAAGCTATGTTACAAAACTTTTTGGTGATTAGAAATAAGGCTAGCTACTTTATTTCCGGGATGAGAAGTTCAGTCATCAAATGAATGTTATTAAAATATATGAAAAAAAAACTTTTCCGTTACTTGTTATAACAAGAATTAGACTAAATAACTCTACAGATTATAAATTATTTTAATGAAAAATATATTATTATGCATTTTTGTATATAAGGTAAAGCGACAAACATAGTCCTCCATTAATAGAGTAGTAAACGTAAATAAAATGCTGTAAAGTAAGAATTTTTTGACTATTATCATTGAATATATAGCATCCCTTTATAAAGCTTAAGTAATATGTGCACAATCTCTTAATGTACCAATTTTCGAGGTGAACAAACCGCAAGCCAACGTCAGTACGATCAAAAAGCTTTTAATTCTCGCCTCTTCGAGCCATAATTACAGGCATTTAATAAGTTTCGTATTTAATAAAACTTTATGGTTATACCAATCGACACCATTAACTGATCTATGAGAATTTACTTTGAAACGTTCATTATTATGTGTCACATAAGTTGGGTTTATTCAAATTTATTGTAACCGCTAATAGTTTTCTCAAATTGCCAATCCAATAATGAACTTATGTTAAATTATTTTTAAAGGGTAAAATTATAATTAAAATAGTAGATGTCATGTTTATTCAACTCTTTGTTAGCATTTTCTTAACATTATTTAGCCTCTACTTTTTAGTAATTTGATTATATGACGTTCTCCTGACCGATTCCGGCCACGGCGCCCAATATCATTGAGACTAGCCAACTGCGCAGGAGATATTATAGTGCACAAGTGTACGCGCAGACACAACGTGCACTCTCTATTCCTGTCAGTCTCATACTGCGATGGGACGACTGCTCGACACGACCAGTGAGAGTTAAGGTGCAGGACTGACGACTTTACGTGTTCTCGAGGCACGGGGGTGAAACACCACCAACTTCCCAACTTCGGGCTGTTACTGAGGCTTACTATACAGAAATACTCAATAACTAAATTTGGTCCGACCCGGGACTCGAACCCAGGACCTCCGGGTGTGCAGCCGTACATGCTAGCCACTACATCACCGAGGCAGTTTGATTATATACATATTACTTATCCTGCTAATATTGTAAATGCGAAAGTTTGTGAAGATGTATGGATGTCTTGTTATCTGGATGTGTAGATGTATGGATGTTTGTTACTCTTTCACGCAAAAACTACTGAATGGATTTAATGAAACTTTACAATAATATAGCTCATGTATCAGAATAATATATAGGTTATTTTTTATCCCGAAAAAAATTATTTTTCGCGTGGGATAGATTTGTTCTTACTTTTCAATGGGCGAACTCGAGCGAAGCAAGAGTGAGCCGCCAGTGAACAATAAAATGCACAAAATTAAAAAAAAAACTACTTAAAGTTATTATTGCCTCCTTTGGAGTGAATATTTTTTAACCCCCGGCGTAAAAAGAGTGTATTTGTGTGACTTTCTGTGGGATTGTAGCGCACAAGCGGATGAACTGATTTCAATTTAGCCTTTTTTACTTGAAAGATACTTCAATACAATTAAATAAATACGTGTTTAGCATTTTTTGAAATTCATCCCATAAGAGAATAAAATAAGGGACGAAATTTTGTATGAAACCTACTTTTTTAGAGTTTTTTTGTAGTTTCAGCGCAAGCGGAGCTGCGGGTTCTGCTAGTATCTTATAAACATTAAATCCTTGAAAGTAATGATGTATTGTCAACTAAAATAAATATTACTAGTAATATAGAACATTCGACAAACGACACATGTGACAAGTGAAATATATATAAATTTCAACTTATATTTGGTATAGGCCATCTGTAACATGCCATTAGTCGAGTGGTGAAACCTCAAGGGTGACGGGTTCAAGCGCGTCACGTGTTGCAAATAGTCTGGCCGAAAGTTTTACCCACACATTTGTCTCTTAACATCGAAACTGTTTTGGATAAACGGATTAAGGAGGCTGTAATTCGATTTATTCAGTGAAAATCAGGGGCGGCTTGTAATGGCTTTCGGTTAAAAACGCTCGATTGAAATTCATTGTGATAGGATTTTGGTACATTTTGTTTGTATACAATATTTTATAGTAGCTAAAAATAAAGCGTTGTACAGTTTCGTGATAATTATATTTGTATTTGGTATTGGGTAAGAGAATCTTGTTATCTCTTAGTAAACAGACAATTTAAATATACAGGTTCACTGTGAGCTTTTATTCGTAAAATTGCTTAAAAATCTATTTTAAAAAACTTTTGAAAATAATATGTAATATTATTATTATAAATAGTTACATTTCATTTTTACATTATAAATTATTTACCTTATAAAAACTAATTATTGACATTCAGAACCTCGTTTTTTGTTGTTTTCGTGTTTTAAAAGTGAATCTTTTACTCTACCAATAAATAATAATTCTTAAATAATAAGACTTATTTATTCGTACCTTTTACATAATTAAAAAGTTTGCTACACTTCATATATTTCAATAAGCATAAGCCATCAATAAATTTTATTTATATCGAAATATACATTATTTTGTACATTTTTTGTCAAAACGAATTTATTACGAAAATAGTTTTAGTAATCATTACACGAAAATCGCTTCAGTAGTAAAAAGTATCAGAAAAGCTCACGTTGAAGCGTATACCATATAACATACGAGAATACCTAATAGCAGCTCAAGGCTTTCCCGCACAGAAAAACAGATTTTATTTTTTGCCTCTCCGAGGCACGCTTTGTCCTTTTTTCGTATCGCTTATATTATATGGGGCGTTTAATTCGATAAAATTCGCGTGGATTCGAATTGGTTTAGGAATACTGGAAAATAAACCGACGTAAAACGCCGTCAGCTATGTATGAATGTCCTCGTTTCCACTCCTTTTGTATATAATATGGCGGCTTCAAACATAATAATCGCTCTTATATCTGGATTTCTGTCCAGTCGGATGTAATTTTGAAATGTCTATAACTGCAGCTGTTTAGCTCGAGGCAGGGCTAGGCGACAAGTTTAAAGTGGGCCTAATATATATATATTTTTTCATTACATCAATGTCGATACCTTGTGTTTCCTACTTTTATGTAAGTACTGCTTAAGAACATGTCCGACTTTATTTAAAGTACTAGCGACTTAAGTTTTTATCATTTTTTATTTAACTTGCTTTGTATGTATGTTTGTTCGGGTCAAATCTTGTAACTGAATTTTAAAGCGGTTATCCTCAACTGATTGAGCTGAAACTTTGCATACACGTTAGTTTGGATGACAATGCATGGTTAGATAAGTGACGTCATTCTAAATCCAATATGGTGGACTCTCAAAGATGGCGGAATATAATTTTTTTATGAAATTTATTTTATGGATATTAAATGAAAGGCTTTGCTGAGAACAATAACAATAAATAACTAAAAAAAAAAACAAAAAAAAAACAACTTTAAATTAAATCAAACCCATCAATTTATTACATCACACAATTTATATGACATAAAAACTTGTTTTTAAAAAGGAATCCATATCTATACTAATATTATAAATATGAAAGTGTGTTTGTTTGCTTATCCTTCTTTCACGTCGAAATGGTGAGATGGATTGGCGTGATTTTTTGTGTAGAGATAGTTGGAGGCCTGGAGAGTGATATATCTAGGCTACTTTTTATAGCGTCAGATTATCTAATTCCTACGGAAAAATACGTTATAATACAATCCAAAAAAATATTTATTATCAGAATAACTTGAAACTTGGTATTAATACTTTTCAATAAAATTAAATAAATACGTGTTTTAGCATTTTTCGAAATTCAATCTATAAGGAGGTAAAATAGGGGATGAAAGTTTATATGAAACTACCTTATTTAGATATTTTTTGTAGTTTTATCGCAAGCGAAGCCGCGCGTTCTGCTAGTAGTTATATATTTATAAAAATAAACAAATGATAGACAATCAATTTATACATGCTTAATTATGTAGCAACGTTCGAGAAGACATGTCAAATCTAGATATTATAAATAAGTAAAGATAAAACATTTCAGTGCCGTTTTCTCCTCTGCTTGTCAACCAATTTTCTTTTATTTTATTTACTAGCGTTTTCCTGCGGCTCCGCCCGCATAGTACATCAATCACCAACATATATACTAAAACCTTCTCCGAAACACGCTGCATCTTATGGTATGAGTATTATTCCGATCGGTTCAGTAGTTATAGCAGTATAACCGAACAAAAAAATCGGCTCTCCATTTATCAGTATAGATTAGCTATTGACAAGCTTGTTATTAAAAAAAACAATATTGATTATTGGGGAATTTCAAATTTAATTTTAAAGTTCTGACACAATAATAGGTATGTTGTGTTAACCGCTTTAATTTAAAGTAAATGATTTTAAAGTACAATATTCTAATATGTACCGTAAAATTGAAATATTTGATGCAAAGTATTGCTTTTGAATAAATAAATGGCAAGATGGCGACCTTTAATTATTGAATTTATGAAATTCTAATATTTCTTTTTTTCCACTATAAGATAACTCTAAGTGGCCTAAAAATAAAAAAAATACCTTCTAGATACATTTTTACTTCGCACGAATTATTTCTAAGCTTTATAGTTATTTTGTTATTATGTTATTCATTAATATACCAAATCATTCCAAACTTATCTATTTTTCTAATATCAATAATTAAATTTGAAGAAATATATATTTACTAGCAACTCACCCTTGCTGCGCTCGGGCTCATCCCTACTCACGTTTTAATGTTTAGTATAAATTTCTTAGAAATGAGATATTTTCCCACAGTTAAATGTATCCTATATGTTAACCCGGATAACCAGCTATCATCACACCAAACATCAAAATCTGCCCAGTGGTTTTCTCGTGATGCCGTTTTCAGACACCTAGACAGACGGACAGACAAAAATTCTATAAACTAAAGATTCGGCCTCTGTATCGACAATAATGAATATTTCAATAAGATTTTCCAAAAAATATTTAATGTACTGATTTGACTCAGAATTTTATTAAGTATATGTATAGATATAAATTATATAACATATCTAACAACATTATATCACAGCTTAGTTAAGAAAAGAAAATAGAACAGAAACTAAGTATACTTCCATCGTGGACATATTATCATTTACTGAAATCGTTTTAAAGATCAATTCCCCCAAAATTGTCCAAGCTATTTTCTCAAGAATGTGAGAACTTTAAAAAGAGGGAACAAGTTCGTTTTCTATCTTTCATCTAATTCAGAGTTTGCGAACTGCTTGTAGTTTTCCAACTGTAAACCTATGCTTTGGATTACCTTTGAAATAAAGTTCTACTGCCGATTTAGTTCTGTATTTGGATCGACGAGACGATTTTGTGTCTATATAAAACTATTTTATATATTTGTTCATTTAAAATCAGGTATAGTACCTGGGTGACCGAGCTTCGCTCGAAATTTTTGGCCAAAAGTACTTTTCTTTTAATTTGGCTTAAATTAAACTAAAAACTTGAATAAATACATAAAAAGAAAAGTAAAAACTTTGTGTCCGACCGGGATTCGAACCTGTGACTGTCAATCTTGCGCCTTAGCTGTTTGACCACGACGCTTATGCCCGAGTGTACCAAATTAGCGACCATATTTTGCGTGAATTAAGGTAAAAGAAAACCGCATAAAAACTCGAAAACACGCGTTTTCCCAGACAGAAGACTAATCTAGCTCGATCTTTCGCCCCCTCGAATACACCCACATACCAAATTTAAGTAAATTAAGTGTAAATAAGTATAAATAAAGAAACGTAGAGAACCAAAAATCAAAATATATTCGCGAAAAAAAGATAGTTTTATTTAAAATGTTAAAAACATTAAATTTTATATTCATAAAATTTACAATATTACTATTTAAATGATAAGACAATATCATACTTGATTTATTTTAATTTTTATGTATAGCTATTAAGGTCAATTCAATTTTTACCTAAAGAGAAAATAACGAATATCTTTCTTTGTCAGGTTTACTTCGTTTACAACAGCTTTATCAAACCATGCAGCCAGGCAGGACAGTTTTCAAAATATCCATAGTAAAACGAATCTACAACGCGTCTGATGCTATGGAGTTCCTGCTGGCCCTAGAACAATTCGACCGATGGAGTAACAAACGGATAGTGTTAGATTGTAACGCGAAAAATGCAAAAAGTATTTTGGTGGAACACGTACGAAAAGTGCAGTTGGGACGCAGGACGTACCACTACATGCTTAGTGGCTTGGTGAGTGCTATTTTACAAGCTTTTATTTAACTTGCAATGTTTGTATGAATGTTTGTTCGAGTTAAAACTTGCAACTGAATTTTGGAGCAGTTATCCTCAACTAATTGAGCTGAAATGTTGTTTACATGACGTATAGTTTAGATGAATAATGATAGAACTTTAAATTTAATTAAACCTATTTATTACATAATTTATATGTTATGAAAGCTTGTTATTAAAAATGTTTTTTTAATATTAATTTATTATTTCAACCGATTTCCAAAAAGGAGTAGGTTATCTTTGAGTGTTTTGTACTTGTGTCCAATTTATATTTTATAGTACAGGAAACTAAACTTAAAAATAACTTAATCGTAATTATTACAACTTTAAGGATGGATATTTTTCACCCTATATAGTTTTTTTCTTAACTTACATGGGGTAATAAAAGATACACATGTAGGATATCTTAGAAAAAGCCAGCATCATGTTTCAAAATTTATATATTTTAACTAGATTTAGTAACATTTATTCTCAACAATTTCTCAATTTTTTGCTCAAGTTAAAAATCACGGATAGCATTCACCCATGTCAATCCTCTCCTTTGTTTATTTATTCTTTCTAGTTTTTATAGTATTTTTATTATTATTTTTCGGCCTGACCATTCTCTTTTTTTCTCTCTGGTTTATAAAGGTATACTAATTTGTGCGTACGCATCGTCAGTGTGGCCAACATAATCAACTGATAACTGTTTTATAATATAAGCTCAGTTTAGTTAAACGTAATTGTAAATTTAAAAAAATGAAATTGAACTAGTTAAGATTTTTTTTTTTAATTATAATAATAACACCACACGAATGTGTTTCTACTAAATACCAATTTAGATTGTCCCAATTAAATTCTATTTTTATGAAATAAAAAATATCTGTAAAGTCAACAGCAAAAAAAGCTCGTGAAACATATTTCAATTAAGCTTAGCAAAACATAACAGAAATCAAAGTACCATTTTGTTAAATATTTTAAAATGTAAATGATTTTTAACAGAGGGGCTTTAATTAAAACCTTTGTTTTAATATGACCTACCTCATTCATTATGCTATCTCTATTTAGTATATAGAGATTAAAAATTACTTTCAATACACTTAAATTTATTACGTAAACTCGACTCGCGACTCGCGATTAGCCCTCGCTTCGCTCGGGTACGCCCTTAGAGCGATTCTTTAAGTTGATGTAATTTTTTTCATTTATGAATCAATTGAAATAAAACATAATAAATAATAACTTAGGTTTACCATAATACATTAGTGAAAAACGCACTCAGATCATTTAAGCCATTTCCGAGATTAGCGCGCACAAACGCACAGATAAAAATTCTAAAAATCATTGTTTTGGGTTCTAGTGAGTTAATAAAGGCCCCCAATTATAGTTTTCTCTAATATCTTCCATGTACGTACAGTGATCAGCTACACTTTTATTATAAGTATAGATAAATGTATATTATTTTGAAATGCCTCAGTGGTGTAGTGGTTAGCATGTACGGCTGCACACCCGGACGTCCTGAGTTCGAGTCCCGGGTCGCATCAACTTTAGTTATTGAGTCTTTCTATATAGTTAGCCTCAGTAATAGCCCGGAGTTAGGAAGTTGGCGGTGTTTCACCCCCGTGCCTCGGAGAGCACGTAAAGCCGTCGGTGCTGCGCCTTAACTCTCACTGGTCATGTCGAGTAGTCGTCCCACCAGAGTATGAGACAGGAATAGAGAGTGCACGTTGTGTCTGCGCGTACACTTGTGCACTATAATATCTCCTGCGCAGTTGACTAGTCTCAATGAGATTGGCCGCCGTGGCCGGAGTCGGTCAGGAGAACATCATCATCATCATTTTGAAGTGTAAAAATATGCTCTATTCGCCTGCGTAAAACCATCTATTAGGTTTATTAATGTGGAGAAAATATTAATACCCTACTGTTTGTATTTAGTATACTCGTATTTATATTACTTTAGAAATAATCTCTTTTTTCAATCTGTTGTTTCCTATAGCCGTCATTCGGTTCCATAATGAGTCAAGCTCCCAAGTTATATAATTATAGCTATATTATTAATATCGAGTAATTAATATCGAATATCGGTATATCGAAACTTAATCCAATCAGACAGGCCCAATTATTATTAAAAAAAAAAACTAACAGAAGCTTGTAAAAAGTATTTTTTTTTCTTATTTCGGAAGAGAATTTAAAAAAGCTATACAATATGGATAGCCATGGTAGTCGAGTCACGTCTTGGCTGGAACTTAGAGCATTCCCATTTACAGGTTATGGACGACCATTGGGAGAATGAGGTAACGGAGTATGGCGCGGTCAACATAACTGGGTTCCGTATAGTGGATCATTCGCGCAGGACTGTACGGGATTTCATGGAAAATCTAAAGAGAATGGATCCGAGGTTCAAAGGAACTATTTCGGTGAGTGTAGAAATATTTCCATATAGATCTTTCTCTCAAATATTTGTTAGAATGCTGTAGAAATTGTACTAGATGTTTTATGTATTTTATTGTAAGTTTAATGATTAGATTAGAAAAAGTCCTATGTATATATATATATATATATATATATATATTATATATATATATGTCGTGTTATCCATATACTACGAACATCATCTTTGGTGGTTACTCATCTTGTGGGCGTTATCAGGGCTCAAATAATAAAGTATTCAGTGCTCAATACACAATTTAATCAGGGAAGTCACAATGTTATAAACTTGAAACGGTAATTCTAATGATTTAGAGCTAGCGGGTTCACAGTCACCGATCATCGACTTCCAACTACAATATCAAACATAACTCTCTATAACACGATCAACCAACGTTACTAAGCCACGTATCTCCAAAGAATGTCGTGATGGCGTCTCGACCCCGCTCGAGACTAAATCTCTGCTCTAAATTCAAAATCAAAGCAATAAAAAGTAAATTAATGAACATAGTGACTTTAAACAATAATAAGGTTTCATAGCAGAAAATGGTAACTAAATCCTCCTCCGTCTTATATATATATTATATACTAGCGACTCACCCTCACTCCACTCATGTTCGTCTCTAATTGTATTTTAACGTTTAGTATAGATTTCTCAGAGATAAGATATTTTCTCGCAGTCAAAAGTAGCCGTAAATAGGAATATGCCTCAATACTTTAAAAATATACTATATTATGTGCACACTTTGGCTTCTACCAATTGGAGAATGGTGTTTCTAACATATTATTATTGTAATGTAATATTGAAATGACTGAAAACACACGTTAGTATTAAAATAACACTTGATATAATGACTACTTAAGTGAAATTAACTAAAGAATATATTGTCTGCTACGAAATGTACTTAATTTATAAATAGCTGCTCTAGAAAAGCATAAACAGATCAATCCCACGGCAACCGCTAATTTTTCGCAATAATCTGTTGTTTGACCGGCAACATCAACATGCCAAAATTTACTAAATTGGGTGCATAAGTTGTTGTACTAAGCTGTATAAGCTACTATTGTTTTTTAACTATCCCACGGGAACTCTTTAATTTTCCGGGATGAAAAGTATTTAAAATGTTGACAGGGGATATAAGGTATATCCATGTATATCCATGCAAAATTTCATTTAAATCGGTCCAACAGTTTTGGAGATTAGCCCGTACAAATAGACAGACAAAGAAATGAAAAATTTGAAAAAAAAACTGGATTGTTCTATTTCTCTTCTTACATCCACCTGACTCGGTTTTAAGCATTTTTTTTCTAAGTACAGATATTTTACCTCTACGGTTTTATTATATCTATACACTAGCGACTGACCTTCGCTTCGCTTGGGTTCGTCCTAAATGCGATTCAACGGTTAGTATGGAATAGATAAACTATATATGTTTATATACAAATATATGTACATAGGTATGATGAGTTATTGTGGGTTTTATTATAACACGTTTCTTAATTTTTCTTTTTGTAAGAAACTTCTACAAAGTATTAGAAAAATTAATAAAATTAAGTTATGGCGTAACTAAGGGAAATAGGGATTCATTTTTATATATATATAGATGATTATTTGTTATGATCAAAAATTGATAAGATTTATTATAATTTACAAACAAACGTAACTTAAAATAGCCATGATAATATCAATCTTTCTTTATGGTGACGCCGTTACGTATCAATTACAAACCTACGCGACTTATAGCCTGCAGAGAATGGATTCGAACTTCAACGAAATGTTTCAGAAACTTCGAGAACATTTTTCCTGGCATTTTGCAGATTTATGATCATTGGGAAAACGGACTAACGGAGTAAAGAGCGGTCAATATTACCGAGTTTCACATAGCATTACATCGTACATACATATCGTCCTATGGGAACATATTTGCAACTAGCTCCTGGCATGCTCTAACATATTTCCTTATAATCTGCTTTACCAACGGCCTTAGAAGAAAATATTATATTTTTTCTTTAGATCTCAAGCCTGAGTTCTGTGAAAACTCTACGAATAAAAATTGTAATTACTTTTTATTGCAAAGTCTTGAAAGTTGTTTGATTTAAAATGCTTATAAGTTATATGAGATAGTGTACCAATATTTCCATCTTATAATTATATTTTGAAAGGAATTTATAAACAATATTTATTATTTTACTTATATTACGCTCAATTATCCAATTAACACATTTAGTTTCATGTAAAGCTACGAGGCTTGTGTTACGAATACCAGATAGTTGATACACTACTCATTTATAAAAATTTTCTAATGACGTGACAGTACAAAAATTTTGCGCATGCCATTTATGCTTGTATTATTAGGAAAAGCGTGTTAATACGTTCAAAACATTTTGGTGTTAAATTTATATTTCTTATTATAAAACCTCGTTAAGAGTTTTTTTGTGCAAAAATTGCATGAATCTTTTACCACCATAATGCATTTGACAAATTTGTATAGATTCAGGTCACGTCACAATTTTTTTAGGTCATTTTTATAGAGTAACTTAAACTTTTAATTACCCAAAACTTGGTTATTTAAAATTTTCTTAAGACTTAATTCTACGTAACCTTAATTTTTATTTAGAAACTAGCAACTCACCCTCGCTCCGCTCGGGTTCGTCGTTGGTATCTGGATACGTTTTAACGATTAATATATATATTTCTCAGAGATGAGATATTATCCCGCAGTAAAATGTATCCGATAATATGTTGACCCGGATAACCAGCTATCATCATACCAAATTTCGTAACAACCTGTCCAGTGGTTTTCTAGTTATGCGTCAGACAGACAGACAAAAATTCTAAAAACTATAGATTCGGCCACTGTGTCAATAATAGTTATTTCAGTAAGATTTCCCAAAAAATAATTTATGCATAGATAATGAATGACATAGGCTACATTGACATTGTATTACTAAAATTTTTTCTTTATAAGTTCTTGAATAATTTCTGTGGTGACAAAAACAATCGAAATGAACGCTTCTTTGTGCCGGGCAGATGTGTATTAAGTAAAAATCTCTCTAAAGCCGTGCAATTAGCATTCAAAGCAAACGAGTTCATTAGAGCCATACCATGGGTTTAATTTCTTTATCAATAGGATGACAATTTGATAGTTTATTTTGTTAGTGGTTCAAATTCATGAAGTATTACGTAATATATTTTGATATTTAGATTATATAAATAGTTTTAATAATAAGTTACAAAGCCGCAAGCTGAAGCCGTGGTTAATGAAATTGGAGGCCTTCTTTATATCCAATGACAGTTTTTATACACAACTTATTATATGAATAAAACAATGAAATAATGATAGGTACTAAATAATGAAATATTACAAATAGTATAAATACTGTATCTGTGAGTACGTCTGTCGCTCTGGATACGGCTGGACAAATTTGAATGAAGTTTTGTATATAAATAGATTATAACCTGGAGTAACATATGGCAGTCAGGAACGCACTCGAGCGAAGTGAGAGTAATTTGCTTGTTTTAACATATTTCTATTTTGTACAAAAGTTTAAAAATTCGATAAAATCGTGTACAAGCAGTAAAGATACGCAAGGGGTTTTAAAAGATTTCCTTCAGGCAAGGACCACAGTGCCATGATGTTTTCATGGTGACATAAGCTGAAACCGACCTAATTTCTCAAGAATTAAAGTTTAAAATACATGAAAATATTTTTTTAAATATTTCTCTTTACAAAATGAACTTTATGCTATAGAATATAAGGAGTTGAAACACAAAGTCTTTGCTGAAGTGGCCTGCGCGATGCGGTAACTTGACACGACAAAACACACTTGCTACATTAATTGGATGTCTTTGATAATAAACGCATACGACGAACTCTATATCGTAGGTGTGCTATAAAAAGATTTATCACACAATCGTTTTTATAACTATTTTTGATCTAATACAGAAAGTTGGGCTAAGATTACTAACATTCGATTTACAGATGAGTAGTAAATTACCCTTCCTTCGTTCAGTCCCTAAGTGAATAATAGTAGCCTATGTGTTGATAGTCCTGGTTATAGTCTCTTTGGTATTAGCGTTAGCACAGGTATTAGTGGTAGACCAGTGAGGCAGTGGTAGTCCAATGGTAACACGTTTGCTTGGGAAACAGTGTGAAGCGGGTTCAAATCCCGGGTCTCACACCTCTGTTATATTCATGTGCGAATCATTTCCAACGTGATTACCACTTGTCTTACGGTTAAAGAAAAGATCATGAGGAAACCTGTATGTTTGTGAGAACCTAGCAAGTTTTGGAAAGACATGAGAAGTCCGCCAACCCACACTTGGCCAGCGTAGTGGACTATGTCCTGACGCCCTCGTATTGGAAGGCACGTACGAGTGGAACGTTTAAAAGGGTTTAATATTTACATACTCTTATCCCAAACTTACCATGTCAAGGGCCATAAGTCTACCGAAATTTTTTGGGTATTTAATAAGTCAAGATACAATTAAGAAAGCTTTATTTTGTTAAAAATATTTTGTTTAGGTAGAAATGTTCTATGGCTATGACAAAGTTGAGAGAAAAAGTAATTGTATAGAAGAACATAAATTTAATGTGAAACGGATGTATAATAAAACTCTAACAGCAGGCGCTTCGTTAAAAGATGAAGACACTCCGACTTCCGAGCCTAATAAATATCAATGCAACTAAGAAATAATATTTATTTATCATCCATTTTCTAATCGACTTTATTGGTGATCTTCTTTTAAAACGGTAAAAATAACTGGAGTATAAATAGATATCGTCACTACCCTTTATAAGTTTTATTTAAAGAATTTACTGAAAATAATGCTCCTGTTCTTACTATTATTACAACTATGTTGTTGAGTAACAAAAACAAGTCTATCCCACGGGGACCTTTTATTTTTCCGGAATAAAAAGTAGCCTATGTGCTTTTTCAGACTATAATTTATGTCTCTACCAAAATTCATTTAGATCCGTTTAGTCATTCTGACCTGGTTGAGTAAGAAACATCCATCCAAACATTTTAACATCTAAATTTTCACTACGTGTTTTAAAACAATCAATTAGTTGATAAAGGGCCACGACCATTCTTCCGACATAGTTTGTACCACAACAAACAAAAAACTACGATATTAATCAAGATTCTCGAGTTTCTACTGCGCTGGGCTAATAGATTTACAAATATGTCTCAACCGGGAATAGAATCAAAAACTGTAATATTGGCATTTGGCAGTACCACTAAGTGTTTTTTTTACAAAATCATCCTATTTGCCTTAAAATTATTGTAATTCCACTAACGCCACTTACATTTTAGTTAGCAATTGTTATTCACTTGGTAAAGTCTGGCTGTTATATCAATGTTATGATAGCACTAAAGCCGCGGAATTCATTAACGTCTTATTTATTTCGTTGCCGCAAACCAACCATGCTCTATCAGGTTTGAAAATTGTTGAAAATTTTATTTGAAAGAAATAAAAATATGACATAATAATAAAGTACTTTTTAGATTAAAACTGGAGACTCACCTTTGCTCCTCTTGCGTTCGTGCGTAGTTACTTTTAATGTTTGGTATAGATTTCTCAAAGATGAGATATTTTCCCGCAGTAAAGAGTATCCTATATGAAGACCCGGATAACCAGCTATAATATAATAATATAATGTTATTATATGACAACTTTATTATATGATACTTTTTGCTGCGGGAATACCCTCGCTCCGCTCGGCTGCATCCCTAGTTAACAAATATAAAACTACATACTCGTATAGGTATACGATATACAAAAAGGTAAAATTAGGTAAAATCACATTTTATGCTGAATAATCTATATTAATGAATCTATATTAATAACTGCACCAAATTGGATATTTTTTTGTTTGTTATTATCAGAACAAGCTTTGCATAGAAGAAAATTAAAAGAACACTTTTTTTATTCAAATATTATTTTTTTAAATCTCATGATATGAAATTGAATGGGTAAAATAGTTTTTATCCAGGAAAAAAACCCTTAAGAGGGTGAGAATGACGATGAAAGTTTGTATGGGGAAGCAAGCTTGGATGAAGCCAGCTAGATGAACCCGAGCGAAGCAAGGTTGAGTCGCTAGTATATAATAAAACAAAACGAAGCATTTAAAATAAAACTGATATAATAAATGGTTACAACCCGCTTTGTGATTAATCTATTTCAGGCTACAAATAATCATCATAAAATTTATATAAGAGCATAAAGACATTTTCCGTCGAACAATAGAAGACATTGTGAGTGCATTTAGAGCTTTTCTAACTTCTCTAATGCACTATAGGTACTGAAATACTCGTAGTGTTGTGGCTTTACAATTGCTCAGTTAGAAATAAAAATACTTTTTACCCGACTGCGGTGAAGCCCAAGAAGGGTTATGAGTTAGTTTATGATTTACTTTACATAGAAATATTTAGAAATCTGAAGCGTGGCCTGATCCCTTGACATTCTTAAATTCGAGGGAGACCCGTGTCCAGCAGTGGGACGTTGTTTAAAAAGGGCTGAATGAGATGAGATGATAAAATGTCAGCAAACGAGTTTCATCAGGTCATATAAAGTATGTGATTTAAAAGTCCTTTTAAATCATAATAAGTAGACGATTAAAAATTTCCGATTTATATGATATATATATATATATATATATATATATATATATAGGGTTATTTTTACTTGCTTATTCTATACTTGCTCTTGTGTTATCACAGTGTTATTATAACAAATTGTAAAGCAAAACAAGATATACAAACTGGGTAATTTTGAATAGAACTCCTGCTGGTGTTTGCAATCGCTATTCAATATTAAGACCTATATACGAGTGAGGTATGATGAGTTTTACATCCCTTATACACTTGAGAAATGCTTGATTCATCCCCCTTTTCATTCCTTTAGGGGATGGTTTCCGAGATAAAAACTATCCACTGTCTTTCTCAGGGTCTCAAATAATCTTCGTATATATTCGTACATATACAAACGTTATCCATTACAAACAAACAAACATACAAAAACACATATTTTTCCTCTTCATAATATTATTAGTATAGCAAAGAGCGTAAATTAATTCAATATTTTTTTTTCTTTGGCTAGAGACCATTTTTTAACGAATATTTATGGTTGTGTTATCCCCCTTCATTTTTAAATTCATTAAACAAATTTAAGTTTCCTAAGCTTTACGTTGACTCTCAGGTCTGGTGACTAACGCTTGCCTGAAATGGACTGTGAACACCAAAATTATACGAAATAATAATATTAGGTGATAACTCTACACACTCACAGCTACCACTAACTTTCTCTACGCCAGTCCTCCGTGAAACAACATCGGCGCATGATCATATTATACTTAGAGCATGGCTTTTAAATCAAAATATTTGTTACAAACAAGACTTAAAACACAACATTCACTCAAGTAGAGGTAATTGGTCTTAATTGAAAATTAACAATAATTTTCATATTAAACTATTCTAAAATATATTCCCACGAGGCTAATGAAAAATGTAAGCTAACGAAATACTCTCGTGATCTTATAATTCTATATTAATTATTCATTGTTTAATAGCATTAAGAGCAATTTTAGGCTTAGTTGAGACGCTTCATAGTATTAATATCTATATAAACTATACATAGTATAAAACGTCGTTCCCGTTGTTTGTACGCTTAGATCTTTTAAACTACGCAACGGATTTTGATACAATTTTCAGCAATAGCTAGAGTGATTCAAGTGGAAGGTTTAGATGTATAATAGATGCATATTATATTCATATTAATCGTTAAAACGTACCTAGAGACAAACCCGAACGAAGCGAGTTCCTACTATATTCATAAAAATCATTTGCTGGCTGGAATGATTTGAATAATTCCTTTTTTGTTTTGTTGAGGGTATGTTACGGGTGGTCTAAGTATAAAAAAAATAGGAAATCCTAAAAAAAGGCTGGAGAATCGAAAAATTCTGAACTGTGTATTTTATATGGGAATAACTACTTCGGATTACTATAGTGGCGGATTTACCATGTACAAAAATGAGTCAAGTTTGGTACAGAAAATATATATATAATATAATATATTATACTCGTAGACTATCTATTATATACTAACCGTTAAAAAGTACCTAGGAACGAATGAGCGAAGCGAGGGTGAGTCGCTTTTTTTTTATAAATTGAGCGCAATTTTATTCTTAAAATGTATGTTTATGGCATGTGAGGAGGAGGTTTATTAAAAAAAATCATGATTATTAATTCCCAATTAGCGATCTTATAATATAGACAAAAACAACGCTAGAATCACTTGCTTCCTTTTAATCCTGTTAAGAAATAATAGTTGTTACAGATAGCCTACCCACAAAACAACAAAATGAATTCAAAAAAAAACCGCGAAAAAATCCGAAAAGATAATTTTATTTAAAATATTTCTTATATTTCTACCGCACATACATAGCGTTCAATACAACACGAACTGATGAACATAAAATATGGTAAGCGGAAAATGCCTATCCATATAAAAAAAACGCCTCGCAATCCGGGTGTATTTATAAATCTCTTTTATTACACAGTATCAACAAAATTTTACGACAAACCCGGGGTATAACATAAAGTGAGCCCCGAGGTGGTAAATATAGCTCCCGAAGAAAATTTCAACGTGAAGTATAATACATTTATGTAGATTTCACTAACTTACGTACACTCTAATGAAACCGTAAGTGGGTACCCCGAATAAATTATTACTTGCGTTATGACATCTATGTTCAGATCGTTTCGGCTAAGTATAGAGATTTGTTTCATAGATTACGGTTTAATGCTTTCATGATGAATAATGACAGTTTTTATAGCTGTAATAAAAACTTTTTGTGTTTTGTACTATTTTGGATGTATAACAAACCAATAGTGGTTATTTTTATCGACGCAACCCTTTTTGCCTACAACTATAAAATATGTAACTCAACAATAATAACACTTGCGTGTATTATATTTATAACTAGCGACACACCCTCGCTTCGCTCGGGTTCGTCAATAGGTTTATTTCCCATACAAAATGTCTTCTCTATTTTCACCGCCTTAAGGGATGATTTCCGACATAAAAAGTATCCTATGTCCTTCCCAGGGTCTCAAACTATCTTCTTACCAAATTTCATCTAAATCGGTTTAGTAGATCCAGAGATTACCCCCTACAACGTCACAAACTCTCAATTCACAAACTTTACCTCTTTATTATATTAATATAGATTTAAAGCAGAGTCAACGGTATTATTTAGGTACTTTATTAGATAATATAAATTACTATTAAAATTAATATGATTAAATTTCTTATGTCATTGCATTTGCGTCTCTTGGAAAAAAAAATAACAAGTCTGTTGATTTAACTAGCGATGCATAAGTAAGAAGGAAAGACAGAAACACACTAAGTACCCTAATGGAAGATATAGTACTCGTAAAATGCAAGATGAAGTACAGATACTAATGGAACTGTTGGGCTTACGTTATAATATGACATCCAATGCTTTTAGAAACTGTTTCCTTACTTACTATATACCAAAACAGTGTTCAATTCCAGTTGAATTTTATGTTCGTTATATATGTATGTATGTACAATAATTTTATACTCTTATAGTTAGAAAAGAGCTGGATTTTTACAAGGGTAGAACAACAAATTTCGTTACAGGCCCGAATGTCGCTAATGTCCACGGAGTGCAGGTGCTAATGGATGCCTCGGGTCACCTCGAGGAAAATCCCATTGTTTTTAAAGACACTTCGTATATTTGCTCTTTTTCTCCTTAACTTACATATAGTGTTTTGTAATAAAACTTTAATACTACTTAAGATAAAATTTTCACTTCTTTGCTACTTATTTAATTGAAAACCATTTTAATTGAAAAAATAAATAATTAATTATTTACTACTAGCGGCTGACCCTCGATTCGCTCGGGGTCACCTCTAGAAATACAAAAACAAATCTATCCCACAGGGATCGTACAGTTTTCCGAGATAAAAGTAGCCTATGTGTTATTCTAATGTGTGAGCTATATTATTGTCCATATTGACTTGTCAACATCCATTTTGTAGTTTTTGGGTAAAAGAGTAACAAACATCCATACATCTATGTATATAATATTATATAGCAAGATAACAGGCACGTGTGTATGTATGTTTGTTGCTGTAACTCAGTCACTAGATTACAAAACAAAAAGAAAATTTTAATTTACAAATTTGACATTAAATATAGATTTCCAAGAATGTTTTTCTACCAATATTGTTTTATAAACACATTCCCTTAATTTTATATATTACTAGCATTGCCCGCGGCTCCGCCCGCGTTCAGATGACCAAAAACCAAATTCTTAAGTTTTACATATTAGTATACTCTTAAAATGCAGTTTTTGTATTTTTTCTCAGAAATGAGATATTTTCCCGCGGTAAAAAGTATTCTATATTTTGACCCGGAGAACCAGCTATCACCATACCAAATTTCATTAAAATCCCTAGAGTGGTTTTTCTGTGATGCGGTAATAGACAGACAGACAGACAAAAATTCTAAAAACTATAGATTCGGCCTCTGTATCGATAATAATGTTTATTTCAATAAGATTTTCCAAAAAATATTTAATGTACAGATTCGACTTAGTTACAATTTTATTATATATATATAGACAGAAACATTTATATTTTGACGTTACGTTAAATTAAATATTTTCCTAACAGGCTCAAACTGCGCTAATGTACGACGGCGTACAAGTACTAATGGACGCTTTGGGTCGGCTGTGGAAGAAGAAACCTGATGCTTTTAGAAGTGCTCTTAGAAGAGCCGCAGCCCTCGCTAATTCGACTAAAGTCATTGATTGTAACCCGGGTAAAAGTTGGGTTGTGCCATTTGAACATGGGGATAAGATATCCAGATTGATTAAAAAGGTATACTTTATGGTAAAGTAAAATAGTTTTTGTTTTATGTATTTATATTTGTAATATATTATAATAAATTATAGTAGTAGCTACGTTAGCAAACTGAATCTATAATATCACTCAAGCCTTGTAGCTTTTTGTATATATATTTTTATAATTGAGAATCATTAACTAATGCTAAATATATTTATGCTGTTTATATATTTTTATGATTACTATTATTATAAAGGTAGTAATAATAAACTAATATTAAAGTTTTTCTGTACCCATTCGCATAACTTACACAAAGGGTCTTTGGTACTCTATAAAAAGTGATTTCCGATCGTACTTTCTAACTTTGTAACATTACTAAGGACATCTGTTCATACCACCTTTATTTTATGTGCCTCTCGTACTAAATCAACACTCGATATATAAGTTTTATTGCAGGAAATTGGTGTAAAACTACTCCCGTAATAATGATTTTGTTTTAAAAGTAATTATTTATTCAAGTAAGATGAAATGTTTGATATTTTTAAATAAAATTATTTAAAGGTTTTTGTTGAATTATATTTCATATTATATAATTTAACATCTATATTTTTGAGGTTCACTAGAAATATAAAGTCAGTTAAGCATCATAGTAGTCATACTAGCGAGATTAGGTGATTTTTTTAAATTGATATAACTTTTTTATTTATGAACGGATTGAAATAAAGTAAATACTAAACGTTAAGTGAAGCTCACCACAATACGTAAGTGAAAAGTTCACCTAAATCGGTCAAGCCGTTTTTGAGTTTAGCGCGCACAAACGCACAAACAAATACACAAAATTCTAAAAATCAATTTTTAGGTCCTATTCCGTTTATAAAGATACTCAATAATAGTTTTTTTCTAATATCTTCCATGTACAGACAGCAATCAATTATACTTTTATTATATGTATTATGTATATATTTAAATACCACTTACTTGTACGTTTATCTAGTCTTAGTCTCAGTATAACTTAATAATTTGGCTATTAATTAAAGTGATTGAAACGCTACCATAATCAGGATTGAAAATTTGATGAAAACAAAGAATTAACTACTTAAATGTGTGACCATATCAATTTCACTACATTTTTTTACCAGCGATTTATAAAAATGTAAGAGATATAACTTAAACAATAGTGCTATTGCAAGCATTATTTCGAAATTCTCATTAGTAAAAAAACTAAATATGTAACAATATTTTTTTTCCACTATATTTTATTTCTATATGATATATATTTGTTTATATACGTTTTTAGACTGATATCGAGGGTCTTACGGGTAATATTTCTTTCAATGAAGAAGGACATCGATGTAATTTTACTCTGCATGTTGTAGAGATGACTGTTCAAAGTGCCATGATGAAGGTAAGTGAAATTTTTAATATAATAAATGAATAATAATTTTTTTAAAAAGTGTAAAGGTTCGTCTAGGTTATAAATTTTAGATAATATTTACAAAATTATTTGTAATATTATGTACATATGTATTAAAAGTTACATATGTGTAGTGTAACAATTATCTGGTATCGATAACACAGGCCTCGTAGCTTACCATGGAACTAGATGTTGATGTGTGGTAATGTCCCAATATATTTATTTATTATTTATTATAATATTTTTAACTGCCTCGGTGGTGTAGTGGCTAGCATATACAGCTGCACATCCGTATGTCCTGGGTTCGAGTCCCGGGTCGGGCCAAATTTAGTTATTGAGTATTTCTGCATAGTAAGCCTCAGTAACAGCCCGGAGTTGGAAAGTTGGCGGTGTTTCACCCCCATGCATCGGAGAACACGTAAAGTGTCGGTCCTGCGCCTTAACTCTCACTGGTCGTGTCGAACAGACGTCCCACCGGAGTATAAGAGTGACAGGAATAGAGAGTGCACGTTGTGTCTGCGCGTACACTTGTGCACTATAATATCTCCTGCGCAGTTGGCTAGTCTCAATGAGATTGGCTGCCGTAGCCGGAATCGGTCAGGAGAACGTCATCTTCATTATCATTATAATGTAAAAAAAATTTTTTGACCCAATTTTTACTCCCTTAAGGGATGATTTCCGGGATAAAAATGTCCTATGTTCTTCCCAGGGTCTCAAACTATCTTCTTACCAAATTTTCTTCTAAATCGGTTGTGTAGTTTCGGAGCTTATCCGGTACAAACAAATAAACAAACAAAATCTTTCCTCTTTATAATATTAGTATAAGTATACACTAAAGAAACAGTGTGAAATATCACTAAGATTATTAACTTTAGTTTATATTATACCTTTTTTTTGCGCTGCACTTGGTATAATAAAATCAGATATACTTTTCCTTTGACCTGTTTCCTTACACCGTCTTCAATTATTGTTGCTCTGAAACTACACGAGCATGCCTTCCCTCACTTCCTATACCACATTCGTTCAAACCTGCCGTTTTAAACACCTTTAAAAGTTTCTCTGTACAGCATTCAAAGAGATCGCATTTCTATTTCATTCGCCTTATATCATATAACATGTTCCTAACTGTACCTTATTGATCTAGTAATCGGTATGAATGGCTACAGATCTGCAGGTCCTAGGTTCGTTTTTCAGGGTGGACTAAATTTAATTCTTGGATTTTCTTGTCAGTAAATCCTCAGTAACATTCTGGAGTGGAAAAGTTTGCGGTGTGCCCCTCGGCACATAAAGTTAGTGGTAATCCTGCACCTGATCTCTTACCAGTCGAGTCGTCTCAAATTAACGTCTCGGAGTTTGAGAGTGAACGGATTAGAAAGTGCATTTAACACGCACTATAATATTATGTAATACTAACGACTCACCCTCGCTTTGCTCGTGATCGTTCCTAGTTTCGTTAATGTTTAGTATAGATGAGATATTTTCCCACTGTAAAAAGTACTCTATATCTCTGTCGACTCGGATAATCGCTATCATCACACCAAATTTCATCAAAATCTATCCAGTGGTTTTCTCGTGATGCGTTGCCAGACAGAGAGACAGACAAAAATTGTAAAAACTGTAGATTCGGCCTCTGTATCGACAATAATGACTATCTCAATAAGATTTTGCAAAAAATATACAAATTCGAAAACACACTTTTTAAAACACTAACTTTAGCAGTATAATATCTCCTGCCATAGTGAGATTAACACACGCACACACATCCTATACGTTATATATATATATATATATATATATATATATATATATATATCATACTTATTTTACGATATCCACGTTTCAACGCCGTATAATGAAGTTAGTTATGAGTTTATTAAAGTAAATCCTGTATAATAAGCTTACAATATTCTAACTCTGCACTTAAAGTAAATAACTTTTGGCATCACTTAGAGGCACCTTTCGTGAAGACTAATTTCCACTTCATTTCACAACTTGCTACAACTAAGTAATGATTTCTCGAAGTCCATAAATCAATGTTTCAAAGTGAGTCTAGGTGTAGTAAGATCGATGTGGAATTTGTAATCGTAAAGGAAAATATTTTCAATAAATCTCTTTTTAATATATATTTATACTCGCATACCTGCGATCGAGTTTCACGTATACATATACTAAAATTCTGAGTCGTATACAGATTCGACTATGACGTACGTCGACGGGGCATCCTAATATACATTAAATATTTATTATTGAAACCTGTTTAGCCGTTTTCGAGTGATGTAAAGACAAAACGCTTAAACCAACTTATCGAATGGGTATCTTAAACAGAAGTACTCATACCGGATGTGAGTCTTTTAAGTATTTTTTACGCAAAAGTTTGGCAAGCTTTTTGATTACTTTTTAACCGATTTCCAAAAAGAAGGAGGTTAAATGTTCGACCCGTATTTCTTTAATAATAGTATTATATGATCTGTGATAATAGATGAATCAGAGTTTCCATATAAACAAGAAAATATTTCATTCTAAATGGTAGTGTAATTATTTCTAAAGTGATTCTGAAGTCAATATAAAATATCGAATAAAATATAAAAATAACTAGCGGCTCACTCTTGTTTCGCTCGGGTTTGCCTCTAGAAAAACACCAAAAACACAAACTTATCCCACAGAAATTGTACATTTTTCCGGTATAAATAGTACTGTTTTAAGTAAGATAATCCATCTGTGTCCCAAACTTCATCCAGATCCGTTCAGCCGTTCTGGCGTGATTGAGTGACGAACATTCAAACATCTAAACTTTCACATTTATAATATTAAGTAAGTATTAGTAAGATTATACATAATGTACAATATCTTATAATATATATATATATATATATATATATATATATATATATATATATATCTGTATACATATAATATTAATATTATTCAAAGAGTCAAAATAATTTAGTTTTAACCATTAAAGATTGTTGCATAAGAAAATACGCAAAGGAAATATCAACTATATTCATTACGTTTGATATTAGATTTTATAAAAATATTTTAAGTGTTGAATAAGTTAGTATAGGATAATATATTTTTCATCACATACTTTTAGTTTCCTAATTTAGTAATAAAGCTGTGTAAAAGAACTAAAATGTCTAAAAATCATAGTGTATATACTAAAGAAAATATTTATGATATAAGTCTCACTTTGTAGTGCGTGCCAGCGGTCCCGGGTTCGATCCCGCTGGGGTCATTCATTTGTGTGATGAGCACGAATGTTTGTACTCCATATATAGGTGTTTATATTCATAATATGTATTTATTTAAAGTTATATATTATGTGTAGTGTATCGACTATCTGGTATCCATAACATAAGCCTCGTTGCTTTGGAACTAGATGGCGCTGTGCGTTAATGTCCCAACATTTATTCATTATTATCTTCTCATAAGTTATTAAACTAACTTATTAAACACGAAAACTTACATTATTTCCAAGGGATGTTTAGATATTTTATCCAGCACTTTACCATTAAACTAGGTTTGCAAAAATCTTCAACTTCAAAACCAATGAAATACAATTATTCGATTAACCACACGATAAATAGCTTTTATAGCTTTAATCTTATCTAAAACAATTTTTTACATCTTAAATTCCTTATAAATTTTGATAGACAGTTGTTTCTAGCATAGCTGTAGAAACACATTATCTAACAAAGCCCATCATCACAACTATTATTTTCTAATGATCCAACATACGTTTCATTAGTATAGAATTTCTCATCTATCTGATCGTATTATCAAAATCAATTAGAATTAACAACCCCTTTTGGATACTCAATATCTAGCCTCGTATAACTCGATAGTACTAATTTCACAGACATCATTAATGTAAGACATCAAAGTTTGACTCCGGAGATTGCGAGCATCCAGGCTTTCAGATCTTGGACAAGACTCATCAATTTTAAAGGATATATACCTTAGCTTTATCAGGGCTGCTCAGAACTTCGATCACAGTATCAAAGTTTGCATACAGTAAATTGGGAATTTCCATAGAATTTATGTTATGATGTGTGCAGTCTTCAAATAAATCATAAATGATAGAAAACTGATATATATTTTAACGGAGATCTTTATATAATATACCATTGTACTATATGTTTATAATTAAGTTAATCTTAAAACAACTAGCCCTTGACTAATAAGAAAAAAAAAATTAAACATATATCAATAAACATAACATTTAAAAATAATAGTTTAAGATGAATAATATCTCAAACTTTATACTTAGGTGGCAACATGGACAGATAAACAGGGTTTATCACTGGTATCTCCAAAATACGTGCAGCTTCATTCACCAATATCGTATGACACCAACAGAACTTATATAATCACGACAATCCTTCAAGAGCCCTTTATGATGTTGAAACCTGCAGAATATGGGCAGAGGGAAAACCAGTTTAATGGGTTTTGCAAGGACCTAACAGACTTAATCGCTGCTAAACTTGGGATCAAGTGTAAGTATAAATAACTATTAAACTAATGCCTTAATATAAAATAATAATTAACCATAAATAATATAAATATATGCAATTTAAATCGGAAATGGATATTTTTTTTTCTTTACATTTATCTAGTTCTATTTTTTTTAATTGTTTGGGATTTCCAAACTACATTAGTCCAGCTCAATAATTTTAGAAAATATAGAAGTTGAGTATATTATTATGTTAAAGGAAAAAGAACTTATGCCCGATTTCACCAACGTCACCTAAGTTTAAGGGATCCCCTAAGCATGGTTAGGGGGCTGTTAGGGGACAGTTTCTGTTTCACCGACAGTTAGGATTCACCTAAATATTAAAAGGCCCCCTAAATTTAGGTGCTCGGAATATTGGCTTTAAGACGATCGTAAAACGAAAATTAATTTAGGGGCTAGTTTAGGGGACTTTTAAGCTAGGGATCCCATACGTAGGTGGTAGCTTATGGGATGTTGGTGAAATCAGGCATTAGTTACTTTATTTAAATTTTGTAATAATATTTTTTGTTTAATATTAGTAACTTTTTGTAGATGAAATTCGTCTTGTGAGAGATGGCGCATTCGGGAAAGAGATGTCACATCATATTTGGAATGGACTTGTTGGAGAAATATTTAGAAAGGTAACATTCAAATGACTAAAAATCAATATTTGCTAATTTAAAGTTTTATTAAACACATACGGTATTTAAATATAACTTAAAAACAAACAATTTCGAAACTTAAAAATAGTATATTTATATAAGAATTTAACATCAAAATATATAAAGGAAATAATATGTTTTGTAATAAAAATGCAAAAAAGTCAAACTAATCTTAATAAACAAAGAAAATTGACCACAAATCCTCCATTCGGTCAAAGAAACAGGATTAAATTTGTACTGAGATGAAAGCACGCGCGGTAAGAATAAATCTCGATTCCATTAACCGTTGCAACATAGACTTGGAGTTTGCCTAAAGTCAAGCGCACACTTTGGACTAGACAACGTCAGTGAACAGTTAAAACGCACTAAGTATATAGTACGAATATATATTTTTATATGAATAGCTTTAGAACATTTTTTTTTCGGGGTAAAGAAATCTGTATACATACTAGCGACTCACCCTCGCAGCGCTCGGGTTCGTCCCTTGTGAAAGTTTAGGTTTGTATGTATTTTTTAATGCCGAATCATAACATTCTTTTGGGGTGGACCACCCTTATCACTTAGGGGTATGGAAAATAGATAGTAGCCGATTCTCAGACCTACTGAATACGCATATAAAATTTGGTAAAAATCGGTAAAGCCGTTTCGGAGGAGTACGGTAACAAACATTGTGACATGGAAATTTTATATATTAGATAACAAAATTCTAAATGCGTCGATTAATGTCTGTCTGGGAACGCATCAGGACAGATTTTGATGGGTATGGTAAGAACTGTCAACATATAGGGTATTTTTTACTGCGGAAAAATATCTCATCTCTGAGAAATCTATACTAAATGTTAAAACGTAACTAGGGACGAACCCGAGCGGAGCCATACATATTAAAAGAGAGTCGATCGAGCGAGAATAAAGCGATTTAATCCTTCTTTATTTTTGTAGATTATTTATTAAACATGTATTTGTACAATAAACCCATGTAAAAATATAAGACACAAAAAATAACAGACACTTTAAAATTTTATGATTTTATAGTTTTAAAAAGCATTTTATGTCAAACTTTATATGATCATAGATATTTAATTTAGCCAAAGTAAATCTAAAATTTCATTTACCACCACAAATTGTATATCAGTGTATATTACGATAAACTTTCTTCTATCTGTTTATTGCATATCGTAAATACCATTCGGTCAGCATCGTAACAATTCGAAATATTTTTAATAAGTCGTGTCTGCTGTCTACGCGGTCACAAAGGGATTTATTCTCCACTATGAAATAATGCAGTTTATTGCATCTTCGACGTATCCCGCTCTGACTTTTTATCCAAAAGTAATTTCGTATAAAGTTTGCGAAACAACGCCCGAGCTATGTTTGATAACTTGCCTGTTTATTGGTTTTCATTTTCTATCCAGTTATGGATGGGTTGAAAGAACGTTGCCAGAAAACGATTGCCCATTTATCTGAATCTGCACTTCCGTGCTTTGAATACGTTTGTTCTTTTAATACATATATACTCGTATTGCAGCATTTACCAGTACATGCTACACGTGTTAAGTTTTGTTATTTTTTGAAGTTTCACATATAAATATAATCGTTTAAAATATTATAGAAAGTATAGTTATTAATGATTTATGTTATAACATTTTAGGTAGTAATATTATGTAAAATTGATCTGAGAATAAAAAAGATAGTTGTTTTTTTTTTTTTTTGTAAAATTTAAATATATTTTAGTACTTATCTCTAAACTTAAAATAAATATTTTAAGTGGTACCACTTTAACAAGAGTTTCATTTCGTTTGAAATTGTACTGTAAAAATAAAATTCTCGAGCTCCATACTAGGTACAGAATCATAGAATACAAGGCAATACAAATCAATTTAACTTAACACTACTGAACAATTTTCCGAACTTAAAATATATATATTTTTTTTTTACTTTTATACGTACAATCACTTTGTGAACAATAGCTCGGAGGAGGTTTTTTGCCATTGAACAAAAGCAACTCCTAATTTGTTTTGGGCGTTCTCCAAGCTATTTATGTACGTACATACGGTTATACGTAAATTGTTCGTATGTGCTTTATTTCTTTGACAATAAGGGATATAATGGCGTAACAAAGCAAATATTGAGTTGTTGGCCTCTGTACATGGACCATATTACACAGCTGTAGTCGGAAATAAAGATCTAATTAAAGGAGCATAAAGTGACATCAGATGTCCGGGAAGTACACTAGTTATTAAGGACAAAAGCAACTTAAGGATTTTAGCTTTTGTTTACATCAACTATTCAGGGCTTGATGTTGCCACTTAAGTTAATAGTTTACATTTTTTTTCCTTTTTTAAATGTTTTACTTTTAAATAACTAACGTTACGTTTTAACGACTAGTATAGATTTCTCAGAGATGAGATATTTTCCCGTAGTAAAAAGTATCCTATATGTTGACTCGGATAACCAGCTCTCACCATACTAAATCTCATCAAAATCTATCCACTGGCTTTCTCTTTGTCATGATATATTCACAGACAGGCAGACAGACAGACAAGAAAATTCTTAAAACTATAGATTCGGCCTCTGTATCGATAATAATATCTATTTAAATAAGATTCTCCAAAAAATATTTAATGGACGGAATTTTATTATATGTATATTGTATAGATAAAATTACTTGTTATTTAGTTTTTGCATTCTAAACGCATTTATTTTCAAAATGAAACATAATACATTATATATTTTGAAATATAATAGGTAATATTTAGATATAAAAAAGAGTATACAGAAAAGATAAATTGCATTCAAAATTATTATAATATGAATATCAACCTCTAGTTTGATATTCGTATAGATAACATATGAATATCAAACTGTAGGTTTGGAGCAAAATTAATATGGTTTAAGATGACACAAAGGCTCCTTTGTACTTCTGGTGCTAATCAAATTTTTAGAGAAACTTGCTAGTATAATATGTTAGTATAACAGTTTTGCGTCTTTGAGCGTTGCTTGTTTCAACTCCACCACGGATTTAATATCCGGCTAAGTTTAAAGTTCACCCTTTATACGAGACAACACGCATTCTATATTATAGACGAATGTACAGTGTACTAGAAATAATGTTTAGCTATTTCAATGTATTCAAAGTAGCTTTTGTATGAGCTAAAAATTATTTGTAAACTATTTTTATTGTGAGAATCAATTTTAATCCTTTTAATAAAGTAAATTTAGTTCTTGTATATATAAAACTAGTGACTCACCGTCACTCTGCTCGAGTTCATACCTAGATTAACGTTTTAACGTCTTATATAGATTTCTCAGAGATGAGATATTTTGTTGCAGTAAAAAGTATCCTATACGTTGACCCTGATAACCAGCTATCATCATAGCAAATTTCATCAAAATCTGTCCAGTGGTTTTCTTGTGATGCGTTCCCAGATAGAGAGACAAAAAGACAAAAAATCTAAAAACTATAAATTCGGCCTCTGTATCGATAATAATGACAATTTCAACAATATTTTCTCAAAAATATTTAACGTACAGATTCGACTTAGTAAGAATTATTATATGTGTAGACTAGCGGCTCACCCTCGCTTCATTCGGGTTTGCCTCTAGAAAAGCACATACAGATCTATCAGAATGTATCTAAAATGTTGACCGAGGATATAAGTAACCACCATGCAAAATTTCATTTAAATCGGTCCAACAGTTTCCGAGATTAGCCCGTACAAATAGACAGAGAGACGTTATTATATAATCATAATTTTATATAGACCATTTTTATGAAGTTTAGTAATGTTTCAGTCAATGCTACTGAACACAGAAAGAATAGATAGATATAGATAGATAGCTTAAGAAATGGTCGACGTGATTCTTAAAACTAGCATAACTTTTTTATTTATGAACCGATTGACATGAAACAAACACTAAATATTAAGTGAAGCTTAACACAATATATTAGTGAAAACCACATCTAACAACAAACGCACAGACAAACAGACAATAAATCTAGCAATCATTGTTTTGGGTGCTATTTGCGTTGATAAAGGTTCCAATAATATTTGTTCTCATATATCTTTCATGTACAGACAGCGATCAGTTACATTTTTGTTATATGTATATAGATATTCTATCACGTTTCTTATCCCTATGATTCTTTGAGTATACACAAATGTATATGCAAGGAATAAAAGTAGGTTATTTACAATAATATGCAATCTATATGATGATGGGCTTAACGAGAAGTCAAAGGACCTCCTTTTATCGCAACATGGTACAATTAATGTTGTATACAACTATATGAATAACTATAATCAAAGCAAGTTTTCTCTTGAAATTGTGTCATTATGAATAAGATTTCACGACAATTACGTAATAGCTTCAATCGGTTAATAATGATGTCTAGTAGGTACTGTAGGTATTATCGAGAGATAACTTATTATAAGGTTAAACACTTTGTGTCTGATATTTGGTCAATAAAATTTGATTATTGTTACCATAATGCTTTGTTATATATAAAATATAGGAATACATTGCTAATACATTTTTATTATCAATTTTTAAATCAAAAATATAATTTATAAGTAATTAAATGATTTTATGAAACAATATTAAATTAATGAAATTGACGAAGTTTGAGATTATAGCATCGATCAAAAAAGTACAATCACCGATAAAAAATGTCCTCACCGAATAAACACTCATTTGAAAATTTTTTTTGTGAAAACAACTTTAAACATTGCGTTTTTAGGTTCAATTTACATTGCCGTACATTTATTTAAACTAGAATAATTACCTAAACACAATTAGTGACAGTTTTCAGAGATCTTTTGCACGGGATTGTGTATTTAGTCCTTTTTTGATTGGATTATAGTATAAAAACACCCGAGAACAGGAAAAATAAGGCACTAATGACAAAATTAATATTATTATTAATACCTACTTGAAGAACATTTTTACTGACTTCCTTTTATATATATATATATATATATATATATATATATATATATATATATATATAATGTGTGTTCGCGGATAATTAGTTTACGGTATACACCGTTATGGAAGTAACAGCAAAATGAAAGATAGTCATTTTAATTAATGAAAGTTATGTGTTCATGTGGTTATTGAATTTTATATGAATTTGTATGGGAAATTAAAAAAATATTTACATATTAAAATAAATGAGTGCTATAAATAAGTTATAAATAGTTTGGTAATTTAATATGGAATAAGGAATTTAATAATTTGATGCACTTCATCGCATATTACCAAGAATTTTTGACGCGCGCGAAATAGAGTTGTTAAATGCTTTAAGCATTTTGATGATTCAGATACCGCTGTCAATTTTCGAAATGCCTTCTTTATTATAATGATACTATTATTTGGCTCTTTTAAAATTTTAATTGTAAAATTTTATGGAGTTGACACATTTTCGTATTAAATAAGAGCAAAGAGATTTAATTGTGTTTTAATTTAACTTATTTATGTTACAGTCAAAACTACTTTTGACTAAAGAGATTGGTCAAAAATAGTTTTTACTTGAAGCCTTTTCAAAGTTCTAGTCGTTTATGGCATTGTGGTCACTGTTCTAATCTAACGTGACCTAGAAATGAAGAAAGGGATGTTCCAAGCAACCTTCAAGTTAAACTTTTCTCTCTCTTAAATTTTTAAGAGTTTTTAAGGATATGACAGTCAAAGCTTTATTGACCAAGGCCTGCAGTCAAAACTACTTTTGACCAACCTCTTTAGTCAAAAGTAGTTTTGACTAAAAATAGTTTTGATTGTAACATATACACTATGTTAATAATGCTATTTATTATATATTTAGGAGGCAGATATTGCTATTGCACCTTTAGCAATAACTCCAGAAAGAGAGAGGGTGATCGACTTCAGTGAACCATTCCTTTCAATAGAAATTCCGATCAAACCAACTAGAACGCCAAAGCAAAATCCCGGTACTTTTAGTTTTCTACGACCGCTGTCTAAGGAGATATGGGTAAGTGATTTTAATTATTACTAAATTGAACTACTTATTTCTTATTGATTTATGTCATCAAATCATGGTAGTTGATTTCAAAGTAATTCTAACGGGCGTAACTACGTTAGTTCTACAATAAGTAGTTTTGCCAAAATTCCTGCTGTTCCTATACAATGCTCCATGAAACAAATAGACAACCACACGTTTTTAGTCTATACTTTCCTAAACACTTATAAAATTAGACTTGTCTGAAATTAGAATATTAAACTTTAGATTTTTATTTCTAACTAGCGACTCACCCTCGCTTCGCTCGGGTTCGTCCCTAGCGTATGTATACAACTTCCCTATTTGAATCGGATATTATTAAATTTTTCATTGGTTTTATTTTTTTATAAGTATATTGTTAAAATCGGTTCAGTACTTTTTGCGTGAAACGCGAACAGACAAACAGATAAAAAATTTAATAACTATTGTTTTGGGGTCTATATTCTTTACACAATACGTTACAGTCATTGTTTAAAAAAAAAATTAATGTACAGATTTCGCTAAGTTACTAATTTTTTTTTATATATTGCTAAAATAGTATTATATTTTATTCAATCGTTCTACTAACTCAATATAGCTCGAGGTATACTATCCGTGATACTATCTATTCTAATATTATAAAGAGGCATATAGTTCGTTTGTGTATTTGAACATGCTAGTCTTAGGAACTACTAATTTGATTTGAAAAATTCTTTGTGCATTAGATAGCCCGTTTATTGAGGAAAGCTATAGGCTATATATCACCCCGGAAAATAAGAAATAAGAAAAAATGTCAAGTTCCCGTGGGATAGATTCGTGTTTGTTTAGGGACAAAAAAACATAAAAATAAATTTATTAAAGTTATTATCGCACTATAAAACGTATAAAGAATCAAACGTGTACAAAACGTGATAAAATTACTAACTATTTAGTTACATCATATTATTTTTTTGTTGATACATCACTCAAAGCTTCTTTGTATTATACTTTGGTATGATAAAAACATTCTTTCCAAAGAATCCTAAAATATGTTTCATTTGAAAATATAAAAAAAAAACTCAAATAAAAAATATGCGTACGAGAATGGTTTTTAATTATTGGTCTTCAAAAATAACTACAAAGCATACAATTATTATTATCTATCTATCTTTGTACGTGTTTTTATTATTTACATTAATTATATTAAATAATATTATAGTAAGTGTTTATGTATTTTTTCTAGTTTTTTTGGAGTTACAATATATTGTATTTTTAAACGTTGTATTTATATAAAGAACTAGCATTGCCCGCGGCTCCGCTCAGATGACCAAAAACCATATTCTTAGGTTTTACATATTAGCATACATTGCAGTTTTTATATTTTTTCTCAAAAATGAGATATTTCCCACAGTAAAAAGTATCCTATATGTTGACCCGGATTACCAGCTATCTCTAGTAGTTTTTCTGTGATGCGGTAACAGACAGACAGACAAAAATTCAAAAACTACATATCGCCCTGTATATTGATAGTAATTTCTATTTCAATAAGATTTTACAAAAAATATTTAATGTACATACTCGGTTTTGTTACAATTTTATTATATGTATAGATAATGTTTAAACATTAATACTCATCAATATATTTGACCCAAAAATAAATTAAAATTGAAAATTATGTATGAACCTATATAATGTATGTATGTATTCGACCCTTTCTAGCGTCCCACTCCAGGGCACGGGCTTCCCTTCAGTAGGAGGAGGATCAGGCCTTAGTCCACCACACTGGCCAAATGTGGTTTGGCGGACTTTACATGTCTTTTGATAACTTGCTAGGTTCCTTCAGACATGCAGTTTTCATCAAGATATTTTCTTTCACCGTAAGACAAGTGGCAATCAGATTAGAAATGATTCGCACATGAAAATATCAGAGGTGCTAGACCAGGGATTTGAATCCACTTCACTTGGTTTCCCAAGCGCGCGTGTTACCACTGGGCTTCCACCACATTCATTATATAATACATAAAAAAAAAACAACCTTAGGAGCTAGTCAACTTGTTACGAACACCTTTGCTACAAATCTTATTAAGAGAGGCACAAGTTTTATTGAAGCTGAGTTTATTTAAGTTTTATAAACTCTATCAGAGCTGACGGCCTGAGTAAGAATGTTGTTATAAATTATAAAACTAGTGACCAGCACTGGCTCTGTCTGGGGGTAAAATAAATAAAGAGGTAAACTTTGTTTGTATGTGGAGGTTAATCTCTAGAATAATTGAATCGATTCCAAAAATTATTTCACTAATAGAAAGTTGCACTATCCCTGAAAGATAAAGGCCACATTTTATTTTGATCCAAAAAAGCTTTTAGTTTTAATCCTTAAAATTGAGTTTGATAGTAAAAGGAATAAAGACTGGCACTTGAACATACACGCACTGCAATATAACATGTTTGAGATAGTTACTTAGACCCAGTGAGATTAGACATCGTATGTCGGTTAAGAGGATATTTTAAATTCAATAAATGTTATCAATTTTATGTTAAAACTTGTTCATTATAACACTTTCTTAGATTTACGAGAATATTTAATTAACATTTTAAAATATAATACTACCTTTTCGGATTTTTTCGCGGATATATTTTGATTTTAGGTTCCCGACGTCTCATTGTAAGTGATATTGGCTGCCATAGTCGATATTAATCAGAAAGACATTAAGATAACAATTTATAAACGTTTATAGATTTCAAATTCAACAATATACAGTTAAAATGAGTTAAATGATGCAAACTTAATACACTAACATTTATCAAAAAAAAAAGTATTAAAAACTCAAAAACAAAGTACGAGCAAAAGTAACATCTCCATTTACATAACGACCGCCGGAAGTGTATCCAAACATTTGCCGATAAAGGCGTGTTCGTATATGTTTATGACAGTTCTTGGGCGAGTCAACTGTGCTGTTAAGTTGTTCGCTGATTTATGATCTCAATTGCATTGTATTAGCTATTGTAAAGAAAACTGACGATATATTGTTATTGATGCATTTGTTTTTATTTGTATATAATTAAATTTATAATATACTAGCAGAACCCGCGGCTTCGCTCGCGCTAAAACTACAAAAAAATCTTTAAAAGGTAGTTTCATACAAACTTTCATCTCCAAATTTTCCCCTTTATAGGATAAATGTCGAAAAATACTAAAACAAGTATTTAATTAATTTTATTGAAGAGCAATAATAGCAAGTTTCAAATAGTTCTGATCATAAATATTTTTTTGGATTGTATTATAACATGTTTTCCCGTGGGAATTAGATAATCTCCGCGGTAAAAAGTATCTTGCTCTGTGTATTTGTAATATAAAATATGTTAATTAATTGTTTGTTTTTTTTTTAAACCTTGTATGTATGTATACAGCCCTTTTTAACGTCCCACTGCTGGGCACGGGCCTTTCTTCAGTAAGAGGGGAATCAGGCCATAGTGGCTGGGCAGGCCAGCTGGCCAAGTGCGGGTTGGCGGACCTCACATGTCTTTTGAAAACTTGCTAGGTTCAATCAGACATGCAGGTTTCCTCACGATGTTTTTCTTCACCGTTAAGACAACCTTAATAAGTTTAAAACCTTATTATACCAATTATAATGGTATATTATTCAGCTTTCACGTAATAACGTTGATATATTATTTTTTATCAATATTTTAACTTTGTGGCCATCTTCACGCCTACTTGTTAATCTATGTACATTCTCAGAAAAAGATATTATAAGCCAAGATGAAAATATAAATCAGGAGATACTAAGATTTTTTCGATATATTTATAATAATCTTCTAGAAATATTTCTAAGAAAAGTATATACTTTAACATGTTATTTTATAATTTTGATCGTAATATTTTAGGTGGTCGATTACATACACTGTATACCATCGAACTATAGAGTACCAACTAATACAAGAACTGTGATATATTAATTTGTTTATTTTTAATGAAATTGGAGCACGTTGATCATTATAATGTACTAGCAAAACCCGCGGCTACGCTCATTTTAAAACTACCAAAAAATCTTTTGGCTTTATGCTATCAGTAATAATGTATGAAAGTCTGCCCGATTTGTTGACATTTATGATTACTGCTCCGCTCCCTTGGGTACTAAGTAGCATTTATATAACCTTATAGCCTTTCTCAATAAACGGGCTACCTAATGCAAAAAGAATTATTCAAATCAGATTAGTAGTTCTTGAGATTAGCGCGTTCAAACAAACAAATTCTACCTTTTTATATAGATTTAACTCTACTTCGCGGTCTCTGCAGTGCAAGTTTCTAGCAATATAACTAAATTAATCTATATACATTACACTCATCTTACTAGCATTGTGATAAAACTCTCTAATAAAAATATAAATTTAATGTTATTATCTTGTAAATAACTAAAAACTATGTCTATAGCACCATCAAACATTTATTCCATTTAAAATTACAAAATTCCTTTACTGCAATATTAAAATGGTAACATTCTAACTAATAATAATTTTCTAGCTCTGCATAATATTCAGTTTCTTCGCGGTTAGCATCGTGCTGTTCTTAGTGTCGAGATTTTCTCCGCACGAATGGCGCTCTGTTTCTATTACGGATACGCATTTGGAGCAGCCGATAAGCAATACTAACGAGGTTTGTATCGATTTAAAGCTTACTTAGTATATAAATGTATTGTATGCATTGTATACAATTTATTGTATGTATTGTATATAATGTATTGTATGTATTGTATGTATTGTATTCAGCCCTTTTTAACGTCCCACTGCTGAGTATGGACCTTCCTTCAATACGTAGGAAAATATTTTGTAATATTAATACTTATTATGGCACATTTGTTTTATAAATTTTGAGTGTTTATTATTTTAATTTCGCATATTTAAAGAAGATTATTTAATAGTGAATCTTAATGATTTTGGTTTTCATATTTAGTAGAGTTATCCCTTAAGAATTTTGAAAAGTGCTGATATACGTATTTTACTAATTGCGCCTTCGAAGAGCTTTCATACCGGGATTTTAATTTTTTTTCATATACTTTCAAACCGTCTTCTACCTTCTTTTAAGGATTAAGATTCGAAAATTCCTTTCTAACCAATCAAACTTCTTATTAAAAGATTAAACTGTCAAAAGTAAGTTCATTGATTTGGTATAAGCGATAATAAGTCAATCATTTCTTACAGGAAAAATCAATTTATAGGTTTTTTTTATTTAATTCTTAATTTTATACAAGTTTTCTTAAGATAAATTGGAAAATATAGTTTCTTTAAATTTTATTTATAGCTCAGTTATTTGGTGCTCAAAACTAGGTTACCTGGAAAGTTTACCTAACATGGTGATGTGGAAATGTATTTTTTGGAAAAAACGTGTCTTAAGTCGACTTTGCAGCACTTGTACTTTAAAACTATTCATTTTACAAAAAAAGGTTATGGCATAAGTTATAGATAATATTTTTTAAATTCATTTAGGTATTACTTAACTACATTCATCATTAAATGAGTAAGAAAGTAGATATTGTCAAAAAACTGTTTCGGCGCCATCTTTCCAATATGGCTGCGCAAGCGGCAATGATACGAGTATAACTCGCGTCATCTAAAAAGAACGCTGGAAGAAAGTGGAGAGAGTATGTTTGCGTATGGGTATACTTGCGCACAAAAGTACTAAGCCTATTTTTTATTTTTCATAGTATTTCGCTCGCGGCTTCATATATTAGTAATTGGTAGGGACATTGAAAAATATATTAGATAGAATATCATTAAATAGAATTCTATTCATTATTAAAATATGTTTGATTCAGTGCAGAATGCTTAATCTACTTACAAAAAATTAAATTAATACGCTTAATACATTTTTTTTATTATTAACTGCATTATTATTAGACTCTCTCTTTGTAAAACAATATACGTCAAAAACAATTTTTCTCTTTTCTTTATATAAAACCATTTCGTAATTAAATTTTTTTGTGTGCGCGATGGTATTTCGAACTGACGAACCAATAGCGCGCGTACCCCGCTGCCCCGAGCCGCCCCGCGCCCCGCTTCTTACCACCAATTTGACCGATAAATCGCTTCTGCGCAGCTTGACAGCCAACGTTCTTTTTAGATGACGCGAGTTATAGCAAAGTAAAAATTCGGTAAAAACTCCTCGAAATCTATAAAAATACCAACATTCAAACTTCCTGGAAAACATTCCACGTAAAACTACCAAATGACTGTGTTATTACTCTGATAATTATATTTTTTATGCTACACTCCTTTTTAAAACACTTAGTTATTATGTAAGCTTCACTTGTAAAATAATCTCATTTTATATCGTATCAAGTGGAAAATTGACAATACACTAATTTGACCTTTGAGCTGATTTGATGGAAGGGCTAAGAAGGAGATGCTTGTTCTACTTTGGATTTCTTTAGATATCATATTTTATATTTTATAACTAGTCCAAAAATATTTGAGCTATTATATATATATATATATATATATATATATATATATATATATATATATATTAAAATTATTGCCAACAAAAAGTTTACAATAACATTCGAATAACTTTTACAAACATAAAATTCAATACTGAGAAAAGAGAATTTCAAAAATAATATTCACTAAAGCACTTGTACGTGGATATAGTGAACTGCGAAACTAAAATTAATTTTTATTTTCAGATTATTTTACACAATGAATTCAGTATTTGGAATTCGTTCTGGTTCTCACTAGGATCGTTCATGCAGCAAGGAAGCGACGTAGTGCCGAGGTAACATACTGCGATATATATATATATATATATATATATATATATATATATATTAAAATATTTGTAAATATATTTCATTATTAGTAACAAGGAGGGTTTATATTGGTGGAAAATTACATTAATTTTCCACTTATATAAATGCTAGCTTCAATTTCTATCTGTTTCTGTTAATATTTATAGCTGTTCAAATATCATTTATAAAGCCATCTCGGTTTTCAGTAACTGTACTTTATTAACTTTACATCAGGTAGAAGGATTGGAGTTCAATTCCCATGAAAACAAATATTTATTTGTCATGGATTTTAGTGAATGCGAGACTCAGCGCTGCGTACTGTTGACTCTCAATAATCTCACTTGAGAGGGACATGGCGTGAAGATATTTGCTTTTTGTTTGTTTTGTCTAAGCTTCACTAACATTTACTTACCACAATCCGCTTCACAGAGTCTCTATCAGGGCGTGAAAATAATAGGTTAAAATATGAAATTCTATACACGTCTTAGATTGTTAGGACTAGAATTGAAAGTTCGTTAAATAAAGTGGTTTTAACTTGTGACTTTCTTATAAATAAACTTACGTCGTTTGGTTACAAGTACGTAATATGTCTATTTCTTAAACATGCTACGTAGCTTAAACGGTTTCACGAATTTAAAGGTGAAACAGTGAATAAAATATTTAAATATGGTGTGTTTGGGTTTTAAAATAAGCTAAAAATCGTACGTTAATAGTTTTAATGTCGTTTTTTACATCGTTATCCGATAGATCTTTCTGTAAATGAAGTAAATACTAGTAAAAATACGCGGAATTGCCCATTTTGTTAAGTCTGAGCGGTTTTAATCAGAAAATAAGCTATCTCTATTTAAATCTATACATATAATAAAATTGTAACTAAATCGAATCTTTACATTAAATATTTTTTTGGAAAATCTAATTGAAATAGACATTATTATCGATACAGAGTTTGAATCTACAGTTTTTAGAATTTTTATCTGTCTGTCTGTCTGTTACCGCATCACGAGAAAACTACTAGACAGATTTTGATGAAATTTGGTATGATGATAGCTGGTTATCCGGTTCAACATATAGGATACTTTTCACCGCGGGAAAATATCTCATTTCTGCGAAAAAATACAAAAACTGCAATGTAATAGTATACTAATATGTAAAACATAAGAATTTGGTTATATATATATATATTTTAATATTAAGTTTAAACCATTTAATGCTGTACTGTACCTACACCGCACTAAATTAACTTATTTTCTCACTTTCGAAAGGTTTCACGAAGAAATCTCTCTCTTAAAGGGATAAGTTATCCTTTGTCGACAATCTGTTACTTTATTTTGTATAACATATATTTTAGTGTACATAAATAAATAAATAGTTCTAAATAAATTCATCTGTCTGTCTAGATGCGTAACAGTAACCTATATTGTATTCCAGATCATAATCTAAATTTCATCCTAATCGGCACAACCAGAGTAAAGAAATAATATATATAATTTATGTTTGTTACATACATACAAACTGTCCCATTTATAAGTAATCCAATTAATTACATATTGTCCTAGATCACTCTCCGGGCGTATAGTTGGCACGGTGTGGTGGTTCTTCGCGCTGGTACTGGTCTGCTCTTACACAGCTAACCTCGCAGCTTACCTCATAGTAGAACGGATCGAGCCCGCTGTACTACGATTCGAGAGAACTGATGTAAGATATACTCGAAGGTGAGGTAGATAGAAGTTAGGATGCTGTGGCGATTGAATATGTTTAGTATTTTATCATGCTACTTGCATAGGCAGTGGTGTAGCCCAGTGATAACGCGCTCACTTGGGAAACCGAGTGAAGTGAGTTCAAATCCCGGGTCTCGCACCTCTGATATTTTCATGTGCAACTTGATTACCACTTGTTTTACGGTGAAGGAAAACATCGTGAGGAAACCTGCATGTCTGAGAGAATCTAGCAAGTTTTCAAAAGACATGTGAAGTCCGCCAATCCGCACTTGACCAGCGTGGTGGACTATGGCCTGATCCCCCTCGTATTAAAGGCAGGCCCGTGCTCAGCAGTGGGACGTTAAAAAGGGCTGAATACTATTACTATTAGCAAATAAGAACATCTCTCTAGGTAGGTATTCAATGTCTACGTAGTTTTTTTATTGTGTTTTCTTAAAATATAGTACGTGTAAGGTGTTTTTTATGCTTGCGTGTTATTTTTTTATTTGAAATCTATACTTGAATTAAAATTACAGATTTAACTATAGCACTGTAATACATATATTAAGTTAATGAAAGAGCAAAAAAGATACATAGGTATATGTGGATTTTGATTCTGGAGAGTAAGTTGCGCTGCGAAGCGAATTTTATTTATTGAAGCGTTATAATATATTTAATAATATTTTTTGTGATTTAGTGAGTATTTCATTAATATTTTTGATAATTCACAATAAAAAAAATAGAAATTTATTATTATTCTATTAACTAATATCAACAAAAACTTTTTTTGTGTGAATTAAATATCCTATATTTTTTTTAATAAAAATAAAGAAAAAATTAATACTCTAAAAAAATTTATTAAGAATTTAATAAAAAAACTATATTTAATTATTTTAACATAATAACGACAAGATACAAATATAAACTTTAAAAATATAAACTATTAAGATATAGCGTACGAAATTCCAGACGGAGAGAGTGCAATAATATATCATAACTTACAATACCAATGATACCCAACTATAGCAAGCATGTTTACTCGTCATATGAATATGAAACTTAGCCAAACTAACTGCAAGCTTCGAAATTTTATAACTTTTCAAAATCTTCCCTACTTTCGAACTTTCAAACTAATGTCACAATTTTCAAGACGTGCTCTCGTCAAAAACTTGTTACCGGATTATTTAAAATTTTCTGAGTAGACATACTACTAACTTCACGGTATTCATCCGGTGAGTTTAAGGCATTTGTAAAATAAACTAGCACAGACGGCTTGTTGGACAATAAATGTCTGCCTGTATATTATGACGATCTGAATTCGAGTCCCGGGTCGGGTCAAATAAGTTACTTTGTTTTTGTTATAGAACTTACAAAACAATAAAATAACTAATATATTCGTAGTAGCTCGGGTTGTAAAGTTGGCCACAATTACCTACACCCCTGTGTCTTACAGAACTTGTTAAGCCGTCGTTCCTGCGCCTTATCTCTTACCGGTCGTGTCGAATTGTCGTCCCATCGGACTTTGAGAGTGGAAGGAATATAAGTCACTTGAACGCATTGCTCTAAGACATGTTCGAGTAGTTGGTTAGTCTTAGAAATTGGCTGACATAAACAAAATCGGTTAAGAGTACGTTATTATTTAAATAAATGTAAATAAATAAATTATGTAAATTAAAATACGTTGTATTATATACATATATAATATTTATTTATTTATTATTTTATTTATGATTATATAAAAGAAATACATAATACATGTTTTTTTTTTATTTTATGGTTCTTATTATGTTAATAAGCTATCATCCATGTTATATTTGTTTTTTATAGCAGTCAGTATATACTTCTGAGAAAATTAAAAATATTTTAAAAAATATATATATATGGCAATTCAAAAATTTATACTTTAAAATTATATTCTAGAATCTAACTTAACCAAGCGTTTGACAACATTTAAGTGTATATTTCAACGTGGCTTAGAGCTTTCTCAAGACGTGCTTCGAATTCTAAATAAAGTAGCTTATTCCCGCTACCATTAATTATATGAGACCTACCCGGTTTCGTTGTAAGGACTATAAATGATCCTATTTAGACATTCAATTAAATATATTAAAATTGATCTTTAACTTGCAAATTTGAAATAAGGCAAGTGCTTATTTTAACAAGGCATTTTAAAATTACGATTTAAAACAAGTTAAAAATGTCTGTCCGTTAACATCAATCGTTAAACTATTTTGTCTTTAAGTTAAATAAAATGTTTAATTTTGTAATATTAAGCACAACATAGGTTATATAACATACATACACACATTTTTTTATATAAAGATATACTTTTATTTTCTAACTAGAGAATTATTTTCGCTTCGCTCCGGTGTGTCCTTAGATACATTTTGTCTTTAAGTTAAATAAAATGTTTAATTTTGTAATATTAAGCACAACATAGGTTATATAACATACATACACACATTTTTTTATATAAAGATATACTTTTATTTTCTAACTAGAGAATAATTTTCGCTTCGCTCCGGTGTGTCCTTAGATACGTTTTATATTTTTTGAGCGTAACCCTAATACTTTTTCTAAAATATAAGTAGCCTGAGTTACTTCTTATAACATCAGATATCTGCCACTGAAACTCCCGTTAAAATCAGTCCAGTCTTTTCGGAGATTAGCCGGAACAAACAAACAGACAGACAGACAAAAAATTTAAGTATGTAATTTCATAATATGCATTTAGTAAAAAGCTGTTATTTTGACATTACAAACAGACACTTCAATTTTATTTATTTGTATGCATATAGATAGCATTTGATACATCTGATGGGAAGGTATTATTTACAGAAACACATTTTTCTATATCAGGGCTTAATTTATTTGTTATCCTTTTTCGGTACCTTTGTTGACTTGTTTACATGTTTTTTGTTCGGTTTTTGTACAGTAAGGATTTTTTTTATTTTAATATTTATACTAAATAATTTAGTCAATTCATGAAGATTTGTTTTCAGAACCACATTACCCCCAACCTGGTGAAGGAAGAGAACGTAAACGTGCTGGTAGAAAGTGCTGAGGACTGTTCTCTAACACGCGTATGCAAATACAAATTTATCAATTTCGGGATAGCCACTCCAAAGGGATCGCCTTTAAGGTAAATACAGGAGAATCGATTTTTCTATTACAAAAGCTTATTACAGTTAAAACTTAAATTATTAAAAGTATAATATAGTTATACAAGGCATATTCGTCTGCCAAAAGAAAAGACGATGTGGTTCTAGTGGTTTTTTTTTATTAATGATAGATATGGATTTAATATTAGACGACATGTTTGGCTCAGTTTGTAGTGACACTACTTGCTGTGCCAGCGGTCGCGGGTTCGAGTCCCGCTGGAGGCCATCATTTGTGTGATGAGCACGAATGCTTGTACCACAATTGTGGGTGTTTATATTAATTATACCTTTATACCATTTGAAGAGTCCATCTGCTTAACACTTCTTAAAAGACAACACCTCGTCTTATCCCCTCTACTGGTGATAAAAGAGCTGCAGACATGTTGACAAAAAAATGCACACTTAACTATTACTATAGTTGAGTGTGCATTCATTTTGTAGGTATATACATATATATAGTATATTTGTAATTTCTTTTATTGTAAATAAATATAATAAAAATATATAATATACACATACAAACCAACCAAAGTCGCCAACAAAAAAAAGAAAAATCTTATCTAAATACAACATTTTATAGATTAATTAGAACCGTTTCCAAACACATAAAAAATGTATACAAAAATTGCTCATTTAATATTATAAGATTAAAAAGAAAGTAAGAAATATTTACTATATAAAAATCCGTTTATAGATTTTTATATGTATTCAGCCCTTTTTAAAGTCCCACTGCTAGGCCTGGGTCTCCCTTCAATACGAGGGCCAAGTACGGTTTGGAGGACTTCATGTGTCTTTCGAAAACTTGCTAGGTTCTATCAGACATGCAGGTTACTTCACGATGTTTTCCTTCATCGTAAGGCAAGTTTTAATCATATCGGAAATCATTCGCACATGAAAATATCAGAGGTGACTGGCCTGACCCGGGATTTGAACCCGCTTTAGTAGGTTTCCACATAAAAATAGATTTTTATATAGTACAATATATTCTAGAACCATTATTACACTCAAGAGCATTAATATCAAACTAGGCATCACCTATTGCATCCAGATTTTCTTATCTTCTATCTTTATTGGCAATAAAAAAATACATACATATATATATATATATATATATATATATATATATATAATATATATATATATATATATATATATATAGTAAATATTATGGCTTTTCGAATAAACATAAAAATTTTTAGTAGTTTTATTATTAAATTAAAAAAAATACACAATTTGAATATAATTGATAAAGTCGTTCCATTAACAATCTCATCAATGATATTGTTCGTATTATAAGAAGATTGCTTGAAACAAATAAATAAAAAATATTCACAGCTTTAATTTAGAAACAGCGAAACACTACAAAATCTGTATCTTTGAGTATCAAACCAATAAAAAGCGTGCATTGTGTGCGGTACGTTGGGTTTTGAAATAATTTTATTATTGGCAAGTTACTGACTGGCATTGGCAAGAAACCGTGTATCCTGGAAAATTTTCACTTCCAAACCGCTCGTAGGTACATTAAGATCGCGACGTTTTTCCCATTACATTTTGTTTACACGACACGCCTAGCAATAAACAGCGATACTCGCGACGTAAATTGCTTAAGCATGAATATTATACTTAGTGACATAATTATGACACAACCATAAATGTTTCTTATTCGTCCTTGATAATAAATTATTCGACAGTGTTTCTGTGTGGTTTTTACTTTTGCTTGTTTATGCCATTTTAATTTTTTGGGTGCGTTTGATTGAATTCAAATATTACTAGTAACTTGTTCCTGTCTAACAGTAGCCTGTGTGTTACTCAAGGTACAAAATTTTATCCAAATCAGTTCAGCCGTTTCTAAGAAATAATAAATATGTAAACTGTGTATGTACACAGACATACAAAATAGAATTCTATTTTAGAAGTATTTTAAGAATATGACGCAAAAAGTGATATGCGTTTATTTAGTTTTTAACCCTGACGTAAAAACGATGGGGGGTTGTAAATTTGACGTGTCTGTTTGTGTGTGTCTGTATGTGCCATCGTAGCTCTCGAACGCTGAATTGATTTCGATTTTGTTTGTTTTTGTTTGAAGGGTGAATTAGTCGGGAGTGTTCTTAGCTATGCTTAATGAAAATCGGTCCGAAATGGTCGGGGTTTTTTAAAAATTTAACCGATTTCAGAAATTTTTCTGCCTATAGAAAGCTATATTATCAGTAAGTAGCATGGATTGTATTTGAATAAATAAATAAAAGAAGGACTTCTGTAATTCATGTCCAGTGAAACATCAACGGTTTCACAAACGAACTTTTAAAATTAGTTCGCAATGTTGCACTTTTTAAAATAAAATGTGAATTTGCAACTCTCAAAACAGCAATTCAGTTTTATAATTTTGTTACAAAAGAAATTACAATCGACGGTTATTGCAATATTCTACATATTTTGTTTACACAACTCCTTTGTTAGAACGTATGCATAATCTATTTACCATTTTGAACTGCAGTTAAGTTCCAATGTCGATTAAACAGTATTAAACGACTGCAGACGTGATGCCATCTATATTTTGTGGCTTAATATCCGTAATGTCAATGAAAAAACGTAGATAGGGGTTTTTAACCCGGGGGATTTTCATTCGAAGTTTCACGGGCAATAATGTCAACGGTCAAAGCGGCGTATGTCACAAACAGTTTTTATTTCTTTTTATCTGTCAACACTGTTTTAAAATGATTTATCCTTTGAACGTGGCTTTGATCAAGACTCAAAATAGTACACCTTTTTGAAACTTTTTAGCTGCGTTGATGTGACAAATATTTCCACTACTCAGCTATTACTTTGTCTTACAAACACGAACTGTTTTAAAAAGTTTGTTACGTTACGTTATTGTACTTTAGGAACGGTGTAATGTTACATTACAAATTGGAAAATATATTTTTCTTTTGGCAATAACTTTTTTAAAATGGAATAGGCGGTTATTATTATTGCTCAAGTATGAATAAAAAAAATAAAAACCCATTTAAAAGCAAAAACAAAGTTGCCTATGATATAAAAAAAAAATCATTATTTAAAATAACAGTTTTACAAATCTTTAGAAACTTTTTCAATAAAATACAGAATAAATACAAGAAAATAAACGAACACGAATTGTGGCTTGAAATTTTTTAAATTATACCACATTGCTTGAAATCGCACAAAAGGGAATAAAAACATAACAAAGCGCTGTAATTGAACAAATATGGACGCTGAGTGATTTCAAGCGTTTTAAATCCATAGAGGATCTGAAATGGGCATAAACAAGCTCTGATTTTTACTCTGCCGTCATAGCGACTCAACCGCTTATAACGTGTCTTCGAGCAGAAAACTGAATTATGGCCTCCATTCACCGGAATAGCCTCGAAAATATAAGCGGAAGGAATGTACAAATCGTATAAGGATCAAATTGGAAAAAACTCAATGGTCGGTAAAAGTCCATTTCTAGAAGCACGGTGGCGATGGAAATAAAAAAAGAGCGGTAATAGGTATATCGGAGAATCGCCTCCCGCGTAAACTAGCTCTCCTACTGGGGAGTCCCCGTTGTCTGGCTTAAATCTCTCTGTGCGGTAATTCCCAGTTGAATACTGAATAGTCGTAAATTTACATGGGCCCGTCAGTAGGGAAGTGGGTGCTCCGTATTTTGAATTTATACCACCCCATTTTTATGGTACACGATTTGCGAACGTGATTTTTAACAACAAGTTGAAATTTACATTTTATAACATACAGCTGTGATTTTATGATACCGCGATTCAGCAGAGACTTTATTGGATGCTGTGAAATCGCGAGATTCTTCTCCCGGTGCGGCGGGGTGAGGTATGGATAGGTGATTTTTATCACGATCTTAGCCTTTTATAAATTATATTGCGGATGCAATAAAATCTGAACCAGCGAGGAAATTTTTATTAGGTATTATACTGCATTGCACTGTTTTAAATGTAATATTTTACATACATATTTTGTATTCGTTAAAGTTATATAAATTTAACTAATTAAGCAATTACTTTTTATATATTAACGTATTACCCATGGTGATGGGTAACTAAGCAAAAATAGGTATGTGTCAGATTTCGATATCGAGTACCGAATTAGATATGATAATATGTAAAAATTTTAAGAAAAACTACGTTGCTTCTGTAAATAAATGAGTAGAATGCTAAATTTATTCCACGATATTAGTAAATAAATAAATATGTTTGGGACATTAACACACAACACCATCTTGTTCCATGGTAAGCCTCGTGGCTTGTGCTATGGATACCAGATAGTTGATACACTACACATATATAATGTTAAATACATACGTATTGTAAATATAAACACCCATGACTGGATTACAAAATATATTCGTGCTCATCACACAAATGAATGCCCCCAGCTGGACTCAAACCTGTGACCGCTGGCACAGCAAGTAAGACCCCTTTAAACTGAGCCAAACTTGTCGTCAAAATAAGTAAATATAGTAAATATTATAAGTATATTGATACACAAAACTATCTGGATCAGTAGGTAAATTATAAGTTAGAGACTCTACAAAAAACAATACCATAATAACATAGATCGAGAGTGATGCAACATTAGCCACATAAAACCACTTTTTTTGCACAAAATAAAAAATGCTGACAATCAATATCACTATTCCAGGGAGGGAATAAATCTAGCGATCGTCAACATGAAGAGAGATGGCCTCATTTCCAAGTTATGGCGGAAATGGCTGTTGACTACAAATAAACCCGACTGCGATTTGGTCAAGGACGAGGTTTGTTTTTTTATGATCCAATACTTTTGTTTCATTTTATGCGCCTTAAAAGAATTTTTTTTCTATAAACTGTTTTTTAAAATGCTACTTACGTATAAGGGATGCAAATAAATATTCTGAATCAGTCAGCGCTACTCCTAGAGCGTTGTCTCGTACGGAGTTTCACTCGTCTTCCTTCTTTAGATAGTAATAATAATAATATAATAAATTAGTTTGTCCTTTTACGATGCATTAGAGTTCGACAAGGTATTTTGCAGATAATTATCTGCAAAATTATAATTTATGCTTTGGAGATTAATTTTAATCAATCTCCAAAGCATATACTCTACCAATTATCTAAGTTTTAAGAGTTATAATTCAAGTTTATTAAGAGACTAGTACCACTGGCAAGCAGAAGTTGTCCTGCCACAAAACTCATCTGGTCGGAAAATAAAAAAAAACAATCTCGGCTACAGCACCACCTACCAACTATGGCTAAAATGATGGGTCCAACTATGGCAAAGAACTATCTAGGTAAACACATAAGTACACAAAAAAATTTCATCAAAATCGATAAAGCCATATAAGAAAAGCAGAATTTCGAATATTTCTGGTGAACGTGGCACCAGAATTTTTTTATATATACAGGTTACTGTAGAAAATTTAGCTATTACAGATTCTTCTTTGTTTCCTTGAAGTTCCATTTTTTGTAAAAGACATAGAATAGGCTTATTTTTACCCTCTAGTTTATATTTGTTCAAATGAAATCAAATGAAATCAAAATATTTTATTCAGCATTAAATTATTACAATTTTGTACTGAACGTCATGAGTCTACTACCAGTTCGGAAAGAAGAAGCCTCAGACCTGAGAAGAACTGGCGAAAGAAACTCAGCGGGACCAATATCTTTTCTTAAAGTATAATCTTTTTTTAAAGTAAAATTATAATTTACAATATTTCTATCAAGTTGAAGTAGCCTGGAGGCGATCATTTCATTCCCAAGGTGTGCCATCTTCTATAAAATCATTAATTGTATAATAGTCTTTAGCACACAAACTTTCTTTAACATTTTTTTTTAATTTGTTTGTTATATAAAATACCATACAAGTTTATTATATGAAATACCATACAAGTTTTTTTTTTAAATTAATTAAATAAAAATTGGGTCTCTAGAAATTTTCCGTCACAAGAAACAACGATCACAGAAATGAAGTTGTTTGGATCTTTCGCGTTTTAGAGGCTTGCTCTCTGAGTCGCCTTGTTGGAATACTGCCAACAGTAAAGGCTAATGTGCTACTTTAAAATTAAAAAAATAAATAACGAATGGTAATTTTATATTAACTTTAAATATTATCTACTAGGAAAAAATACAATAAAAATTTGATTTAAGTTGTTGTTTTACATATAAGTGAAGGTTGGTCTGTTTTGATTTTTTTTTCAATTATACTTTAATATATATATATATATATATATATATATAAATATATAGTTAAAACGACTTTTGTGTATTTTATTTGAGTTTTTATAAAATATCGCATGGAACTGAATATATCCAGAAAAATAAACTGAATCACGAGCTATAAAGTGCTGTACCTTCGAAATTGCCGAAATACACTTCAATTTTATTTATATTATACCAGAAACACGAGGAAACGGAATAAAAAAGAGATTCTTTGACAAAATGTACAATGTATAGACTAAAATTAGGATTTTGTACTGGTTACACAAGTATTCTCATGTGAAATGAAGCGACTTTTCCATGGCATAATTTGTTATTACAGAAACAATTGATAAAAATCGAGTCCAAAAATAACATTGAAACAAATGAATTAGCTTAAAATCCCCTATGAGAGAGATCCTTCAAAATTTTCATGGGTGGATTTCATTTCGCTATTTCCTTGTAGTAAATGAGAATCGTAAATTATATAATATTATTCCTCTTTAAAATAAGACGCTTATGCGAATAATAATATTGTTTAAGTATTACCGATATAATCTGGGTATTGTTCTGAAACAAATGAAATTCACCGAGTAATTTTATATACAAGTAGCTACGTTTGAACGTTTAGTGTAGATTTCTCAGAGATGAAATGATTTCCTGCAGTAAAAAGTATTATATATGTTGACCCAGATAAATAGCTATCATCGGTCCAGTGGTTTTCTCGTGATGTGTTCGCAGACAGACAAATTCTAAACACTACAGATTCGGCCTCTGTATGATGTATCGATAATATAATGACTATTTCAATAAGATTTTCCAAGATATATTTAATGTACAGATTCGACTCAGAATTTTATTATTAACTATAGATGAAAAATCATATTTATATTATTTATTGGAGGATCATATAGGTATATACTTTTATATATATGACTAAAATTTTATCGCGATAATTTATCCAAACCCTTTTATCCTTTAGAAATTGAATTTCCACAAAATTTTTATGTTGTTATATTATTAATCAATAAGTGATATTCCTTTTATATATATGGATTAATCTACCGGTTTCAGGAGTCAACGATAATAGAAATGACGCTGTCTCAAGTAGCTGGCATATTCTATGTGCTAGTAGGTGGTCTGGCGTTAGCATTAGGTGTTGCTTTGTTGGAATTCTGTCAACATGGACGTGCTGAAGCCGCGAGAGCGAATGTGCCACTGAGTACAGCGTTACGAGCTAAAGCTAGACTCCCTTCCCACGAACGGAAGACTCCACAAAGGACCCCACAAAGGGAAGATCGCCTTGGTTGGAACGGTGCGGCATTTGCTGGGGTAAGTTACCAGGTATTCTTATGAAGTAGATTAATTTATATCATTGTACAATTATATATACTGCTATATCTACAGTAATTGTGTATATTATATTTCATTAAGCATCTTAATCTATTTGGCTCCGGCGTCGCGTCTTTGAGTTAGTACGGTTGTACAATGACTTGTTGATCTTTATATCGGTTACTAACAAATAGGGAATATCTGTGTGTTTTTTTTAATTTCTTATACAATAACTTACATCGTTACGTATTATACGAAAAACTAAAATTTGTTAAAAAATAAATAAATAATAATGTCATATCGATACGGATACTTTAAACGCTCGCCATTTCGCGCGCTTGGCGTGACGTCACAGTATGATATACATAGAAATGACGGCTCATATTGTAGCGACAAAATCGTTAATCGCTCTGTTATGATATACTCTGACGTCATATTCGGTCTGACCAATGGCGTTGTGGTTCAACAATTTTGAATTTTCCTACATTTTAATAATAATTATTTTTTTAATCGAAAAGAAATTATATTAGAGTAAATATTAATATAAGCTTAATTCAAAAGCAATAAAGATGATAAAAAAATAAAAATATTTCACCTTTATTTAAATAGCACGCATATATATTCCCTATTGAATTATTGACAATTGAATTTTAAATTGAATTTTTTAATTATTATTGATATCGTATAAATATATTATAATTATAGAAGTGTTTATTTGTAGAACTATTTATTATTTGCTATTTTAAAATTTATAAATTATTATAATACAATTGTAATAATATAATATTTATTTTTCAATCTCAGTACAATGACTTCCTCTTAGGAAGAGAATTGATGGGCAATAGACACCGCAAGTTTTATTAAAATGCATCTGTAAGTTTTTTAATTAAATTAAAACCCCGATTCTGGTGCCGTCATGTACTCACTGATATATGATTAATATGTATTTCGTCTATATAAGACAGTTTTCCTGTATTTTGAACATCTTTTCTCCTTAAATAATATCTATGTGTTTTTTTAATATTTGGATTATGAATGGTATTCAAGTAAAAAAATATGGTAAGTAACCCTTTCTAATGGCAAATTTATTATTTTTATTTTTGTTAAAGGAATGTAATATTAATCCTATGTCAAAAATCCACGACCCGTGTTTAAAGTTTATTAAACGAATACTATGGTATATAGGTACCCACTCGTATCTTATCACTGCTTATTACATCACAGGAGATAAATTTTATTTTGCCTTGATAGTGACTGAATGTAAAGTTCCCAAGTCTAATATTAAAATTGTATTTTTTTAATTCAACTGTTCGGCTAGATACGTTTTAATGGTTAGTATAGATTTGTCAAACATGAGATTTATCCCGCAGTAAATAATAATAAAAAGTATCCTATATGTTGACCGGGATAACCAGCTATCATCATACTAAATTTCATCAAAATCTGTTTAGTCGTTTTCTCTACATGCGTTACCAGACAGACAGAGAGAAACAAAATTTCTAAAAACTATAGATTAGGGTCTCAGTATCAATAATAATTAGCATTTCAATAAGATTTTCCAAAAAAAATGTTCAATGTACAGACTGGACTCAGAATTTTATTATATGTATAGATTTTACAATGAAAAATTGTAGAAGAAAAATAATATTTATAATTAAATCAAATCAAATAAAGAATTATATAATTCATTCATAGTTCTATGATGTTCTATGATGGTCTACAATTCTACAAAGGAATAGTTGTGAATATATGTGTGTAATGTAATGTGCATAATGTATGTACATATATCTACTATTATTATACACAAATATTATAAAGAGGTAAAGTTTGTAATTTCGTGAGCTTGTTCAAAAAAAAAGCTAAACTGATTTAGATGATATTTAATATGAAGAAGGACATAGGATAGTTTTTATCCCGGAAATCAACCCTTAAGGGGTTGAAAAGAGGGATAAAAGTTTATATGTCAATCCATCATTTCTCAAGTAAGGGATATAAAATACATGATACCTATGTATATACTAATTTATATTCTATCTATTCCATACTAACAGTTAAAACGTACCTAGGGGTGAACTTTTTTTTTTTTGTCGCTGGGGAAACCCATCATGGGGACCCTGCCGCCGTCATAGGCAGGGTACTGTGAGACTCCTACTCACTAAAACCCACAGCGGAACCCTTCGCCGCAGTGCAATGGGGCGTGCAGGATCGCTTTCGCACTCACTGCAACACCTAGGGATGAACCTGAGCGAAGTGAGGATGGGTCAACTACAAATACAACTAAACCTCTTCTAAAATTTAAAACTGATCCATTATTATATTTAAATATCTAATATCCTAGAAAGTTACAATTTACCACGTTGTTACAGAGTTAGGTTTGTTCCCCATTTATACTGTCGTGTCAACAGTTCGCTTTCTGATTGCCTTTGTAAATTTTATTCCGCGTCCATTTGTCTTCCTAATTGAGATCACTCGTCTTTATATATTGTGTTTATTTAGTTTGTAAACATTTATTATTTCACTCAGTTGTTTATGTTGTATAGATTGACTTTTGACTTGCTTTTGATTTTAAATATTCCATTTCAATAGAAATTATACGGTGTAAACTCATATCATTTTTAATTTTAAAATTATTGTATCGTATAGCCTTTAAATATAAGTCTTTTTAATTTTCTTGACAAGTCGTTTCCTTTACGTTAACATTTTATACAAATGCATGATTTGTTCTAAAGAAAATTTTATTTTTATATTATGCTAGCAGAAAAAAAACAACTAGCAATCTACAAAAAAAAATTGTTTTTATGTTATACGTTATGTATATATGTTTTGTTAAGTATTTATATAATATATAGCTATATATTTATATATTGTTCTTACAAAAAACTAAAATGGCGATTAAAAAATGGAAGGTGAGGGGTAGGAAGGTGAAAAATACTTTACGACCTATTCTCATACCTGCCAAATATAAAAAATGTTTGTACTAAGTTTGTACTAACAAACACTTCGTTTCACATTTCCTGTAATTATGTGATTTTTCCCCTCTATACTATGTAACCATTATTTTGAAAATCCTTACAAATTGAATGACCAAAACCTATTGTATATGTATGGTAATATATATTGATGTATTTAACTATCTATTTTGCACGTATATAATATGATAATTTATTAATATTTGTAGTATTTCCCCGCGGGCACGCAGATCTCACAAGAGGATGCGGTCCATGCAAGCTTCACTCACGTCTGATCCGCGGAGAAGGGCGGCGTTAACGTGCGTCGCTCTTCCGTAGCCAAGCCAGGTGTGGACCTCTATCAACTGTAAAAATTTAAGTTTCAAGTTTATTTATCAATATTGTTATAGTATTATTAAGTTTTAACCTGTTCGTTTATCCATAAAAAATAATTTTAATTGTATTTTATTATTTCAATTATAAAGTAGTTTTGCAATATTCGCTTGTGAGTAAAAGAAGGAATAATATGATATAAACTTTTAAATTGTTATATGTAAAAGTTTCAACTGGAAAGAAAATGCATTATTTGTACTTCGATTTACGCTTAACTTGCTAACATCGATCAAAAAAGTACTAGATCAGCGACAAAAAATATCCTCTCCGAACAAGCGCTCATTTGAGCTTTTAAGCGCGGTTTTAATTTTTTTTTGTGAAAACAACTTTAAGCATTGCGTTTCAAGTTCAATTTACATTATTGTATATATTGAAATAATTACCTAAACACAATTGGTGACAGTTTTAAGAGAATTAAATTTTGCCTTTTTGTGCCATAATAATTTTGCCAAAAGGCATGCAGTTTTAACATTAGCCCATCTTTGTAATAATATTAATTAATAATATTATTACGATTCTCATAGGAAAAAGACTTCATAAGATTGCTAAAATCTCTTTAACAGGAAAAAATGGAACTAAAGCTAACAATAAGATGATACAAATATACATCTCGGATGTCAGAGCTTATTATTTATATATATTTTGTGTATGAATTATAATTAAAAATAGAACAAAGTTTGTGTTTACTGATTTGAATCACTTGAGTAATGATGCTGTTATTAAACCTATAGAGTCTTTCTAACAACTATTATAATTAATTTATATAAAAATAATTATTTTCTACTTTAAAGTGATGTTTTATTGTATTTGCGTGATAATCAATAAAAAAGAACGGACGATTTGCATCAAATATTGTTAGTCGTAGTGTATTAGTGCGTAAACAATTTAAAAAGTCTCAGGTTTGATTCTATGCGGAAGTATTTTAAGTCATTATTAAATATTTGTCATCATTTTACGCGTTAATTAAAGTATGTGCTCCACTTCTCCTGCTACGTAGCTACGACGTAGCAGGAGGAGCTACGTAGCAGGAAGGATAATTCGAAATTTTTATATGTATACATTTGAATGGTGATAAATTATATTAAATCGTGTTATATTACTTATTAATTATATAAAACAATGATGTTTAAGTAAAGTTACATTAAATTTGCCTTACATTTCTTTATTAAATTTAGAAATAATTTAGTTTTGATTAAAAACGGACGAAAAATGGGGGCGACATGTCTTAAGGTTTATACTCTAAGTCACTAAATGCTTACATTTTCAAACACTAAGTAGATGTAGAGTTGAATATATAATAAAATTGTATTTGTACTATTGAAACGTCCCGTTTGTACTAATATTATATCATATAAGCATATAAAAATGTAATCAATCAACTTTTCAGTATTTATACTATTATAAAATTGTAGCCAATATTGAATTAGAAAAAATAATAATTTTGTAAGTGGTAGCTTTTACACGTTTTGTTGCTAAATGTTAATAATAAAGTAATTTGATACGTACAATGGAATCTTGTTATATAACTTTTGATGAGAAGTACCAAATTTATATATTACTAGCAGTACCCGCGGCTTCACCTGCGTTCAAACTACTACAAAAACAAACTCTTTGAAACGCCGCCTGCAGCGTCACCTACCAGTTCCACTTGTGAATTTAAACCTTGCAAGGACCCAATCGAACCTATACAAAAAAATAACATTAAAATCGCCCTTGCCTATTAGGAGAAGATCAGCAGGGTTATACCAGCAGGATTTATTTGTGTTTTCAAACTATCTAGGAGCCCATTGAAATATACACACAAAATTTCATCCAAATCGGTCCAGTCCTTAAGGAAGAGTAAGGTGACAAACACACGTACAGAAGAATTATATATATTAAGAAGATAAATGAGCACAAAATAAAAAAAATACGAATATATATGTCAAAAAAGATGAATATATTTAAAGCAATTGGTCAATTTTTGTATCAAGATTAAAGTAAAAATGATGGGGGTAAACGATAGGTACCATTTATTGTATACGTTCTTAGAACAACATTGGGAGTCTCTTATATGACTTTATAAATATTTACCATACTAATACTGAAGCGTGGATTTTTTTATAATATATATTTTAACAAGATTTCATTGTAATTAATAATATAATAATATTTTATTCCTAAAAACGATGTATTAATAGGGCGATAGAATTATATTCCTAGCTTTTTTTAGTGATACTATATTAAGTATGAATAACAATTCTTCATCGGGAATTTAACTAATATAAATCAATATTTATTCAATTTTAGTAAGATTCTTATATTTGTTTAAAAGTATTTATATTTGACTTTTAAATTATTAAATTTTATTTGTTTTATAATTCTTAGTCAAATTAAATACATAAATGGTCGCACAAATCATAGCAATAATATGAATCCATGCTTAATAAAGATATTAACTTCTTAGGTTATCCTCGCGATTTTTAATATTAATTTTTGTTTATATGCATTTTGATAAGAAATTATCACCTTATATGTAGGACTCACCGGTTAAAAAAGCCAATACTACCCACTAAAACCCAATAAAACCCCCTCCGTCTTAATGGGGTGTCGCAGGGTCGAACCACAATAACCATGAGGTTGCTCCACAGTCTACTCTGCTATCAGAGAAGTACCACGAGCAACCCGTATGGTACACCACCCACCGAAAAAGGCTACCTCCCACCGCCCACCGAAGTGGGCCACCTCCCTGTGTGTTTCATGGCTTTGCGCCCGGCTGGATTGCCGGGCACTACTGAGCCCCTCCCCCCACGACAAGGTGGGGGAAAATTTTCACCTGGCACCATTAGTTTAACCCATTTAATATCAATAATGTTAACGTTCTTTAAAGAAATGGAATTATTATCAAAAATAATGCTATATTTTTTATTAATAATTGATTTTGGCTGTTACATTAAAAATTATTAACATATAGGTAATATTAAGATACTAAGCTTATCATAATAATTATATGCGAAAATCCTTAAATTAAGAATTTTCATAAAAAAATTAACATCACTAAAGTCAATACGTAATAAGTTTCTTCTCTATAGATTAAATAATAATTTTAAATTTAAAAAAAAACATTGACTAATAAAAATCTAAATCTTTACAGTTAAACGCAATACGCATCACTTAAAAATATTATAATAGTAAACGATAAAAATATTTTTTTGAATTATTTTAATATAATGCACAAGCCAAAAAGAAACTAAAACTATCTATATCTGACTATGGGGTGGTCAAAAATATCCAAGTTAGTAAAGCTATGTTATATTATATAGCAAATTCTAGGAATTGGAGAATTAACACCCTTAACTATACGGGACGAGAATATGAACAATGAATATTCAGCCCTTTTTTTTAACGTCCCACTGCTGTGCACGGTCTTCCCATCAATGCGAAGGGGATCAAGCTATAGTTCATCACGCTGGCCATGTACGTGTTAGCGTACTTTACAAGTCTATCGAAAACTTGCTAGGTTCTCTCAGACATGCAGGTTTGCTCACGATGTAATGCGTTACGGTGAAGTAAGTACTAGTAGATGAAGTGGTAATCAAGTTGGAAATCATTCGCATCTGAAAATATCAGAGATGCGAGACCAGGGATTTGAATCCGTTTCCCTTGGCTTCTTCGGTAATTTTATACTAAATCATCGATTAGTCTTAAAAACTTATTTTCATAATGTTTATTGTATTTCATATATTTCTTATGTACTGCTTAAGACTTGTTTATATCTTAATGCGTAGATTTCATACAATTTTATACTATAGCCATTCATAGCTATTTAAAATGCTCAAACGAAACTGTATTTTAAATAGTGCGTTATTTTGCAATTTTCTTTTATACGATGATAATTTGATCTATGTAGCTTTAATTATATTACTTAGTTTTCATAATGCAGCGCTTATGTCTAGACAATAAACTTAAAGACGATGCTTTTGAATGTAACCATGACCAAATTATGATCGATAAAATCGCTCACCTACTAATATTTTATTACTGCTAAAATTTTGAGTCGTTTCTGTGCTGGTTAGTTAAGAAACTGAGTAGTACATAGAAGGGTGTAATGTATAAGTTGAGCTTTTACACTGGTTATAATATGTTGGGAAACAAATTATTATAACCATTATATGTTGGGACATTAACACACGCTTCGAGGCTTATGTTATGGATACCAGATAGTTGATACAGTACCTATATTGTATAACTTTGAATACATGCATATTATAAATATAAACACCCATGACTGGAGTACAAACATTCGTGCTCGTCACACAAATGAATGCCGCTAAGTGGAACTCGAACCCGCGACCGCTGGCACAACTAGTCACTCGTCGGGTCACTACGTGCTACTGGCCAAATGTGTCGTCAAAATATCGGTTATAACTCATGCAAACTTATATTATTATTCTGATTCTCACGTACTCGTAAAATATACTAGTGAAAAATCTTTGTTGTAGCTTTTTTCTAGATAACTCTTAGTCATTCTAAGACGTTATCTTTTCTAAACTTAAATTGGTAAAATTTTCGTTTATTTAGCGTTCCTATAGAAATAAAAGATATAGTTTTTGGTGCATAATTTATAAAGTTTATATCAACATAGATTTTATAAGTAAATACGGTTGAGAATTCTATATTTTTACGTTTTTTTTTATTGCTTCTGTTCAACATCCTAAAGTAGATAATAATAGTAAATACTCGAATCTTATTATTATTATTAACAGGAAAGATTTGAATATAATATTGTAAGATGAGCGATATTTATTCAATTCTGATATTTTCACTGCCATTAGTTAAAATTTGACATATCGTCATAAGAAATCAATGTATGTACTCATCGTATCCTAAGCAGTTGTAATCACAATTAAATTTTTGATGTTGTATTACAGTGTTTTATTTATAAGCTAATTTAACCCAATATGATAAAATTATTTATAGAATATTACTAGCTTTGCCCGCGGCTCCGCCCGCGTTCAGATGACCAAAAACCAAATTCTTAGGTTTTATATATTAGTATACTCTTACATTGCAGTTTTTGTATTTTTTCTCAGAAATGAGACATTTTCCCGCGATAAAAAGTATCTTATATGTTGACCCGGATAACCAGCTATCACCCTACCAAATTTCATCAAAATCCCTCCAGTTTTTCTGTGGTGCGGTAACAGACAGACAGAAAAAAATCTAAACACTATAGATTCGGCCCCTGTATCGATAATAATGTCTATTTCAATAAGATTTTCCGAAAAATATTTAATGTACAGATTCGGGTTCGTTACAATTTTATTATATGTACCTATATATTAATGATTTCCTAGATTTACACGAATACATTCAATATTTTTAGGAAAATTTTATTGAAATTGTCATTATTATCGATATAGAGGCCGAATCTATAATTTTTGTCTGTTTGTCTACAGAAGAAGGGGATACAGAAAGTACGGTTACTACAAACTGAGCCTATCTTGTCGTCAATATACATATAAATCCAACTTTTAGTAATAATAGGAAAGTGGAACTGGTGAAAATGCCTAGAGGTATAGGATGTTAGTGATTCAATTATTATCACTTGTAAATAATTGATTCGGACTAAAATAAATCACCTATAATAATCACATTATTCAGGACTAGGATATTTTTTCTACGACATTATCATAGGGTTTATGGCTGGTCTTATGGCTTTCAGGCAAGACGCAATGGAGAAGTAATGGTTAAGATTAGACGGTAAAAATAATATACTTGGATTAAATAACTGTTATATTACAGGATCAATACATTGTAATATTTGAACCTATAAAACGAAACGAAATTAAGTAATATTATTAGTTTTTTTAATACTCATGTGAGTTACAAATTTTACTTTAGTTCTCAATAGGTGGCGCTTTATGAGAACATCGAAAGAAAAAACCGTATTATAAGCTTAGATTTAAATTTTTATTACACGAAAGTATAAAAAGTTCTAAAAATAAATATTATATAAAATTTATTTGCCAAATCTAACCTAATTTCTAATTTTTAATACATTATTAGTTACACTTAACTACGTACTAACTTTGTTAACCAACCTATATAATTTCTATTCAACCTATATAATATCTAAGAAATTTCTTTTAGTTTTTAAAACAATTATATCCCCCATAAGGGATGATTTCGGCGATAAAAACTATTTCACTCACTCACTTTTCATATCATGAGATTTAAAGAAAGCCTTATTTTAGTGAAAAAAAATCTATTAATTTTCTTTTATACAAAGCTTGTCCTGACAACCACAATGTATATACATACATTTCAGTGATTCATTTTTATTTATATAGATTTCAATATGTGCAAATTGAGTTTCCTAGTCAAAACTTATTTAATAAAGTGCTAGCGTCCTCTATGTAAATTTTTTTGTACTTGTTTATAGTGCAATTATAAATAGAGGTATAATTATAAATATTAAAAGCGACACCTTCTGATTTTTCACTAAACTACGTTCAGAGACTTGTGTCTTCTGAACGTAGTTTTAATTAGAAAAAATATTTTATATTATTGTCACTAGATGGCGGTAGAAGTACATAGTAAGGATAAAAAGTTTGGACTAACTTTTGGACGAACTTTTCCACGTACGAATTACGAAATTTCCCACGCAAAGTTATAGTAAAATAAATTAATGTGAATTGTATCGTATTTAAAAGTTATTAAAGCCAAGTTGGTAACAAAAAAACTTGCAAGATAAGACTGTCGAATCTGTACATTAAATATTTATTTTTTGGAAAATCTTATTGAAATAGTCTTTATTACCTATGTATCAACAGAGGTCTATAGCTTTTAGAATTTTTGTTTGTCTATCTGTCTGAATTATTGAAATAATTATTTCACTCAAATTCAAAGGTAAAATCTTGCTAACAATACGTTGCACTTTCGAGAAGCAAAGAATATAACAAATTCTCTTTTAAAGCAACTGAAGGACGATGTGCATGACAGGAGCTGTGATTTAAGGAACTTCGGAAGAACTTAGTATCCAGTAAGATAATATTTCTTTTACTAGCGACTCACCCTCGCTCCGCTCGGGTTTGTCCTTAAATAATGTGTTAACGTTTAGTATAGATTTCACAGAAATGAGATATTTTCCCGCAGTAAAAATTATCATATATGTTGACACGTATAACCAGCTATCATCATACCAAATTTCATCAAAATCTGTCCAGTGGTTTCCTCGTGATGAGTTCCTAGACAGAACAGACAAACAGATAGACAAAATTCTAAAAACTATAGGTTTGGCCATTGTATAGATAATAATGACTAAACCACTGGACAGATTTTGATGAAATTTGGTATGATGATAGCTGGTTATACGTGTCAACATATATGATAATTTTTACTGCGGGAAAATATATCATCTCTGAGCAATCTGTACTAAACGTTAAATAAAACCTAACAGGTACGAACGCGAATGAAGCGAGGGTGAGTCTCTAGTTGTAATATAATAATCATCCTATTTAAATAAATAAAACTTTAGTATCAAAGCGATTTCCAAAAGAAGCCCCATATTAATTTTATATTTATCTAAATACTACGCACAATCTAAACCTTAACAGCAATTTGTGTCGATCTATCTTTCTATCGTATTGTGCTTTCAACATGGATAAAGCTTTTTAGTGAGCTTTTTACTAGAGCAAAAATTATAGTACTAGAGCCAATAACCATATGTTTTAATAGTAAAGTAATAATATTAGAGTTTTGTCGTAAACCTTCAAGACGCCGAGCTAACTGATCAATACTTCAAGTTTCAACACTTCCCTACTAAGTTAATTTAAAACGGTTGGTTTCTATTGTTATTTATAATATGTTTATAAAAGAATACGATGTAATACATGATAAGGGGGGCATAATTTGTAGGCATTAATTAATTATACGGACTTTTATCTTTCGTCGTAGAACCCGCGGCTTCGCCCGCGTTCAATCTACAAAAAAATTTTGCTTTGTGTTATATAGCGACTCACCTTCGCTTCGATTGGGTTCGTCCCTATTTATATATATATATATATATATATATATATATATATATATATATATATATTATATATATGATGATGTTCTCCTAGCCGATTCCGGCTACGGCGGCCAATCTCATTGAGACTAGCCAACTGCGCAGGAGATATTATAGTGCGCAAGTGTACGCGCAGACACAAGTGCACTCTCTATTCCTATCACTCTCATACTCCAGTGGGACGACTGCTCGACACGACCGGTGAGAGTTAAGGCGCTGGACCGACGGCTTTACGTGCTCTCCGAGGCACGGGGGTGAAGCACCGCCAACTTCCCAACTCCGGGCTGTTATTGAGACTTACTATACAGAAAGACTCAATAACTAAACTTGGCCCGACCCGGGACTCGAACCCAGGACCTCCGAGTGTGCAGCCGTACATGCTAGCCACTACACCACCGAGGCAGTTTAGTATTATATATATATACACATATTATATATATATAAAATTATTTAGATATTGTTCATATAAAAATACTGAAATCACGATTAAAAAATTGAGGGTGGGGTAGGAGGTTGAAAAATACTTTATGAACTACTCTCTCTACCAAACATAGAAGAAAACGATTAAAAACGGTCGCGCCGTTTCGGAGGAGGGCGACCACAAACACCGTGATACGAGATATTTATATCTCTGGATCTACTGAACCGATTTAGATTAAATTTTGTGAAAAGGTAGTTTGAGACCCTGAGAAGGACATAACATACTTTTTATCCCTCCAATCATCCTTAAGGGGGTGAAAATGGGGATGAAAGTTTGTATTGGGAAGCAAGCTAGGGACGAACCCGAGCGAAGAGAGGGTGAGTCGCTAGTCGCTAATATTTTAGTAGATACTGGCGTGAGTGTCTAACAGATGTTGTAAAAAACAGATTTTTACACCATTAATTTTAGCGTTACATATCACGCATCTCTGAAATTTTTAAGATGAACCTGGAGATAAATGAGTCTATTCACGTCTTTACTGCATCAAGTGTAACGTATGGAACATGGAGAGTGAGAGGTCCTGCGACGTCAGATTAAAAAAAATTGGTTTAGTGCTAGTCAAATTTGCACTTTTACTGTACAAACATGTACTTTTTCTTAGGGTTTCGTACCCGAAGGGTACCAACGGAACCCTATGTATTAAAATAGTTATAAATAAATAAATATGTTGGGACATTGACTCACATCACCATCTGGTTCCATGGTAAGCTACGAGGCGTGTGTTATGGATACCAGATAGTTGATACACTAAACATATGATGTTCTCCTAGCCGATTCCGGCCACGGCGGCCAATCTCATTGAGACTAGCCAACTGCGCAGGAGATATTATAGTGCACAAGTGTACGCGCAGACACCGGTGCACTCTCTATTCCTGTCACTCTCATACTCCGGTGGGACGACTGCTCGACACGACCAGTGAGAGTTAAGGCGCAGGACCGACAGCTTTACGTGCTCTCCGAGGCACGGGGTGAAACACCGCCAAATTCCCAACTCCGGGCTGTTACTGAGACTTACTATACAGAAAGACTCAATAACTAAACTTGGCCCGACCCGGGACTCGAACCCAGGACCTCCGAGTGTGCAACCGTACATGCTAGCCACTACACCACCGAGGCAGACTAAACATATATAACTTTAAATACATACATATTATAAATATAAACACCCATGACTGGAGTACAAACATTCGTGCTCATCACACAAATGAATGCCCCCAGCGGGACTCGAACCCGAAACCGCTGGCACCGCAAGTAGGGTCACTACAGACTGAGCCATTATGATAATAGATTTTTGGGTTATATAATAGGAATTAACAGTTTTTATTTACAGATTAAGTAATATTAGTACCTAAACTAAATCTGCTAGCTATTTTTGAAATATTGTTTTTTCTTTTTTTATACCACGAATCATCGTAATAGTGTTTAATTGCTAAGAGTATAAATAACTAATAAAAAATTATAAAACTTCTGCAGATTAACAAAGAACGTCCCGATTCCCAAGAAAACTTTACAAAAATATGAAGTGAACTGAAAATTATGACCCAGTTAAGTCATGACTCAATGAAAGATGAGCTTATTTATGGCAGTATTAGATTGAGGAATGATGAATGTTTTTGTGCGGGTGAAATACAATCATTTCATAGCCACCAGTAAAAATTTGTATTTATATTTTTTACTAATACCTATTTCTATCTGTATGCAATATATTAAGGTAGATTTTGAAAAACGTGATCCTGCGATGCTGATGTATTAATACTTGTTAAGATCAGGACACGATCATATTGGGGCACACATTACAAAGAAGCTGTTATCTACATTTTGGGTTGCGTGGTGAATTCGTAAAAAATATCCCATATTATATTCCTCTGGGATAGGTATTAATATTGAGATTTTCTTTCAAAGACATTGAGATGTTCGAGCGTGATGAAGTAAGAATGAATATGTTGAAATAAATCTAAAATAATCTTTTTATGTACAAAGTAGTGACCTCTGCTTTCATATGTTCTAAATTGTAATATTTGGTAAATTATCTGTAGTATAGTATTATATGATCTGTAGTCATATAATTGATAGATTATCTGTGCCGTGTCTATTAGTTTAATACAGTTCCTTTTGAATCTCAACTCGGTCGTTTTATTAGAGGTTATGTGCCCAGATTATTGCTTATTTCTCGCAGATAAAACTTGCAAATTAGTGCTGTATAAGTTTACGCAGATTGGGAATAAACTGTGTGTTAGCGAAAATGAGTACGAACTACGTTGTGAATGTGCCTAAATTAAAGGGCCGTGAGAACTATGGGGAGTGGGCTTTCGCGGCGGAGAATTTTCTTGTGCTGGAAGGGACTTCTGATTGTATCCTAAAAACCAAGCCAGAAGAAGCCGCAGCAGATGCAAAAACCCGAGCAAAATTAATCTTAACGATAGATTCGTCGCTTTATGTACATATCAAGGAAGTCAAGAGTACAAAGGAGTTATGGGATAAGCTCAAACAATTGTTCGATGATTCGGGATTTACTAGGCGAATCAGCTTATTGAGAACCTTAATCTCGATCCGTCTAGAGAATTGTACATCTATGACATCGTATGTAACGCAAACTATAGAAACGAGTCAAAAATTAAGTGGAACAGGCTTTAACATCAATGATGAGTGGGTCGGATCCTTGCTTTTAGCAGGATTATCAGAAAAATATTCGCCAATGATTATGGCGATAGAACATTCTGGAATCAAAATAACGGCCGACGCCATTAAAACAAAACTAATGGACTTAGAGGAAGACAGTGGCGACGTTAGCGGAGCATTTGCGAGTTTTCGCAAAAATAAGATTGGCAGCACTGGAACCAAAGATAATAGACATATGTCAAAGTCAAAACCGAAAATAATAAAATGTTACAGATGTAAACAAACCGGCCACTATCGTAATCAGTGCACGAATTTTGATAAGGATACATCAAATACTAAAACATTTGAACGCAAACAAACAAATGCCTTTAGTGCCGTGTTCTTAAATGGTAATTTTTCAAAGAATGATTGGTATATTGATTCGGGAGCGAGTGCTCACTTAACCGCGAATGAAAATTGGATAAAAAAGTCCTCGACCGAGCATCCTATCAAAGAAATTGTTGTCACTAACAAAGAAAAGTTGGCTGTTAAGTGCTCAGGAGATGTACAAATTGCTACATTGACAGATGACTGTGAATATGACGTGGTTGTTGAAGAAGTTTTATGTGTTCCGAGCTTGACCACAAATCTCTTATCAGTAAGTCAGTTAATAGCAAGAGGTAATAGAGTGCATTTCACTAATGATGACTGTCAAATATATAATAAAGCTGACAAGTTGGTTGCCACAGCTTGTTTGATAAATGGTGTCTATAAGTTAAAAATGCCTGAAAAATTCTTGGCCGCAGTGATGACCTCAAGTGACATGTGGCATCGAAGGTTAGGTCATGTCAACAGTAACTACCTAAATAAAATGCAGAATGCCGTGGAAGGGCTCACACTCGACAGAAGGGCTGATATTTCAAAGTCGTCGTGCATAGTGTGTTGCGAAGGCAAACAGAGTAGATTGCCTTTTCCACAGGATGGCAGCAGAAGTGATGATCTCCTTCAATTAGTTCACAGTGATATATGTGGGCCATTTAACAATGTTTCTATTGGTGGGTCAAGATATTATATTTTGTTTGTGGATGACTATAGCCGCATGATATATATCTACTTTCTTAAAAACAAAAGTGCAGCTCTTGATTGCTTTAAAAGTTATAAGACAGTTGTAGAGAATCAACTAAATAAAAGAATTAAGAAGTTGCGTACAGATAATGGAAAGGAATATTGCAGTAAAGAATTTGAGAAGTATCTTAGCAATTCAGGGATTATTCATCAGAAGAGCAATCCATACACGCCTGAACAGAATGGACTGGCAGAACGCTGTAACCGTTCGGTGGTGGAGAAGGCAAGATGCCTGCTATTTGACGCTGGTCTAGATAATAGTTTTTGGGCCGAAGCGGCAAATACTGCTGTATATCTTCTGAATAGGACTGTAGCATCAGGTTTAAATGGGAAAACTCCATATGAGATGTGGATATTGAGAAAGCCAGATATAAGCCATTTGAGAGTCTTCGGGAGTGTAGTAATGATGCATATCCCAAAAGAAAAAAGACTGAAATGGGATAAGAAGGCAGAGAAGGGCATACTAGTAGGCTATCCAGAGGATATTAAAGGTTATCGTATTTATATTCCTAGAACAAAATTAATCACAACCAGCCGTGATGTGACCATCATTGAAAAACCTACACCAATAGAGAGTCCAGTTCAGATCAAAGAAGTACAATCACAGACTGAATCCTCTGAGGTACATTTAGATTCAGTGGGGGACATATCAGATGACACTGAAAGTGAGGAGTACCATGATGGTGATGAAACTTATGTTCCTGATGATGAAGAGATCTCTAGTGGTGAAAGTGTAGTGAGTGTAGTTGAAAAAAGGGAGTGTTTGAGACACAGACAGCGACCAGACAGGTATGGTTTTTCTAATATTTGTTTCCAAAGTGATAGTACAATAGATGTCAGTGAACTCTCATTACAAGATGCGTTTAAATGGACCTGAAAGAGAACAGTGGTTAGAGGCAGTGCGAGATGAGTTACAATGTTTTGAGGACAATAATGCGTGGGAACTTGCTGAAGTACCTGATAACAGTACTATAGTTCAATGTAGATGGGTATTGCGAAAAAAATATGATAGTGAAAATAATATAAGGTTTCGTGCCAGGCTAGTTGCTAAAGGCTTTTCTCAAAAAACGAGGTGTAGATTATACAGAAACCTTCTCACCTGTTGTTAGACACACAACCCTACGATTATTATTTTCACTATCAGTGCAATTAGGACTTAATGTAATACATTTGGACATAAAAACTGCTTTCCTTAATGGTGACCTAGAGGAAACCATATATATGCAGAAACCAGATTGTTTTGATTCCCCAGGTAGCAAAAATAAAGTGTTAAAACTTAAGAAAGCCATTTATGGTCTAAAGCAGGCCTCAAGAGCCTGGAATAAGAAATTAGATAATTGTTTACTTGAATATGGTTATAAAAAATCAAAGCTTGAACCATGTATGTATACAAAAATGAATGATAATTGTAAAACTATTGTAACGGTTTATGTAGATGATTTCTTTATATTTTCTAATGATAAAAAGGAATGTATTAATCTCAAGGAGATGTTGTCAAGTCGGTTTAAAATAAAAGACTTAGGACAAGTGAAGCAATGTCTAGGGATGGATGTTAAATTCAATAAGTTAGAAGGATCTGTCACCTTAAGTCAAGAACATTATATTGATAGTTTGTTGCATAAATTTAACTTGACAGATTGCAAAATCTTTTGATACTCCAATGGAACATAAATTGAATGTAAACATAGGTCAAAATGTAAATAATAAAGTACCTTATCAACAACTTATAGGTAGCCTTATGTACTTATCTGTCTTAACCAGACCAGATATAACTTACTCAGTTAGTTATCTAAGTCAATATAATAATTGTCATACAGATGAGCATTGGGGTTATGCAAAGAGAGTGTTGAAATATTTGAAAAAGACTAAATCTTATGGTATTAAGTATTATAATAATGGAATTTCCAAAATAGAAGGTTTTGTGGATGCCGATTGGGCAAATAATACAATAGACAGGCGGTCTTATACCGGATTTTGTTTCTTATTGTCTAATGGTGTTATATCTTGGGAATGTAAAAAACAAAAGACTGTAGCCTTATCAAGTTGTGAAGCTGAGTATATAGGAATTTCTGAAGCTTGTAAAGAAGCAATATACTTAAGGGCTTTGCAATTTGAAATAACTAATAAAATGTACACTTTAACATTATATAATGACAATCAGAGCGCACAGAAGTTGTCGACAAATCCAGTATTTCACAAGAAATCTAAACACATTGATGTGAAATATCATTTTACTAGAGAATGTGTTTCAAATAATATAGTAAATTTACAATATTTGCCTACAACAAACATGCCCGCTGATTTGTTAACAAAAAGTCTATGTAAGAATAAACATTATATGTTTATGGAAATCTTAGGTGTTGTTAATGTGTAAAATGTTTATATGATTATTTGAGATAGTGGGGGTGTTGAAATAAATCTAAAATAATCTTTTTATGTACAAAGTAGTGACCTCTGCTTTCATATGTTCTAAATTGTAATATTTGGTAAATTATCTGTAGTATAGTATTATATGATCTGTAGTCATATAATTGATAGATTATCTGTGCCGTGTTTATTAGTTTAATACAGTTCCTTTTGAATCTCAACTCGGTCGTTTTATTAGAGAATAGACCATTCTTTTACACATCAGGCCATAGTCCACCACGCTGGCCAAGTGTGGATTGGCGGAATTCACATGTCTTTCAAAAACTTGCTAGGTTCTCTCAGACAAGCAGGGTTCCCCACGGTGTTTTCCTACACCGTAAGGCAAAAGTAATCATATTAGAAATGATTCGCGCATAAAAATGATGATGATGATGTTCTCCTGACCGATTCCGGCCACGGTGGCCAAACTCATTGAGACTAGCCAACTGCGCAGGAGATATTATAGTGCACAAGTGTACGCGCAGACACAAGTGCACTCTCTGTTCCTGTCACTCTCATACTCTGGTGGGACGACCACTCGACACGACCAGTGAGAGTTAAGGCTCAGGACCGACGGCTTTACGTGCTCTCTGAGGCACGGGGGTGAAATATCGCCAACTTCCCAACTCCGGGCTGTTACGGAGGCTTAATATACAGAAAGAATCAATAACTAAACTTGGCCCAACCCGTGACTCGAACCCAGAACCTCTGGATGTGCAGGCGTACATGCTAGCCTCTACACCACCGAGGCAGTATGAAAATATTGAAAGACCCGGAATTTGAACCAGGAATTCGGTTTCCAAAGCGTTATTATATTAAATTAATACAGTAAATGTAGTTAAAGGCAACAGAATTTGATAGGATAATAGCTGTCAATTAAACACGTTGCATCTCTATGATTGAGTTTATATCGACAGCGATTATAATATTATCTCGATCGGTATATTCCATGAATATATTCCATATTATATAGTGATATTTATATGAATACTAGCATTTTACATTTTAAAGTTGAATATATAGTTTTCTCAGAAATGAGATATTTTCCCACAGTAAAGGTCCTATATGTTGACGCGGATAACCATCTATCCCCATTCCAAATTTCATCAAAATCTGTCTTAGAATAAGATTTTAAAGAAGAAATATTTTATGTACAAATTCGACTCAGAATTTTATTATATATATTTATTATTATTTAACCAATTTATTCTGAATCGATATAAATCTAAAATTAAAGAATTCTCGATAATCTGTTTTAAATTAATACTATACTTAAATGAAAAGAGTTATTTGAACATGATACTTAATCAACAAAGGATTAGAAAAATCATTACCTCTTTTATTTACATTAATATAAGACTAGCGGCTCACCCTCGCTTCGCTCGGGTTCACCTCTAGAAAAGCACAAACAGATCTATCCCACGGGAACCGTTCATTTTTCCGGGATGAAAAGTAATCTGTTGTTTGACCGGCAATGTAAGGTATCAGCATGCCAAATACTAAATTAGGTGCGTAAGTTGTTGTGTACTAAGCTGTATAAGTTACTATAGTATTTAACTATCCCACCGAAACTCGTAAATTTTCTGGAATGAAAATTATCTTAGATGTTGACCGGGGATGTAAGGTACTACCATGCAGAATTTCATTTAAATCGGTTCAATAGTTTCGGAGATTAGCCCGTACAAACAGACAGAGAAACAAAAAAAAATAAAAAAAAAACTGGATTTGTTCTATTTCTCTTCTTTCGGGATGTAAGAAGAGAACTGACTCGTTTTTTAGCATTTTTTATCTAACCAGTTTTATTACGTTTATGTATAGATATTTATATATAATAATAAACCTTAGGAGATAGACATATACTATGTAGAACTTTTTTATAGACTTTTTTAAGACTTACAATTTTCTTGCACAATGTTTTGATCTATCTCTTAAGGTTGAGCCAACGTTAGCCATATAAATTTCTACGGACGATTCGATAGAACCAGTTATTATGTTTTCCCGTGGGAATGAATAATTTGCCTGCCGTAAAAGGTATCCTAAATGTTGACCCGAGTACTAAGTTTTATCACTATACAAAATTTAGTTAGAATCGGTTGAGTACTTTTTGCGTGAAACGCGCACATCGATTTGACTAAAATAGTTTTATTATCCGTATAGATAAGAATAAAGATTGCGAGTGTAACTTAAGAGATAGACATATACAATTCAGAACTTTTCTGTAGGACTTTTCAAGACCTACAATTTTTTAGTATATTGTTTTGATATATGTATGTCTTAAGGCTTAGCCAGCGGAAAGTTTCTAGGGAGGACTCGATAAAACCAGTTATCGTATTTTCCCGTGGAAAAGAAAGATTTTCTTGAAGAAAAAGGTATCTAGGCAGTTGTGTGAAGCAAGTTTAAATCCCTGATCACGCACCTCTGATATTTTTATGTGCGAATCATTTCTAACACAATTATCACTTGTCTTAACGGTGAAGTAAAACATCGTGAGGAAACCTGCATGTCCGTCAACCTGCACTTGGCCAGAGTGGTGGACTATGGCCTGATCCCCCTCGTACTAAAGGGAGGCCCGTGCCCAGCATTGGGACGTTAAAAAGGGTATTGTACTGAAAATATACATAATACATACAAAAGGGATCCTAAATGTTGACTCGAGTAATAGTAGTAATTATCACTTCACCAAATTTCGTTGGAATCGGTACATTACTTTTCGCGTGAAACGCTCACGCAAAAACAGACAAACAGAAATACAGGCAAACAGACAGACATTTTTTTTAATAACTATTGTTTTGGGGTCTATGTTGTGTACATAATACGTTACAAATACACAAAAACATCTATCCCAAAGGGAACAGTACATTTTTCCGGGATAAAAGGTAACCTATTTGTTATTCTAATGTATGAACTATATATATTATTGTAAAGTTTTATCAAAATCCAATCAGTAGTGTTTGTGTACTAAGCTGTATAAGTTACTGTAGTTTTTGATTATCCCACGGAAACTCTTTAATTTTCCGGGATGAAAAGTAGCTGATTTGTTTTTGTCATATATAAACTATATTATTGTAAAGTTTCATTAAAATCCAATTAGTAGTTTTTGTGTACTAAGCTGTATAAGTTTTTATAGTATTTTAACTATCCCAAGGGAACTATTTAATTTTCCGGGATAAAAAGTATCTAAGATGTTGCCCGGGGATATAAGGTACACCCATGCAAAATTTCATTTAAATCGGTCCAATAGATTCGGAGATTAACCCGTACAAACAGAAAAACAGACAAACAGCTCGCTCGGGTTCGTCCATACCTACGAATATGTTGTATTATCTCTTTAAACATTTGTCCAAATTATATGCAGTAACAGGGAAAAGTCTTTTGTTTTAAATAGTTAAGACAATAAATTTACTTATTTTAATAAGAATTCATAATTGTTGATAATATGACCAATAAACATGACCTACCGATTTAAATGATTTTTTTAATATAAAAAACTACTTTTTGTGACTTAAATATAAAAGTTAGACATATGCTGTCGCTGACTTTTTTGTAGGCATTATTAAGCTCTACAACTTTTCTCTAGATCATAATCATATATCTCTCATCGTTAAGGCAGCGTTCGTAAGAAACGTTTTCGTTCGACCGTTTTTTCTCCGACTTACTTTGCAAATCCGACTACCACGAAAAAGCCTTTTCATTTTTCGGGTTAATATATAGCCTATGACACTCAGAAAGAACGTGGCTTTCTATTGGTAAAAGAATTTTGAAAATCGGTTCAGTAGATCCAGAGATTACCCCCTACAACGTCACAAACTCACAAACTCACAAACCCACAAACTCACAAACTCACAAGATCACAAACTTTACCTCTTTATAATAATAGTATAGATTAATTGACAGCTCGTTTGGCTCAGTTTGTAGTGACCCGTCTTGCTGCGTCAGCGGTCGCGGGTTCGAGTCCCGCTGGGGGCATTCATTTGTGTGATGAGCACGAATGTTTGTACTCCAGTCATGGGTGTTTATATTTATAATATGTATGTATTTAAAGTTATATATGTGTAGTGTATCAACTATCTGGTATCCATAACACAAGCCTCGTAGCTTACCATGGAACTAGACGGTGCTGTGTGTTAATGTCCTAACATATATTATTATTATATTCTTTAAAACACTATCTTAAATAATTTCTAACCACTTAACTACTATACTTGATAATTGCGTGTAAATATGGTAAATAAATAAGGGTAAATTAATTATATTATTTTACATTTACCGATTTATTCCATATTCTGTTATCGTTTTTATGTGCAGATAACAGTATGATTTAATTTTTTTTTTTGGGGTTAACATATGAATTATTTAATACGAAATTTGACGCAAAGCTTTATTTAGAACCCATATTATTCATTATTTAAAGGAAAACGTATATTACGATTTAGTGTTTAGTATAAATTTCTCAAAGATGATATGAATGATACATTTTCCCGTACTAAAAAGTATCCTATATTTTGACCTGGATAACCAGCTTTTGTCATACCAAATTTTATCAAAATCTATCTTGTGGTTTTCTCGTGATGTGCTCCCAGATAGACAGACAAACAGACAGGCCAAAATTGTATAGCTATAGATTTGGCCTCTGTAGCGACAATAATGACTATTTCAATAAGATTTTCCAATACAAAACGGATTTGACTCACTTATTATATGAATAGGTACTGTAACTGTTTCCAACATTCTTTATAGATAACACCAACCTTTTTTTTTCTTTTTTAACGTTGGGAAATGCATTTACGCACAAGGTGTGGGACTCACCGGCAAAGCCAGTACTAGCCACTAAAACCCAACAAAACCTTCCCCCGTCTTAATGGGGCATCGCAGGATCGCTTACGCATTCAACTACGACGCCCCGACGGCAGGTCTGCCGAAGCAGACCACAACAACCACGGGGTTGCTCCACAGTCCACTCTGCTATCAGAGAAGTACCAGGAGCAACCCACATGGTATACCACCCTCCGAAGAGGGCCACCTCCTACCGCCCACCGAAGTGGGCCACCTCCCTGTGCGTTTCTTGGCTTCGCGCCCGGTTGGGTTGCCGGGCACTACTGAGCCCCCCCACCACGACAAAGTGAATGCACGTTGGGGGGGAGATAACATAAACCTACCTAACCTACTAAACAAAAAAGAAAAAAAAGACAGTTGACAAACAGAAGAGAAAAAGGTAGTTGTATATTGTTGATGGCTATTTATATATAGACTAGCATTGCCCGCGGTTCCGCCCGCGTTCAGATGACCAATAACCAAATTCTTAGGTTTTACATAATAGTATACACTTACATTGCAGTTTTTGTATTTTTTCTCAGAAATGAGATATTTTCCCGCAGTAAAAAGTATCCTATATGCCGACCCAGATATCGCCATACCAAATTTTATCAAAATCCCTCCAGTGGTTTTTCTGTGATGCGGTAACGGACAGACAGACAGACAAAAATTCTAAAAACTAGCGATTCGGCGTCTGTATCGATAATAATGTTTATTTCAATAAGATTTTCCAAAAAATATTTAATGTACAGATTCGGCGTGGTTACAATTTTACTATATGTATAGATATGCACCAAATTCTAACAAAAGACTATAATAGCTTACTAAGATTTAAAACACAAAGCCTTAGTCGGGTTCTTATTTTGGAACGCGGCGGGCGCAATTTTGAGAAGTGGCTAAAGAATAATTTATTTAAGAAAGCCTGTTTCTTTTCTGGAAATAACAACAACCTTGACTTCCACCTTTAAACAAAGTAGGAAGGCTTCGATGAAATATTTTAAAGCCATCTATAATTTAGCAGCGATTTATCTTTGCTGCGATCGATTGCATCTCTAAATATCTTTTGTATTTTTGATAGCGCCACATTTTTTGAAATTTTATAACAAACTTAAACCTAATAGTAATAGGTTGCATGGCTGGGAGGTAAATGTTTTTTTTTTACGTTGGGACATTATACACACAGCACCATCTAGTTCCATGGTAGCCTACGAGGCATACCTATGTTATGGATTCCAGATAGTTGATACACTGCACGTATGAGTTTAAATACGTACAGATTATAAATATAAACACCCATGACTGAACATACAAACATATGTACATACAAACATACATTAATGCTCATCACACAAATGAATGCCTCCATAAGGACTCGAACCCGCGACCGCTGGCACAGTAAGTACTGCAAATTAAACCAAACGTGTTTTCATTTCAAACGTGTTTGTTACTCAAACTTTTACACATTAACGGAGGGAAAGACTGGCGATATTTTTGAAGTGAAACTTCTTTAAGCAGACCACGAAAAGGAAAAAAAGGATTGGCGTTACGATTTTTGTAACGGAAACGGTTGTTACGGAAGTTAATAAATAGTCAATTAAGAAATATTTAAACTATTATATGAATATTTTAAAGAATAAATTAAATAAAAATAGTTATTTATAAAAAAAAAATTTTTTTCATTCATTGTTAAATGAGCAATGGGATCACATCAAATGGATATTGTTGAAAAATTATTCATTGAAATAAATTTTATACACTGTAAATATATTTTTTAGTGAAAAATTTGCTTCCCTGTATTATTATTTATTTTATTTCAGTGTATAATTTATTAAATTATTACAATAATAAAATTTGATTGAAAATTAAATTTTATCTTAACATCATCTGTACTGACTGTATAGTGACTGTTAATCCATCGCTATGAAAAAAAAATTTTTAGTATCTCTCCTATCCCAATTATTTAAAGCATTCATTGAATTTCATAAAAAGTACCGATAACTCACAAAAGTTTCACTTCTTGTGCGTACACATTCATACACACACCCTTTCATTTTTTTTGTATTCAGCTAATTTGTAGATTGTAGAAGTCTATAAGGCATTTTTTTAAAATAATATATCTATCCGTATGAGGAATTTATTATATAAGCACTGAATTCGATTGAATTTACCGTCAGCAAAATAGATAGAAAGTTAAACATTCATTTCCATAATTCTAATATCAAATAACGAACTTTTAACATTTAGGAGATGAATTTTGTAAAATTCTACTTTGATCAACTTCATTTAAGGAAGTCTTGTGAAAATTTCCTTCCTCTAAATCCACCGGTTAAAATTGTATGTTGTCTGTCAGTCAATCAGCTTAAGAGCTTTATTAAAGTAAATAGCAAATAATAAATAATAAAGACACCAAAAATGACTTTAGCAAATTTAAATTTGCTACCTGTAGAAGTCCGTACTAATATCATAAATGTGAAAATTGTGATTATGGGTGTTTGTTACTCTTTCACGTCATAAAGGCTAAACGGATCTGCATGAAATTTGGCACAAAGATAGAGTATAGTTACTTTTAATCCCGGAAAAATGTACGGTTCCCATGGGATAGGTTTATTATTGTTTTCCTAGAGGCGAACCCAGGCGAAGCGAAGGTGAGCCGCTAGTAAGGAATAATTTTAGTATTTAGTTAATAAACCAATGTAATCCGTATATATCTATACTTTAAAACTTACTCTATACTTATAAAATTTGTACTGACTAATTAACTAATTCGTCATCACTGCGCTTACCAAAGCTAGAAACTTGAGTCAAAATTTTTCTTTATGAGAAAATTTACTAAAAGAAGACAATGTATATATCTCTTTCTTTCTAATCTTTCAAAATGTCATCTGACATATGGGAAGTTTCAACAGACCGCCATTTTCGAAGTAAAAAAATGTAAAACATTACGTGTAAACTTTTGATTAGAAATTAACATAATATACTTGTTTCAGCATTTTGATTATATTATTTATGTAATCAATATATTCTCAGAAAAAAGGCAATTAATTTTTTCTTGGAACACAACCCCTAAAGTATAAAAAGGGTGGCAAAGTTGATAAGGGAACAATATCAGTGTGTAGTAAATCTAAAAAAGTAGGTCAACACAGGTTTAGTCTTGGTGTATTTATTATTTATTATTATTTATAAACATTTCAACTAGCAATCACTTTAATAATCGCTATATCAGATAAAGTCCATTCAGGAACTGCAGATATTTAGGACAGGTGTAACTTTTCAACTGGCTTTGAAACTCAGAGATAAACTTCATTACTCTATGAAATTGAATTTTTAAATTTCATATTAAATTTTGTTTTAATAGGTAAGTTAAACTTTGTTATACAGTATGATGAAAGAAGATTATTTGTTTAAATTTATTATTACGGATCAAGTTAGGAATTTTATGTATGTAATTGTGAATAAATTCTCAGTTTTGTATAAGTTGTGTACAATTTTTATAAGAAAAGAGTCTCGTTTTCTCACTACTTTTATGAGGATTTATAACTGTAAAAAATATAGGCAAATGACAAAACATGCAGTAAAGTATATTTAATATATCTATACTTATATATTAATATTTTCAATTATTCGTCAATATCTTGAAAACTAAAGTAGGTATAATCTATCAAAAGTGACTGTTAATCCATCTCTATGAACGTTGTTATGGCACTCTAAATAATTAAAGAATGAATACTCTTCTCTATGGAAACGTGCTCTTTTGAAGTTTCAAAGGTATAATAAGGAGGCTTACCTAATGTTTTACAATCCCCTACGAATACGTTTTAAAACTGTATTGAAATGTAAAATATTAGAATTATTATAATTTAGCTCTTTTTAACATCTCACTGCTAGCATGGGTATCCGTTCAATGTAAGGGGAACAAAGCTATGGTCCACCACGCTGGCCAATTGTGGGCTGGTGGACTTCTCAATATGCCTTTCGAAAACTAGTTAGGTTTTCTCAGATATGCAGGTTTTATCACGATTCTTAATATGATTCTAAAAATAATTTGCACATTAGAACATATGAGATGCGAGACTCGAATAACTTTTGAATTTCCAAGTAAGTGTATTACTACTGGGCTACCACTGCCTATATATGTGAGTGACGTCAAAATTATACATATTTAGATTTATATTCGTCAACGATTGCAGAATGACATCTTGTCTAAACCCCAATTACGTAATAATATTAGAATTGCGTGTAGCCTTAATTACCTAATTGATATTTTTGTGAATGTTTTTTTTTTTATTTATACGTTGTCCTTTCAAAAAACATCAAAACAACGTGTAGCCGACAAAAATGTACAAAATGTCGTATGAGACTTAGAGAAACCCACATCTCATATCCATCTTTCTGTACATAATAAAGGTGTTTGTTTGCGTGTTGCCTCCTTTTCGCGTCAAAACGGAGCGACAATCTATGAGCGATGAACGAATCTACTACATACGACATAAGTTACTTTTCACCACGGACATCTAAGTACTTTCTCAATCGCCCCGGGATAATTGGATCTAATCATATATATATATATATATATATATATATATATATATATATATTCGATAAGCGGGCTATCTAATGCAAAAATAATTTTTCAAATGAGATTAGTTGTACCTGAGATTAGCACATAATACATAATATCAGTGTAGATAAAGTAATTACACGAGTATTATATCATCTATACATATAATAAAATTGTAACTAAGCCGAATCTGTACATTAAATATTTTGTGGAAACTCTTATTGAAATAGACATTTTTATCGATACAGAGGCCGAATCTATAGTTTTTAGAATTTTTGTCTGTCTGTCTGTTATCGCATCACAGAAAAACTTATGGACGGATTTTGATGAAATTTGGTACGGTCATAGCTGGTTATCCGGGTCAACATATAGGATACTTTTTACCGCGGAAAAATATCTCTGAGAAAAAATACAAAAACTGTAATGTAAGAGTATACATACTAATATGTAAAACCTAAGAATTTGGTTTTTGGTCATCTGAACGCGAGCGGGGCCGCGGGCAATGCTAGTAGATGCATAAAACACTAGCAATGCTACAGTGCAGTGGGACATTAGTGAGAAATAAATATTTACGTTTCTTAATTATAATAAATATTTAATTTTAATAAAGCAAATTTTGTCAAATTCATTTAGTATAGCACAGTAGAAAATTATCAGCTGATATACCTAACAAGTCGATTAGAAAGCCTATTCGTGAAACATAGCGTGACGAAGTACTTTATAAGCGAATAAAATCGAATCTAATTTTAAAGTCATTGAGTGTTTCACATTTCATGTCACTCCATTATTAGCTTTGCCTTAACTAGCATTACGAATGTATAGTTTAAGCTGACTGGGTGACTTTAAATTGACATTAACAAGATTGCACGGTTTTGTAAAGGTGAAACCATTTATCATGTTTAAAATTCTTCCGGAGTTAAATTTAAAATCGTACCGATTAGAAATCAGGTACCTATGACTTTTTTAATGTTAGGAAATTCATTTACGCATACCACCTGTATAATACATACATACATATACTCGTTATGTGGAACTTACTGGCTAGAAAAACCACTAAAAACCAATAGAACCTCCCCTTTAATGGGGCATCGCAGGACCGCTTACGCACTCAACCACGACCACACAAGCAAGGGTTGCTCGCACCATCCACTCTGCTATCAGAGAAGTACCAGGAGCAAACCTTATGGTACATGGTTTTCAAAAGTGGATCACCACCCAGTGTGTCTCTTGGCTTCACGCCTGGCTGCACTGCCAGTTACGTACCATAAGATATAGTAGGAAACTATTTTATTTTAATGCGGTTTATAGGATGATGTAACATTATACGGTCCAACTTGTGGGTCTAAAAGCATAATATTGTTACGTTTACGTCAGAGATCGAAAATTAAAGCACGTCTTTTGCACTACTGATTTATTAATACTTTTGATTCACAAGTGTAAATTATGGCGGTTTACAAACACACGCAGTAGATGCACAAATCTTGGGAAATTCAATCTCTGAGCACAATTTTTCACCACTAGATACACTTTCACTATAACTTAACTCCACTCTTCTTTTTCTACACTTTTCCCCTTTTCTTGTTTCTTCTGTCTTCTCACATATAGCTTTCTTCTTATCAATATAAGAAGAAGGCTATATGTGAGAAGATAATGCTTCGCTTATTAATAATTAATTTTATTCTTAAAATGATGCATTTTTTAACAAAAGTCAAAATGTAGATTGAAAATAAAATATTACTTTATAATGCACGTGGACAATGTGCCTGGAGTACGATTTTTGTTCATAAAGTATTATAACCATAAGAATATACTCTCAGTTTTTGTGCGAGATTGGCTTCCACCCAACAGGTATTGTTATGAATCATAAATACCAAGCTCACATAATATGTGAATACTTTTTCCATCTTTCAAAATATTTTTATGTTAACTTTATTTGTTACTTTCGCTAAATACCTCTTTTGTGTTGTCTCATCTGTGGTTCGACTTGCTTGTTTCGTTCCCATAAAAATTATTTATTCATTTTTACTTTATACTCTTTTTATGGTAGGCATGCTAAATCCTTTTTTTCCAGGTTTAAAAGTAGCCATGTCTCGTACACAATGTTACGATGGCTGTGCCTGCCCTCGGGGACTCGTGGTTAAGTGCGTAAGGGAAGCGATTGTTCTGCGATGTATGTCGGTGGTATATGTAACTCGATGCGTTTCTCAACGTAACAAAAAAGTATATGCAAACGAACAATGTATTTAGAAATATTGTATTCGAAGTCGGTGCCAGCCGATGCAAAGCAAATCTAATATATTTCGATACGTAAAATACATATTTACCTATTAGATATTCATATCTTAAAATATTGTCGGCTGGCACCGACTTCGAAAATATCTGATTAGGTATCTATTCTAAATGAAAACCTCTGTTTAGTTATTTTTTACATTTTAGTGCCTAGATGTCGGCTTTTTTTTTTAAGTTTTTATTTTTCCATTTTTAGTGTAAACGTAATAAGCAGGTAATTTGTAAGAAGTAAGTTTTTTAATAACATATTCGATTAAACATTTTATTCAAAAAAAATATATTTATTGTTGATTTTTTAAAAAACGGCTCGACCAATTTTGATAAAATTTATATAGGAGCACCTGAGAAGTATTATATATACCCTTTGAAACAAAAAAAAATCCAAATCGGTTAAGGCGTCTTCGAGTAATCGGTGAACATACATAAAAAAAGATTCCGAATTGAGAACATCCTCCTTTTTGGAAGTCGTTGAACAATATCATAATCGCAACAACGCTTAGTTGTTTACGTGAGTCCGAAGTTGCACAGTGAATTTACCCAATCAATTTTATAAGCCTGTCGAAACAAAACGCTTTAAGTGAAAACAGAAACTGAGGGTCTTTTAAGCTGCTTATATCTTCTTAAGTACTTTGAGAGGGCATTTTGATACTGTAAAATATTTTCTGTTGCAGAAGCTGGTGCACTAGTGATGTAACATGAAAAAACTTTGTATTTTTACTATGTTGAAAAAAAAACAATGAAAAAACTTGCTAGTAGTACCTTTATTTTGTTTTTTTTTTCAAAAAATATATATCTATAGGAGATTAAATGTTTTATTGAGATATGTTAACTAATTACTTACATATTACTAAAATCACAATTCGAATAAAGTATAATGAATCAATTAAATTAAAAAAATATTCTTCCTTTGTGTCAATATCATTCAGTACCAGTTTCAGTACCTACACTAGACTTGTCATTGTGGGTGTAGGAATTTTCACACTATTCAACCATAAAAGTTAAAAATAAACAGAAAACTCTAATATAAACACTTAAGTATAAATCTTTTACAGAAACTACCTTAATAATTTTGAATTCTATACTCTTAAAAACATGCTCCAGAAAAAAAAACAGATTTTTTGCAACACTACTGTCGACAAAGAGTTCCAGATTTACTACTAAAGTAGGTAATTTAAAAATAAGCAATAAACAATATTAAATACGTTTTGGCCTATACAAAATAGAATTAGTATAAGATCAATAAAATACGAGTATGTACGAAAAATCAAGTGATGTTATTATTTTAGCTTCATTTATAATAAACAAGGTTTTTGATAGCTATTATTTACTTCTCAGTCAGCTAACGCATTATTTTCATATATACATAACTAGCGACTTGCTTTATATAAATAAGTACATTTTAATTTTTTTGAGCGGAACCCTAATTCTTTTTCTAAAATAAACGTAGCTTAAGTTACTCGTTATAACATCAGCTATCTCGTTAAAATCAGTCCGGCCATTTTGGAGATTAGCCTGAACTAATAGATTAATAGACAGACAAACATTTAAAAAATTGCGTTTTTCTTATATGTACCGTATATAATTTCATATGCATTTAGTAAAAAGCTGTTATTTTGATATTACAAACAAACACTTTAATTATATTTATCTGTATAGGTAAACATCTTATTATATATTTTTAATTGTGTACGAGTATACAATATTGGAAACGACAGCCATGTAAATGACAGCCACGCTAATTGATCAGAAACTTTCGTCTCACGCTTTAATTATATTGTTTAAATATAGTTTGCTTCAATTAAAACGGGTAAAATACGTGTAGTTTGTCGAAAATTATTGATAGTTGGAAAACGTTACAAGCATACAAAATAGTACCGATAAAAATATTTTTACTTCACTTAATAATATAAATAAGAAAGTTTATAGATTTTACCGTATGTTACAAAGAAATGCAATGCACTGACTTTTTACTGACTGGAGAGAGAAATATATATTAAATCCGAGTACATAAAGTGTTGAAATATCCCACAGCAAATAGGTCTATTGTTCAGAATTCATGATAGCATGGCCCTTCGGTCTAGCGGCTAGAATGTACGGCTACAGATCTAAGGTTCGATCCCGAATCGGTTCCAAGAAATTCTTAACAACAGTCCAGAGTTGGAAAGTTGATTGTGTTACAACTCCTTGCTTTATAAAGCAAGGCGTGTAAAGCTTCGTCTTGCGCCTGAACTCTCGAGCCATATTGTCATCCCTAGAGACTAAGAGAATAAAATGACCTCCTGCGATGGCAAATCTGGCTTTTATAATTTAAATGATCTCTTTAGAAAATATTTTACATATAAAATAGCTTATAAAATTAAGTAAGAAACAAAATTATGTAGACATTTTACATAATAACTAGTGAATCACCCTCGCTTCGCTCGGGTTCGTCCCTAAGTTGATTCCCCGTACCAACTTTCATCCGCATTTTCACCCTCTTAAAGGATGATTTCCAGGATAAAAAGTATCCTATGTCCTTCTCAGGATCTCAAACTATGTTCTTACCAAATTTCATCTAAATCGGTTATGTAGATCCAGAGATTACCTCCTGCAACGTCACAAACTGTGAATTGTTCACAATCTTTACCTATTTATAATATTACTATAGATAAAGGAATAATGCAACCATATCATAGAGTGACTCTTAATAATAATTACAATTTTAACAAAAGTTATAAGCTCTATGGACATGTTAATTAGTATTAGTTAATATATTATAATAAGATTATTTGAATTTAGTAATTATTTTTAACTCTATTTTCATTTAGTTTGGCACGAGAGAATCCCATTAAATATTCGTTAATCGCGTTTTTCTATTATTTTTGAGCGGGCTTTATGAGAATCAAAAGACTCGTTATTGCTGCAGGGCCTAATTTGCAATATACTGCATGTACTGACAGAATGCGGGTAATATTCGGAAATGATACAGTAGGTTTGAGTTTTGACATGGAAATATAACTGGTGGTTTGTGTATATTTCATATTATTTTTTACTTTTGCTTGCTCATGAGGTATATTTTTCTTTACTGCTAAGATCATTTTTTATAATTATTTTGAAAAGGTACGAAAAACAGCGAGTTTACACAAATTTTCATATTTATAATATTAATAATAATACAGAAATACGAACTAATACGAATTAAATGTTATTTGTAGTACTTTCTTAGATTTACATGAATATTGGATATTTTCGAATAAAATAAAATCATCTGCCTGAAAATATAGTTTCGGGCAGATAGCTCTATTTTGAACTGTTATACATAATATATTAAGATAAGTAAGACACCATTGATTAAAAGCAGTTAACAAATATTAATAAATAAATAGGCAAAAAACAAGTCCTTTGTTTATATATTTAAATAATATATTATATAGAATTTAATATAAATAATATTTTTCATTAATTTATCAATCTTAAAACTTAGTCCTTTTTCTTACTTTTCAACCGACTTCAAAAAGGAGGAGGTTCTCAATTCGCCTGTATTTTTTTTTTTGTTTGTTACCTCAGTACTCCGTCATTTATTAACCGATTTGGACAATTTTTGTGTCGTTTGAAAGAGTATACTTCCAGATTGGTCCCATTTAAATTTCAAAAAAAAATACCACCCTAAGGGTGGAAAAATAGCTAATGATGAATTTAACCTACTTCTAATTGTCATATTGACTTGAAACTTTGCAAGTGTTTCTATTTCCGTTGATAGTACAGTTGTTCGGTATTGTTGACCTGATCTGATAGTAAGGCCAGAAGGTGGATAGGTGGAACTCTTCAACGGCTAATAGTAGATACTTTGAGTTTGGGTTTGTTTTGTTTGATTTGACAAGCCTAATACGTTAGAATTCTTACTTTGCTACTACTGTCTACACTAAAAAGGGAAAAATAAAAACTTTTTAACAAAAAAATAAAAACCGACTTCAAACAAAAGCACTAAAAAGTAAAAAATTACTGATTGGTAGTTTTCATTTACTATACATACCTAATCAAATATTTTCGAAGTCGGTGTGCTTTGACTAAGTAATTAAAGTCTACCTTTTAAATACATACCTAATCAAATATTTTCGAAATCGGTGCCAGCCCATATAAAGCAAAGCACACCGACTTCGAAAATATTTGATTAGGTATGTATAGTAAATGAAAACTACCAATCAGTTATTTTTTACTTTTTAGTGCTTTTGTTTGAAGTCGGTTTTTATTTTTTTGTTAAAAAGTTTTTATGCAACGAAATATTGCCAACAAATTTGCTATTTGTATTGTTACATTATGTACGCGCTAGGTCTGTCGCTGGATTACGCTTTCCAATTTTCCAATTACATCGTATAATCCATCCTTCAACGTACTCTAATGACTTAATATCACTATATCTATTTGTGTGTTTGTTTTGAAAAGTCTTTTATAAAAGACAAGTACTCGATACTTTGATTTTTGCTCTAAATTATTAGTTACTACATGAAAAACAAAAATAAATTTTATCCCACGAGAATCGTACATTTTTCCGGAATAAAAAGTAACCTATGTGTTATTCTTATAAATGGGCTATATTATTGTAAAGTTTCATTAAAATCCATTCAGTAGTTTTTGCGTGAAATAGTAACAAACATCGATACTATACATCTATATATCTAAACATCCTTACATACTCACAAACTTTCGTATTTATATATAATACTAGAAACTCACCCTCGCTCCGCTCGGGTTCGTTCCTAGTTACGTTTCAACTTTTAGTATAGATTTCTCAGAGATGAGATATTTTCCTGCAGTAAAAAGTATCCTATATGTTGACCCGGATAACCAGCTATCATCATACCAAATTTCATCAAAATCCCTCCAATGGTTTTTCGTGATGCGGTAACAGACATACAGACAGACAGACGGACTGATGGACGGACGGATGGACAGAAAGACAGACAGACAGACAGACAAAAATTCTAAAAACTATCTGTATCGATAATAATGTCTATTTCAATAAGATTTTCCAAAAAAAATATTTAATGTACAGATTCGGCTTAGTTAGAATTTTATTATACGTATAGATGAGCGCTTCAGTCTAAAGAGCGCGCCCACAAATAAAACTCGAGCACACATGTACGGATTAGTTCTTTAAGCGCGATCGTTAGTGAATAAAAAATAAAAAAATATATAAAGGCTCTTTACTAAAACCTTCGAACATGTAAACATTGATATAAGCTGTAAAGTTGATATTTTGGCTGTTATCTCTTTTTTTATTTTAGTGTTATCTATATTCCAATTCAGTGGGTGAAATAGAACATCAAATAAAATGAAAACTACGTTTATTGATGGCAAAATATTCCGACTATTCGTGTTTAAAAACAAATACATTTTTTAAAATATAGATCAGAATAAAAATTGAACTGGATTGTAATAAGAATGCAACGAGTAGATCTCTCAAATATAACATGACTACGTGCTTTCGAGCTAACGATGCTAGCTGCAGTGGGAATTCTAAATAAATGTTACCATATTAATTAATGGTTCGCACGTACCGCCAGTAATAGCAATTTTCCTACAACTTCATAAAATATATTGTACTTATATGAAAACTGTATAAAAAATACTCCATTTTACCTTACTTGCATCAATTTTTACACTTTTGTCTCCTTTTCGACTTAACCGAGTTAAGATAAAACGATATTTTAATTATAAAACTATGTAATTGAATTAAAAGTATTTCAGAGATCATGCAAAAGGTAGTTTCATTTTAGGAAATGTATACATTTAATAAAATTGTAACTGATCGCTGTCTGTACGTGGGAGATATTTGAGAAAAGCTGTTTGTTATTGGGAGTCTTTATTACCACAATAGAACCCAAGACAATGATTTTTAGAATTTTTATCTGTTTGTCTGTGCGTTTGTTTTGTGCTAATCTTAGAAACAGCTTAACCAATGTGGGTGCGGTTTTTACTAATATATTATGGTAAGCTTCACTTAACATTAAGCATTTGTCATATTTCAATCGGTTCATAAAAAAAAGTTATGTCAATGTCTATGATTAATGAATTTGTAATACTCGTAATTTCTATATTTGTTTAATTACACTGAACAAAATGGATGATTTTAATTATACTGATAGGGATTAACGGTTTTTGTTTAAATAATGTGTGGAGTGATGATAATGATGATGATGTTCTCCTGATCGATACCAGCCACGGCGGCCAATCTCATAGAGTCTACTGCGCAGGAGATGTTATAGTGCACAAGTGTACGCGCAGACACAGGTGCACTCTCTATTGTTTTTCCTTTCAAAGTCCGGTGGGACGATACTTCGACACGACCGGTGAGAATTAAGGCGCAGAAACGACGGCTTTACGTGTTCTCGCCACTAGATTATGGAGGCAGTAAAATGTTTGTTTCTAAATTACTTACAGTAAGTTGTTTTAAGTGGTTTTCATAGTCTATGTGTATATTTTCCTTCCAAATCCGTTCAGCCAGTAATAGTTTTTGTAAAATTACACACAAACAAACAATGCAAAAATATAAAAATACAAACTTTCACTTATATAGCTGTGGTGCGATGAAATTCTTGACTTCCAACCATCGACATTTAATATGTAATGTAATAAAAAAAATTTTGTTCACGGTTACATAGGAACGAAAAATGGGTCGATTTATTTTTCATATATGTATAGTAAATTATATTATTATAAGCTTTAAATAAGTTGATTAAACAGAGTCAAATATAAATGCAATTTTCAAATACGTATAAAAAGCCTATTCTATTTACCAAATGGCTTACATTTTAATATTTTTGTTTACAATTCATTACTCGTATAGTAAACCTACATTCACAATTTACCGTGATATTACACTATTACGTTATATATACAAATATAAATAAACGGGATATCAAACTAACACTAAACATGGTAATTATCCCGTCTTACATCATAATAATATTACTTATCTCAGATCACGGAAATAAGATGACTAGTGCGCAAAGTATGTATGAAGTCAAAAGACCCTGATAATTAAAAAAAAAACATATTGTGTCACTATAAAATTATAGTCGACTGTACAGATACGAAACTTCAAATTTTTCGAAATTAACACTCCATGGAACGATCGATCATTTACGCGTTGGACAGACCTAATAAAAGCTGCAACACAAAATTCTTCATAGTTAAATGTTCCCGAGACGATAAAAGCTACAAATGGAGACACATCGCGCTGGCTGCATTAGCCAGGGAAAATGCATCGACGTCAACCACGACCACTCTGTCAAGAGTAAACAATTAAGGAGGAGGCGTCACTATAATAACAAAATATTATTTAAAATAAATTATTAAATATTTTATAATATCTTTTTCTAATCTATTTTAATACATATCGGATTAGATTTTATAATGAAAGTAATTTACTGCGCGCGTGAGACGGTTATTGTACTATAAACAGCTTATAACACCATTTCAGGCTTTAAACGCCATGTTCCACCGTCTATCATATTGTTTTATAACGTCTAAGCTTATAACATAAATAATCTTATACATATAATAAAATTGTAATTAAGCCCAATCTGTACATTAAATATTTTTTTTAAATCTTATTGAAATAAACATTATTATCGATACAGAGGCCGAATCTATAGTTTTTAGATTTTTTGTCTGTCTGTCTGCCTGTCTGTTACCGCATCATAGAAAAACCACTAGAGGGATTTTGATAAAGTTTGGTATGGTCATAGCTGGTTATCCGGATCAACATATAGAATACTATTTAACGCGGGAAAATGTCTCATTTCTGAGAAAAAATACAAAAACTGCAATGTTACAGTATACTAATACGTAAAACCTAAGAACGCGGGCGGAGTCGCGGGCAATGCTAGTATATTATGAAATATATTTTTTTTTCTGATATTCATAATTAAAATTGTTTGGGTAATGTATTTTAAGGTTTGACGATGATAAAAAATTATACAATTTTCATATGGAGGACGAAAACATTGGCAGCAGTTAGTGCTCGCAGCCCTTTGTAACGTCCCACTGCTGGGCATTGCTTAAATACAAGGGGGATCCGGCCGTAATCCACCACGCTGGCCAAGTGCGGGTTGGCGGAATTCACATGTCTTTCGAAAACTTGCTATGTTCTCTTCGACATGCAAGTTTCTACACGATATCTTCCTTTACCGTAAGACAAGTGGTGATTACGTTGGCAATGTTTCGCACATGAGAAAATCAGAGGTGCGGGATTTGAACCCGTTTCACTCGGTTTCCCAAGCGAGCGCGTTACCACTGGGCTACCACTACCTACTTACAGCAGTTAGTGCTCACAATGTAATGATAGCTGTTATTACATTTTGTATTTTATAATCAAAATACCGTGAGTAAGCTACGTTAAGCTTATTTATCTATGCCACAGCTGGGCTAGGTCAGGCTAAGATGAATCTATTGTCAATTGAACCAGTCGAGAGTGACATATTGATATATCACAATGGTTACACTAAAGGTTACCTATGCAACATACGTAGTATCTTCCTTGTTAATTTCTAGTTTAACGTTTAATATAGATTTCTCAGAGATGAGATATTTTCCCACAGTAAAAAGTATCCTATGTGTTGGCCCGGATAAACCAGCATCATCATGCCAAATTTCATCAAAATCCGGCATGTCATGTCACATACAGACAGACAGAGAGACAAAAATTCTAAAAACTATAGATTCTGCCTCTGTAGCGATAATAGTGATTATTTCCATAAAATTTTCCAAAAAATATTTAGTCTACAGATTCGACTCAGAATTTTATTATATGTATAGATAAAATACACAACGAGTGCAATTTTCGCTTCGTACATACGATACGTGATTGTACTTCGTCCCATATACGATTGTTAAAGACATTAATGTCTTAATAAATAATGTGAAAGATTTATTTATTTATTTATTTATTTATTTATTTATTTATTTATTTATTTATTTATTTATTTATTTATTTATTTATTTATTTATTTATTTATTTATTTATTTATTTATTTATTTATTTATTTATTTATTTATTTATTTATTTATTTATTTATTTATTTATTTATTTATTTATTTATTTATTTATTTATTTATTTATTTATTTATTTATTTATTTATTTATTTATTTATTTATTTATTTATTTATTCATTCATTCATTCATTCATTCATTCATTCATTCATTCATTCATTCATTCATTCATTCATTCATTCATTCATTCATTCATTCATTCATTCATTCATTCATTCATTCATTCATTCATTCATTCATTCATTCATTCATTCATTCATTCATTCATTCATTCATTCATTCATTCATTCATTCATTCATTCATTCATTCATTCATTCATTCATTCATTCATTCATTCATTCATTCATTCATTCATTCATTCATTCATTCATTCATTCATTCATTCATTCATTCATTCATTCATTCATTCATTCATTCATTCATTCATTCATTCATTCATTCATTCATTCATTCATTCATTCATTCATTCATTCATTCATTCATTCATTCATTCATTCATTCATTCATTCATTCATTCATTCATTCATTCATTCATTCATTCATTCATTCATTCATTCATTCATTCATTCATTCATTCATTCATTCATTCATTCATTCATTCATTCATTCATTCATTCATTCATTCATTCATTCATTCATTCATTCATTCATTCATTCATTCATTCATTCATTCATTCATTCATTCATTCATTCATTCATTCATTCATTCATTCATTCATTCATTCATTCATTCATTCATTCATTCATTCATTCATTCATTCATTCATTCATTCATTCATTCATTCATTCATTCATTCATTCATTCATTCATTCATTCATTCATTCATTCATTCATTCATTCATTCATTCATTCATTCATTCATTCATTCATTCATTCATTCATTCATTCATTCATTCATTCATTCATTCATTCATTCATTCATTCATTCATTCATTCATTCATTCATTCATTCATTCATTCATTCATTCATTCATTCATTCATTCATTCATTCATTCATTCATTCATTCATTCATTCATTCATTCATTCATTCATTCATTCATTCATTCATTCATTCATTCATTCATTCATTCATTCATTCATTCATTCATTCATTCATTCATTCATTCATTCATTCATTCATTCATTCATTCATTCATTCATTCATTCATTCATTCATTCATTCATTCATTCATTCATTCATTCATTCATTCATTCATTCATTCATTCATTTAATTATTTATTTATTCATTCATTTATTTATTTATTTATTTATTTATTTATTTATTTATTTATTTATTTATTTATTTATTGACTTACCAACAAAAGTTACAATGGTTAACACATATAATCTTGGCACTACACTTAACATGTTAATTGCACTTTTAATTACTGGTAAATACAGCATGATAATTATAATATTATTAATTAAGGTTTTAAGTGATCATCTGGATTAAACTATAAACTTAAATGATAAAAAAAAAAACAATTATAATTATAAATTTCCAAATAAAATGCCACATACAATAGATAATACACAATACACACATAAAATAGATAAGATACATATATTTTAAACAATTAATAATTCATAATAAAAATAATAATAATAACAGTTGCAATATCACGTTCAGATTAGGTCTAAATACTTGGAATAATATAAAAAATAGTACAAATTAATAATAATTGATAAAAGTTACATAGAGTTTAAAGTGACAGTAACAGACTTAAGTAAATATTTATTACTTAAGCTTTGAAAAAATATATTATCGCTACATTTATTGTAAAATAAAGTCCCCAACCGCGTCTGTCTGTCTTTATGAACGCGATGAACTCAAAAACTACTGAACGGATTTTCATACGGTTTTAACCAATAGATGAAGCAATTTATGAGGAAGGTTAGGTGTATAATTCATTAGCCTTTGTGCAAGTTGGCTGAAATATAACGATAATTGTTGAATCATACCGACTTAGGGGCACTAAATCACGGGGGGTTTGTAAACAAAACGTTTTACCTAACTTTAAGAAATAGAGCTAGAACATAGTAAGAGAGAATCGGTAGTACCTAAGTTATAGTTAAAGCTTTAAAAAAATTACAAGTCAGGTCATCTAAAGAAAATATATCGAATATAGTTACTATCTTCATCGTTATATAAAATTTTTAGAAGCTCCGAACGATAGACCTCGCGAGTATAATACATTCACAATTTGAGTTTTCCAATTTTATGAAAGTTAGTTTTGTAACAATAATTTATTTTATTTATTGTCTGGCGCATTCTGCGCTAAGTGAATTTTCCTATAGTTTTAAATGGATATTATATAGAATGTTAATAAGATAGATGGTTTGTTAATAGATTTTTTTTCTTAATAGAATATTTATTTGTGTAATAAATTAAATAACATTAAGTTTACACTTCTAATGGTCGTTCCCAATAACCTATATTTTTGTTGTTTTCCTTAATAGGGGATAGGAGATTGACATCATTTCTATGAAGCTTAAGTGAAGTTTCCATCTTCAGTAAGGAAAACTTCAGAGAGATAGGTTATTGGGAACCAGCGTATAAGGACACTAGCATTTAACTTTTAGCTAAATATTTTTTGGAAAATCTTATTGAAATAGACATTATTATCGATACAGAGGCCGAATCTATCGTTTTTAGAATTTTTGTCTGTCTGTCTGCTACCGCATCACAGAAAAACCACTGGAAGGTTTTTGATGAAATTTGGTATGGTGATAGCTGGTTATGCGGGTCAACATATAGGATACTTTTTACCGCGAGAAAATATCTCATTTGTAAGAAAAAATACACAAACTGCAATGTTAGAGTATACTACTAATATGTAAAACCTAAGAATTTGGTTTTTTGGTCACCTGAACGCAAGCGGAGCTGCGAACAATGCTAGTTGTTTATAAAACTTAGAAAATAGGTATATCAAATTATAGCTTAACTTACCTTTTTCAGTTGTAATATTATTATCGCTTTTTTCAAACTGTTTAGCCAGAACAGTCAAATAAAGGAAATCGACCGCCAGATTTTGCAACTTCCATCTAAAGTTCTTTGTGTAAAACACAGTTTTATGGAAATAAAAAAATAGCCTATAGCATTTGGCGGTAATAAATCATTCTAGTGGAAGAATTTTCAGTTTCACTTCTGTAGTTTCAGAGATCCCACATTCAAACTTACAAGCAAAAATATTTATATATACATATAATAAAATTCTAACTAAGTCAAATCTGTACATTTAATATTTTTTGGAATATCTTATTGAAATATTCGTTATTATCGATACAGAGGCTGAATCTATAATTTTTAGAATTTTCATCTGTCTGTCTATCTATGACCGCATTATGAGAAAACCATTGACAGGGTTTGATGAAATTTGATATGATGATAGCTGATTATTTGTGAAAATATCTCATTTCTGAGAAATCTATACTAAACGTTAAAAAGCAAATAGGGACGAACCCGAGCGGAGCGAGGGTGAGTCGCTAGTATGAAATAAAAAAAAACTTTGAAGAACATTAGTTATCAAATATCTAACAAATGAAACTTCATTTCTGCATTCTATTGTACTTAATCAGAATTTGTTAATGAACCATATCAATGCATACCCCTATTATCTAGGTGATGGGTGAATGAATTATTTAGACATAATGCCGCTACAAACTGAAACCAATCAATTGTGAATTATGACACTGTATTAACATCATTAACATTAATTGCTTTGTGCTAGTATCGATTAGATTTTGAATTCCAAAGATCTTCCTGATTGACGTATGTATGCATTTTGTATAGTTACATAGTGGAACACTTGTTATGGCCTTTTTTTTTAACGTTGGGAAATGCATTTACGCACGAAGTGTGGGACTCACCAGCGAAGCCAGTACAACCCACTAAAACCCAACAAAACCTTCCCCCGTGTTAATGGGGCGTCGCAGGATCGGTTACGCATTCAACTACGACGCCCCGACGGCAGGTCTGCCGAAGCAGACCACCACAACCATGGGGTTGCTCCAAGGTCCACTCTGCTATCAGAGAAGTACCAGGAGCAACCCGCATGGTACACCGCCCTCCGAAGAGGGCCACCTCCCACCGCCCACCGAAGCGGGCCACCTCCCTGTGCGTTTCTTGGCTTCGCACCCGGCTGTATTGCCGGGCACTACTGAGCCCCCCCACCACGACAAGGTGAACGCACGTTGGGGGCGGGGGCACTTGTTATGGTCTAAGAGCCTGTGAACGCCAGACCTTCGTCATTTTATAAAAGTTGAAAGTTTGTCAGCGCATATTCCCAACACAGATAAGAACGATGGACCATTATGAAGTTCAGGCTATGGTGGCTTTGGCAGGTACACGGTACTAAAGGTGTGTAAAATACCGATCTAAATTCGTCAAATAATAAAGTGTGATTTTTGGGTATTACCTTCAGAATATTATTAAAAATCACGTCATTCAATGCCAGACACTTAACATCGTGGCAAAGCCTTGCCAGACACCCTTTTCATGAAATCATAGAACAATTTTATGGCTTAAATAATTAATACTATATTTTATATTTTTCTCTATGGTTATAAATATAATATTGGCAACACTAAATATAGATTACTAATTAATATCTTTAAAATTGTAATAATTATAAGAATAATAGCAAAATTAAATAAGTAATATTCCATATTCAATTATAATTAAAATTATAAAAATGTTTAAAGTTAAAAAATATTGTAATGTAATTGGTGCAATTTTCATTTTGTTAATTGTGTGTAGGCTGTCTGTAACAACTATACCTTCAAGTGACCATGGATGCTGTAAAGCATTCAAAACGTCGGGAACCAAAAATCAAAATAAATCCGCGAAATAATCCGAAAAGATAGTTTTATTTAAAAATGTCATACATTCATTCATTCAACAAGTACTATGGAAACTTTCAGCCTTTATAAAATGACGAAGGTCTGGCGTTCACGGGCTCTTCCTCTATTATAGACGTAATCTATACTTAATATTATTATGAGGCAGTTCGTTTGTATGTTTATTTGTTTGAACGTCAATCTCAGGAACTACTGATCTTATTTAAAACATTCTTTTTGCTTTAGTTAGGCAGTTTATTGAGGTAGGATATAGGCTATATATTATCATGCTACTACCCAAGGGAGTACATATTATGTAAATATACTCATAACTATAACATAATCAAATATTACTAAAACGGGAAACGCCAACGGAATACCCCGTATTATAATTACAGTAATAATAATGGTGCTGCTTGTAAATGTTAATTCACAACTGTGAAGGCTAACTCGAGTGAGATCAATTAATTATAAATTGATTGTTACATATAACAATGTATTCAATATTCATTGCTATTGGTCCTCTAAATGCAAAATTATATGAATAATCCATAGCGTCCATAAATCTAATAAATTATGATTTATTATTTAACTAATGTGGTAGTCAATGTGTGTTTCAATCTAGTACCTAAATTAGGAAATACTATTCTGCTGAATAAAGCTTAATATAAGCTTAAGCTGAGCTTTGATTTGAATGTAAAAGCTTATCACTAAAATGCCTTAATCTATACTAATATATAAACGCGAAAGTAACTCTGTCTGTCTGTATGTCTGCTTCACGCTTAATCCACTGAACCGATTTAAACGAAATTTATTTATTTGATATAGTTTAAGACCCTGGAAAGGACAAAGGATAGTTTTTATCCCAGAAATTATCCCTTAAGGGGGTGGAACTTTGTATGGGGAGTTAATAATTTCTCAAGTAAAGGATATAAAACTCATCATATAAGTGTGTGTATATACTCTGTGTATATATATATATATATATATATATATACATAGACTCTATAATCTATGTATTCCATACTAACCGTCATAAGGTATCTAGAGACGCTAAGTCGCTAGTAAAATATAAAATTATATAAATTGGGAGGAATTTATAAGTAAAGCCAGTAAGGACTCAATCAATAACTCAGGATTTTGTAATTACTGTATACAAGTATATAACTGCTAAATGCTCATTAACACTTTTTATTTGAAAGCTTTACATTGTATCAACAAAGTTTTATCGTAATTTGAGTAATTAATGCGGCAGAATTAAAACTTTTTTTATACTTAATACATAATTTAAGTTCTTTCATATATATATATATATATATATATATATATATATATATATATATATATATATATATATATAATAAAATTTGAGCTGGTCGAATCAGTACATGAATATTCTTTGGAAAATATTATTGAAATATTCATTATTATCGATACCGAGTCCGAGGCAGTTTTTAAAATTATTTTCCGTCTGTTTGTCCGTCTTGGAAAATATCACGAGCAAACCACTGGATAGATTTTGATGAAATTTGGTAAAATGATATCTAGTTATCCGGGTCAATATATAGGATACTTTTTACTGCGGGAAAATATCCCATCTCTGAGAAATCTATACTAAATTTTAAAGTCTATGTATCTATTCCACACTAACGTTTACTTAAAGTTTACTCAATTCTTGCTTTATGCTATTATAGAAAAATTAACATCCCTGTAAGAACTTATCGGGGCGAAATTTTGTACTCGTAAATATATTTTACATTAATTATTCACGGGACTGTTAGTGTGTTCCTAGTTAGTAAGTGGAAATCGTTATTATAACATATTAATTAAAAGCCGTTATTATAATATTTAATGAGATCAAACTGATCGAGCTGTAAAATGATTCCGATTCAGAAATTAAATTGAGGATTTTATACTTTGTTTTCAATAATAATCATTTTGAACCGTGGAAAAAAAATCAAAGTATTAATAAAAATTGAATATGGCTATATAATCAAAATTCATTCATTTTTGAAACTGTAGTGATTTATTTATAGTATCTTTACGGAATAAAGTGAGAAACTTATATGCACAAATCTGAAAATTAAGTTTCCCTTCTAAATGAAAATCCTATTTGGCTTAATACTAATATTATAAAGAGATAAAGTTTGTGAGTTTGTGACTTTGTAGGGAGTAATCTCTGGATCTACTGAACCGATTTAGATGAAATTTGGTAAGAAGATAGTTTGAGACCCTGGGATAGACATAAAATACTTTTTGTCGATTAAATCATCCCTAAAGGGGGTGAAAATGAGGACGAATGTTTGTATCGGGAATCAAGCTGTCGCTAGCTTACCCGAGCGACCGAGGGTGAGTCGCTAGTTGACTTATGTGAATGCGAATGTCGAGTGCAGTGTATTTGTTTTTGGTTTGGTATATTTCAAAACTCATATGCATGTCAAATGCTTGAATACATACTGTAAGTAAATACTTGAATGTTGATACATTTAAATTAAAAAATATTTATTCAATTGGAATTATTTGGTGACTGTCAATGAAGCAATTTCTCCTCTATCGTTCTATTTCGGTCTTTTTAACGTGCCACTGCAGAGCAAGACTTCCCTTAATGCGAAAGGGATCAGGATACACCACGCCGGCCAAGTATGGATTGGTGGACTATACATGTCTTACGAAAACTTGCTAGCTACAAGCAGTTATCACGACATCTTCCTTCATTGTAACGCAATAGGTAAGCATGTTAAAAATAATTCTCAAGACCTAGTAAACCCTCTTCACTTTGTCTACCAAGCAAGCAGCTTTTTGAACTTATTAGCAGCAGAATGTGCCTTAACTGTGATTTCAATAATATCATAGATATCTTAAATGTTATAATGTTATCATAGATATGCTAAAATAATCTGCTATCCTTTAGAATGCTTAATTTTCTGAAGCTTAAATATCCAAACACCATTAAATATTAACCGTACCCAGCTTTATATAAGCTTTCACATACTTGTAAAATTTTAATACAAACTTTTGGGTTTTACTACATGAGTGTAAGAGTAGTCGTAGGTTCAATTGTATGACAAAAATGAGCTTTGTTATTAATTTATACACATTTAATTAATTCGTTTATTATATAATATAAATTTACTTTTTCTACTTAAAATCGTAAATTACATACAAAATTTAGTCCCTATCCTACCTTATTCTAATTTTTTTTCCGATTTTTTGAAAATACACTTACGTCAATTTTACTCTTGTCAAATATTAAAAAAAATGTATGTTTAGGACATCTAGATGAGTTCCATACATTAGGTTTGGTCAAAAGAGTGGTTTTTAAGTTTTCTTAAATGTTTATATTGTCTATAATCGTTACCTAGTATAAAATGAAGTCGCTTCCGCTGTCTGTTCGCTTAGATTACAGTTTGCAGCAATAGATAGAGTGATTCAAGAGGAAGGTTTATATGTATAATGCATGCATATTATAGTACAAAGAAGTCGAGAAATTCAACGATTTGTATTTCATACTCACCGTTGGAACGTACTTAGTAAAGTTAGGTTACTTTAATAAAGTATCTGTCTCAAAGCACATTGTGTTAAAAAATCCATCTTTATTGAATTTTTTTCTTTTTTGAATTCTTTATTGAAATCTTTGTGCATGTTTTCTAAGAACCTTTGTTTTAAATAAAATTTTATCCAAATTGTTAAACAATATAAATTCATTAGACTATGTAATTTACGAAAGCTTACGTAGTCTATATATGTAATAAAATTCTGAGTCGAATCTCTACATTAATTTTATTTTGGGCAAAATCTTATTGAAATAGTTATTAGAATTTTTATCTGTCTATCGGTCTAGGAATATCATGAGAAAATTACTGGACAGATTTTGATGAAATTTGGTATGATAATAGCTGGGTAACCGAGTCAACGTATATGATACTTTTTACTGCAAGAAAATATCTCAGCTCTGAGAAATCTATACTAACTGTTAAAACGTATCTAGGAGAAAACAAACACAAGAGAAACGAAGTTAAGTCGCTAATATTTATTTAAACATGCAAAAACTCGTTATAGAAATGTCAATATAATAAACTCGCGTGCAACTTGCATTCGTTATGGCAATAATTATTGAGGTCACAACTGCACTTACCCGAACGATATTTATCACACGCAATGTTAAAATAGTGTTGTATTGATCTCTTTGTTCGTTGGTGATTTTAATACTAAACTTTTCCTCTGGCTTTACCCAAAGTACTACACTATGCTTGGTATTTCATTTTAACTGTTTTTTTAGATAGTGTTAGGTCACAAGCAATGCACTTGCTTGGAAACAACTGTAGGACGTTTAAATTTTACATATATCTAGGACTTGGGTAGACGAAAAACTCTAGCATGCTTGAGAGAACAAATTATGGACAGATATGACGAGAATCCGCCAACCCGCTGTGTAATATGGCCTGTTCTACTCGTCTCTATAAGTGGCCTACGTGGCCTGATACGTTAAACACATACATGTACTATTTATAAAGCCTTTAGTCTTATGTAAAGATTGATAGAAAATATTTAGTGTTCATCTTTGTAAAGAAAATGGTTAATACTTTAACAATTATTTCGTATTTGCAATATTAGTAATAATTACATTTTATTCCTATTAATTTAGATTTTAAAAAAATATTATTATTATTTAGCGTGTATAATATTTAAAAGCACGTATCAAATTTCCAGTTAAATTAAAGCCAGGGAGAGCAAGGTGTAAGAGCGCCGTAATCCTATTACTCGACCGCTCTACGCTTTTGTTACAAATTGTTATTTAACTGCTCTTTATTTATACACTACCTTTTGACCTGCGTTTTGTCTACATAATCTTATTACAACATGAATCTGACTAAATTTCTGTTTGAATAAACAGCATTAGGGACTATATAAGATAGTCATTTTTGCCTGCAACTCCATTCGCATGGTGGTGGATATATAAAGGTAGTTCATCGTCTCCTCGATTTGATTGATCTCCTTGATGTGTTGTCCTTACTAAATTTTATCAAAATCTGTTTAGTGATTTAAGCGTGAAAGTTATGAGTCAGAGTGGTGCTTACATTTGTATTGCACTCGCGACTCACACTAGCTCTGCTCGTGTTCGTCCCTAGGAACATTCTAACGGTTAGTATAGAGATCTCAGAGATGAGATATTTAGCCGTAGTAAAAAGTTTGTTGACCCGGGATCAGCTAACATCATACCAAATTTCATCTGTCCAGTAATTTTCTCGTGATGCGTTCCCAGACGGACAGAGAGACAGACTGTATCGATAATAATAACTATTTCAACAAGATTTTCCAAAAAATATTTAATGTACAGATTCGAATCAATTAGAATTTTATTATTTAAATAGAATATTGACCTTTTTGGTCTGTAGTTACCAATTTTATCCTCAATTTCATTTTTGTGATTTTTTATTTATTTTATATAAGTGTGTTTACTTTATTTATTAATAAATATTGTACATAAAGGCTAGTCTTGTTTTTGTTTACAAACTCTAAAATAATTCGTTCACTAACGAACGTTTTAAGGTAACATTGTTTCAATAACAAATGAACGGTTAAAGGAAAAGCGGATGTAGTTTAATCCTCTAACTTGAATGTTTCATACGTGGGCAGCTTCAGCTCGAGCGCGCTATTCAGATAACGTGATCTACAACCTAGTGGTACTCGTGATATTAATCATTTTAAGATCAAAATTTCTTACGAAAATTTTAGATGTATATTTTATATAATATATACTTATATTTATGTATATTAGATTTTATACATATATATTTTATGTACCCATTGGCAATTTTCAATCAGTATTATAAGCAGAAATTTATACATTTCTTACTTCAATAACGATGAGCTATACAAATTGTCATACCATTATAATCTCTTTTAAGGATAAATTTTGTAAAAATCTTTTCCTGTACTGGCTTTCGTGTATAAAATATGATTATACAAAAATTTATGACTAACCACCAGTGGCGAAGCGTCCATACAAGACGTTCTTACCTTAAAATTATTTTGCTATAATTTTACATACATTTAATTTTTTAAATGTATAAATGTTCTTTTGGAAATAAATAAATAAATAAATAAATATTATATATATATATATATATATATTAGCTTTATTTCTTCCTGCATTAATACGTAATACGTATATAAAAATTAACGGCTTACCTCTGCTAAAATTTCAAACAATCAAAATCATTGATATCACTTATTATTTGTAAAAACCCTTACGAGGTATCGGTAGGAATTTAGCGGGCCTATAATAGTTTTAACAGCTAAAATGGATCGACCTTATTATTTAGTTACTAGCGGTTCTCACTCGCTTCTTCAGGGAAACAAAAACAAGCCTATCCTACGGGAACCGTATATTTTTCCAGAATAAAAAGAAGCATCCAGATCCGTTCAGCCGTTCTGGCGTGAAAGAGTAACAAACATCCATACATACTCACAAACTCACGTTTATAATATTAATGCGGATATATCACGGTCCTTTTAGTCGGAAGATATTATTATAATATCTAATATACTAATCAGCGATATGGTTCTCTTTGAAACAACAAATTCACAACACCAAGAACAAATAGAACTCATTTCTAGCCTATATTTTCTAGTTAAATTTTAGTCTCACCTACCAATGAAAAGCTATTTTTTTAAACCCAACAGGTAATTCGATTTCTAACAAAATAATAGTGACTATGGCGGATATCCTGTCAAATAATACAAAAAAAACTGTACAAAAAGTATAAAGCTAACGTGAGCCCTCGCACAGTATTTTCAGACTTTATATTTTTGCTCTTTTGTAAATGCAATTACACATACCAGCAGCGAAGATATCGTTATAGTGCATAACTATGGAAGTAACAAAAATGTATAACAGCTCGCTTATATCATTTTCCCTTTTATTATTAAAATTTTATTTTTTTTGGTAAATATTTTTTAGGGAACGCGAACGCGAGTTAATCCTATCGTCGCGTTTAAAAGTAAAATTTCAATAAACTTGTGTATTTTAAATAATCTATATTAATATTATAAAGAGGTAAAGTTTGTGAGATTGTGAGTTTGTGACGTTGTAGCAGATCTCTGGATCTACTGAACGGATTTAGAAGAAATTAAAAGAAGATAGTTTGAGACCCTGGGAAGGACATAGAATACTTTTTATCCATTAAATCATCCATAAAGGGGGTGAGAATGGGGATAAAAGTCTGTATTGGGATGCAAGCTAGGGACGAACCCGAGTGAAGCGAGGGTACGTCGCTAGTTTTTATATATTCATTTCAAATATCTCAATCGAAACAAGCCTCGGGTTTGAAAATATTATTAGAGAAATTATGGGTCAATATATTAATTAAGATCATCTCGCATTATTATTTTTAAGGTTTTGAACTATTAACTGATTTCAAATATTTTATTTAGTTGAGTTTTTATTCACAGAACGTGATATTAAACATTTGACATAATAATAATACATAGTGAAAAAAGAGCAGTATGACGAATAAATTCCCATCAATTTGCCTTGAATAAAAATTCGTTACGCAACCGATTTAAAACTGACATATTATATATATATATATATACATATATATATATATATATATATATATATATATATATATATATATATATATATATATATATTTAAACGCTATATCTATAAATTTAATAAAATACTGAGCTGAATCTATATATTACTACATAAATATTTCTGGGAAAATCTTATTGAAACAGTCATTATGATCGATACAGAGGCTGAATCTATAGTTTTAGATTTTTGAAGTGAAAACTTCTATAGCCAGGTTTGGATGAGGAGTAAATTCATGTAAGTCGTCATCGACATGGTCACGTGACGTGTTGACGCTAACACTCAGAGTGCCGATAGATGTCAAAACCAGATTCAATTTACAAATTTTAATTTAAAATCAAACAATTAATTTGAATATCCAAAAATAACAACTGTTTGTTTATAGTTTTAAGTTTTCACCTTAGTCGGCGGTCCTCATGACTGCTCCGCATCTCTGAGAAATCTATATCTCTCTTATCTTTTATCTTCTTTCTTATCTTCTCTTATCTTTGAGATATCTATAAAACATAACTAGGAACAAACCCGAGATAAGCGAGGGTGAGTCGCTAGTCAACTCTATAACGGCTATTTGAGTTGAAAAAGGAATTTAATTAATCGTTCTAACGACACAAAAGGGATCATATTGATCCTAGTTCTCTATCGGGGCTATTGTTTTACTCCTCGATAATGTATGCAAATACATTTATAACGATTTAAGGGTCGTTCGTAATATATGCACGTATAGATTTTTCCTCTAAGTTTAGTTTAGTATTTGTATGGATAGCTTTTTTCTATGATAAGAAAGTTTTCTTAATCTATGTATAAATAAAATAAATAAAAATAAAAATAGTTTTTTTTCTTAATCATCTTTACAATTTTATGTTCGAGTCTTCCCAGTATGTAATCCGAGGATACTTGTGTTGGGAATGGCCCACTTCTTCCCATATGCATATTCTTAATATAATAAGGGGGTGTTTTTTTTTTAAACTATATAATACTAATATAGGTTACTAGGTTAGTTACAAGATTAAAGTGATTTAATGCAAAAAAATATACAAAATTACAATATTAACAACTAAAGGTTGTTATTGCCTGTAGAATTTCCCTAGTTTTATTTTATAATGTAAGGTAATTACTACTTTAACGGTAAGTACATGTGAGTAGAACACCTAGGTATAAACAAAGTCTTCGTAAGCTAGTTTTCAATAACAGTTTCATTCGATTTAAATAATAGAATATATATATAAAAAAAACATAGCTCGAGAAAGGCTGGGCTGATTTTTATGACTGTTATTTTGCTGGATTTGTCTTAACCTCGGATAGCAGAATAACTTACTTTAATATATGGAAAAAAATCACGAAAAAAATATAAAAAAAAATATTCCATAAAAAAATATAAACGTACCGAGAGATGAACCTGTTCATGAAAATATTTGTATAAGCAACATAGGACTTTAAAACTTTTACTGTCTCTCCCGTGTCATTGCTTGTTATAAAACATTCAAGACGTCGAGACATAAAAACCAAACTACATCAGCCAAAATGTTCAAAAAGATATAGTACTTTTAATTAAAATGATATAAATTATTTTACAACAGTTGTATGTACATATATAGATTTAACATGGAACGTTTACCGTAGATTTTCAGAAACATTATTTATTGCCGCACCTGCCCTGGCTATATGCGATACTTCCACGGGATTGGCTGCCATCCAAAAGGTATGCAGGTCTCAACCAGATAAAAATTTATTTTAAACTAGCTCTTACATTGCAGTTTTTGTATTTTTTCTCGGAAATGAGATATTTTCCCGCAGTAAAAAGTATCCTATATGTTGACCCGGATAACCAGCTACCATCATACCAAATTTCATCAAAATCTGTCCAGAGGTTTTCTCGTGATGCGGTAACAGACAGACAGACAAACAAAAATTCTAAAAACTGTTGATTCGGACTCTGTATCGATAATAATGTCTATTTCAATAAGATTTTCCAAAAAATATTTAATGTACAGATTCGACTTAGTTACAATTTTATTATGTGTATAGATTAAACCATTTTTTACAAAAAAATATTAAAGTAAATAAAATAAGATTAGGTTCATTAAAATTCGTTTGTCTATCTTGCCAAGATACTAAAATGTGTATTCATTTCGTTTCCTTTTTAAACGAGACTTTAAGTTTTGACATTTCCTGGTTGTTTAAAATGAAACGTGAAACTATAATCAATTAAGAACCTTATAGATATTTACATATCTATAAGGTCGAATCCGATATAAATTTGGTTTGTTGTTCTCAAATCTTTTTAAGCAGTTTGGCATATATTTTAACGGACTGACATACATCTATCTATAAATATACATATAATAAAATATAATATAGTACTAGCGGTTCACCCTTACTTCGCTCGGTTTCGCTTCTCGACAAAAAAAAACAAATCTATTCCACGGGAACCGCACATTTTTGCAGGATAAAAGTAAAGTAGAGAAAAAGTAGCCAATGTGCTATTCCAGACTATAATCTATTTGTGTTCCAAATTTCATCCAAATCTGTTCAGCCCTTCTGGTGTGAAAGAGTTACAAACATTTGTACACACGCAGGTTTGGTTTTGTTTTCCAGCAAGTAGCAAATAACCTATTATTTTTTACTACATACAACTAATGTAATTGCGAAATTTTGTATGTTTGTCTGTAGCTCATTGACACGGCTAGAGGGATTTAGATAATATTTAGAGCACAAATAGACTTTGATATGGAGTAAAAAAACGGCTACTGTTAGTTATAAAATTTGCCAAAATCTGGCGCTGGCTTTATACTTATTATAACTACAAAAAGTTGATAGTAAAACATAAAAGTACTTGAATGGAAGTCATTAAACATAATATAGAATTTCCAGAACAAATATTAAAATTTAATTTATTTAATTAAAATTGAAATTTAATTTAATTATATTAGTTTAAATAGAATATTAAATTCATTGAGTTTAAATGAAAATAAATACATGGTTGAATAAAAATTAAACAAACAGTTATGTATAAACTATGAAGGCGAGTTAGATATAAGTTTTCCATGCATATCGTATGCATAAACAATAAACTCGATAGGATACGCTCGACGCGTACCGGAAAATCCTTCGGATATAGACTTTACTATGAGAATAGTTACGTAAAACTATACATACTATTCATGCACATGTACTAGTTCATTAAATGTCTCGGTAATCTAGTCACTTGCTGTTCTCGTAAGACTGCAGATTTAAGGGTCCTAGGTTCGAGTATATTAGGCCATTATAATTAGTACAGCTTTTATTCAAATGTGTAGGTAGTATGACAGAAATGCAAGCGCAGATAACATCTAGGCTTACATTTCGCTCGGATGTATCCCTGTGTCTGAGTGATCTTTTGATAATAATTTTTACTAATATAATAACCTATGTATCTATATGTCTGAGAGAACCTAGCAAGTTTTCGAAAGATATGAGAAATCCCTCAACCCAGAAGGGAGGCCCGGACCCAGAGTGGGACGTTAAAAAGGGCTGACCATACTATACCTACTATACTATTCTATATTATAAAAGGCAAAAGTGCTTGACTGATGTATCAACGCACAGGCCAAACCCTTAAGGCTAGAAAATTTAAATTTCGCACACGTATTCTTCATATGACGAAGCCATCCACTAACGAAGGATTTTTCAAAATTCAACCACTACGAGGGCAAAATGGGGAATGAAAGTTTGTATGAAACTTACCTTTTTATGAGATTTTATTTGTAGTTTTAACGCGAGCGAAGCCGCGAATTCTGCTAGTATTTTTATAAACACAAATCAATAACTTTAGGCTTATATACTGATTATAAAAAAACAAACATTTACGCAACCAAACTTTGTAATCAAATAAAATATATTCTAAGAATGTATATTTTACAAACAAACATACATTTTTCTTATATGTATACTGTATAGTTTAGCGATACTCGCAGTTGTTCCGATATATTCAAACTTTGAAACACGAATCCGATGCTCTATTCACAGTTTCGTTTATTCAAAAGTAAACGCTACGAGGAAAAAAAAACATTTATGTGACACATGCACGTATTGCTTACTGTATAGCCAGTATAGAAATAAAATGAACGAAACTATTTTTAACTAATCTAGCTCTTGTTATTCATTTTTTTACTCCATGCTTTGATTTCAACACTTACATTTATTCACAGACACATTTTTAATACTATATAGCTTTGTTGAAATAAGTCTTAAGTCTAAAATTTCTTACATACAATAAAATTGTAACTGAACAGAATCTGTATATTGAATATTTTTTGGGAAATTTTAGTGTAATAGTTATCGATACAGGCCGGAGAGATCCAAGTACATATTTTTTAGAATTTTTGACTGTCTGTTTGTTACTAAATCACACAAAAACCGCTTGATTTTGATGTAAAGATGAAGTGATGGACTTTGATATTTAATATGGTATATTAGTCATTAAAATCTAGGTTGAAAATATGATTTGTATTAATAGACCTGATTCGTTGAACAAGAAAGTTTTGATATTCAATCCCTAACCGACCCACATTTTTTTGTTTTGATCGCACTAACATGCAAACGATACTTTGATAATAAGTATAAAAAGTATAGTTAATTGAATTAAGTAACAAACACTTTCAAAATAATTAGAATAAGTTTTGTGATGCAAATAATCTTTACAAAAATATATTATCTTCTTCTTCTTGAATCTGAATCTACAGTTTTTAGAATTTTTGTCTGTCTTTCTGTCTGTCTGTTACCACATCACAGAAAAACTACTTGAGGAATTTTGATGAAATTTGGTATGGTGATAGCTGATTATCCGGGTCAACATATAGAATACTAAATCCGCCATTTTGATTTATTTTAAAACACTTATCTAAGAAGATATAAATTTTTGAGATGAATCTAACGACACATTAACTGTCGCAATCCCGTTTGGAAGATACAAATATGCATACATACATCCAAGATACGCGCGAAAAACATAACCCTTTCGTGGCTGTCGGGTAAATAAGGGGATGATAAAATAAGAGAGATATTTACATGAAAAGACCTAACCACATTCCAATTTAAATTGTAATTAATTCTGACGTGAGTAGTATTTATTGGTTCGTATCTATGCACGTCGTTTATTATCCGCTTACAGCTAAACTTTAACCACTAACCGCTATAAAAATTTTACAGTGAGCCTGTCACAAGATACACACAGACAAACACATACATATATATATATATATATACATTTTATGTTAAAAATGCATACTTTTTACATTAGCGTTACGTTACGTGTGAATAAATATACGTGTAAAATTTTTAATATAAATTCATATTTTACATTTCTATTGTCAGTGGAGTCACTATTTCAAAACTGTCACACTCTTTCCGGATAATTGAGGTCAACCCTCACATACGCCATCTTTGTGGGTAGTTGAGAAGAGAGGGTTATACTGTCAAGTTATTCAAACATATTATATTCTGTCCTTTTTCCTCCTTCACAATTACAACGCTACATATCTTCACGGTGTCCCTCACAGAGCGCAACGCGACTTATCTTTTTAGGGATCCGTAAGGCAAATGATTTCTTTTAATTTTGTCAAGTCCGTCCGTGCGTCTGTTCGGTGCCTTGTATTACGGTTGCCTTATTTTTATAAGGCAACCGTAATACAAGGTAGAATTGTGAAGTCAAATTAAGAATAAATACAAACAAGATTGATACTCATAGAGCTTATATGTGGAGTGTTTCTCGATAGCTTATCGATTAAGATATGATTCTAACAGATTTTTTCTTTTAGGTAATAAATAAAAATATGTGCTGAATTTGAACATTAAAAAATATTTAAAAAACGCTTATAATATATTGCTAAAAAACTGTCAATGAAAATTATATTTATTTAAAGTGCTTTTTGAGACATAGAATATTTTAGATTAACGTTATGTTACTTAACTGCGGTAAAATTTTGTTGTGTATAGTGTATTTGAGAAATGCTATCACACATGTTATTTGTGCTATCTATACATATAATAAAATTGTAAGTGAGTCGAATCTGTACATTAAATAATTTTTGGAAAATTTAATTGAAATAGTCATTATTATTGATACAGATGCTGAATCTATAGTTTTTAGAATTTTTGTCTGTCTGTCTGGGAACGCATCACAGAAAAACTACTGGAGGATTTTGATGAAATTTGGTTTGATAATAGCTGGTTATCCGGATCCGAAGGAGGATACTTTTTACTGCGGGAACACATCTCATCTCTGAGAAATCTATACTAATCGGTAAAATTATCAAAGGACGAACCCAAGCGGTTCGAGGGTGAGTCGCTAGTTAATAGGATAAATGTAGAGCAGCCTTAACGATAATATTATACATTTACTTTTATTGCTACTATTACCTACCAAATTATAACAAGTGAGACAATACAAATTTTATATTTCGTGGTACGGAACTCTCGCTGCGCGAGTATTGCAGACATTTGTCCCATTTTTCAGTATCATTTTTTAACCCAATGCTTTTGTTCATATTTGAAAATAAATGACTTTATTTTTGTATAACTTTCAAATATTTCGCTTCAAAATATTTCTGATTGTTCGTTATCAATGAAATATTTATCAATAATGCTTCACAAGGTTCTTTATAAATAAAATATAGGTAGCTATATTTATGAATGTTACTCAAATGTAAAACTAAATAGTGCTAGCAGTAGCTAATACAAAACTTAATTAGCAATATGATCCAATATTTGTGACAAGGTAAATGAATAAAGTATTTCAAAACAATCTATAATACGAATTAACAAAGGAAAACTTTTAATTAGGACATGCCTTCAAGATAAGTATGAGCATCACAAGTTTATCTAAAACAAACATAAGACAACCGCAAGAGTGATGAAGTTTACTGTAATGATTATATAATAATTATACTAATTATAATTATTATCCTTATCAGTTACATTTTTTTAATATTTCGCTATTAATAAAAAGTTGGATATTATGTAAGAAAAACTATATATCCAAAAAATTATCTCAATCCGTTACTCTGTTTGGCTCAGTTTGTAGTGACCCGACTTGCTGTGCCAGTGGTCGCGGGTTCGAGTCCCGTTGCGGGCATTAATTTGTGTGATGAGCACGAATGTTTTTACACCAGTCGCGGGTGTTTATATTTATAATATGTATGTATTTAAAGTTATATATGTGTAGTGTATCAACTATCTAGTATCCATAACACAAGCCTCGTAGCTTTATCTGCGGTAGGCCTTTCTATGCAACTTGATGGTGCTGTGTGTTTAAGGTCCCAACATATTTATTTATTTATATGTAATATTTAAAAGAATAATAGACTAACTTATATCATGTGTATCATGGAAAGTACTAGGTTTGATATTGAGCCATACAAAAACATAAGTACACAACAGAAAGTATATATTAATCAACGTAAATTTTTGGCCATATAACGTAAAAGACAATATTATGATATTCAAGCGAGGCTTATTCACTAACCCGAATAATTACAGTAATATTTTAATTAATTCTGATATTTATTTTTTGTCTTAAATTTTTCAATAGATGAGGTGGGGCATACCCCATGTTGTACACGAAGTGTCAATACCTTAATTTCTAAAGGAATGTAATAATTTTCTGTAATTTAAATGATAAATAATTACATTTCCTGTTCTAAGTTAAATTATCTAACGCACATTAACACAAGTGGTTGACTAGAATTCTCACATGTAGACTTTACTTTTAGCAAACTTAGTTAACCTCTTAATGCTTGTTTCCGACAAGAATCGCTACAGAGTAATGTATCTAGTGGAATCAAAGTTCAGTGCTACGAGTAGCTTTTAACATAAATTAATCGACAGTGTTTTAGTGCAATGAGACTTTTCTTGTTGGTTATATAAATAAAGTGCTTCAGCGGAAATGTTGCAGAGAAATAAGTAAATGTGTGTGTGTGTGTGTGTGTGTATTCGTGTTTGTGTGTGTGAAATTTCCGACACAAAATTCCAAAGTAATGGTGGAATTTTACAATAGAAGAAGAGGTGGAATTTCGTCTTGGGGTCTCTTTACCGGATGGAATAAATACTTTTTACCAAAACAATTTAAATTCAGATTTATTTCAAGAGTTTTAAAAATTAATAACGTTTTCATTTGTAAATTTTACTTCGAACGCGCATTACATATAAAGGGTTCAGGCAAAAAACAGGGAATTTTACAATATTTTTGTACTGGTAACAAATCTAAGTCTATAGTAATAGCATTCCCAACCACTAGTTCTTACAAATATTCAACGGATGTTGTTCAGAATACGTTTTTATCTATGCCCAAAATGAAAAAAACTGGAAATGTTCATGACATGCCAGTACAGAAAGAAGACTATCCAAACATTTACATAGTTACAAGTTACCGCATACTTCGATCTCAATAAAAATATTATAACTTCTAAACTTTAAATAGCTTTTTTCTCATAATCTATTCATTAGGATAGTGCCTGTTCTTTGCCTGTAGCCTTCATATGCGATAGTCCGCTTTTATTTTATACTTTGTTTTCACAAAACGAGTATAATCCCGCATATATTGCGAGCTTTCACTGCAAATCTCTTGTATAAGCATTCACAATATTATATTTTATACACGATAAGAGAACCATTTCATAGGGCTTTCCAATTTCATAATTAAACCCCTATGTTATATTTATGAATATCTTTAGCTTAATTAAATATATAATTAGATTTTCTTGTTACTGCCAGCGCGGCGGCTTAGAATATTGCTCGCATTTTTTCCTGGCTTAGATATTCTCTTAAACTTTATTACTATTCATTTAATCAGATTTGATGTTATCTGTAGGTTTATATAATAAAATTCTAATTGAGTCGAATCTGTCGAATCTGTACATTAATTTTTTTTGGAAAATCTTATTGAAATAGTCATTATTGTCAACACAAAGGCTGAATCTATAGTTTTTGGAAACTTTGTCTGTCTGTATGTCTGGTTATCTGTATGTCTAATAACGCATCATGAGAAAAAAACACATCGAGAGAGAGAGACAGAGAGAGAGAGAGAGAGAGAGAGAGAGAGAGAGAGAGAGAGAGAGAGCGATTTTGATGAAATTTGGTGTGATGATAGCTGGTTGTCCCGGTGAACATATAGGATACTTTTCACTGCGAGAAAAATCTCATCTCTGAGAAATCTATACTAAACCTTAACATGTAACTAGAGAGATATCTGACCAGAGCGAGGGTGTGTCGCTAGTATATTATAATATAGTAATGACGAAACCTCGCTTCACTCGCATGCACCCTTAAGTAAACGATCAGTGCCATCTTTTAGCAAAATTTTATTACCAACAGTATTTAGTTTGTGTATTCTTCTAAATTATTATTCTAAAAGGGAAAATAAATTTTAATATAAGTTATCAAATCGATCAACAGAAAATGTCAAAGGTAAAAAAGGTGAAAAAAAAAAGAATTTCCTCTAACAATTTTGCCGTAATTAAGATAGATGAAACGATCGGGAACGTAGACTTTTTTATCAAAGGTACGTAGCGGAAGCAATTATTCATATCACACCTGCAGGAGTTATGAGCGGCAGTTTGAACGCGAGATTGGCTTCCATCCAAAAATCTCTAACCAGACTTCAATTGGCGGGCTCTATGTCAAAGTCATACAATGTTATAGTGATATAACTTACGGATATATTTTATCCATGACGAATTGAAAACCTTCGTGGTTTCAAAAAAAACGATACTCCAGAGATAGATTTTCCAACAAAGGCCTTTATCCTTTAAAAAGTATATTTCATTCGTCCCGAGCATCACGCAAAGGCGAATCTTGTGAAACTTTGTACAATAACTATCGGATATTGTAAAAGTATTAATACAATGGATTGCTATATGCTGTTTTGAAATCTTTTGAGTATATTTGATGCATTATTTCCGTTCATCCAAACTTCGATCAAAGAACTTTTATTTTAATACTTTATTAGATTTACGCGAATATTTGTCATTTTAAAATAAAACTATCTTTTCGGATTATTTCGCGGATTTATTTTGATTTTTGGTTCCCGACGTTTCGAAAGCTTTACAGCAATCATGATCACGGGAGAGACTGAGGTTATAGACGTTCGAAAATGGCGCTAAAGTACCTTACAATATTTGTTGATTTTTATTTCTAAGCATTTAAAAAAAAATAAGTATTATATTTAAATATAGCAATATGATCTATTTAATTTTAGCTGTACATAAATATTACAATTTTTTAAAGAAGTTTTGTTTAAGACTACTAAAATTATTTAGTGCAGCTAGCCAATACATTTGACGTCAGAATAAGCGTAAGTTTGATTTCTGAATTATAAACCTAAGTTCTATTGAGTGTAAGCGACCCTCTACACTTAACCAATAATATATGATATAATAGATTATCCGTAGAATACATAAATCTATATCGTAATGCTATACGAGTATTAATGTGATTTCATTTGTCACGCTAGCTTTCTATATTTAGATGTCAGTCACCTCAGCTTACAGTGACGGGACCGGATTTAATCCAAGTATGTATTTGATTATTATCGATATATCGATTTTATACGTGTTTTAAAAATTTTCGAAATTCATCCTATATGGAAGTAAAATAAAGAGATTAAAATTTGTATGAAACTACCTTTTTAGAGATTTTTGTTGTAGTTTTAGCGCAAGCAAAGCCGCGGGTTTTGCTAGTTGTTTTATATGACAACATATTATTCGTTTTCATTAAGTTGTAGATTGTGAAACAATATCGAATATATGTTCATATACATTTATAACAACTTCGATAAACTATATAAATAAACTAGCATTGCCCGCGGCTCCGCCCGCGTTCAGATGACCAAAAACCAAATTCTTAGGTTTTACATATTAGTATACTCTTATAATGCAGTTTTTGTATTTTTTCTCAGAAACGAGATATTTTCCAGCAGTAAAAAGTATCTTATATGTTGACCCGGATAACCAGCTATCATGATACCAAATTTCATGAAAATCTGTCCAGTACTTTTCTCGTGATGCGGTAACAGACAGACAGACAGAAAGACAGACAGACAGATAGACAAAAATTCTAAAAACTATAGATTCGAACTCTGTATCGATAATAATGTCTGTTTCAATTAGATTTTTAAAAAAATATTTAATGTACAGATTCGACTTAGTTAGAATTTTATTATATGTATAGATATAGATATAGATAAATTTAAAAGCGTTAAAATAAACAAAGTAATATCTACAAACCATTTATTACAAAATAAACAGGAATCACGACTTGTTAGCGACTGGGAACTTTACACAGACACCGCAACTGAAAACAAATGAGAGCAAATAAATAATCCCATTGTTCATTGTTGGACTCGAATTACCTGAAAATTGTTAGTACACAAACATTGTATTTCATCCTATTATTCTAGTTTTAATTACGCTTCCATAAAATAGTTCTAATTATAAGAGCAATAAGTGAATTATTAAATTCATTTTATACTTAGAGAATGGAAATTGGTGAAGAGCACATTGCGTTTCTTAACTGTGGGTTCTGAACACAATTTATATTAAATTTGTCTTATCTAAGTAACAATATAGTTATCTATTCTAATATTATAATTGTTTGTTTGTTTGTTTGTCCTTCTTACGGATTGGCGTGTTTTTTGTGTGGATATACTTGGAGGGCTAGAGACACATACATATAAAAAAATACACCTTTTCAGCTTTTTTTTAATTTATTTAATACTAATAGAATTTACATTTAAAAGTCAATAATTCTGTATTAAAAACTCTTTCGGTAAATTGGTCGTTTGAACAAATAAGCACTGAGACGACAATATGTAATAAATTTTTGTAACTAATTTTTACTGCGGTAGATTATCTCTTTCCCACGGGAAAACATGTTATAGTACAACCCAAAAAAATATTTATGATCAGAATTACTTGAAACTCGGTATTAATGCTCTTCAATACAATTAAATAAGTGTTTTAGTTTTTTTTAAATTAATCCCATAAGAGGGTAAAATATAGAATGAAAGTTTGTATGAAACCTTTTTAGTTTTTTTTGTAGCTTTAGCGCGAGCTAAGCTGAGGGTATTGCTAGTTATTAATAAGTTTTGAAAAGTAAAGTGAGATCCAAAATAAACAGAAATCACAACTAGTTAGCGACTGGGAAAAAACGCAGACACCGCACCTAAAAACAGATGGCAATAAATAAGAAATATAAGGAATTTAGTATATATTGTAACGTTTTCTTATAAACAAATATTGAGTTTTCATGTTTTTAATAAAATCAGGGTTCGCCTGGTGGTTGTTTTTTTATTGATTATACTAACGCTCATCAATAGGTAATACAAAAGCGGTTGACAAAAAGAGCAGAAAAAGGTACTAAGCTGTTTTATTATATACAGATTTTCGGAGATGAGATATTTTTCCGTAGTAAAAAGTATCCTATAATATCTTGACACGGATAACCAGCTATCATCATACAAAATTCCATCAAAATCTGTTCTGTGATATTCGCGTAATGCGTTCGCAGACAGACATACAAAAACATCTAAATCTGCAGATTCGGCTTCTGTATTGATAATAATGACTATTTCAGTAAGATTTTAAAAAATATATTTAATGTACAGATTCGACTTAGAATTTTATTACATGTATAGATAACGAAGGCAAGTATTTACAATACAGCGATTACAAGTGAAGCCGGATCAAATCCGAGTTATTTGTACCATGTACCAATTGCTAACAAACTCATCTATAAAATTTGGGTAGTGAACTGTTACTCGATCACCCTTGCATTAAATGAAGGCCCTTGTCAGCAATTGAACGTTGGCTAAAATAGTTTCCACAATCCAAATTAGTCTGGAAATTTCAGTAGATGATCATAATAGAAGCTTCAGTAAATCATAGAAGATTTATAACATATTTTTTGTAATGTCGAATCATAATTTAAACTTAGTTCATGGGAAATAAGCATAAATCAATTGAGGCAAAAAATGAGGCAGTGGTAGCAGTGGTAATGCGCTCGCTTGGGAAATCGAGTGAAGCGAGTTCAAATTCTGGATCTAACACCTCTGATATTTTCATGTGCGAATCATTTCCAACATGATTACCACTTGTCTTAACGGCGAAGGAAAACATCGTGAGGAAACCTGCATGTCTGAGAGAACCTAGCAAGTTTTCAAAAGACATGTGAAGTCCGCCAACCCGCACTTGGCCAGCGTGGTGGACTATGTCCTGATTCCCCCTCGTACTGAAGGGAGGCTCGTGCCCAGCAGTGGCACGTTAAAAAGAGCTGAATACAAGCATAAATCCTTTCAGTTACTACACTGCAAAATTCACCTCGATATTGTGAAAGAAAAATAACACAGTATTGGCCGATTTAACTTAATGCTTTGGATCTCTTTACAAGCCTTTCATACGCAACAAAGCAAAAGTAACTGCAAGAGAATGTTGGAAGCTCAAATAAAATATTTTCTATTTTAATATGTATGTATGTTTTAATAATATACTGCTTGAAATTTCAAAGAGGAGATGGTGTTAAATTCTGTTGTGTGCTTGTTCGTGTATACTATGTGATATATTTCTTAGCTTTTAAAATGAACTAGCAGAACCTGCGGCTTCGCTCGCGCTAAAACCACAAAAAACTTTAAAAGGTAGGTTTCATACAAACTTTAATCCGCTATTTTACCTCCTTATGGGATGAATTTCGAAAAATACTAAAACACGTATTTAATTAATTGTATTGAAGAGCATTATTACTAAGTATCAAGTAATTCTGACCATAAAGATTTTTTTTGGATTGTATTATAACATGTTTTAACGTGGGAAAAAGATAATCTCCCGCGGTAAAAAGTAACCGATATCACTCTCCAGCCCTCCAACTATCTCCACACAAAAAATCACGCCAATCCGCCAAGCCGTCTCGACGTGAAACAAAGACAAACCAACAAACCAACAAACAAACACTTTCACATTTATAATATTAGTATGGACAGAGTATGGACTAGTGACTTACATTCGCTTGGATACGTCCCTAGGGATGAATCAATTAGGAGCGCATAGAGGAAATCCATATATATTTTTGGGCCTGGAACCTATGTAAAATTTCATCACAATCGGACGAGTGCATAAGTAACATATGGAGGACAGGCATACAAAGAAATTTAATTTATATAATTACGATATACATATGTATATACTTGAAGGATAGAGACTAAAGACAAATTGTATATGGTAGAATAATTACGTGAAAATACCTAAAAGCAATTTAATTTTATTTAATATTTTAATAAATATTAAGTAAAAATAAAATTACAATGAATTTAAATACAAATATAAATATAATTTTATAAATAAATTTCATTGTGTGGAAAAATTACGGAAAAAGTTTTGTAAGAACATTTATTTTTAACTACTGTCATTTTACGAGCTTTTATTTAACTTGCAATGTTTGTATGTTTGTGTGTTTGTTGGGTCAAATCTTGCAAATGAATTTCAAAGCAGTTATCATCAACCGATCGAACTGAAATTTTGCATACGCGTTTACTTTGACAATGCATGACAAGTGACGTCATTCTCAATTCAATATGGCGGGATTCCAATGATGGTGAATTATGTTTTTTTTTTGCATATAAAGAGTATACTAAGAAAAATATATAACACAAAAGCTTATTTTAAAAAATCAAAATGTTGCTTATAAAAATAATAATGTTTTTGAAGTTATACTTCTTAAGGCACGTTTGGAAAAAAAATTACGATGCGCACGCACACGACAGCCAAAAAGCGACATGATGAAGTTAGCTGCATTCCTTTTATAAACACAGAGTTGTGTCATACGGGATGAAATCTTAAGCTATTTTTGTTCTGTTACGCCAAACAAGTATAACTACTTACGCGCGTACATAAGTACACACACACATTTTTTTGTAATAATAATTTATTAGATGAAATATTAAAATTTTTCAAAGGAAAGTATAAAATAAAAAATATTTTCAACGCTAGTTTACAAGTGTTATTATGGCGATTTATTATATTCACTTCGTCCATTTAACGGATGAAGATAAAAAGGTGTGAGGTTAACGTTAATTGCATTTTTGCAGTATTTTCAAACCACACCGAGATTTTCTTTTTCATATTCTGTTTTACTACCATATTTTCTTTAAGAATATTAATTTTATAACAATATTTTTAAGCTTCCTCATGCGGGTGTGCTTGTGTTTATTTATGTAATACTATGCCAATAAGGCATTGATAGCCCAGTGGTAACGCGCTCGCTTAGGAAACCGAGTGAAGCGGGTTCAAATCCCGGGTCTCGCACCTCTGATATTTTCATGTGCGAATCATTTCCAACATGATTACCACTTGTCTTAACGGTGAAGGAAAACATCGTGAGGAAACCTGCATGTCTGAGAGAACCTAGCAAGTTTTCAAAGGACATGTGAAGTCCGCCAACCCGCAGTTGGCCAGCGTGGTGGACTATGGCCTGATGCCGCTCGTATTGAAGGGAGGCCCGTGCCCAGCAGTGGGACGTTTAAAAGGGCTAAATACATGTCATTATAAATTACTGTAATGTTCATAGATACAAGCTATATCATCATCTCAGTGCATATTAGTTCAAACGACGAAAACGAGGGAAACAGCTTATAGCCTTCTCTAGTAATTTCCCTGCAGAATCTGTATGAAATCTAAATCAGTCTTTTCAGAATAATTTCTTTTATATTCATTATTCACTTTTATTAAGTTGTTTATTATATGTATATACATCACTTACGTTGAAATGCAATAGCTATAACACATCAATCGACTTTATATCATACTAGCGACCCTTGTTTCGCTCGGATTCGTCCCTTGGTATGTTTTAACGATTAGTTTAGATTTCTTAGAGATTAGATATTTTCCCGCAGAAAAAGTATTCTGTATGCTGACCCGGATAACAAGCACTACGGACAATTATATTTCACATACCAAATTTCATCAAAATCTGTCCAGTGGTTTCTCATGATGCGATCACAGACAGACATACAGACAGACAAAAATTACAGATTCGGCCTCTGTATCGATAATAATGACTATTTCAAAAAGATTTTCAGAATTTTATTATAATGTATAGGTAGATAATATCCATTTTAATATTATTGCAATATCTATCGAAGAGTTTTAAATAAAATTATTTGCGATACCTTAGTACGCATGAGATATGCACGCTTTCATTCCTCGATGCAAAAACGCCGACGATTTCGTGAGATTCGAAACGATCGGAATTTATAAGAAATAATTCAAAGTCCTTTTATCGTACCAAAAATATACGCTAATAAATAATAGGGTATATATTTTTTTATTTCATATTAAAGAATTCCTTAAATGTTATATGCGTATTAATACTTTAATTTCTAAAAAATGCCCTGGCATATTTAATAAGTATTAGTTACTAGTTAGTATATATATATATACCTATAATCAACCCTATACCTAGCTTTGAAAATAAATACAAAGATAGCAAATGAAACCCACGATTATTGACAGTCATTAAAACTGTCCTCTGTTCAAAGCTTTCAAAGGATAAAAAGCTATCGCAGTATAAAAGAAACAAATAAGAAGATTACAAAGAAGAATATTGGCTTTGAGTTGTAGCTATTTTTAGACTACTTGAAATATTTTACAGCTGGATGAATTTATCAATTCTACAGTATTTAAATAAGCTAAAACATTCATTCCGGTTGTTTTAAGATTTTGTGCAACTTCTTTATTACGTAAATTAAATTTGTTTCAAATCCATAAAAAAATCGGAACCTGACCATGAAGTTAAGAATTTATACCATACTAGCGACTCACCCTCGCTCCGCTCGGGTTCGTCCATGCTTGCGTTTTAACGTTTAGTATAAATTTCTCACAGATGAGATATTTTCCCGCAGGAAAAAGTATTCTGTGTGTTGAACCGGATAATCAGCTATCATCATACCATATTTCATCAAAATCTGTCAAGTGGTTTTTCCGAGATGCGGTAACAGACAGAAAGACAGGCAAAAATTCTAAAAACTATACATTCGGTCTCTGTATCGATAATAATGTCTATTGCAATAAGATTTTCGAAAAAATATTTTATGTATAGATTCGGCTTAGTTACAATTTTATTATATGTATGGATAATGTAAAACTTAAAATATCACTCAAAAAAGTATTTATTGCCATAAAAAAGAGTAAAAAAAGTTAACAGAATCAGTAAAGCTTAAAGTAACTTATAGCAAAGGGTAAAACTCAGTTCATGCTGCTAAGACCGAAATCTCAAGCAGCGCTGATTTTCAGTTACACTCAGCTCCCTAGGGCGTTGAGCGGGAGCAAGGCAAGAGGACTATTCCTCCAGTTATCTTCCAATTAAAACAAAAAGCAATAAGATATTAAAAAAAAGTGTGTGTGTGTGAGTATATACAACATAATGATATAAATTATAGCATGTTAATTAATTTTTGTATATAAATACTAACAATTTCTAGGTGACATAATACTTTCTTAGATTTGATAATAAAAATTAAAATCCATACTTCCATACTTAATATTATAAATGTGAAAGTGTGTTGTTTATTTGTTTGTTTGTTTGTTTGTTTTTTGTTTGTCCTTCTTTCACTTTTAGCATTTTTCGCAATTCATCCTATAAAGGGGTAAAATAGGGGATGAAAGTTTGTATGAAACTACCCTTTTAGAGATTTTTTGGTTATTTTGGTATTCTGCTAGTTTTACACAAAACTATCCTTTCGGATTTCGTGTGAGACATCTCGTCCGTGGCCTTGATTGCTGTAAAGTATTCGAAATGTCGGAAACCAAAAATCAAAACAAATCATCGAAAAGATAGTTAGTTATATTTAAAATAATTTGGAGGTCGTTTGACTATAACATCGTTTTTAAAAGAATTTATATACAAAAAAAAATAGTATTGATTTCATGTTGTCTACAATTAGTTTTAGAATTCTACATTCCAGATACCATTAGTTATCCAAATACTAGGGCGGCTGTCGCTGGAAATTGTTTCCGAACTAAAACGTTCATTCCTTAGAGCGTGTCTACGATTAAATAATTTATTTAACAATTACAATATAAAATAATACAATACAGCTAATGCTTATTATATATTAGTTTTAGTAAGAGTTTGTTATAGTATTCAGCCCTCTTTAACGTCCCACTGCTGGGCCCGATATCCCTCGTATTGAAGGGAGGCCCTTATTATAATACCTATGCGTTATTTATTTATAATATTTGTATAAATTATAATACTATATTTTATGATTTTGGAAGTTAGCTGCATTCCTTTTATAAACACAGAGTTGTGACATACGGGATGAAATCTTGAGCTATTTTTGTTCTGTTACGCCAAACAAGTATAACTACTTACGCGCGTACATAAATAAGTACACACACACATTTTTTTGTAATAATAATTTATTAGATGAAATATTAAAATTTTTCAAAGGAAAGTATAAAATAAAAAATATTTTCAACGCTAGTTTACAAGTGTTATTATGGCGATTTATTATATTCACTTCGTCCATTTAACGGATGAAGATAAAAAGGTGTGAGGTTAACGTTAATTGCATTTTTGCAGTATTTTCAAACCACACCGAGATTTTCTTTTTCATATTCTGTTTTACTACCATATTTTCTTTAAGAATATTAATTTTATAACAATATTTTTAAGCTTCCTCATGCGGGTGTGCTTGTGTTTATTTATGTAATACTATGCCAATAAGGCATTGATAGCCCAGTGGTAACGCGCTCGCTTAGGAAACCGAGTGAAGCGGGTTCAAATCCCGGGTCTCGCACCTCTGATATTTTCATGTGCGAATCATTTCCAACATGATTACCACTTGTCTTAACGGTGAAGGAAAACATCGTGAGGAAACCTGCATGTCTGAGAGAACCTAGCAAGTTTTCAAAGGACATGTGAAGTCCGCCAACCCGCAGTTGGCCAGCGTGGTGGACTATGGCCTGATGCCGCTCGTATTGAAGGGAGGCCCGTGCCCAGCAGTGGGACGTTTAAAAGGGCTAAATACATGTCATTATAAATTACTGTAATGTTCATAGATACAAGCTATATCATCATCTCAGTGCATATTAGTTCAAACGACGAAAACGAGGGAAACAGCTTATAGCCTTCTCTAGTAATTTCCCTGCAGAATCTGTATGAAATCTAAATCAGTCTTTTCAGAATAATTTCTTTTATATTCATTATTCACTTTTATTAAGTTGTTTATTATATGTATATACATCACTTACGTTGAAATGCAATAGCTATAACACATCAATCGCCTTTATATCATACTAGCGACCCTTGTTTCGCTCGGATTCGTCCCTTGGTATGTTTTAACGATTAGTTTAGATTTCTTAGAGATTAGATATTTTCCCGCAGAAAAAGTATTCTGTATGCTGACCCGGATAACAAGCACTACGGACAATTATATTTCACATACCAAATTTCATCAAAATCTGTCCAGTGGTTTCTCATGATGCGATCACAGACAGACATACAGACAGACAAAAATTACAGATTCAGCCTCTGTATCGATAATAATGACTATTTCAAAAAGATTTTCAGAATTTTATTATAATGTATAGGTAGATAATATCCATTTTAATATTATTGCAATATCTATCGAAGAGTTTTAAATAAAATTATTTGCGATACCTTAGTACGCATGAGATATGCACGCTTTCATTCCTCGATGCAAAAACGCCGACGATTTCGTGAGATTCGAAACGATCGGAATTTATAAGAAATAATTCAAAGTCCTTTTATCGTACCAAAAATATACGCTAATAAATAATAGGGTATATATTTTTTTATTTCATATTAAAGAATTCCTTAAATGTTATATGCGTATTAATACTTTAATTTCTAAAAAATGCCCTGGCATATTTAATAAGTATTAGTTACTAGTTAGTATATATATATATATACCTATAATCAACCCTATACCTAGCTTTGAAAATAAATACAAAGATAGCAAATGAAACCCACGATTATTGACAGTCATTAAAACTGTCCTCTGTTCAAAGTTTTCAAAGGATAAAAAGCTATCGCAGTATAAAAGAAACAAATAAGAAGATTACAAAGAAGAATATTGGCTTTGAGTTGTAGCTATTTTTAGACTACTTGAAATATTTTACAGCTGGATGAATTTATCAATTTTACAGTATTTAAATAAGCTAAAACATTCATTCCGGTTGTTTTAAGATTTTGTGCAACTTCTTTATTACGTAAATTAAATTTGTTTCAAATCCATAAAAAAATCGGAACCTGACCATGAAGTTAAGAATTTATACAATACTAGCGACTCACCCTCGCTCCGCTCGGGTTCGTCCATACTTGCGTTTTAACGTTTAGTATAAATTTCTCACAGATGAGATATTTTCCCGCAGGAAAAAGTATTCTGTGTGTTGAACCGGATAATCAGCTATCATCATACCATATTTCATCAAAATCTGTCAAGTGGTTTTTCCGAGATGCGGTAACAGACAGACAGACAGGCAAAAATTCTAAAAACTATACATTCGGTCTCTGTATCGATAATAATGTCTATTGCAATAAGATTTTCGAAAAAATATTTTATGTATAGATTCGGCTTAGTTACAATTTTATTATATGTATGGATAATGTAAAACTTAAAATATCACTCAAAAAAGTATTTATTGCCATAAAAAAGAGTAAAAAAAGTTAACAGAATCAGTAAAGCTTAAAGTAACTTATAGCAAAGGGTAAAACTCAGTTCATGCTGCTAAGACCGAAATCTCAAGCAGCGCTGATTTTCAGTTACACTCAGCTCCCTAGGGCGTTGAGCGGGAGCAAGGCAAGAGGACTATTCCTCCAGTTATCTTCCAATTAAAACAAAAAGCAATAAGATATTAAAAAAAAAGTGTGTGTGTGTGAGTATATACAACATAATGATATAAATTATAGCATGTTAATTAATTTTTGTATATAAATACTAACAATTTCTAGGTGACATAATACTTTCTTAGATTTGATAATAAAAATTAAAATCCATACTTCCATACTTAATATTATAAATGTGAAAGTGTGTTGTTTATTTGTTTGTTTGTTTGTTTGTTTTTTGTTTGTCCTTCTTTCACTTTTAGCATTTTTCGCAATTCATCCTATAAAGGGGTAAAATAGGGGATGAAAGTTTGTATGAAACTACCCTTTTAGAGATTTTTTGGTTATTTTGGTATTCTGCTAGTTTTACACAAAACTATCCTTTCGGATTTCGTGTGAGACATGTCGTCCGTGGCCTTGATTGCTGTAAAGTATTCGAAATGTCGGAAACCAAAAATCAAAACAAATCATCGAAAAGATAGTTAGTTATATTTAAAATAATTTGGAGGTCGTTTGACTATAACATCGTTTTTAAAAGAATTTATATACAAAAAAAAAATAGTATTGATTTCATGTTGTCTACAATTAGTTTTAGAATTCTACATTCCAGATACCATTAGTTATCCAAATACTAGGGCGGCTGTCGCTGGAAATTGTTTCCGAACTAAAACGTTCATTCCTTAGAGCGTGTCTACGATTAAATAATTTATTTAACAATTACAATATAAAATAATACAATACAGCTAATGCTTATTATATATTAGTTTTAGTAAGAGTTTGTTATAGTATTCAGCCCTCTTTAACGTCCCACTGCTGGGCCCGATATCCCTCGTATTGAAGGGAGGCCCTTATTATAATACCTATGCGTTATTTATTTATAATATTTGTATAAATTATAATACTATATTTTATGATTTTGGAATTTGTAAATGTTCAGAAATAATTGTACTGTCCCACCCAATAAATCCTTTCACGAAATGTCTGTAGTAGCAATAAGGCTGAGTTTACATGCTGTTTGTTCTCTGTTCTTCTTCTTTTCTTCTTTTTCTTGTCTCCTTCTACGAGATAAAGTATCAACATATATAAAAAAATTTTTTTACATAAAACCTCTTTCGTTGTAACTACAATGTAACATATAAAAAGACAATTAAGTCCCACGTAATTAATATGCTATCATTAGCCTGAATGCAAAGCAAGTTTTCGAAAGTGGTATAATTTGCGCCTTGAGCGTCAGTGCCAAATTTCAAGCCTTCCACTTGGCACGTGCTCTGTTTACGATATATACGTGTTAAGCTGGCTTCACATTTTGATTATATACCACCAAATATGTCGTAAATTATCATATTAAAGCTACACAGATTCGATATTAATTATGAGAACTAGAACAATTAGCTATCGTCTTAAACCTATACTAATCTATACTAATATTATAAAAAGGGAGGGTTTGATTATTTGTTTGCTTGCTTGTTTGTTTGTTTGTTTGAATGAACGCGTTAATCTCAAGAACTACAAATCCGATTTGAAAAATGTTTTCTCATTAAATAGCCAGTTTATTGAGGAAGGTTATTATTATATAATATTATATAGTCTATCTATTCCATACTAATCGTTAAAACGTACCTAGGAACGAAGCTCCTAGCAGTACCCAAGCGAAACCAGTACCCGAGGAAGCGAGGGTGAGCCGCTAGTATATATGTATAAATAAGTAAAAATATATTTGTATGACCTACTAATTAAAGTGAAGATTGATACTATTGTATAATGTGTGACAGACAAACGTACGAACATATTCGCAAAATTTTACATTTTTGATGTTAATATGACATCCCAGATGTTGGTAAACTCCGCTCGTATCTAAAAAGCTTGATTTCTTACAATACTACAATGCTTGAAAAGTTTCTTCTTACAAAATAATTCTATTCATGGATAAGTTTACTTCAAACTACTGGTGAAGGCAAGTTATCTCCAGCAGAACGATGTGGTCGAACTTTCTTGTTAGTTTCAAATTCTATTCTCAGTAAATCTATGTATCTGTTATACATTTGTATTTGTTATTTAACATTGCAGCGTGCTACAAAACCAAAGTCACTAATTGACGATGCTCTCCAAAATAATTGAATAAGGCCATACAGAACAGTGGTATCCAGGAATTTTCTTTGGCTTTTATTAAGCCTTGAATGCCTATTAGTATACATGATTGAATTATAGTCTTATACTAAATTATTAAATATATTTTAGTAAGTAATCTTTAAAATTATTTCTGCAAGGTTCTATTATTACCCATTACATAATCAGTTGAATCGAATTTTTAAAGTAAATTATAAAAATATCACAAATATATTATCGCTGACCATCTAAAATAAACCTTATCATATATGCTGCTATTTCTAACAGTACAGTACTTGGCAAAAAGCCTACCGTTTTATGTTTCATTTGTCAAGCTCTGTGGCAGCTTTTAACACAAAGAAAAGAACCTGTGGGCTTGATTACGATCTATTAAAAGAAAACTTTACAAACATTACCTATGATTATTTCATCTAAATATATAAAATTTTGATGACGTGTTTGTCTCAGTTTGTAGTGACCCTACTTGCTGCACCAGCGGTTGCAGGTTCAAGTTCAGTATTAAGTTGCTTCCCGCTGTCTATCTGGGTCTATGTATGCTTAGATCTTTAAAACTACGCAACAAATTTTGATGCGGTTTTTTTAATAGATAGAGTGATTCAAGAGGAAGGTTTGAATATATGGTTTGTTAAGTTTTTGTATACATTGGCTAAAATGTAACGACATTTGTTGGAGGTGTAAAAAAAAATAAGCCGTCTGGGAGCTTTCAACGAAACTGCCTAATCCCTTTGAGATGTAACAAAATAATGTATGGTGGAATTGTGTATCTATTATAGGTTTACAGAAAAGTCCACGATGGCATATGTTTATCTATGAAGGATAACATACTATATCTATTTTAATTTAAAACGTACCTAGGGACGAACCCAAACGAAATAAGGGTGAGTCGCTAGTATGTATATAATCAATTACCATAAAAAAGTAACACCAAAATCTGTGAGAATATAATAATATGAAAGAAAATTTCTAATAATAACTTGCTGAATCAAGAAAAAATGTTACATATTAGAAATGTTGTGTCCACAATAAAACGGACCGTATTATATTTTCCGATTAAAATAGCAGTTGGGTCAAACGTGACATGAATAAAAGAACTACATTTCCGCACGCATGACTGCTTAGATTTCTGTTATTATAAATTCTTTACTGTAACAGCAAAATTAAAATTCAAAATGAGCTTTATTCTATATTATAATAAGCTTTTCAACCCCCGACGCAATAAGAGGGGTAATACGAGTATGCCTTTTACCACTATGTGTGTCTGTCTGTGGCACCGTAGCAAGTTAAAGTTCTATGAACCGTGAACCGATTTGGATGCGGTTTTTTTTAATTTGAAAGCAGGTTTTGTACCGGCGGTTTTTTTGACATGTTTTAACAAAATTGGTTCAGCCGTTATTGTGTTGGGCTTTTTTTAATTTTAAATAATATATTTTGGTATTAAGTTGCATATAGTGCGAGTCATTTGGTCAGTCTGACGTGATAATAGGGACGGCGCAAATAAAAGATGAAAGTGGTCTGTGTAATAAGAACGGATAAGCTTTTACATGAACCTGCGGTAGATTTCATATAAAGTTTCTTGGGAAAAGTCTAAAAGATACTTAGAAGTTTCTTTTGTTGACCTATAGTTTTATTAGTTAAACTATTCTAATAGAAATTCTGTATGAAATAATTAGTGTTGTGCCCTTAACTATTTAAGTATCATCTCCATCGTTATAATTACTCCTTAGAACATCTTTATATGTATGTAAATTCAAAAGTTTGGATGGATGTTTGTTACTCAATCACGGTAGAATGGCTGAGTGGATTTAGATGAAATTTAGCACAGAGATAGACTATGGTCTGGAATAGCACATAGGTTACTTTTTATCCCGGAAAAATATATGGTTCACGTGCGATAGATTTGTTTTTATTTTTTACTAGACAAATCCAAGTAAAGCGAGGGTGAGTTGCTTGTAATATTATATGGATAGTTACATGAAGAAATGTGTATGTATTAGCATACGAAAACTCAAGAATTTGTTTTAAAAACTTACGAAAACCATGAGCTTCTGTTTCAATAATAATTAATAAGGGACCGGGATACACAGTGAAATTCTATAAGCTATTATATATATAATTCTACAATACTGATTCCTATAGGAAAATTGTAGCGGAAAATCAAACACATTATTGTAATTGTAGTACAAAACACAATTTTTATTGTTACTGTATCGCGTAAATATAAAAAAGAAGTATATCAGCAATGAATAAGCTATCAAGCTCCATTTATCTTTCAAAAATGAATGAGGGGCTAAAAGCAATTCGTAACTCTCGCAACGGCGTTCACTAGTTACGTAATTTCCACATTAAAATTCATGGAATCGCCTAATCGGTTCATAAACATTTATGTTAATCATACACTTTGTAACATTGTAGCTGTTTTTATTATGGTGGTCATGCACAACCAATATGAAATAAATATTAACATTTACAGCGATCTTTTACAAATATTTTATAATTAACTTGATTTAAATATAGTTAGTACAGTCCTCCTTGACGAAAATTGCATTAGCCCAGAAAGCTGTTCTGATGAGAAGTACATACCACAATGGCCAAGGGCGGATTGACGGACTTCACATGTCTTTCGAAAACTTGCTAGGTTCTCTCAGATATGCAGGATTTCTCACGATGTTTTCCTTCACCGTAAGACATGTTCAGTGGTAATCATATTGGAAATGATTCGCATGTAAAAATATCAGAGGTTGAAGACCCGGAATTTGAACCCGTACTGCCCGTACTACCCGTTCACTCGGATTTCCATGCGAACGCGTTACCACTGGGTTATATGGTATGTGATGAGTAAATAAAGATAATACTACAAATGTAAAGTAAATCAAATTTATGAATGCATAACATATAAAAAAAATATCACATTTGCCCTTAAAATAGATCCTTTCAATAGATATTGATAGCAATGTCATTGTTTTAGTACAGATAAAACTATAATGCGTGTTAAGAGACGGGTATTAAATAATTTGAACACTAACATAAAGATAATATCTTTAACGTCATAAAAGTATTCTAGTCATGTAATAACATGTTGCAAAGGTTTTAATGTGTTTGTATATTAGATATAGCTAATAAATTCTAGTGACAGCACAGTACACAAATATGACGCGGCTTTTATTACTGCTTGTACTAATTTATACATATAATAAAATTCTGAGTCAAATCTGTACATTGCATATTTTTTGGAAAATCTTATTGAAATAGACATTGTTATCGATATCGAATCTGTAGTTTTAGATTTTTTGTCTGTCTGTCTGTGAGCGCATCACGGAAAAACCACTGGAGGAAGTTAGATGAAATTAGGTATGATGATAGCTGGTTATCCGGGTCAATATATAGGATACTTTTTACTGCGGGAAAATATCTTATCTCTGAAAAATCTATACTTAACGTTAAAACGTAATAAAAGTTTTTACTACAGCTTTTTTTAATTTTCTACATACGAGTAAAATATTATAAAATAATTTAAATTTTGTTATTGAAACCTATTTATTAATAGGTGTAAAATGGTGGATACCACTCATTTGCCAAGATCATATAAATATAAAAGTTAAAAAATATTTACTAAAATAACATTTGTAGAGCACGTGGTATTTTTACCATATGTTTTGGCAATATACTCATTTTGACCGACCTCTAATAAGGAGTATAAAACTTAATTGGGTTATACTTTGTTTGTGTATAACTTTTGCAAAATTCTCGTCACTAATTATGCTCTTTATTTTTAATGAGTAGATTAAGTTGCCACTTCTTTGATGCCAGAGTGAACCGTGGGAGGAACCCCTCGGCGATGTGGTCTGCCTCGGTAGATTATCCGTCGGGGCGCCGTGGCTGAGTGCATAAGTGAATCTGCGATGCCTCATTAACGAAGACTAAAATTAAATTAAAAATAGATAAGTTACTAAAAGGTGTTTACATATCAATTTCAAGAAAAATGCATCCTGTTTTATATTCGGTATGTCTTTGTTTTAGTCCAAAATCATATATGTGGTTATATCTCAACTTTTAATCTAAATTCGTCAAAACCAAACTCCTTAACGAAAAAGGCTATTTTATATTTTATAAACACATTTTTTAACTTTCTATCTCTCTCTCTCTCTCTATTCTTCTCGTATATATCCAACTAGCGGCTTACCCTCGCTTAGCTCGGGTTCTCCTCTAAACTAAAACAAAAACTAATTTATCCCACGGGAACTGTACAATTTCCGGGATTAAGAGTATCATCCAGATCGGTTCAGTCGTTCTGGCGTGATTGAGTTACAAACATCCAAACTTCTGAACTTTTACATTTATAATATTAATAAGATTCACTTCCCATTTATCCTTTCCCATATTGCCTACCACGCAAAGTATACGAGTATCTACAAATAAAAAAAATATTTATCATGTAAAAATCTATTAATTTTTTTATTGCTTTGCCATTTGATTTGTTCGATAATTGTAGTGGGTCGATTTTTTAATGTAGTTTATTTTAATCAGATCAAAGTTAAATTTCGTTTACAGCTAGCAACGTACACTTGAAACTTTTATTATAGCTGTGATATGAGGGAAATTGCGGATTTTTCTCATAACGCTCGACTCGACTTTTGTACTGGAAGTCATATTGAAGCTACACTCGCTATAACAGTAGAGTTTTTGCTTACATTAATATGAATAAAAAAAAATTATGAAAGCATCGTCGTTATCTGCACAGTGGTGGTGATATCAGTTTTAGTTTCAAAAAATAAACTATTGAAAACTAACGTTCAGCTCTACTTGTTTCTAAATTCTTTTAAAGAAGCTATCATTCAGTGTTACATTCATCTCCTACAATAAGCAAACGTTAAACTAATTATACGTTATATATATATATATATATATATATATATATATATATATATATATATATATATATATATATATATATATATAATTGTATTAAAGATCATTATTACCAAGTTTCAAGTAATTCTGATCATAAATATTTTTGGGTTGTATTATAACGTGTTTTCCCGTGGGAATGAGATAATCTCCCGCGGTTAAAAGTAGCCTATGTCACTCTCCAGCCCTCCAACTATATCTACACAAAAAATCACGCCAATCCGTCACTCCGTTTCGACATGAAAGAAGGACAAACAAACAAACAAACAAACAAATAAACAAACACACTTTCACATTAATAATATTAGTATGGATATGCATAGTATAGTAAATAGTTAATACAATAAATTTAAATTACAATCTCGGTCATATTTCCAACTTCAATCCAACAATTCAGGCATACGAGTAATATAAGATTTCCGTAAAATCGCACACATTCTGCGTGGAATACGTCAATTCGATTATTGTGTAAAATTTAACGTCGGCATTTACTGCCCATTCTGAACGTCAACTGAAAATAAAATTCAAATATTCGCTTATAACGATGAAACATCATAGTATTGTGTACTGTAATAATATTTTTATGATGTAGATTATATAAATTACAGTTACATTACATTACTGTTACACAATTAAATTACAGTTATATAATAAACTGTGAAACTTTTTTTTAAATTGCTTCATTGGATATTATTAATTATGTTTTAATTTTTTGAGCGGAATCCTAATTCTTTTTCTAAAATAAAAATAGCCTATGTTACTCCCTATAATATCAGCTATCTTCCAATGAAAGTCCCGTCAAATATAGTCCAGGCGTTCCAGAGATTATCCGGAACAAACAGACAGGCAGACAAAATTTAAAAACAAATGTGTTTTTTTTTATAATTTGAAATGCATTTAGTTAAACGCTGTTATTTTGACATTGCAAACAGACACTTCAATTTTATTTATCTGTATAGAATCTGATCGCTGTCAAACTTCACAGGATCACCCGCTAGGCTAATTTGAAGATTACCTGAAAATTTAATCAAAAAATGAAGTCGACAAATGATTATAGAAAAAACTACACCAACTAAATTACTTTTATATAAGTATAAGTAAGTAATATACAATATCTAAGCATAATATTAAGAACTATACTTTTTGCGAGATCACATAACCCTCGTTTGAGCTTCGCTGTAGTGAGATAATAAGGAAGTTGATAGATGAAATTAGGTTTAATTGAAACTTTACAGACAGTGCAATACGAAGTCAATTTAGTATTCAGCTGAAGTTTGTACCTAAAATTGTTTCATCTAACAACTAAATTCTAACACTAGCACGCTTATAATTGTACTATTGTAATATATAGGTTTATGTTGTTTTGTGCTAATTCTCTATACCACTTCTTAACTCACGTGCCTTAAAATATTTAAGAACATAATTTTCTAATGTTATGTTTACCTAATATTCAATTACGCAGTATTTACGTATTTGAAAGATTTGTCTGTAGGTTTCCTCATGATGTTTTTTTTTCATAAGACAATAAGTAATAATGTTGGAAATGATACGCATATGAAAATACTAGCGACTCACCCTCGCTTCGCTCGGGTTCGTCCCTAGCTTGATTCCCAATACAAACTTTCACCCCCATCTTCACCCCTTTAAGGGATGATTTCCGGGATGAAAAGTATTCTATGTCATTCCCAGGGTCGTCTCGAACTATCTTCTTACCAAATTTTATCTAAATCGGTTCAGTAGATCCAGAGATTACCCCCTACAACGTCACAAACTCACAAACTTTACCTCTTTACTATATTAGTGAACCCGCTTCACTCCGTTTCCCAAGCTAGCGAGTTACCACCGTACAACCGTCTTGTATATTATTAAAATGGTAATATAATTAAATAATTAATATATTGTAATTGAAGGAAAATTAATTTTTTCATACATAGAATTTTCACAACTCGTACCTTGTGTATGATTTCTTTTCAATGGAACTATCCCTTAGCTGAAAGGAATAACCGGTGCACTTTTGTTTCCGCAAGCACCGCTCTACAGTATCTCTTAAACAAACAGCTAGTCTCAGTGAGATTGGCTGCTGCGATGTATTGAAATTGAAAAAGAAGACTCCACAACCAATAAAACCCAGGACGAGAGTGATTGTAGCATTGAATTCTATATACCTGATTGTGATAGATCAGTGTTTTGCATCACTCATAGGTTTGTGCAACGCAATATCTCGCTATCTAAATATTTAGACTTACACAAATTGAAGTAATAAGTTAATTTAACTTTAAATTTCAATCAAACGTTAAATTATCAAATAACAAGAACGTTCATAGTATAAAATATGAAATAGATAATCAAATGATTGTAAAAAACATAAAGCTTGTAAAAAAGTGACAAATCTATGAACAAAATTTTATTATTATATTTCGTCAGGTTGAATTTATTTCTTTCCTTTTTTTCTTATCTTTTCCTTAAATGTTTTACCTTATAACTGAATGAATTAGTGCTATAAAAGCTAATTTTGATTTACAAGATAACATGTTACTAGCAAAGTTTAAACTATTATATATATATATATATATATATATATATATATATATATATATATATATATATATATATAGTGCAGTAATCTAACTTTTAATGTCAGTCAGAGTTTAAAATATATGTAGTATACTAGCAGCAACTTACGCTCGCTTCGCTCGGGTTCGTCCATATATGAGTTTTAAATTTCTCAGAGATGAGATATTTTCCTGCAGTAAAATGTATCTTATAGACCCGGATACCCAGCTATCATCTACATAAAATCTATCCAGTGGTTTTCTCGTGATGCGTTCCCAGACAGACAGACAAAAATTCTATAAACTATAAATTTGGGCTCTGTATTGATAACAATGATTATTTCAATAAGATTTTTCAAAAAAAAAAAAAATAATGTACAGATTTCGTTTAGAATTTTATTATATATGTACAAAAATACAATAGGTACTGTAATATGTTTGTGTGACTCTATTTCAATAAAGCGTAAATTTGGTACAAATCTTTATTTCTAAAGACAATCACCATTTAATTTTACATTTCTAAAACATTTTGCATATATAAAGTTAATTATTGCGATGTAAAACCAAAATTAAAATATTATGATGTAAAGTTCCGAATTCTATGTATTTATCTACCACTGGCTTGTTTTCGAAACTACTATAAAAATAGCTCTAAATATTTTTCTATACAATCTAGCAACATTCCAACACTTTGTTGGAAAGTAACGGTGTGTATGCAGTAGTTTTCAACCGACTTCAAAAAGGAGGAGGTTCTCAATTCAACTGTTTTTTTTTTTAAAGCTGAAGTTTCCATATCTTCGGCCGCCTTAGAATGATATTTTGAGGCACCATATATTAGGACCACGTGATATACAAAAACTAAAGATAAACAATTAGCATTTCAAAAGTATCCTCAAAATTTTTCCTTTTCTTTTCGAATGGCAATATTAAAACGCACGAATTTGTTGTGTTCAGACAGTTAGAGCTTTCGATTTTTGAATTTTATTCTTTGGTTTGTCTTAAACTGAAAATATTTGTTAGGAAATCTGTATCTAAGTTTTAATACATATATCGATAACTGTAATTTTCTTACTTTATTTAGATACGATTGCAAATTTTATTTTGTTTAAGCTTTCTCTTCCATTGTTTGTGGCTTTAAGTAAGCCAGCACATCGCCCCGCGCCATGATCTTTTTAAATGAAACTATCTTTACGGAATTTGTCGGCGTTTTATTTTGTGCTTTTGTTTCCGACGTTTCGAATGCTTTACAGCAAACATGGTCTCGAGTGAAACTTAGGTTTTAGACGTCTTGGAAGTTATTATATAGTAGTTACAGATGGTATTTTCCCATAAAATTACACAATGATTTAGAAGAAATTGAAAAATGCAATCAAAGTACCTTTTCTAACTAATTTTAATTTAAACATTTTGTTTATTTTAATAAACTATATCTTTAAATAATTAAAATTATTTAATTTCTCTTATGATTTATAAAACTTTGTATATTTATATTGACCAAATTATAAGAGAATACATGTTATAAATGAATACTAATCGGATCTACGTCATATTGTTATAGTTATAGTTATTTAATTAATCAAATAAACAATTGACTTTTAATCTAAATGAATTGACTATTTTTTGATAGATATTAGGCCATATCTGTATTTTTCTTAATGGTCGATAAATCAATATTTCAAAGTATTAAGTAATATTAATGTTCAGTTGCGATTCTACTAATGTGCTATATTTTGTAACCCATATTACTCAAATGTAGTATCACTTTCTGTTCATAAATGATTTTTATAATCACACTAGCAATTCACCCTAACTTTACTTCGGGCTTATCCCGACAAAAACAAATCTATCCCACGGGAACCGTACATTTTTCCGGGATAAAAAGTAACCTATTTGCTATTCCAGACTATAATCTATATCTATGTCAAATTTCATCCGGATCCATTCAGCCGATCATCCACAAACTTTCACATTTATAATATATGGATTATTAGTAGAAGAATTAAAGCATACAAACAAGTTTTATTTAAAATATCGTAAGAACATGTTGTTTTAATCAGTTTAGTACAAACATAACCATATCGTTTATGGTGTATAGAAAAGCATGTGAAGATATGAAAAGCTACCATAAAATAGCAATTTTTAAAATTACTGAGCACTCTCTCTCGTTAGATCTGGACAAGTTTATTCAAGTAGACGGCATACACTACAAGTATGTAAGTCGCAATGCAGTGCACAATATACTTTGTGTCGTCCGCAAATATTAAAGAAGAATAAAATGAAACATATCTATCTCTTATTCGTTCTAATAAGTATTTGTTATGTTATATAATTGATGGGAGTTTTTTAAAGTACTTTCGAGTTTTAAGTGCACTTAAAATTCAAGTGATACTCATCGGTTAAATGGTCCCCATTAGGATATCTTCGGTCGAGGGTCTAGAAAGATGAATGAATACGTAAAAATATCTAGATAAATTCATCGATTTTAAGAGTTTTGTGTTGTAATTAAAATCTTTGCCAATGCATCATATAGTAGTTTATTTATTATTGAATGTAGTCACAAATATATAGGTATAAACTTTTTATTTGTAACTAAGAACTCCTTTGATACTCATTGTATCTTTATATATTCTTCTGTATGTGTGTATATTACTGAACTCCTAAATGGCTCGACTGATTTTGATGAAATTTATTTTTGGTGTGCGTTTGAGAAGTTTCCTGGGTGGTTTATGCAATATTACAACATCACGAAGAGATCTGCTAGGTGAAGCTGCAATCGGATTGTAGGATTTTTAATTTGTACTAAAGCGAAGGATTCGGGCAAGACAACGTTTCTCGGGCTCGCTAGTAAGAGTAGTTATATATAACGTTTGGAAAGATAGTCAAAAATATGTAAAAAAGGATATTACAAAACGTGAGTATAATAATTATTATATAATATAAGAATTTTATTTGTATTTAAAATAGAATAACGATTCTATAGGTATTATTGCAACGTCCATACTTATATGCATTTTAAAGCCACTAGATTTTATGCCATATGATGATGCAATCTATGCCATATTTAATCGGAATCTGTCAGTGATTTTTATGACTAAAGACTGACACATATATATATATATATATATATATATATATATATATATATATATATATATATTTTACAGTACGTATTATATCCGAGGGAAACTTCAAAGAGACTAAAATGATATTAGCGAGACTTTACTAAGTACAAAAATAAACATACTGATCAATGAAAGGAACGAAGATAGGATGTGTCACGATACTTTCTAACCGTAAAGCACATTTGACGGTGAGGTAATGCTCTGATGGTTAATGAATGGTTATATAAATAGCTTACATTATATTGAATGAATGGGATTTTAATTTACTACTAATAAGTATAAGTAGTGCTTAATTATAATTTTTAACTAAAAACACATAAGGGTGGATTTTTTTTAATTTATATTAGCCTTAGCATTAAAAAATCAAGAGGACCATTCACAAATATCATGTAACATCATAACTTACACCCACATTGTACCTATTGTTTTATATATATATATATATATATATATATATATATATATATATATATATATATATATATATATAAAACAAAGTCGGGCTTGTTACAACACTTATGACTGTAGAACGGCTGAACCGATTTTTATGATCTTTGATTTGTTGGATTTGTCTCCGCTCCGAATAGCAGAATAACTATTAAAACATCAGAAAAATTTACGAAAAAATTATAATGTATATGGTTAAAGCTGGTTGATAAATATTTATATCAATTTAAAACCTATCTAGAGGCGTACCCGAGCGAAGCGAGATTGAGCCGCTAGTATTTATTTAAAAGTAATCTTTTACAATTTATTTATAACTTACTTTTTGACTGTCATCATAAGATTTAATCTTTCCGAAATTTCAAATCTTTGAAGAAATCATTTCTAAATATATAGTATAATCTGTGTTACACATACGCCCACTCAGATTTTATGTTATATGTATAGTGCCATCAACTTACAATAGATGTCACTTTATTTGTATGAAGTTGAATAGAATTTATACAGTAACTAAGTTAGACACATGTTTGTACGTACGTGTGTATATTGTAATAACCAAGCCGAATCTGTACATTAAATATTTTGTGGAAAATCTTATTGAAATAAACTTTATTATCGATACAGAGACCGAATCTATAGTTTTTAGAATTTTTGTCTGTCTGTCTGTCTGTCTGTTACCGCATCACAGAAAAACCACTGGAGGGATTTTGATGAAATTTTGGTATGATGATAGCTGGTTATCCGGGTCAACATATAGGATACTTTTTACTGCGGGAAAATATTTCACTTCTGAGAAAAAATACAAAAACTGCAATGTAAAAGTATACTCATGTGTAAAACATAAGAATTTGGTTTTTGGTCATCTGAACGCGGGCGGAGCCGCGTGAAATGCTTGTACATAATATGGTTATGTAAACACTCTGACCTTGTTAGAGTAAGACCAGGGCTATATTTCATACATAATTCGCAAAAGCTAATAAACCGTAGCTATTTTTAAAACTGTTTACCTAGAAGATTTGGAACAAGCACATAAGTTGGGGTAATGATATACGCCGTTGAGTGGTTGAGTCGCATTGCGGTGCAACATTAGGCTCCGCATACTAGGTAAGTTAGTAAATACATTAATTTTTGATAGACAGTTTATTTATGTAACTCACGTAATAAAATTTTCATTTTCCGTATATTGTGTGCTCAAAGTGTAATAAAGGTATCAGCTCAGTGCGGCCCTGGTTTTTATAAAAACAATAGCTTTATCATTTCCCAAAATAGATTATAGAATTTTTCTTCGTACTTAATTTATTAATAACTAGCAGTTTACCCTCGCTTCGCTCGAGTTCGTCACAATGCTTGAATGATTTAGGCATAGAAAAAAAACATACAAGGTAATTTTTTTTGTGCCAAGTACCTTAAATATATATATATATATATATATATATATATAAGTAGTATAAGTAGATCAACTCACCAAAGTTTTATCACAATCGGATGATGGGCTTACGAACCCATACAGACATACCAAGAAACATTTTTTTATATATACATTTTGATAAAATAAATAGTGTGTTTATAGTTTGTTGTAAACTACGTATTTTTATTAAAAAAGGTTTTACAAGCGTCTTACAAAAAATTATTCCCTGCTGAGAGATGAAATTCTTTTGAAATATACTCGAAACCAACCTAAGAATGTAAACAATTTATTAAAAAAAATCATATATCAGTTTTATTTGAAGAAAACACTTAATTTAGTGTTTATCTCATCCATTTTGAAGTCGCTAAAAATTATTAAATGTCCAAAATTAAACAAAAGTCCAATCATCGGCATCATAAAATATTACAGAATTACTTTTCTCAAGCAACATCATTTTATAATACTACTAGCGACTCACCCTCGCTACCCTCGGGTTCGTCGCTAGGTAAAATATATATAAATAGTTATTATCCAGCGTTAGATATATAAATTTTAATATGCTTGTTAAGTATTCTTAAATAAGTATTCTTAAATTTTATAATTTTCCGCGCATTTTTTAATTTTTTTCTTTCATAAGAACCTTCTCCTGACAAACACAACAAAACACACAAACACAACAAAAAAAAATTAGTTAAATCGGTCCAGCCGTTCACGCGTGATGGCGTGACCAACGGAAATAGGGCTTCATGATATATATATATATATATATATATATATATATATATATATATATATATATATATATATATAATAACATAGAAAAAGTATAAGCATTTTGATTTATTTTACATAAATATACTTTTTAGTATACCAAATTTCAAATAAACCATATTCATGTAATTGAATAATGAAATGAAATTATACTTTGATTAATTACTTTAATATGATCAATAATAGTATAGCATAGAATGAGCAATGAGCATACCAAGTTGAACACTCAAAATTCATTAGTGACCAAATTTTGCTAATAATTTTATATAATTTTCAGCTGATGGTATTCCATTATAATATAACCAATAATAATATTGGTTAATTAGTGTAACGACTATGAAATTGGAACCATTAGTTATTATAATTTTGGTACATGGGAGATGTCTGCACTAACCCTGCTACTTTAAATTAGTCGCTATGGCTATATATACACCACGCAAAGTACTACTGTGTACGTAATTTTTACCAGGGCTCGGAACCGGTTTAAAAAAAAACGGTTCATTTCGGTAATGTAATGGTTAACTCATCGCTCGTTCTTTAACCGGTTAATGAAATTGAACGGTTTAGTAAACCGTAATAATAATGGTTAACGGTTAGAGAACGGTTGGATTTCGGTTTTTATACTGAAATAAGCCGGTTAATTCATTCATAAGTACGGTAGTGCATGCATCCTTCTAATAAGCCAATCACCTTGAGCCATAACCATACCACTAACCGTAACCGCTTAATTTTGTTAATTGAACCTAAATTCGTTAAAAAACCGTTCTCCCGGATTTTACAGGTTAAAGAACGTAACCGAAACCTTAATCCGATAAGCCTCCCGGTTTGGAGTCAATGACTAAAACTGGTTTAAAAATTGAACAAGTTTCCAAACCCTGGTTTTTACTCACTTTTGGTTTTAGACTAGTGGGACAGTTGATAATATCATGGTATTTCAAGATATTGGTGACTATAAAATTAAAATTCTATTTAACTTATTAAAAAAACATTCAACAATTTTCAATAGAAGAAAATAAAAAATACATCCGAATTGAGAACCTCCTCCTTTTCGAAGAAATCGGTTGATATTATCGTACATTTAAACCTACAGTTAGCTAAAAGTTAGTTACAATAAATTACTGAATGAATTGTACTCGTATCAACTAAACTTTATGTACATTTCTCTAAATAATATTTTCATGTCTGAATTTTCATTTTCAACATAATATTGCGAAGAAAAAATGTAAATGTAGAGGAAAAAATGCATTTCTTAAAGAATTTAACCAGTTTTTGAAAGACATCTAAAGTCTGCCAGCCTGCACTTGGTAAGCGTGGTGGAATATGCTCAGATCTCCCTGTTCAGAAAATAGAGTCTAGCAGTGTAGCGTAAAATGGCTCAATTATTCTATAACAAATCAGCTTTCATCGTCACAAGAATAACTGTAGGAAAACGACTTAATCAAGCCATACCCAGTGGTAACGAAGTATTCCATTTAATTAGGTTACCGACAGCGATAGCCTCATCACACGCTACATCCTCCCACGAGTTGGAAAATTGTTTTATAACATGATATGTGCCGGAGATTGAATATTGAAACTATTAACTACTAATTTACAACTTAAAATAATAGGCCAGCAATTTAACCCTTCGTTCGTCGCTACCTGATAAAAAATACCATAGAGGTATTAAAAACACGTATATTTTTTAACTTAGCAAGCTTTATTTATCTTTCTGTAAGGAAACTAGGGAGGTGTTCCCGCGCGACTTTTGGTTTACACTATGCGTCTGGCCACAAGGGACGTGTGGAGTAAGTACGGGTGAAAAATACTAATTAAGCTCAACTTCAATACACCCGTTTTCAAATTTAAGAAAAAAATTTTTTTTACCCTGTAGCGATCATTTGTATTGGTAATAGCTTAGCAACGAACGCCGGGCTAATAACTAGAAATAAAATAAAAAACCAGAAGCTCTTTCAAGCTTCGCTCAAATGCATCTCTAGGTTCAAATGCATCATCAGCCCTTAAATACTACCATAATCAAAATTTGATTAGGCGAGTGTTACTTATATTAATTATATTTATATGGTGTAAATAAATAGGTTGTAACAAAACAGTATAGAATATTCAACACAAATTGTTAATAGGTAGGATAGATCAAGTTAATGGTATCTCAGAATATTGAGCTGCAGTGGGCGGAGGTCCATCGATTATGTTGCTCAAGACCACCTCAGACCAATAGGATTTTCAATTTTACTTTAATGAAAATCTCTTTAAAAAATTAAAAATATAAATTTATCTAAATTTTACTCTTAGCTAAGTATTAGTGATTCTATCACTACTAATATCAGGTAAAATAATAAATAGAAAAGTACACTTTCTTGTGTTTTAACATGAGTAAAGACAACCTTGACAACTAGAATCCGAATGAATAGTGGCGGATGATATTATAGATATATTGCACAGTAATATTTTTAGAGAACATAAAAATAATAATATGGCGATATGGCGTAGAAAAAACTTTAGTTACCAAATAAATGATCGCAGATTCACTTCCCGCTCTCGATTTGTGTAATATTATTATTATAGAAATCGGGAGCGGGATGTTTTAGTATATTTTTCTTTTCTGGATGAATGCAAATGATTATGGTCGAAGTTCGAGCACTTGGCGAGCAATAGTGTAAATAAATGACATTTTAAAAACACTTCGAAATAACGTATATAAGAAAATGATATATTATGTTCGTTCTTCCATATATTACATATATATATATATATATATATATATATATATATATATATATATATATATATATATATATATATATATATATATATAATATACATATATAAATGTCAATATGAAACGTGAATGTAAAAGCTAACTATTTGGTAAACCATCACTTCGTGTATAAAGCGCAGGGAAAGCTCGTTAAGCCGTTATTGTACGTGGTCTTTTATTATCTTTCAGTGAGGCTGTGGTGGCACATTATAAACGCGCTTCCTTTACTTTAGAAACAGAGTATAGTAGATTCAAATAGATTTGTCTGTATTTTTTTTAGAGAAACTTAAAGAGAGAGACTTAAAAAACAATGCTATCAATATATAAAAACTACGTATTTGATTAAATATTAGGTATATATACGCCTGTCATTTTTGTTCCTTCAACTTTATTTGTCATTTTTTTGTTGTAAAACGTATTACACTGTTATTTTAAAAGCTTGCACATCGCATAATAGTTAAATTCATTATGTCATTATTGAACACTTAAACGCGAGCTGTTTTGTATGATTTAAAAAAAACCGCTGGGTTCTAGGTAAGTGTAAGTGTAAGTGTCGCGAATTTCATTTCCGTTTGCAAAATGTGGAGGCTGGGAAGGAGGTTCAATGGTAAGATATTTACCATTACCTATTAAAGTTTTAATATTTACCCTGTCTATTTATTTGTTTCTGCTTTACTTTGATTTTATTGTTTCTGATATATATTTATATTACATTATATTATTTAATAAATATAAACAAATCATTTTTTTTATCTGTCCAGAAATTATTTGAGGCAGAGACACCAGCGACAGATATACAAATGTAGACGATAGTGTCTTACAGTAATTAGAGCAGTTTGAAATGGTAGCTGTAGCTATTTTAATTAAATGCAAAAAAATTCAGTGCAAGCACATAAAAAGGGGCGATAATATAATTAATAATCAAAGGAAACCACTAAACTTTTTTAAAAACCTACTTAGAATATAACATAAATAAATTTCGTAAAAAAAACCTAGTTTACGTTAATTAATATCAATATCACTTACCAAAATATGCTTTTAGTTAAATTTCCGGAAAACTTCAAATCAGCGCGATTTTTTAATTTTTTGCACCAAAACTTTAAACGGATAAATTTGGAATCGAATATATGGCAATTATGACATATCTATAATACTAGCGACTCACCCTCGCTCCACTCGGGTTTGTCCCTGGGGTGGGGTCTGGGAGGACCACCCTTATCCTTATCACTTAGGGGTATGGAAAATAGATAGTTGCCGATTCTCAGACCTACTGAATACGCATATAAAATTTGGTAAAAATCGGTAAAGCCGTTTCGGAGGAGTACGGTAACAAACATTGTGACATGGAAATTTTATATATAAGATGATATGTCTATATGTTTTATGTTATATATGAATGTTTATATGTTTAGTGTTGCTATAAAAAAGTATCAGTATATTACCAAAATAGACATTTCTAACAATTAAGTCTTCAAGACCATCCAAGATAATTTATAAAATTATAGTAAAAATAATTAAGTGGTAATTATTTTACCTTCGTTTTATTAAGGGTTAACTCATCAACTTTAAACCAATTAGATACAACAAAGTTGCAAATTAATATTATATAGAAAGTTACCGTTTTGGAAAATACACATGATAAACTATTTAGTACGCCAAAGTTATACGTCAGCCGTTGGTTTCAGTAAATTTAGATACGTTTTAAACTAAATTATTTCAGATTTCCTGACAAAGTTTCTCATTACTACACTCATGTACTCGTAAGTCTTTGTTTGTATATAATGTAAGCAAAGGTATTTTATTTTATTAGTTCAGATTTTTAGCTATAATCAAATAAACTTTTGGTTTTTATCAAAGATATATAATAATAAAACACATGAAAATGACATATTTCTATTATGGCAAATTACGTTTTTTGTTTTGTTATAACTCGCGGGTTTTTTATTTAATCTAGAATATGAGATATCTCTATATGTGAAGAACCAACAAACGCACTAATAAATATTTTGCATTATGTAATGAATTCTTAAATATATTTTACGTTATTTGAAAACATGCAAGAAGAATTTCTTAAAATTACTAAAACAGCTCGCGCGATGGAGTGAAATCTGCTCTAACATCTCAAGTTTTAAATATTAAGTTTACTAAATGAACACTTAGAATATGTTTGTATAAATTACGCTGCGTCGCCGTCAGTCTACATCTATGTATATAAAAATTGATGTTTATTCCCTATGGACTTCAAAATGGCTGGAGCGATTTTGATGAAATTTTCAGGAAATTTTTAGATTATCTGAGCGGAAGATCCTGTGAAGTTTGGTAGTGATCGGAAGTTTGAACACGGGTGAACGAGTACCGCTAGATTTATATAATGTTGACCGTTTGAAAATTGAATGTCATTTTTTAAATTGAACATTTTAAGAATGACGAACCGACCTGTACTCTCCTAATGGCAGGAATTCAAATGTTCTAAGGACTTGCTATTTTAGTAGAGAAGTTACCTTCCTATTTGAGTTAAATGCAAGAGCATTTTCATAGATTCAATAAAACAAAAATATTTCAGTAACGGAAACTGCGCCATATAAAAGGTTACTCTACTTCAGTGAAATGTACTGTTTTCTTTCGATTCCAGACTTAAGTTAGAACAACAATCGACCATTATTATAGAAAAAAATCATGAAATTATAGCATTGAATAACATTTTGCTTTGTTATTGTAGAGTTAATAATTTATTGTCGGTAAATAGTTACTTTTTTGGTCGTTATAAAATTATATTGACATTGGCATTAAGTCGATGAAATTGCTTGATATATTGTACATATTATTATGTAGATACATTGTATATAGATTATCTTATTTGTTATGTACAAAAGTCAGCACGAACGAACACAAACTCAGTGGGGCGGGGACTCTATGTGTAGTGATGATACGAAACTGTTATTATATCTCCTTACATAAATCTTCATTCTGAGCAAAAAATTAGTTGATAGAAAATCTACAATATGCGGATCCCTTAACTTCGAATTAATCATACAAATTTATAAGCAACTTGACAAATTGCAGACATGATAATCTAACTTTTAATATCAAAGTTTAAAATATAGAATACTAGCGACATACGTCAGTAAGCTTCAAAAAAAAAGTCAAAAGTTTTGTTTTTTTTTTTCACCTTTTTGGAACCTTTACAGTCGTATACAAAAGAAAACCCACCAGAATTTCATCACAATCGTATCAATGGTCTAGGAACGCATAGAGAACATACATAAAAATAATATTTTTTATTTATATAGAAGATAGAATATACAGCTTTTCACTTGCCTTATTGAATGATATTAAAAACGAATTTCGAATTCCTTCGCGATACAAAAACAAAAGGGTAAAACCATAAAAGTATCTTTTAATCAGAGTCTAATTTACTTTGTGGAAACGTTGCGGTGAGACACCGCACGAGTTCTCTTATTATTTATAAATTGTAGCGTTCTTGCCGCTTTGATTGTATCGTTGTTTTTATATGAAACAAATAGTTAATTTTATAATTTAATTAAAAAATAGATGTGAAAAAACAATGGAAGAAAAAATGGATTATAGATTTAAAAAAAAATAATTATTCATCTAGTGATAAATAAAAAAGCTAATATCATATATATATATATATATATATATATATATATATATATATATATATATATATATATATATATATATATGTAAATAAGATACTAATATTATAAAGTGGGTATATTTGATTTTTTGTTTGTTTGTACTGAATAGGCTTCGAAACTACTGAACCGATTTAGTTGAAATTTAGTTAGAAGATAGTTTGAGATTCTAGAAAGTAAATAAGATAAAGGGATGAAAGTTTGTATGGGGAATCAACCTAGTCTAAAAATATAATTAATATAATAACACCTACTCAAATTTTCCATATATTTTAGTCATAATCTTATATTTTAATGATGTTATGTATAATATCGTAACTTTTAACTCCAAGCATAACACTATCTCCTTCATGATTAAAGGAGGTTATATAATATGCACCCGTTATGATATCTGTAGGCGTTCTAAATCTACGACGTACGATAACTATCCTTCGTGCTAAGTTATTTAAAAAAAAACAAAAAAGCTGTAGTGGCCATTCCATATGACAAAGTAGCTATTCTCAATAATACACTCACTGGAATAATTACGAAATCTCAAAAACTTTTTGCAAAGTTTAATGACATTAGGAAAAATAATAAATGATGCAATGTACGGTTTAAATATTTTCTAAATGGCTGACTTTCCATGCAACATTCTCCCTTTATAGCTTATCTTATTGTCACTTGAGCGAAGTTGCTGGTGCAACTAGTATGTAAACACAAGTAAATACAACATGTTTCCCTCAATTTAGCTCACTCAGTAAAGATTAAAGCGTGAATAAAGTTATCGTCTATAACTCCCTAGTGTGTTACAAAGCCAGTGTAATTACAGTTCAAGAATTAGATCTTCTGACTGCACTAGAAGCTCAAGCTATGATACTAACATAAAATATTATGATACCTACTACAAGCTTCCCTCAGTAAGTTAGTGAACATTTGAAGTGCGATCGGTTGATTTTTCGTAATTACTTTCAAATACTTTATAATATGATATTTAAAAAAAGGTTTTAGGTTGAATTTGAACTGTCATTAATAATACTCTTGATCACACTAATATTGTAAATGTGAAAGTTAATATGTGTGTACACATACATACATACGTGTAAAGGTTTTGTCACGTAAAAAGAACGCTGCGCGGCGGTTGAGGGAATGTATCTGCGCACGGTTACAGTCACGACCTAAAGTACTCGGCTATTGTTTTATAATATAAGAAAATTATAGTTTTATTGTAGAATCATAATACTGCCGTCATAAAAAAAAACGTTGCAACTTCGGCAAAGTTGATTTCGAGATATTTGAAGTTTTCTCTTAGTAGATACTTAGTAGTAGTTTTGACGTTATTACGATGAAAATGCTTATGGTATCTCCGGATTCATAAGACTTAGAGCTTTATGAGTAATGCTATCAAGTAGCATTTTTTGGTTGATTTCGAATCTGCATTTGAGTAATTTTTGACCAAATTTTCAGTTAAGGCCTTCTTTATTATGACGGCAGAATACGTACTCCTCCATAGTGCCCCCTTTATACCAATTTGATCGATAAATCGCTCAGTAAGCAAGTAAACGGCCAGCGTTCTTTTTATGTGACATTAACTATACCTAACGTTGTTACTTATCACATAGACATTGCTGGACGGATTTGATACTCTTTATAACATTTTTAGCAGATAGCTGACTATCTGTGAAATCTCTCTGTGTGTCCCAGTGTAAATTCCATCAAAATAAGTCCAGCCTTTTTGAAGATTAGCCTCTACATTACTACTTAGCCTAACAAAAACTCCAATTTTATTTATGTGTATAGATAATGATACCAATAAAAAAAATACTGTATAATAATGTAATATATACAGATAAATGAAATTTAAGTGTCTGTTCGTATTATCAAAATAACATATAAAATTATATACGGTACTTATAAGAAAAACACATTTTTTAAAATTTTGTCTGTCTGTTTGTTCGGCCTAATCTTCGAAATGGCTGGACTGATTTTGATAGAACTTTGCATGGAAAATAGTTGATGTTATAAGGAGTAACTTAGCCTACTTTTATTTTAGAAAAAGAATAAGAGTTCCGCTGAAAAAAATTAAAACCTACCTAGGGACGCACCCGAGCGAATCGAGTGTAAGCCGCTAGTATTATAATATAAAGATGATGAATATTTTTATGAGGCGCTCATATTTCCAACCTGAGTATCAGTGCACTCAGCACTGCCGGGATGACAAAAGAACGTGAATGATCCCTTGACAGTTTCATTCAGAGGATGCTATTGTTCGCATTCGTTGCTCCCTACCTGTGCTTGTATAATATATGTATATTATATAGAGCAGTCCATTAGAGCTATTTATTTAAGAACAACTGAATATAACGTTTCAAATTACGTTTTAGAGAGATATTAGATGTTAAGTACCTTCTATATTTATTACATGCTTAATAATTTTATGATATATTCATAAAATTCTAACCACCAACCAATTCCTTATTTAGTAAAAAAATACTGATGGGTTTAAAGATTATTTTGCTGTCCCTTCACCTCACGTATGATAATCCAAGTCCTGATATATCGATATTTCTCCAAGCTAGAATTTGAGATGAGAACAAACGATTTATATTATTATTTCAATTCAACGTGCAAGATTTTACCCAAACAAATATTGCAAGATAAATAAAACCTTGTAATAAATTAAATAAAAACTTGAATAAAAGAACTGTGTCCGATGTTATATTTTGGTTTATTTTCTCAAAAGTAAAATATTCATCAATATGTGTTGTGTTCACGTATTTCCAATAGATTTGCTTTATTTTGCATGTCTTACACTGATTCCAATAATATTTGATTAGATATTTCGTGTATATGAAAAACCCTGTTCAGTTATTTCTTACTTTTTAGTGCATTCAGTTTGTTTCAATATCTTTTAAAAAAAAATTATAATACTTTTCTTAAACCATGTCTAATAAGAATAATAGTCAGTTTGTCACTGTAGCTTTATATTTGAAAAAATGCCTAACTCATTTAAAGAAAAAGTATATTCAATATGAGTATACTTTTTGTAGATTCTTAGGGTAAATCTTAAGAGTGGTCTAATATACATTTTAAGATGAAAATTCCACATGTAAAGGCGGAATAATTAGTTTCAAATTAATTTTGAAGTAAAAGAGAAAAATCGACGAAAATTCTGAGACTCCACATGACGATGTATTTTTGTATACCTAATTCTTAGCGAATTATTAACCAATTTTCATTTTTTTTTAATTTATATACAATAATAACCCAATGAATTAACCTATATAAATATAAAAGTAATTAGATTGAATGAAAAAAAATATTTTTGAGTGATATACATAAAAAAAAATGTATAAAATTTAATTTCAGAAATAAAAACTAAAAAACTAAAAAAATATAATAAAATCGGATTTCATAAAAAAAAACACTAAAAAGTAAAAAATAACTGATTGGTAGTTTTCATTTAGTATAAATACCTAATCAGATATTTTCGAAGTCGGTGTGCTTTTATTTGTATCGGCTGGCACATAAACAAATCTTTTTATACATCTCTAAAACAGTGAACAATATCAACCTTTGACAGGTTTCTCTTATATCTTCTTTAAACGGCCATTCTATATTGTCTTTAAGAGAGGTTTAAAGATCGAGTATTTAGTATACTTAAGGACGGTTAGGGCAAAAGTTTGAAGACTCTTGGACGACTAATGTAGCACTTCTTGGCATTCTGCCCTATCTTGCTTCTCCTTGACGTATATACGTAAATATTATACTATATGGAATATTATGAATTTAAAATAATAATTTAATGTTGAGTTTTAGTTAGATATATTTTTATATCAAAACTTTCGACTCCCTAGGCATGTTTTAACCGTTAGTAAGGAATAGATAGAATATGTATTATATGATATATATATATATATATATATATATATATATATATATATATATATATATATATAGCCTTTTATAGCCTTCTTCAATAAACGGGCTATCAAATGCAAAAAGAATTTTTCAAATCGGATAAGTAGTTTCTGAGATTAGCGCGTTGAAACAAATAAACAAACAAACCACAACAAACAAACGAAAAAACACACTACGCCTCTTTATAATATTAGTATAGATGTATGGTTTATAAGGAGTGTTACATTCTTAATCATCACATCATCATCTTACTACAATACGTCATGAACTTAAGTATAAATGGACAGTGTACGCTTTGGTATATTTTCAACCGACTTCAAAAAGGAGGAGGTTCTCAATTCGACTGTATGTTTTTTTTTTTTTTTTTTTTTTATGTTTGTTACCTCAGAACTCCGTCATTTATTAACCGATTTGGACAATTTTTGTGTCGTTTGAAAGGGTATACTTCCAGATTGGTCCCATTTAAATTTCAAAAAAAAATACCACCCCTAAGGGTGGAAAAACTACTAATGATGAATTTAACCTACTTCTAATTGTCATATTGACTTGAAACTTTGCAAGTATTTCTATTTCCGTTGATAGTACAGTGGTTCGGTGTTGTTGACCTGATCTGATGGCAAGGCCAGAAGGTGGATAGGTGGAACTCTTCAACGGCTAATAGTAGATACTTTGAGTTTGGGCTTATTTTGTTTGATTTGACAAGCCTAACACGTTAGAATCCTTACTTTTCTACTACTGTCTACACTCAAAAGGGAAAAATAAAAACTTTTTAACAAAAAAATAAAAACCGACTTCAAACAAAAGCACTAAAAAGTAAAAAATAACTGATTGGTAGTTTTCATTTACTATACATACCTAATCAAATATTTTCGAAGTCGGTGTGCTTTGGCTAAGTAATTAAAGCCTACCTATTAAATACATACTTAATCAAATATTTTCGAAATCGGTGCCAGCCCATACAAAGCAAAGCACACCGACTTCGAAAATATTTGATTAGGTATGTATAGTAAATGAAAACTACCAATCAGTTATTTTTTACTTTTTAGTGCTTTTGTTTGAAGTCGGTTTTTATTTTTTTGTTAAAAAGTTTTTATTAAGTGTATTAATGCCACCATGGCATTTAGTATAAAAGTTAAAGGTTGAAAAGAGCGTTTAATAGTCTATTTTAATTAAGTATTCTGAATAACTTGAAACGTACAGAATCCATGAATATATCAAGTTTTTCTCAACGGAAAGATTATTTTATTTTCAAACTAGCATTGTCCTCGGCTCCGCCCGCGTTCAGATGACCAAAAACCAAATTCTTAGGTTTTACATATTACTATACTCTTATATTGCAGTTTTTGTATTTTTTCTCAGAAATGAGATATTTTGCCGCGGTAAAAAGTATCCTATATGTGGATCCGGACAACCAACTATCACCATACCAAATTTCATTAAAATCCCTCCAGTGGTTTTTCTGTGATGCTAAATTTTTACGAATTGAAAATATCTATACCTGCATACTTTAATAAATATATTTTGAGTTTATTTAAATATATTTACACTAAGCAAAAACTTATGTAATGCTTGCTATGTTCTTTGGAATGTATCCAAGCTCCATATATTGCTCAGCTAGCTTTCTCTTGCTGCATCACACGTGTGGTTATTTCCATTTTCTTCTCAGTTACAAGACGATCATTTTAACTCGACAAAGTAGATACTTTAATAATGCCTTCAAAATGTTTTTTTTTACTTTATTTTTTATTAGGTTTTAACAGTGTTTACAAAACTTTATATAATAGTTTGTATGAACGGTACATAAACCAATAAAGTTTCCATTAATAAGTAAATCATATCAAGTGGTGGTGAAGTTAACAATTAAAAAAAATACATATTAAACATAACAAAAATGAAGTAAAACTATATATTAAAGCAAAATATCTAAAATTAATCTACAAAAAATAATTGCTAAATAGATAAAAAATATTTCATAAGTTTTCTAATCAACTTTTTACATACATATTTTTAACGTACTTTCTTCTTTTCCTTTCAGTTTTAGGTATAGAATATAACAAAGTTTTATAGGGGAAATCATCCGCAGTTAGTCGGGCAGCGCCCACCGCCTATTGTTCAATTTATTCCGGTTGGACCAATTTAGATGCCGCGTCACTAAAATCTCTGTAACAGTAAATAATTGGAATTTTTAAAATCCCTCAGAGGCCATATTCTTCAATGTTTAAACTTTGGAAATATGTAAAAAAATAGATTTTATCAAGTTTCAGGTATGCTTTAGTCAGATAAATTTTTTTATCGTCTTATCTAATAAAAACACATAATATCAATGTAAGTCTAAATTATACTTACACATTGCAAAAATACTAATAAATACATAATAAATATATGTAAATAATACGTCTAGGTACATTAACATATATGAAAAAAAAATAGGAATTTTATGTGACAAATTTACTTTTTCCAAATTTTAACGTCCAGCTAAATATACTGGCCAATTATTTATTTATAGTATACAGAATCCATAAATAAATGATTCATTGCCTCTTTTGCAAAGCCGTATTAAATTGCATTTGCTGTTGATTGTTCATGTAGCATTCACGGTAGTTTATAGCAGTCTGAAATTTTACACCGCGACCTACTTTTAAATGAGACACTCTAACTTAACTAATTACTGTATTTTATAGCATGTACATGAAATAAAATAACGCATTGCATGTTACATTTTATGATAAATTTAAATTTATGTTAGCTTTTAACTTAGTTTCACAATTAGCAGAATTGATATCAGATCGGTTACTGTATATATATATCTTATATCTTATATCTTTAATGTAAATATTATTATTGTGTTTTATCACAGACTTTTAAAATATATATATATATATATATATATATATATATATATATATATATATATATATATATATATATATATATATATATATATATATATATATATTAATCGTTTCCATATTAAATAATTACTACTATAATGTGGGTAGACGTGAGTTGACGGACGAAGAGAATAAAACGACGCTTCACAAATCATACACAATATAATCACTAATTATAATCCCTTTTACAATTGTCCATTAACACTTCAAAATTCACAGACACTCCACCGAACAAGTAATTACCGATGCAATGTGAATCGAATGACAATTCACAATTGCAATGTCAATCTCGACTCACACGCGAATGGTCACTAGTGCTCGGGGTTGTGTCAGTGTTGAAGCGTCACTCTCAAAAAAGTCAATGCGCCGTTATATATAATTCTTCTGTACGTGTGTTTGTTAACCTACTCCTCGTTAAAGGACTGGACTGATTTGGATGAAATTTTGCGTGTATATTTCAATGGGCTCCTGGATGGTTTGAAAACACAATTGGATCCGGTAGGTGGCGCTGCAGTCGGTGTGCCACTACTACTCTCACACTACTGCTACACTTATCTCCTAAGCGACAGGGCCGATTTTAATGACGTTTTTGCGTACTACTACTCACTCGAACATAGTGAGTCCCTGCAAGGTTTGAATTAACAAATGGATCCGGTAGGTGGTGCTGCAGTCGGTGAATCACTAAATTTTCATAAAAGACTCCATTTTCCGAGCAATAAATAAGTTTAAATTGTTAATTAAATGAAATAAACCACAATGTGTGTATGTTTGTTTTCTAGGGACTCTAAAACAGCTGAATCGATTTTGATAAAATTTCTAGAAATCTTCAGATTAGCCCAGAGGGTAATCATATGAATTTTATTAGCGATCGGAATAATCTTAGAATCGCGGGCGAAGCCGCGGGTACTGCTAGTCAATCTATAAAGTTGAAAACATTTCTATTACTTTATAAAGTTATAGCAAATACATTTTTCATGTCATGTGTTCTTAAAACTGGACGTAAAACCAGTTTACGTTAAATTTCTTGGAAAATGTCGGGCGGATTCTCTCAGGACCGTTAGAGGGATGTTAGTTTATTACAGTTGATAAAAATAAACATTTTAAATATAAAATAGAAAACAAAATCTTTTCACATCAAAATTATAAATGTAAAAATTTGTAAAAATGTTAGGATGTTCGTTGGGAAATTTTCACGCATGCCACCTGTAATCATACAGGTGGTTATGTAGAACTCACTAGCTTAAAAAGCCAGTGTTACGCATTAAAATCCAACAGGATGTTTGTTGCGAAATTTTCATGTATACCAGGTGGTATCTAGACTACGACGAACGACGACGAACAATGAAGGTGTCTGCCAAAGCAGACTTCACTACCAAGGGGTTGCTCCCACGGTCCATTCTGCTATCAGAGAAGTACCAGGAGTAACCCGCATAGTACACCACCACCGAAGTGGGCTACCTCCCCCGTGTGTGTCTTTGCTTCGCGCCGGACGGGTTGCCGGACGCTAATAATCCTCCACGAACAAACAATAGGTTGGAATAGATCATATCTTGGGGTAACACATCTTAATTAATTAATGTTATTTTAAGAAAACTTTAATCCTACACTTATTCGTAGATAAAATAAATAATAAATATGTTGGGACATTAACATACAGCACCATCTAGTTCCATGATGAGCTACGAGGCTTGTGTTATGGATACCAGATAGTTGATACACTACACGTATATATATATAACTTTAAATACATACATATTATAAATATAAACACCAATGACTGGAGTACAAAAATTCGTGCTCATCGCACAAATGAATGCCTCCAGTAGAACTCGAACCCGCGACCGCTAGCATAGCAAGTAGAGTCACTAGAAACTAAGCCAAAAGTAAATAATGATAAATAAAATAAATCTCTTCTTCCACTACACCCTATCTTTCACCACAATAGACCAGTCTATCTAGACCTGGAGTTCAACTTATCCCGCTATCTCCGTCTTGGCCTACCACGCTGTCGTCTGCTGTGTTGAGGGATGCAAAAAGTTGTTTATTGAGCCAAAGATCTTCAGGTATTCAGATGACGTGACCAGCCCAGTCTTATTTCAGCAAGACAGCTTTGCGAGTAATATGCGAGTAATAAATTTGGGTTATGGAATGAATTATGGTATTCTTGTTGCGGCCAGTTATATTCATTCCCAGTATACTCCGTTCTACTGCTCTTTGGCATACCTTGAGTGTGGATCTTTGTTGACCTGTTAGAGAGAGTGAGACAAGTTTGGGAATCATATGTAAGATGAGGAGAAGGCACACGTTTGCGGTTTTTTTTTTTAAGATTACCCTTCATTAGATCTTTCATGGTCCAACAACTCTTCCTGGCGTTTACAGTACGCTTCAAAAATTTTCTTTTTCTTGGCCTTTATAAACTTGAAAATTGGAAAGAGACTATTTGGCCTAAATAGAGGTATTCATTGTCGTATTCAATATCTAAGATTCTATGATGTGCTCTATTCGTCATCAATTTGGTCTTGGACATATTCATATGAAGTCCGGCCTCGACGCCTAGGGTGTTGAGGTCAGTTAACATCTCAATTCGGAGGTGGTGAACGTGAAAAAAATAATATCATCGGCAAAACGATTTTTGTTTATTAACCTCTTTTTGCTAATCAAACTTTTAGCAATATCTCTTTCTGCCCAACCAGTGGCCAGCTTTTTATACATTTCCTGTAATACAGCATTAAATAGTTTGGGGGACAAAATAAAAATATTCTTTACATACAAGTGAAATATAAGCACAGTTACAACTGATAAGACGTTATAGCCTGTGGCTATTTTTTTGTTTTTTTGGCACCGTAAATATTCTCCTTTGAAGGTGAAAGCTTTACATGACCTTATGAAAATTACAAGTTTTAAAAATTCTCTTTAACTAAAGCGATCTACCTGACATATTGGTATATATTCAATAGTATAAAAGTTTTTAGGCACATTTCATTAGATCCGAAAATTAATCTAGATTAGATATGAACGTCTACGAAAGATCAAGAATTTAAGTCGATAGGAGATTTGTTCGCTATTTAACTATTAACTTTTCAAAGTGTTTTATTTTTTCCTTAAAGTTTATTTAGATGTTTAAAAAAGTTGCAAATATTACAAGAAAATTTAACTAACATACCTTTACTTTAATAGTATAAATCCATTCATAAAAGTATATCATACTAGCGGCTCACCCTGGCTTCGCTTGGGTTCGCTTCTAGGAAAACTAAAACAAACCTATCCCACGGGAACCGTACATTTTTTTGGGATAAAAAGTAGTCTATGTATTATTCCTTACTAAATTCTATCTTTGTGTCAAATTTCATCCAGATCCGTTCAGCCGTTCTGGCGTGAAAGAGTAACAAACATCCATACTCACAAACTTCACATTTATAATATTAATACAGATGGATTGCAGTATTTTTAAATAGACAAATATATGAAAATCCTAAAAACTGCTAGTTTGGCTTTTGCGTTAGTAGTATTTTAAAGCAATCTGTGAACCTATAACAATTTTACTTTGAAAAATATCAATTTAATATTTCATAAATAACACGTACATGGTATAATCAAGTATTTAAACCATTGCGGTCACAGAGCATTCCGTTATCTACTTTCTGCCAGTTTTCAGGCGGTATGTATTGGGTGGTTGCGGTGCACCCCACTGCGGATATATTTAATTAATGGTTATACGTAATTACTATACCATTGCCATTGATAAAATTAAACATAATAATACTCATTTTGTTAGTCTCAAATTTTGATGGTACCACAATTCGACATGACAAGGAGAGATCAGGCATATGACCAACGACTTAAAGTTCTCTATGAAGTGCATGAAACTTTTCAACTCTGAACTGTTACTTTAAAGTCACTTGGCTTGAGCCAAAGCTGGACTCGAATCCAGGACCTATCGATATTCAAACACACCCATACACATTAGTCATTATATCAACGGGGTAGTAAAATTATATGCAAAATTTTAATACAATACGAATAATAAAAATTATTTGATTGTAATTCAAATCTGATTAATAAATCATAGAATTTTAGTTTACATAATATGTTTCGTATAAAATTTACATACGTAAAATATATGCAAATTTATAAAATTATTAATATTGCACGTATAAAGTTGGCATCTCGCAGAGCTTTGAGGCATGAATAAATCGTGTTGAACGCGCGACATAACCGATTGGTTATTAGCTTAAATGTAATTTCGAAAACTCATCAAAATATGCAAGGAGCTAAGCAAGTCTTACCGTAAAAAGTTTCGATACGTAGTATAATTACACTTTTAGCAACATTTTTGGATTTTATAACTCTAATATGGAGATATGTCACTCAAGAGTTATGTAAAGTACAGGGATAATATAATAATATTAATGGGTAGTCTATATTAATGTGGATAATTAAGCCATAAACTATTCCTATCCTATACATATAATAAAATTCTAACTGAGCCGATTCTGTACATGAAATATTTTTTGGAAAATCTTATTGAAATAGACATTATTATCGATACAAAGGCCGATTCTATAGTTCTTAGAATTTTTGTCTGCCTGTCTGTCTGTCTGCCTGTCTGTCTGTTACCGCATCACGAAAAAACCACGAAACGGATTTTGATGATATTTGGTATGATGATAGCTGGTTATCCGGGTCAACATATAGAACACTTTTTACCGCGGTAAAATATCTCATTTTTGAGAAAACATACAAAAACTGTAATGCAAGAGTACACTAATATGTAAAACCTAGGAATTTGGGTTTTGGTCATCTGAACGCGGGCGGAGCCGCGGGCAATGCGAGTGTAATATAATTCCACGACTAACTCAATAATTCGGTGATGATGTAGAAGTGTATTGGAAAAAGACTACTTTAAACAAAATACCGACTTTACAAAATCAAATTCCAGAGTTCTACCGTCGGAATATTTGGTATATTGGAGAAATAAAGTATTTTTATAAAGCAAATACGTGTTGTTATATTGAAATAAGGACAGAGAAAAAAGATAAAGATATTCATTGTTTTTTGCTGGAAGCTACTGTATAAACAGAACTTCTGAATAAAAGAACGACTTCTGACTCACGAGCACTGTATCACCACTGTGATCTGTAATGTTTTTCACTCAACAGAAAAAGGTAAAAAAAAGGCTGGAATGCAATGTGTGAAAAATTTTTGCCTTGAAACTTTGATTAAAGCCTTTATCTGTTTTAGAATTCATAATATTTTGTTTTAGAGATGGTTATAAAAATAATAATAAAAAATAATGTCTTTACGTTTCTTTCTCCTACTTTAGCAAAGTTTGCAAAGAAATTAGCTTGTGAATAATAGTTATCTATGTACATCTTATATATAAAATTTCCATGTCACAATGTTTGTTACCGTACTCCTCCGAAACCTCTTTACCGATTTTTACCAAATTTTATATGCGTATTCAGTAGGTCTGAGAATCGGCTACTATCTATTTTCCATACCCCTAAGTGATAAGGATAAGGGTGGTCCTCCCAGACCCCACCCCAGGGACGAACCCGAGCGGAGCGAGGAAGAGTCGCTAGTATTATATAAAAATCGAGATGCTAAATTGCATAATTTTCTTTAAAATATTTAATATATACTTGTTGTAGTTTACAATGCATGTGGTTTTAAAAGTTCTGTAAAAAACATTTTATTATAATTATTCAATGGAAAAGAAAAACTGCGCTTTATCGATTTAGGAGCTCTATTAGACAGATCTATAATAATTTTATAATCGTTATTGACATTGACTTCCTGTACGTGTTATAGCTTACAGCAGACTAAAAATCTATGTACCTAAATGATAAATCTAAAAATTATGTCAAATGAACGGACTAGTATATATCTTTATCACAATTTTTCTAAATAAAACTATTTTTTTCGGTTTTTTTGCGGATGAATTTTGATTTTTGGCTCCCGACGTTTCATTCGAAAAAGCATTCGCTTTTTTTTCTATGAACGATATAAATGGTAAAAATTAACTCATGAAAAAGGCTAGTTTTTCTTTAACATTCTAATCAAATTATGAAAATAATATCAATATTCACTAAGTACATTGACGCTGATGCGCGACTTTGTCTTGCACCATTTATTATTCAACGGTTTGCTAGACAGGCAAGGCTAATTAAAATGTTTATTTAAAAATAAACTTTTTTTTCCTTACGTTAACCGTATCTTACGCGTTTTTCAATCTGGCTTCGATTAATATGTTATAAAATATTGTGTATTTGAATAAAAAATATATAAGAAATTTTACAGAATGAAAGTTGTGCTCAATACACTGTCAAAACTTTTTATTTTTAGGATTTGATTACAAATAATTGTCAAGTTAGTATGATGATGATAATCAAAGATGAGTACAGTTAATGGTAAATTACCGTGACTTCCTCGGTGGTCTAGTGGCAGATCTGGAGGTCCTAGGTTCGAGTCCCGGATCGGGCTAAGTTTAATTACTGAGTTTTTCTATTACAATATTTTCATTAGTAGCCCGAGTAGGAGATGTAACAATTTCCGGAAAGAAAATTGACATTACTAGAATATTTTCGAATATTCTAATAATAGATGTGTGTTTGTTTTATGTGTATAAAAGGAGCGGATGTGTGCTGAGTAATATTCTTCTCACAACTTCGAAGATAAAGATTCAGAAAAATCCCGATAAAGTGTAGTAAAGTAAAGTGTAGTCCTCAGTAACTGGAATAAATATCTGTACGTTAAATACTAAAAATAACTTTCTTTTGATAAAAGAATCTTGAGATAACAATGAAATCCATTGGATAAATACTATTAATATGTATACAATTCCTTCACTAATTAGACCTCAATATATCAATTCCGATGTATTTGATAAGATGTTATGATTAACATTAATCCTTGTTAGGTGTCGGTTTCATGTATCCTTGTTATTTAAAGATTGTATCTTTTATTTCATAATTGGTAGTAGAATAAATTTTTATATGATTTTTTGGAAAATCTTACCGAAATTGACATTATTATCGATAGAGGCCGAATCTATAGATTTTAAAATTTTTGTCTATCTGTCTATCTGGAAACGTATTACAAGGAAACCACTGGACAGATTTTTATGAAATGAAACTTGAATGAACATTTTACTGCAGGAAAATATCTCATCAAGGAGAAATCTATATAAACGTTAAAAAGTAAATATGTATAGTAAATAGTAGTAGTAGGTTTTCACTGTTAATTGACTTTTTTCTTTACTTAAATAATACAAAAAAAGTTATTTACCGGTTTGATTCGACTCGCACTTCACCAATATAAACACAAACAAACTCAGGAAATTTATCAGTAATAATTAAAAAGAAAATCAATTGTTAGAATAAATATAAAATACATATATGTGAAAAATATATGGCCAGTGTCCGTTTATGTAATTTTCCACTATAAATTTTCATTTTATTATATTATTGAAATATTATATTTTATTCTAGTTTTTAGGCTCATTACTTTTGCAATTTTTTTTTATTTCGATACGTTTAGTTCAAATTCCTTAAGATTAAGTTAAAATGAAATATTCATAATAAAGTATACTATTACACTCTGCTTTTGTGCTATATTATGAATGTTTTATCTGCAGTATTGGATTGTTTTGAAAATATACACCTCTCAGATTAGTTCTTGATGGCATTTTAAGAACACAATTGTAACTTTGTATTAAAATGAATTCAATTTATTTTTTGTTATCTCCACTAATATTATAAAGAAGTGAAGTTTGTGAGTTTGTGAATTGTGAGTTTGTGTCGTTGTAAGGGGTAATCTCTGGACCTACTTAACCGATTTAGATAAAATTTGGTAAGAAGATAGTTTAAGACTCTGAGAAGGACATAAGATACTTTTTATTACTTAAGAATTCTTAAGAAATCATACCTTAAGGGGGTGAAAATGGGGATGAAAGTTTGTTGAGAGCAAAACGAGGGTGACTCGCTAATCTACGTTATAATTTAATATTGTTTAAATTTTAATAAATATTATTTTACCGACCACCTTCTCCTCCGTGTCTCCATTTTGCGTGACATTGGCGAAGTAATCTGTATTCTACTGGCACGCTTTAAAGCCTTTAAAAAGATAATTGAATTGAATTTTTGTTTAATAGCTAGTTTCAAATATTTATAAGTATACTAGCGACTCACCCACGCTCCGCTCGTGTTTGTCCCTAGGTACGTTTTAACGGTTATTAGTGTATACTAACCGTGAGAAATCTACCACAAAGATGAGATATTTATTTTTCCGCAGTAAAAGGTATTCTATGTATTGAACCGGATAACCAGCTATCATCATATCAAAATTTCATCAAAACCCGTCCAGTCGTTTTGTCGTGATTTTTGATTTGCAGGTTTCAAAATACAGTACATGTTCCTTGGATAGCAAAATTTAGTATTTAATATATTTTATGGTCACAATTAATAAGTTTAAGAGATCTATGATACAATCAACTTTTATTCGAGCTTTCGAGTACCTATTAGTTATTAAATATAATAAAAAATATATTCTTTACTACGAAATATATAAATTAAGTTTATAAAAAAGTTTAGTATTATTTATTTTAGACAGTATTTTGATCCATTTCTTTATGTTTATCCAAAAAAGTGAATAAAAATATTTTAACAAATATTAAATATTCAAAATATTATTTTACCTTTTATTTTTTTAATATTTATTTTAAACTCTCCATAATAAATTATGAATAAAAAAAAACTTATTCAATATTTTAATAAAATATTCTGAAAGGTATTAAAATTACGATCGGCAAGTTAGTGAGCCCGTTGAAGTTTTAATCAAGCGACCGCCCTATATCGCAATTGAGGTGGGGATTTCATGCGCCTGCGCGAATTTCCCGCCTATGATTGGCTACCTGAAAATAAAGCCGTTTGGTAGAGAGGGAAATACTTTTAAAAGTTTATAAAGATTTGAATAAGCTCGCAATTAATTTTTAAATTATTTTCTTGATAGAAAATAATTTAAAAATCAATTAAAAAAACTTTTTTATGTCAATTTTTTTTTTCGAAATAAAATAAATAAGACATGTGTGATACATGTTTTTTTTTATTATTTAGGGACACGAAATTTTTTAGTGTTCGCGAAGTCATTATGAGGGGAGTGCGGCGGCGCGAAGGTCGATAGGCGGTGTCCGGGTCATGAGGATCGATACCCGCTTTGCGTTCTCAGTGTGCCGACTGCCGTCCGACGACGGTTGTGTCGTGCGGGTTGACTATGAAACCTGTCTAGAGCTATGAGGGGTCGCAACTGTGCGCTACTTCTAGCGCTCGCGGGCGCTTTTTTTCCGCAAGCGGACCATGTCACGTGAGTAAACTATATCGCAAACTCTTACGAAGTTTGGAAAACATCTGAAAATTATTTAAAAAAAAACGAATATTTAAAAAAATATTTGGAGGCAAATACGTGCGATTTGAAGCAATTCTAAAACTTTATTCTACTACGCTTACGTACTCGTAGCAAACTTTTTCAAACATATTTTTATGAATGAAAAATGTATCGTTTTAAACTTTACACGTTTAAAAGTAGTAGGAAATCACAAAAACAATATATTCCAGATGAGACATCGTAGTTTTTAGTAGTTTAATAAATACACTTTTAGAGCAAAAAAGTTTTGACGCGAGAAAGTTTACCGCGAACGTCCCACGTGTTGTTGAGAGGTTGCGTTATTTTTAATTGGAATAAATGTTTATTAAAAATATGATTACGGTTGAAATTAAGTAAAATTTGACTTTTTGGGTGACGGTGCGAGAAAAATGGACGTACTTTAAGAGGTCACATGCGCAAAGTCTGCGATAGATTTTCGTAACTGTTTTGGCGTTTTAGAAATAATATGGGCCTTTTGGCATTTTTTTATTAGATTAACAATATCACTAGAATCGTTTAAATTTTTTTACTGTTATTTGTTTAGTGAAACTTGACACTTTTATTTTTAAAATACGAAGTGTAGCAATTGCGTAGATGTAGTGTCGAATTTATCGATTTGGCGAAGAAGATTTGAGCAAACGGGTTCATTGCTACGTACCAGTGTTTCTTTATATCACAAAGGAGTCCCTTTCTTTGAATTTTTTGGTTAAAATAACTTTTATATTTTAATTTAGTGTTTTTTTTCATTTGAAATAGCTACTGCATGGACCTCTAAAAAAGCAAGGTTTAAATTATATCTTATATTAATAATGAAACTGGATCAATTAAAGATGTATATATCTGCAATATTTCGTAGTTTTTGTACAGGATTTATATACGATTTAGATTTTTTCGTTTACTTTAACTAAGAAAAATCTTACGTTAATTGTACCATTTCGTGGGCGTTCTTAACACCTGGTGCTCTTTAGACGAATTTAAGATGAAATTCTTATAATAAGGTACATTTCATATTAAATTTAATCATAAACTACTACCCCCGGCGTTGCTTACATGTGATTTGTCTAATAATTGAGACTAAAATAATGAATTTCATCTCTTCTTTATATGGCACATGATACGCGAAGTACCAAGTCTTTTTTAAGTATTCGTCACTGATTCAAATCCAGATATGTATAAGCAGTGCACAATAAAAAAGACCATTGAAGTCCGTGTTAATCTAATTTTCAAGTGATGTGTATTTAATGTATGTATTTAAACATATACTTTAATATACATAACCTATGTATATACAACTATTTATTTAAGCATACATTACGTACCTAAGCTTAAACTTATCGTATATATTTTTTTTAATTTAATTAATATATTTTTTATCCCGATTATATATTCGATTTTCTATATAAATAAACAAATAAGTAATTGTTAAGATTTTAAAATAATATTTAACAAATGACACTTTACAGTAGGTATATTACGGTTTTTCTAATATTAAATATAAACGGGAGTGAAGCTGCATTTCGCATACGATACTAAGGTGATATACGAGTATTATATGCGTTATTTAAATTGTTATTAAATTAGTTTTCACTTTTTATTTCTAAACTAGCACTGCCCGCGGCGCCGCCCGCGTTCAAATGACCAAAAACCAAATTCTTAGGTTTTACATATTAGTATACTCTTACTTTGTAGTTTTTGTATTTTTTTCTCAGAAATAAGATATTTTCCCACGGTAAAAAGTATCCTATATGTTGACCCGCATAACCAGCTATCACTATACCGAATTTCATCGAGATCCCTCCTGTGGTTTTTCTGTGATGCGGTAACAGACAGACAGACAGAGAGACAAAAATTCTAAAAACTATAGATTTGGCCTCTGTATCGATAATAATGACTATTTCAATAAGATTTTAATTTTCAATAAGATTTCAATTAGATTTTCCAAAAAATATCTAATGTACAGATTCGGCTTAGTTACAATTTTATTATATGTATAGATATGTTCTAAAATGATTGTTTCATAAACTATGAATGCTTAATGAAGAACAAATTTGACTCTTACGTAATTTTGTGTAAGCAGAAATGTAAGTCAAGGTAAAAAAACACAGTTAAATATTGGAAATTTAAAAATAAAATCTCATTACTATTCTATGAAACCAACAAACAAAATAACTATAAAACTGAGTTTTGAGAATGATGAAATTTGATGGTTCTAGGGGTTTATCCCATCCCATAAATCTATTTTAGCAATCCTGCTATATGGTTATTTTGTTTGTGGGTTTCATAGAATAGTAATTAGATTTTATTTTTAAATTTCCAATGTTTAACTGTAATTTTGTAAACTTAAATCTTTTAGTTATCCAACTAAAAAAATTATAATACACGAGTCTTTGAAATAAGCATGCACAAATTATACTAGAGAAGTGTTGATGCCCGAGAGAGGCGACGGCTTATTGATATAAATAAGACATACATACGTCTACACCATATATTATTTTGTATGAATCAAGTTATCCAAATAAACCTAAACAAACGTATGTTTGTGACTTTTTTAATTTTCCGCAAAAAAAAGACAATTTTCTATACAAAAGTTGACTTATAGAGGAATATAATAAAATTTACAAGTAAACATTTAATAAATAGTATCTACATAGAATCTCAAAACGCGATTCTGTAATTTTTTTGTCCGCCGTAATCCCTGTATCAAACTGATGAGACTATCTTAACTAAACCAAGATAATCAAGACATATGCTTAGTTCATCTAAACCTACTAATCTGTACTAATATTATAAATAGGCAAAGTTTGTTCGTTTGTTTGAAGGCGCTAATCTCAGGAACTACAAATCGGATTTAAAAAATTCAAATTGCATTAGACGCCCCATTTATAGAGGAAGGCTATATGGTATATATCATATAGTATATAGTCTACATATTCCATATTCCAAAATTAATATTTCCAAAACGTACCTAGGGACGAACTCGAGCGAAGCGAGAGTGACTCACTATTTTAAAATATTTTTGAAGTCGGTATACAATTTAAGCAGGATATCAGTAAAGTTAGTTACAGAATAGTAAATACATAACAATTTACAAGCAATTCACCTTCGTTTAGCTCGGATGGATAGCAACTAACAATCCTGGCCTATTTGTTACTCCTGGTCGAAATCTATTCGTCCATTAAATGCCTTCCAATCCATCTACTTGTTTAACGTAAAGGAGTTTCGAATATATCGTAAAGTATCAAATAAACGCATATAAACCATACATTATTAAAATTTCATTTGATACATGTGTAAATAAATATTATATACATATCTTTATCAATACTAATATTATAAAGAGGTAAAATTTGTGATTTTGTTATTTTGTGTTTGCGAGATTGTGAGGTTGTAAGGGGTAATCTATTGATCTACTGAACCAAATTAAATGAAATTTGGTAAAAATACAGTTTGAGATCGTGGAAAGGACATAAGATACTTTTTATCCTGGAAATCATCCCTTAAGGGGTGAAAATGTTGTATTACGAAGCAAGCTAGGGACGAACCCGAGCGAAGCGAGGGTGAGTCGCTAGTAAATTATTAAGTTAACTGCGTTTAAGAAAAAAAAATAATGTTTATAGACAAAAAAAACGAATTGGAATAGATTTCAACCATTATTTAATAGGTAATTTATACTTTCCGATATGTGGATAGTATTGTGACCTACTTGTTCAACTTTTAATAGCACTTCGTGCAGGCAATGATTAAACGACTGCATAATGCATTAAGACATACAAAGCTCGCCACAAAACCATTTAAAGTTTTTCAAGGTAGTTTAAGGGTTTAACGTGAAGTTTAAAAAGAAAACACATTTTGTGGCGTAGAAAAAGTTAGGTTACTATTCACGTTACACTTTGTTTACGAATCTCGATAATTTATCTATCACAAGTTTTCCTTACCAGAGATAGAAATTTGACAGAAGCTTCATACACATTACATCAAATAACTATCTTTGTAAAGGAAATCCTCTGATTTCCTTTAGAGAGGCTTCTAACTCTTTAGATAGGCTTTTGGAAACCACCGTATATGGTATGGTGGATTGTCGTTAGGATCCTTATGATTTTATAATTTAACCAAATCAAGTCATCTGTCGACACATCTAACATCTAGTATTTGTCCTAAATCGAAGAGTGCTTTACAGAACTCAAATTTTTAACAAACTTTTATTACCTTCACCTGCAGATAGATAAATAGATAGATAATAGATATCTATTTATCTATGTAACGCAATTTTGAACGCGATTTTCACCCGCTTCAAAACATCAGATTGAAGTGAAACTTTGCACATTTAACAAGAGCTATTATATATAATATTATATTAAATATGTCTTAGAGAATCTTATTGAAATACTCATTTTATCGATACAGAAGCCGAATCTATAGTTTTTAGATTTTTTGTGGGTCTGTGTGTCTGGGAATGCATTACGAGTAAAATAATTAACAGATTTTGATAAAATTTGGTATAGTGATAGCTGGTTATCCGAGTATACATATAGGATACTTTTTACTGCGAGAAAATATCTCTTCTCTGGGAAATCTATACTCAACGTTAAAACGTAACTAGGGATAAACCTGAGAGGAGCGAGCGTAAGTCGCTAGTTTAAAATATAATTTAAGTACATTTTTTGTTAAATATACCTAATGATAAATAAATAAAAGTGAATACAATCTAAATAATTAAAGAAGCAGTCGTGTCAGAAAGTATAACGAATTCGTGGACAAAACCAAAATAGAACAAACAATATTAAAGAAAAATATAAAACAAAAGGCAAGATACGGCAGTAGTTTAATATAAATTAACACAGTATTACATTATCTTTGGTGATATGTAACCAGACGACTTAAATTTTCAACAAGACTAAGATTTAAGTTATTCAGAATGCCTCAAGTTCGTTCCACGACCTTAATGTCGCTTATTTAGCTCGTTTATATTCACGTTTGACAACTTAATGACCATAAAATGAAGAAAGGGTGCAGTTTCTATGGAAAAATATGGAGATTTTGAAATGGTTTGATGGTGCCAGTGAGGGTGTGTACGTCCATTTGCTAATGATATTCCATTCCATGTTTATGGTTTACGGTATATTTTTATGAAATAATATTTTTGACTAGTTTTACTTGCTCTGATTCAGCTACGTCCGTTTCCATGATATAACTTATTTTCTTCATTTTCTCGAATTGAATTGAAATAAAGAATTGTATTGAATGATACAATTTATGAATTTTATCGAAATCTATTCAGCAGCTTCACATGGAACAATAATTATATGGAAGTTTGAATACATTTATATAGTTACTCTACCGAATTACATGTGCAGGTGGTAATCTATACATATAATAAAATTCTGAGTCAAATCTGTACATTAAATATTTTTTTGGAAAATCTTATACAAATAGTCATTATCATCGATACAGAAGCCGAATCTATAGTTTTTAGATTTTTTGTTTGTCTGGGAACGCATCACGAGAAAACTACTGGACAGATTTTGATGAAATTTGATATTATATTAAGCTGGTGATTCGGGTCAACAAATAGTATACTTATTAATGCCGGAAAATTTTCATCTCTGAGAAATCTATACTAAACGTTAAAACACAATATTACTATTATATTAGAAAAATAGATTTGTGGAATTTAGAGTTATAAATAGCCGCTAGCCGATATAAAAAAGTATAGTTACTATTTAAAAAAAATTTAGTTATTAATTAGTTAATCACTTAACTAAAACGACTAAACTTCTAAAATTACATAACAAATAAAATAAATTACGTATCACACTTCACATTTAATGTATTGAACGATAACAGTTTAATGTAAATACAATTTTAACTCAAATAATATTATATTGGAATACAAATTTTATTATTGCATTCGGTAGTAAAGTTTGATTCAAAAAATTGCTTCCAGATAAATATTATCATTTTATAAAAGCTATTAAAATTTGTGTGTACTTTGAAGTAATTGTTTCTTTATTTGTTCATCATTTTTGGGAAAACTTTTATAATAGGAAATGACGAGAAATAATTTCGTTTTCTGAGAAAAAATTAATACTGTTATTAGACTTAGGGAAAAATATTATATTTATAACTAATATAATTACTTATCTAGATTTTCTTACCTGTTCTTATTTAGAGTAAATAATTTATTTATTATTAGTTCAGATTTGATTGAATAAATCTGTTTTATGTGAAAAAGGGTAGTGATAGCCTAGTGGGTAAGCGTTCGTTTGAAAAACAAGGGAACTGAGTTCGAATTCCGGGTCTCACACCTCTAGTTTGATGTGTGAGTTGTTCTCAAGATAATTACCACTTGCCTAACGATATAGGAAAGCATCATGGAGAGACTCCTATATCTGAGAGAATCTAGCAATTTTCGAGAAACATGTTCGGCCTTGACAAGCCTGATGGACTATAGCTAGATAGACGCATTGAGGGAAGCCCAACGCCCAGTAGTGGGACGTTAAAAAGAGCTAAAAACGACCTAAGTTATATGAATAAATCATATTACACAAGTAGAAATACACCTAAAATCGACGTTTCCAGGTCTCGTAGCTTACCATGGGACTAAATGGTGTTGTGTGTTAATGTCCCAACATATTTATTCATTTATTTTATTTTTTTATGATTCGTGTCTATATGGAGTCACATGTAGCGTCACGTGACGATACAATACATAGTTTATAATATACTTAGTCAAATGTCGTGGTGCACATTACAATGCATTGTTTCTTGCAAAATTTATAAACGAGATAGATATTCTCTGCCGAGACGGAATGATATTACAATATACTATTGCTTCAAATAATATTATATTAGCTTTACATGCTTATTTCCGTAACAATTTAAAACAGTTAAGAAGTTATATAATACTAGCGATTCACCCTCGCTCCGCTCGGGTTCTTCCCCAAATACGTTTTATCGGTTAGTATAGATTTCTCAGAGATAAAATATTTTCCTGTAGTGAATAATATTCTATATGTTGACCCGGATAACCAGCTATCATCGTACCAAATCTTATGAAAATCTGTCTAGTGCTCTCGTGATGCGTTGCCAGACTGATAGAGACAGAGAGACAGATAGACAGACAGACAAAAATTCTAAAAACTATAATTTCGGCCTCTGTATCAATAATTATGTCTATTTCAATAAGATTTTCCAATAAAATATTCAATGTACAAATTTGACAAAGAATTTTATTATATGTATAGGTGTAACACTACGACGCGCTACTACGTGTTAACGTCTCCGGTTCCTACACATTTACCATTCTCTTTATGCATTTATGCAAAGTGAGATGAAAAGACGATTTTATCATTTTTTTCTGAAATAATTTATCTTTTTAGAACCGTATAGAAAAATCAACAAAATATGATTTTTAAATGCTAAACTAAAAACAAATGTTCAACTCCGATCACTTTTAAAGCTAAAACCAGTTTAGAAAGTGTTTCAATAAATAAAAACGAACGAACATTCCTGAAAATAGCTCAACACCTGAGGCCTCTTTTTTTTCAGATTTTTCCATCGTTTGTTTTTAACCGCAAAGCGAATGAAGCGAAATAACAGGCGGCAATTTTTCAATTTTTTCAATTTGACTAACAAATTTTTCATTCAATACTGGTATTTCAGAAATACGCTTGTTGTTTGCCAAAAAAAGGAGTCCAAAAACGTGACTTAGTCCTGAAAAATCTGCTGAAACCAAAGTTAGCGGGACTTTATTTTTTTGCTTTTTAATCTTTATACCTATATTATAAATTAGGGATACAGTGACCATACACTGTGTGTAAACATAATATGCCACGCTCTGTATTTAATACTAATCTGACAAATGTGATGAATGATCTCAATATAAAAGTGTCAAAGAAACAATAGACGTACGAATGAATAATAACTTTTAAACCAAAAAGGTATGTACATTGTACAGGGTCTTAAAATTAATTTTAAATTTATATATAACTATTGTCCGCGGCTCCGCCCGTCTTCAGACAACCAACAACTAAATTCTTAGATTTTACATCTAATATATAAAATTCTCGTGTCGCAGTGTTTGTAACAAAGCGCTTCCGAAACGGCTTGACCGATTTTTATGAAATTTGTGTATATATTCAGTAGGTCTGAGAAGAGGACGTAAACTATTTTTCATACCCCTATGTGATAAGGGTGTTCCACCCAAGGGACGAACCCGAGCGGAGAGAGTGAGTAATAATATATACATTATATTTTATTTATTATTTATATATATTAAAATTACTTAATTAATTTATTATTAAATAAAAATATATGTACATATTAAAATTTATCATACAGTTTCATTGCGCACCGGAAGATTGGGAAAAATGGCGGTGATTGGCAACGTCACAAATAGTTTCCCTGACTTGATATCGTATTTAATTTAACAACAACATTTATAGTATGTCTGCACATCTACACTAATACATATAACCAGCACCATACCAAAATTCATTAAGATACGTCCAGTGGTTTTCTTGTGATGTGTTTCCAGACAGACATACATATAGTAAATTTTTTTCGACTGTCTTAGATTTATGCGAATATTTGTCACCTTCTATATTCTTCTATATAAATAAAATATCATTTGCTATATGTACATATTATGTAAGCGCTTCACTTCAGAAGAGCAGCTCCTATTGTGCATTTTATGGTTGTGTTTTTAATTATTAGGATAAACATTTCATTAAATTTTACACAAAGAAGCCAAAACTATGAACATATTATACTGTATACTCTTTTCATACGTAAGTACGTATATAAGTGCCGTAGAGACCACACTCGTAGCAATGCGCGAGTGCGAACCCTTTGACTGCTCAGTGGAAAATCAAAACGACACTTTATCTAAACAATTTTGACTTACACAGAAATAATAAAATTCAGCTCTATACAAATAAATCCAACAAGTTTTGTAGTGAATTATGAGTGAGTAGAATATTTTGTTAGAGTGTTGGGTAAAAAATTTTCTGATATCACTTCGTAAATTTAGACGACGTATTCGACAACGAAGCATATGAATATAGGGGTTTATCAAGTTTCAATTTTTATGCTACCATTTATTTTTATAACAACTGGCGTTGATAAATGGTTCTTAGCAATGAAATATCATATTAAAAAAACAACACATACTCCATAAGAGCATTAAATTTAAGGCATTGAATACTTTCCGATTGGAAAATATTTTATCTTTCCGTATGAAACCCAAAAGGTTTTGTACACTACTTATACTTTTCAATAAAACTTAAAAAAAAGTACATATAAAATTTAACTAAATGTAAGTTAGTAGTTGTAGATCTATACTGGTAGTAGTTGTTGTTGGAAACTAGTCGGTTAGTGGATATATAAAACTTCAAAGAAAAAAAGCTGATTATATAACAAGTTTTTATTAAACTTACAATGTTTGTATGTATGTTTGTTAGGGTCAAATCAAACAACTGAATTTTAAAGCAGTTACGCTCAACCGATTGAGCTGAAATTTTGCATATACGTTTAGTTTGGATGACAATACATGATTAGCTAAGTGACGCCATTCTTAATCCAAAATGGCGGACTCCCAAAGATGGCGGAATATTTTTTTCTATGCACTCCCATGGATATCACATGAAAGGGTTTGATAAGAACAATACTAATAAATAACTAAAAATAACAAAAAAAACTTTAAATTAAATCTAACCCATCAATTTATTACACTACACAATTTATATGATATAAAAGCTTGTTTTTAAAAATGTTTATTTAATGTTAATTTATTATTAGTTAAGTAATGCAGGAACTATTTCACTATTCATTTTAACTTCGTAACCACTCTCCTCTCGACGTAAGTTTCTACATAGAGATTGCTTATCGACCTGAAAATGTCCAAAGGCATTAAACTTAGATATGATAAGAGGTTCGAGTAAGGTAAAGAGATCGTACGATCATAATATGAGCTTTCTATTAGATATATAGAGAATTTAATTTCTGTAATGGAAGTGTGTTTCTGATAAGGAGTGGCTTATTGGAAACTAAGAAATATCTAAGAGTAATTTATTCTCGATTTTAGATTCTTGATTCTATATAGGTATCTTTTTAGAAAAAAATTGACAGCGTCAAAACAAAATCTATGGTTTAATCAAAATTTATTTTAAAATATATCCGAAAATAACATTAAAAATTTAAGTAATAGTATAAAAATATTTTAAAAGACAACAAAATCGAAAGTGCATAATAATTACAAAACTTCCGCGATACCATTCAAACAAAGATAGACAATAACATTCCCAAGGAGGGTTGACGTCAGGCAGGCGGCCGGTCGTAAAACTTTTGCCAAATCCTATCAGCAGTACAGAAGATGTACTGCGCCGACCCCAAGTGATTGTGAAATGGGCAGGGAGAAGAAGATTCTATATATCATTTATGATGATGTTTAGATATTATCTAAGTTTCTGTGTTCTTATATAGTACAGACAAAATACAGTTTAACCATCCATAACATCGACCTGAAAAAAAGTGTGAGCGGTACGTACGTACGTTTAAGATTTACACTTCTTTGCTTTTAGAACATTGCATTTTTAGAGAATTTTCTTATATTATTTTTATTATTATTTTTTCTTTTTTTTTGTTTTTATTTTATTCTTATTCTTCTCAGCAAACCCTTTCTTTAATGTCCATATCATAGGGGTACATAAAAACATAGTCCACCATCTTTGTGAGTCCGCCATATGAAAACAATGACGTCGCTTTGCTTATTGTGTTTCGCTCATCAAGCCCTTTCATTTGATGCCCATAATATCATAAGGGTCACTATGGAAATGATAAATCATCATTTTGTAACGTCCACCATATAGTAAAACGCGTGTGCCTTTCAGCTCTATCGGACACTTAGAAGTGGGTTAAATTTAACTTACAAGATTTGATTACATACAGACATCGAGACAGGTGAAACTAAATAAAAGCTTGTAATATTTTTTATTTTAATCAATTTAAAGCACTTGTTGTGTATATAGAAATACCGGAAGCAATATCTTGAATATAGACCTCACACCATACTAAATGGAGATTTATCGACTAACTTCGTACTGCAATCTAAATGAAAAAACTAATAAGTTTAGTTTAAAAAAAAATATCTTTTTCAGTTTTTCATATTTTAAATATTAATTTTATTTAACTTCGCTTCAAACTCGCAAAGCGGGAAATGAAGTGTCAGACACATTTCTGTAGTCTATAAGCTAATCAACACTTTTTTACTTTAAAATTTGTATTGAGTCGCTGGTAAATAAATAAATATATTTGGACATTAACACATCACCATCTACATAGTTTCATGGTAAGCTACGAAGCTTGTGTTATAGTTAATACATACATACTATGAATAAAAACACTCATGACTGAGGTACAAACATTCATGCTCAACACACAAATGGATGCCCGAGCGGGACTCGAACCCGCGACCGCTGGCACAGTAAATAGGGTCACTACAAACTGAGCCAAACGTGTTATAAAAGAAACGTGATAAATAATATTATTTATATGAAAATGTTAAAATAAAGCCAGTTGTTTTATTTTGATTGAGGTCAGAACTTTTCACTAATATTTTAATATTTTAAACGTCGCTTACACATTTAAGTTAATCCCGTGCTTTCGATTCTCATTTCCTATTTGTTCCGATAAGCGGATATCAATACAAATGCAACGTCGATTCCATACGCTTATATTACCGTCCAATTTATATTTCGATTCAAAAGTTTACAATATTTGCGATATGGTTTACCGTACCAATCTGCGAAATTTGCTATTTCTCGGAAAAGAGGACACGATGTCATGTTCTTATTATAGAACAAACACTTACTTACATTATAAGCTACCTGCATTACAAATACTATATATTACACTAGCATTTCCCGCGGCTCCGCCCGCGTTTAGATTACCAAAAACCAAACTCTTAGGTTTTACATATTAGTCTCTTACAATGCAGTTTTTGTATTTTTTCTCAGAAACGAGATTTTTCTCGTGGTAAAAAGTATTGTATATGTTGACCCGGACAACCAGCTATCATCATACCAAACTTCATCAAAATGCCTCCAGTGGTTTTTCCGTGATGCGGTAACAGACAGACAGACAAAAACTATAGATTCAATCTCTGTATCGATAATAGTGACTATTTCAATAAGATTTTTCCAAAAAATATTTAATGTACAAATTCGAATCAGTCACAATTTTATCATATGTATAGATTAAAATTTTACTTTTTTTGTCACCCAATTTTAATGACATTATGGGTAAAACTATATTTTTATCACAGGTAGGTCAGTCTCTCCTATGACCATGAAAGCATTTCAAACGTAGCACAAAAGTCAAAATAAGTCCGATAAAAAATTTCGAAAAGAAGATAAAGACGCTGAATCTATAGTTTTTAGAATTTTTGTCTGTCTGTCTATCTGTCTGTGACCGCATCACGAGAAAACTACTGAATAGATTTATATGAAATTTGGTATGATGATGGATGGTTATGGTCAACATATAAGATACTTTTTACTGCGAGAAAATATCTCATCTCTGAGAAATCTATATTAAAAGTTAAACTTTTAACAACTTTTGAACTTTTTAACGTTCCACTGCTGGGCACAGGCCTCCCTTCAATACGAGGGGGATCAGGCCATAGGCCACCACGCTGGCCAAGTACCGGTAGGCGGACTTCACATGTCTTTCGAAAACTTGCTAAGTTCTCTCAGACATGCAGGTTTCCTCACGACGTTTTCCTTCGCCGTTAAGACAAGTGGTAATCATGTTGGAAATGATTCGCACATGAAAATATCAGAAGTGCGAGACCCAGGCTTTGAACTCGCTTCACTCGGTTTCCCAAGCGAGCGCGTTACCACTGGGCTACCACTGCCTTATCTTTTTATCTATAAAAACAGCAAAAAAATCGTGTCTGTTGTATGGGAGCCCCCTTAAATATTTGTTTTATTCTGTTTTTAGTATTTGTTGTTATAGTTGCTAAGAAATATATCATCTGTGAAAATTTCAACTGTCTAAATAGTTAGACCGTAATAGCACGGTTCGTGGGACACAGCCTAGTGACAGGCGGATAGACAGACAGACGAACGGACAATGGAGTCTTAGTAATAGCGTCCCGTTTTACCCCTTGGGTACGGAACCCAAAAAAAGTCGAAAAAGTTGACAAAGTATTGTGCAGTCGGAGAAATATGTACTATATGCATGTAGTAAGATTCGTAGTAAGCATAAAACATAGAACCCTCCTTTGGGTTTCGCCGCAGTCAGGTAAAAACACGAAACCCGTAAATAACATATAAATGATAATAGTAACCATATTCTTTTGTTTTAACTCTTAGTAGTGAGAGTAGTGAAACTTTATAAATAACTATAATATGGAAACTATAGTTCCTATGTAACAACACTGAGGACGCATAAATGTGAGAAAGTATCAAATAAGCAAAAAAACATTAAAACTTTAACACTCTTGCATTATTTACTAATAAATCATACACGATTTATATTTGTTCGTCCAATATTATACGTAAGCGTTAAAATTTATTGATAGCAAGTCTTTAGTAATAATAATTTGTAATAATGAAAATTAATTATTTATATTTTACTAGCAGAACCCGCGGCCTCGCTCGCGCTGAAACTGTAATAAATCTCTAAAAAGGTAGTTTCATATAAACTTTCATCCTCTATTTAACCCCGTTATACGATGAATTTCGAAAAATGCCAAAACACGTATTTAACTGAAGAGCATTAACACCAAGTTTCAAGTAATTCTGATCATAATTTTTTTAGATTGTATAATAACGTCATTTATCGTGGAAATTAGATAGTCTCGTAAAAAGTATATGCCTATGTCAGTCTCCAGCTTTGCAACTATCTCCACACAAAAAATCACGCCAATCCGTCACTCCGATTCGAGGTGAAAGCAAGACAAACAAACAAACACACTTTCACATTTATAATATTAGTATGGATTTCGTGTATCTCGGAAACGGTTCTAACGATTTGGATCAATTTCTAACTTATATAATTTCACAAAAAGAAACATATTTTATAACTAAACGAGCGCCTACGCCCAGCGAAGCTTATTCGTACAGGTACTAAGAGATTTAAGATAAATAATAAAAAAAATAAGTAAAACTATGATAAAATTACACAGTTTATAATTACACATCGAGTTCTCATCCATACATTTATTTATTGTAAATTACATTTACATGAAAATTATAAATGAAAAAATCATTTATTGACTTTAAAAATTATTTATTGCCGCATTTTGACACTCAATCACGTGTCGCCATAACAACGGTAGAGAGGTGTAAAAGGAAAATCACGAAGTGATGGAAATGCTCGAGGGTAGTCTGCAACGGACGGACAAAATTATTTCTCTTGTTCAAAGCTAACGAGATCAATAGAAATTTTCAATTTCAACCATTTTCTTTTATGATAGGGATGTTAGGGTGCCGAAATTTAATTGAAAATTAAATGTGCAGGGGTAGCAATTGAAAATGTATAATTTTTTTGATCGTTAGATTTATCTGATGAATTTGATAAAAAAAAATTGTTGATATGTTAAACTGATTTGATTGATGTACTATAGCTCTTTGCTACCGCATCTTTAGAACAGAGAGACAGATTTTGATACAATTGGATATGATGTTAGCTAATTATCTGGGTATATATAGAATACTTTTTACTTGGCTAAAATATTTCATTTCCAAGGCGAAATACAAAAACTGGACACAGAAATTTATTAAAAACTAGCGGCTCACCCTCGCTTCGTTCGGGTTTACCTCTAGTAAAACAAAACAAACCTATCCCACAGGAGCCGTATAATCTATCTCTGTACCAAATTTCATCCAAATAGGTTCAGCCGTTCTGGCATGAAAGAGTAACAAACATCCATACTTACGAACTTTCACATTTATTATATTAATTCGGACTATATCTTTTATTTATTTAAATTTAGAAAAATAAAATCTAAGCAATTCAAGTAAAATCATTATTTTTTGTTGAAAGTTATTCAGAGCAACCACATAGCCCCCAACGGGTTTTTTGGTGGTTCGGCGGGTAGATACAATTGTGGATCGATACAGAACACTATCAAACTTTCGTAAAAAGAAAAGTTGGGCGTCTCGTTAAAATAGAGCAAGTCGTGAAGTTTTAGCTTGTTATTAATCATTAAAAAAACCGTTTACTGTAGACTTTAAGATAAAGCTCTGTAGAAAATTCATCTTGACCAACAGGTAAATCAATCAATTTTCATATATATTATAGATGTAAACATCCATGACTGGAGTACAAACATTCGTGCTCATCACACAAATGAATGCCCCCAGCGGAACTCAAACCCGCGACCGCTGACACAGCAAATAGGGTCACTACAACCAAAAGTGTCTTTAAAAATATGTGATAATGTTTTATATTACTTCTCTGGATAGTAGAATTTATAATATTTTAACCATCATGATTTCATTTATATTTTTTTATTCAACTTCATAAATAAGATACACATTTTAATGTATACAATATTAATAAAATGAATAAAATGCGAAGAAAATTGCGATATTTGCTTTTCTTTACTTACTTCTAGAAAATGAAGCTTGCACTAAATATTTATATTGCATCGTAAAGTAGATTTTATTAAAGAGGTTTGTTTTCAAATAAAACAAATATTATGAGTAGAATGACTATGAAAATAATATAAAAAAGTAATAAAAATTATTACAACCTTATTGGTCTAGCGGATAGTATGTACAGCTGCAGTCCTGAAGGTAGTGGGTTCAAGACAAAGGAGTGATTAGTAAAAAGAAAAAAACGGTCCTTGTGTGTCGAACGTGCTGAATTACCGTCATATCAGACGATCGAGCGCAATAACTATCTATAGACTCTCCAAATGGCTCTACATGAGAAGACCATCCTAGCCGATTGGAACACGTTATAATTCTTAAACATTCTAATATGCTAATAATCTATACATATAATAAAATTGTAACTAAGTCGAAAATATTTAATTAGGTATGTATAGTAAATGAAAACTACCAATCAGTTATTTTTTACTTTTTAGTGCTTTTGTTTGAAGTCGGTTTTTATTTTTCCCTTTTTAGTGTAGACAGTAGTAGCAAAGTAAGAATTCTAACGTGTTAGGCTTGTCAAATCAAACAAAAGAAGCCCAAACTCAAAGTATCTACTATTAGCCGTTGAAGAGTTGCACCTATCCACCTTCTGGCCTTACCATCAGATCAGGTCAACAATACCGAACCACTGTACTATCAACGGAAATAGAAACACTTGCAAAGTTTCAAGTCAATATGACAATTAGAAGTAGGTTAAATTCATCATCAGCTATTTTTCCACCTTTAGGGGTGGTATTTTTTTTTATTTATTTATTTTATTTATTTATTTATTTAGGATCGTCAACAGAAAATACATTATTACATGCCAATATAATATACAAATGCTATAATTATAATGATTAAATGTTTTTCCAATTACAGACAATCACAACGTGCGCAATAATAAAAAGAAGAGTTAAAATAAAATAAAATTATGATTAAATTTAGTTATTAGTTAACATAAAAACTTTTTAACAAAAAAATAAAAACCGACTTCAAACAAAAGCACTAAAAAGTAAAAAATAACTGATTGGTAGTTTTCATGTACTATACATACCTAATCAAATATTTTCGAAGTCGGTGTGCTTTGCTTTGTATGGGCTGGCACCGATTTCGAAAATATTTGATTAGGTATGTATTTAATAGGTAGACTTTAATTACTTAGCCAAAGTTTTTAGCCAGTTTATTATATTAATATTGGGACCAATATGGAAGTATACACTTTCAAACAACTAGAAAATTGTCCAAATCGGTTAATAAATGACGGAGTTCTGAGGTAACAAACATAAAAAAAATACATTCGAATTGAGAACCTCCTCCTTTTTGAAGTCGGTTGAAAATATTTAATGTACATATTCAACTAAGTTACAATTTTATTATATGTATAGATTATGTATAATTATTGCAGAAAAACATAAAAAAATCTATTAAACATTATTTTAATAGAATTGCAAATCCGATATTCCATTTATTTTTACCTAAATAAACAAACTAAACACTACCACTCCTTATCTATTATAAGTATAGATATTAAAACCTTAACATTGCAAATTTTACATTTCAGTGTTATATATTATTAATTTCAAACGTAGTAAATTCAAGGCTTTGAAGTGATAGTAGCGTCCTACAACAAGCCATCGAGCGTGGACTAATTCAGAATTCTCGTATGCACTATAAATAACTCCATTCAAGCTCCAATGAAAGTGAAAGCGGAATTATTCAAGTTAATTCTAAACTTCGACGTTTCATTCATATTACGTTTATTTACTACATATGATTTTGAACATGATGTCGTAGGTACATTGTTTACATTTTTTGTTATATTTTATTTAAATATTTTTAATATTTATAAAATACTAGATTTAAACCCTGGCTTTGTCCAGATTCAAAATGACAAATATACATAATTTGTATGTACATTGTACAGACGTATCCAATTATATATTATTAGCGTTTATATAAGAGTTCAAGTACATTAATTATTTACTTGCTATAGCTGATGTAGTTATTGTAATAAATCTCATATTCTCTGATTCATATCGCGCGACATAATATGTATATATATATATATATATATATATATATATATATATATATATATATATATATATATCAGTGGAGAAGGGTGAAATTTTAGCAGAGGTAAGCCGTTGCAAAATGTACAATTTTTATATATGTATTAATAAAGAACATTTAATTTGAAAATTAAATGTATCTAAAATCATGGCAAAATAATTATAAGGTAAGACGTCTTGTATGGACGCTTCGCCACTGATGTATATATTATGGATAGTAATATGTCAGTAACCTCGTGAGTGTCTGTCTCATCAAAGTTTCAAAGCAATCATGAATGATACACTAATGCATTTACATATACGATATACATAGCTAGCCTTTAGCCTATAATATGTATACCACATATTTGCATGTGTATATGTTACAGTCAAAACCATTATTTTTTTAGTCAAACCTACTTTTGACTAAAAAAGTTGGTCAAAAGTATTTTTGACTGCAAGCCTCGGTCAATAGCAGTTTTTTACTGTGCCTAGGGGCGGTGCTAAGATTGAATCCGGCACTATTGATATCGGTAAAAACTCTTAAATAGTAAAGGTAATGTAGGTTGAAGGTGTCTCGTAAGAACTCTTTCTTTCTTTCAAGGTTAGGTTAGGTTAGAACATTGATGCGATCCTGCGACGCCCCATTAAGACGGGGGAAGGTTTTGTTGGGTTTTAGTGGGTAGTACTGGCTTTGCCGGTGAGTCCCACACCTCGTGCGTAAATGCATTTCCCAACGTTAAAAAAAAAAGGTTAGAACATTGATAAGTACATTGAACACAACGCCGTAAACGACTAGAACTTTTAGAAAAAAAATGCCTACAGTCAAAACTACTTTTGACCAACCTCCTTAGACAACAGTAGTTTTGACTAAAAAATAGCTTTGACTGTAACATAATTATACACTTTCTATCTGTTCACGTATTCTAATAATCTAATTTCAAGCATCTATACTATTATATTTATATTATTATCTATACTATTATATATACAAACAAATTATATAGATGAAATTGTTGATGTATATGTTTCTTTAACTGCAGATTCTAAAATTCCAAATTCGTACCGGATCGGGCTAAGTATAGTTGGATTTTGTAAAATATTGTAGTAGCAACTCGGAGTTGGGAAGCTTCAGTATTCACCCCCGTGACTTTCAGAGTACTTTCAGTCGTGGGTCCTGCGTTTAATCTCCCACTGAGCGTCTGAACAGGCATTTTGCCGCTTTGAGTGTGAAATAAATAGATAGTGTATTTTTACACCATAGTACATATATCATACGAATATTACTTAATATTGTTATGATTTTCGCCATTAAATTCCGAGAACCATTTATTACAGTATAAATGTTTCACGAATATGAACATTTAAACGTTTGAGTGATAAATCGATCGAATGCACACTGCGGATTATATCTCACTATATATGTATTTACGTAAGAGCCGACTTTCATACACGACTAGTGTGCCGAACTAACCAAACAAACGATATACGATTAATCCTTACAGAACTCCCTAGACGTTACGGTATGTACTAAAATATTTGTAAAAATCACAGCTTTTAGAAAATTACTAACATTCCGTAAGTAAATTACAAGAGAATATAATGAGAGAATATATGTTGGACACATATTTTGCAAAGATTGAATTATTAAATTAAATATTTAAAAACTGAAAAAATTGAACTGGAGTTTCTTTGAAATATAAAAATCATTTTAGGTACAAAATTAAAATAATAAAAAGGGCAATTTTCTAAGTATTTTTAAAGATTTTTGGATTATTTGTAAAATATTGCATCAAATATTATATCTGTCACAGTCTGTTATTATACGTCATCTGAAGGTACTTTTGGTTTCGGAGCGTTTTGAAAACTACTTGTACGAACTTAAAATTAAATAAAAAAAATAAAACAAAATGAAAGACGTGTTGCCGATTTGAGGCTCCTTTATTCTCTGAATATATTCCCGGCCGGTGGATGCCGGGTGGGCCGACCAGACACTGAGTTTCCATCTCTCTTATTCTATATAAATTTTAATCTAGAGCGCATGGACGAGGTATAACTACAACTAGGTGCTGGGATAGGTTATTTATGTACATATATACATAGATAAACTAGACCAGCACCGAAGCAAAATATATATTTTGCTTCGCTTCTAAGGATCGTACTCTAATGTTAGCCTGCCTCAATAAGTAGGTTATAAAATGCAAAAATTATATCATATTAGTAGTCCTAGAGATAAGCGCGTTCCAATTAACAAGAATAAAACAATCTCTTCACAATTTATAATTAGTATTGATTATAAAGAGTGATCATGTTTTCTTAACCTTCCAATGGTCCTGCAAATAAGAATATACCAGAAGCTTTTTGAAAAATGAAGCTTTTCACTCTAAGAACTCTTATACGTTACTTGCTATTTTAATTTGTTTCTATTATGTAATGTACAATCATGGCATGTAATAAATAATATTTTTATTTGGACACTAGTGACTCACCCTCGCTTCGCTCAGGATCGTCCTTACGTACGTTTTGACGTTTAGTATGGAAGAGATAGGTATGATGAGTTGTTATAGGTTGTATTATAACGTGTTTTTTCTTGTGAATGAGATAATCGAAAAAGTCTAAGGCCTATGTCACTCTCCAGATCTCAAACTATCTCCATACAAAAAATTACGCGAATCCGTCTCTCTGTTTCAACGTTAAAGAAGGACAAACAAACCAACATACACATTTTCACATTTATAATACTCGTATTAGTATATATTTAAATCATCCACTTGTACCGAATCACGAAAAGATTAAAATAGTAATACACGTTATTAATGTTGAACTGGTAAAGGCCTAAAAAATATGCTCAGATAGTTAAAAATAATAAACAGATTAGAAAACAGCATCCACCCACTATCCAGATGAAACAACATTCTGGAAGTTTTTTTATCAAAATCGATCAAGCTGTTTGAAGGAGAATTAAGGGAACACGCACATACGAATTGTTACTGATCGTTATTAAATCCTAATTTACTCATATTTTATACCTATTATATGTTTTACTTTACATTTTTATTATAAATGTGATATGATAAATGTTGCGTATCTCACTCACAACACTTTGATACAAATATTGTCCTCATTTTGCAGCTTAAGGTATATTATGTGCATCTTCCGGGCTTTTACTATAACATATTATTTATTACTAACACCTTCAGGTTATTTCTAAGAAATTAATTAAAATTCTAAGAAATCTATCGTCGCGGAGGGATTAATAAATGTTAGCTTAGGTTATGTTTGGTAAAAGTTAGAAATTTACGAAAGTCCAAGAACAGTTCGAGTTTTAACTATTATGAGGACATATTAGGTTTTACTAGTAAATATTCAAAATTGCCCTAGTTTAAATTTGTACTGTACATGTACGCATTATATATTTATAGTTTTAAATAAAAACAAATAGAAAATTCATCAAAAGCGTAGACTATGTTTGCGTGCAAACGCGATAAATAACTAAAAAATAAATCTAACTATTTGCCTTAGCATGCAATTCGCCGTACCTATATAGGAGAATTGGTATTTTTTGCTTTGTTGAAGGCCTTGTATTGCCTGGGTTTTTCTTTATATTTGCATAAACAATACATCTAAGGCGAGGCCAGAAGCTCACGCGATTCCCTTTTTAATGTAACTCTGTATGAACTGTACAATCGATAGACTGGGTATGACTAATGTTTTTATAGATTACGAATACCTGATGGCATAATTCTGTTTAAATTAAACTAGCGATTTACCCTCGCTTTAAATAAACACTAGCGACTCTCCCTCGCTTCGCTCGGGTTCGTCCCTAGGTACGTTTTAAATTAAAATGGATATAGTATGTTATCCTTAAGAGATAGACATATGCCATTGCGGACTTTTCTGTAGACCTATATAAGATACGTAATTCCACTCTACATTATTTTGTTATATCTCAAAGGGTTTAGGCAGCGTTTTCGTCAAAAGCTCCCAGACGTCTCATTTTTTCCGACACCTCCAACAAATATCGTTAGATTATAGCCAATGTATACAAAAACTTAACAAATTATATACTAAAACCTTCTTATCTATTAAAACACCCGCATCAAAATCTGATGCGCAGTTTTAAAGATTTATGCATACATAGGGATATAGGGATAGAGAAAGCGACTTTGTATTATACTATGTAGTGATTATTTTCATATACAGGCAACGATTTGGCCATCGCAGGCTGCTAAAGTGGCTAATTAGCGCATTTTATTCTAACTTTATTTGCACATATTAAGATTTAAAACTGTAAAATTTTTAAATCAAAATAAAACTTAGTCTATTAGCGTGAGGGATAGTTTAGCTTTCTATTATAATTTTTTAAATTGGTTCAATAATGCCAAATATTACCTCCTACATACAAACGAAGTTAACCTTTCTATTATAGTAGTAGATATAGAATAGATACCTCAAACTGTGTAATCTTTGAGTTTTTACAAATAGCCTATGTTTATTAGTTATTTATCATATTTCAATATATGTTTGGCTAACTTTTACAATTAAAATACTTTATCAGGACTTATAATTAATAATAAGAACATTAAAAGAATAGACTTCTACAGATCACTCATAGCGACTCACCTTTCGTTCTACTTCGTCCCTAGTTACGTTTTGAGGTTGAGTATAGATTTCTCAGAGATGAAATATTTTCCCGCAATAAAGTATTCCATACGTTGATAACCAGCTATTAACAAAATATGTCTCGTGGTTTTCTCGTGATGCGTTCCCAGACAGACAGACAGAAATTCTAAAAACTATAGATTCCGCCTCTCTATCGATAACGATGACTATATCTAAAGATTTTCCACAAAAAAATAATAATATACAGATTCGACTCAATTACAATTTTATTATAGGAGAAACCAAGGACTGATTTAATAATAAGCCCTAAGATTTTTGGCAAAACCAAAAAACGCGATACTTACTTAAAGTATTATTTCATAGAACTTCATAAACTGCTTCTATTTTAACTATTTATTAGACACTATCATTTACAGAGATGGCAGGAACAATTAAAATATGATACGTTAAAAATCTAAAATGTTGAGTAAACTTCTTGAAAGTTTAAAAAAGTATTCTTATAACAAGTGGTCTTCGTTATAAAGTAAAAATAATAAAGACAAGAAAGATATCTGCTTAAGTGTCTACTTCTTCCTACGTTCTCACATACTTAGTACCACTCCTTCACTTTGATCTCGTGATACATAAAAGAATGTTTAATATTTTCGCAATCGTCGCTTCATAAGAATCATCGTCGTCTGTGATTCTTTCTACATGAGTAATATTCATTTATAAGAACTATTTTGCCATTATAAATGTTATCTGATTGTCTTTAATATATGATTTTACACAAATACTTTCGTCTATTGTTAATAAACTTGTTTCTGTTGGTGGATATATCAAGCTTACAGAATTAGAAATTATGAATATAACATCAATGTAAGAGTTGACTTTTCGTATCAAATAAATCGAAACTAACTTAGAAGTTTTCGTGATACAAATAATTTTTAGTCACAGAAAGTGCGCTAGAAATGTTCGATTTCCTGCAATATAACATTCACGTAAAAGCTGATGGGAGGTAATTTATATTCGCTTCCTGAAAGCAAGATATCTCTCTATATTTCTGAACGAAATACTTTGAAATATCAAAGTTATAGACGTATTTATATTATTAATATTAGTGAAAACTTATCAAAGAGTTTAAATTTAGCTTTGATAATTCATACTAATATTATAAATGCGAAAGGAAATTTGTATGTTTGTTACGTTTTCAGGCCTACGCCGCTGAACCAATTTTGATGATGTTTGGTATAGGGAGGGATGGGACCTTGGAGAATAACATATAATACTTTTTGTTTCAAAAATGAAACTTATTATAATTTTGGTAAGAAATAAAGAATATTTCCACGTGTATGATTAATCAAGGTAAAATAGGGGACGATTTCAAGTTTTTTAAAGTACATATTATGTATGTATGTACATATGTATATATGTATAGTCTATCTATTCCATACTAAGTATTAAAACGGACTTAAACGAACCCAAACGAAACGAGAGTTAGTCGCTAGTTATAAATATACTATCAATTGTGAATTTATTTGCGTATAAATTCTAAGCAAATACGGATTACGGCTTTAACAAGGTACAATATTTAAACCATTTATCATAACTATAGCATTGTTCAAAATTTCAACTATAATGCTATAGTTTACAGCCAGACCTAAGTTGAGTTTTAGAACAACCAACGGTCAGAATAGCAAATATGTTGCTTTGTTCTAAATAGCAATTTACGAGAAATATTTTAACTTATTATTTAAGAAAGATTAAAGAATTTTGAATATGTTTATTCTCATTAATTGTAAAATTTATTATATAATTTTTTAACTAGCGGCTCACCCTCGCTTCGCTTGGGTTCATCCCTAGCTTGATCATACAAAAGTTCATCCCCATTTTCACATCCTTAAGCGATGATTTTCGGTATAAAAAGTAACGTATCAAACTATTTTCTTACTAAATTTCATCTAAATCAGTTCAGTAGATCCAGAGATTACCCCCTACAACGTCACAAACTCACAAACTTTACCTCTTTATAATATTAGTATAGATAAAATGTCAAAAACTTTCAGTACAAGAAATTGTAGATGTGTAGCTCTCAAATATCTCGCGTCTCATCGCAGAGTATAGATATGGTTATAAGTAGATACATACATATTGTCTGGTTTGAATACAAATTTACTAATGGTGCATTGCGCTTGTGCAGAGTAAGTGGCAGAGCAAGGTATAGAAGAATATTTTATGATTATATTTTGACGACACGTATGGCTCTGTTTGTAGTGACCCTACTTGCTGTACCAGCGGTCGCGGATTCGAGTTCCGTTGATGCATTCATTTGAGAGATGAGCACAAACGTTTGTACTCCAGTCATGGATGTTTATATTAAGTATGTATTTAAATTTATATGTGTGTAGTGTATCAACTATCTGGTATCTATAACATGGGCCTCGTAGCTTACCATAGATATAGATGGTACTGTGTGTTAATGTTCCAACATACTATTATTATTATTATTATTATTTATTTTACGTTATGTCAGCCATATTTAACTCTCATTTACTATAAACCGCAGTATATATTTGGAATTGCCACCTATAGGTTTGCAAAATCCTAACATAACTAACGAATATGTAGAAAATGTAACTGAGTACAAACGACCGAACGATTTTATCGACTTCAAATAAAGAGGTAGTATTCAAATCTTTTTTTGTGCTGATACAATTTAACAATTCGACCTTCGACAAGTAATTATGAACAATTTTTTTATGAATAGGCCATAAATCAGGCAATAAAATACATTATGGGGCTCATATTTCTAAGTCCTCAGATCATACAAAACTTAACAAATATTATTCCCTCCACAACCGCGGACACGCCGGCGTTACAGTTAACCATAGATTCCTTAGACATTTAATTAATTTCTTAGAAATTTACCTGGAGGTGTTAATTAACTTTAAATAAAAATATTTTTTCGAATTTTTTCGCGGATTTTTTTTGATTTTTGCTTCTCGAATTTCCAATGGTTTACAACGATAAATGCATTCATTAGCGTCGCTCGTGACTATAATTATTGTAAAACATTCGACACGTCAGAAACCAAAAATCAAAATAAATCCGTGAAAAAATCTGAAAACACAGTTTTATTTAAAATGTCCAATATTGGCGTAAATCTAACAAAGTATTAAAATATATTATCTCAATAATAACAATATTTTAAGACTTTGTACATTAACTAATACTTTATCTATATTCGATACATCTTCTATACATATAATAAAATTCTGAGTCGAATCTGTAGATTAAATATTTTTTTGAAAAACTTATTATTATTATCGATAATACGCGATAGAGGTCGAATCTATAGTATAATACTTTCTTAGATTTACGCGAATGTTTGACATTATTAAAAAATTCCGAAAAGATAGTTTTATCTTTTCGGATTATTTCGCGGATTTATTTTGATTTTTGGTTCCCGACGTTTCGAATGCTTTACAGCATCCATGGTCACGGGAGAGACTGAGGTGTTACATGTCTTGAATGTATAGTTGTTACAGACAGCCTACCCACAATTAACAAAATGAAAATTGCACCAATTACATTACAATATTTTTAACTTTAAACATTTTTATAATTTTAATTATAATTGAATATGGAAAATTATTTATTTAATTTTTGCTTTTATTTTTATAATTATTACAATTTAAAAATATTAATTAGTAATCTATATTTAGTGTTGCCATTATTATATTTATAACCATAAATAAAAATATAAAAATATAGTATTAATTATTAAAGCCATATAATTGTTCTATGTGTAATTATAAAAGTTAAAATTAATTAAGGATAATCATTTTAATTTAGTTTGCTATTATTTAAAACAACTTACTAAGCAACACTATTCATATATACTTTTACAAATGAAAATTATTAATCTGATAAGCTGTCATTTTGATCTACACAGTATGAACTTACTACATCTGTCTGTCTGTTATATTTATATTTATTATTTGATTTTATTATATTAATAACAGGATCCCATGACGATGGTAGTACCCAGCCATCTTCCCTATTGAAATTTGGATGTTTTTTAATTTCTATGGCTTCTCGAATCATTCTAGGGCGATATCGGTTTTCTTTCGCCAGGATTTGAGGTCTATCAAAACGAATATAATGGCTTGGGCGGTCCTGGCTATGTTTGCAGACAGCAGATGTTGTATTGCGACGGTGCTTCACATCAATTACTAATTAATATTTTTAAATTGTAATAATTATAAAAATAAAAGCAAAAAATTAAATAAATAATTTTCCATATTCAATTATAATTAAAATTATAAAAATGTTTAAAGTTAAAAATATTGTAATGTAATTGGTGCAATTTTCATTTTGTTAATTGTGGGTAGGCTGTCTGTAACAACTATACATTCAAGACATGTAACACCTCAGTCTCTCCCGTGACCATGGATGCTGTAAAGCATTCGAAACGTCGGGAACCAAAAATCAAAATAAATCCGCGAAATAATCCGAAAAGATAGTTTTATTTAATAATGTCGAATCTATAGTGTTTAGAACTTTTGTATGTCTGTCTGTCTGGGAACGCATCATGAGAAACCCACTGGATAGAGTTTGATGAGGTATAATGATAGCTGGTTATCCGAGGTAACATACCTATAGCATACCTTTTACTGCGAGAAAATATCTCATTTCTGAGAAATCTATACTAAACGTTGAAACGTAACTAGGGACGAATTAGAGTGGAGCGAGAGTGAGTCGCTAGTATAAAATATAAAACTAATGCAAAATTTTAAACTGTTATCAAAATGGCTATGAGTAAAGCGTGATATGAAAGTGTTTATAATACCTTTGAAACTCTGTTCCATTGAGAACCGTTTTAAATTAATAGCACTAAATGCAAGATAAACTAAGGTCATTATTTCAATTCAATCAAAACTTGGCTTTGAAATTTAGCTTTTACGCTGAAATCTAAATGTCGTATGAGGTTAATTACCTCTCATAAAGTTCTTGTAAGTGAGCCGCAAACGTAGTATGTAAGCTCGCAAAATATTAATTGAGTCCTTAAGTATTCACTATACACAAATGTGCCAGCATTTTCTTTTACGTATTATTATATTTTAGCAGCAGAACGCTTTTGCTTTATGTTATATAGTGACTCACCCTCGCTTGTATTTATATAATATTAAATTATTTGGATATAGTTTGTACAAAAATCGCGTTTAAATATATGTAAATAGTATACGACCTATTCTCATACCTACCAAATATACAGAAAACATCATTAAAATCGGTCGAGCCGTTTCGGAGGAGTGCGACCACAAACACCGTGACACGAGATATTTATATGTATATTATATAAAAACTTTTTAACAAAAAAATAAAAACCGACTTCAATAAAAGCACTAAAAAGTAAAAAATAACTGATTGGTAGTTTCCATTTACTATACATACCTAATCAAATATTTTCGAAGTCGGTGTGCTTTGCTTTGTATGGGCTGGCACCGATTTAGAAAATATTTGATTAGGTATGTATTTAATAGGTAAGCTTTAATTACTTAGCCAAAGCACACCGACTTCGAAAATATTTGATTAGCTATGTATAGTAAAGGGAAACTACCAATCAGTTATTTTTTACTTTTTAGTGCTTTTATTGAAGTCGGTTTTTATTTTTTTGTTAAAAAGTTTTTATTTTTCCCTTTTTAGTGTAGACAGTAGTAGCAAAGTAAGAATTCTAACGTGTTAGGCTTGTGAAATCAAACAAAGTAAGCCCAAGCTCAAAGTATCTACTATTAGCCGTTGAAGAGTTCCACCTTCTGGCCTTGCCATCAGATCAGGTCAATAACACCGAACCACTGTACTATCAACGGAAATAGAAATACTTGCAAAGTTTCAAGTCAATATGACAATTAGAAGTAGGTTAAATTCATCATTAGTTGTTTTTCCACCCTTAGGGGTGGTATGTTTTTTTTGAAATTTAAATGGGACCAATCTGGAAGTATACCCTTTCAAACAAAACAAAAATTGTCCAAATCTGTTAAGAAATGACGGAGTTCTGAGGTAACAAACATAAAAAAAAAACATACAGTCGAATTGAGAACCTCCTCCTTTTTGAAGTCGGTTGAAAATACTGCTAGTTCTGCCAACAGTAGACCTCGTGAGCACGAAGTGTCTCATCTTCGTCTCTCATGTGTATTACGTCAAAGATCCTCATCAGATCTTCACCAAGTTTTTATTATATTAAAGTTTCTACCTTTCAAATAAAAAAAAACCCATCGAAATCAGATCTCGTCAAGCGAAGATATCCAATAGCCTTTTTTGCCTCTTTTTGGAGGAACTACCTCTCTAATCAAAATTCCCTGACGACAAATAAATTCTATAAAGTCGTAAAATCTGTATACCAAGTTCCGTCCACATCGGTTATAAAATACGACCTGTAGAGGAGTACCAACAAATTGACAGGGGAAAGCAAATTTTGCCAGACTTGAAGCAGAGACACTACGCCCGCTTCGCTCGCTCGGTTAATTAAATGAACAATTCTTGTATATACGGGTATGTATGTATGTATGTATATAAATTTATTTCGTGTATCTCGGAAACGGCTCTAACGATTTAGATCAAATTTTGTATATAAGGTATTGATTTTTTAGTTTATCTATATAGGTGTATTTTCTGAAAAATAGCAATTTTATATCAACCAGATACTCATTATATTACGTAGACTTTATATATTTTTTACATTGTTTTAAAATAATGTATTTAACTTATAATTGTAATCTGGATAATTTATACTCTGTAAGCTCAAAGCTATTTTTATCACTAATGATTAAATAATAGAAAAATGACAAAATGCTTTTATTAATTCGCATGTCAAGGTATCTATAGAATTGCTATATAATATCAAAGCCTGTACGTAGTATGTATTAATATGTATGAAAATCTTGCTGGATAGATCGTTTCATTGGAATCGACATGAAAGGTTAATTTGACAAGATTTATCTCCGAATCAATCGTAGGGCTGCAGATCAAAAGATCTTTGTTTCGAGTCCCAGTTTAGTACAAAAATTATTAAAGTAAAAGCTATAAAATTTTTCCATACGAAGAAAATTGGTGTTATTTCTATGCCTCGGGGGATACATAAAGCCTCCGCTCCTGCGTTTGATGTCCCTCTAATAGTATTCTGTCTGCCTTCATAAAGAACAGCTCTTTAAATTACTAAACCCCACTCTCGGGTAACTCAAGTGATTGTGATCAAACTCGTACATTACAATTTGTCGCTTGAGGATACAAATAATATCAGCAAAATTGAAAATAAAAAATATTTTTAAATGAATATATTTAAATTTTATATCAAAAACTTTCAAAGTAATTATCTTACTAATCTTACTACTTTAATAAATGTGAAAGTTTGTGAGTATGGATGTTTGTTACTCTTTCACGAAGTTTGAACAGCTGAATGGATCTGGGTGAAATTTGACACAGAGATGGATTATAGTCTGGAATAGTACATAAGCTACTTTCTATCCCGAAAAAATGTATAGTTTCCGTGGGATAAATTTGTTTTTGCTTTGCTAGATACGAACCCGAGTGAAGCGAATGTGAGCTGCTAATAAAATTATAAAGGTACTAACACTGAAAAGGATAACACGGTTATTTAAAAATATTATTACTCCAAATAGTCGTACAGACCCATTATATCAGCTCACCGTGTATTTAAAAAACAAAGTCGCGTGCAGTTGTTCATCTTTATAATTAAGCATGAAAGGTATGGTAGCGTTTTACATTAATTAAAATTCTAGGTTACATATGAAAAGTATATGTAATTTTGAAATTACTCGTGTTTCCGTTAAAAGACACTCCTAATTAGTACCAAAACAATAATTTTAACTCAATTTTTTGAGCTTTGAACAAGAGCTTTCAAAGTAAAAGTTCGAAAATTGGCGTATTTTCAACCGACTTCAAAAAGGAGGAGGTTCTCAATTCGACTGTATTTTTTTTGGTGTTTAGAAACACATTTACTGTTTAATATACTAATGATATTGTGTTAATAATAAACTACAATAAATTCTTTAAATAAAGATAAATAAGTAGTATCTCTTTAAGGTTTAATTATAATACTCATCATATGTAAATTTTTGTACGAAGCCCCTTCCTACATTTTCAACCGACTTCAAAAAAGAGGAGGTTCTCAATTCGACTGTATTTTTTTTATGTTTGTTACCTCAGAACTCCGTAATTTATTAAGCTATTTGGATAATTTTTGTGTTGTTTGAAAGCGTATACTTCCAGATAAGTCCCATTTAAATTTCAAAAAAAAATACCACCTCTAAGGGTGGAAAATAGATAATGATAAATTTAACCTACTTCTAATTGTCATATTGACTTGAAACTTTGCAAGTGTTTCTATTTCCGTTGATAGTACAGTGGTTCGGTATTGTTGACCTGATCTGATGGTAAGACCCGATGGTGGATAGATGGAACTCTTCAACGGCTAATAGTAGATACTTTGAGTTTGGGCTTATTTTGTTTGATTTGACAAGCCTAACACGTTAGAATTCTTACTTTGCTACTACTGTCTACACTAAAAAGGGAAAAATAAAAACTTTTCAACAAAAAAATAAAAACCGACTTCAAACAAAAGCACTAAAAAGTAAAAAATAACTGATTGGTAGTTCTCATTTACTATACATACCTAATCAAATATTTTCGAAGTTAAATAAATTAAGCATTTTAAAGTTTTTGAGCATAAAATCATCGTCAAAGCTTAGATTCATCTATAAACATTATATTTTTCATAAGAGTCCTTTATATCAGGTATATATTATAATGAATGTGTACACTTTAGCTCTAGAGGTTAAATATTTGATGAAAATTTGTATAGATGTTTGTCGTTTTTAAAATTGTAATGAATGGATATCCCATCACGATCATGCTCTGAACTCATTGCTACTTGTTTATTATATAAAAATTGTAAGAATAATTCGTTACGTAACGTTATAAAAATCATAAATATTTTTTTCCTTCTTAAAAAATGTAATCATTTTCTATCTTTTTTTACAATACTTCTAGTTTATATGTATTTCAAACGTGGGCTCAGACTTTTACAGAAAATTTAAATTTAAATTTTGTTATTCTAGTATTGCTTATTAGAAAATATGGTCTACAAATATTTTTTGACTTATATTTCGATACAGAGACTGAATTTAGTTTTTTGGTTCATTCTTTTGGAAGCTACGATGCCACAGACAGACACACAGATACATTCGTTAAACTTACAACTTCTTTTTTTTAAGCTTTTAGCTTCAATCTAAATGTTTATATAATAAAAAATAAAAAAACGTTAATAAAATATAAACTGATAGAATATTTTAAATCATTTTTCGAATATACATAAATTTTGGTTGAAGCTGCCGAGAGATCTTCCATTGTAATCTTTGAGAGTCTCATGTACCAAATAATTAAAATTCCATACTTTCAGTATTTTACAAGCTCGTGCTAGTTATTTTTTGGTTTATCTACTATAATAGAACCTTTTGAAAGTTCAACAACACTCTTCAGCCTGTCTGTACCCACGCTGCTTTCAGTTACTAAGCTTTTTTTTTTCAATTTAGCTTATTACGTTGCATTGAGTTAAAAATATCTCATGTAATGCTATATCTATACTTATATTATAAAGAGGTAAAGTTTGTAAGTTTGTGACGTTTTAGGGGATAATCTCTGGATCTACTGAACCGATTTAGATGAAATTTGGTAAGAAGATATATTTGAGACCCTGAAAAGAACATAGGATAGTTTTTATCCCGGAAATCATTCCTTAAAGGGAAGAAAGTTTGTATGTGGAAGTGATTTAGGGACGAACCCGAACAAAGCGAGGGTGATTTGCTAGATTTATTATATTTTATATTTTAATCATACATACGTAATATAATCAAATTGTAACTGAGCCAAATTGTTGAACATTTTTTTAAAACCTTCTTGATTAGCCATTGTTATGGATACGGAAGCCAAAAAAACAATTTATACATTTTTTTCTCTGTATGTCTGTCACACCGTTTACCGCATGAAATTTGGTTTGGTCACTGATTATGTGATTCAACATAATATGTAATATTTTCTATTGCGGAGGATGTCTCATTTCCTAGAAAAATAATACCTACAGTTTTTGGTTTTAGTAACATCGCGATAAAATTATATACTCTATTGACTTCGACACTTTAAATTAGGCCGGAGAATAATTTTAAATACTTATGGGGAAAAAGTAATCAAATTTTATACGTAAAAATAATTAAATCATTACAAATCATATTCATATTATGTTATTTTTTATGTTATTTAGAAATATACTACCAGATATTACCTGATGATGAAATTCATCATCGGTGATGGAACTCATCATCTATCATCATATAATATACTTTTCAATAACCATTCACACGTAACCCTAATGGTAACCCATACTCGAAAGTGACTCAATTTGGCAAAGCAACTGATGACGCAAGAAAATTCTGAAGACACATAAAGGAAACGTAGGAATTTGGCAGAATATATGAGAAACTTGTTAGCCCGCATTTAGATGTTGCTATAGAAAAAGTGCTGTGAATTTGAGCGTAGAACGTCTTTATGTCTGAAAAAATGCCTGAGTCGGGCTTAAGAATAAGCCAGTACCCTTTTAAAAACAATCGACATTACTATAAGAATTTCGATAATTTTATTACTGTATTTTTATTTGATTCACTCATATAAAAAAAAGTCATTGAACAACTGATGAATACGCGTATTAACGTCAGTGAAGACTTAGAAGATTTTAAATAAAACTATCTTTTCGGATTTTTCCGCGAATATACTTATTTTGATTTTTGGTTTCCGACGTTTCGAATGCTTTACAGCAATCATGTTCACGGGAGAGACTGAGGTGTTAGATGTCTCCAAGGTATTATATAATTGTTACAGACAGCCTACCCACAATTAACAAAATGAATTCAAAAAATTGACAAATGGCACCAAAGTACCTTACAAAATTTAAATTTTTAACTTTAAACATTTTTATATAATTTTAATTAGTTTTATAATTGAATATGGCATATAATTAATTTAATTTAAGCTGTTATTATTATAATTATTACAATTTTTAAAAATATTAATTAGTAATCTACATTTTTAGTGTTGCCATTATTATATTTATAACTAAAAAGAAAAATCATAATAATTATTAATTATTTAAGCCACATAATTGATCTATGCGTAATTTGAAAAATTTAAGATTAATTAAAAATAATAATTTAAATTTAAATTTGCTATAATTAAAAAAAAAACAGATTATTAAGCAACACATTACTACATACATTTACAAATGAAAAAGTGAAAAATATTAATCAGAAATGCTATCATTTTGATCTGATTTGATCTGAGGATACTTCGTAGAGGATATTTCGTAGAGGATCTACAACAATCTACATGCATAGCATAATAATGGTTTCAAAGTGATGGGGTACTTTAGTGTGGTGCGTAACAGATGTTGCCTACATGCTATTGATTTTTATAGTATTATTAGTTCATGCACGCGGCTTCGCTCGTGTGGTAAGTGGGGCGGTGATCAAGTATTATTTTTTATATCAAAAATTATTTGTAAGAAGATCTAATAAATAATTAAAGAAGTTTTACAAACCCTCCAAAATAAATGGATGTCAATAATAGAAGTGAACGTATTACGTATATCTATATATGTATTTATTTAGTGGTCGTGGCGTCTAACACTATTTCTACCCCGCAAATAAAAAAATAATCAACAATTAATTATTTCCCATCACAAAAATTGCTTTTTTACTCAAAATTTTAAAGTAATATAATGATTACAATTTTGCATCAAAATTTAATGATTATCATCATAAAATTTAGGCAGTCTTTGCAAACAATCCATTTCAATAAAATTTAACTGGTCACGTTGAATAGTAAATTTACTAATTCCCTTCAGAATTTAATATCTCGATTTATTGTGGCATTCATGATTACGAATGGTGTTAGCATAGCAGTAATTGCGTCCGTGCAATATTGGATTCAGCTTGTTTAATGACTAATGATTATAATTTTAAATGAATTAAATTAAAGCTTTTACGTCCCATCATATTTTATTTATGTACTATTTTATATTTCATTTATTACTATTCAGTATATTTAGAAATTCGAACCCATTTCTTCATTAAAAAACCGGACAAGTGCGAGTTGGACTCGCGCACGAAGGGGTTCCGTACCGTCTATAAAAACGGCAAAAAATCACGTTTGTTGCATGGGAGCCCCCCTTAAATATTTGTTTTATTTTAATTTAATTATTTATTTTTAAGGTGAATATATAACTAAATATTCTGTGAATATTTCATGCGTCTACCTGTTGCCGTTATCCATGTCGAGCAAAAACGAGCAAGAAAAAACACTTGTTGTATGGGAGCCCCCTTATATACTTATTTTATTCAGTTTTTTAGTATTTGTTGTTATAGCAGCAACAGAAATACATAATTTCAACTATCTTCCTATCGCGGTTCATGAGATACAACCTGGTGACAGACGGACAGACAGACAGAGATACGGACGGATAGCGGAGTCTTAGTAATAGGGTCCCGTTTTACCCTTTGGGTACGGAACCCTAATAACAGAGTAGCATACTTTTATATAATCGATAGATATAATAAAATAGTAACTAATGCGAAGTCTATACCTGATACATTTATTAAAACAATGACTGTAACGTGTTATGTAGAGAGTATAGACCCCAGAATAGTTAATGATTTTTTTGTCTGTTTGTCCGTATGTGTGTTATCTAGTTGTCTGTATATCGGTATTTATTTCACTCACCCTCATTTCGCTCGAGTTCTTCCCTAGTTATACATAATTGCTTACAAACTAACATTAAAGCAAAGTAATAAATAAATAATAAATGAATTAAAAGTAAAAAAAAATTCTAATTTGAACATATAAACAATTTTCGGCTACTATATAATTCTTAGGCATAGTACGATTATATAATATCGTATAATAAAAAAACAGATAATTTACATTTTAGTCGCAATAGTATTAATAATATAGATAGAAGTAATTTTCTTTTAGGCTACATACAATCTGTCAAAAATGCGAAAGCCGCGTCAAAATTTCTCACTCGCACTACACGCGCTCGGAAAATGTTCGTTATGTAAACTCATCTCAGTTATCTCGTCACAGATGATTGATGCTGTTCGCCGCATCCACAAAAGTTTTGAAACATCATGATATCTCTTTGATGAAATATAGATAAATTTTCGTAGCGGGAGAAATATAAATTCTACAGTAGAATTTCAATGTTTTAATAAGACTTATTAGTGTACCAGCTTCTGCTGATGGTAAGCTCTACGTCCAACTAACGCGTTGTCGCTTTTATCCAGTTTTGATAAAACTTTTTGGTTATAATCAATATCCTTTACATTAGAAATATATTGCTAATATTTATGAAAATCAATTTAAAAATACTTAAAAGTATTTTTTTACATAAATTTTATACGTCTTAAATTATTATCGGTGTTATATGCGTTAATTAAAAAATTCACATCCCCTGGATTTGTATTAGAAAACACTAATATTCTAAAAGTCTATTTTAATGACGATATCGATTATCAAAAAGAAAGGAATTTTGAATTTCAACCTCTAAAGTAAACTACTGAGATTTTCGTCAACTGTAGGTCGAAAAATCTATAAGCAAATTGGAAAGCCAATGACAGTATGCCACCCAGATATGACACTATATAAAATAATATATGCATCTACCTCATTCACATACACAAATATGGAAAGAAAATGTTTGCTTTTATGCTTAAGTATTATATCAACATAATACGTCTATTGCTTCAATCTGTATTTTATTACTATCGCCACGAAAATGCTAACGGCCCCGTACATCTCGACCTCGATGAAATAGAGTATAATATTTGGTACAATCTTTTGTCCTGCTCACACCTGCGTGGTACTGGCTAGATTAGAAGAGAAAAGGGCGTAATTTTGTGCGTATACAATAAACGTTCTTATATCCAAATTGTAGGGATGGGTATAAAGGAGCAGGCCCTGCCAAAAAGAGCCTTGCGCGGTAGGCTCAATACGCCCGCCCGTATTCCCGGAAAATCTATTTTTAGACAGCTAATATACATTATGATATACGAATATGTTTGTATGAGTGTTTGTATCAAATCAGTATTTTAGTAGGCGTTTATTATAAAATTGTGATTAACGCGAGGTATTGAGAGGTTGTTCAAAGTATCTGGAAATAAATTTGTTTTTCTTACTGTTATATTGAAATGAATAATCTAAAAACTTAGCAAAGGAAGATTTAACTCGAAAATAGATTTGTCCTAACCAACCTATGGATGTCGAAGAAAATCTTAGCGGGTCCATATATTGCAAGAAATATAGGTATTATACGCATACGCTTTACCATACATATAATAAAATTCTAACTGAGTCGAATCTGTACAATAATCATTTTTTGGAAAATCTTATTGAAATAGTCATTATTATCGATAGAAAGGCCGAATCTATAGTTTTTAGAATTTTTGTATATCTGTCTGGGAACGCATCACGAGAAAACCACTGGACAGATTTTGATGAAATTTGGTATGATGATAGCTAGTTATTCGGGTCAAAATATAGGATACTTTTTACTTAAATAAATTAAAATATCACATCTGTGAGAAATCTATACTAACAGTTAAAATGTGTCTAGGGACGAACCCGAGCGGAGCGAGGGTGAGTCGCTAGTCTAATTATATACATATATTTATAAATATATGTACTATTTAAAAAGGTGAAAGTAATTCCTTGTGTAGTCATTTCGTAGTAAAATTAAATTCACGCCTAGTTTGTGTTTATTCGCGATAATCTCAGAAACTATTGTACAGATTTTCATAAGGTTTTCACCAATAGGTCAGTAAAAAATTATAATTAACAAACATTTTGCGAAAATAATCTATCGATATAACCATATTTGTATATTAAGTTTGAAAAATTATTTGTTCTAGGTGCACTCGGGAGAAGCGAGGGTAAGCCACTATATTAATAAGTGAACGAAGCTATCCCTATATATAGACACCGGTGCCTGACCCATTAACACCTTTCGTAGACACGTCCAAGATGCCTGAAGCGTTCTGCTAATTTCTAGCGGCCTTACAAGCGATGAATCACTGTTTAGCTAAGATTAATTTACTGAGAATTTAGGTAAGGTGTATATCTATTGATTGAATCTGTAAACTTCTTTGAGGTACAAAATAATAACAATAAAACTCATTGAAGAATCTAATAGTAAAGTCATTCACAGGCGGTGAGTGCTGTGCTATACAGAACTCGTGCACTATACAGTCTTATAAGGGATCACGGTATTTCGTGTGTACTAGATCCTTCTCAGGATCTTAAACTATCTTCTTACCAAATTTTATCTAAATCGGTTCAGTAGATCCAGAGATTACCCCCTACAACGTCGCAAACTCACAAACTTTACCTCTTTTTAATATTAGTATAATTTACAATAAACAAAAGAATTACATAATTATAAATAAACTCTTAAATCGTAAATAACTCAATTAAAATTTGGTAAATAATGAACAAAATTACAACAGATAATTTGTTTTGGAACCTACCTGAACTAGGTTACAACCTGTTTCAGGTTATAGTTTTACCATGCATTTCTCACTGTAACCAAGGTTTGGAACAAATCGATTTTGAAAGTTACATATACACACTACTAACTCATACGCATAAAACAAAAAGTATGAAATTTCCATAACTAACTAGACTTACATCGATGGAAGTACTCGTATATATATAAAAGTTGTATTTAAAATTATTTTTATATTTCTAGCATAATTTTTGTGCCCTTGTAATTGAAGTTTTATATTAAAATTTCATAAAATTATCTAACATTCTAGACAAAAATTTAAATTCAACGTACAATTGCTATTGTGCTTAATTAATATTATTATAAAGTTACAGAGAACGCTCAGAAATTTCAATTGAATACTAGCAAAGCGGAAATGCTAAAAATGTTGTCGGTATTTTTACGTTTACTCTTTATGGGAAACATTCTTTGGTGTAAGGTAGAAGACTCATGACGTTCAGTAAAAAATTGTAATAATTTAATGCTGAATAAAATAATTTGAAGTTGAGTGTAAAATATATGATAATATGATAATGGTATCGTTAAAATTAATTATTTGAATTCTTATATACAAAACTTATTTATTAATATTATGTGTTCATTAATTTTACACTTTTACGATTAAATTTTGCCGCTCAAAATATCTACCAGTTTTTCCAGATGTGCACGTTTTTACATCTTCTTTTAAATAAAACTATCTTTTCAGGTATTTTCGCGGATTTATTTTCATTTTTGGTCTCCGACATTAGGAATGTTTTAAAAAATTCTAAGTAAATCAACAACATAGTTTTATTTTATAACTAGCAGAACCCGCGGCTTTGCTCGCGTTAAAACTACAAAAAAGTCTCTAAAAAGGTAGTTTCATACAAAGTTTCTTCCCCTATTTTACTCCCTTATATGATGAAATTCGAAAAATGCTAAAATACGTATTCATTTAATTTTATTGAAAGGCATTAGTACCAAGTTTCAAGTAATTCTGATCGTAAATATTTTTTGAGTTGTATTATAACGTCTTTTCACGTGGGAATTAGATAATGTCCCGTGTCACTATCCGAATATAGCCCTCCAACTATCTCCATACAAAAAAATCATGCCAATCCGTCACTGTTTCGACGTGAAAGACGGACATACCAACAAATAAACAAACAAACAAACAAACAAACAAACAAACAAACAAACAAACAAACAAACAAACAAACAAACAAACAAACAAACACACTTTCATATTTATAATATCAGTATGGATGTCAAATATTCGCGCAATATTGAGAAATTTTTACTTCTAGTTATAATAAATTTTATATTTTTAAAAACAATCCTAATGTACTAAAGCTCTAATTTTTTTATAATAAAAAAATTAAAACGAGCTGTGTGCCTTTATTCAATATTTTATTTTTTTCTATTATGTAATTAAAAAAAGGTTATTATTATCCTTTTTAAGTTACCCATTTTTAAATAAAAAAGTTGAAAATGCTTTAAAAATAGTTAAAATTGAAACAAAAATCATTACATATTATCAAAACAGAAATGAATTTATTTTTGGAAAGGAGAAAAAGGAAGGTTTTGATTGTCTAATTGTATTAATATCCTTTGATTATTTTATTTTAATAGTAGCGCTCACTCTCGCTTCGCTTGGGCTCGCGTCTAGACATACTAAATAAAATCTATCCCACAGGAACCGTACATTTTTCCGGGATAAAAAGTAGCCTATTTGTTATTCTCTAGTATGAACTACATTATTGTAAAGTTTCATTAAAATCCAATCAGTAGTTATTGTGTACTAAGCTTGTATAAGTTACTATAGTTTTTTAACTATCCCACGAGAACTCTTTAATTTGCCGGGATGAAAAGTATTTAAAATGTTGACCGGGGATATAAGGTACCACTGTGCAAAATTTTATTTAAATCGGTTTAACAGTTTCGGAGATTAACCCGCACAAACAGACAAACAGACAGAGAAACAACAAAATTGAAATAAAACTGGATTTTTTCCGTCTCTTCTTACATTTACCTTACTCCGTTTTTAGCACTTTTTTTCTATGTACAGATATTCGACCTCTGCAGTTTCATTATATGTATAGATAAAAAACAATCATTATAATTTATAGGAAACTATTATAAAGTTATAAGCAGTAATTGAAACGTTTTGTGGATATTTCATGACATCTGAAAGATATAACTCCTAGCTTTCATACTCCCACATAACCAGATAATCTTTAAATAAAGCAGGAATCATCCACTAGTTCAAGATAAATAAATAATTTACAAAGTCATTAAGTATAAATATTTCAAGGGAGCTTTTTTAATAAAAATAACACTATCGCCCAATGCGTGTAGAACTTTTTTCATATACAGGCCTGAAGGTTTTTATAACATTTGCACATGTTAAAGTTTTCTTTTAGATGCCCGTATCAGGTTTAATGTTTAACTTGCGCAAAGTTGGGTATTGAAAAGAGAAAAAATATTAAACTTTTCAAGGAATGTGACGATGGCTTTATGGCTTTATCTTTATTCGATCCTTTCTTTGTTACGAAAACCTATGCGAGTAATATAACAATTTATGCTAGTTTACTTTTTAATATAGAAGCAATATTGTTCGAACATTTAATTATAAAAAAATGTAAGAAAATGTAATTTATGATTAAAATAAATATGTAAAATATTATATTAGGATAAATAAGAAGAAAACATTTTGACCATTTGATTTGACACATTGACACAGCCAGAAAATAAGTACTAAGCCACACTAAACTGACACGTAAAAGTGGATCTCTGGAACGTCATTACAAAAATACAAGCTACCAACGTTCTTTTAATAGATGACCCAAACCAAGACCAGTAGCGCTTATTCCTATTATCGCGAACTGATTAAAAAATTTGCTCATCGCTGTAATAGATTTGAGACAAAAAAAAATTCAGCAGGTGCCAAAAATGCCTCGTGGACTCATAATTATAGTGAAGAGTTGTACAACACCACCAGGCAACAAATGTAATGAAATCTTATGCTAGGAAACCACTTAAAAATATGGAAAGAAATTCGCTGTGTACCTTTGAAGAACATCTTGCAAGATGATAATTATGTTCATTTTCTAGAGCTCTTAAATCGTTAGCAATCTGTACCGGAGAAAGAATTCTTATATTCCAGCATAGCTTGGAAAAAATTAGCACAGCGCAGGAAACTTAAAAGTGGCAAATCGCCGGGGATTATGTTGGTCGAGGTGCTCTAGCCTCTTTTTGATAATATGGTACTTGGAACGCATTTCAACTGAATGAGAAACTTACACTTACTTAGCTTTCTGTCTTAATTTCTCTGCATAAACCGTACAAACACTGTAAGGATTCTAATTAATCAGTGTGGAAAATGAATAATATCCCATTTTCGACTTTGAGAAAATATTTGACATCCGTGCTGTTCGGCTTTGTGGTCAAGTCTAGAACGTCGAGAAATTCCTGCTAAAATAGTAAGGATTATTCGCGATCTATACACCGATAGCTCTTGCCGGGTTGTTCACAATGGACCATTGAGTACCGTTGTTGAAATAAAGTCTAAAACGTCGTAAAGTAAAGTCTAAGCAGGGACGTCTCCTGTCGCCTTTGCTATTCATAATACTCATCAACGATATGATTCGTCCAGATACCATGGATTAATAGGCATCTTGAAGATCTTGACTATGTCAAATCAGCTTTAACACAATAAGTCCAAATTACTTAAATTAGATTTAAAACATGAAGCATCCGTAATTGGTTGGCGGAAAAATGCCAAAAAAAGATAGGGATGAGGATAAGCTATCGGGCTTCGAAACTAGTGTATCTAGTGAATCAGTTGATCAACCAAGTAAAACAAGTTTATTTCCTCAGAAACTGATGTAGAAAACAGAATTTAAGAAGTCAAAACTGCTTTTGCGGGTGAAAGCTCTTGTAAAATCTCTCTTTAAAAATAAAAGCCATTTTAAACTAGCTTTATTCTACTTGTGCTGTCAAAGATAGACAAACTTTTAATTGCATATTTCAATATTAATGAATCGTCAAGTCAAATATACCGAACAATCTTAAAAAATTAGGCCTTTTTTATGACGATAACAAAAGGACTTTTTAAAGAAGACTAGTTTTGTACGTTTTTATAGAAATATATTAATTATATAAACAGAAAAAATATATTTTAACACATTAAAACGTTAAATATTGTATTTAATTCAGGAATTGAATTTTTATTACAATATTGCTTATAATTTAAGAAATGCTTCCTAAAGTTTGTTCCGAAAAAATTACCTTTAACAGGCAAGAATTTTTGTAATAAATCTTTTGTTAAGAACTCTAATAACGATTATTATCACTGTAGAAGCTAGAAGTTGATAGGAGACTCAAAAATGAAGTTTCAAACTGACGATGTTTATTTTATTAGAACTTTGTACTTCCTCGATAACTTGCCCAGCGAAAAATGTCAAGTTTTACACTTTCAATTTTATAAGCTACGGTGGTAGTATAAAGTATAAAAGACGCAGAAGTTAAGTTGAAGTTGTCTAAGGAAAATAGCTTTTTTCAAATAATTCTGAATATTCATAAAATATTTGTTGTAGGCAAAGTTGTGAGAGAAATTTCGTTGTTGTAAAATTACACTGAAATTTTGTTGTGCATTTGATATTTACTAGTGGTTTTGTATTTTGGACTAACGTATTTATAATTCATTAAGAGCTAAAAAATGAAACAATACTTTTACATGAGTCACTTATATATAAATTGTAAAATGGATATTTATTCTAGAAATCATTTCTTTTAAAATTACCTCTAAAACTTTACTGAATTGTTATTATTAATCACTCGCTATAGGTTTCTTAGAGATGAGATATTTTCCTGCAGTAAAAATATACTATAAGTATATGTTGATCCGGATAACCAGCTATCACCCCACCAAAATTCATTCAAATCAATTCAATCAAAATCTGTTCAGTGGTTTTCTTGTGGTTCATTCCCAGATAGACAGATAGACAAACAAAAGTTCTAAAAACTATAAATGCGGCCTCCGTATCGATAATAATAACTATTTCAATAAAATTTTCCAAAAAATATTTAATGTAAAGGATTCGGCTCAGTTAGAATTTCATTGTATGAATAGATATAGATCAAAAATAATGTACATAGTTACCAAAAATAATAATCTTAAATTCTACTAGAGTAGACCAAGAGAACTAGTCATAGTTATCATTCTCTTCATAAGAGTTCATGCCTCCCTTTCATAAGTGTTTTTTTTTAATTTGTTATTAATTATAAACTTGTTAATTTAGAAAAAGGTTAATTTTTTATCGAGATTATTCAACCAGTGTGCGGGAAAGAGGTGACGTAACTCGGTCACGTGGAAAACAGCTGAGGCTATATCTGGATTCTGTTTTATTTATATCTGAATAGCTATTAAGGGATGTTTTTTACTCTACCATTGCTTATAATACTTATAATGATAATGCTTATTAAAGGAAAGTTTTAAGGTATTAGGGTTAGGTTTTTGTTTCAAATATTTGGTAAATATAAAATTGAGTTTTTTAACGAGAATTTTAGGGAACTGATTGTCATGAAATAGATAAATGTATTGGATGTTTAAGGTACTGGAATATATTTTGCATTATAATTTAAATGGTATGTGTTTGTATGTTTATTACACCTTAACGCTAAAATGGCTGAACTGATTTGGATTAAATTTAATAGACAGATAGACCTTGGTAATAAATATACTATTATTAGCTAGCTCCTACGCACCCGAGAATAGCTTATAAATAAAAATAAATTGCTAATTGTGTTGCTAAGCACAAAACTCGAGAACGGCTGAACTCATTCGGCTAGTATTTTTTTTAAATGTCCGTTTAAGTCTGAGAAAGGTTTTTATGAAGAAAAAAATTAGAAAAAAATCACGGAAAAACATAATCTGTAAGTTTTTATGGCTGCCACAATCCAAATAGCTTTGTGACAGGACGACATCTGTCTAGTCTTTATCTGATTCAATCTGTCTAGTTTTTATATAAATATTTATCATTTACTTGGTCAAAATAAAAATATCTCACCCACACTGTGTGACAAAACCTAAAACCATTTAAATTACTAATTACTTCACAATATTGAAACACCTCGAAAATACATTAATATTACAACTGTTCTCTGCAACAGTAATTGGATAATTTAATTCACCTTCAAAAGGATTGATCGAACACGTATCGCCACGCAAATTTAACGAGTATTGGAGAACGAGTTATTGTTATAAAAGCGGCATGTTAAGTTTTTTGCATGCGAAATAAATTGGACTTAAGCTAATATAGACAATATCGGATTAAATTATTCCGCTATAATATTTCATATGATATATTTTACAGTAGTTTTAAAAAGTACTTATATTTTTCAAATAATCCAAGTAAATTTTTCATTAACGGTATTAACGTGTTAATGTGGGTTTGTTGGTTTAATGATTCCGTCGATGAAATGTGGAGACCAATAGATTTTGTATTATTGAAGTGAAAACTTCTATAGGCAGGTTTGGATGGGGAATAAATTCATGTAAGTCGTCATCGACATGGTCACGTGACGTGTTAACGCTAACACTCAGAGTGCCGATAGATGTCAAAACCAGATGAATGTAAAAAGTTTTAATTTACAAATTTCAATTCATGATCAAACAATTAATTTGAATATCCAAAAATAACAACTGTTTAAAAATAACAAATCTATACTTAAATCTTTTCTATTATTATAAAGAGACAATTTCTTCATTTTTTATTTTTTTGTTTGTTTGTATGTTTGTTTGTTTGAACGTGCTTAGGAACTACTCATTCTATTTGAAAAATTCTTATTGCATTAAATAGCGCTTTAATTGAGGAAGGCTATAAAGGCTATATATATAAGGGAGCGGAGAAGCAAATATAGATGTCAACAAATCGGGCTGTCTTCCATACATAAGACTTAATAAATAACAATCTTCAATAATCTTTTAACAATTAAGATCCACAGTAGGTCGCCATTCGGTGTTTTTCGAAAAAAGATATAAAAATTGCGTTTTTTTCAGTAAATACACCAATATATATAGACAAACCTAGAAATCAAAACTTTATGATCCAAATCCGTAGAACAGTTGCGGAGGCACACGAAATAATTAAATATGTATGTACACTGTAAATACGTGTATAAACAAGAATTGCTAATTTAATATTATAAGATACACACTAAAAAGCTAATATTAAACTTAAAGAACCTGAATTCTTAATTTTGATCGAGTTTAAACAGATAGAGGGAACTTACTCGATATATTCGCTAATACTGAATCAATTTTCATATTTATATTTTTTTAAATATCCATTAACCTCTACCTCATATCAGTATTTTATTAAAGTAAAAAAACTATAACAACATAAAAATATACATTTTTAACCATTTAAATGACCATATGACCTCATTTTTATTAGACAATATCACGGTATTACACAGTCTACCAGTTTAAAAATATAAATGTTTGTTGGTATCGTCTTCAATGAACTTTCATTTTCGTTTCACATTTCTATTTCCGTTACTACGATCATCGAGAGTGAAACCAATAGTGACCTTGGTCAAGACTCACATCGAGTTTCAATTTTCAGTATGTAATGAATGTAGACCTGTTACAGTTATGGAATGCAAGTGATATTTAGCAGAAAATCATACTAAAATAGCGTGTATATTACTCTATTGAGCATCTGTAGTACGAGTAATTATTGCAATGGCTTATGTTATCACTGGTATTGGAAATACGGTTAATTCTATCTGAATTACCGTTTAACGCTTTGAAACTTAATCTGTAATATCGAATTAAGCCTTAATCAGTTTAATTCGGGTAAGTGCAAAATTGAAATGAGATAAAGTTTTCATAGCTTCTAGTAAGGTATGATGTTCTCCTAGCCGATTCCGGCCACGGCGGCCAATCTCATTGAGACTAGTCAACTGCGCAGGAGATATTATAGTGCACAAGTGTACGCACAGACACAACGTGCACTCTCTACCCTGTCACTCTCATACTCTGGTGGGACGACTGCTCGACACGACCAGTGAGAGTTAAGGCGCAGGACCGACAACTTTACGTGCTCTCCGAGGCACGGGGGTGAAACACCGCCAACTTCCCAACTTCGGGCTGTTACTGAGACTTACTATACAGAAATACTCAATAACTAAACTTGGCCCGACCCGGGACTCGAGCCCAGGACCGAGGAGCCGAGTGTGCAGCCGTACATGCTAGCCACTACACCACCGGACAGTCGAGTAAGGTATATACCTATTATTATGAAACTTTTAATTTACTCTTTGTCTTTTATGTCTTTTTAGGGTTCTGAACTTGAAGGCTACCAACGTTCGTAATCGGTCATCGAGGTTTTCTCTTCATCGGAACTAGGTTTTCTACGCTGATAAGTGATAACATAATAGCGGTATTGGACTTGTATTTTCAGTGAACAATATATTATATCTGCTTTACAGTTTTCTAATAAATCCAGTCCTATCAAACCATCAAAGTAGTTATGAAATAAAAGTACATGTATAATGGTACGGAACCCTTCCTGTCCGAATTCGACTCGCACTTTATCGATTTTAATTATAAATGTATATTTACAGCGTGTTCATCACTTACTTTTACCCTTCTTTAGAATGTAGGATCATAAAATGATAAGTGTTAGTAACTAACGATACGTTTTTATTAACTAATTCAAGATATTATCTGTATAAAACAAGGACATATCATATTATTATATACTAGCAGAACCCGCGGCTTTGCTCGCACTAAAACTACAAATATAAGTCTAAAATGGTAGGTTTCATACAAACTTTTATGTCCTATTTTACCCCCTTATAGGATTAATTTCAAAAAATGGTAAAATATGTATTTATTTAATTGTACTGAAGAGTATTAATACCAAGTTCCAAGTAATTTTGATCATTAAATTTTTTTGGTCTGTATTATAGCGTGTTTTCCCGTAGAAATAAGATAATCTCCCGCAGTAAAAAGTAGCCTATGTCACTCTTCAGCCCTCCAACTATCTCCACACAAAAAATCACGGCAATCCGTTGTCACACTGCTTCGATGTGAAAGAAGGACAAACAAACAAACACACTTTCACATTAAATTTTATAATATTAGTATGGATATTAAATAAAATATTATTTTTATTTATTTAATATTAGTAAGTCACGAACGTATTGACCATTTAAAGGACTATTTTATCACAGTTATTTCTTTTCATTTGTATGTATGTATTATCTTTTAAACGTGCCATTGCTCGGCACGGGCCTTCCTTCAATACAAAGAGCATCAGGCTGTTGCCCACCATGCTGGTCAAGTGCGGGTTGGCGGATTTCACATGTCTTTCGAAAACTTGCTAGGTTATCTCAGACACACAGGTTTCCTCGCGTTGTTTCCTTCACAGTAAGACAAGCGGTTGTCATATTGGAAATAATTCGCACATTAAAATATCAGAGGTGCGACACCCGGGATTTGAACCCGCTTCATTAGTTTCCCAAGTGAGCGTGTTGCCACTGGGTTACCATTGCCTTAGTATTAGCATAATTCTCAGTAAATCTTGCCATTTATATGACTATATATAGTTATCGTAGTATACTCGTACAAACTTATATTTATTATGTATATATTATAATATATTTATTATGTATATATTATTTATTATGTATATATTATGATATGTATTAGAATACCTTTTTATATATTATTTTATCTCTTTATTTAGTTCGCACCCCTTCTTAGTGCTATTTTTTGCACATTAAGGTTGCCTGGAATAAACGCTCTTTTAGCGATAAGGCCCGCTTCTTGTACATTTTCTAACAATTCTGTATTTCTTCTATCTTTTTTACTGAGTGCAATAAGAAAGATATTATTATAACCACTTTTTTAACGTTGTAAAATGCATTTACGCATACCACCTGATTACGGCATTCGGTGGTTATGTGGGAATCAGCGGCCAGAAAAGCCAGTACTACCCACTAAAATCCAACGGAACTTCCCCAGTCTTAATCGGTTACGCACTCAACCACGATGCCCGTACGGCAGACCTGCACATTGCTGAGGCATTCACTCTGCTATCAGAAAAGTACCGGGAGCAACCCACATGGTACCACTACCCAACGAAGCGAGCCACCTCCCAGTATGTTTCTTGGCTATGAAGCCATCATCAGGCATGAGCCCGGCTGAATTGACGGACACTTACACTACAACTGCACTGACACTATTTTCTAACTTTGAAGACTACTAAGAAGTTGAAAACTACAGTACGCCATGAATATATATTATATATATATATATATATATATATATATATATATATATATATATATATATAATATGTATACATATACATATATAATATATATATTTATTCCACATAGGCTAAACGCATAAACATTATGAAAAGTTAGTCATTAAAAGCTCATTTAACAGAAATGAATAGTCACTTCAACAAACTTCAGCAAATATCCAAAGCCTTTGTTTTAATACAATGAATGTACAGCAGTACATTTGACTGATATCCCCATACAAAAGAGCTTATGGCGAGCCGACGGTTGATTAACCGCTTGGATGCTCTAAGCCCCTTTCAATACTCCATATTTGTTTTATAGCTATCTATGATTTTTCTCTCGTGACCATGATTGCTGTAAAGCATTCGAAACGTCAAGAACCGAAAATAAAATCGACAAAAAACCAAAAGATAGCTTTATTTAAAACTAGCGACTCAACCTCGTTTCACTCGGTTTCGTACCTGGTTGATTCTTCAAATTGACATAACTTTTTTTATTTATGAACCGATTGAAATAAAACAAGCACTAAATGTCAAGTAAGCTTACCAAAATACATTAGTGAAAACTGTACCTAAATCGGTTAAGCCGTTTTGGAAGTTAGCGCGCATAAATGCACAGACAAACCGATAAACAGACAAAAAATCTAAAAATCATTGTTTTGGGTTATATTGCGTCAATAAAGACACCAAGACCAAAAAGAAAGAAGTGAATAATAGTTTTTCTAAAATATATTCCATGTACAGATAGCGATTAATTACACTTTTTGACCCCCCACGCAAAAAGAGGGGTGTTATATGTTTGACGTCGATGTCTGTCTGTGTGTGTGTGTGTGTGTGTGTGTCTGTCTGTGACATCGTAGCTCTCAAACGGATAGACCAATTTCGATGCGGTTTTTTTTTTCATTTGAAAACTAGTTTCCTTGCGGTGGTTCTTAGCTATATTTAGTTAATATCGGTCCAGGAGTGTAAGATTATCAGTTCTTTTCCAAAATGATGTAAGGCATTATGGCGTATGATTACTCGATTAAGTTTATTAATTTTTAAGGATTGTTCCTTAAACTAAGAGTGTTTTTTACGTAGGGAGTTTTTTTAAATTTTAAATTATTATATTTTATGTATAGATGTCAAATATTAGCGTAAATGTAAAAATACGATTTAAAATTAGCGACTTACACTCGCTTCGCTGTCACTATGCCTTACACGAGCCTATGTGCTAATTCTGATCATAGTCTGTGTGCTTAATTTTATTCAAATCTGTCCAGCTGTTTTATATGTATGTATATATATATATATATATATATATATATATATATATATATATATACTATATAACTTTCAAATGGAACAGCTCACATAACATTCTGAGAATATCGATAGTCTAGAAGAGTATTATATTTAATATGACCTTTTTGTACTTGAATGCGAGACAACCCAATATAATTTCTTTCACTATTTCTTTAAATAGAACCTATATTCTAATAAAATGTTTGGTAATAAATAAATCTATTACCAAATATTTCACTTTGCCTTTAAATGAAGCGTATAATAGCAATTGTTATTTAACATAAATGATGTATTACGAGTACGTATTGTAGGTAATCTATACATGTGACAAAATTCTGAGGCGAATCTGTACATTAAATATTTATTTGAAATAGTCATTATTATCGATACAGAGGCCGAATCTATAGCTGTTAGAATTATAGCCTGGACAGATTTTGATAAAATTTAGTATGATAATAGCTGGTTATGCGGTGCAATATATAGGATACTTTTTAGTTTGGGAAAATGTCTCATCTCTGAGAAATGTATAGTAAACGTATAGTAAAAGTTAACTAGTACTTATGTATATTATATAAGATGTTACGTCATTTGTTGTTTTTGTTGTTGTCATGTTGTCATGTTTAAAGTATACATTCTGCATAAATAATAAATGCTTTAATGACGTAAATATGGCTTACTTTGTTTTAATTATTCCTTTATACTTTTTCCATTGGCTCTAGAGTCGAAGTGCTAAAATCTTGAAAGATAAAACACCTCGCCTTATCGCTTTTACTTCCGGATATTACGATAAGAGGGACCTTTTATTGACTAAAGAATCAGCATTGCGAATCAGTGGCGTAATTTATTTTTGCCACAATTTTTGCGGACATGACTTGTACAGTAATTGTTAAATTTATATTTGTTTTATATAAATTAAACTAGCGACTCACCCTCGCTCCGTTCAGTTTCGACCCTTGGTACGTTTTAGCGGTTAGTATAGATTTCTCAGAAATGAGATATTTTGCCGCAGTACTGAGTATCCTACGAGTATATGTTAACTCAAATAACCAACTATCATCATACCAAATTTCATTAAAATGAATATTTTGCAGTTCCAATAATATTACATATATACGTGTCGAATGGATAGCCTCCTTTTTTTGAAGTCGGTTAAAAATTACAAAAATAGAGGAATGCACTCCATGACATGAACTCCACCTGAGAGGGAAATATTTTGAATCCATGTAGATATAGATATTTTTTGAGATGAATCAGATTTTATATACCTATAGAAAATGATTCAATTAGTAAGAATTCACTAAAAATTGCAATATATTTTAGTATCCAACCAAAAATACACTTTCACACTACAATTCTACTGCAAAAGCTTATATTTGAAACGATATCGGTATATAGAACGGCTGGCAAGCTATCAATCAACCGTTAGTTATTGGGTCAATACTTCAGATTAGATGAATAGTGCTACGTGAATTGAAAGAGAAATACGGTCGGTAACTATCTTCCAAATTTTGTCTGTAGCTTTAAACGTTTTTCACTCTTCTATCTATACATTTATCTAACTCACACTAAATTCTAATATTGATACAGTATTTTCAATCTTTTCTTTATGACAAACCTAGTAATTACTAGCAAATATTTTATTATATTAGAACATAAATGTATTAAAATAAATTTACTTAAGCCACTTTTTTATTTAAGACAAGCGACTCACCCTCGCTCCGCAGTACCGGTTAATGATTAACGGTTAGTATATATAATAAGTATCCTAAATGTTGAACCTGATGTCCAGCTATCATCATACCATATTTCATCAAAATCCGTCCAGTAGTTAGTTAATATTTAAAAAGTTGTACGGAAAAGTTAAAAATTTGGGTTAAAAAATAAAACAGCGAGTTAACAGATGCAAGTTCAGTTGTTCAGTTTCTTCATCATGACAACAATATTTAAAAAAGAAATTGACAGTTTTGTCAAAATGTTAGATAATAATATTATTTATCTATACAAATATAATAAAGAGGTAAAGTTTGTGAGTTTGTGAGGTTGTAGGTGGGAATCTCGGGATCTACTGAACCGATTTAGATGAAATTTGGTAAGAAGAAGATAGTTTGAAGCCCTGGAAAGGATAAAGGATAATTTTTATCCTGGAAATCTTTCCTTAAGGTTGTGAAAATGGGGACGAACCCGAGCGAAGCGAGGGTGAGTCGCTAGTTTAAAAGTAAATTCATATAAACGCAATAGAATTGACTAAAGATTTTAAATGAGACAGCATTTAACTCAAGTTTTAAATGTTAAACACGACGACCTTATAAAATACTCAATCGAAGTCATGCATTTTAAATTAAGCTACAAGAATATTTTACGGCGCCTCCATTAAAGCGTTTTAAATCGAATTTCGAACTCCAAAGCTTAAAAAATTGAACACTTTCCTCTAAAACCGTAGCTGTATTTAGTGTCCTTTTTTACGTTTTTCATTGAGTTCCAGTTCCGGTACCAAATTCTTATTTGGTACTGGAACTGAAAATCCACGTACTCTTGTACGTGGATTTTTTCACTTCGAATGGATTTTTTGTATTCGATACCTCCGTGATATATTTTAATCGACTCAATAAAACTGGAAACTGTCAAAATGGCTTACGGGTTTTTCATTATTTGAACAGAAATTGAATGACTATTACGTTTTAAAAAAAGTTTTGTTTTAAGATTTAAGCATTATATTTAACTGTACTATATTGATAAATAATAACTGTGATTTTTTTATATTTCAGTGAAAGCTTACGGCTGAAATAAGAATTTATGATACATTTATAATTATGGTTATAGTCTAAGATCCCAATCTATATGGTGGACCCCTCACTCTTTTTCAGGCGAATTATATTTTTTAACCATAAAACATATTAAACACGACCCAGAAGAGTTGTCCCCAAAATTTGCGCCAGACTATTTTGAATATTTGTACTCATTATATTGGTGTTTATATTTATAATAACTAGTATATTTTTAAAGTTAGCAGTAGTGAATAGACTATCTGGTATCCATAACACAAGCCACGTAGCTTACCATGGAACTAGATGGTGCTGTGTGTTAATATCCTGACATAATTATGTATTTATTGATTTAAAAATTATGTTAAATAAAATTATTTTATCAGATTTTATTTTAGTTTTTTCTTTGTTCCAGACCTTTCGTACAAATACAGTTTCGAGAGAAACTAAGATTTATGTCGTCTCAAAATTTATTACAGACGGTGTCTATATATTATTTTTATATTTATATATTTTATAAAATTATTAAAATAATTTTATAATATATAACTTATCCTCATCTTATCGCCTCTACTGGTGACAGGAGGGCTGGCGCATTTTTCGCCCAAAGAATCGGCATTGCCATTTAACGGGGGAATGCGACTAGCATTCTTGCCACTATTCCACGCGGACGTGACTTGTACAGTAATAACTAAGTGTACATTTGTTTTGTATATATAATTATATAATTAAGTATATTTTATTAAAAACGTCATATTCAACCTCAGAATATTTCAAATTATATCTATTTGTTCACAGAACCGGCGGTGGAGGAGGAATGTTCGGTGATGTCAATATTTCAGCTATACTGGACTCATTTAGCATAAGTTATGACAAAAGAGTAAGACCTAATTATGGAGGTTAGTAAATATTTGTATTAAAAAGGTAAAATAACAGAATCTTGCTAAAACAATAAAATAATATAAATCCAACAGTCTACTAACTTTTATCAAAAAGGTTATAGCAAATACTAATAACCGTGTTATCATCTCAAGTTACATATGACTTGAGATGATAACACGGTTATTAGTATTTGTGATGAAAATATTATAATCAGATCAATTAGTATTAAATAATATAATATATACGCTCATAAGCGTATATATTATATTATTAAATACTAATTGATCTGATTATAATATTTTCATTACAAGTCATTGTTATTTGACTTATAAATTTGTCTTTTAAGCTAATAAAACCTTTATATAAGACACATTTTTTGTGCTAAAAATTGTAATTAAATTCTAGAAATATCGCAGAATGCCAAAAATTAAGCGTTCACTATAACCTATATGAGGATTCAGTTAGTCTCGATATACTCGTACCTACTAAAGCTAATATCAGCTTATATTATTTTTTTAAAACTACTCACAAATATACTTGACAAATGAGAACGATTTAAACGAAAAAAAATGTTAGCCTGTTGCAGATTTCCCTAATTTATACGTTAAATATAAACAATTTCCGTTAATAATACAATTGTTGTGGTAAAAATAATTTACTGTTATAACGACCCGCGTGCTTAACGAATTGACGAAACAAGCTTAGAAATAATTATGGTTGACTAGCAGAACCCGCGGCTTCGCTTACGCTATAACTACAAAAAATATCTAAAAAGGTAGTTTCGTACAAATTTTCATCTCCGATTTTACCCTCTTATAGAATGAATTTCGAATGCTAAAACACGTATTTATTTTGTTTTAGTAAAAAGTATTAATATCAAATTTCAAGTAATTCTGATCATACATATTTTTTTATAATATACATACATATATATATATATATATATATATATATATATATATATATCGTGTTTTCCCGAGGGAATGAGATAATCTCTCGCGGTAAAAAGTAGCTTATGTCACTCTCTAGCCCTCCAACTTACTCCACACAAAAAATCACGCCAATCTGTCTCTTCGTTTTGACGTGAAAGAAGGACAAACAAACAAACAAACAAACAAACAAACAAACAAACACACTTTCACATTTATAATATTAAGTATAGATTTTTATATTGATGAGGGTTCATTTCCCTCGCTGTCGACCCATTTTAATATTTAATACGATATTTATGTATGCGATCCAGTTACAAACTTTCGCGTGAAATGTTTTTAAATAAAGTTAAATGTTGGAAGGACGCTGCAGCATGTGCATTTGTTATTATACCAGATATATTTGGTTTAAAAGAATATTTCAAAATATTTTTTTTGGCTTAAAATTCATAGCAATATATAAATTAATTAACATTCAACGACTTTCATAGAGGAGTCACTTATTTCGGGTGTATACATACAATATTTTGTGTATAAAGTATATTTTCGCAATATCACCACAAATAATAGTTTTCATATTTTTTTATCAATATTTGAAGCCCTTGTGACCTAATCAGTTTAAAGATTTTTATTTCCATAAAAAATGCACAAGTCATGGAAAAAATAAAATACAGTTGAAAATAAATGTTGTATATAGTCTTAAATACATTGAATAAGTCTACATATTTAAAAGTAGACGGTAATTATTATAAAAAGCACTCGTATGTTAACATTTTTTCCGTTCAGTTCTGGTTTTATATAAAGCTAACAAACTGTAGATGTAAGTTAACACCTCCAGGTAAATTTTAAAGAAATTAATTAAATTTCTAAGAAATTTATTGTTAACTGTAACGCCGGCGTGTCCGCGGTCGCGGAGGGATTATAAATTTATACATATATTATATACTAGCATTGCCCGCGGCTCCGCCCGCGTTCAGATAACCAAAACCAAATTCTTAGGTTTTACATATTAGTATACTCTTACATTGCAGTTTTCGTATTTTTTCTCAGAAATGAGATATTTCCCCGTAATAAAAAGTATCCTATATGTTGACCCGGATAACCAGCTATTACCATACCAAATTTCATCAAAATCCCTCTAGTGGTTTTCCGTGATACGATAACAGACAGACAAACAGACAAAAATTCTAAAAACTATAGATTCGGCCTCTGCATCGATAATAATGTCTATTTCAATAAGATTTTCCAAAAAATATTTGATGTACATATTCGGCTTAGTTAGAATTTTATTATAATATGTATAGATTGAGTTAGAGTAAACCTTAAATCTTTTTTGGTTTCGTTTTAGTAATCTGAATCAAAACCAAATGAATGGTACAGGCAAAGAACACGGAATGTCACAATTATTGTTGTTTTTTTTTGTTTTGAACTGGTAACGAATCTGTTTTGTTTTGTTTCTGGTAGTTGCATTCCAATCACTGTTTTTTACAAATACTCAACGGATTTCGGACATCTATAACCAAAGCGAAAAAATCTGGGAATGTCCATTACACACCGGTAAAGAAGGAGGGTTGTCCAAAAATGTACATAGTTAAAGTTACTGTATACTTTGTTCTCAATAAACATATATATATATATATATATATATATATATATATATATATATATATATATTATAACTTCTAAACTTTACTAGTTTTTTTTTCTCAAAATATATATATATATATATATATATATATATATATATATATATATATATATATATATATATTAGGACATTGTCTATGCTTTGCCTGTACCCTTGAAACAACAATGAATAACTACATAAGCACTATAAAAATGCCATACATAAGTAACGACTCACACTCGCTTCGCTCGAGTTCGTTCCTAGGGTGATTCCCCGTACAAACTTTCATCCCCATTTTCACCCCATTAAGGGATGTTTTGCGGGATAAAAAGTATTCTATGTCCTTTCCAAAGTCCCAAACTATCTTCTTGCCAAATTTCATCTAAATCGGTTTAGTAGATCCAGAGATTACCCCCTACAAACTCACAAACTTTACCTTTTTATTATAATATTATGTTAATATTTATATTATAATATTATGTAAGTATAGATAAACCAAAGGGACGTAATAACATACAATTTAACTTGGTAATTGTTATTGTATACTAATAATTTAATTAAATCTTTCAATAATTTCCAAGTTATAAATTAAATAAACATCAATATATGTAATTATTTGAAGTCATATTTTATTAAAGCAGTGATAAAATTCAATTTATTTATAACTAGCAAAACCCACGGCTTCGCTCGCTCTATAACTACAGAAAAAATCTAAAAACGTAGGTTTCATTCAAACTCTCATCCCCTATTTTACCCCCTTGTAGGAGGAATTTCGAAAAATACAAAGACACGTATTTATTTAATTGTATTAACATGGAATTGAACATTAAATATTTTTTGGAAAATCTTATTGAAATAAACATTATTTTCGATACAGATGCCTAATATATAGTTTTTAGAATTTTTGGCAGTTTGTCTGTCTGTCTGTCTGTTACCGCATCACAGAAAAACCACTGGAGGGATTTTGATGAAATTTTGTACGGTGATAGCTGGTTATCCGGGTCAACATATAGGATACTTTTTACCGCGGGAAAATATCTCATTTCTGAGAAAAAATACAAAAACTGCAATGTAAGAGTATACCAATATGTAAAACCAATATGTAAGAATTACGTTTCTGATCATCTGAACGCGGGCGGAGCCGCAGGCAATGCTAGTAGATTATAATGCGGCATGTGGAATATAAATATGAGATATTTTACTTCGATCATTGTGACTAAAAATAAAATATGAGCGTAGATTTTTATTGAGAGCCGCATCGCAACGATAATATCACATGAAAAATGTCTCTCACGTGATATTATTGTTGCGAGAATGTCGATAGCAAGGAGAAGTTCGCGTAAGTGAGAATTCCGCCGATATTCGCCCGGAATTTACGCTTTAACCCATTTCACGTACCGAATATTTTAAAAATTGTACATATTTTCTGAAGCTTATATTATGGATATAAATATTTACATTTTATTTATTCGAATTTTACTCGTTTTTATGCTATTGTATTGAATAATCAAATGAAACTTAGTGAGGCGTCTTACGTGCAGGAGTATAAATGCATTTAATTTGAAAAAAAATGTATTTAGTTATATTGTTATAAGCCTCGTACCTGACAGGGACATTGGAAGCCTATTTTTTATGTTAATTAAGTAAGAACTAGCGCAGCACCTAACGAATACGTGATCTTCAAATATATATGTACAAAAATGTGCATATTTAAATATATATATATATATATATATATATATATATATATATATATATGTATATGTATATATGTACATTTTTGTTTCGTTAAATAGTTAAGAAAAAATTAAAAATTTCCTCTCCATTCTAAGGAGATCAAAGTGAAATCTCATATTTCTTTCTCCATATATTTTCTGTTTGATATCAAAAAAAAATTACATACAAATTAGCAGAAAGCGTTTTAAAAAGGACCTATGGTGATTACGCATGTTGTTTTTTCAAACAATAACGAGATCTCAGCTAGGTGACGGCAAATACGCCATTTTTTAAGTAATATGCACTTACGACTTGGTTGTATTATTTTTTACATCATTAATCTCTCTTTCTCTCTCTTAGAACCCAAAATTTCAAAGAAGATTTACAACTGAAAAAAAAATCTTAAGCAAATCGATATATATATATATATATATATATATATATATATATATATATATATATATATATATCTTATATATATATATATATATATCGATAATTTTAATCTTCTAAACTGATAATATAGAAGAGATTTAATCTCATTTCAACAAAAATATGACGTGAAGTTTACAGAGTTTAATTAAAGTTTTTGACAAATCACTCTTAGATATGTGCAAATCTTAAAATATACTTTAGTACTGAATGGTAATATTTTTTATTCTGCTAGGAAACGTAGATTCATTTCGTGATAACGATCAATATTTATCTTGTTCGTATAGAATGCAAACATTTGCCATACTAAAAGAACATACGCTCAAAAATACGTCCAGTTGCAAATGAAAAATAGTGTTGACCAAACATAGTTTACTTAGTTTTTTATGTTTGCATCTCTACCAGAAAAATCTATACATATAATATAAATTATGAATCGTACATTAAACATTTTTTGGAGAATCTTATTGAAATTGTCATTATTATTGATACAGAGGCCGAATGTATAGTTTACAGAATTTTTATCTGTCTGTCTGTCTGGGAACGCATCACCAGGAAACCACTGGACAGATTTTGATGAAATTTGGTTTTACAATAGCTAGTTATTCAGGTTAACATATAGGATGCTTTTCACTGCGGGAAAATATTTCATCTCAGAAATCTATACTGACCCTTAAAAGGTAGGGACAAACGCAAGCGGAGCAAGGGTGTTTCGCAAGTTGTACTATAAAAATCATGAATTAACAACAATATTTGCTCTTTATTTCTGCTTAAAGAAAATCTTGTTTGAAATACGTATCCCTTTACAAAAAGCTTCCAAACGCCTTTTGGAAGGAATTCCGTCCATCATAAGCGATAATGAATGAATTTTTCTTCGATACTACTCCTCTTGTATTTTACTTTCTCTATTTTTCAAACGATCCTAATTGAAAATTTTCTCATTAACAAGATTCTTATTTAAAAAATGTTAGTAATAATTTATGATAAATCTTTTGATATTTTTATAAATCCTGCGTTCAAATAGCTTTAGTTCGTCTAAAGCTCATCTTTATAAAAACCTTTATTCTACGTATTATAATAATTTGTCAATTATAACCAGTCATAATACACTATATTAATCTTAGCATTCTGTATATAAAAAATTGCAGTATAATATTTGTTTCAAATAGAGTAACAATTAATAGTTAAAATAAATCAAATCGAATCAAAATATTTTATTCAGCATTAAATTATTACAATTTTTACTGAACGTCACGAGTCTTCTACCAGTTCGGAAAGAAGAAGCCTCAGACCTGAGAAGAACTGGCGAAAGAAATTCAGTACGGTACTCAGTACTCAGTATGAATACAAATATAATAAAACACGCTTACGGCTATATAGAATAAAACTGCAATATCTATTTAAGCGATAAATAAAGCCAAACTGCATTTTTAGTATACAATATTTCATTATAAAATTTTAAAATAAACAATAATTAAATTTTGATGTTGTAACGTAGATATTTGCACAATTTCGATGCATACTCGTAGCCGTAGGCCAAATAGACTAATAACCGATGTTTATTGCACCAGAGGGCTTCGGTATAAATCAGTCTATCACACGTCGTATATCTGATTGTAAACATCGTTTGCAATGTCCTTAAAACATAGTGCATTTATTACCCGACCATTTGAAATGCATTGCAATGTTTTTCGTTGTTCGTATTAATATATTATAATATTTTTTCTCATATATCTTCCATGTACAGACAGCAATCAATTACTTTTTTATTACATGTGTAGATAATAATATGGCTTTACTATAAATTAGCTTAGTATATAAAATTATAATCCATGCTAATATTATAAATGTGAAAGTGTGTTTGTTTGTTTGTTTGTCTTTCTTTCACGTCGAAACGGAGTGACAGATTGGCGTGATATTTTTACCGCGGGAAATTATCTAATTAACAGAAAAACACGTTATAATACAATTCAAAAAAAATATTTGTGATCAGATTGACTTGAAACTTGGTATTAATGCTCTTCAATAAAATTAAATAAATATGTCTTTTAGCATTTTTCGAAATTTATGCTATAAGGGGATAAAATAGGGCATGAAAGTTTGTATGAAACTACCTAAACTACAGTAAACTATTTTTTAGAGATTTTTTGTAATTTTAGCGCGAGCAAAGCCGCGGGTTCTGCTAGTAATAAATAAATAAAAATTTGCTACTTTTTCTAAACTCAACAAAAAAGAAACAAAAACTATTCTGTTAATAATTTAGTATAAATAAATATCTCAATATCTCAAATACGTATCTAGAATAAATATAATATTTTACGGATATAGCTTATTGTGAACTTTCATTCATATTGGCTCGTACATATTGCATTGAAGTGCAAGATGCTACGGAGCTACGGGAGCATCTGTAGTAAGCCACTTGAAACTGTATTGAAATGAATAAACTTGTACTACGATACTATTACTACTACAATTTACTATTTTCTCAAGGCCTTTACTATATTTAGAACAGAATTTATTATTAGATTATGATGGCGTAAGTTAACAAGTTTCCTTTTGTAAAGTAAATGTGAAGTTAGTTTACACGAATTTAATATTATTATGGGGGCAAATTCATATTTGTATTACTTTTATCTATACATATAAGACATATAGAGGGTGAATCTATTGTTTTTAGAATTTTTGTCTGTCTGTGACCGTATCACGAAAAATTCAATAAACAGATTTTGATGGGATTTGGTATGATGATAGCTGGTTATCCGGGTCCAAATAAAGGATACGTTTTACTGTGGGAAAATACCTCATCACTAAGATAAATGTTAAAACGTGACTAGAGACGAAACCGAGTGGAGCGCGGATGAGTTTAGTAGATAATATATTTTGTATATACAGGCTGAAACAAATGGACGGAGGGGAGAAAAGTACCTCAAATAGTAAAATCAAGTTTAACTCAAAGGAAGTATTATTTTATTTAGTAATTTTGTAAAGTATTTTGGATCTTTATGAAAGAAAAAAAATCTAGATTCACGACTGTAATATAATTTAAAATGAATTAAGCAACGTGCGCTGGGAAACCTCTCAAAGAAGTTTTAATCCTAAAGATTAGAATGAGATTAAATGAATGTCAGTATTTGTGTTAAAAAAATTGTTCTTACAATATATATTCTTCATTTATTGTAAGATGATATCTTATCTAACTTTAATGCTAAAAGCTATATGGTATTAAGAATGCTAAAACCCGTTTGGTTTTAGCATTCGTAAGATATGAACAGCTTTTGCCTGCGGCTCTGCTCCCACAGCAGATTTTTAGATTGATTATTTATGCATAATTGTTCCGTGTAAAATATTAAATGGCCTGACCTCAAAAATAGTCTACGAAATACGAATAGAATTTTTAAAATCTGACGTTATGTACAAAATACTAGTACAAATTCAAATAAAACAACTTCAAAAAAAGACGTACGTTATTATATTATCAATAGAATTTGAATAATTTCTTTAATTTACAGTTTAGAAAAAACCCTTTTCAGATAGTTTAAAATATATCAAATAAATAAATTCGTAACTAGACATATAATAAAATTGTAACTGAGCCGAAACTGTACATAAAATATTTTTTGAAAATGTTATTGAAATAGTCCTTATAATAGATACAGTGTCCGAATACAGAGTTTTTAGAATTTTTGTCTGTCTGTCAGGGATAGCATCTCTAGAAAATGATGATGGATGAATTTCGATGAATTTCGATCAAATTTGGTATGGTAGTCGATCAAAGCTGGATATCTGGGTATATGTGATACATTTTACTGCAGGAAAATATCTCATCTATGAGAAAAAATACAAAAAATTACATGCTAAAAATATTGTTCATGCTATAAATGTTGTTGTTAATAAGGAAAATGCAATATTACAAAATTAAATATGAGATTAAAGGAGAAACTTTTGTGGCATTGCCAATTACCGCCATTTATTCTCAATCTTGCAGTGCGCAATGTAACTGGTATATATTAATATATATAATGTAAAACCTAAAAATTGGTTTTTGGTCGCCTGAACGCAGGCGGAGCCACGAGAAACGCTAGTTCATAACAAGTTTTGACTCTTATTATTCTCTTATTTAATTTAGAAATCAATAATTGAACTAAAACAAAATGCATATCCGATATACATTTTTTTTTTTCAGAAAATCTTTTATTCCATACTCTTATAATGGCATAAAGTACATAATTCTTCAATCAATATAAATTGTAATTGTTAAACACAAGCAAAAAAATATTTGTATTTTTAAATATAAATTCCAAATTTCAACGTATCATTGTGAAAAGACAAAATAATTTTAAAGCAAAATATTTTCAACCGCGCCTCAACTTCCGCATAGCTCGGGCTCTATTATAGTGTTAAGGAAAACTGTGAAATCTACTGCCATATAAATAACTTATGCGATAAACAATTGCATTCCCGTTTCATTTGGATTTAAATTTATTTTATAAATGCGAGTTTCAATTTAAAATGTTAAATTCATTTATAATTCCATTCGAAAATAGTAAATGCAGTCCAATTAATACACAATGATTGAAAACCACGCCGTTTTAAATGTTGATTTATCCAACAAAGCTTACAGAGTCATTATTATTTTAATTTTTTTTTCCATTCAGTAGTTATAGTGCTAATTCTTCTGATTCTTGTTTACATTCATCTAGCTCTAATAACATTTCTGCTTTAAACAAAAATTAACGCATCGTGTCTATCTAGCACCAATTATTTTTTAACTTCTTCCCTTAAACTTCACGACGTAACGGTCACTTGTTATGTATATGTGTCGTTTTCAGGACCACCCGTGGAAGTGGGGGTTACCATGTACGTGCTCTCCATCAGCTCTCTGTCTGAAGTGAAAATGGTACCTTATATTCAAAGCAATATTAATGACACAGCGCATACATAGCAAGATTTGTCCTTTAGTACAATCACCAGCATTACCGTTCATTGTAGCACCCGTGTCCACGGTTCGATCCCATAGGCGTTAGTTGCGATTCGTCCACGCACCGCGCCTCTCGATGGGGTCCGTTATATCCTCTGGTTTGGTTTTCACGGCGCACCGCGCGCGAGACTCACTATTGGGCTTGATTGCAGGTCCGCCAGTGGAGGTGGGCGTCACCATGTATGTGCTCTCGATCAGCTCCGTCTCCGAAGTGCTCATGGTACTCGTCACTGTCAGCTCTTGCTTGACTCGATCGCTGAGCAGCCCCAGATACGAGGTTGCGAGCATGTCCGCGTTTGTCCGCAAACGCCCTTGTCCGCAAACTTGCTTTCTTATTATGTGTCCCCTGTTCCTTTGACTGTATTGAACACATTTATTATGTGGCATCATAATAAGAAAAGCAATCAGTATACCTTAAAAATAATCAGGTTGTGTGTCCTTCAGTTTCGTAATTCCAAAGACAAATCATTCAATGCGAAGTGGTGATGTTGGTCGTTTATGTAACCTCCCGCAACGTGTAAATGCTGCATCTCTAAATAAACAGGTTATAATACTTTTAAATGTAAATAACATCATAATATAAACACTGGTAATATTTGTTCGAATAACGTCAACACTTCGTTTTCACATCGTTAAACAAATATCCGAAAGTTGCGTTAAACGGTTGTCATTATATAGGTGTAAACTAAAGATATTCTATGGATTTGCGACGACTGTGTAATTCTTCGTCACTCATTTCGTAGTTTGATGTGTATGTACGTATGTGTGTATCTACTGATATTGCCTTAATGATCGTTATTTTCCACGCTCTCAAGTAATTTGGAACACCGGTTGATATAGTTCTACTTTTTTATATTCGCTTAAATTATTTTCGATATTATGTAATTTAGTGTATTGTAGAGACCATTTGACACGTATTATCACTTTATCCGGTCTTCCAAAGTATGTAATAGTTTGAGCTGCTAGGCGTTTGGGTGAAAGACCCCTAAGTGGAAACCAAATCAAAGCTGGGAAGGTCACAATAAGACGTGACCCATGGCCATAGAGAGGTTGTTTAATTACATACGAGTCACAAAGAGAACAATGAACGTTAACTTCTTCAAACATTCAAATTTTACACGTGGCAATTTGTGTAATTGTCGGCTTATTAGCTTCTATTAAGAGATTGCCTTTATCGAGCCGTGGGTGCCAGCCTGCGCCACCGCCCACTCACATCGCCCTATCCCACCACAAGCACCCATTTCATTTTTAGAATCACTTATTTTTTCCTAGGCTTTGTGTCACACTACACTGCACTTTTTCCCTTATCAAGCTTCGCTCATTATTAAAAGTAATCTTCATGACGATTCTCAACACTAGGCGTTGAATTCAATGTTAGTCATAACGTAATACCATCCCACGTCGCCATACACTCACTTAGGATGATACGCTATCCGATCAACGCATGCAATATTGGATGTTTTTTATATAGCATTATTATTTTTAATTTTATCTACTTTTATTTTTTACATCTTATTCTCCTCTTACTGTATCTACAACTCATAGCTCTCACAACTATATTTCAAACATCAACAATCATCTTTAATAATAACATAACATTTGGAATCACTGAGGGTGAGGCCTGTGACTTGATCGCTGTCTACCAAATTACTAATATTACTTAGTCAACATGATATAATATGATCTAGGATCTATACAATAAAACTTACATACTTACTTCTTTCTTCAGGATTTTACGCTGGATTTCTACTTCAGACAATTTTGGACAGATCCACGACTGGCTTACAAAAAGAGACCCGGCGTTGAAACACTTTCTGTCGGCTCCGAATTTATAAAGAACATATGGGTACCTGATACATTCTTTGTGAATGAAAAACAATCGTATTTTCATATAGCAACCACAAGCAACGAATTTATCCGCATTCACTATTCAGGCTCTATAACTAGGAGTATCAGGTACAGAAAAAAATACAAAAAAATTGCATTATTAAAAACTCACGTATCTTCAATATATTCATTGATATTAAAAATTCTTTAAAAATATGTACAAGAATATTTAAAAACTAATGCACATCAAATCAAATACCCACCAAAAGCTTGCCGTCAATAAATTCAAGTATAAGGAAAGTTGTGAACGTGTATACACACACTTAATTCGATCTGTACATAATTGGTATTTTCAGATTAACTATTACTGCATCATGCCCTATGAACCTTCAATATTTCCCTATGGACCGTCAGCTTTGTCATATAGAAATCGAGAGTTGTAAGTATCTTAACAATGACTTCTTATGTAAATTGTCTTACAAATAAATGTTGATATGTAAATTACACAGATTTTCAAGAAATTTTTATAATATTACAGTGTTTTTCTAATGTTTTGTATTTGTTATTATTAATATTATATATGTAATATGTATATTATGCAAAGAGTGTTTTGAAAAGACACGCTTCATATAATATGTATCGTGTTGTGTTATATATACTAAAGTTCCGAATCGGAGTCTTCGTTGGGTGATTTTTAAATTACATCGCTTAATATTTAAATACTCGTACGAAATGCGAGGCGAAAACGTTTCTACGATGATAGAAAAATAATAACTAAGCGTATTTAAGAGATGTGCGTGTGTTCACTTAAAGCAATCATTGATTTGATTCTTACCACAATGCAAATTATCACTAGGCTTACAGATATTGTGTTGTGACCACTTTCTTGTATCACAGATGCTACTCAGGGATACCCTGTGAGCACAAGCGTACAACTTATTCGTCGACACGTGCTGTGATTACCCTCGTGTTCTCATAAATTGGAATGTCTCCTTCTCGCATACAGCACCCGCAGAAGGCAGACCCGTAAATAGTAAGCCTTTGTCCTCACGAGCATTAAGCGAAAGAAATGATATTGTGACATCGACGCTGCGAAGCCGAGTGGGCCGAAGGAGGCGGGGTACGGCGGCCGCGGGTGTCAACCACCGAGGGCCGTGCCGCGGACGCGATAGCACGCACCACGCACCCCTGCCACCCGCACCCTGCACCCCCGTCCGAACCCGCCGGATCCCGCTCACTTTAGCACGCGCAAACACGCACGTCTACCACAGGCCGCAGTTGCACTCACGCTTTTCATCACCGGGCACCAGAGCATGACACTCGCATCTAATTGCTTCTATTTTCTTCTTTAATATAATATTTATTCAATTTTAAGCGCACCTACTCTAATATTAGATTTTTTTGCATTCTCACCCAATAGATAAATCTAGTAGATTTATATTTTTCTATCATCCACCCCGAGCCGATCCGAGTTTGATAGATGAGACTCGACTCAGCTCGGTTAAGTCTCGCTCTATGCGCCCGCGTCACACCGTCACCAGCCATGAGGGATACGCGATGCTTCACAGCGTAAGTGATAGCGTTTTGTGTGTTTGGCATGTCTCCGGAGTCGGGTATACTATGAGAGACATTCGGTACCATTGGAAGGACGGGCTCTTAAGCGTCGGCATGAGCAACGAAGTCCAGCTACCACAATTCCGCGTGCTGGGCCATCGCCAGAGCGCCACCGTTGTAACACTAACCACAGGTAATCAGTTTTGCAATGCCCGCTGTCCAAGCATTGTCCATCCATTCTTTGCATCCGACCCCGTCTCCCTCAGCCCGTGTGCAGACGATCGATACGCGACACTGAGCACACACGCTAACTACAACATAACAAACGCATGACAAGACGCGCGAAAACGAGCTCGCGATCCCCGCTCTCACCCCGACCGAATAATGACTCGAGATTCAAAACCCATTGCGATGGGCCTGGGGTTTTTCATTTATGTATCCGCTGCGCACAGTCGGCTACACCATGAGGGACATCCGGTACAAATGGAACGAGGGGCCCAACTCTGTGGGGGTGTCGAGCGAGGTGTCCCTGCCGCAGTTCAAGGTTCTTGGTCATCGTCAGCGGGCCATGGAAATCTCCCTCACGACAGGTACTAAAAGCGGGGAAATCAGAAAGTAGGCGACGGAAAACTAATACTTTCATTACCAAACGTGAAACACTGAACATAAACAGCCACGAATCTTTTCACGTCCTGCTTTTGTATTTTTGCACTAACAACACTGAGTTGTGTGTTTTAGTAACGTCCGTTTATTTTAAGTGATTTCCTCTTAATTGTTTAGAATTTGAAATTGACCTTCACACTTAAAAGTTGAACCTGTTTCACTTATTTGAAGTAATTTAGATTTTAGATGAAGATTGTATAACGTAATAATTAATATTAGATAATAAAATATTGAGTTACAATTGAAATTATTATTTATTTAAATTTCATTCAGTTTATTCTAAAGATCTAACAGTAATTGGAATGTGTTACAGGAAATTATTCAAGATTGGCATGTGAGATACAATTTGTACGCTCTATGGGATATTATCTGATTCAAATCTATATACCATCTGGTTTGATTGTAATTATATCGTGGGTGTCTTTTTGGCTTAACCGTAATGCCACTCCCGCGCGAGTAGCATTGGGCGTAACCACTGTGTTGACTATGACCACTCTAATGTCTTCAACGAACGCTGCCTTGCCCAAAATCTCGTACGTCAAATCGATCGATGTTTACCTAGGAACTTGCTTCGTGATGGTATTCGCCAGTTTACTAGGTAATTATTTATTACTGTTATTATATTCTAATAGAAATAAGTTTATGAAATAAAATATTATGAATAATTGCAGACGATTCGTATCGCAGCCTTTATAGACGACATCATTTATATGCAAAATGCGAACGCTATTCTATAAAATGCTTGCGAATTTCTTATAATATTATTATTATATGCAAAGCGAAAAATTTTATATTTTATTTGTGAGTTTTCTACAGAAGATATTATTTTTCAACGCGAAGAAATATTCGAGGAGCCCTTTGATATGGACGGAGTTCTCTATCTTTACAGAATACGCAACTGTGGGTTATATGGCGAAGAGAATACAAATGAGAAAACAAAGATTTGTTGCTATTCAAAAAATCGCTTCCGAAAAGAAGGTGCCAGTTGACTGCCCGCCTCTTGGAGACTCTCATACTCTGTCCAAAATGGGAACATTGAGTAGATGCCCACCGGGACGACCATCAGTAAGTTATTTTTTCTTATTATGTCCCTCTGGTGCTAAGAACACTTTACAGTATGTGTGTTTTAATAGTTAGGCCAAAGCTTAGGTTCGATTCATGTTTCAGATATAATTTAACAATATCCATGAAAATCTTAAAAATGATCAGAAAATGTTTTATTTGTCATAATTTAAGCCAATATGAAATTTCTATGTTAGTCTACGAACGATAAATGAGTAAATTTATTCCTAAAATATTAGCTTGATAAAATTAGTTTATTCCACTCCTTTAACCGAAAAAGTCGTTTAATTGTAGCAGTTTTGTTGAAAAAATAACATAAATGAATATTAATAATCTTCTCCAATAAAAATATAGGTAGGTAGTGTTGTTTTAAAAACTAAACACTCTTCTCATAAACCTAATTATACACACTAAGTCAATAATAGTGATTATTGTTAATAGCATTGGGTGCATATTAATTAATTTAATTAATTAATTAATTTGCCAATATGAGATGAGGCTAGCTTGAGACTTAGGGCGGGCGGTATTTCATTGGACAAACGTCTTTGTTTAATATCTTTGTTCAAGATAACATTAAAAATCTTTGACGATTGTTCTGTGCCAATGTCTTTGTCCAATATTTAACCAAATTCCGTCATTGTCTAGAATTCTTTATCGTAGCACAGTGAGTGAGTTAGAATGAGATTTTTTATTAATACTTTTTGTATGCTTAACTTTGTTATTATTGATTTTAGTGGAACGATTTAGTCAAATTAATTTCATCAATTGTGCAGTGTTAGCTTATTCGATGTAGAAATCCAAATTTGTTATCAAAATTGGTTGAAAATAATGGTGTAAGAGTATGAACGAAAATATGGGATAAGTTTGATAAGAGTCACACCACCCTAAGACCATAATATAATCTTTTACCAAAATCCATACTTAATATTATAAATCTGAAAGTGTGTTTGTTTGTTTTTTGTCCTTTTTTCACGTCGAAACTAAATTATGTATTGGCGTGATGGAGACAGTTGAAATGCTGGAGAGTGACATAGGCAATTTTTTTACCACGGGAGATTATCTCATTCCCACGGAATAACACGTTATAGTACAATCCATTAAAATATGTATATAACAGAAATACTTAAAATTTGTTATTAATATTCTTCAATACAATTAAATAAATACGTGTTCTAGCATTTTTTGAAATTCATCCCATAAGGGGGTAAAATAGGGGATGAAAGTTTGTATAAAACCTAACTTTTTAGAGTATTTTTTTATAATTTAACGCGAGCGAAGCCGTGGGTTCTGCTAGTATTAAATAAATAACGTATAATTATTTCAGGAAGTGCGTTTCAAAGTTCATGATCCTAAAGTACATTCTAAAGGCGGCACTCTTGAAAACACTATTAACGGAGGTAGAGGAAACTCAGAAGAAGAAAATCCTGGTCCTCCTCCGCACATACTCCACCCTGGAAAGGTAAATCTCTTCAATAGGAAAACTCACATTTTAGCTTTAAGTTGCTGAGCGATAAAAGTATGCTTGCGTTACCGCCGTGCGAATTAAACATCGCGTGCTGTTATCGATAAAAAACCTTAATCGTACTATATTTAAAATATTCACGCAAAAGTATTAGAGTTACATATTAAATTTTAGTCTCACTTAAATGTTAAGGTTATTTAATTTATTAGTAATAGCTGATATTATCATGATTTATGAAATGGAGTTTATTTAGTCCAATTTTAAATATCCAATTATAATTTTCCAGGACATATCGAAGCTGTTGGGTATGACGCCATCTGATATCGACAAATATTCGCGCATAGTTTTTCCAGTTTGCTTCGTGTGCTTTAATCTTATGTACTGGATCATATACCTTCACGTGTCAGACGTCGTGGCTGACGACCTGGTTCTTCTGGAGGAGGATAAATAGAGGGTGTTCATTTCTATCCACTTATTTTTCCACAAACAATATATTAAATTGAAATAATCATAGCAATAATAAATATGACATAGAATTTAAAATCTATCGTAAACTACTTTAGCGTCTCTTTACTCAGTAAATTCATTTCGAAATTGTAGATATATTCTACATAGTTTTATCGTTTATATATATATATATATATATATAAATTAAAAGGTAAATTAATTAATTGTAAATATTAAAAGACTTGAATGATACGAGTAATTATAAAGTCACATTACTTATAAGAAGTAAATTGTTTTCCTGTAGTTTGAAGTAGAACAATCGACTGAATCGTCATATTTTAAGAATGTCTAAATTAAATTTTATTTAATTGTCTATTTTAACGTAAAATTAATATTATAAAATAAATAATCATATTATTTTAATTTAAATGTTTAACAAATCTAATAAAGACAACGATGTGTTAACAATTAGAAATTTTATTTGGCGTTTTTAAAGAACTAAGGGTTCATCCTTTAAGTAAATCAAATTGTTTGTGCGTTAAATTATTTCAAAATATTATTTGTGGTAAAATGAGTGGAGCGTTAAAATATATTATATTGTATATCTGATGCTCAAAATTTCTGCTTAATTATTATTATTAATTAGTAGAATTTGTACTTTTGTTTAAAGTTTAGACTCGTTTATTGTTTGCAAATTCTATGTTACTGTTATTACATCACTAGGTATTTTATTTCGATTGTAGTTGCAAATCATTTAATAACATATTGATGATATAATTTAATTTTAATATATTAGCTTCATGTTGTAAACATGTAAACGTATCATAAAATGAATGTTTTGATTAAACGATCGACTCTGCTTCTCATTGAAATATGCATGTTATTTTAAATTACGATATTTTAAATATTTTAAGTTTGCTCGAATCTAATCTTGGTATGGAGTTGATTAAGTTTTAAGCTCGATGATATTTTTAATGAATTTCAATAGAAATAACAATAATAAATTATAGACATAGATTATTCAAGCAAACCATATTTTATTTATATTAGGGGGACGGTACTTTTAAATATTAAAATAATGAATTAATTTACATCATATTATGACATAATATTTTATGGGCATTTTAACGATTCTTAACAAATGTACAGGCTATGAATGTTCTACTTGTCGAAAAATAATAAAAAAAAACACCTGTAGAGTGCATGTGCGATTTGTTAACTGCAGAGCCTCTAGCATGTATGATCTTTACCTTACACGTTGTACATATTAAATTTCAAACCATGTATGAATAGAGAAAATTAAATTAGCTTACTAAATAGCTAAAAATAAATTAATAAATATAATCCTAACTCGACTTAACTAACACATTATAACAAAAATATGAATAATTAACTTAATTTCTACACGTATAGATTTCCTATTGATCTCATTGTAGTCAAAAATTGTGGATATCTGTTTTCATCCTTCTGCTTTTTCTAGTATAATTATTTTGCAACCAAAATAAATAATTTAGTATTTTAATATTAGATATAAAGGCATAGCTGATTATTATCAGCAAACGTGCAGTAGCTTGCCATGTCCAAAGCATTTGCTAGTTTAGTGCTGCACATTTAAGTAGACCATGCAAGGCTTTTCAAAGTAGTTTATCTCGCTGGACGTCCCAAAACTCTTATAGATTTCGCAAAATTGAGCATTAGAAACTTAGTTGTTAATGTTGGGAGTTTATTCATGAAGCTGTTAATACTCTGTATCTACCAACAGACCATATTGTTTTAAGAAACGGTAGTCTAATAGACGTTGAAATGTCGTTTTATAGAAATTAAGGTTTGATTCATGTAAAGATTGCGATACGGTGTTTTAACAGTTCTCTTTATTAGAACTTTGAATACCACTTCCTTCCTTAACAATTATAATCCCTCGATTGTCTGATATGCAGAGACCCTGTCTTCAGCTATGTACGAATATAAAACACGACAAGGCTATTTGGGTATCTTAAGGAGTGTTTTGAAATTTTCATATTTTTAATAACACCATTTTTACATGTTTATTAAAAGGCTGTGTTACACAGATGTAGTTATTATTCCTAATAACGTTTACCCATCAAGTGTGCTATGAAATATCTGTACAGCTGCTTTTTCATTTAGAATATTGATTAACAATATATTTTTGACTATATAATAGATAATTAATGTCAAACGTTGTTGACTTTAAGGCTAGAAAGATGTGGATTTATAGACTAATGGCCTATCCTGATACAGTTGAGGGACACCACACTGCCGTTTAACACCAATGACGATTATTACCTTACGATACCCGAGTGAAGGTTTAGGGTCAACAATGAATATTCTGTGAAAATTAAACTAATATATATATATATATATATATATATATATATATATATATATATATATATATATATATATATTTGTTAGTGTTCTATTATTTACTCACAATAGTATATAACGCCGCCTACATAATGAAAATATAATTGTCATCAATTTTTACTACAATATGACTTTAAAATGCAGACTTTTTACCCTACATAATATGTTAATATATTATAATATTAAGGTATAATACAGCTTATTACTAACAATATTACAATAAAGTAGCTTTATTGAAACGTTCGATTTGTACATTATATATTCATTCACAGTGCCATATTGTATAACGTCTGCATTTTAAAATAATGATTTAAATAGATATTTTTTGAAAATTTTGTATCCATAGATGTAGAAAGGCGCAGCAACATAACCGTAATCAACCGTTTTATTAGTCGAGACAATGTAAATACCTTTAGGCGTATGCTAGATTGTATGAGATTGTTATTATATTAAACTACTTGTAAAATTTCATATTTGTAACTATGTATGCACTCAAATATAACACTCAACACTTCGTAAATGTACTGCATATATTACTTAATAGGTATGTAATATATAAAATTAGAACAAGTCTTGATGTTTGTATAGGACTATAATAATCTCCGAAACGAAATTCTAAAATATTTGTCTAGTAACTAGAGTTAAGTATCATATTATTATATTATAAGGGAAAAATATTTATAAAAGTTACTTCTCCATATTAGTTTACGCACGTTCATATATCACTACACAGTATATTTTAAGTGTACACTTTATTAAAATTTTGTCACAAATAAATTTTTGTTATAAAATATTCAAATTAAATATTTCTATTGATGTGAATTTATTCATAGTGTAGGAATAAAATATATACAAATGAATCGTTTTAAATAGTTTCGTATTATAACATGCAATATTGCCTTATGATGGGCGAGGTTTTTGGATTATAGGTAAATTGGAACGTATAGTAAATTATAGAAGAGATTTTGGTAGGAAAAAATGCAATAACATTAGCAGTAGCTGCCAATTGATGAACTATATATATTATAAATAAATATTTTAAAGATATGTAAAGTGTTTATTCAAATATATTTCTTCAAGTGATGAAAAACGAAATTCAAAAATGAATACCACCAGTCCATCTGAACTACGAGGCTATTCGATATAATATGATAGTCTACCATATTGAATAACTGCCTCATTGATGACTAAGTAATAGCCCGGAATCGAACCCGGGATGTATCGAGTATTGTTATTGCGGTTTTCCATCAAGAAATTTTTAGCAAATACCCGGTGTTGGGGAAGCACCACCAGGCAGGCAGATTAGAGGGCTCTTAAAGCCACCGGACAGTCAGTTTGTCAGTAAAAGATATGTAAATGCACTTGGATTTACGTACAAACTTGAGCACTATATCTCCTGCGAAGATGGTTAATGTAAGTGGAATTGGCCGATGTAGTTGAAAGCTCAGGAGGATATTATTGTATATATTAAATTGGACTGGTAGTATTTTTTCAATTATGAAGTATGATTATAAAATATTTCAGTAACAAAAACGTATACTACCTCTAAAATTATCCTTGAAAAAAATATTTGAATCGCACAATACATATTTAAAACGCACACACATACTTGTATATCGTTAGATCATTTACATCAAAATTAATTGCAACTTCATATTCTATATTATGAACATATTTTTTATGAAATTTTTCATACTGATTAATGATTAATGGCACGAAACGAGATACATACTTGTAGTTTTTTTTTTATTATTAAAAATGTTAAAATAGACATTTTAACTATTGCAGATATACTCGTATGTAAAGCATTAATGCAGTGATTTACTAGCCATAATAAACCATCGTCATATATGCTAAAAGTATTCACTAAAACAAATATTCTATAATAAAAATAGGCCTTTAATCCGCATTTAGTAATGGAAATGAAGAAATAAAGTACGTTTAAAGTCAAAATCAGTAGTCAGTATCAGTGGTAGCCCAGTGGTAGCGCGCTCGCTTGGGAATCCGAGTGAAGCGGGTTCAAATCCCGGGTCTCGCACTTCTGATATTTTCATGTGCGAATTATTTCTATCATGATTACTTTACCTTACATAGAAAACATCGTGAAAAAATTTGCATGTCTGAGAAAACTAGTAATTTTCTAAAGATATGCCAAGTCCGCCAACCCGCACTTGGCCCCTGGTGGACTATGGCCTGATCCCCCTCGTATTGAAGGGAGGCCCGTGCCCAGTAGTGGAGCGATAAAAAGGACTAAATACATAGTCTGAATCATAGAAAAAACAACAGCTACTCAAGAATACTGTAAAGTCTGTGGAAAAAGCAAATCGGTAGAAGTGCAATTATTATCGAAACTAGCCAAATAATGTGATGAATCATGTTCACAAATTCGTATATTTAAGTAATATATTATAGTTAGTTAACAATCGCTAGATCACAATAAATTTGTCCAATAAAGTGGATACGCCGACTCACGCACAAATTGCAATAGATTTTCTCCAAAGACGCAAACGCGTTGTTGATAATATATAGAATTTTAGATCTTATAGTAATTCTTCTTTCTTTATAATTATTGATTTGATGCGATGGTTCGGTTTAGAAACTTAAAAATTAAGTTTAATTTTGAGTTTATTTTCAAAAATCTATTTCTTTTTAATAAACTTAGATACCTAAATTATTTAAACAACATATAAGCTACTTTGAAAATCTGTGATAAACTTGCACTGAATATGTTGATTCATTGAACTCAACTTCTAGGCTCAATTAAAGGTAAAATTCAAAGTAGGCTGGTAGAATAATGTCAACGATCTCATATTTTTGACATATTAAATAATAATAAAAAAATATAGTTAAAGGATTAAACGTTAAAAATAGATTAGATTTGCGAATGTGTGGCGAGAGATGAATTTTTTCCACCTTTTCTATACTTTTTAATTTTCCTGACACATATTTCTAATAAACATAGCTTAATCTCACTGATATAATGTTCGATATCAATGTAATTCATTCACATTCCTTTTTCATGTAAGCTACTTGTAAACAAATAAAGACAATCTTTATTTCTGCTCTTATTTTTATTTAAAGCCATTAATTTTATTTTGACGACACGTTTGGCTCAGTTCGTAGTGACCCTACTTGCTGTGCCAGCGGTCGCGGGTTCGAGTCCCGCTGGAAAGATTCATTTGTATGATGAGCACGAATGTTTGTTTGTACTCCAGTCATAGATGTGTATATTTATAATATGTATGTATTTAAAGTTATATATGTGTAGTGTATCTACTATCTGGTATCCATAACACAGCCCTCGTAGCTTACCATGGAACTAGATGGTGCTGTGTGTTAATGTTCCAACATATTTATTTATTTATATTTTATATTCTTATATATAAATTGATTTTCTTATTTCATTTACTACTTATAAAGATAATCGATTTATTTTCAATATGAGAAAGCTACCTGCCAATAACGCAGTTGGATTGCGATAACAGTATTTATTTTAAAATAAACAAAAATCAGTCCGAACATACCTATGTATTTAACTTAGACAGATATGTAGTCTGAGTATAAACAAAGGCTAAAATTTTAGTATTGTAAGAAGCTTTCAAAGCTCTAATGTATATCTTATTGACGGATAACCTAATCTATATAAACTAAAACTTTAAGACTTAAATATAAAAACTATATCAGTCATTAGTACATCTATATATTATTAACATATCTTTTTTTATTTTAATTAAACTTCCGGTAAAAAGCGATGTAAATTACACAAACATACACACTTTTTAACATATGATTTATAGATATTACACACATTACAGGTTACCAGTAGGCCTCATACATCAAAATTTTGACGACAAACGAAAAAAACATATTACTGTCCAGTAAATTTAATGTTATATAGAAACGCTACTATATAATAATATAAATGGTCAAACTGCTTATTTAGCCCATATTCATTTTACTCATTGAAATATTTTAACGTTTGATTCTAATTTGCTGGTTATGGATTTAACATTAGAATCAGCTAAACTAATTCTACAGATTAAAGTTGGACCCAGTTATGCAAAACACAGTCACGTGCGTAAAAGTACCAACAGAGTTATAAGTATTTTATTATAAAAAATAAAATAATTATAAAAAATAAACAATACTTGAAAATAACCAGAAAAACAAAACATAACCCAAGTGTAACTATCGACAGAAAAATGCTTATAACCCTGTTGGTACTTTTACGCACATGGCTGTTTTTTCCATAACTGGGTTCAATTATAAGAATCATTTACATTCTATATCTAGTGAAATTCTAAAATTATATTAAATGCTAGAAGTTAAGATAAAATAAGAAATGGCTCAAATATATGCTTTCATTTAAAACAGATGTTGCTAGATTGATGCATTTAAGGTAATTATGAAGGTGACATTCGAAACGTTAGCAATTCTAATATAAGTATGTAGCACCATTATAAAATAAATAGCTGTAGGTATCAGAATTTACACGCATAGGTTATTAACCTATAGGTTATTATGTAACGTGAATGTAGTATGTATTGTAAAATTCCTTGGTCGAATTTTAGTAAAGAAGGTTGGTCTACCGTTTTTACTCTTATATACTTTGTAGAAATATTAATTATTATTTATACTTATTTCATTTAAATTTTATTAGAAAACATTTAAATGAAAATGGTTATGTTATTTTTATTCAAGTTATTTATTTATTTTGTAAATTACGATTAATTTATGCACAATGTCAGATAAAAATGAACTATTTTTAATTAAATCAAAACAACACCAAAAAATAGCTTACATAAAAATAAACCTTTAAAGATGTTTTTGTATTTTTTTTATAACTTTCAGTTAATAATCAATTCATAAAATATTTTTTTTGTAAAATATATTGAAATAATTATAATTTCGATAATATTTTATTTGAAGTATATGATATATTAGATTTCTATTTTATATTGTTGACAAAGTAAATGTGAATGTCTTGTTTTATTAACAACTAGCGGCTCACCCTCGCTTCGCTCGGGTTCGTCGCTAGGTACGTTTTAAATAGATATAAAAAGAAAAAATCTTTCTTTCTCACATTTTAATTATATGTTTTAATACTTACCTATTCCGGACTAAGAGAAATCCAAAAATTAAAATATCATAAAAATTGGAACGCGGTCGAACGGGATAAAAAGTATCCTATGTCCTTCTCCTGGCTCTAAACTACCTCCCTGCCAATTTTCAGCTAAATCGGTTCAGCCGTTCTTGAGTTATAAGCGAAGTAACTAACACGACTTTCTTTTATATATATAGATAACTTTAAAAGATATTATTTAAGTATATATAATAAAGGGGCTTAAAGCTAAATGTTATTCTACAATCGAAGAAGTTGAAAAAATATTTGGAAATGACATATTTTGTCTTCTACGATAGTAAAATAACTTATTATCTGAGCCCCAAGTTTATATGTTCTATGTTGAACTTTATTAAGTAAATATTTTATTATTACGTTGAAATTGTAAATGCTATATTGTTTTAATTGTCACAAATTATTTATAATATACTAAGGTCAAGAATGAATAAACTTTATAAGTACAATAAAGTTCTTTTAACTTCCTTTATCCTATCGCCTCCAGGCAGGCTGCTTTAACTTTATAGATAGATATATTTATTAATAAAAATATTAATACGAGTCCCGCTGAGTTTCTTTCGCCAGTTCTTCTTAGGTCTGAGGCTTCTTCTTTCCGAACTGGTAGTAGACTCATGACGTTCAGTAAAAAAATGTAATAATTTATTGCTGAATAAAATATTTTGAATTTGACTTTGAAAATTTAATTTAAGTATAAACATTTCCTATGTTAATTGGGGAAACCCATGAAGGGACCCAGCCTGCCATCAAAAAGTGGAGGGCTGATACCTATTGCCCTGTTACAGTTAGGTGATTAGGTAAATTATATGATTGTGTTCGTACATACTACAAAAATATTTAAATTACTATTAAATCATAAATGCTTCAAAACAATGAAAATATATTAATTGAATTAAATTTTAGTTTAAGAATCCAAAAACCTTGATTATAATCTATCTGTAATTCCCTGGATACGGGAATATGCCATAATTTTTATGGTTCTCGTATCAAATATCTGTCACTATTAAAGAAAAACGCGAATAGATATTTAATTGGGATCCATTTTAAGAAGTAAGTGTAGTATGATCATTATAAGGAGAGATGAAATTCATATAAGCAAGAGAGTATTACGATTGAATCTGTATGAATATTGAAGTAAAAATTGAGGAACGAGTGTATGGACGAGTATGTGAAATACAAAATTGACGACACGTTTGGCTCAATTTGTAGTGACCCTACTTGCTACGCCAGCGGTCGCGGGTTTGAGTCCAGCTGGGGGCATTCATTTGTGTGATGAGCACGAATATTTGTACTCCATTCATGGGTGTTTATATTTATATTATGTATATTGTATATATTTAAATTTATATATGTGTATGGTATCAAATATAATTATATAAATATAATTATATAAATCCCCTTAATTTTCGAATTGGAAGGGAGATTCTAACCAAAAAAAAATTACTAAACATAAAACCATAACTCAATAAAAATAATATCTAGGGTATAGTCACATGAAAGAACTATACGGATACAACTCCACTTGGCGTCTTATCACTAAGACGCATGGATGTTTGTTATTTAATCACGCCAGAACGGCTTAACGGATTTGTATGAAATTTGGCACAGACATAGATTAAAATGTGGAATAGTATATAGGTTGCTTTTTATTCCGGAAATGTACACGGTTCTGATGGGATAGATTTGTTTTTGTTTTTCACTACAGACGAAGCCGAGCGAAGCAAGAGTAAGCAACAAGTAGAAAATAAAATTATTCGACGACACGCTTGGCTCAGTTTGTAGTGACCCTACTTTCTGTGCCAGCGTTCGCGGGTTCGAGTCCCGCTGGGGGTATTCATTTGTGTGCTGACGAATGTTTGTACTCCAGTCATGGGTGTTTATATTTATAATATGTATGTATTTAAAGTTATATATGTGTTGTGTATCAACTATCTGGTATCCATAACACAAGCCTTGTAGTTTACCATGGAACCAGATGGTGCTGTGTGTTAATGTCCCAACGTATTTATTATTATTTATTCAGATGCTAGGAAAACCAGGATATGAAACACATATGTACTTTATTATTTATAACATTAAAACATGATATTATTGACACATTAAAATTTTCAATATTGGACGATAATTTACTTCTCTTGGCCATTCTGGACGATGAACAATTAGTCCACGATAGCTCTATCTGAAATATGAGAAAAAAAAGTTATGGATTATAATAAAATGGCAATAATGATAAATTTAAGTAAATTAATAGGTAACATGATATTTATAAACCGAAAATATATGATTTTATATGTATTAAGCCCTTTTTTAACGTTCTACAGCTGGGCTTGGATCTCTCTTCAATACGAGGGTTCTATGATAGTCCACCACGCTGGTCAAGGGGCAGCAGGGTTGGCAGACTTCACATGTCTTTCAAAAATTTGCTTGGTTCTCTCAGACATGCAGGTTTCCTCACAATGTTTTCTTTCACCGTAAGGCAAGTGGTAATCATATTGGAAGTGATTCAAAGATGAAAATATTATAGGTGCGAGATCTAGGATTTGAACCCGCTTTACTGTCTACACTCGGTTTTCCAAGCGAGCGCGTCACCACTAGGCTACCACTGCCTACGATTTTATAGCGGCGTGTAAATAATAACTCGTAGTTGTTAACATGCATTTTAATGTTTACTTTTACGCTATAACCTAACAATTACTTTTATAGTACTTGGTTTTACGTGAAAGATAATAGTTTTAATATAAAACTGCTTATTTTACCTTAAACAATTTTCTTGAAATATAATGTGCATTTATTTAGATTTTTGATTCCCGACGCTTCGAATACTTGACAGCAATCATGGTCAGGGAACAGACTAAGGTATTAGATATCTCAAAGATAAGATTCACGAAAAAAAAACAAAAAAAATGTTCTATTTAAAATTTCAAATATTCGCGTAAATCTAAGAAAGTATTGTAAAGTATGACACCTTGAGATATATCCAATAATAAAATTTATAATGAAATCAGTTGAAAAACGACGAATGAATCGCGTAACGTACATATAAAAATCAGTCAAGTGCGAGTCTAATTCACACATGAAGGGTTCCGCACCATGGAACATGTAATTTTTAATAATATGACTTTTATTCTATACCTATACTAATATATTAACTTCGTTGATCAATTACGAAAAATATTTCTTATATTTTATTTTTATTGATTTTTATTATTTTTTGTTATAGCGGCAATAGAAATTCATTCTCTGTGAAAATTTTAGCTATCTACCTATTACTGTTCATGAGATACAACCCTCTGATAGACTTAGGCTTAGTAATGGGGTTCCGTTGGCACCCATTCGGGTCCGAACCCATAATAAAGCACAAACTTGAATTTAGTTCAAACTTTTTGATCCTGGTTACAATGATATACCTACTTCAAAGTACTAACTAGATGCAGTTGCGTAGATGTGGACTAACGCTGTGGTCTGAATCAAAGAGTTCTTGAGATTGTGCCGGCATATTAATAACCAATGCAAGTGGTCTTTTCAAAATCAAAAACTTCGCCATAAGAATCCTTATTTTATATATATATATATATATATATATATATATATATATATATATATATATATATATATATATATATTATATATATATATATATATAGGTAGATTACTTTTATTACATGTATAGGTCTATGTTTACGTAAATAAAACGTTGAAAAATTCATCCTGAATCCTGAATTCAATTAAACGAAGCTCAGCGACGAACAGTTTTTAACCGTGGTAAAAAATTCATAAAAACAAAAGCATTGTACGTAAATATACACGTAAAACAAATTACCCGAGTGCCGACTTAACAATAACCAATAAAATCGCTCAAATTTTTTTACGATTCCATTTTTGTTATCTTTTTTTAATAACCATAACATACCTTTTGGTATCTATTATTAACTTTTATTTACTTTACATATACTTCAATAACAAATCGATATTTATAAAGCCATCTATTCACATTTATTCGAATTAATTTATGTTTGTTATTGATGAGACCTCATCGAAAACCAAATGAAGAGTCATATTTAACGTAAAATATATGGAAATCGTATGTATATTTCACATAAAGATTGATTCGAAAAGTTACAACAATAATCAAAATTTACCTGAATAAATCTTAATTTTTCTTATTATATAGCCTTAATATGATCCGGGGTTTCTCCGTTTATATAAAGTTTCCACATTTTCTCATAAAGATCTTCTAAGCCTCTGGTATAGTGTTCACAGTCGAAAAGTGTGCTAGTAAGACGTGCTTTGGATACTTTGGCTTGAATATATCTGCGACTGAAAGAAAATAGCAACGAATTACCATTTTTACTAACCTATATTCATTTTAGTTTACTGTATTTTATTAAACTTTCATTTATTTTCGCACCGATTATTTAGTTTAATTTATCAAAAGTAGCATTCGTTTTGATAATAAATAATTTTGAATACTGAAATATTTGTAATCATCATACATATTATAAATTTATAACTGATCGCTGTTTGTACATGGAAAATATTTGCCAAAGACTATAATTGGGGTTTTTTTTATTAATACAATAGAACCAAAAACAATGATTTATAGAATTTTTGTCTGTATGTCGGTTTGTCTGTGCGTTGGAGCGCGAAAATCTCAGAAACAGCTAAACCAATTCGGGTGCGGTTTTCACTCATATATTTTGATAAGCTTCACTTAATATTTAGTGTTTGTTTTATTTTAATCGGTTAATATATAAAAACGTTATGTCAATTTAAGAACCACCTAGGGACGAGTCCGAGTGAAGCAACGGTTAGTGTCTAGTCTCTAGCTGTAATGAATAAAATTATTGCTTGCGTAAACAATGTGCATTTTTGTATCAACCGTGGGTTCACTGAGTTCATTTAATTTTTTTCGGAGTTTAATCAATAAAAACGCTAACTAAATATCGTATCAAACTTTTTTATATGTAAAAATTATAATAATTTTAATATTTATTTAATTAATTATTCATAAGTTTTTCAAGAGAAAGAAAGAGTGTACTATAAATAATAACATTATAAAACATATAGAGGTAATCCTAAAACAAACCAAGTTTCCTTATTTAACCTTAAAGTGCTCTTGTTGCCTGAAATTATCAAATTGACATAACTTTTTTATTTACGAACCGATTGATTTAAAACAAATACTAAATGTTAAGTGAAACTTACCACAATACATTAGTAAAAATCGCATCCAAATCGGTTAATTTGTTTCTGAGATTAGCACCCACAAACGCACAGACAAACTGACAAAAATTTTCAAAATAATATGGTATTGCATTAACAAAGACCCACAATAATAGCTTTTCACGAGTATCTTCCTTATACAGACAGCGATCAGTTAGACTTTTATTACATATACAAAAACTGGAAAAAATTCAGTAACTTTATCATGTCTCTTTTAGAATAATAAACAGATTTTACGTACAAAGATTTATAATTTCATTTTAACTACTCGTATATGTGATTATATCTAATGAATCCTCAAATTATATACCTTTTGAAGTGTCTCATACACTAAAAGAGATCATATTTTGTTTTTACAACGTAAATTATTATGATGTTAATTAACTGTAGGAATCCCGCAGACTAGACTCACTTCAATTATTTTATTTATATTGTTGATAGACAAACAATCTTTCTTAAAGCCTAATCTTGAATGAATGCGTTGTTAAGTGTGCACTTATATATTATATATATTAATTATTATCTTTATATCGTACTAGCAATTCACCCTTAATCCGCTCGGTTTCGTTGCTAGTTACGTTTTAACGTTTAGTATAAGTTTCTCTGAGATGAGATATTTTCCCGCAGTAAAAAGTATCTTATATGCTGACCCGGATTACCAGCCATCATCATAATAAATTTCATCAAAATCTGTCCAGTGGTTTTCTTGTGATGCGTTCCCAGACAGACAGACAGACAGACAAAAATTCTAAATACTATAGATTCGGACTCTGTATCGATAATAATAACTATTTCAATAAGATTTAAGGAACAAATAATGTACAGATTTGACACAATTAGAATTTTATTATATGTATAGATCTTCGATCAACAATACTACGAAGGTATAGATAGAAGATTTACTATGGACGCATTAAACTGCAATGTGCAGAAGTCTTGAATGAATAAAAATAATTAAATGTTATTTCTTGAATCTCGCCTTTAAAAAGTAACTATTGTGAGGCGGAGTGTTTAATAAAAAGGAAATAAAGTATGAAACTGATACGATAAGGTGAGAGATAAAATCAAATGCGAATAAAAACGCGACATTGTGAACTGACTCCCACCACCCATTATCTCCACATAGGCGGAAAGTTAGAATGGATAGAAAAGCCATATTCGAGGCTGACATTTTATGGAAGAGACGAGTGGTTAAATTATTTAACGGGAAGCTACAAAAATCATTTTTCACTAGCATTTTCTACTTAAAATAATACTAAATAAATGTCAAGTTTTTAAAATACTAGCAAAACCCGCGGCTTCGCTCGCTATAAAACTACAATAAAAAAAACTCTAAAAAGGTAGGTGTCATACAAACTTTCGTGCCTTATTATGCCCCCTTATGGAATGAATTTCGAAAAATGCTATAACACGTATTTATTTCATTATATTGAAGAGCATTAATACCAAGTTTCAAGTACATATTTCTAATCATAAATATTCTAATGTTAGATATTTATATTTATATATATATCTCAAACATAGATACATACAAACGGTCGTATTATGGTTTTTACAAATAGAAAACCTACGTTTATATGATTTAGAGTTCAATGAAGCACTGTTGTATCGATTACTTACTGGAGCGTGTCGCGTCACTGAGATTTTGATAATTTAATTAACGCTGAATAAGGCTTTAGAAGGCATATATATAGCGTATTTTAGTGGCTGTTTTATTTCATTAGTACAAATAATGCCTTATATTGTTGGATTGGATGGAGAAGCTTAAAACGCTAAAAATTGACTATCTGTATGTAGCCGAAACGGCTAAGACTAAATCGCTTTTAGTAAGATTTTTATCGGCAGATAGCGTGAAGGTCAAAATAAAATTTGCTATATCTAGTAAAAGACCATATTTTTTACAATAATTTGTAAAAAATATATTAATAAAACTACTGGTGACTCAGACTCGTTCGATTCGGGTTCGACCCTAGTTACGTTTTAACGTTTAGTATAAATTTCTCAGAGATATTATCCCGCAGTAAAAAGTATTTTATATGTTGACCTGGATAACTAGCTATCACCATACATCAAAATCGTTCCAGTAGTTTTCCGTGACGCGGTCACAGATAGACAGATAGAAAGACAGACAGACAGACAAAATTCTTAAAAACTATAGATTAGGCCTCTGTATCGATAGTAATGTCTATTTTAATAAGATTTTCCAAAAAAAAGTATTTAATGTACAGATTCGACTCGACTTTAAAAATTTATCACATATATGTATAGATTTATCACATATATCTATAGATGTTCAATAACAAATAATATGGCAACATGGTACTTGGGCTACACGTCAAATACCAATGCCGTGTATTTGTATCTCTAAAGTACTAAGGTTTCTAATTAATTACCTAATTGAATTATGAATAAAGCCTACAAATTTATCTTATTGACAACGTTCACTTAAAAGGTTACAAAATGCAAAATTTATAAGGTTTCAATAAAATGTGATTGCGTAAAATTATATACTTATAATTTTATATTACAAAAAAAAAAAACAATATTTTTCTGTTCGTCACACTGTATGTTTTATTACTTTAGTGTTAGCAGTTTGACGTCTCTTTGAGTGTCTGTCTGTGGTATCATAGCTCCTAAGCGAATATACCGATTTTGATGCAGTTTTTTTTGTTTGAAAGCGGAAGTGGATGGTTCTTATCTATAATTTATAAAGATCTGTACAGGAGTTTGATGCTAATAATACTTAATAGATACTTTTAACTGACGTTAAAAAGCCAAGAGAGAATTTTTTTTTGAGTTGAGTTTGAGTTTTTTTGGTGTCGGGGTTGCTTAAAACTTTTAAATCTATTTTTTAGTCTATTAATAAGTTACCTAACAATATACGTATTTCGCCTAATTGAGGTTATTATAAAAGAAAAAAATCTATTTATATTGAAAGTAAAATTTAGAAGCGGCACGATTTATTAATTAATATAGACGACTTCTGAAGTATATTTGAATGAAATATGTTGGAATATGAGTTTAATTTTATAAAATACAACAGTTGCTGAACTAAAACTAACTTTTATTGCAGCTCAAACATTCGAAATTATTAAACCTTGACATTTTCAGTGCTCGTTAAATAAGTTTTGTTTTATATCAGAGTTTCAGGAGATTTTAAATGATCAATTATGCCCTTACTGATAATGTTTTACGAAAATCAATAGTTAATTTTTAAATTAATCAAAACAACAGTTTAAAACAACTATATTGAAAAGTAAGTCATTTATTTTGTACTAGCATTGCCCGCGGCTCCGTCCGCGTACAGATGACAAAAAACCAAATTATTAGGTTTCACATATTGGTATACTCTTACATTGCAGTTTTTGTATTTTTTCTCAGAAATGAGATACTTTCCCGCTGTAAAAAGTATCCTATATATTGACCCGCATAACCAGCTATTACCGTACCTAATTTTATCAAAATCCCTCCAGTGGTTTTTCTGTGATGCGGTAACAGACAGACAAACAGACAGGCAAAAATTCTACAAACTTTAGATTCGGTCTCTGTATCGATAATAATGTTTATTTCAATAAGATTTTCCAAAAAAATATTTAATGTACAGATTCGGCTTAGTTACAATTTTATTATATGTATAGATGTAACATATTAAGTGCTTTCTTTTCCCCCACACCGCCAGAGATATTTAACTATTTAACCCATAAATGTTTTTATTTATTTAAAATTAAATAATAAATAAATATTAAATATTTAAATTTTGACTTACTAATTTCTATTGGTTCCTAGTGTCACAGCTATTCCTTCATAATGTTCTCTATCTTTAGCTATAAGCTCAGGACAATGTAAAGCTTTCAGTTGTGAAGCTGCCACTCTGAAAAATATTATTTAGATGAATTAGTGTTTATGGTACTTATCTCAATTAAGATTACACGTCATACCAACTAATTACATTTTTTACAATTTTGACGACACGTTTTGCTCAGTTTGTAGTGACCCTACTTGCTGTGATAACGGGCGCAAGTTCGAGTCCCGCTGGGGGCATTCATTTGTGTAATGAGCACGAATTTTTTTACTCGAGTCATGGGTGAATGGGTATTTGAAAGTCATATACTATATATAGTATATCAACTTTCTGGTATCCATAAAACAAGCCTCGTAGCTTACCATGGAACTAGATGGTGACGTGAGTTAATGACCCAACATATTTAAAAAAATATATTTAACTTGTTGCAATGTATTAATTTTCTACGAAAAATAGGTGTTCCAGGATACAAAGTAAAAGTATTTTAATCTTTGGTCCATAAATTATGCATAATCTATTAATAAGTGAAAGAATAAGATAAAAAATTCAGAAGCGTACTTTCATTTGACAAAGAAACAAGCTTTCGCATTACATACCTGACAAAAAGAATAACAAAATTAAAAAGGTAATCGTTTTAAAGTAATATTCTGTCTGTACATTACATCGAGATAGCTTGGTAAATATTTTTAAAATTTACATTAATATAATACTAGCAGAACCCGTGGCTTCTCTCGCACTAAAACTACAAAAATACTCTAAAAAAGTAGGTTTCATACAAACTATCAACCCATATTTTAGCCTCTTTTGGGATGAATTTCGAAAAATACTAAAACACGTATTTTTTTAATTATATTGAAGAGCATAAAAACTAAAATTCAATTAATTATTATCATAATTTTTTGGGTTGTATTATAACGTGTTGTCCCGCAGGAATTAGATATTCTCCCGCGGTAAAAACAGCGGTAGCCTATGTCACTCTCCAGCCCTTCAAAAATCACCACACAAAAAATCACGTCAATCCGTCGCTCCGTTTCGACGTGAAAGAAGGACAAACAAACAAACAACGCTGGAAAACTATTATAAATGCACGCTGGTGAAGTGTGAGTTGGCGGACTTTTCATGTCTTTTGAAAACTTGCTAGGTTTTCTTGGAAATGCAGGTTTCCACAAGATGTTTTTCTTCACCGTAAGACAAGTAGTAATAATGTTGTGAATTATTCGCACATGAGAATATCAGAGGTGCGAGACCATGAATTTTTAACCCGCTACACTCGGTTTCCCAAGCAAGCGCATTACCACTGGGTACCATTGCACACAATATATTAGTCTTAAAATATAACAATATAATTACCATAAATAAAAATTTATTAAAACATAATGAATACATAATTAAACATTACTACGGAATGTGGTTCCATCGTATGGATTTAAAGCATTACAAAATATTTCTATGTTCTTCCGACTATGCAATCCCGGTATTGATTGCATAAGATGAGATGCAGGATGAATACGAAAGTGTTTATGTGTGAAGTGAATTTATACGTATAATTATAGAAATTTGTATATTCACCTGGATGCTAAAGTATCCCCTGGCAAAGTAACAACAGGTGTGCCCGTCCACAAAATATCCATAGTAGTCGTATGTCCATTACACAGAGGCGTGTCTAAGCAAACATCCGCCAATTGACCTCTCCGTACGTGTTCTTCTTTACAAGAAATTCTAGAAAATATCACTCGTTCTTGTGGAATTCCTAAAATTAGAATTGCGAAAAATACTTGTATATATAGACTTGTTTTCAATTAAATATTGCTTTACACAATTTTCTAAGGGAATCCATGCAAGTTTATTTAAGTATGCAGACTTACCTAATTTTTGAACATATTTTCGTAGATTTGGCTCACCAGCTACTGGGAAACTCAAAAGCCACAAAACGCTGTTTGGGACCTTTTTCAAAATATTAACCCAAATTTCTATTGTTTGAGGATCAGTTTTGTATAATTGGTTAAAATTACAAAATACTATAGCATCTTCCGGAAGTCCATATTGTTTCCTCGATGTTAATATAATATTATTATATATTTCTTCTCCTGAAGCTACTCTTCTGTTACGCATCTCAATAGATAAGCCGTTTTCTATAGCTGTGCTATTTACGTATACCTGGAAGAGGAAAAGTTGCTAGATAAATAGAAAGATTTTTTTTTTATATTGTAGTAATATTTATAACGTGCATTTTAGTACGTGCCTTTTCTAGTTTTGGATTTTTCGTCCAATCAATAATGTGTCTAGGAATGTCTATTTCAGTTATAATTACATTTATTGGTTCCAAATTCTTGAATGTTATAACATCCTCTTTATACCTTACTTCGAAATTTTCGTCAATATCGTAATTTTCTGATGTGTTTATTACACCTATATTGTAACCTTGTGTTTGTTCATCTTTTATATTTACATTGTATCGCACTTTTAAATGCGGAAACATTTGTCTATGATCGCCAATAAAATATGTGTATGGCATGTAGGCAAATTTTTCGCTGAAATCTGAAGATGTTGATAAAGGACTTGAGATCTCATCAGTTATTACATAATCCATGTAACCAGAACCGCTGGTCCCTGGATAACCAAGCCACATGACCTGTACAGGAGCAGGTCTCAAAGCAAATATTTCATTTCTCGCGCCCTTTGTATATCCATTCATATTAACTAAAATATCTATATTATCACTATATATCTTTCTAGCAGCTTCAATGTTACATGTTATTTGTGACAAATCAACAAAATGTTCAGATTCTTTCATTAACTTACTACGGAATGTGGTTCCATCGTCTGGATTTAGAGCATAGCAAAATATTTCTATGTTCATCCGATTATGCAATCCTGGTATTGATTGCATAAGATGAGAAGTAGGATGATTACCAAAATCACTGCTAACGTAACCAATTCTTAATCGATCGTTTTTTAGTTTATTAGCGTGATTAAAAGCAGTTGTTGTGAGCATTCGAACTTTTTCTAAATATAAATTGCCGTGTCGGGCTGCTATTTCTTTTCTTGCTCTATTTGACAATGGATATAAGATGGAATGATGAGGATGGACAGAAGTTAATTTATCACTATGTAATAATTGATTTTCTAATATCATTATTATATTTTGAATACGTTCTTCATAGTCGTCCCAATCGCAAATTATTTGTAAGCAGTGAACTAAATTGCAGTAAGCGTCTGGAAAATCGGGTTTTATTTTCAAAGCATTCTTATAAGATACAATCGCTTCAGTGACATTACCCATATCTTTGTAAATACTAGCCAAGTTGCAATGCCCGTCAGCGAATTGAGGATTTATTTCTATAGCTTTTTTAAAACAGATTAAAGCGCCCTTTGTATCCTGCATTTCCCGTAAAGTATTTCCCATGTTGCTATAGGCGTCTGCGAATTTAGGTTGAATACTTATCGCTTCTCTGTAGTGAAATAAGGCTTCTTTAAGTTTGCCTGAAATTATTTTAAATTCGTTTATCTATACTAATATTATAAAGAGGTAAAGTTTGTGAATTGTGAGTTTGTGACGGTGTAGGGGGTAATCTCTGGATCTACTGAACCGATTTAGATGAAATTTGGTAAGAAGATTGTTTTAGATCCTGGAAAGGACACAGAATACTTATCCCGGAAATCATCCCTTAAAGGGGTGAAAATGGGGGTAAAAGTTTGTATGGGGTAACAACCTAGGGACGAACCCGAGCGAAGCGAGGGTGAGTTGCTAGTACTTGTTTATAAAGTAACTAAATTTATCAAAAATGTACACATATATGAAAATAATATAAATACGGACTTAAAATATTACGAAAACATGTTCAATTGGCCACAAAAATAAATATTATCAAATGCAATCCAATATTCATATTCAAAATAAACATTATATTCAATTATTACATTTCATTTTGCTTTGATATACGTATAACTGTAATTTTTAATGAATTACAGGGTACGCACTTAAAACTACACTTCGTCTTATTACTTTTTTTGATGCATAACATGATTAGATGCTTACTTAACATTCTTTTACACACTATCGACATAGCATCACTTCGCTCGGGTGCGTTCCTAGAAACACGGATTTTCTTTACAATTTAATGGGCTTTAATTTTTTTGCGCGAATCTCTAATTCTTTTTCTAAAATAAAAGTAGCCTAAGTTACTCCTCATAAAATTAGCCAGTGAAGGTTCCATCAAAATCGACCCAGCCGTTTCGGAGATTAGACGGAACAAGCAGACAGACAGACATGTAAACATTTTAAAGATTTTTTTTTCTTATAAGTGCCGTATATAGTTTCATAATATGTATTTAGTAAAAAGCCTTTACTATGACATTACAAACAGTTACTTAGAAATAAGAAGACTTAAGAATCAAATAACTTCAAACTAATTGCATTTCTATACAAGATATTTCCATTTGCAGCAAACAATTCCTGGGATTCAGGACAAATTAAATCTAGAAGCTACCTGCCTCGAAGCTTTAAAAATACGCAAAATGTATATATAGAAAATAATTATACTTTGCGGGAGATGAGAATATAAGAAAATATATAAATATTGATTTATATACAGTAGGTACTTATTGACGACACGTTTGGCTCAGTTTATAGTAACTCTGCTTGCTGTGACAGGGGTTGCGGGTTCGAGTCCCGCTGGGGGCGTGTTTGTACTCCTGTCAGGGGTAAAAAACCCTGACTGGAGTACAAATATATGTATAAAATATATGTATTTAAAAGTTATGTGTACAGTGTATCATCTATTGGTATCCATAACACAAGTCCGTAGCGTAACATGGAACTAGATGGTGCTGTGTGTTAAACTCTTATTTATTTATTGAAATAATATTTGTCACTGCACACACAAAGTCACATACAAAGTCGCTTTCTCTGTCCCTATATCCCTATGTATGCTTAGATCTTTAAAACTGCATAAAAACTTTTTAACAAAAAAATAAAAACCGACTTCAAACAAAAGCACTAAAAAGTAAAAAATAACTGATTGGTAGTTTTCATTTACTATACATACCTAATCAAATATTTTCGAAGTCGGTGTGCTTTGCTTTGTATGGGCTGGCACCGATTTCGAAAATATTTGATTAGGTATGTATTTAATAGGTAGGCTTTAATTACTTAGCCAAAGCACACCGACTTCGAAAATATTTGATTAGGTATGTATAGTAAATGAAAACTACCAATCAGTTATTTTTTACTTTTTAGTGCTTTTGTTTGAAGTCGGTTTTTATTTTTTTTGTTAAAAAGTTTTTATTTTTCCCTTTTTCGTGTAGACAGTAGTAGTAAAGTAAGGATTCTAACGTGTTAGGCTTGTCAAATCAAACAAAATAAGCCCAAACTCAAAGTATCTACTATTAGCCGTTGAAGAGTTCCACCTATCCACCTTCTGGCCTTGCCATCATATCAGGTCAACAACACCGAACCACTGTACTATCAACGGAAATAGAAATACTTGCAAAGTTTCAAGTCAATATGACAATTAGAAGTAGGTTAAATTCATCATTAGTTGTTTTTCCACCCTTAGGGGTGGTATTTTTTTTTTAAATTTAAATGGGACCAATCTGGAAGTATACCCTTTCAAACAAAATAAAAATTGTCCAAATCGGTTAATAAATGACGGAGTTCTGAGGTAAAAAACATAAAAAAAAAAAACATACAGTCGAATTGAGAACCTCCTCCTTTTTGAAGTCGGTTGACAACGGATTTTAATGAGGTTTTTTTAATAGATAGAGTGATTGAAGAGGAAGGTTTATATGTATAATACATGCATATTATAGTACAGAAAAGCCGAGAAATTCAAAGATTTGTATTTCATAATAACCGTCAAAACGTACCTAAATCTAAATAAGATAGAACTCGTATACGTAGAATAACTCTAAACTAATTTTCTTTCACTGCGCAAATTGCATTAAATAATTAGTAACACCAATATGTAGTATTGTTAAATTTATTTGGGTGAACCGCATTTTGATAATTTTAGTGGTACGCAATTAAAACAATTATCTCTAATTTATTTACCGGTAATTATATTTCCATGTAATTACCGCAAACTGATTCAATTAACTGTGAGTGGAAAATTATATTACCTCGTCTGAATTTTGTTTAATGGTATTCATTGTAATACGTAATGTAATTTTGGTGTCGTAGATTCGATTTTCGGCCTGAGAATGTTGTCATTTTATTAAATACAACAAAAGTAAAATAAAACAATAAGTGTCGTACCTTGCTGTTGTAGAAGCGATGCCAAATTACTGTGAGTAGCTGCAAAATTTGGAAATACTTCTAACGCTTTCATATATAAGTTAGTAGCCTCTTCAATTTTGCCCTGTTCCCTTTTGACATTGCCAAGATTATTTAGAGTATCTACATGAGATGGGCATAGAGACAAGGCTTTGTTGTAGCACTCCTCGGCTTCCTTGACCAATCCTTTCTCTTTGAGTGCATTAGCAAGGTTGCAATAAGCATCAGGGAAATTTGGTTGAAGTTCTATAGCTTGGCGATAAGTATCTATTGCGAGATCGATGAAACCTTGTTTATAGTAGAGGCAGGCCAAGTTGCCATGTATGATGCCATTGTTTGGCGAATGCTTCAAAGACTGGAGATATACTGCTATCGCCCTGTAACAAATAAGCTGTCAATAATCGGTGATTGAGCTTTTGTTTTGATTCTAGCTTTGAGAAACTTTGAACAGTAAATATTTATCTGAATTTTATATAGTATATATAGTAGTTTTTAGATGATTGATAGATATATGTGAGTATATAATTTTAGTTTATTTCTATTATTTTCATAATAATAAACCAATTTCTATACGTTTGTAGATTTTTTTTAATGTAATATCGGCTAAATGTAATATTTACAATACTGCTTTCTTCAATCTTATTTCATGTCTTACAATAAATAAATAAAGACTTTCGATAAATAAACACAAATTTTAGGCAAAGATGTTTAGAAAGCTTTCAACAACCTTTGTACTATTATGAGCAGATAGAAAGTGAGAATTTTTGTCGGTAAGCTCCTTAAAATCCTCTTATAATACTTTTACATCAAAATATGAATCTATTTGAAAGTAAGCTCCGCTTTGTACAATCATTTTGTTATTCTTCACAAATAAAAACATTTTTACTTGAAAGACTTTATATTATTTAAGGAAATATAATTTTTTAAAACTTGATATAAATTACAAGAAATTTTAGATTAACTGTATTGTTTAACATCAAAAGATCAGCTTTAGTAATTCCATCGTCACAAATTAAAAACAGTGAGTGGCCTGCTCTCGCATAGCTAAAGGCTTAGAGCTACAGCGCTACCTTTGATCACGTGCCACGTCATTTACACCCAATTTTTGAGAGCATTTCGTAAATGTCGAAATTTTAATCAAGTAAAAATTATAAAAGTAGTTTATACGTGAAGCAATGTAAAATTTTTATTCGAATATCGTAAGAAAACGCTTAAATCATGATAAGTTTATTTATCTTATCGCTATTAATCAATTTGATGCTCAAAATATCAGAATACAGAATGCTGAAATTCCCGTAAAAAATATAATGATATATATATATATATATATATATATATATATATATATATATATATCAATATATTTTTTCCTTAATATATTAAGGAAATACAAAGAAAATAAATAGGTACTTACATTTTTATGTTACACATCTTGTAACATAACATAATGAATAGATGTTTTTAATAGATAACTGAACTTAGCATCTACTTTGCCGTTCTCATATTTAGGAGTATTTAGAAAACTAGTTACTCACCCTCGCTTTGCTCGGGTTCGTCCCTAATGAAAAACAAAAGCAAATATATCCCACGGAAACCGTTCATTTTTCGGGATAAAAGTAGCCTATGTGTTATTCCAGTCTATTATCTATCTTTAGGCCAAACTTCATCCAGATCCGTTTTGTAGTTCTGGCGTAATTGAGTAACAAACATCCATCCAAATTTTCGCATTTATTATAATATTAATAATCGAATTATCTATAATTAGTATTACTTCTATCTTAAAAACAGCTTTTCATATTAATTATTTTAACGTTCTGTAAAATCATAATTTTAAGCAAGTAATTAAAACATCAAATGGTTTTAATTAATAACAGTTTGTTTTACAGTTCAATGTCAGTTGAGAGGCACTCAAATGTATTTTTTTTTTAATAAATGGAGCAGACTGCAGAGATTCAAGTTTCTGTAAAATCTAAATCCTGTCTATTATAGCTATTTTGAAAAAATAGCGTTTCAAAAATCTTTTTAGCGTTCTTGCGAATTTATTAGTGACATTTCTGATGTAGAAAGCTAAGAGTTCAAATCTAACACAAGTTTTTGTTATAAAGCACCAGTTTTTCGCCGATAGCCTCAAAAATATTTTTTTCACTCAAATATTATATACCTAATGTGTGTGTAAGTTTCCTTCTATTTCTTGCGGCAATAAACTGATTGACGTGATTTTTTTTGCAGACAGTTTGTGTGCCGATGAATGACATAATCTACTATGATCTCAGTACATAATCCCACGGTATTGCATCTTTCCTCATCGTACCCTTGAGATATTGGTAGCAAAAAGATATTTTTGACGTACCTGAGTAAAACAAAATTCCTCTTTTATTAAAAAACAAATTATTTCGTTTACCTATTATTTATTTTTACTTTGATCTCATATAAAATTTATAGCGCAATTCTGATGGATTGGACAGAGTAACTTTTGACATTTTAAATAGCAGTAACTATCATTTTATATAGGATACACGTGTACAATTCATATATTTTTATTCGTACACGTGTTCAGTTTTTTTATCGTCTCATTGGTAAGGACGAGCTTCTCTTTACTGCGAGGGGACCAGCTATCGTCCACATTGCTCGCCAGTTGTGAATTAGTGGACATCACATGTCTTTTGAAAGCTAGTTAGGTTATCTCATACATGCAGTTTACTCAAGGTGCTTAAGTGGAAATAAAGTTGAAAATGATTCGCACATTTAAGGTACCCGAGGCTTAAGACCGCTTCACTTGGTTCTTCGAACGAGCGCGTTACTTATAGTAGGAGATCCCGATCTATGTGGTAGAGCCTTCACTCTTTTTCAGACATTTTTTTTAAACTATAAAACATATTTACAAAGACAATCCTGGTGGGTTATGAATAAAAAAAAGTTTTTTTTAATATCTTGTACTGTAACAAATTAGTATCAATCGAAAGTAAAAGAGTTGTAGATAATAACATCATACGCTTGGAGGCGTTTTTCGAACATATTACTAACATACAGGTATTAACAGGTAAATTGAAATAGTTAATTGCTCGTATCGTTTTCCGGATCCAAGTACTAAGTATCAAAATATAGATAATTATAACAAAAATGATACAGGGTTGTCATACCAAAACATCTCCAGATCAGAGGTTTTTTTAGTAAAAAATAGCTTGGAGCAAATTTTTGTAACAATCCCCCTAGCTCGTGTTTGCTAATATGTTTTATGGTTTAAAAAATATATTTCATCTGGAAAAAAGAGGAGTCCACTACATACATCGGGATCTTAGACTATTACACATATATCGTATTGTTTACATTGTATCATAGTGTTTTATTGAATATTTGAATGACTTTTTCATATTTGATACAATATGAAACATTTCGTAAACAACGGTTTCGATTACACATCGTTATTTCATACATATCCAGCACGGCAAATAGAAATAAAATAATAAAATAACAAAAACAAAAATTGCATATTTTTAACACACTATCATCGGATTACGATTTTAAATCGGTAAGTTTGTATGTGGATATGTATTTTTAGTCATTCTGAAATGGCTAAACAAATTAGAATGTAATTTATTATATAGATAGACCATAGAAAACGAGTGGAGGAATATTAAGAACTCATTTTGCTTGTGAAAGCATTGATTATGAACTGTTGAAGGATAAACAGAAAGAAATACCTATGTCACAGAATCCTATTACTCTCACATGCTATGAATTACATAAGAATAACAAATAAAATTGTTTTGGAAAAGCTGTATAAATAAATGTTATATTGTGATTATTCAGATATATGTATATATTAAGAAGTGGGTTTGATTCTCACTTTATAATACACATAAGATAAAATTTAAAAGCTATACACAAGTCGAATTGAGCTTATTGAGCTTACAATGTGACATAATAAAATTAGAGAAAATTAAGTAACCCCCGACACAAAAAAGTCCTCTAATTATCATAGTATATATATATATATATTGAGGGAGCTGTAAAAAAATATGAAATCCGCCGTTTAGTGGCGACGGCCATCTTAGACCGATTTTCATTTTACATAGCTAAGAACACTCTCGAATAATTCACATTTCAAACAAAAAAAAGCAAAATCAAAATCGGTTCATCCGCTTGGGAGCTACGACGCGACAGACAGACCCACACACACAAACACGTCAAACTTATAACACCCCATCTTTTTTGCGTCGGGGGTTAAAAAACGAACAAACTGATTAACTTTAAAAGTTTCGCAATTAATAGTACGTATTCGGTCGAATAGTCCGGTAGTCGGACCATAATCATTATTGAAAGTTTCAAGAATATTTATTAAGAGAATTTACCTATCTATATAAAAAGCAAATAATTTCTACAATATTTTTATTGATAACTCTAAAACTCGTCAATAGATCTTAAACATTAAAAAGCAGAAAGTTAACCAACAGCGGAAAAAAGGTACTGTTCTTTTGTTGTTTTGCCTATTTATAAACTACTACCCTAGGTAGATTCCCCACAACTTTCGTTCCCATTTTCACCCTCTTGAGGGATGATTTTCGGAATTAACACTATTCTATGTCCTTCCCAGGGTCTCAAACTATCTCCTTACCAGTTAGTTTAAGTTCCAGAGATTACTTCCTACAAACAAAATCACAAACTTACAAACTTTACCTCCTTATAATATTAGTATGATAGTATAGATCAATATACATATGATGTATAGATGAGTATATGCTTACTCAGAGGAATCCAAAAGCAAATATTTTTTGTTACTAAAATATATACAGGAAATTGAAAAATAGGGTTCCTTCCGTCGTACACTTTTGCTATGAGGAGATAACAAGAGTACTCCAGAATGCCTTATAAAATACTCCGCTCAAAACTGTATTATAATCTCATTTCGAAGCTTAATAAAAAGTTTATAAATATTATATTATATTTTTCATACAAATTACACGTTTGCTTACATTGTCAATATTAGTTTATAACAATCTATAATATTGTTCAACAAAATTGGCTTAGCGAATTTGATTTTTTGTCGGTATCAGCTAGTTTAATTCCATATTAAAAATCAAGCAATCGACTAACATAAAATAGAGAATCTTCTTACTGAACTCTAAGACAATAAAAATATCGTAAAAATTAATATAAATAAAATATCGTAAAAATAAAAATAAAATATCGTAAAAATAATTCCGAATATATTAATTTTTAGAAATCGACATCTGCTTAAAATTATAATTAACATTAATTAATTTATTTAATTAGTTATTCCTACTAATATTATAAATGCGAAAGTTTGTGAGGATGTATGGATGTCTAGATGTATAGATGTATGAATGTTTGTTACTCTTTGACACAAAAACTTCTGAATGCATTTTAATTAAACTTTACAATAATAAATAATAATCATACATCAGGATAATACATAGGCTACTTTTTATCCCGGAAAAATATACGGTTCCCGTGGGATAGATTTGTGTTTGTTTTTCTAAAGGCAAGCCCGAGCGAATCGAGTTTAAGCCGTCAGTATCTCAATAAATTATATATTACCAGTAATTAAATTTAATTTATGTAGGTTTATCAATATATTCACCACAATCAAGCTACTTGGTCCAGATCCTGATTTGAAATTTCACCTAAATAGGTTAAGCCGTTACAGCATAAAGAAGTAACAAAATGTGCGCGCTCATTCATATCGCATTTGTATTAGTGAGATTATATTACGATAGAGATATAAATTGTTTGCTAATCGAGGGCTCCAATTATAATTAGATTTTGAAGCGACTTAAAGCGATGATTGTTATATAAATAGGCAAAGCCAAAACGTACAGCTCAGTACCTTTTTTTCCTCTGTATAAACAACTGATAACAACTGATTTTCTTCTCTTTTGTATTGTTAGCTATCGATGAGCTTTAATGCTATCAATAACAAAAAGATTACAAAGAAAATTTGACAACTATGTGAATACTAGTACGTATAAATAGTAGTTTTAATAGTATATAATGGAACTAGCGACTCTCCCTCGCCCCGCTCGGGTTCATCCTTAATTATATTTTAACGTTTAGTATAGATTTCTCAGAGATAAGATATTTTCCCGCAGTAAAAAGTATCCTATATTTTGACCCGGATAACCAGCTATCATCATACTCAAACTTCATCAAAATCTGTCCAGCAGTTTACTTGTGATGCGTTCCCAAACAAACACATAGACAGACAGACAAACATTCTAAAAACTATAGATTCGGCCTCTTTATCGACTATTTCAATAAGAGTTTCTAAAAAATATTTATTTAGTGTACAAATTCGACTCAGAATTTTATTACGAGTACATGTATAGACAAGTATAGCATAAGATCTTGTATATCTTCTTATTTTGCAAAAAAATCTTATAAATAAATTAATTAAAATTAAAAAAAATCTTGCATAAAGAGATTATAGTGTTGACAAAGTTTGTGTCTGAGGTTTCTTTTTAAGCTAGTAATTTTTGCCTGTCTTAGGAGACCGCGCCCCGACCTTCCATAACAAAAAGTACAGATTTTTTGTCAATCTAAATATACAAGGCACTCGTACATAATACTTTGAACTTAAATAGGTAAGTTAATATAGATTTAAAGTAGGTGTTACGGCTTGTTAATTGAACCATTTAAAAAAATAACCCATCAACTAATCTTAGTTTTACGTAAGTTTGACATTATGAAAAATGAGGAATATTTTCTTTGAATATAAAGATTATTATATTATATATTAGATAAAAGGTATTTCAGGTAATATTTTTTTCTGTTTTCTATAATGTTATATAAGTACTATTTTAGCTTTAGAGAAATTTGCAGTAATAATTGTAAATCTTTTTAATATTAATTGGTTATTAGTTGTTTTTTAATGGTTTATATCATAGAAATGCAAAACATCTATACATATAATAAAATTCTAACTGAGCCGAATCTGTACATTAAATATTTTTTGGAAAATCTTATTGATATAGTTATTATTATCGATACAGAGGCCGAATCTATAGTTTTAAGATTTTTGTCAGTCTGTCATTCTGTCCGTCTGTTACCGCATCACGAGAAATCTACCGAACAGATTTTGATGAAATTTGGTATGATGATAGCTGGTTATCCGAGTCAACATATAGGATACTTTTTACCGTGGGAAAAAGTATCTTTTTTGAGAAAAAATACAAAAACTGCAATGTAAGAGTAAACTAATATGTAAAACCTAAGAATTTGGTATTCGGTCGCGGGCGGAGCCGCGGCATGCTAGTATTATATATTTTTTATTATTTTGAAAATATTCAATTTGTTCATAATAAAAATAAAATTTGTATATATCATAAAGAGTTGGCAGTTTGTTTTAATTAGGAGCAAAGTAAGTGAGTTTATTTTAATGTTAGCTACTCATCTCGGCCTTGCTTTTTGTACCTAAACTCATTTTTTGTAACTAAACGCGTTTTCTATTAAGATTCTATATAATTTTCACAAATGTCAAATATCAAGTATCGAAAAAACTTCCATTTTATATTTTAAATCATTTTTCCATACAAATCTTTTTCTTCAAAATCCGTAGAGACAACACTTTAAAAAAGGTGCCCTTTTTTGGGTATTTTATACCATAAATTAATATTTATACCGGAATCAAACCCGCTTTAATTTCTAAGCAAATTATTTTCATATTTATACATAGCCTGACATTTGCTTTTAATAAAAATATATGTTAAAACTAACATTGCCCGCGGCTTCGCCCGCGTTCAGAAGACCAAAAACCAAATTCTTAGGTTTTACATAATATTAGTATACTCTTACAATACAGTTTTTGTATTTTTTCTCAGAAATGAGATATTTTACCGCAGTAAAAAGTATCCTAAATGTTGACCCGGGTAACCAGCTACCATCATACCAAATTTCATCAATATCCCTCATGTGGTTTTTCCGTGATATGGTAACAGACAGACAGACAGACAAACATTCTAAATACTATAGATTCGGCGCCTGTATCGATAATAATGTATTGCAATAAGATTTTCCAAAAAATATTTAATGTACCGATTCAGCTTAGCTAGAATTTTATTATATGTAGGTATAGATTTATGAAAATTCCTTTATAATAGGAATCTTTGTTAAATATTTCATACAAGTCTCTATTCAATTCGACATTGTCCATTTGCAATTAAGTAGAATCTTGTTACGAGCGTTTCTATGTAATCTCTACATAACGAACATCATTTGTACCCCTTCTAAAACTACTTTATATTTTATTGTTTAGATTTAACTTAATAGCTTGTATAATTTATTTAAAATATTTTAATAATAACATTCATAAATCGTGATTGTTAATTGTGATTTAAATATTTTAAATTGTGCGTAATAAAAAGTTATTTTTTTCGGTTGTTTTATTGAAATTAAATGTAAAGATTCAAACAAAAGGGGCAATACACTTTCTACAACGATATAAAATAATTTGAAAACAAGCTTAATTTATTTTTCTATACTTTTATATGAACACATTTGTTTTAAATGCTTAAAATATTTATTTTTAGGTCATTATAATATACTAATTATTCCAAACACAATGAAAACATAATAAAAAAAGCGATTAAGAATTAAAATGTTTAACAAAAATATATACATATCTATACTAATAAATGGAGAGCCGATTTTTTTGTTCGGTTATACTGCGATAACTACTGAACCGATCGGAATAATACTCATACCATAAGATGCAGCGTGTTTCAGAGAAGGTTTTAGTATATGAATGTTGGAAATTAATATACTATACGGGCGGAGCCGCAGGAAAATGCTAGTTTAGTCATATTTAATATATTACTATTTAAATGAAATAAATTCGCATGGCACATAGAGTAATGATTGCAAAATAATAAAAAATATTCGCAGAGCAACACAAATAATAAATATTAGGTACTTGCCTTTTAACTTTATTTTTGAACCAGTCGACGCACCCGTTCGGGATATCTTGAGAGAATTTGGGGGGTGCGATGTTGATGACCGTGTAAACAACCACGCATTGGTAGTCCATGGTGTGGACATATCCTTACTGCTCGACTCAGCTGGGACTTACAGACGCGCCCGCGCCGTTGCCAACATACGTAAACTGTGACCTTGGCTTTTCAATCTATTCACGACGAGGCGACATGTTTGAAATTTCATAAATACACAAAAAATATATACAAAATTATTTTAAATTAATTATGAATTTAGAAACCAATTTTTTTATTTAAATAGTAAAAGTTTGATTAAACAAAGCGCAAATATAAGTTTTTGAAGTCGTTAAATGTTTACGTGTTTTTAACGGCGCGGTATCGATTTGGCAAGACGCGGCGTAGTGACGCGGCGACTGTAACGCGACTGCGGCCCGCCACTGGACTTTCCCGCGAAAAGCCCGTACTGACTCCCAGTCGACTGATATAGCATTATCTATATGATTTACGTGAAAATGTTTATTTTCTTGTACGAAACATAATTCTTTTTTATGTAACGAATTCAGAATTCAGATATTATTATTTAATTAGTAGAAATTGAATTGATGTACAATTAATTACTTATAATTTCATTATTCATTGCCTAAGGAATGTTCACAGACATACTTTTTTTTTATTATATATATATATATATATATATATATATATATATATATATATATATATATTGCACTTAAGTCCATAAGTTCTCTTTCAATTCCAATTAATATCTTACTCCTTATAGAAGAGTGGTTTCAGAAGTTACCGCGACAAAGGAAAACAATAAATGAAGTCGTTAAGAGTAATTTATTTTCCTTACACCGTTTAAAGCTTGGTTAAACGTCAAAAATTGATGTAGCTTGTAGTTGATACTTTATTACATACAATAAATCGCATTAAGCAAATATTGGATCACTATTATGAAAATTTTGTATGTTATACAAACAATTATGTGTGTATTTAGGTGTCTGTTTAAATGTTTGTTACGTCGGACGACGTCGAACGGATTTTAATCAAATTTAGTACACAGAAAAACCTAAAATTATATATAGATGCACCCCAGTGAAGTAAGGGTAAGTCACTAGTTAAAATCTGTATAAATATTATAAATGTGAAAGTTTGTGACTGTGAATGTTTGTTTATAGTCTGGAATAACATATATTCTACTTTTTATTCCGGAAAAGAGTACGGTTCCCCTGGGATAGGTTTGTTTTTGTTTTCCTAGAGGCGAACCCGAGCTAAGCGAGGGTGAGCCGCTAGTATATAATAACTATAATATAATTTATAATTATTTCTTAAAGATCATAAATAAATATAGTAAAAGATAATATGATGAGCTTAATTATTATTAACATTGTTCATAATAAATTTAATTAACATTCCAAATTACAGTAGAGCTCACAGAAAGAACATTATTACTCCGAGAATAATACTTTGATTAAAGTACTCGTATATTTTCAGGTAGTTTGAGATTTACAGCACGTGTAAGCTTAAGGGCGTTTACAATCTGCTTATTTATTTAATTTCACAAAGTGCTGTCTTGCTCGCTTCAAATTGAATATAGTGGCATAAATATGAAATTTTCTATGTGTATGTTTGCATAAAACTATATATTTTCGATTTTTTCACGAATTTGTTTTAGTTTTTGGTTTCCGACGATTCGAATTCTATAGAGAAATCAAAGTCACGGGAGTATACTTTTCGAAGTCTAGATTCTAGATGCTAATACAGATTTCAAGACATTTTAATAGGAAATTACGTGACTGCTTTGTGTTTTAATTTAAATATAATTGAAGTGAGTATTCAAAGTGTTTAATCAACTGAGTACTTCCTCTCCCACTTTCCGTCTTTTTGTGAACGTATTGTGCTCGAGGATGAACTGGCTGTTATTATAGTCAGCTCGTATATATTTGCTAATAACGTAGCCACGTTTCAGTTTTCTAATTAATTAAGGTATTTTATTAGACCATTTTTTGAAATAACTAGTTATTGCCTACGACTTCACTCGTGCTAGTATTTAAGTTCACAAGCACAATGCTAGATTTTTATATGAGCTTTTTTATGATGGAAAATTCAGATTGTATATAAGATATTTGATCGATTAATATTAAATTTAATTTTTTTAATGTACATTTCATCTAAACAATAAAAGTGTTATCATAATCCATTCGGTATATATATATCTTGAAAGATTTGCGTTATTTTACATACATAAAAAAAAGATATAAAAGCTGTCAAATTAGCTTCCGATATTTTCTAAAATTTCTTTAAGTAAAATTTTCCTATCTTGTATTTTTATCACATTCTTCGATTATTATTATATTTGGTTATCTTAAATAAATAAATTTAAAATATATGACTGTGAATAAAACAAAGAAATGAATATATTTTTAATGTAGGCTAATAATTATAAAGCGGTAGAATTGATTTGTTTACTTGTTTGTTTGTTGGTTTGAACGCGCTAGTCTCAGGAACTAAAAATCCGATTTAAAAAATGATTTTTGCATTAGATAGCCGGTTTATCGAGGAAGGGAATAGGCTATATATCAAATAATAATATTTATAGCCTATCTATTCCATAATAACCTATAAAATATACCTGGGGGCGAACCCGAGCAAATCAAGGGTGAGTCGTTAGTTTAGTTTAATTTCTATTTCCGACTATCAGTGTAAATTCAAACATCTGCTCTTTAATTTTTAAATAGAGTCCGAGCTTCGTGCAACGAAAGACTGAAATATAAATGTCTACCTATGACATTTATTATGCATTTAATATTCTAGAGTAAATTTTACTTTGATGAATAATGAAAACTTGTTTAATATAAACATTTATAATACTAGCGACTCACCACGCTTCGCTCAGATTCGTCTCCAGGTGATTCTTGAAATTGATGTAATATTTTTTTTTTATTTATGAACCGATTGAAATAAAACAAATACTAAATTGAATAGATATGATAGTTAACTGAAGCTTGCCACAGTACATTAGTGAAAACTGCACCCCAATCGGTTAAGCCGTTTCTGAGATCACAAACGCACATACAAACAGACAATAAATATAAAAATTATTGTTTTAAGTTCTATTACGTTAATAAAAGACTCTAATAATAGTTTTTTCTCAAATATTTTTCATGTACAGATAGTGATCAGTTCCACTTTTATTGTATGTATAAATTTTCGTCATAACATATCCGGCAACTATAAACATATATATATATATATATATATATATATATATATATATATATATAATATATATATATATATTACATTTAATTATTTTTTGTAGATTAATTTAGAACTAGCAACTTACCCTTGCTATGCTCGGGTTAGTCCTTAGTTTATTTCTTAACGTTTAGTATAGATTTCTCAGAGAAGAGATACCTATTGTGCCTCAGTAAAAAGTATCCTATATTATGTTGACTCGCATAACCAGCTACCATCATACTAAATTTTATCAAAATCTGTCCAGTGGTTTTCTTGTGAAGCGTTCCGAGACCGGCAGACAGAGAGACAGAGAGAAAGACAAAAATGTTAAAAACTATAGATTCGGCTTCTGTATCGATAATAATGACTATTTCAATAAGATTTCCCAAAAAGTATTTAAGTACAGATTCGATTCAGAATTTTATTATATGTATAGATTTGATTTCCGTTTAATACTAATTTTTATTCACAGCTCCGCACGCGAATAAACATAAATATATTTATCAAAAGTATTCTATGTATCAATCTAACATACAATAAGCTTTCTCCATTCAAGTTTTACTTATCATAATTAACATCCGTCGAGCTGTTAGCGATGAGAACTAAAAATAAAATACACTCATTTAATTACCCTAGTATAAGAAATTAGCAGTATTTTATTTAGTATAATTAGAGTATTATTATTATTATTATTGTGTTGGGTGTGGTGCCGAGGTCGGCCCTAGCTACGTCGACCAGTTTTGATAATTAGAGTAACATTTTAGCTTTAGTGATCATGCTATCATTATATATATATATATATATATATATATATATATATGTATATATATATAGCGACCTTTTTCTCTTGACACATATGGTATGAAATAACATTTAATTCAATTAAACAAAGTTCCTAATGTCTTTATAAAACATCACGTGTGCTAAAAACTACTTATATTTTATACTAGCAACATACTCTGACTTTGTATTTAAATACAGTGTATAAATAAAAACCGACTTCAAGACACTAAAAATAAAAAATTATAATAACAAAATATCTACTTATACTAAAAATTAAAAAACAACTGAACGGATTTTTCATTTACTATAGATACTTAATCAAATATTTTCGAACAGTAACAAAAAGACACATACAGACAAACATAAAACCTTCTCCTTTTTGGAAGTCGGTTGATCATACGTTTGTACTAGTTATAATGGTTGTACTTATTATAAATCACTAAACTTGAATTGCGGTGAAAACCAAGAAACGTTATAAGCGTTACAAACAGACACATTGACAAATATCTTAAATCTATATAACATATTACCTACAAGCTTCAAATTCATTTTCTCTTTTATTATATATTTCCAAGGTAATTTGCTTAGTTCAAAGGCATTTATATAAAAAGATGGAAGAATTGAAATTTCATACGTATTCACTTCCTGAGGCGATCAACCGAAAACATGAAATAGGATGGTATTATTTATTCAGTTATACATTTTCTATTGGAATACTCGGTTGGCATTTCCTCCGAAATGCCTTTTTATTCAACTTCAATTTGTTAAATAGCTGATTTGATTTGGATGAAATTTGGCATAAAGGTAGGAAGGATGATGAACGTGGAAAAGAATAAAAAAATTAAGTTAAAATGTTATGATTGTGCCAAATAATTTAACCCTCCAGGAAATCAAATGAAGTTATATTTTAAAATGTTGTTGCTTCTATTTTAAAACACTTTTCAACATTTATTCTATTGCTATTGACTCACTCTCGCTCAGCTCGACTTCGTCCCTAGTTAGAAGTAAATCAACGCTTAATTTAGATTTCTCAGATATGAGATATTTTCTCGCAGTAAAAAATATTCATTCATCATCATACTAAATTTTATCAAAATTTGTCCAGTGGTTTTCTTGTGATGAGTTTCCAGACATACAGATAGACAGACAAACAGACAGACAAAAATTCTCAAAATTATAGATTCGGCCTTTGTATTGATAATAATGACTATTTTAATATGATTTTCCAAAAAAAAAATATTTATGTACAGCTTCGATTAAGTTAGAATTTTATTATATGGTATAGATTACTGGCTCGCCCTTTGTACGATTAAAAATACGATAGCCATATGATTTAATACACTTGTAATTTTTATAATACTTTTATGTGAAGAAACCACGAACATATTATATTACAGTAATACCATTCACTTATTACTCTTATATTTTACTCATTTATTGACCGACATTTAAAGTTCATTTAAGTTTATAACAGTGAATTAAATTATAAAGTAAGCAATACGATTTTATAATAAAACCCTTTTTCTTTCCATCGAAAGTCCTTAAGGTTTAATATAAAAAATCTCCATCTGGGTCAAGTTTCATTCCATTTCAAGTCCTCGAGGGTTTAAATTCAAAAGAAAACTCCATCTGGTTCAAATATATCCAAATATTGTAATAAATTCGACTAATCTATTATGCCATGAACAATTAGACGGACACAGTTATTCCTGTACTCGTAGTATATGGTATAATTTAAGGTATTTAGACAAAATGTCATCATCATAATGTCATGAAATAAAAAATATATAGAAACTAGTGTCTCACCCAATCGAAGAAACAAAAACAAATCTATCGCACGGGAACCGTAGATAATTCAGGGATAAAAAGTAGCCTATACGTTATTCTGATGTATGATCTATATTACTGTAAAGTTTCATTAAAATTCATTCAGTAGTTTTTGGTCGAAAGACTAACAAACATCCATACATCTATATATTCTCACAAATTTTTACAATTATAATAATATTATAATAAAATATTGTAATTCCACGACATAACTATTAAACATCTCATTTACAAAAAAGAAACAAATAACTTTACAAAATACTATTATTCAACGATTGCAATATGGCATCTCTTCTAAGTCACAAGCATAAAATAAATATTACTTATTGTAAATACTTCAAAAGATTATTTGCGTTCACATTGTAGAGTATCAAACCGTCGATGTTTAATATGAGAATGTTAGAATTGCTTCTACGAATACCATTTCAATTTAAAAGTCAAATCTTATACGTACTACATCGATATTGCCTTACAATATGGAACCAGCTACTTTATTTACATTGTATGGACATACTCGAATATGAAAATTGAAATCGGACTATTATTATAATTGCGAAATTTTGTATGCGTGCGTGCGTGTGTTCGTACATGCGTGCGTGCGTGTATATGTGTGTGTGTGTTTGTGTGCATTTCTTGTTTATTACTTCTTCATGGTGAAACGGGTTGACAGATTTGGATGAATTTTAATATACAGATAGACTATGACCTGGAGTAACACAAGGACTACTATTTGACAACTAGGTACGGATTGGACTGAGAAAGGGTATATTATAATAACACTCGTTACTCGCCCAGCTTTTACTCAAGTGCTGTATTCAGATTTCAGATTAGTAAATTATCGAATACGATACACGTGTCACCTATTGCACGGTAATGTTTTTTTGTCTTAAAAGCCTTTCCGTGTAACAACAATCTAATAAAATTTTATAGGAACTGGTAACATGTCTTCGGAATGCATTCGTTACTGACCAAAAAACAAACGTTCATATGTATAATATAGGCTAAGCCTCACTCGATCGGGTGCGTCCCTAGGAATAAACGGTTTAGGTTCGCTTAGGGGACAAAAATGTTAAAGAATTATATTTTTTGGGCACGCAGAACACCTCACTAAAGTTTCATCACATTCGAATGATTTGGGAAAAAATGGATTATAAACATATAAATTATTTCTATTTTTATGTGTATTAAAGATAAATATATAGATTAAAAAAATAATTAAATATCTATTTTACTGGACGATATGGATTCGAATCGTACTGAGTTCTCGTTTTCATTAAGACGTCGACACTTCTAAAACACCCTATCCTTTTCATATATCATTCGATATTTTTTACAGCCTCCTCGTAAAAACTTTAATTCTTATCTCGCAAAGAGCACGTGGAACTATTTTCTTCCTTTTCTACTTGTTTTAACCTATATTCGAGCGACCGTCTGTTTGTGCAGGACTTGAGCCTGCACGTTGTTTAGTGACCACTTTCAGCAAGCAGATTCCATCGCTTTTCAATGTATTAACAATTTCTTTTTGAAAAATACTTTTCTATTAAAGTTATAAAAAGATTTATTTATTCAACAACTGATGGATATAAAGTTAAATATTTTATACACACATTACATCTTTATAAATAAAAATGAATGTACGTATGTTTGTCCTCAGTTTCGTTTAACTCAGTTTGTAGTGACCCTACTTGCTGTGCCAACGGTGATGAGTTCGAGTCCCGATGAGGGCATACATTTGTGTGATGAGCACGAATGTTTGTACTCCAGTCATGGGTGTTTTATTTATAATATGTACGTATTTAAAGTTATATGTGTAGTGTATCAACTATCTGGTATCCATCACACAGGCCTCGTAGCTTACCACGGAACCAGACGGTGCTGTGTGTTATTTCCCAACATATTTATTTATTACTTATTGTCCTATACATATGTGTTCGCAAGCCATTCATCGGATTGTGATGAAACTTTCGTGGGTCATTCTGTTTACGCCTACAAATATTACTAGCACAAATAAATCTTTCTCTGTCTTTTATGCGTTCCTAAACCATTCAAGTTGAGAGACTCACCCGAGCGAAACCAGCGTAAGCCGCTAGTATTATATTATACGAATACAAAAATTAGAAAAAAATAGTTTCACTACTATAAAAGGCAAAGTTTCTGAAAGTTTCCGCATTGTCGTTTGAATTGCTATGCTTATTTTTTTACTAAAGAATTAACCAGAGAAATGAGACCCTGGGAAGGACATAGGATACTTTTTATCCCGGAAATCATCCCTTAAGGGGGTGAAAATGGGGATGAAAGCTTGTATGGGGTATCAACCCAGGGACGAACCTGAGCAAAGGGAGTGTGAGTCGCTAGTCGGAATTTTTCATATTTCTAACTTTACAAATGAAATGTTTCATACTAAATTCGATCTTAGGATCGATAGCTTCTATTAGGGGATAAAATATCAATTTTCCTTATACAAACGTAGATGATATTGTTATGAGACCTCTATTCTTATGAAAATGATAAAAATATCACACACAGTTTCACCCTGTGCGTTATTTACCAATCGATTCCAGTCATTTATAATTAATATTATGTATTCTAATAAGTTTAACATGAAACTGAAAATAATTATCTATACTAATATTATTAAGAGGCGGAGTTTCTTTCTTCGTTTGTTTATTTGAACGCGATAATTTCAAGAACTACTAATCTGATTTGAAAAATTCTTTTTGTGTTAAGACTATATGATGTATATCATCATGCTACTACGCAAGGGAGCGGAGCAGTAATCATAAATGTCAAAAAATTAGGCAGACTTACATACATTATTGTAAAACTATATCTATTATATAAATACACTACTTACGGTTTAACGTTTAGTATCGATTTCTCAGAGATGAAAAATTTTCCTGCAGTGAAATGTATCCTATATGGCCCGGATAACCAGGTATCATCATGCCAAATTTTATCAAAATCCCTCCAGTGGTTTTTCCGTGATGCGGTAACAGACAGACAGACAGAGAGGCAGACAGACAGACAAAAATTCAAAAAACTATAGATTTGGCCTCTGTGTCGATAATAATGTCTATTTAAATATGATTTTCAAAAAAATATTTAATGTACAGATTCAGATTAGTTGCAATTTTATTATATGTACTAGCATTGCCCGCGGCTCTGCCCGCGTTCAGATGACATAAAAACCAAATTCTTAGGTTTTACATATTAGTATACCTACTCTGACAATGCAGTTTTTGTACTTTTTCTCAGAAATGAGATATTTTCCTGCAGTAAAAAGTATCCTATATGTTGACCGGGATAACCAGCTATCATAATAACAAATTTAATCAAAATTCCTTCCGTGGTTTTTCCGTGACACGGTAACAGACAGACAAACAGACAAAAATTCTAAAAACTATAGATTTGGCCTCTGTATCGACAATAATATCTATTTCAATAAGATTTCCCAAAAAAATATTTAATGTACAGATTCGGCTTAGTTAGAATTTTATTATATGTATAGATAGATTAGGACGAACCCGATCGAAGGAGGCTATATAACATAAAACCAAAGTTTTTTTTGCAAATTGAACGCGGGCGAAGCCGTGGTTTCTTCTAGTATTCAAATATTTATATTAGAAGAAATTCATATAACAATGTTGATATTCGATCATTCTCGATTAAGTTGATGTGATTTACATTCATTTGTATATTGAGTTTCATAACCTATTACTGAGTCAATGTTAATTTGTCCTACTTAGGAAGTTCTAATTTACTATTCAGGTGGCGTGACATAGCAGTGAGTGCATAATTTACAGCCTAACTCTACAGACTCGACTAATGGCAACAACGTATTTTTTTATATCTATTATTATATATAAGACCTATTTTCATTTCCAGGTAAAATTTGCTTATATGACGTAATGCTATATAATCATATGTATGTATTCAGCCCTTTTTAACGTCCCACTGCTGGGCACGGGCCTCCCTTAAATACGAGTGGGATGTGGCTATAGTCCACCACGCTGTCCAAGCACGTGTTGGCGGAGTACACATGTCTTTCGAAAACTTGCCAGGTTCTCTCAGATATGTAGGTTTCATCACAATGTTTTCCTTTACCGTAAGAAATTGCCCGATCCGTTACTCGAACTCAGGACCTCTCGATACCTTCTGTTACTACGTCATGAGGACGACGTATTCAAATTAAATTACAATAAAGATGAGTATGCTTTTACATTTTCAGTATATTTTTAAGCTTAATTTATAAATTGTTCACTTTAAATATTTTTTGTTTAAATTCTTAATGAAGATTTACGTTGTCAGCTCTTATTTCAGAAAACATGAGAAGATAATGAATATTCAAACACTTGTCAGGCTTAAAATGTATCGATAGTGATCCCTTTGTCGTTTAGATACCTATATCTAATAAAAAAAGTACAGGCTTATAGTTAGTTGCACATTAAATATTTTTGACATTTCGAATTCAAATAAAGAGGCGTTTTTTAATTATTTATTTACAATTTAAAATGACTTTAAAATGTACATTTTAATTGATAGCAATACATGTATCAGGTAAAGGTCACTTTGGGTTAAAAATATAGTTATAATTTAATTTCAATTAGTCATCAGAGATCATTAATAGCATTTTCATTCGACATATTTCCAAAAACAGAACCGTGGGTAGGAGTACAGTTATGTTAGTATCTATATATATATATATATATAATAAAATTCTAACTGAGTCTATATGTTTATCTGAAAACGTTTTACGAGAAAAGCACTGGATTGATTTTGATGAAATTTAAAATACTTAAGAACCGTAAAAACGTATCTACATACAGATGAACCGAACGGAGTGAGGTTTAGTCGCTAGTATTATAAAATAATATTTCATTAACAGTTCATCTCATCCAAATAGGTCAAAGGTAGCTAAAACCTACGTGACACCCACATAAGCCACGAGTAGAAGTTGTACCGGTGGTTCGAAGAAATAAAAATAATAGCAAAGGTCAAATTTCAATGGAAAAATAAGCTTTATTTTACATGTTTTTATTTAATTTTTTCTTTTGAAGTTAGTATTATAAGTGACTGTAAATAATATGGTAAGCGATTTTTACTTAAAAAATAGAGCCAAGAAATTATTAACGACACGACTAGTACGGATAAAAGCTCACTTATTAAAAAGGCAAAATCATTAAGTTCATCAACATTTATAAAAACCTGCGATGGACCATTTAAAAGTCTTTGTCTTCAGTCACGGAAAACTGACAAATTATTATCTTGTAACAAATTGTAGAGATTCGTGCACGACGGAGCTTTTCTTCTTAGCATTACATAATGAGACTGGAAAAGACTAAATAGATTTTATATGAACAACAGACAACAACAACTACAACAACAAAAATATCTGAGACATAACTTGTACTAGATTTTAACTTTTGATATAGAAAAAATCTTATTTCCCATAACCTTCATCTATTTATAAACATCTCGAAACCCCATAGTTATAATATTATAAATGTTATATTAGCATGTACGGTATTCTATACATATAATAAAATTCAGAGTCGAATCTGTACCTTAAATATTTTTTTGGAAAATCTTATTGAAATATTCATTATTATAGATACAAGGGCTGAATCTATAGTTTTTAGAATTTTGGTCTGTCTGTCTGTGTCTGCGAACGCATCACGAGAAAGCCACCGGACAGATTTTGATGAAATTTGGTATAAGGATAGCTGCGTATACGGATCAACGTATAGGATATTTTTACTCCGGGAAAATATATCATATTTGAGAAATCCATACTAAACTTTAAAACGTAAGACCGGAACGAGGGTGAGTCGCTAGTACAAGAGTGAGAAATAAAATTTAAGATGAATATTTAATATTCACCATCTAACAAGTTGACCACTTCGTACCAAGCTTGCCGACAAATTTTATGACTCCATATAACTCAAAGAAAGAAATGAGTGTACTATTTCTACCTCAATTTAATAAGAAACTATATTTTAGACTTTAATTAAAAAATATATATATATATATATATATATATATATATATATATATATATATATATTATTGTTTAAATAATATATAATGCATACGCACAATTAAATTATACTTTTAATAAATGAAAAATCATCGTTTTTGATTATTTATATATGTATATTAAACCAGTAATATATTAATAGATCCTACAGAACAAACGAGACCAACATTAAGGATTTTTACTAGTATCGATTAAAGAGTTCTATTAGATTGTCCACACTCGATGTAACGAAAATATTATATTCTCATTCAAATTTCGCATATGTACGAACGAAGTTTCAAATCGATAGGATACCTATTGGAAAATTCACATCGAGAAATTTTAAAACTTGGTTACATAGTAAAGGACACGTTTAGCTCAGTTTGTAGTGCCAGTTTGTACTTGCTGTGCCAGCGGTCGCGGGTACGAGTCCCGCTTAGAGCATTCATTTGTGTGATGACCACGAATGTTTGTACTCCAGCCATGGATATTTGTATTAATAATATCTATGTATTTAAAATTATATCTGTAGTGTATCAACTATCTGGTATCCATAACACAAGCTTCCGTAGCTTACCATGTTATAACATATTTATTTATTAATTTTAGTAAGTATCAATTTTTATAATTTAAAAATATCATAACACTTTTGGATTCTAATAGAAAACTAATTTAAAGTTCTTTGAAAGTACTTAGAGCCTATTTGATCTCGAACCGCATAGCAAGACCTCAATGCTTCTATATATATATATATATATAATATATATATATATATATATATATATATATATATATATATGTGTGTGTGTGTGTGTGTGTCTATGTAGGAAAGATTTTTTTAATAAAACATTTAAATAAGCTAATAATAAATTAATGAACCGAACCATATAATATAGTTGAGCTTAGATTCATCAGATGAATCAATTCAAAGGATATATATAGGCAAAGATATATAAGCAAATCGAAAATTGTTATTTTATGAGTAAAAAAGATCGTTTGCATATAAAAATATATCGGATTGTAATATTATTAAATATTATATATTAATTATACAAACAAAATAATATTAAAGTAAGTTTTTAAATATGTTTTAAAGTTTCTATTCTAAAGCGCTATTGTATTTTTCATGGTCCATCTTTTTCAAAAAATTTCTTTCGAGTCAAAGTTCATTGTTTGTAACAAATGACAAAAGTGGCCGAGTCCTTGCGCCCTACTGACCTATTTACCGCGTATTCATCTTAACCTAACCTGGGTAATGTATGCACATATTTAACATTTCGCTAAAACCATATGTGTAATAAAAGCGTATTTTGTAAAGATTTTGAAATTGACTTAAAATAGGGAATTTATATATAAATAATACTATAAATTTCTACAAATTTGTTGTTTTTTTAAAGAACTATACATGCAATAATCAGCATTTTTGTCTTACCTGTAATTTATGTCACATCCTTTCCCTTTTAAAAAAAATAAGATGTAGGAAAAATACATTAAGAAGATTTGATGTAACGCTTAAATATGTCACTAACATATCTAAACATAATATAATAAAATTGTAACTAAGCCGAATCTGTACATTAAATATTTTTTGGAAAATCTTATTGAAATAAACATTATTATCGATACAGAGGCTGAATCTATAGTTTTTAGAATTTTTGTCTGTCTGTCTGTCTGTTACCGCATCACAGAAAAACCACTGGAGGGATTTTGATGAAATTTGGTATGGTGATAGCTGGTTATCCTGGTCAACATATAGGATTTTTACCGCGCAAAAATATATCATTTCTGAGAAGCAATACAAAAACTTCATTGTAAGAGTATACTCATATGTAAAACCTAAGAATTTGGTTTGTGGTCATCTGAATGCGGGCGAAACCACGGGCAATGCTAGTTTATTGCTAAAATGAAATAAAAAAATATATTATAATATAAAACTGACACCTGTATATAGCTATTATTCTTTAAAAAATAGAACCACTTTATTTAAAAAAAAAATACAAATCTTATAAATATTACATAAGTAATATACTACATAAGCATTATCTCATATATTAATTTATTTCTATAATAAGCTCTCAGGTCAAAGACGCTTTAAGTCGGACATGACAGGTTAGACTTAGGTCAAACTTATATAAGCCCTTGTTTTTCATGGAGTAAAAAAGTTACACATTGTGAAACCTAATTAAGACCTAGAACGGATAATATTTCTTAAGAAGTATTTTCATAAAATATATCAGTAATATAAAGAATAAGCCGTATAAATTCACTTACCTATAATGTTGTTTACACTGTAACCTACTTTGATATGATCACGTTCAATAATATTATTGAGCGTTGTGTTTGGAAGTCATTCATTAAAGAACTGTGCATATTGGGTTTTAATTCTAGCTTGATTGAAATTGACGATATCAAAGTGTATAAGTCTAATTAAACAAAGTTTAGAGACTTTAACAAAAATTGATCTATGCCTACACATTTGTATATATTTTTTTTAGATTTTGGAGAGTTCCGTTTATTAATTATAATTAATTATTAATTTGATAATTATCAAAAGAGCTATTAACTTTTTACTTAACACTTACTCATAAGCAGTATTAAGCTTGCAGTGTCACGTTTTATAGCTTAGAGAGCATGTAGAGCTATAGGGAAATCTAGCTAGCTATATAAGCTATAGGGAAAGAGAGCAAGTACGGAGAGTACATCAATTTTAGTCAAAACTAAATAATTATATACTAAAAACTAGATAATTTAGTAGTAAAAACTGGGTCTAAATCAGCCAGAAATATAATGTTAGTTGTCTATAAGGTAAGTTTTTACCTCCTTTTCATTTTCGCTTTTGACTAATATCGAATTTGTCCATGTTTGAATAAATTTTCTAGAATCATACATTACAAATATTTGCTTCTAACAAGCATCGAACTCGGAACTAATGCCAGTCAAATATATTACTACAACGCGACATAACGATTGTCATTTAAATATATAGCATGTTATCTTAAAATAACAAAGAACATGGAACAAACATTACGAAATATCTAAGTTGTTTGGAAAACAAGACAGCTCTGTCATATCTCATACTAATCTTGTATAACAGATTGAAGTATTCCCGAAATAAACAATATCTGTAATAAATATAACCATTTCTTTTATACAATAGATAAAACATTGAAACTATAAGACTGGAAACTTCTATAATATATCAATTTAAACCGTATAAGGGTTAAATTCAACCAAACTTTCGGGTCTCTCACCCTTGCCCACTCATTAAGGCCTCAACTTTTCGAGTCCAGTTGTTAGAAATTAATATATTATAATCTTTAATCAGTTTCCTGTTGTAACGAATTCAATAAAGAGGTGCTAAATTGCGTGTAAGTTTTTTGTGTAAGTAATCGATTTTTATATTTAACTAGCGACTCACCCTTGCTTCGCTCGGGTTCGTCCCTGGGTTGCTTTCCCATACAAAATTTCATCGCCATTTTCACTCCCTTGTGTGGTGATTTCCCGGATAAAAGCTATCCTTTGTCCTTCCAAGCGTCCAAACTATTTTTTATCAAATTTTATTTGAATCGGCTTAGTAGTTTCGGAGTTTATTTGGTGCAAACAAACAAAAACAAAAAAAAATCTTTCCTTTTTATAATATTAGTATAGATTTCCTATTGTCATGATGGTATCCATACTTAAATTAAGTAAGAATTTAGGCTACGTTATCTATATATTTATACATATAATAAAATTCTGAGTCGAATCTTTACATTAAATATTTTTTGAAATTTTTTATTGAAATAGTCATTATTATCGATACAGAGGCCAAATCTATAGTTTTTAGAATTTTTGTCTGTCTGTCTGTCTATTTGGGAATGTGACGACAAAACCACTGGATAGATTTTTATGAAATTTGGTTTAATGATAACTAGTTGTCCGGGTCAACAAAACATAGGATACTTTTTATTGCGGAAAAATAGTGTCTACACTAGAAATGGAAAAATAAAAACTCTAAAAAAAATAATTGTTTTTATATTTTAAAATATGCCTAATCATATAACCTTATTATTTTTTATTAAATTATAAATAGAAGACAAATAATCCTAATAATAAAATAATTTCACCATCTGAAACCAATGTTATTACCCTCTATGAATGGTAAATGTTTTTAGCAGCATTAAAGTAAAAAATAATAATTAATGGTTAAAAATGAAAAAAAATTATCGAAATGCTATAGAAGGTACTAACAAAACGGAGAACAAGAAATAATTGTAAGGTTTCCGCCCGGGATTGAACCGAGATTATCTGCGTTTTAAGCAGATGTGCTACCATTACACCACGGAAACTCAAGGGAAATGCCTGAAACTGCTGTCCTATTACCGAAATATGACGTCACACAAATTACGTCGCTTATATACATAGAAGTGGTATTTCTATATTTGAGTGCTTATATATAAATAGCGCCTGATAAAAATAAATAGCAACCGTTATATCCCAGGTTCGTTACGTTACTGATTAAAGGCAAATCTATTTAGATATATATTCATATTGAATACATCACAACTTGATTCAGTTCATATAATATTACCAATCTCCTTCGTGTCTTCTTTCTACGTGATATTGGCGAAGTACATAATCTGTGGTCAGCTCGTACGCTTTGTAGTCAGTAAGTAACAAGAAAACTGATATAATAATTTAAAATTAGAGTCGTATAACTGTTAGGCGTTATTCTAGGGTTAATTAAAAATATTTTCTTTACTATCTGTATTCTTTATGGTTTAACAATTTACAGCAGATCCCATTTCAATAAGATCTTCTGAAAAATATTTAATATACAAATTCAACTCAGAATTTTATTATATGTAAAGATTACGTAAAATAATTATGGTCACCATGACAAGCAAATTAAGTGTTTTTAAACAAAATAATTTATTTTTACTTATATTTTTGAGTGAATCCTTAGGCAACATTCAGTTACCTTTTAGGGGAGGAGCGAACGAACGAGAGAGCTAACAGTTTGTGAATTCGTGACGTTATAGGGGGTAATCTCTGAATCCACTAAACCGATTTAGATGAAATTTGGTTAGAAGATAGTTTGAGACCCTGGGAAGGACATAGGATACTTTTAATCCCGGAAATCATCCTTTAAAGGGGTGAAAATAGGGATGAAAATTTGTATTGGGAAGCAAGATAGCGACGAATATATATATATATATATATATATATATATATATATATATATGTATATATATGTATATATATATATATATATATATATATATATATATATTTTATACAGATAGGCAAATTCTAGATTATTATGATCAAATTTTGACAAACACTAGCAAATTAAAAAAGTAATTCTGTCTTTTTATTTGAAACAGAGTAACAGATTGGCGTTTTTTGTGTGGATATAAGTTGGAGGGGTGGAGCCTATAACACTATATAAGTTACTTTTTACCGCGGAAGATTATTTCATTCACACGGGAAAACACATTATAATACAACCCACTACAACTCATCATACCTATGTAATATGTATATATATAATATATAATCTTATATATTCCATGCTAACCGTTAAAACATACCTAGAGACGAACCCAAGCAAAGCGAGGGTGAGCCGCTAGTTTATTATTTATCACATATGGATTACAAAATTATTTCTTCTAAAAGGACTACGGCCGTTGCAGCGTTATTTGATTATTTAAATCTATTTATTGAAAATAGGAAATAAAAATCATGCATTTCATTGGACGCCTTTTAAAGTCACAATTTTTTTTGCAAATACTGTCACAAACGTAATTTAATTTTTTTTTATAAAAAGTGTAATTTAAAAAAAAAGTTAATAAAAGTCTTACAAAAACAGAAAATAAAAAAGTATGTATATTTGTGTATATATTTATTTGTGCCTACGGGACTATTAACAAACCTATCAATCCCTACTGTATGAGTTCTAATGAATTAATAATATTAAATTTAAAAGTATATTCAAACAATAAGCCCAGAAGGATTTCCCATCAGCGATATAAACAGACGCTTTAATATTAATTTCCATACTTTTAACTTTGAAAGTGTTGAACTTCCGTAAAAGTTATATACCCATTAACTGTTTTAGGGGATGAATTTTGAAAAACCATTTCTTATTTATTTTATTTATTTATTTATACTTTATTGTACACCACAATCATAAAGTAAATACAAGCACATTATCAAAAAAAAAAGAAACAGAAACAAAAGTGTGCACAAAAGGCGGTCTTATCGCTAATTAGCGATTTCTTCCAGACAACCTTTGGGTTAGGAAATATGGAAGACTACACAGGGTGGGTGGTGTAAATATTAAATATTATATACAATACATACCACAATACAACCTAATACTTAGAAATACTACATAAATATCTATGTATATAATATATATCTATAAATTATACTAATACATATTTAAATTAAAATTAATAAAAATCTTGTACAATGTCGACTTCTCATTTAGAAATATGATCTAAAAAATGATTTTTTACAGATTTTTTAAATATTTGTAATGATTTGGAACGTTTTATGTGAACAGGCAAACTATTCCAGAGTTTGGTTGCTTGTACAGAGTAGGAGTACTCGAAGAATTTACTTAAATGTACAGGTATTCTTAGCATCAAATTCTCTGAAGATCTTAACCTATTCGTATGAGATCCTAGAAATTCAAACTTCTCCTTTAAATAAGGCGGGTATGTTGGATTAAATAACACACAGTACAGAAGAGAGAGAATGTGTAGATTCCGGCGACATCGGATTGGGAGCCACTTGAGTTTTTGTTCGATATTCAGATATGTGGTCATATTTACGCAAATTAAATATGAAACGAATTGCAAGATTTTGGAGTCGCTCGAGTTTATTTAGATGGTCCTCAGTCAGATTAAGATAGCTTGCGTCTGCATAATCGAGAATCGGAAGGAGCAGAGAATTTGCTAACATAATTTTGGTAGGAATGGGCAGTATAGAACGAAGACGCCGCAAATAACCCAGTTTAAAGAATAATTTCCTACTCACTTCTTTCATTTGTACTGACCAAGATAGAGTTTGGTCTAAGTGAACGCCAAGATCTTTAACTGTAGAACAATAAGGTATAACAGCCCCATCATACTCTATCGCAGGTAAATTCAAGCCTTCATGCCTTGCAATCAGACATGGGCTACCGATAATTATCACTTGTGACTTTCCAGGATTAACGTTAAGGCCGTATAGCTTGCTCCAGTTATAAATTGCTTGTAGATCTCTATTTATCGTAATGATGGTAGTGCTCAAATTTTCGAGTGTTGAATGGCGGTAAATCTGAATATCGTCTGCATACATGTGATAGGAAGATGAAATGTGTTGAGTAATAGAGTTAATAAAAATTGCGAAGAGTAAAGGAGATAATACGCCACCTTGAGGTACCCCAGCCTGGACGTCACACCAAGAGGATACATTCTCCTCAATACGAACGCGCTGACGTCTGCCTTTGAGGTAACTCCGAAACCAATCTACCACGGATGGAGATATGTTAATGGAACACAGCAATCTCAACAAAATATCATAGTCTACTGTGTTAAAAGCATTGCTGAAATCAAGAAGTGTCAGGATCGTGAGTTGTTTATTATCCATAGCTAAACGAATGTCGTCGGTAACTTTGATTAGCGCTGAGGTCGTACTATGACCAGGTCGGAAACCGGATTGGAAAGGGCTCAGGATAGAGTGCTGATTAATAAATAGGGTAAGTTGTTGGTAGATTAGTTTTTCTAGGACTTTGGATAGGAATGGCAATATAGAAATAGGACGAAAGTCAGCAGTACATGAAGGATTAACTTTTTTAGGGAGAGGGATAATCTGGGCGTTTTTCCATGCATCAGGGAATTTTCCGACGGAAATGGAATGATTAAGGATATGAGCCAAGATAGGAGTAACAATATCTAGGATAGGAATGATCATTTTACGACTGACGCAATCAGTACCAACGGCATTCGAAGAGATGGATAAAATGTTCTTTTTAACATCACTTTCTGTGAACGATCTAAAAGTAAACGTTGGAAAATCAGGGGTTGGTAAAGCAGAAAGAATATTTAATGTATGTTGCTTACTGGCGCTATCAAGTGCATCCGAAGTACAGAAATAACTATTAAGGGATTCAATATCCAATTTAAAAGAGGTATTAGATGAGGAAGATTTTCCAACTCCCAGTGTTTCCAAAAATTTCCAGGTCTTAGAAGTATCGCCGTATTCGATTGATTTGTGAATATGGCGGCGATTAGCATCCCTACACGATGTATTGCAGCGATTCCGAGCTTTATTATATTTTTTGCGATTGACTTCATTATCGTTAACCTTGAACTTATATTTTGCCTTATTTTTCTTATGAATTAAACTTTTTATTTCGTCTGTTAGCCATGGTGCTGGGAGATGTTTCATTTTAATTGGCCTAATAGGAGCATGAGTATCATAAAGCTGTGTAATTAACTTGTTAAAAATATCTACTTTACTATCTAATGAATTTGCATCAGTAACTAAAGACCAATCAATAGATTGTGCATCGTCACACAGGCGACTTACATCCATTCCACCAAAATTACGTTGCAGAAGGATTTTCGATTTAGCCTTGGGAGGACGAACTTTATATGAGAGGTATATAAGATCATGGTACGAGAACATGTCGGCTGAACATTGACCATGTTTTGAAACAAAATTAGGAGATGAGACCATTATTAGATCAAGAAGTGAAGGGGTACAACTAGGGAAATTGTGGGTGGCTGCTAGTGGAAGTATATGCATATCACACGAGTTAATAGTATTTAACAGTTTGTTACTACGGGTGTCACCTTTTAGTAGGCAAGTATTAAAGTCACCCATTATGATACTATGTTCATAAGTTGGAATCAGATTTTCTAAAAGGTTTTCAAAGGAAGGGAAGTAATTAAGTGAAGGAGAGGGACAATAGAATACACCTAAAAGGATTTTCGAATGAGAGAGAATGACTTCAATAAGTAAATGTTCAGCAGTATCCACGGGAGGTGGCTGAGTTGACGAGCTAATTAATGTATAGGGAATATAGGAGCGTAAATAGATCGCAACACCACCACCACCCTTACCAATGCGGTCATTGCGGATAAGGCGGAAACCAGGGAGAGAATAAGAGGTTGATGGTAAGCAAGGCTTGAGCCAAGTTTCAGATACCAGGATAGCGTGTATATTACGCGATTCGAATGACGCAAGCATATCTGGATAGTGAGCCGGAATACTTTGGGCATTGATATGGATAATATTAAAATTTTTCGAACAGTCTGAGAAGTAAGAATCAAGGGTAACATTGAGAGAGGGAAGTGAGGTACTGTGGAAGCTATCATTACTGGATAAGTCATCTGAAGACGACATAGACAAAAAAGATCACTATCACTTACGTTGGACGACAAACTCTTTTATATAAGAAGTTCTTAATTTTATATAAGAAGTTCTCGTGGAAAATAATTTGCAACTAGTACAAAATTTTCTGTTTCTAGACACAGCGGTGTAGGACGAACTTAAGTTTCAGATAATACTTTCTTAGATTTACGCGAATATTTGACATTTTAAATAAAACTATCTTTTCGGATTTTGTCGCGGATTTATTTGCATTTTTGTTTCCCGACGTTTCGAATGCTTTACAGCATCTATGGTCAAGGGAGAGACTCGTCTCTCTCGAAACAAAAATGCAAATAAATCCGCGACAAAATCTGAAAAGATAGTTTTATTTAAGTTTCAGACTTAGACTTAGATCGGGTGCGTCTTTACCTTTTGTTTTTATAATATTACTGAGTTCTGGCCACTCATCATCGGTCTCCAGTTATAGCTTATTTGTATACTAAACATCTAAATCCATTCAAACGTATCGTGGAAGAGTAACAATCATACACAAACATATAGATTACAGTAGTAGCCCAATATGCAAGGAACACCAGCTTTTGATAAATTATATAACTAATTATCGATGATTATATACTATACGTATATACGTATACTAAGTTTCACATTTATAATAGCACTAGCAGAACCCGCGGCTTCGCTCGCGCTGAAACTACAAAAAAACTCTAAAAAGGTAGTTTTATACAAATTTTAATCCCCTATTTTACTCCCTTATAGGATGAATTTCGAAAAATTTAACGTGAAAGAAGGACAAACAAACAAACACACTTTCACATTTATAATATTAGTATAGATTTACTCGTTTTTTACGCAGAACTTTTATTTATAATTGTATCTGTACCTCAAGAATAATTTAAAACGTCGTTGATCAATGTCATTATGAGGAGAGTGTTTTTAACTGTTGTTGTTGTTTCTTTGATACAACTCTCGCACTTTATAGCGATTTCAAAATCTTAAGTTAATTTTAGTTAAAAAATTTTTTTTAATTTATTTATAAAATTTAATCGATTTCTGTAATAATTAATTTCAGCTTTTTCCCTCACGCTTGCATGTTATTCGTTTATCTTTGTGTGCAAAATTTTGCAGTTGGTACCTTTGGCTCATGAAGTCGAAGTCTTAAAAACTTCTTAAAATAAATATGTTCTCTACTGGTGTAACGAGAGCTGACTCGATTTTGACTAAAGAATTGGTATGTCAATGGAATGCAGATAGGGAATGCAGCTAGCATTCTTGCCACAATTCAATACGGACATAACTTGTACAATAGGTATATTTATATTTGGTAGATTTGAATCTTTAATAAAAAATATATTATTATGCGTAAATATGAGTTTTAGGAGGAAGTGGCAGAGTGGAGGTATAGTAGAGAAGCCGGCTTAAATCCCGGGTCTCATACGAGTACCTTTGATATTTTCATGTGCGAGTAATTTTCAACATGATCACCACTTGTCTTGCGGCGAAGCAAAACATCGTGAGGAGACCTGCATGTTTGAGAAAACCTAGGAAGTTTTTCGAAAGACACGTGCATTTCGCGAACCGAGCCAGCGTGATGGAGTTTGGCCTGATCCCCTTTCATATTGAAGGAAGGTCCATGCCCAACAGTGGGACTTTCAAAAAAAAGGGCTAAATAAACACATGATGTATGAGAGTTATGGATTGACTCGATTTAAACTTAGTGACATTTATAAACTGAACGTAACAAAGAGCAACTATCTAATATAATAATAAATCGAATTGTTCCAGTAACTAAGTTACTAAGAAATGCGCGAGATACTACGTCTCACGCGTTTCTCAGAGATGGCTTAAATTCTATTTAACAAGTGGGTTAATCAATGTTAAGTTATTTATCAATATAACTTGTGCAATATACTCGTATCAAATCGTTTCAGAAAAGCATATTTTCTTGATACTTTTCAATTCTTTACTATAGGTACTATATTTGTAAAAAAACGTGTCTAATACATGGATATTGTATGGAAAAGGCTGCAAGTCAATTAGCTGTTTTGGCCTTCTTATGGGCTTCTTGCCTATTTAACTTTTATTATCATCATTACTTTTGATTGTTGAATAATACTGAGATTATGTAATTCTGTACATGTTGAAGAAATGTATATCGTTAAAGCGATGTTTATCTATCTCATATCATAGCGAGAATATCACCTACTAGCGACTCACCCTTGCTTCGTTCGGGTTCATTCCTAGCTTTATTCCCCATATTAACTTTCATCCCCATTTTCAACCCCTTAAGTATTTCCGGGATAAAAAGTATCCTATTTCCTTTCCAGGGTCTCAAACCTTTCTTTTTACCAAAAACCAACCTATCTTCTTACCAAGTTTCATCTAAATCGGTTCAGTAGATCCAGAGATTACCCCCTAAAACATTACAAACTTACAAACTCACCAACTTTACCTCTTTATAATATTAGTATAGATTACTGTAACTCGACTGAAGTATGCGGTTTCAGCTATCGAATAACATGAATGTTCTTACAGAATGTCACTACTATATGAGAATAGCTCGAGTTTAAACTATAAAAAGTTATAACTATTACTGATAGTGAATTGATATCATATATTTATTGTAAGGATCTTCTGAAAGTCATATAGAGAAAGATTTTCACTTATCTGAAGTATTTTGTTTCTATCAGTTTGGAAACATGCAATATCCGATGGATATTGGATAAATTCCTCGACGAAAAAGTCAACGTTTGTACTTTGTTGATGTGAAAAGTGATTGTGACATTATAAATAAATTAATTAAGAATATAAAATAATATATGATATATTTAAAAACAGAATTCCTGTATATTTATTTATACCGGCGATCTCGGAAACAGCTCTAACGATATCGCTGATATTTAGTATATAGGGGGCGAATAATAGATCTATATTAGTACTCGTATTATGTAAAAAAATTGATCAAAAAATAAAAATAAAAAATTTGCGATATAACACCCTTATCGCTTAGGGGTATTAAAATAGTTTCCATCCTATTCTCAGACCTACTGAATATACACACAAAATTTCATAAGAAAAGTTTGGTATAAACACTGTGACACGAGAATTTTATAAATTAGATTTTAAGTATAAATCCAATAATGTGGCCTAGTGGCATAAAGTTTTATAATTTTCTACCTAGTGCTTGCAATTTCTCCATAATGTACTATTATTAAGAGGAAGCTCGCAGCGGAAAGCTCTAGAGTTATTCCTTTCAACTAAATTTTTCTGCTTATTTTACTAATACTATAAATACGAAAGTCTGTGAGGATGTATCGTTTGGATGTATGTTACTTTTTTACGCAAAAACTTCTAAATTGATTTTTATTACACTTAACAATAATATAGCTCATACATCAAACTTGTTATCCCGGAAAAATTTACATTTCCCGTGGGATGGAATATTATATATAAAATAATAAAATAAATATTTTTTTCTTAACTAAAATAAAACATTGACTCTTTAAAAGTAATTATTTTACTTTAGATTCTACTTTTATTTTAATTTTACGTAGAAATATCCTTAAAAATACAACCTATTCATAAAAAGATCAAAAGAGAATCATCACTTTTTCTTTGTCTCTTTAAAATATCAAACTACATTCTGTTGTAATCAATCAAAACATAACTTATTATTTACAGACTAGTGACTCACACTTCTTTCGCTCGGGGTTTTCCCTAGTGACATTTTTAAAATTTAAAAATTATCCTATATGCTGACTTGGATGACCAGCTATCATCATACCAAATTTCATCAAAATCTGTCCAGTGGTTTTCTAGTGATGCGGTGACAGACGGACTAAAAAATATAGATTCGGCCTCTATATCGATAATAATGACTATTTCAATAAAATTTCCCAAAAAATATATTTAATGTACATTTGAAAAACAGAATTTTATTATATGTATAGATAAAGAAATTAATTCAAAATATACAAATGCACACCTTTGCACAACATCTTTTCCGATACCAAAGCTTTCGTAAGTTAACATATTAGAAGGGTTTCTATTGAAAAGATTTCCTCTGCAATGCGTCAAGGGCGCCCCAATTACAAAAAATAATCAGATAAGGTATGAAGCTTAATTTAACGCAGTGGACATTATAAAGGTATTTTAAAACCAAATGTTAGTAAGGATACAATGAAACGATAACATGATTGTAAATATTTACCACAAAATGTAAGACGAATGTGTAGCTAGCTATGTAATACAATATATAAATATTATTATATTACGAATATGATCTACATACGTGTTGCTTAGATAAGGGATCAAGTGATCACTCCAAATTTCAAACCAAAAGATCCGCCTAACTTTAATTTAGGAATTTTAAATAACGAAGCCGGTCAGACTTTAAAAAAAATGGCTATAATCTGAAATGAAAAAACTACATTTGATATTATTATTGTGAATTTTGTTGAAGTGTCTTTACGTGTTAATAAATAACAAAATTGTGCTTTTATATAGATAGGTACATATAATAAAATTCTAAGTCAAATCTATACATTATATATTTTTTGGAAAATCTTATTGAAATAATCATTATTATCGATACAGAGGCCGAATTTATAGTTTTTAGAATTTTTATCTGTCTGTCTGTTACCGCGTCACGAAAAAAATACTGAAGGGATTTCGATGAAATTTAGTATGATGATAGCTGGTTATTTGGGTCAACATATAGGATACTTTTTACTGCGGGAAAATGTCTCATCTACGAGAAATCGATACTAAATATTACAACGTATTCGTAAGTAAAACTATATAAATTTATTATTACAAGTGTTCGTCCAGTAATTATGTTTTTTATTCGTAACACTAAAACTCGTCAATAGATATTTAATTAGAAAAATCAGCTGACAGACTGAAGAGAAAGCGGTAATCAATCGGTTTAAAAAAGAGTAGGTACTCACTTTTTATGTACTCGTATTTAAGGACGCACCCGAGTGAAAGGAAAAAGTCGCTAGTTAATTATAAATACACCAATTACCAATAGCTTACAAAGGAGTAAATATTAAATTAAGCAATATTAATTATATATTAACATAATATTACCAAAGTATACTGACTAGTCAGTCATTGACACTGACATTTAATTTAAATTTAAAATGTAAAATTGACGATTCAAGAGTGCTTATAAAAGTCTATTTGAATAAAATATATTTTGATTTGATTTTATTTGGTACTAGCGACTCACCCTCGCTCCGCTCGGGCTCGTCCCTACTTACGTTTTAACGTTTAGTATAGATTTTTCAGAAATGAGATATTTTCTCGCAATAAAAAGTATCCTTTATGTCGACCCGGATAACCAGCTATCATCATACCAAATTTCATCAAAATCTGTCCAGTGGTTTTTGCATGATGCGGTAACAGACAGACAGATAGACAAAAAATCTAAAAACTATAGATTCGGCCTCTGTATCGATAATACGAGTAATGTCTATTTCAATAAGATTTTCCAAAAAATATTTCATGTACAGATTCGGCTCTTTTAGAATTTTATTATATGTATAGATATAAAATTACATAACATTGCCTTAGTGCTTATTTGTCTAAACCACCAATTAATCCATAGAGGTTTTAATACACAATTATTGATTTTTAAATGTCAATTCTATTTGTATTAAATACTCATTTTGCTTTAATAAAACCCAAATTATATTTTATCTATATTAATGTTAGAAACCAAGGTGTGTATTTAAAATAGAAAAAAATCCAAATCGGTTCAGGCGTCTTCAAGTAATCGGCGAACATAATATGTACATAAAAAAAAGATTTCGATGAATTTCCTCCTTTTTGGAAGTCGGTTAAAAATAACGACCTGTAACTGAAAGTATCGCAGTTATTTCTATATCCCGTGACACATTTGAGCATCAAATTTAATAATCGTGTCCTAACTGGATAATCGAAATAGAACAAGGTTGCGTAACGTTCGTGAACTCATTTGATATAAAAAAGGGATAGCTTTAAAAATACTGCGGTCATTCGAAATTTTTGATTACAATGATTTTTTCTTATATTTACGCGAATACTTAAATCTATACATATAATAAAATTTTAAGTTGTATCTGTACATTAAATATTTCTTGAAAAATCTTTTTGAAATATTCATGAATCTATATAGTTTTTAGAATTTTTGTCTTGTCTGTCTGGGAACAAATCACAAAAAATCACTTCACAGAATTTGATGAAATTTCGAAAATCCGGGTCAATATAAAAAATACTTTTTATGGCAGGAAAATACAAAACACCTCATCTTTGACAAATCTATACTAAACGGTAAAACATAACTAGGGACGAGCGGAGCAAGGGTGAGTGGCTAGTTTTAAATAAAATTTTCATTTTGGATTTTTTTTTCAGGATATTTACATTTTTTCTTTATGTGAGAATCTAGCTTTTAGACGTCTCAAAGTAACTACCCACAATTTTAATTTTAAAATTAATTAATACTATATCGTACGTTGTTCCTGCGCACCATTTATTTGTTGATTTACTTATTTGTACATCTCTTTCTGGTGTACAATTAAGTATTATATATCAATCTTTCTACTTTGGTGTTATTTTTGTATTTCTCTAGTCTTTAATGTTATTATATTTTATATTTAAACCTAGCGACTCGCCCTCACTCCACTCGGGTTCTTCTCTACTTACGTTTTAACGTTTAGTATAGATTTCTCAGAAATGATATACGGACCCACATGACCCACATGACCCGGATAGCGAGCTATCATCATACCAAATTTCATCAAATTTATCCAGTGGTTTTTCCGTGATGCGGTCACAGACAGATAGACAAAAATTCTAAAAACTATAGATTCGGCCTCTGTATCGATAATAATGATTTTTTCAATAAGATTTTACAAAAAATGCTTATTGTACAGATTCAGCTCAGTTACAATTTTATTATATGAACATATGTGTAGATTTCCTTACGAATTACTATTATTATTAGATATTTAACTATTCTAGCGTGTATCAAGCACATGAAATAGGTTTCAAATTTTTGTTATCAAATATTACTAAAAGTGCACTTTAAATTCTCGTCGCATTTGATTCTGTGAAATATAAAAAAAAACTTATGAATTTATGGCCAAAAATGACGTTTACTCATATTGTTTATTAACAATTATAAAATTAATAGAATTGGTTATTATAATACGCAATATATTTTTAGTTTAATTCAATTTTATCGTTAACTTAAATTGATGTTAAAAGCTTAAAAGTTCATGATCCTATAACAAAGTAGAACAATATTTAAATCCAATATATTTTCAACGCGTCCATCAAACTTTATATTTGAAATGATTGGATTGTTAATTTATTTTATGAAGTTTTATTTGTTCATAATATGACGTGACGACGACACGTTTGGCTTAGTTTATAGTGACCCTTCTTGCTTTGCGGTCGCGGGTTCGAATCCCGATGGCATTCTTTTATGTGTACTCCAGTCATGGGTGTTTATATTGTATATATTTAAAGTTATATATATATATATATATATATATATATATATAGTGTATCAAGTATCTGGTATCCATAACATAAGCCTCGTAACTTACCATGGAACTAGATAGTGCTGTGTGTTAATTGTCCAACATATTTATTGAGTCCCAACATATAATATTTTTCATAATTATTTTCTTAAAACTTCCATTTTCATATTTGTTTACTTTTATAAGAATGGATGGAAATAGGAAGATTAAAGATATTTTAATTCGTAAATGTCATTTTATCTTCACTTTAATAGTGAATTAATGAACAAGATATTAAAAAATTAAACACTCAAGCGTTATCTATCAAGTTGATGATTAAAACATCTTAGAGATAATAAAGTAATAACTTCTCACTCTGTTATCCGTTTGTCCTTCTTTCACGTCGAAACTGAGTGATTGAATTGCGTGATTTTTTCTGTGGAGATAATTGGAGGATTGGAGACTGACATAGGCTACTTTTTACCGCGGGAGATTATCTAATTCCCACGGGAAACACGTTACAATACAATTCAAAACATATTCATCATCAGAATTGCTTGAAACTTGGTATGAATGCTCTTCAATAAAATTAAATAAAATATACAATATGTTATAGAATTTTCGAAATGTATCCTATAAGGGAGTAAAATAAAGGAAGAAAGTAGGTACTTTTTTAGAGATTTTTCTGTAGTTTTAGCGCGAGCAAACCCGCGGGTTCTGCTAGTTTGTTATAAATCTCTATAAGATATTTAAATTACTTCTTAAAAGTTAGATAGATGTCAATGAATAAAAATAACATGTAAACCGTATAAAAGACTAAAATAGGCTATTTTTTTTTAATTTAGGCTTGTCTGACAATCGTTAATAATCTACATACTACTAAATAATCAACTATATTAATTTTTAACCCCCGTCGCAAAAAGAGGGGTGTTATATTATAATTAAATCGATTGTCATCATGTGAGCCAAAACTATTTAAAACACTTACATGATGTGCCACTTGAATTTATTAGTCTAGTACATATTATTATGTTATAATCGCATCATATTATATAAGATAGCGACTTACCGTCGCTCCGCTCGGGTTCGTCGGATTAGATATTTTCATGCAGTAAAAATGATCTATACATATAGTAAAATTCTGACAAAGCCGAATCTGTACATAAAGTATTTTTTTGGAAAATTTTATTGAAATGGTCATTATGATCGATACAGAGGCCCAGTCTACAGATTTTGATGATTTGGTATAGTGCTGGTTATCCAGGTCAACATATAGGATACTTTTTACTGCGAAAAAATATCTCATCTTTGAGAAATCTATCCTAAACGTCATAACATAAGCAGGGACGAACCCAAGCGGAGCGAGGGTGAGTCGCTAGTCCTAATTTATAATATCAACCCGGATGACCAGCTATCATCATATCAAATTTCATCAAAATCTGTCTAGTGGTTTTCTCGTGATACTGTCACAGACAGACAGAGAGACAGACCGACAAAAATTCTAAAAACGATAGCTTCGGCCTCTGTATTGATAATAAAGACTATTTCAATAAGATTTTCCAAGAAAAATTTAATGTACAGACTCGGCTAAGTTAGAATTTTATTACATGTACTTAATATTATTTCGTATTTTGTAATCTGGAACTACCAGTTTGATTAGATTTTTTTTTGCCAATTACACAAAAGGAAATTGGCTATTTATTTGTAAACTTAGAAAGGTTTTAGACTATCTGATGTTCTCCTGACCGATTCCGGCCACGGCGGCCAATCTCATTGAGACTAGCCAACTGCGCAGAAGATATTATAGTGCTCAAGTGTACGCGCAGACACAGGTGCACTCTCTTTTTCTATTACTCTCATACTCCGGTGGGACGACTGTTCGACACGACCGGTGAGAGTTAAGGCACAGGACCGACACTGTTACTGAGGCTTACTATACAGAAAGACTCACTAACTTAACTTGGCCCGACCCGGGACTCGAACCCAGGACCTCCGGGTGTGCAGCCGTACATGCTAGCCACTACACTATCGAGGCAGTTAGACTATCTAAGGTAGTGGTAGCTCAGTAGGTAAGGAGATAGTTGTCGCATCTCTGATATTTTCGTAATCCCCAAAGCATTGAAGTGAGATCCCTTGCCTAACAGTGGGACGTTAAAGAGGACTGAATATAATACAAGACTGAATACGATACAATACAACAGAAACAGAACTTTACTTTAAATTGCAAGTGACGGACATTGCAATATTACTGTATCTTATTGAACCAGATATTATAATTCATAATATACTTGGCATTCAATGATCTGTATTACTGTTGGTAACTGTTTATATATAGTTTTTATTTATTTCATATGAATTAAAAAATTTAAGAACTTTTATGTAAAATATATATATATATATATATATATATATATATATATATATATATATATATATATATATATATATATATATATATATATATTTTAAGTAACAACAGTTAAAAAGTAAAACACTTAATTTTGGAAAAGAGCTGATACTCTTACACTGCAGGACCGATATTAACTAAACATAGCTAAAAACCATCGCAAGGAAACTGACTTTCAAATGAAAAAACCGCATCGAAATTGGTCCATCCATTTAAAAGCTATGATGCAACAGACAGACACACACACACAGGCAGATAGAGAGTAATCAATGTCAAACTTATAACACGTTAAAAACACGGGTTAAAAATACATATCTTAAATTTTAAAATTATAAATAAAAGATTCTTTTCATTGGCTCGCCTTCTTTTGAACGACCTTACTGGTCTATCCCGTATACTTCGACGTGCATCGAAAGTTTAACAAAAATTTTCTTCGCAATTTAACTTCAACCTCACGTATTAAAATAAAAGTATAGTACAAAGTTTCAAGATGAAACCGCGAGATAAAATGATGAAAATCAATCGCTCTTCATGTATCATATTTTGATATGTTTACTAAGAAAATATACTTTGTGTTTTTTCCCATAACCTATATTTTCTAAAACAAATATATAAAAAAATATTATAAACATACCAAAATATGAGATTTCGTCATTAATCAAGATAAAATTTGACTTTTACAGTTTTTCTTTTGATTGTATCGCATTTACGTTTTTTTATGTAGACATTTATCTATACTATTTACATTCAAAATTTATAGCATGTTATAGAAAGTTTATACTTAAATACCACTAGCGGCCTCACTCTCGCTTCACTCGGGTTTGCTTCTAGAAAAACAAAACCAAATCTATCCTACGGGAACCGTACATTTTTCCGGTATAAAAAGTAACCTATGTGCTATTTAAGACTATAAAATCTATATCTGTGCCAAATTTCATCCAGATTCGTTCAGCCGTTCTTGTGTAATTTATTAACAAACATCCAAACATCTAAACTTTCACACTTATATAGTAGTAAGATTTGCTAACAATAAAAATATTTAAATAATTAATTAATAAAATATTAATAGTTTCTGTACATCATGCAGCCAAAGTTATATTATTTTAAGTACGAGAATTATGTTAAAAAGAAGAAGCAGGGTGGATCGCTTTTAACAAATAACACTATCTTAATGTACTTTAAAACGTATTTAGATAACTAGCATTGCCCGCAACTCCGCACGCGTTCAGATGACCAAAAATTAATTCTTACGTTTTACATATTAGTATACTCTTACAAAGCAGTTTTTGTATTTTTTCTCAGAAATGAGACATTTTCCTGCGATAAAAAGTATCCTATATGTTGACCCGGATAACCAGCTATCACCATACCAAATTTCATCAAAATCCCTCCAGTGCTTTTTCTGTGATGCGGTAACAGACAGACAGACAAACAGACAGACAACAATTCAATCAATAGTTTTTAACTATAGATTCGGCCTCTGTATCGATTCTTCGAATGTCTATTTCAATAAGATTTTCCAAAAAATATTTAATGTACAGATCCGACTTAGAATTTTATTATATGTATAGATTATTTAATAATCAAGTATTAGTTTGAAAAGATCATAGCAATGTCGAAGCTGCTTAATTAACGAAACTATATAAACTATTTATGTTTGAAAACAGAGTTCACTCTCTATTATATTAAGCTCCATAGATGTTACTCTTGCCCTCGACGTTATTCAATTGACACCGGTATTTGGAATACTAGTTTTGGAGCAAATGTCCTTTACCTAATAGAATTAACAGATCAAATATTAGTTAAATTCTGAATAAATAATGAATGGTATTCCCATTTTAATGAGTTTCATTAGATTGGATTGTTAGTATATATTAGAGGTTTATAACACAAAAACAGAACACACATACATTCAACCCGAAACAGTACGGAACAGAAATCGAACTCACAGTCTCTTGATTCTAATAATAATGTCCTAATCAATTATAGTTTTGCTGGGTAATCTCAATGCTCGATCCGTGATCCGTGACCGATGGCTCGATGTTCTCTATGAGGTTTGCCAACTTACTAGTTCTGGGCTATACAGACTGATAATCGAACTTAGGACCCCGTTATCTACAGCCGTAAGTACTAGCGAGCTACTAGACAACGAGGTAGATAAAATACTCAGATAGTTGTTACAAAACTGACATAATGATCAAAACTTTCAAAGTTTCTCAATAAAAATATATGAAGGATTTTATAAAATAAAGAATATACCTACTACTCGTATTGGATAATTTAATTTTACCTAAAAATAATGTTTTAGTATTTAATATTGTTATATGTGTTTTAACGTCCCACTGCTAGGCCCTCCGTTCTACAGGAGTAGGATCAGGCCATAGTCCACGCTGATTAAGTGTGAGATGGCGGACTCCACGTATCCTTCGAAAACTTGCTAGGCTCTCTGACTAAAGATTTCCTCACAGCGTTTTCCTTCACCGTAAGACAAGTGGTAATCATATTGAAAATGACACGAACATTAGAACTTCAGAGGAGCAAGACCCGGGATTTGAACCCACTTTACAAGATTTCCTAAAGAAACGCGTTACCACTGGTCCTTTTCTAAAAATAAGAATAGTAATAATAAATAATTATATATTTTTATTACCATAACATTGATATCAAAACACTTAACAAGGCAAAACAATGGCCAAACACGCGTGTCGTACATGAAATTTCAATGTTACAGTCTAATTTTAAATACAAGTAGCCGTATCGCTCTGCCAAAGTTTGTACAGATTTGACAGATACGAGAACGTGGTTTATAATTAAATTAGAGGAGCATTGCCAAGGACCGATTTCGTGGAACGATTAACGATCGTTGGTTAACATTTTTCTCGTTTATTGTAACAAGGCATATATTATGTACTCATAAATATCTAGGCAGTGGTAGCCCAGTGGTAGTGGCTCGTTTGGGAAACCGAGTGAAGCGGGTTCAAATCTCGGGTCTCGCATCTCTGATATTTACATGTGCGAATCATTTCCAACATGATTACCACTTGTCTTACGGTGAAGAAAAACATCGTAAGGTACCTGCATGTCTGAGAGAGCCTTACAAGTTTTCGAAAGATATGTGCAGTCCGCCAAACTGCACTTGGCCAGCGTGGTGGACTATGGTCTGATCCTCTTTGTATTGAAGGCTCATGCCCTGTAGTGTAAAGGGCTGAATACAAATATCTGATCTGTTTTTATTAGCTGAAAATGGTTATCAGAGGTAAAATTATCCATGATAAAGTATTATAGTAAAGTATTTTAATTAAGTTTTTTCTAATAATAATAATTTATAATTATTTATAATTTAACAAATATTATTATTATAAATTCAGAATTTTAAATTACTTTTATAACAGTTTCATCTATAATTTAATAATGAGTTTCTAATTACGTAAAATAAATAACAAATAACCATTTTATTAAATTAAATAAAATTATTTCAGTCTAATTGTTATGGAATGATAGAGGGCTATATGGAAATTAAATTTAAAATTTGATAATATAGTTTTCATTCAAATATTAAAATTGCTTTTGTTTTAGACATAATATTATGGTCCTATAAATATCTTCTGCCAATACACTTATTAAACATTCGTGATTTGTAATCTCGCCATGGGCGAGACGTAAGGCAGACAGGGCTGCTTCAGAGCACTCTAACGAAAGCCAGCACTTGCTGATTGATCTACATCTATGGATCTGTATTTAAAACTGTTTAATGTCAACGTGATATGTACTGTAATCTATTTCATACTTCATTTTGTTTAGTCGAATAAGCTGTAAATATGCTTCATCAAAGTCTAAGTTATACTTAAATCGAATCCTAACCCCGTGACCACAATGTCATAAGTGCTTCTGCTATATAGTATAGACTAGCATTGCCCGCGGCTCCGCCCGCGTTCAGGTGACCAAAAAATAAATTCTTAGGTTTTACATATTAGTAGGTATACTCTTACATTGCAGTTTTTGTATTTTTTCTCAGAAATGAGATATTTTCCCGCGGTAAAAAGTATCCTTTATGTTGACCCGGATAACCAGCTATCAGCATACCAAATTTCATCAAAATCCCTCCAGTGGTTTTTCTTTGATGCGGTAACAGACAGATAGACAAAAATTCTAAAAACTATAGATTCGGCCTCTGTAATCGGTAATAATGTTTATCTGAATAAGATTTTCCAAAAAATATTTAATGTACAGATTCGGCTTGGTTATAATTTTATTATATGTATAGATAATTTTCTAATATTAAACGCTTTTCGATATTGAGATCTCTCCAAAACCGTTTACTTAGAATGATCTTCTTTCGATAATGCAAATAGTAGTACGCCATTACACCCAACTTTGAATATTCCACGTTTGATGAATCAATATATTTCAAGTTTGGTCACGCTCTTGGTCTTTTTTGTCGCGCATATATTACAATTTTTTCTCAGACTAAGGAATAATAGAGACAGCGTGTCATAGAACTTAACAAGAAGACCAAAAATTATGTTTAAAAATTATATCCAAATGACAAATTCTTTACTAAGAGTTAAGTATGTTAATTAAAAAAAACGGATTTTATTTTAATAAAGTAAATACATTCATACATGATAATGACGAATAAAATGTAAAGATACTTTTAACAGTATGAAAACGTATACTAAATAGGAAACAAATTCTCTTCCCCAAGGAAAACCTTTCCTTTTAAGGAAAAAAGGCCTATATCACTCTACCGGAAATAAACTATCAGCAATGAAAGTTCCGTTAAATTCAATTTGACATATAAGCTATGCATATGGATTTGTATCCAGCAAATAAGTATTAGAACGCAATATATGTATATAGGACACCTATTTGTTATATTCATACTTTATATATTTAGATATACTTTAAATATTAATTTGACCTCTTTATTTTATATATTAATTTTAACTGCCTCGGTGGTGTAGTGGCTACCATGTACGGCTGCACACTTGGAGGTCCTGGGTTCGAGTCACCGGTCGGGCCGAGTTTATTTATTGAGTCTTTCTGTATAGTAAGTCTCAGTAACAGCCCGGAGTTGGGAAGTTGGCGGTGTTTCACCCCCGTGCTCGGAGAGCATGTAAAGCCGTCGGTCCTGCGCCTTAACTCTCATTGGTCGTGTCGAACAGTCGTCCCACCGGAGCATTAGCGTGACAGGAATAGAGAGTGAACATGTCTGTGTCTGCGCGTACACTTGTGCACTATAACATCTCATGCGCAGTTGGCTAGTCTCAATGAGATTGGCCGCCGTAGCCGGAATCGGCTAGGAGAACATCATCATCATCATATATTAATTTAAAAAAAATGTATGAAAACTTCGTACACTAATGTTAATGACCGGATTCAGCTACGCGACGTCAGTTCACGTTTAAAAATATAGAGTGCATTATTTTGGCACTACGCCTATAACGCTGACGAAAATTATTAACATTTTTATGTCACTTATTTTAATTACTCTTTTACCTATGGGAAAAATTTATTATTTCTATAGTAGAATGGCATGAAACTTATGCGTTGATTTTTTTTTCTAAAAGCCATTATAAAAATATTTGTATCTTTCGTCAGAGTCATTTTTGAATTTGATGTGAATGACTTTTGCCTATTTATACTACGTATCTATATACTTATATATATGAATACATATGTATAAATAGGAATAGAAAATGGAATCTATATACCATTTTCATACATTTTTAACCGGCTTAAAGGAAGAGATACTAAATTCGGCTATATTTTTGTGTGTATGATAAGTGATACCAGACAGATATCTCAACACCCGCACAATTTGATTTGATTGATGACCGCGAAACGAATTTCATAGTTATTTTTTTAACGATTAAGTTTTTCAAGGGCAGTCCTATATACTATAATATTCCGGAAAAAAACCATCACTAGAAATGAAATAAGTCAGAAAAGGAAAGGAAAATTTAATTAGGCACACTAACAATTTGTATGTCAAAGGGGCCTCAGTCTCTTGACCTACCTTTAAGTATAATATATACTCGTACTATAAAAGTATTATGAGTCTTACCTTTTAATACTTTATACGTAATAAAGTTCTTACGATTGGATATGGTCAATAATTGCGACAACGGCTACGCTTGCGTAGTACTTCTATGCAAATCTTATATTACTCAAGGATAGCGACTTTCGTATAAGTAGTTCGTGTGTTCAAATAATCCAACAATGTCCCACTGTAGTGATGATTGAGTTCTGCTGTGATTTTTAGTGAGTAATATTCAGTCCCCTGCTTGTACTTCTACTGTCAGGGGACTGGAAGCTCAATAGTGTGTTGAGCTTCCCCCATGGTAAGCTTCCTCAGCAATGTCAATGAAAAAAATATAAGTTTGAATTCTCATAACGTGGCTTTTTAAATTTCTATTAGCCAAAGCTAATATAGAATGACGACTTTAAAAGCTCAGCTGTTCCATAGACAAACAATTTTTTCTCATTGTAAAAATCTTAGGTATAGTTCGAAATTCCATTAATAGTGATATTTTTCAATTTTAGTACAACACCAGCGACTTACCCTCGCTTCGCTCGGGTGCGTCCCTAGGTACGATTCAATTTTTTTAAATTAAATGTAGCCTAAGCTCCTTCTTAAAACATCAGCTATCTGTTGAGAATTAGCCGGAACATACAGACAGACAGACAGAAAGGCAAAAATTTTAAAAGTTGTGTTTTTCTTATACGAGTACCGTGTATAATTTCAATTTTATTTACATATCTGTACCTATAGATGACCATAGATACATTTTAAGTTTCCTTACATTATCTTTGTTTAATATACATAATTGCTTATGTGAACTGACATTTTCCAACATGTTTCAGAAAAAAATAATTGAAAGAAACAAAGAAGTTCGATGAAAGAAACTTGTTACTTTTCCAATAAATAATCAGACATGAAAGAGAAACTGTAAATAAAAACGAATGGATTCTAAAATAAATATTTATTTAGTATATTATATCTATTAATATTAGTTTTAAAGTGATTGTAAAGCTATGAAGTGTTTATAAAACAATTTTTATTTGACAAATTTAACACCTTTTATATGTAAAGAAAATTTAAATATGATATATCCTTTGGAAAGATGTTTGTTCAATCATACTTATAAATAATAATCACTTTTCCTAAAAAAAGATATATTGACTTCGAAATTACTTTAAAATTGATTGCTTCTTTAAGGTTTGATTTTTTTTAATAAAAAGTCACTCTTGAAGTAAAATTTAAAGAGAAATCGTGAATATCGGTTCCCAATTGGTGGACATATTGTAAAACATATGCAGTATCAAAAAAAGCATTAGAAGCTAGTTTAAAATTGCATTTTATTTCAATAGATGACTAATTTTAAATTACACATTTTCAAGGCTCCGTTGACAAAAACAAAACCCCTATAACTTTACCACATCAATCTCCCCATTTAAATGAATATTATAGCTAAAATTATATATTATTTCAAGACCATAGCCGATTTTAAACATTATTATTTAATACTTTCTTAGATTTACGCGAATGTTTGACATTATTAAATAAAACTATCTTTTCGGATTATTTCGCGGATTTATTTTGATTTTTGGTTCCCGACGTTTCGAATGCTTTACAGCATCCATGGTCACGGGAGAGACTGAGGTGTTACATGTCTTAAAGATATAGTTGTTACAGACAGCCTACCCACAATTAACAAAATGAAAATTGCACCAATTACATTACAATATTTTTAACTTTAAACATTTTTATAATTTTAATTATAATTGAATATGGAAAATTATTTATTTAATTTTTGCTTTTATTTTTATAATTATTACAATTTAAAAAATATTAATTAGTAATCTATATTTAGTGTTGCCATTATTATATTTATAACCATAAATAAAAATATAAAAATATAGTTTTAATTATTAAAGCCATATAATTGTTCTATGTGTAATTTAAAAAGTTAAAATTAATTAAGGATAATCATTTTAATTTAGTTTGCTATTATTTAAAACAACTTACTAAGCAACACTATTCATATATACTTTTACAAATGAAAATTATTAATCTGATAAGCTGTCATTTTGATCTACACAGTATGAACTTACTACATCTGCGTGTCTGCTATATTTATATTTATTATTTGATTTTATTATATTAATAACAGGATCCCATGACGATGGTAGTACCCAGCCATCTTCCCTATTGAAATTTGGATGTTTTTTAATTTCTATGGCTTCTCGAATCATTCTAGGGCGATATCGGTTTTCTTTCGCCAGGATTTGAGGTCTATCAAAACGAGTATAATGGCTTGGGCGGTCCTGGCTATGTTTGCAGACAGCAGATGTTGTATTGCGACGGTGCTTCACATCAGCTATGTGTTCTTTGACCCGGGTTCTAATGGATCGCTTTGTTTGTCCAATGTAAGAGAGCCCACAATCACAATCAAGCTTGTAAACTCCTGCATCTTGTAGAGGGATGTGGCACTTGACAGGTGGTAAGAACTGACTAATTTTCTTTGGCGGCTTGAAGTAAGTTTTAATTGAAGCTCGCTTTAGAATGTAGCCAATCTTGTCAGTGACTCCTTTCATGTATGGCAAGACTGCAGGGACGCGCTCGACTGTGGCTGGTTTCACTCGGTCACTGTGACGCAGGCGCGGCACTTGCAGCTTGTTGTCACGCAGAACTTGCTTGACATGTTGCAGTTCTCCGGCCAGGTGTTGCTCGTCACAAATCCCGCGTGCTCTCTGAAACAGAGATTTTCCCACGGTAGCTAACTGTGAAGGATGGTGGTGAGATTCACCGTTCAGGTACCTATCAGTATGGGTCTTCTTTCTATACACAGTATGACTCAAGGTGTTATCTGGGTTACGTTTCGATGTACAGTCTTTATTTACCAACCTGCCAGTGGAAGACTGTATTGAAATAATATCTAGGAAGCTACTAGATCACAACATGTCAATAGAATACATTGAACTTTTAAAACACTGCCTAACATCCGGCTATCTACTGTGGAATGGTGAATTCTACAGGCAAGTGGATGGAGTGGCCATGGGTTCGCCAGTCTCCCCCGTCGTAGCCGACATCTTCATGGAGGACTTCGAGGAGACTGCTCTGAACACATCACCCGTGACCCCTCGTTTCTACAAGCGGTATGTAGATGACACTTTCACAATATTACCATCTGATAAAATAACTGTATTCTTAGAACACCTTAATTCTATAAATCCTAAAATACAATTTACAATGGAATTAGAATCGGACAAAACCTTAGCTTTCCTAGGTGTATTAGTTAAACGTAACCCAGATAACACCTTGAGTCATACTGTGTATAGAAAGAAGACACATACTGATAGGTACCTGAACGGTGAATCTCACCACCATCCTTCACAGTTAGCTACCGTGGGAAAATCTCTGTTTCAGAGAGCACGCGGGATCTGTGACGAGCAACACCTGGCCGGAGAACTGCAACATGTCAAGCAAGTTCTGCGTGACAACAAGCTGCAAGTGCCGCGCCTGCATCACAGTGACCGAGTGAAACCAGCCACAGTCAAGCGCGTCCCTGCAGTCTTGCCATACATGAAAGGAGTCACTGACAAGATTGGCTACATTCTAAAGCGAGCTTCAATTAAAACTTACTTCAAGCCGCCAAAGAAAATTAGTCAGTTCTTACCACCTGTCAAGTGCCACATCCCTCTACAAGATGCAGGAGTTTACAAGCTTGATTGTGATTGTGGGCTCTCTTACATTGGACAAACAAAGCGATCCATTAGAACCCGGGTCAAAGAACACATAGCTGATGTGAAGCACCGTCGCAATACAACATCTGCTGTCTGCAAACATAGCCAGGACCGCCCAAGCCATTATACTCGTTTTGATAGACCTCAAATCCTGGCGAAAGAAAACCGATATCGCCCTAGAATGATTCGAGAAGCCATAGAAATTAAAAAACATCCAAATTTCAATAGGGAAGATGGCTGGGTACTACCATCGTCATGGGATCCTGTTATTAATATAATAAAATCAAATAATAAATATAAATATAGCAGACACACAGATGTAGTAAGTTCATACTGTGTAGATCAAAATGACAGCTTATCAGATTAATAATTTTCATTTGTAAAAGTATATATGAATAGTGTTGCTTAGTAAGTTGTTTTAAATAATAGCAAACTAAATTAAAATGATTATCCTTAATTAATTTTAACTTTTTAAATTACACATAGAACAATTATATGGCTTTAATAATTAATACTATATTTTTATATTTTTATTTATGGTTATAAATATAATAATGGCAACACTAAATATAGATTACTAATTAAAATTTTTTAAATTGTAATAATTATAAAAATAAAAGCAAAAATTAAATAAATAATTTTCCATATTCAATTATAATTAAAATTATAAAAAGGTTTAAAGTTAAAAATATTGTAATGTAATTGGTGCAATTTTCATTTTGTTAATTGTGGGTAGGCTGTCTGTAACAACTATATCTCTAAGACATGTAACACCTCAGTCTCTCCCGTGACCATGGATGCTGTAAAGCATTCGAAACGTCGGGAACCAAAAATCAAAATAAATCCGCGAAATAATCCGAAAAGATAGTTTTATTTAATAATTATTATTTAAATTAATTATTTATTTATATTTATTTTTAATAATTAATTTATCCGATAATGCATTTCAATTTTAATTTCTTATTATTCTTTCATTTATTAAACAATTAGCAGAACTCGCGGCTTCACTCGCGCTAATACTACAAAAAATATCTAAAATTACATTATAAAAAGAAATATAATAATACTGTGTTTAATTTATTATTTAAATTCTCTTTGTATTACTGTTGTTATTTCTGTTGGTAATCTTAATAAATAAATTAATAAAAAAACTTCTAGCTAAACATCTAAATAGGTTTTTAAAAACGAGGTAGGTTCTAACTTCTACTTCTCAATTCTTTTCGTGTCAATTGTAACAACATTGTAATAATCCCTATACGTTTTTTGTAATAGACGCTCCAAAAATTTTTGACGATAATTGTTTTAAGCAACAAAAAATTGTGGTATTGGATAATTATTGTTCACTTTGTTAGTATAATGGCTGCCAATTAAACATTGAAACAATTTTATAGTATCTTTGAGAAATTAGGATAAATTAATAAATTACGTTTTAACTTTTGGTATTGATTTCTCAGAGATGAGATATTTTCTCGCAGTAAAAAGTATCCTATATGTGGACCCGAGGCTATCATTGTACCAAATTTCATCAAAATCCGTGCAGTGGTTTTCTCGTAATGCATTCCCAGACCCTCAGACAGACAGACAAAATTTCTATAAACTTTAGATTGGGCCTCGTGTAGTATATCGATTATAATGACTATTTCAATAAGATTTTCATCAAAATATTTAACTTGCAGATTCGATATATTATTATTGAAAGTAACCAACCTAAAACGAAGTACATGACTCAACTATCGTTACGAGATCATTAAATCATACCTATTTTAAACTTACTCTGTTTACAGAGGAAACCCTGTAGTCTGTTTTATAGTTAGTTTACGTTTGTGGTTTTATCCGCCATAAAGATGTTTTCTGCAAAGTAACTGAGAACATGTGTTCTTGTATATGCAGTTAAATCTTAGGTTGTTTCTAGGTAAATAACCGTTGCCCGCGGCTCTGCTCGCGCTATTCAAATTAATCGAATTAAATACAATTGTAAATGTAAAAGTTTATATTTTGATAATAAAGTATATATAAATATATTGTATTTATGTGTGTATGTTTGTTACTCATTCACGTTAGCCATTGCTAGACAAATTTGGATAAAATTTAATACCAGCAGCCTAGAATTGGAAAGCTGACGCTCTCATACCTCGGAGAGTACGTTTACACCGTTGCCGTTGATCTTGCGCCTTAACTCTCACCGATCGTGTCGAGGTATCTCAAATCTGATTTTGAGTCTATAAAACAAAATAATCTATACTAATATTATAAAGAGGTAAAGTTAGTGAGTTTGTGACGTTGTAGGGGGTAATCTCTAGATCCACTAAACCGATTCAGATAAATCTTGGTAAGAAGATAGTGTGAGACCCTGGAAAGGACATAGGATACTTTTTATTCCGGAAATCATCCCTTAAGGATGTGTAAATGGGATGAAAGTTTGCATGGGGAATCAAGGTAGGGACGAACCGGAGCGAAGCGAACGTGAGGGAGAGCCGATTTTTATGTTCGGGTATACCGCGATAACTACTGAACCGATCGGTATAATAACCATAAGATGCAGCGTGTTTCGAAGAAGGCTTTTTTCGCTAGTGTATTATATACGAGGTCAACGAGATGAGGGTCAACTCAAAAATTATTTTTCTAACACGAAAAATTTTACTATTCTTGGAAGTACAAATTTTATCAATTTTAACGATTTCGATACAGTTACGTTGTGGAGCTAACGGGGACTTGAAAAAGAGGACCTCCTCATAGAAATTATATTTTTTGAATAATTTTTTTCCCAAGCGGCACGTAATAGCACAGACTGGGCACATTTCAGCACATTTTTTATTTCTTAGAAATTCGAAAATTGCAGGGTCAACTTTACGGACATACCTTTGCCCAGCAGTGGAACGTTATAAAAGGGCTGAATACATCCATATGTAGTACAATTAGATTAAAATTTATTTGACGGATTTTTTTTTTAAATTATAATAATTACGAAAATAATGCAATACTCTATATTAATTTTCAGCTATTGAGGTAATGCCAATTTGGTTCATAATGTATACAGGAAACGGAAATTCATAATGAATTACACGTCATATCGTCAACGCAGTGCAGTGTGTCAACGATCTTTTTAGCACTTGACTCATAAAACTTTTTGCGGGCATAAACAATAAAGTTTCGAAATTAGCAAACAAGAACAGTTAATCGTAAATTGCCGTGTGTAAGAAAGAGTAAGAGAGGAACAAAATATTCTAGAAATTTCTAGAAAGGTTTTGAATTTTCGAATACTAGAAAAAATATTTTTTATCTAATTTGTTTGGACTATGACCTCGTACTGAAGGGAAGCCCGTGCCCAGAAATGGAACGCTAAAAAAATGGCTGAATACTATTTGTTTATGCTAATATGCATATTAAAAGGCCGGCAGTGTGTTGAGAGATCAGTTGCAATTTGAAACTAAGTGAATACTGAGAAAAATTACGAAAAAGTGAAGAAAAGTGGAGAGAAATCATAGTAAAGTGTTTAAATTAGTATTCAGTGACTGAATTATCCAGAACTGTGTATATACTGCGCGTGTGGTGAACCTCCATAAGCCACTCTTGTTAACCAAGAGCAATAAAACATCAATATTTTTCCGGGATAAAAAGTAACCTGTTGTTTGACCGGCAATATAAGGTATCAGCTTGCCAAATTTTATTAAATAAGTTGCATAAGTTGCTGTGTTCTAAGCTGTATAAGTTACTATAGATTTTTAACTATCCCACGGTAACTCTTTAATTTTCCGGGGTGAAAAATATTTAAAATTTTGACCGGGGATATAAGGTACTACCATGGAAAATTTAATTTAAATCGGTCCAACTGTTTCGGACATTAGCCCGTACAAACAGACAAACAGACAGAGAAACAAAAAAATAGAAAAAATCTGGATTTGTTCTATTTCTCTTCTTACATCCCCCTGACTCGGTTTTTAGCTTTTTTTGTATGTACAGACATTCAACCTTTACAGTTTTATTATATGTATAGATAAGAAAACTGATGTTTTTTTTATAAACCTCTCGTTTTTGTCTGTGGCTACGCTCGTATGGTAGGTAGGTAGCTAGGCCATAACGAATGTTCTAAGAAGATATGTAGGATTTAATATAAATATAAATATGCTTGGACACTAACACACAGCACCATATAGTTCCATGGTAAGCTACGAGGCTTGTGTTATGGATACCAGATAATTGATACACATTTCTATAAAACCTAAGAAGATATACACACACGTCATTCACATACCTTTTTATTAGTGTGATTTTCTGAATTTACGTCACCAAAAAACCTAAATCAATCCCTTGGCTTATCAAACTGCCATGTTTTATGTTCGAAATCAAAAGAAACAGTAAAGATTTATAGTTTTCAACCGAATTATTGCTAGTACCGAAACTATTTTAGGCATCAAGTTAATATTCGTAATAAATTACGTCCGGAGTACTCTTAGTTTACAAGCATTGATTTTGTTTTTAAGCCGTTAAATGTTGTGTATAAATATCAAACATTCATCGGTCCTAATATTTCAAATTACTAACAAGCAGGGAAATACTTTAACTACTTGTAACAGACGTGCACAATTTTGTATGCAATTAATTTAAGTAAGTTGACATTGAAAGTAAAATTTCAATATTTTGAATTGTAATTGTAATATGAGCCATTTTTGAAGTGAAAAATTTTACGTGTTGAGCTATTTTTGGCAGGGTAATTTGTCAAAAACTTATATCATATGCCATATTTTGTGCTAAACTCTGTAAGCTAAATGAAAATTCATGTATTGTGAACCCATCAAATGAATCCACATTTCAGCTACATAATTTTTATTCACCTTCGCCACTATGCTCGCATTCATCGCCGTCGCTGCAAACTTCTTTTTACCCAAGCTATCATAAGTACATAATTAGTTCGCCAACAATTGCTAACTCCAATACAACCTTTTTTACAAATTTAATTTTTAATATTTTTTTTTCTTTTTTCCTTTTTTGTTTACATTAACTTACCTTATTATAACGTAATTTCATGCAATGAATATGTACGCCTGATATGGGAAGGTACTAGCTCCTGAAACACAGTTTTCTAGTTCAGGAGTTAGGGCTGTGTGTATTTGTTACCATTGTGTTGTTTAATAAAGACTGTTTTTTTTTTAACCATAACAAGTGCTGATACACCAAACACCAAAGCCACTTTATCGTCAACCGATAGCATCACCGTCTCACCCACAATCACCGTATCATAACCATCCTTTACCCTCTACATCAAATGTAGAAAATCAACTTATGGGTTCGTGTCACCGACATTCTACGTATGACATGTGACGTGGCGACGTAGTCTGGCGCAGACTGGCGACGCGCAGCGTTATGTTTTGATTTGATTTTGATATATCAAAATGTAAATAACTATTGCTCGGAAGGCCAATAGATGTGACAACCAGACTAATAATAATTTCAATTTACAAATTATGAAATTTTAATTATTCATACTATACTTAATTAATTAAAAATAAAAAAAACACAGTTTTTCCAAACTTATAAGTTTTCACTTCTGTCAGCAGTCTCCATGACTGCCTGTGCCTATTTTTTTATTTTATCATATCACACACTACATAATAATGAGTATATTAAGACTTAAAGCAAAGCATTAACAATGTATATTTGCGGCTGCACAATACTAGGTTATCTGTTTTCGGCTTTAAATTTCACTGTTTAGCAAGCGGGTTTTTACTTTTGTAATCCTAGATCAAACTTTAATTATTATTGGAAACTAGCGACTCACCCTCTCTCCGCTCGGGTTCATCCCTACTTACGCTTCAAAGTTTAGTATAGATTTCTTAGAAATGACATATTTTCCCGCAGTAAAAAGTATCCTATATGTTGATTCGGATAACCAGCTATCATCATACCAAATTTCATCAAAATCGCTCCAGTGATTTTTCTGTGATCCGTTTCAGACACACAGACAGACGGATAAAAATTCTAAAAGCTATAGATTCAGTCTCTATATCCATACTAATGTTTCAATAAGATTTTCCTAAAAATATTTAATGTATATAGAATTTTATTATATTATATAATATAGAAGATCTACCTCTAAATGAAAGAAGCCGATATTATTGACTTACAATAGTAATTCAATAGAATAAAATGATAAATTGATAATAACATTTTCTATACAAATATAAACTTAATTTTTTTTGAAGAAACTTATTACTAGTAATTTGTTCGGATTTCTTGGTTATTAAATTCGACAGTTGTTTTATCGTAATTATTCAACTGACAGACTTGTGGTCGGTTTCCTTTCGTCTAAATCCTTAGTATTGGCCGTAAGCCAAGTAGAAATCCCTTGATCTATTCACCTATGCTATCGACAGCATATTTCTGCTAAAGTATTAGTATTAGACGTATACATATACCTACCGAAGATTACATAAAAATAATATTATATCAGCAATTTATTGAATACTAGCGACACACTCTAAGTCCCTAGGTAAGTTTTGACGGATAGTATGAAATACAAATCTTTGAATTTCTCAGCTTTTCTGTACTATAATATGCATGTATTATACATATAAACCTTCCTCTTGAATCACTCTATCAATTGCTGAAAACTGCATTAAAGCCCGTTGAGTAGTTTAAAAGATCTAAGCGAACAGGTAGTGGAAGCGACTTAATTTTATACTATGTAAAGACCAGTTAATTTTAAATTGACATAGATAACTACTTATACACAAACAAACAAATACCCACAAAATCTCAAAATTAATAACTCGTGGGCTGTCTATAGTACATTCATGTTACTAGACAAGTTTACACTACAAACAGGCAAACAGAAATAGCTTTACACAGTAGTAAATAAAAAATCGGTCAAGTCGAACATGATGGGTTACCATTATGGGTACCATCGTACATGTAATTTTTATAAGACTTTTACTCCGTTAAAAAAATGTTTCTTGTATTCTTATTTCTATTTATATTTAATATTTGTTGTTATATCGGAAATAGTACATACTCTAGGAAAATTTAATCACTCTACCTATTACGGTTCATGAGATACATCCCTCTGACTGACTTCCGTCCGTCTGTCCGTGGACGGACAGCGGAGGCTTAGTAATAGCGTTCCGTTGGCACCCTTCGGAAACGGGTAACCCTTAAAACAAGGTTGAAATGCGAAGTTCCTTATAAATTTTTGCTTCTAAAGCTATTATTGTTATAAGAATCCACTGAGATATTTTTGAAAGCCCCATAACAAGCTATACTCGTATTTTGTTGACGATATATGTAAGTAATTCCAATTACATAAACATATTTTCTTCTGTATTTATCTATATTAATGTTATAAAGAGGCAAAATTTGTTTGTTTGTTTGTTTGTTTGTTTGTTTGACCGCGTATCTCAGAAACTACTAAACCGATTTGAAAAATTCTTTTTGCATTCGATAACATGTCAACAAATCGGTAATGTTCCATACGTCATTATTGTGAAAATGATGCTTATAATTATGTATAATATACTATATAGTCAAATAATTCTATACTTACCGATAAAACGTACCTAAGAACGAACCCGAGCGAAGCGAGGGTGAGTCGCCGGTATGGAAACACAACGCTGTCACACAAGCCGCTAGTAAAGAAGTAACGAGTTGGAATATAAAGGAAATAATTTTGCAACCTCTTCTGACAAAGCCAATTTTATTTAACCACTCTTCAGAGACAGTCGGGTAAATAATTTACCTCTAACTTGTATTTTATGAAACAAATGATTTTTGCCTAAGGCAATGCGCCCATGTAGTACAAAGAGCAAATATTATAAGAGAAAATCTCTTTCTATTTATTAAAATATTCCAAAAAACGGCTTTTATCTAAATAATTATGTTTATTAACATAGTAACAGACTTTGGAATTGAGATCCATTACGAGTGGATTTTTTTTACGTTAGCGCGAGTATGTGTGTGTGTGTGTGTGTGTGTGTGTGTGTGTGTGTGTGTGTGTGTGTGTGTGTGTGTGTGTGTGTGTGTGTGTGTGTGTGTGGGTGTGTGTGTGTGTGTGTGTACGCATGTGTGTATGTGTATGTGTGTGTGTGTTATATTTGATCAGTGTACAAAAACTAGAAAGTTAAAATTATGTTCACACTATTTGACACAAAAAGTCTTATGATATATTTGTTAGTTCACACAATGCTGGTTCATATTATCTGTTCTGTCGTCACATTGAATTGAATTTACTGCTTGAAGTATTTCATATTTATCATATATCAAATGCTGTATGCTACGTGCGTGGGTGTATTCGTTGAAGCAAAACGTATGATACTAGTAACACAATATCTTTACATAACATAGGTATATAACAAGACAATTTTACTTATTAGTACAGAGATTTCTTGTCATTATTACCACTTCCTACCACTTAGCTCGATACAAGGACGGTAGCTAGACGGTAGTTAAGGTCAGTAAAGTGGTCAAGGCCAAGGGGCACCAGAACAACAGGTTGACTAAGGGCCAGAAGGGCAGATGAAATAGTAGCGATGGTGGGTGGAAGCCAGCTGGACACTGCTAAGGATAGATCCGTACAAACAATAAACAAAATAAATAATAAATAAAATTATTAGGATTAAATACAAGAGCTCTTCTTATAATAATTATACATTAAAAATTTAAAAACCCTCCTACGCAAATTACACTGGCACGTGGGAAGCACTTAATCGAATACATATACGCCAAAATGCCTTACATCGTTTTGGAAAAGGGCTGATACTCTTACACTGCTGGACCGATATTAACCATAGCTAAGAACCACCGCAAGGAAACTGGCTTTCAAATGAAAAACCCGCATCGAAATCGGTCTATCCGTTTGAGAGCTACGATGCCACATGCAGACACACATACACACACAAATAGACAGACGTTGACGTCAAACTTATAATTTAAACAAACAATCTTTATGCGTCGCGGGTTAAAAATAAAAAGTGTTAAATGTTTATTAAAATTAATTATGTTTATATGTACATATTTAAACTTATCACTGTAATCTGTATGGAATTAAATAAAGCTCTATTATTATTATTATTACTGGCTACATTACCAGCGACCTCTCCCAGCTTTTCTGATGGCTTTGAGAAGACTGAAATATATGTTCTTATTAATTATGTTAGAGTACAAAAATCTATACATCAATAAATAGGCAAAGACAAACCATGTTTGTTCCTTTTTCTCTGCTTAATTTATGGATTATTTTGAAGTGGAAACTTTACTGGTTTATGTGTTATATATAATTATTTATTTCTATGTAATAGTTTACTTACATACTTTATGTTTCCTAAAAAAATAAAAAAATAAAAAAATAAATATGAGATAAAACTTATTATTAAATAGTTATCTAGTCTACGATTGATTGAACAATTTTCATTATAAGATGTCCTCCTGACCAATTTCGGCCACGGCGGCCAATCTCACTGAAACTAGCCATCTGCGTAGAAGATATTACAGTGTATATTAAACTATTTTGCTATCTATTCTTTTATCGCTCAAAGTCACATGATACTTCGATACGAACGACGGCTTAACTTGTAACCCGGGACTCAAACCCAGGACCCAAACCCAGGACCTCCGAATCTAAAACCGTACATCCTAGCCACTAGACCACTGAGGCAATTTTCATTATAGTAGAGCACAGTACTTCAACTGTCTCATCTACTAGCTTTACGATTAAAAATATAGCTATTAATAATATAAAATATGTTGTAGCTAGATTTGGAAAATAAGGCAATTTAAAACTTATGTCTGTCTTTTTATTACTTTATATTTTAATTTCCCATCTGCGGTATATGAAATACTAGCAGAACCTGCGGCTCCGCTCGCGCTAATAGTACAAAAAAATCCCCAAAAAGGGCAGTTTCATACAAACTTTCATCCCCTATTTTACCCCCTTATAGGATGAATTTCGAAAAATGCTAAAACAATAATTTATTCAATATTATTGAGTAACATTAATACCGAGTTTCAAGTAAGTCTGATCTTAAATATTTTTTGAATTGTATTTTAACGTATTTTCCCGTGGAAATTAGATAATTTCCCGCGGTAAAAAGTGGCCTATGTCACTCTCCAGCCCTCCAACTATATCCACACAAAAATTCACGCCAATCCGTCAATCCGTTTCAATGTTAAAGAAAGACAAAGTAATAAACAAACAAACAAACAAACAAACAAACAAACAAACAAACAAACAAACAAACACACACACTTCCCCATTTATAATATTAAAGTATGGATTATACTTAAAAAATAGATTTTATAAAAGGAATGAATAATGAATTTATATATAGGTGGATGAGTATTAGAGTATTTGTCATTAAATAAAATCTGAGATTGAGTCTTATTTACTTTATTTATTATTTAGTTATAGAATATACACTTTATAACGTTTATGCAATATATTTTATAGCTGAAATAGCGATTAGAAATATTTTATAGTTTTAATTTCATTCAATTTTGACTACAAACATTTGATAACATCAAAATATAGTTGAGATGGCTTATACAGTCCTTAAAAAGTAGCTTAAGCACTATTGGAACAAAATATTGAACACCGTGGAGAAATCATCGCATATATATATATATGCGATGATGATATATCAGCGCTAGTATATAGCGTATATTTTTAAGCCCAAATTACAACATTTAGTAACTACATATATTATGCTACATAAATACCTAATACGCTTATTTTATAAATATTTAATACAAAACATAGTACATCAAATGCATAGATATGTATAGATATATGTACGGGTGTACACCCATACTTAATTAAGAAAGTTTACTTGCCCGCAGCTTTAAGCTTACAGCACGTGCACATGTTGTGTTTTACCGAATCGGTTTTCATGAACGGTTTACACAGCAAAATACGGTGCAATCTGATATGGTACAAATATCAATGCGTTTATTCCGTTCATATAATATTATGTAGGTATTCTTTATAAGAAAACTGATTTGGAAAACCGCATCGAATGAAAAAACCATTCAAATATTTTAAACCGTATACGGCTTACCGAGTCAACGAAGTGAATTAAAAAACTTATTAATGCGAACATATAAAGTATAATGAACTGAATATGAACAACGATTCGGTAAAACCACAAAGGTTTGTAACCGCTGTTACAAAATTTGGCCGCTATGTTAAAAATATCTTAAAAACTCTAAAATATGGGATTACATGACATTTAATAATTTGAAATACATACGAGTAGCTATATAATATAATATTTTACTACATACAAGTTTGATTATAATGTCAGCGCTATATATTTATTTAGTGGCGTCTGGCTTTGGAGACACGGCTCGGTCGGAGTTCGGCGAACTGCCACCCGAAGTGCTTTGGGGACTTCTCTCATTCACCTGCAAGTATATTATTATTTAGTTGAATATAATTATTATTACGCGTGTATAAACTGCTTTATTCGTCTAGCAAGTATGTACGTCTAGAGATTGAATTTTCTGGGTTCGAGTACCAGGTCGAGCTAAGTATATTTATTGGGGTCTTCTGTCAATTCATGCAGCAGAGAGTGCACTTGTGCATTATATATATATATATATATATATGTATGTATATATATATATATATATATATATATATATCTCCTGTACACCTGGCTAGTCTTAGTGAAACAAGCCGTCGTTGCCGAAATCAGTCTAGAGGAGATTATTAGTATTGTATCCATTTCTTCCAATTTTTCGGGCTTGAAGGAGCCTAGTAATTTGGTAGACTTGCTAAGAGAAATAAGTCTAACATATAGAGTTCCTTATGATGTTAAAATTTGTTTAATGTTGAAGCATCTGCCGGGATCCATTGCAATTTGGTCATTGGATAATGCGTAGGGATTATGGTAAACATGGAAAATTAAATATGAACTAGAAAACAAAACGAATTCATATAATAATAATCATATTAACGACTTACTCTCGCATCACCCAGGTGCGTGTTTTTTTGAGCGTTACCATAATTATTTTTCTAAAATAATAGCCTAAGTTGCTCCTTAAAACATCAGCTATCTGCCAGTGAAAGTTCCGTCAAAATCAGTCCAGCCATTTTGATATTGGCGGTAGCGAATTGTGTTTTTCTTATCGTATATAATTTCATATGCATTTAGTAAAAAGTTTTAATTTTGACATTACAAAAAAGAAATTTTAATTTTATTTATTTACTCTTCTATTTCTAGCACGTAGGAATATTAAAGAGCAAAAATTTTAAAAATTATTTTGAAATGAACTAAATTGGTCATCATTTTTATAATATAATAAAATCAATATATTTCATTTAAATGAAATTCTCATCTTGGAAACTTTTTTAAACCAATAATAAATATTTATGTCTTCACCATAACATATTGTATCACCATTGAAAGTAACTTTTATTGATGTTAGATAAACAATCAAAGGCATAGTAATTTTTGTGTTGTAGAGTTACGTTATAAAGAGTGTTCTTTTGATGTAAAATCCTTGATTATTACGTTAGGAAATAGTAGAGATATCAAATAAGAAACTCTCTTGGCAAATGTCCAGTTTGATAAACATGAGAAGGGGACGGTTTAGTTAAAATCTTATGAAGTATCGTCCATAAAATAATTTGCTCACGTGTCGGTTCTTCACTTCAGTTGCAGTGAATGTGCTTACAAATCTTACTGATCTCATATAAGACAATATATGGTGTAATTTTAGAAGTAAAAGCTGTTTCAAGATCAAAGTGCGCAAAGTTTTGATTATTGTATGCACCTGAAAAATACTTGTTTATTGATATTAATTAATATGTACGTAGAAGTTTTAACAAAAAGCTTATGAGTGATATCTATACTAACATTATAATGAGGAAGGATTTTTTTGTTTGTTTGTTCGTACCGAATAAGCTCCGAAACTACTAGTTCGATTTAGATGAAATTTGATAAGAAGATAGTTTGAGATCCTGGGAAGGGCATAGGATAGTTTTTATTTCGGAAATCATCCTTTAAGGTGTGAAAATAGGAATGAAAGTTTGTATGGGGAATCAAACTAGGGTCGACCCGAGCGAAACGAGGGTGAGTCGCTAGTATAATATAAACTTTAAATATTGTCAAAGCTTATTCCATTTGCAGCCTGAGCTTTGAAAGCTTGCTTGGTTATTACAAGCTTTTATGTGCTTAAAATAGCTTTTATCCGTACATATATTATCATCAATACATAAAATATCTTAACTTTTAACTCACATAAAACGTTTTTACGAGCTTTCTTTAATACAGATATCGTTTCAAAGTTAGAAAATAGCTTTTAAATATCAACAATGATTAGGGTTTGAATGTAAAACAAAAGTTTTTATAATTGACCTCAATTTAGCTTTAGCTAAATGGCCATTTGATTGTAATCAGTGGATCAAATCTGTAGTTACAATATGGCCTCAATTTTACTTTGTTCTACAATGAAATAAAGTTATAATAAGTACTAAAATCCTGAAACACATTTGAAATGGGGGGAATCATGGTGTTTAGAACGGTTATTAATTTCTACATTGTATTTAAGAGCCAGCTGTATTCATAAAACATAATTTTGTTGCCTTGATAAATTCAAAAGTTTGTTTGTATGTCTATGCGTGTGTATATGTTTGTACGAGTATTTCCTTCACAACAAAACGGCTGGACGGATTTGAATGAAATTTAGTACGTAAAACATTAGCTACTGTTATTTGCTAAAATTGGTGTTGCCAGTATATAATATACGGGCAAAATACTCAATAAACGGGCTATCTAATGCAAAAAGAATTTTCAAATTGGATTAGTAGTTCCTGGGATTAACGTGTTTAAACAAACAAACAAACAAACATACAAACAAACAAACAAACAGACATACAGACAGACAAACAAACAAACGAATTCTGCATATTTATAATATTAGTATAGATTATACAAAATGCACCTACGGACGCACCCGAGCGAAACAAGGATACGTCGGTGCGAAGGCATATAATTGGAAATGACGATGTATTTACCGTCGTCTTCATACAATGTTGTTAAGTGCTGCATTTATATTAAAATAGGTCATGAACAATAATAATATTTTCGTTCTACATTTAAGACTTCAAATTGTAATATTGTTTAGTGAGTGACAGGAATAAGTCTAACAAAAGATGATTTTTTGACGTTTCCACAAGAAAAATGAACTAAACTTTACAATTTGCCGCAAAGTTACGAGAAGTTGTCGATGAAAATTAAACTTTTATATGAAATTTTATGTCGGAAATATTACATTGCCAATAATTCAGTTCTACAGAACAAACTCAAATGAAACACGACTTCATTTAAGATATAATAAACGTTACTCTTTACTTAAGACGTTTTGTATAATACTACCGCTCGGGTTACATTTTAACGTTTAATATAGATTTCTCAGAGATGAGAAGTTTTTTCGCAGTAAAAAGTATCCTATATATTGACTCGGACAACCAGCTATAGTCACACAACATTTCATCAAAATCTCTTCAGTCGTTTTCTCGTGATGCGATCGCAGACAGACCGACAGACAGATAAAAAATTAAAAACTATAGATTCGTCCTCTGTATCAATAATAAAGACTATTCCTATAAGATTTTCCAAAAAAATATACAATGTACAGATAGAACTAAGAATTGTATTATCTGTACACTACTCTTACGAGAAACCCACGTATGTCAAAACTAATTTGCCCTTTAGTAACTAACAGCTTCGCCCTTTAGTATATGTCAATGATATGTTGATGAAGACTTGGGAATGCTTTATTGAAAATCCAATAGATTTATTGCATATCGCGAGCTGAGTTTGAATACGATTAAACTCTGCTCCGTTGGTTCAAATTTTACACTATCTTAGTAATTATTGATCCTGTGCAACAACGATTATATTATTATACTAGCATTTACTCGCGGTTTTGCTCGAGTAGTTTACAAATAACGAATTTTCATATAAACTTCTAACCCATTTTTAAGTTTAGAGTAGGTTTTCCAAAAATCCTTTAAGAGCGGATATCTAGTTCGTATGAGCAATCTACCTGCCAAATTTTCAGTTTGACAACGTCAAAACAAAATTTATGGTGTCATCAAAATTTATTTTAAAATATATCCGTAAATAACATTAACAATTTAAGTAATAGTATAAAAATGTTTTCAAAGACAACAAAATTGAAAGTGCATAATAATTACAAGACTTCCGCGACACCATTCAGACAAAGAGAGACAATAGCATTCCCAAGGAGGGTTGACGTCAGGCAGGCGGCCGGTCCTAAAACTTTTGCCAAATCCTATCAGCAGTACAGAAGATGTACTGCGCCGACCCCAAGTGACTGGGAAATGGGCAGGGAGAAGAAGAAGAAGATGTAAAGATAAAGATTTCACCTGTAATCCAGTATGCAGCATGTTCGCAATTGTTTCCACATCCAGAGTAGAATCTTGAGCTGATATTTTCTTGATAGCGGATGACACGATACATATATCACCTCTTAACTCGCGAACGAGAGCGGTTATTTTCTGAGCATTGCTCAACACTTCGACGCTTTGAGTATATGGATTGTATCGCACTCCAAATGGACGTTGAATGCTATCTGCGAACGCTCTATAAAAATAAAAATTATATTAAAATATAGGTAAATGTATAACAGAAAGTAATCTTCAAAAAATGAAATTCAAAATTTATGTACAGAAAATAAAAATCTAGGAAAATGAGATTTTTTCCTCTCAAAACTTAAATAAGAGTATTTGTTCTTCATAATACTGACTTCATATAGAAACAGTAAAATAATGATAATATAAAACCAACCAAATAATATTATAATATGAACTCATTCATAAATAGTCATAATAATTCATTGAAGATGAAAATAACTGACCTCATTTTCTCCTTCGCTTCTTCAAAAGAGTCAGTATAATAATACGCATTTTGATAAGATGTAATTATACATTCCTCGTTCACAGTTACTTCTGGATCGAATCTCTTTATTTTTTCAGGAGTGGTTAAAGCGTGTTGCAGTTCAGCTACAGATGAGAGCAAGCCAGCTCCATATACACGGAAGCTGCCATCAATTTGACGACATAGCCCAAACTCCACAGTGAAGAAATAAAGCTAGTGAAACAAAAAAAAATACAATATTATCTATACATATAATAAAATTGTAACTAAGCTGAATCTATATATTAAATATTTTTGGAAAATCTTATTGAAATAAACATTAATATCGGTACAGAGGCCGAATCTATAGTTTTTAGAATTTTTGTCTGTCTGTCTGTCTGTCTATCAGGTCATGGTTTGGTCAGGTCTGTGTTATCCAGGTCAACATATAGGATACTTTTTACCGCGATAAAATATCTCATTTCTGAGAAAATATACAAAAACTGCAAAGTAGTAGTAAAACCTAAGAATTTGGTTTTTGGTCATCTGAACGCGAGCGGAGCCGTGGGCAATGCTAGTAATATAATGAAATTGTAACTAACCCGAATCTGTTAATTAAATATTTTTTGAAAAATCTTATTGAAATAGACATTATTATCTGCCGGAATCTATAGTTTTTAGAATTTTTGTCTGTCTGTATGGGAACTTATCACGAGAAAACCACTAGATTTTTTTTAATTAAATTTGGTATAATGCTAGTTGGTTATCCGAGTCAACATATACAATAGTTATTACTGAGAAAAAAAAACTCTCTGAGAAATCTATACTAAATGTTAAAACGTAAGTAGGGACGGACCCGAGCGGAGTGAGGATGAGTCGCTCTAGTGCTAAATAAAGTTTATACTATAGTCATATTCACGATATTTAAACCTAAATAACAGTTCAATTATTTTTGTCTATCCGTCTGCACCAACAAATATCCAGAACGCCTGGAATTCGATGAGAAGGGTAACCAGTAAATGATAATTCTTACAAGATAAATGTTAGAAGCATAACAACTCAACCAAATTTATTTTGTTAGGTTGTAAGCGGAGCACTGAAAAAGCAGGCCGTAAGTCAACAATATATACGTCCTTAATATGATCTTGGGGCTGGCGAATGGGATTTTTAATAAGCTATTTCTGCCTAACATAAAAGAGGTAGACCTAAAATAAGTACCTACTGCATAGGAAAAAAATATTACAAACTTAAGAAAATGTACTGCGAAAGCAAACATACTCATGGACAATTATATGAAAAATATTTTTACATTTCTCTTACAAAATAATAATGAAACCTAAATATTTTACCACTAACACTTTTGAAATTCCATGGTAAACCAACCTTCGGATAAAGAAATTCATTTAATTGATGAAACGAAAAAGCTTGTCAATTAACAAAATCCGATAACATTCAACTCGCGGGCAAAGAGCGCAATTATTATTTTAATAAAATGTAGTAAAATTCATTTTGTGAGCGGTTTGTTTTAAAATAATACCTACTACTAAAATTTTACAAGAAATATTATGTTTTATTCATCAAAAAAATTTCTAGACTTAAAATTAATCTACTGGCCGCCCAGTGGTGACGTACTTGCGTAGGAAACCAAGTAAACAGGGTTCATATCTGGGTCTCGCATATGTAATATTTTCATGTGCATATTTCACCATGATAACTAACTCAAGGTGTGAGAAAGCATCGTTAGGAAACCTGAATGTCTGAGAGAACCTAGCAATTTTTCGAAAGACATATTGCGAAATCCTCAACCCGTACTAGGCCAGATTCCGTGCCCACCAGCGAGTTATTAAAAAGAGCTGATTTTTAGCTGTCAGTGGACGATTATATTTGGGAATCTATCTGGGATATGTGTATGTTGTGTGTCACACACATACGAAAAGCCATCGTAAGCTTGATAAAATAATCTTCTTAAAATATGTCACTTTTCAACTGTATTTCTTATATTACCTTCCACAATTTCAAACTTATTATATGAATATTCTTTATAATAAATAGTTAATTCCTGAAACTATCACTAAGTTTAATATTTAAAATTAAAAAACAAATTCCATCTCTAAAAGTTTAATAATAACTTTAAAGTTTTGAATTCTACACTGACTTTTTAGTTAAAAAAATATTTACTTTATAGAATCTGACTAAATTTAATTATCCTCTCACTGAAACTAGAGACCATCGCTGTAGCAGATACCTTTATAACCCGTTACAAAATGTATTTATTTTTAAAATACTTATAATATTTTTAGAACTTGATCCTAGAAATAAATAAAACATAGCTCTATATACTTTGCCCAATCGATTAGTATAAACAACAACAAGAATCGCAGAACAATTACAATCAATCACTCCAATAGGCATCCGTTAGGAAATGACTTTAAAAGATTGATGGCCTGTCAACTACGACATTTTATTTGTGTATAAAAAAAAATCATGTCGCAAATACATATAATGTAATAATACTTTTGCATTACAAAATGTACAAAATATGTATATCTGGACGTCACGTTTGACTCAGTTTGTAGTGACCCTACTTGCTGAACCAGCGGTCGCAGGTTCGAGTCCCGCTGGGGGCATTCATTTGTGTAATGAACACGAATGTTTGTGCTCCAGTCATGGGTGTTTATATTTACAATATGTATGTATTTAAAGTTATATATGTGTAGTGTATCAACGATCTGGTATCAATAACACAAGCCTCGTAGCTTACCATGGAACTAGATGGTACTATGTGTTAATGTCCCAACATATTTATTTATCTATGCAAATTTCGGCAAAACAGTATTCAAACTAATGAAGAAAATTATAAACAATTTGAAATTTTCCATTAAATCAGTTGTTCTAACAAATAAGTTTTGTATTAAGTGAGAATAAATAAAATAAGAAAATAATTAAGAATATAATATTGTTATATAATATATGCTGTCACAGATTTAAACTGTCTCGTCATAAAAACTAAAAAGATCTTGAAAAAATAAACGAAATTGGCTATTTTGATATTTCATCTAAAATATAATTTAATGTACAAACTTCTTGATGTTTAGAAATTCTAGCTCACTGTGTAATTATTTAATAAACGTGAAAAAAAACTGATCTTTAAAAAGTAATAAATAATTTTCATGCTTATAAAAATTATAAACACGTCTGAAATGTTTGACTTTACAAACTGACCTAAAAGTATTTCAATATTTAATGTATACTTTGTATAATGTTTCACAAATAATAAGAGTATTTTTAAATATGCCGTCAATCTGGTAATTTTAGATATCCGACCATATGATGAAAAAAAAAACAAACATCGTATATGATTTCTTGTGGGAACATGACAGTGATATAGGTACAGTGTTTATGTCATATTATCACGAATTTCACTCGTACTTGTCTCATTGTACTATATTTAAAATTTTTGCTTGTAGCTATTTAATTGAAATTAAAAATCTATTTTAACTTAATATTAAGTACTAGCAACTCACCCTCGCTTTGCTCGGGTTTGTTTCTGGGTGATTATTTAAATGGACATTTTTTTTTAATATTTACCGATTGAAATAACGTAAATACTAAATGTTAAGTGAAACTTACCACAATACAAAAGTGAAAACCGTACCCAAATCGGTTAGGCCGTTTCTGAGATTAGAGCGCAAAAACGCACAGACAAACAGATGAACAGACTAAAATCATTGTTCTTGGTTCTATCGCGTTAATAAAGACCCCCAACAATAGTTTTTCTCAAATATCTTCTATGTACAGACAGCGATCAGTTACAATTTTATTATATGTATAGTTATAGATATTGATTTGATATATCGAATGTGTAACCTGGATAACCATGGACTAGTGATGGAACGAGAAGGGGTGACTGAATGACTAATGGAATCCTTTCGCGATGATGAGCAATGATTCATTTTGAAGAATCAAAAGAGCCAAAAGCATGTCTGTTTGTTTGTTGAAGAACAATTATTTATTACGAGAAATTTAAAATTTCACGACGCTACTTTGAAAATTACATTATATTTTCCTGAATATTCACTTTTGGGACTTGCTGTAACAGCCTTTCAGTATCCGAGCACTAAAATGTCAATGCTAAAGTATCTATCACTTTTACATTTCTTCCAATTTTCTGCGTCTTTTCTCTATCCAAACTAAGTGAAACTTCGTATAAGTATTGGCAATTTCATGACAAAATGTTGATTGAATGAATGTTTTATATACAATACAATATTTTATACTTTGACGACACGTTAGCTCAGTATGTAGTCACCCTGTTTGTCGGGGGTTCGAGCCCCACTGGAGGCATTCATTTAAGTGATGAGCACGAATGTTTGTACTCCAATCATGGATGTTTGTTTATATTTACAATATGTTTGTATTTAATAATGTATAGTGTATCAACTACCTGGTATCCATAACACAAGCCTCATAGCTTACTATGGAACTAGATGATACTGTGTGTTAATGTCCCAATATATTTATTATTTTATTATTTATTAATATGAGATAGTAATCATAAAGATCATAAAGATGGGTCCACTTTCAATTAATTTATCTCATGAGAATTGTTATGGCATAATTAATATCGTGTGTAAAGTATATACTTTTATAGTTTTTTAAATCTAATGAAATGGTTGATATTCTATCTTAATCGCTAAAAATTGCAATTTCATAAAATATACCGTCTATATTCGCGAAAATAATTACTGTTTCCTCATTCTCAGCGTCGAGCATTCCATTATGTCTAGGTCTTTTATTGTGCCCACTTAGTAGTAGGGGAATTTTACGCTACATTAAACCACTTTGTGTTTTAGCTCATAATTCCCGAATAATATCAAGATTTACTATCTGTGGTAATACAATATTTTAAGCACTTGCTGAATAAAACATTAGTTATATTATAGCCCTTACACCCACAGTATTATCTTTAAAGTATAACTTAATATTGTTTGATCTATCCTAATATTTGATTTTCAAACACTTTTCACTTTTCAAGCAATTCTCTACAATTATTAATAAAAATCACACTAATATACTCCATTGAAAGAAGAACGATTGACAATCATAATTTTTTCTATGCTAATAATATAAAAAGGAAACATTTTTTTGTTTGTTTGTTTCTTTGTACCGAATGAGATCCGAAACTACTGAACCGATTTAGATGAAATTTGGTAAGAAGATAATTTGAGACCCGGGAAGGATATAGGATAGTTTTCATCCTGCAAATCATCCCGTATGGAAAATGGGGATGAAAGTTTGTAAGGGGAAGCAACCCAGGGACGAACCCGACCGAAGTGAGAACGAGACGCTAGTCTATAATAAATGTCTAATATTAATGAGGATGACTACAAGATTATGCACAAAAAATATATTTTATATACTTTTGTATTTTTTATATCATTTAACTAAAATCTAAACTATTAATATAAACGTTAAACTATTTTCAATGGACATTGGACGTAGTTAGGATTAATGGAAAACTACTCAGCACCAACTAGGTAACTAACTTGAGCGGTAAATTGATGATGCTCTCGGAGACACTACGGTCGTTTTATTAGACATGAAAACGACGATAAAATTTAAAATATTCAATTTAAAGTGAACATATATACACTCTAAGTGAATTAAATTGGGTTTATATTATAATACTAGCGACTCACCCTTGCTTCGCTCGGATTCGTCCTTAGCTTGCTTCCCCACACAAATTTTCATCCCTATTCTTACCCCCTTAAGGGATGATTTCCGGTAATAAAACCATTTCACTCACTCACTTTTCATATCATGAAGTTTAAAAAAAACTTATTTTAGTAAAAAAAAAAACTTTTAATTTTCTTCTACGATTTTTTTTTCCTGGCAATAACAAATACCAAAAAAAAATCCAATGTGGTGCAGTCGACCGGAAGTTAGACGCGTACATACATTTCGGTGATTAAGTTCTATTTATATAGACTAGAGATTTACCTTCGCTTTGCAAGACTGCGGTCCTAGCTACATGCACATAACGTTTGTACAGTTTATTAGGAAGATCTTTTTAAGAGAAATAATTATGTAATACATTGTTTTCATATACTCGTAACTTTATTAGTTTATACGACGCACGATTCTTAACGAAATCTTCAACAATCATCGTCATATTTCAGCCGATTTACACAAAATCTTAATAAATTATACATCTAAACCTTCCTCATGAATAACTCCATCTATTGGTGAAAACCGTATGAAAATTTGTTCAGTAGTTTTTGAGTTTATTGCGTTCAGACAGACATACGCATTGGGGGGGATTTATTTTATAATATGTATTGGTTTATGGCATAAGGGAGATAAATGAGTTAGTAGTTAAATCTACTATTGGATACATAGATTTTGATGATAATAAACACATTAATGTCAATGAACAAATGTATATGAATGAGCATATACGATTTTTTGGCAGAAACTTTACTAGAATTTCAAATTTGAAATATTAATCTCACCGTTGCCAGTTTATCAATGTCTTCATCTGACGCTCCGAGGGAAGCCAAGCCAAGTTCTTGGGAGAACTGTGCAAAACTCGGATTGGCAAGTAGCGGCATGTGTCCGAGCAACTCGTGACAACAATCGCTGTAAATTAAAAGAAATAATACTTTATTGTGTATGTACATATTACAGTTTATTAATACAAGGTATAGAAATTTTATTATACGTTGTTTTTGCTCTCAACTCCCCTTGAATGGAAGATTGTTGTCAATGAAAAGTATTAAATAAAGTTTATGAATTTATCGAGCATCCTACTTAGTCTAAGATTTCGATCTATGTCGTGGACCCCTCATTCCTTTTCGAGGCGAAATATATTTTTTAAACCATGAAACATATTGACAAACACGACTCAAGAGGTTGTCAACTTGTCACCAAAAGTTTGCTCCAGGCTATTTTTTGTTCAAAAACTTCTAGTCTGGAGGTGTTTTGGTATGAGAGCACAACATCGTTAAAGTTATAAAATTATCTCCAATACGACACTTGGTTCGTTCCGGGAACGATACGAGCAACTACTTCAATTTACCTGTTTATACCTGTATGTCAGGTAATCTGTTGACAAAGGCCGCCAAACGTTTAATGGCATTTTCTAAAAGTCATACTTTCGAATGATACTTATTAGTCACAGGAAAAGAATTCTTAAAAAAACAATATTACTTACGATCACCATAATACTTACGGTTCTGGTGTATAAAATGGGTCAGACGAGTGGCGAATGTACTGAGTGCAATGAAACACTCTGAAGGCGAGACCAGATAAGAAGTCTCTAGGGGAAAGGTAGCCAGCGACAGGTCGCAGTTGAAAACCAGTTTTACGTTTCAGAAACGTGCTTACATCTTCCAGCTGTTCAAAAAAATGTGTCAATAAGGAATTTAATTTGTGACACTTGAGTGCACCCCTACGTGCTTTTTGTGTGTAAATAAATATATAAATAGAATAAAAATAAATATTTATTGCTATTAAGTAATCCTCAACATAAAAAAATCTCTAAAAAGTATAAAAATAAAATTCTCTATTGGCCTTTTAACTTTAATAAAAGTGCTGCAGTATTAATATTTTGAGGATAAGCGTCGCTGTGTCGGGGGACCGCTAATACTTTATCATTATCAATCTTCTTTCTAATGTTTGAAAGGAGACGTTTATTTATATTATAATATTCTAGTTTTAATTTTATTTACTTAACAGCCGCCCGATCGTCCCTTTATCGGTCTATTATTTTAGGAGCTTCGATGTCACAGACACACATATACATACACAAACAGACACGTAAAACCTATAACACCCTCTTTTTGCGTTATAAAAAACAGCAAAAAGTAAGATAATTATTCAAACTTAAGCAAAATATAGGTCTCAAACAACTCTGATTTCCAGTTCTACCCAGTTCCCTAGGATGTTCCTCCAGTTAACCTCTAATCTATGTATGTATTTAAGACATTCTATACAGGCAGCGCCAGCTATTGGCCAATTTTATTACTAACAGTAGCCTATGTGTTACTTCAGAGTTCAGGCACAGATCATATAATACTATACTAGCTTCAGCTCATAATCGACACCGTCGTATCGAAACCGTTTTAGCGTGAATGACTAAGAACCATACATACACACACATGCACACATACAAACTTTCCTTGTCCTTTAGTTAACTTTTAACTGGTCAATGAAAATACCACTTGATCACTATAATAATATCAGTGAAAAATCAACAAAATAAATTCGTTTTTTGAAAGAAAAAGCTAAGTATTAAAAACTTTTTAATCGGAAGTCGGTTTTATTTATTTTTTTAAGTTTTTATTTTTTCCATCATTAGTGCGGGCATAGTAGTACTAAAGTAAGATGAAAGTATTTTTAAAACTTCAATAGGTGAAAAATTAATTATCCCCTATTTTTTACACTTAGGCGCGGATTTTTTTCGAATTAAATGGGATCAATTTTGAGGTAAGCCCTATCCAATAAAAAAAATTATAGAAATCGGACTAGACTTACGTTACGCTTACTTAGAGTTACGCTGGATCAAACATAAAAATAAACAAAAAATAAAAAAAGGACGTGTCGAATTGAAAACCTCGTCCTTTTTTGTCGGTTAAAAAGTTTGTAAACTTCAACTCAAGCGTACAGCTAGCGACATCTATCACACTTAGTTCCAGTTTCAGAAACAAGTAGTGCCATCTAGTAACATTCAGAAAGCTCATTTAGAACTTAATGGAATACGAAGTTTTCTTCTTTGACGTACGATGGCGCTATAAATTAATTTTGCCAAAACATTTTGTTGGTGTATAACATTGGCGCTAGTGGTCGCGAATTTAATACTTACTACCTAAAACGGAAGTATCAGCTTTTAGATTTATCATGATTCATAAAAACAACTGTACTTGATATAAGCAAAGACACTGAAATATTTGAATTTTAAAATTTTAATAATAATTAATACTTTTTTTGTTTTTTGTTAATTTGAGATAAAACTTCATGTTCGTATTAGCCCGAGAGCTCGTGACGAATTTTGGGAAGGTCCTTTTGGCAAGTTGAAATTGTGAAAAAATATAATTTCGTGAATTGGCGAGTCCAGTCCCGCGAGTCTGGTATAGCTTTAGCGGTTATTTCGCTACTGCGCAGTAGGTATACAACATTTGCAAAAAATATATCCAAAAAAACATATTTTTGGCAACTTGATTTTTGTTTAATCCTTTAATTTAGCTTTCATATAATTCAAAAAAAAAAGAAGCCCAGACGTTTTTGTCAGTTATAAAGTATTGCCAGACCTCTCCAAAGACTCATTTTTTTTATTCCAAAAAACATACTTTTGGCAATCTGAAATTTTAATCACGTATTTATTGAGTAATTTTCAATAATATTTGCAAATCGCCAGACGAATTTAGCGGTTTTAAACCCTTCCCAGACGTAAATAAAGTTTACAAATTAGTACTACAAAAAAGTATTTTTAGATGTAAGAAAGATAACTTATCGAGGTATGCCAGCAGCTGATAGGGACCTAAGTTCTTCGCACTGTGATTGGTTATCGAGAAACCGCACGTTTCGAGTATGGTTCGGGCTCTGCGTTCACAACAGAGTATTTTAGAGTAGTTTATTAGGGTTCTGTACCCGAAGGGTAAAACGAGACCCTATTACTAAGACTCCGCTGTCCGTCCGTCTGTCTATCCGTCTGTGACCAGGCTGTATCTCATGAACCGTGATAGTTAAACAGTTGAAATTTTCACAGATGATGTATTTCTGTTGCCGCTATAACAACAAATACAAAACAATAGAATAAAATAAATATTTAAGGGGGCTCCCATACAACAAAAGTGATTTTTTTGCTATTTTTATAGATAATGGTACGAAACCCTTTATGCGCGAGTCCGACTCGCACTTGGCAAGTTTTTATTTTATTCTTAAAATTGAGAATTAATTAAAAATGTATAAAACAATAATTACGCTTGCACAATACACAATACAATTGGCAAATATATTTTTGGCAACGCGATTATTGTTTAATCTTTTAAATTAGGACTCGACCAAAAGGACCTTCCCAAATTCGTCACGAGCTCTCGGGTTATATTTTTTGTGAATTTATTTCGGATTGTGATGTTTGGTTTCCGACGTTTCGAATGCTTCGCGCCAATCACGTTCAAGCGGGAAACAAAATGTTTTACTATAATTAAAACATGATTAATTCTAATTAGAGTTGGTGAGTTCTAATTGTATATCTGGCTTCTTACTGGTAGTAGACTCATGACGTTCAGTAAAAAATTGTAATAATTTAATACTGAATAAAATATTTTGATTTGATTTGATTTTCGTCAAAATTATTTCAGTCAAAATTAAAACACAAAATATATTTTTAGAGTAAATACTCATTATATTTGTATGTGTCTTTTGTAAACATGGCGTTAATAAAAAACACACTTATTAAAATAAACGCCTCCTTTCAAACATTATTTATATAACATTATTAAATAAAAAAAATGTAAACACTATTAAAGTACAGAAAGTGCAAAAAAGCAAGCGCTACGATCAGTGTAGGACGAAGGGATCCGCGTAGCAATTTGGCGTAGCTGTCCAGCTACACCATCTGGCGTAGCTAATAAGTAATGATTTACCTCAGTTCTACCTTTAGTACCTATGTATTAATGTCCCAACATTATATTATTAACTACATCTCAGGCTAAAGAATTATAAAGAGCGCGCCAAAAAAATGTCTAAATCAAATATGATAGCGTGATTTTGCTGTTTATGCTACTATTCTCAATATTACCTACACAGATCATTTACTTTCTTTAAAGCATAAGAAAATTTGTATATATAGGTATTATTCGTTAATTTAAAATTATTAAGCAAAAACTATAATTAATAATAATACTATAATAATTTGTATTTGTAAGCATTACTTTCCCTTGAAAGAGAGAGCCAGGTCTTCATTTTACGTACTTTCATCGTTTAAAACGTTATCAGTGGACAGTGGTACATCTTTCATCCCGGCCAGTGACGTCGTCCTCACGGACATACATACATTTATTTGAACGATTGTTTGAAACTCTTTTTTAACTTGAGTAAAATATATGTTGATTTAGATTACGTTTAGCACATAGATGTAAAAATAAGAAGGCAAGTTATTAGAAAATATAGGCGTACCTGTGGTAGATTATCTTCCCTATAACCACAGTATTTCACAAGCTGGGGCCAATTCTCGAGATATTCGTCACAAGCGTGCTTCTGGTAGAGTTTAAAGAGCTCCCTAAAAATGACACCCCTGCAACATATTTTTTTTTATGTAATATCATGTCCATTTATTAAAATTGTGAATTTTATACATTAACTAAAATTCTATAAAATATAAAATCCTTGAAAAGAATTATTTCACACTCATCTCAACTAATCAGTAACCCATATGCCACACAACAGATATTTTATGAAATTTCATTCGCCACATGCATTTATATATTACTAGCAGAACCCGCTGCTTAGCTCGCGCTAAAACTATAGAAAAACTAAAAACTAGGTTTCATACAAACTTTTATCCCCTATTTTACCCCCTTATGGGATGAATTTCTTTTTCTTTTCTTTCTTCATTAATACCTAGTTTCAAGTAATTCTGATGACAAATATATTTTTGGGTTGTATTGTAATGCGTTTTACCGCAGGAATGAGATAATCTCCCGCGGTAAAAAAAGCCTATGTCACTCTCCAGCCCTCCAACTGTCACCACACAAAAACTCACGCCAATTCGTCACTCCATTTCGACGTGAAAGTAGGACAAACAAACACACTATCACATTAATTATAATATTAAAAAATGGATATTTTATTTCATTTATTACAAATTGTGATTGACAGTAGCGTTTTTAGGTAGTTATCTATACTAATTACTGATGTGATGATGATGATGTTCTCCTAGCCGATTCCGGCCACGGCGGCCAATCTCAATGAGATTAGCCAACTGCGCAGGAGATATTATAGTGCTCAAGTGTACGCGCAGACACAAGTGCACTCTCTATTCCTATCACTCTCATACTCCGGTGGGACGACCACTCGACACGACCGGTGAGAGTTAAGGCGCAGGACCGACGGCTTTACGTGCTCTCCGAGGCACGGGGGTGAAACACCGCCAACTTCCCAACTCCGGGCTGTTACTGAGACTTACTATACAGGAAGACTCAATAACTAAACTTGGCCCGACCCGGGACTCGAACCCAGGACCTCCGGGTGTGCAGCCGTACTTGCTAGCCACTACACCACCGAGGCACTAATTACTAATAATATTATAAAGAGGTTAAGTTTGTGAGTTTGTGACGTTGTAGGGGTGAATTTCTGGATCTACTGAATCAATTTACATGAAATTTGGTAAGAAGAGAGTTTGAGACCCTGCAAATGACATAGGATACTTTTTATCCCGGAAATCATACCGTAAGGGGGTGAAAACAGGGATGAAAGTTTATATTGGGAAGCAAGCTAGTATCATAATATTATATGGCTATCAACATTTGTCATCGCTCATGCAATTGACAAGATATGCTCCTAAAACTTATCAGCGCCTGCGAAGCATAGTATGGTCAATCGCCACAGTCAGTCTTGAAATTATTTAAAAATGAAAATTTTATTGTATATTTATTAAACTTTAAAAAATTTACAAAAATGAGTTACAATATTGTTATTTGCAGTTTGTATTAGTATATAATATGTATATATATATATATATATATATATATATATATATTATATGTATATATAAAATATATATATACATATAACAAAAATTATTGTAACTGAATCGAGTCTGTACATTTAATATTTTTTGGAAAATCTTAATCATTATTATCGATACCGAAGCCGAATTTATAGTTTTTAGAATTTACCTATGTCTGTCTGTCAGTCTGTCTTAGAACGCATCACGAGAAAATTACTGGACAAAATATTTTGATGAAATTTTGTATGATGATAGCTGGTTATCCGGATCAACATAAACGATAATTTTTAATGCAGGAAAATATCTCATCTCTGAGAAATCTATACTAAACGTTAAAACGGTAAGTCGCAAGTTAATTAAATAATATGTAATAAATAATGCAAACAAGTCTTCCAAATTTCTACATTACTTTTTAAGACTACTATTTACATTATAATAATTAATATCAAATTAGTAAAACAACTTCCTTTTTTTGAACTCGGTTAACATTATTTTTCACAGAATTTTTAATCATCAGATAAATAGGTACTATTTACGTAGCTTATGAAATATAAAATAGAAAAAATTGTATTATGTTACACATTGATGTATTTATTATAGTTTTGTATATCAATTTAGTATGCATATGAAATTATATACATACTCGTACGGTACTTATAGGAAGAACACGATTATTTTTTAATATTTGTCTGTCTGTCCGATTGTCCATTTGTTCCGGCTAATCTTCGAAACGACTGGACTGATTTTGGCGGAACTTTTAATGGCAGATAGCTGATGTTATAAAGAGTAACTTAAGCTACTTTTATCTCTTTTAAATAATTAGGGTACTGCTCAAAAAAACTGAGGGACGCACCCGAGCAAAGCGAGGGTAAGTAGTATATAGTATAGGTCGGGTAGTACATATATAATAAAATGAATTTGGTCACACCAAAAGGCTATATAGCCTATATACATATTATATATTATAATATCTATACATATAATAAAATTGTAACCAAGCCGAATCTGTACATAAAATATTTTTTGGAAATTCTTATTGAAATAAACATTAGTATCGATACAGAGGCCGAATATATAGTTTTTAGAATTTTTGTCTGTCTGTCTGTCTATCAGTGAGAAAACCCACTAGAGGGATTTTAAAGAAATTTGTTATGGTGATAGCTGGTTATCCGGGTCAACATATAGGATACTTTTTACCGCGGGATAATATCTCATATCTGAGAAAAAATACAAAAACTGCAATTTAAGAGAATACTAATATATAAAACTTAAGAATTTGGTTTTTGCTCATCTGAACGCGGGCGGAGCCGCGGGTAATGCTAGTATGACATAAATATCAAAGCAATAAGTCTTTTATATTCGAAAGTTGCTCGTATGTAAAATGAGTTTACGTATCACTAGAAACTCAATTCTGTAGTAGACATGAAAGTTCATCCTTCGTAGTTTCTATCGTATAGGATATTTCACTAACTTAGATAGTGCAGTGTTTAATTTAGTTTGGATGCGGCAGGTCTTCATAAGACCTTAACAGAGAAGTTTAGAGCAGCAGGTATATAAATACATAATATCTTAAATATTAGTTTAGAATATTACTTGTAGTTGTAATTTATTTTATATTAAAGCAACATTCTGAGCTAAACTTTGATCCAACTACAATCAATAAACGAAGAAAGTTTGCAGTATGTAACAATGATAGGGAATTTAAAACAATGTTTATCCATAAATTTTATAGTTGCTTAGGAGCTTTTATCTATAATCAAGTGTCTTTTGTCTATAATCAATAGTGACTAGCACAGTGGTCTATGGAATGTTCTCCAATCTGGGGGACTCTGAGTATCTGTTTAATGGAGCCTGTGCCCAGTAGAAGGACGTGAAATAAAGAATGTAATAATTTGAGAAGAAGGTAATTTATTAATCTTATATGATATATTTCGAAATTATATAATTTTTTAATTCAAAATAGAATATTAATCACTCCACGACCGCGGACACGCCGGCGTTACAGTTAACAATAGATTTCTTTGAAATTTAATTAATTTCTTAGAAATTTACCTTGAGGTGTTAAACTATTAAAAAGCTATTTTATACTAATATATTAAAGATTAGTGACTCACCCTCTCTTCGCCCGGGTTCGTCCGTGATAATTCTTTAAATTGTCATAACTTCTTTATTTATGAACCGATTGAAATATAACAAATACTAAAATATGTCAAATGAAGCGTACCGCAATACATAAGTAAAAACCGCACCCAAATTGGTTAAGCCGTTTCTGAGATTAGCGCACAAAAGCACAAATAAACGGACAAACAGACAAAAATTCTAAAACTCTTTGTTTTGGGTTCTACTGCGTTAGTAAAAAATAATAGTTATTCTCAAATATCTTCATTGTACAGACAGCGATCAGTTAAAATTTTATTATACGTATAGATTAACTAATACAATATAAATAAATAAAATATAATATGGTTACAAATTGTAATCTATATTCAAAATTAACAATTCATTGTAATTTACATAGAATTACTTATGCGGGACAAAGTTATTATTAATTAAACTTTTTTACGATATTTGAAGAAACAAAGGGATTCTTTATAAGGTCAATAACGATTTTAAGACTTTTAAAGAAAGGAATATTAAATAAATATTTTTATATGATATATATATATATATATATATATATATATATATATATATCTTATTGATATTTTTGTATATCAGGTATCAGTATATAGGTATGTATCTACAAAAAGAAAATGATATGTTATCGCTTGCAATAACGTAAGTATGAAATGCGCATGAAATAATTAAAAAACACTCCTTGATATTGAAACGAAGATTATACTAAATATAACAAATATATAACATTGTTAGAGTATTTATTGTATATTTTAATAGATTGATAAAAATTCGCTTTTAAAATTGATTAGGCATTCGCAACCTAAGTTAAATCTGTGCCTTCCTCTCCCTAGGAACATCTTATTCGTAAAATTTTAATTTTGACTTTATCTAATAGTTTAATACACTGTAAATACGTTAAAATTTCACTCAAAATTAACATCAATAGAAAATGATCAACAAACTTACCATGTTTTTATTTCAACATCCGTGTACTGCACTTTTGGAATAGGATGTCCGCTATTCAAATGAGAGAAGATATTATTATTAAAATATAATCTGTAGGACTAAAGATAAATAATAGTTTAATATTAATTATTTAATTTTAATTATTTATGCAATAACATTTATTAAGCTATTTTAATCAATAATATCTTAAAAACTATATAGTTTATCTATCTATACATATAATAAAATTGTAACAAAGTCGAATCTGTACATTAAATATTTTTTGGAAAATCTAATTGAAATAGACATTATTATCGATACAGAGTCCGAATCTATAGTTTTTAGAATTTTTGTCTGTCTGTCTGTCTGTCTGTCTGTTACCGCATCATGATAAAACCACTGGACAGATTTTGATGAAATTTGGTATGATGATAGCTGGTTATCCGGGTCAACATATAAGATACTTTTTACCGCGGGAACATATCTCATTTCTGAGATAAAATACAAATACTTCATTTAAAGCCTAAGAATTTGGTTTTTGGTCATCTGATCGCGGGTGGAGCCGCGGGCAGTGCTAGTCGATATATATGTATCTAAATCATATAGAAAAAAAAATCCGTCAAGTGCGAGTCAAATTTTCACACGAAGGGTTCCATGCCATTGTACCTGTACTTTTTATTAATATGACTTTTACTCTATTGACTTTGATTTATACATATACTTATTAACTTCGATAATCGATTACCAACGTTTTTATTGTTTTATTTTAAATCCGTCAATCCGTCAATAGAAACTCATATTCTGTGAAAATTTCAACTATCTACCTATTATGGTTTGTGAGATACAGCCCTCTGGCAGACGGACGGACAGCGGTAGATGTTTAAAAATTAAAAACACACGACCAAAAGTTGCAAATATGTTCACTATTCTTTATACTCACTATTTATAGTTGTTAGCAATAGTCGCGAATTGTTCCCGTCGCTTGCGGTAAATAGGATCTTTAAATCCGGGATGATCAGCATCAAGCTCAGAGCCATACATGAGCACATTTTGTGCTCGATCAAGGTCTGAAATCTTTCTAGGAAACCACGGCATTTCACCAAAATCTAAAATTATTAAATGCTTAGAAATAACAAAAAATATAATAAAATTTTGATGTTTACCAACGGCCGCTCCATTGTCTTCTCTCTTAACATTAACACTAGAACAGCTAACAAAATTAAACTAAGATATTGAAAATTATCTTTTCAAAATTATTTAATTCGAATTCATTAATGCCAGATATAATGATGTACTAACTAGTTTTGATTTTAAAATTATAATCTATTAGTGTTTAGCTATTTCAAGCGTACCTCTAAGTTAACATTTTAGCAGATTTTATTATCATCACTAAATCACTAAGATCATTGATTGTGTCAGTATAAAAGTAGAATCACGTATGCTACTTTAAGAGCTATAAACTATTTGTATGCCGTTGGGGTCCTGGTGTTGTAAATCATGTAAATGCTTAATTCACACTCTTATATATTCATGAATAAATTATTTGCAAAATGATAAGGAAAAGATCGTTGAGAAACCTGGATATCTAAAAGAATCTAACTAGCTTTTGAGAGAAGTGTGAAGTCCACCAAGCCGCACTTGATAGGTGTGATGGACTATGGCCTATCCCTCTTGGGTTGAAGGAAAGCCCATCCCCAGCAATGGGACATTGAAGAGATGAGATGTAAATGTATAGGTAATATGAAGCTAAAGGCAAATACCGAAGCTAGCAGCAGCTGACAATGGTGTCGGTGGTGGAAAATCTTCGCCCGTTTGAGAGGAAACAACTTCGAAGTCCTGCACCTCGCGTTTTAACATTCGCTTCAGTTGTTCCATCCTTCTAGGATCACATTCTACATCCACCAAGATGTCAGACTAAAACATTTAAATAATAATTTCAAAATCAAGACGATTGTAATCCTATTTTAGAAAAAAACTCAATTTTGATAAAATACGAAAGTTTTTATATTTTTTTTATATTTAGGTTATAGTGCAACATAGTGTAAAGTATTAAGGATCCGTCCAGTACCAGTAGAGTTTTTACTTTTATTCACGACACTTTTATTTACGTAAACCATATAATATATTGAAATAGAAGAAGCCCAAGTCATTTCCTTGCATTAATTGTGTGCAAGAAGGAAAAACTACCTAAAACATTTTTCTTAAATTTACTGTATTAAAGATACTAAGGAGCTGAACTCACAGCAGATATCTCCATAGCAGACTTCCGAGATTCAATATGAATAACATTTATTCCGAGATCCTGGAACACCGACAAAACTTTCACCAGACCTCCAACCTGGTTTTTTACCGTAAAAATCACTGAGATCCTTTCTCCTTCTTGAGCTTGTTGCTGTGCTGCATGAAGCTCCCCTAATTTAGGATGATGAGGAGCTACATTTTTGACTTGCCAATCTGAACCATTTCTATACAGCCACAAACCAAGGAGGCCCTTGCCTGATCCACTCATTTTAAGATTTTTTGATGGTAAAATTAATAGGGGTATATGGGACTAGGGTACTATTAGATGCACTGTCTAGGACAAACTGCCTCGTGCCCGTTACGTATTGCGCCTTATAAAGAGAAGAGGCGCGGGAGATCGCAGGAGGGTGGGTTTATTTGATTGGCTGAATCAAGTGTTCAGTGTTACTTGGATCTTTCATTCCGTTAAGTCACGGACACACTTCGACCGTTTGCTTAAACTTTTTTAATGTTGTCAATTATATTGAAATATAGTTTAAAATATTTTATACTTAAAACAATTCAATTAGAAATGAATACTTACTTTTGTAATTTATTTCAAGAAAAAATAATATTATACGATATAAAGTATTGCATATTTATTATTATAATTTTTGATACAGTAAAAACACGTATTAATATTTAGTTTTAAATTCGTTAAAATAGTAATATGAAATTAAATTTCTTAGAGGATCCCTTAATAGACTTCTAAGCAAGTACATGAAATGATCTTCTAACAATTTATTGCAGTGAAAAGTACCTAATGCCTATCCGTTTAGTGCATCTATACGTTCTTAGTTTGATTACACTATACGTATACGACTATGTAACCCACCCACCTCAGAGTGATGGGTGTTAAGCGCTCAAGTCGCTGTATTTATTACCATTATTTAGCAAAAAGGGCATTCCATATCATTCGTTATCGGACCCGCTATTTTGCTTTTATGTGTGCTAAAAATATTTTATTCAATTAATGTCTGTGGCAGATTTATTTTTGTAACTTTTCTAATATATTCAAATATGGGCAATGTATTTGATAGGATATTTTCCAAGTTTAAAACAAATAAAAAAAAAAGATTTTTTTATAAAATCTTACTTTTCCAATCTAATCTTTTAGGGGATGGACTTCCAGAATCCTTTCTTAGTGTTCACTTTCGATATACATATTTATCGAGCTTAATGCAGTGCGCTGTTTGACAGGAAATGAATTTAGATATACTACATTATACATATTATATTATAATTATTAATCCTTGTGTAAGTGGATAGAGAAGACCCAAATAATTTCATCTTTAACGCATATGCTTATCTGGTGAGAATTATTATGTAATAAATATAATCTATAAAAATAAAAATGATTTACCCAAATGTATGTACGCGCATGTATGCGCATAGCTTCCGATCGACTGCACCAAATTAGATAATTCTTTTTTTATGTTTGTTATTGTCAGGATAGGCTTTGTATAGAAGAAAATTAAAATATTTTTTTTTACTAAACTAAGATTTTTTTTAAATCTCATGATATGAAAAGTTAGTGAGAGATATAGTTTTTATCCCGGAAATCATCCCTTAAGGGGGTGAGAATGGGGACGAAAATTTGTATGGGAAAGCAAGCTAGGGAAAAACCCGAGCGAAGCGAGGGTGAGTCACTAGTATTTAGATATATTAGACTCTATTTCATAAGATAATAATTAGATAATAATAAATAAATCTGCGGTATACTTCTTTACTAGCGACTCACCCTTGCTCCACTCGGTTTCGTCCCTACTTACGTTTTAACGTTTAGTACAGACTTCTCAGAGATGAGATATCTTCCAACAGTAAAAAGTATCTAATATGTTGATCCGGATAACCAGCTATCATCGTCATCAAATTCCTTTTAGTGGCTTTTCCGTGATGCGATCACAGACAAACAAAATTTCTAAAAACCATCGATTCGGTCTCTGTGTCGATAATAATGTCTATTTCAGTATGATTTTCCAAAAAATATTTAATGTACAGATTCGGCTAAGTTACAATTTTATTATGTACCTATAGATTTTTAAATCACACAACAAATAATAAAAAAAATCTGCCCAAATGAGTTGAAAATAATTATTCAAATCAGACTTGTAGTTCTAGAGATTAGCGCGATTAAACGAACATTTTTTTCAGTTTTATATATTACTAGCAACTCACTCTCGCTTGGATTCGTCCCTAGCTTGCTTCCCAATACAAACTTCCATCCCCATTTTCAACCCCTTAAAGTACGATTTCCGGTATAAAAATATAAGTAGTCCTTCCAGGATCTCAAACTATCTTTTTACCAAATTTCATCTAAATCGGTTCAGCAGATCCAGAGATTACCCCCTACAACGTCACAAACTCACAAACTTTACCTCTTTATATATAATATAAGCATAGAAATACAGTTTAAAGTATTAGTATTAAAGATATATTCCATACGCTATATAATACAAAAGTGAGCAAACCGATGTAACATATTTATATGGCATCATATGCGGGCAGTGAAGGTGATAAGAGGTTCATGCTAGTTATATAACTAATCAAAGTTTCGCTTTACATTGTCATCTTCATCGCAGAAGCGGTAGCTGTCTTTTATAAGCAACTGCATGTATAGTCAAGTCAAACAATTTTGGTTCGATTTAACTTATAACTTACTAGTTTCAAGTAATATTACTGCAGTAATACTCTCAAAAGAAGTATGTTGATATTTTCATCTGAAACCTCTGAAAAGATTATATTTTTCTTTATTTATCAACGACTCCCAAGGCTGAGAATCTGGCACCCACATATCACAACCATTTTTATATACATATGTACATATAAATCAGTTTTACTCGCAGATTCGAAAATTGATGTGGATGAAAAGTATATTATGTCCGTGCTCAATTTATATATGGTAAATTTCATCAAAATCAGTACAGCAGTTTTAGAGTAATAAGCTAACAGGCGGACGGAGTAAACATTTATAAATATTAGTAGGTATGTATGTATGTAACTGTAAAAGAAGGATCCTCCTAAACGAAAAATCTCTAGCAAAATATCTTACATCGTATCATTTGGTTTGTCTATTAAGATATTTAATTTTAAAATAGTCAATAACAACATATTATGGACTATTTTAAAATAGTTTTTGAACTAATCTACATGTCAGTAATAAATCAAGGAGGTAAAGATTCTTCGATGAACTATATTAGGTAAATATTAAAAAACAACAGTCTGTGGAAATGATATAACACGAATATGACGAAAGCATGTAGTACATTCGTGTTATACTTTATTCAGATTATACTGTATTATATACATGAAATGCGGGTTAACGAGGCGTAAACTGGACATGTCAGTGCCATCAGATACGTTTGTGAAGCAAAGCATTCATATTAAAATAAGGGTTGTATTATACCATAATTAATTTAATATTTTTAAATATTGTTAAAAAATTTCCTAGACATTGTATAGTTGATGATTTTGTTATTATAATTCTGTAATTTCAAAGTAGTTTTTTAAAAATATGACATAAGCTTTATCAATTTTTCACAAATTTGCAGAATGGCTGAACGGGTTTTAATAGAACTTTGGGCATGATTGATACTTACTATCAGAAAAATATTATAATACTTACCTAGGCGGCAGAGCTTCGCTCAGCGTAGGCACTCGTTCATAGATTATATATCATACATTGGCTACAATGGAAGTACCATAAAAATTCACAATATGGCACTATATATTAGTCTGCATGAGAGCAGATAAAAAAAGGATCTAAATAAAATAATTCGTTATAATTTGTGTTTATTTTTTTGTAAAATTGTCTCTTAAGAAAAGGCACTTACGAGTACCTATACATATAATTAAAAAATCTTATGTAAATACTAAATTTGATCCAAATCTTTATATAATATATATAGCTGTTTCCGAGATATACGAAATTTTAGATACGAGAATTATCATTTAAGATTATGAAGATAGACTAGCGATCGCTTTTCCGTTATAAGGAAGAATTGTTGTAAAAAAAAGAGATTGCTAATATGTACTCGTATGTATAAACAAAATAATATAGCAGGAAACGCAGAAAAACAATATTATAGATCTATGTACAAGTAGTATAAAGTCTAAAAATTATATTTAAAAAAAATCTTAAACAGATTATTATATTTAAATCAATCAAAAGATTTTTTATTGATGTTACTTTCTGCTCAGAACGTGTAAATATAAAATACAAATATCACAATTTAGAATTGAAAAGAGATTTCAACTCAATTTCCTTTGAGACGCCGAGAAGCGATCGTTGATTGTTGCGATTCACTCTTCATTATTTACAAACAATGCCCTATTTTCCTATTTCACTGGCACTTAAAGATCTACCGAATTATCTATATCTAAATACATATATAATTTTCAATAGATATATATATCTGTCAATGATTTCAAAATATCTATACCATATTTATTAATACTTCCTTAGAATTACGCTAATATTTGACATAATAATACAATACAGCTGTTTTTTTAGATTATAATAAGAGCACGAAAATATTCCAAGAATTGAAGAAGAAATACTATAAAGTAACCAAACTTTTAAAACACATCACAATTATCCTTCGCTTCAAATCTTTTAAAAAGCCATTCATCTAAATATCAAGAAAAAATCGCTTTACAAAAATTTGTACGATTATATACACATACATACAAAAACACCCAAGATAAGTATTGCCATTTTCTTCTATTTTAAGTAGCACAAAAATCTGGGTAGATCTATTTTAGAACGAATAAATGATACAGGCTCTCGGACTTTTTCAACAAAATTAAACTTTAAATGTTTTTCAAATGCTACTTTCTTTCTCCATTGAGTCTTTAAATAATTCTATTTTTAAAGTGGTGGTGATGTCTAAGAGAACCTAGCAAGTTTTCGAAATACATGTGACATCCGTCAATCCGCACTTGGCAAGACTATAGCTTGATTCCCTATTGAATGGAGGCCCGAGCTTAGCGAGACGTTAAAAAAGGTTGAATAAATGTCGAAAGTACCGAGATATTAAGTAAAATTTCTAAAATTTTAAGGTTAAACTGTACACTTATCAATCACTTATCACATCACATCACTTATCACATCACATTTATCATTATTCTTAAATATTCATACGTTAATTTCGTCCTAATAAAATGATATGTGTTAACAATATGCTTTAAATATGCATTTGAATGGTTTATTATTTTATTTTAACTGTTTTCTTGAAATGGCAAATGATGAGATAAATATTATAAAGCAAACGATTATAAAGCAAAAAGAGGATTATCGACTTGTGGCTGCTAGAAGTAATTATTTAACGTAAAATTATTTAGTCTTATCTTATTATTTATTATATATAATAAAATTGTAACTAAGCCATTAAATATTTTTTGGAAAATCTTATTGAAATAAACATTATTATCGATACAGAGGCCGAATCTATAGTTTTTAGAATTTTTGTCTGTCTGTCTGTCTGTTACCGCATCACAGAAAAACTAATGGAGGGATTTTGATGAAATTTGGTATGGTGATAGCTGGTTATCCGAATCAACATATAGGATACTTTTTACCGCGGGAAAATGTCTCATTTTTGAGAAAAAATACAAAAACTACGATCTAAGAGTATACTAATATGTAAAACCTAAAAATGTAGTTTTTAATCATCTGAACATGGGTAGAGCCGCGGGCAATGCAGGTTTTGATAATATATGAAATCGGTGACTTTCTGTGATTGAGGGAAACACAAATTTTAAATATTTTTAAAATTATTTATGATGATATTTTGACACGACAGACGAGAGATCAAGCGCAGAATCGAAGGTTTTACGTGCTTTCCAAGGTATGAAGGTGAAACACCGCTAACTTCCCAAGTCCGGTATGTTGCTGGGACTTTTTTAACAGAAAGACTTTATAATTAAGCTTGGGCCAACCCGGGACTCAAACCCAGGACCTCCCAATCTGCAAGTGTACATGCTCGCCACTAGACCTCCGAAGCAGTTAATTTATATACATACATAATATACTAGCAGATCCGGTAGAAAAACGTTGCCCTGTCACAGAACTTATTTTGTTCGAAAATTAATAAAAACTGGATTTCAACCACCTACCTACCGGGTCCAAACGCTAATAATATTTTAGAACCATCCAGGTTATGCGTATGTACATGAAAAAAAATCATCGAAATCAGTCAAGGATTCACGAATACGGAGAATATAATAATTTATATAATACTAGCAACTCACCCTAGCTTCGCTCGTCTCGGCTTCGACTGCGCGACGCAAAGGAGGGTAATTTCAGCCTATGTATGCATGTATATATGTATATATGTATGTATATGGGTTTGTACCTTTGTGGCACTGTTTAGACCAAACGCGTGAGCCGATTTTGATAAATGATAATCGTTTGATTCGTCTTGGCGACGCGAATGCTATAGAAAGCATAAAAAAATCAAAAAAAAAAAATCGACGAACTATATCAAGTGGGGTATCATTTAATAGGTATTTAAATCTCATTCTTACCTTTCTTTCATCATTATTCATTTTAAATAACGGCTTAGGATATATAATGATTTAAAGTTGGTTAACAACCATTTTCGCTAATTTTCCTACTTAAAAATACTTAAAAAACTGTAAATCAATAAACATAATATTATAAAAATAAAAACCCGACTGCATAAGTACCAGTATATACATCTCGGGGCAAGGATGAAACGTGTATCTCCAACTGCAAATACTATATTCCTTCGTGAACTTCTTTTTATTTTTTTAGTTAGCTTTTATACAGTCGGTTTTTTTATTTTTATAATGTATTTATTTATTACGTTTTAGCGTTTAGTACAGATTTCTCAGAGATGAGATATTTTCCCGCCGTAAAAAGTATTCCATGTATATGTTGACCCGGATAACCAACCAGCTATCATCATACCAAATTTCATCAAAATCAGTCCAGTGGTATTCTCGTCATGCGTTCCCAGACTGACAAACAAAAATTCTAAGAACTATAAATTTGACCGCTATGTCGATAATAATATTTAATTACAGATTCGACTCATTAAAATTTTATTATATGCATAGATATAGTATAGTATAGTATAGTTATAGTAAGAAAATTAGAATTAGCAAATAATATAGTAAAACATAATATATTTTAATATTTGCATTGGTCTTCCTTTATCCTTACGAGACGAGGCAGCGCACGTCCGAAGAGAAAAGTAAATAAGTAAAGCTCACCAGCCGTCAGAATGTCTCCGGTGCTTGAACTTAATATCATGTTTAAACCAAATTTTGTAGTAATACGATTATTTTTGGAACGTAAATTAATTTTATGACAATCTTTGTTACACAATAAACGTAACCTCTTCGAAATATTTATGAACGCATATGAAGGGGTGTCAAAGCGTATTCTTAGACCAACGCGAAAGGCCAATTATTTCATAGCATAAACACATATAAAGTTACGAAAAGCTGTAATTAAACAAGCTTTTTTATTAAACATTATGTATTATATATCTTATTTTATTTTTATACTAGTGACTTATACTCGCTTCGCTCGGGTGCTTCCTTAAGACGCTACTTTTTAAATAGATATAATAGTTATTAGCCATCGTTAGCCATGAATTTTTTCTTGATTTTTTCCGATGTTTTAATAGTTATTCTGCTATTCGGGGCGAAAGCAGATCCAACAAATGAATGATCATAAGTTGGTCCAGCCGTTCTTAACTTACAAATGGTGTAACTAACCCGACTTCGTTTTTATATATAGTTTAAATGAGAAAATTTAAATCTCGTATATACATTTATCTCGTGTATCTCGGAAATGGCTCTAACAATTCGGATAAAATTTTGTACTTAGATAAGGTATTGCTTTTCAAGTTTATCTATTTACATTACTGTGTATGTCTTTTATAATAGAACGCGTATTTTTAACATAAAACACATTTTTTATATAACTAATTAATTTTTTTTTCTCTCTGCTCTCATGCTGACAATTATATATAACGCCATCTCGTAAATGTTTGTGGTACTTGCATTGTCGCCAGTGGATGATACTCGTACTGAACGAACCTACGCCAAGCGAAGCTCCAACTCCCAGGTACTTATATTATACCGTATTAAATAAGCAATCTTTTTAATTCGTTTTTAGATTCTTTATTCCGATGTTAAATTATTATTTTTATTTTCTTTATTTATTTATTTAGTTCTGGTTTGATTATGAAAGCTAAGTGAAGTGAAAATTTCTATACTTTTTAGATAGTACTTTATTATATTCATATACTATACATATAATAAAATTTTGAGTCTGTACATTAATATTTTTTTGGAAAATCTTATTGAAATAGTATTTTTATCGATACAGAGGCCGAACCTACAGTTTTCAGAATTTTTGTCTGTTTGTCATTCTATTTTTCTGTCTGTTTGTCTGTCAGGGAGGGCATCACGAGATAACCAATAGACAAATTTTGATGTGGTATGATAATAGCTAGTTTTCCTTGTCAACATTTACAATACTTTTTAGTAAGGGAAAATATCTCATCTCTGAAAAATCTATACTATCCGTTTAAACGTACCGACTAGTATTTACATAAATCGTAAACATTTAGAGTAAATAGATGTTATAAAACTGCATTTTCTAAACCAAACTCTTGCTTTTATGTCTATACAAAACGACTGCAGTCTGGAGGGTCAACATTCTCAATCTCCAAGCTGCAGTTGAAGTGAGTTCAAACATTCTTTAACAAAATGTCCTCTTTAAATACTGCTCGAGCAATATTGGATCCCATTCTACATTTAACGCTTAAGAAAATTTCTTGGTTATAATATATAAATAAATTCATGTAGTATACATATATGTAATAGTATAAATATATGTATTAATGTATGTGTACTTATCATTCACTTTCTTTGACCTATTTTTTTCGTTCGGGTATATAAATAAGACTTATTATTATAATAAACTTAAAATATTTTTAATTTAGAAAAAGAATTAGGTCATTTAATCAAATATATTTGACTAGCATTTCTCGAGGCTCCGCACGCGTTCAGGTGACCAAAAACCAAATTCTTAGGTTTTACATATTAGTTTACTCTTACATTGCGGTTTTGGTATTTTTTTTCAGAAATGATATATTTTCCCGCGGTAAAAAGTATCCCATATGTTGACCCGACTAACAAGCTATTACCATACCAAATTTCATCAAAATACCTCCAGTGGTTTTTCTGTGATGCGGTAACAGACAGACAGACAGACAAAAATTCTAAAAACTATAGATTCGGCCTCAGTATAATAATAATGTCTATTTCAATAAGATTTTCCAAAAAATATTTCATGTACAGATTCGACTTAGTTAGAATTTTATTATATGTATAGATAGATTTAGGGAAGAATGATTTTTTTATTATCGTGCTATAAGTTTTTGTAAGTGATGTAATGTAATCCATATACACGCTTTAATGATGTCATGGCACTTGTGTGGTTTCACAAACGTTACTTATAGAAGGCGAAATGGATTAATTAAAATTAATTCGTTTTATCTTTTTCTTTACTAAAATGTATACGATCTTTGGGATATTATTATTATTATTTTTTTGCTGCTATTTTTTGATACGGAAAACAAAATTCATATTTAAAATGAAATATTCGACACATTTTGTTTTAATTTGCTATTTATTTTTTTCTAAAATGAGCACAAATTCATCAGTTAAAGAATTAAGCTATATCGATGAAATGTACATATATAAATTGTTTTTTGAATACTTTAAAAGAAACGACAAATCTAAATATTATAATCTTCGTATTTTAATATTTTAAAGTAATATTCTAATTGTACATAAGAAATCTTTATAAGCCAATTGGGATGGTGCGAGGCATTCCCAAAACAAGCATCCTCGATTACTTATTGGGAAGGCTCAGCGTAAAATATTGTAACTATGGTTTCAAGAATAAGGTTTTTTTTTAATTAATTTTTTATAATTAATTATATTATTCTGTAATTTATTTTATTAAAATTTAAATATTTTTAAATTTAAATTAATCTATATTATTAATTTATTCTGTTTTACGCCAAAATATTTGAATACTCACAAATAAATAAAAATATTAACGACAATATTTAATAATTAATATAATAAAACCTAATTAGAACCAAAAATGTGCATTGTATTTGAAAAATCCCAATTTATATTCAAATTCATATACATCTCGAGGGTTTCCCGCTGAATCACAAATTGAATTCCGTGATGTAAGAAATAGGGTGACATATCCATAAAACGAGGGGTTGTGATGCGCGCGCACTTTGTTTGAGCATGCGCAGAGGATACACAATTCATTATAACTTTGGACTTTGGTCGATAAACTTCAATTCGGAGAGTCGCGCATGCACCCACTGTGCCCGAATATCAGGTGTAAAATCGACATGGCGGACAGCGAATTTGAAGAATTTCGCCGAGTATTTGACAAATTACCCCAACATATAAAGGCTCCTACGCCTTTTTACTCGTAAGTGGATATTATTTTATCAAATAGTATAACCATAAACTATATCTTCAAAGGAAGTACATAATTCGACGCTATGTATTAGAAAAGTTGATATTGAAGACATTTATTTTCTACTCAGATTAGTGCCAAATGTGGGTCTTGAAGATGATTCACCATCATCAAAAAGTGAGGGTACGCCTGATGAAGAAGTTGGTGAAATTGAAACGGGGAACGCAGTGCAAGCAGAGACATCACCTGTAAACCAAGCAGAAGTGAGTGACGCACAACGGAGTCCACTTCACCAAACATTTGCAAATGGTGAAAGAAGACGACGAAAATTGCCAGAAATACCTAAAAACAGAAAATGTAAGTGATGCATAATATTATATTCAATTAATGTTGTTGTTTACTAAAGATGCGGAAAATAAGGCTGGTATAGTGGAATTACTGTAAGCTGGCGAATGTATCACAATAATATATCTATTTATAAACGCGACTGCGCTCGAGCGATTGATTTTGTTATTTTTAACTATATATGACTTATTTTCAAAAGCTGTTGCGAGCTAATAATATTAATTGTTGTACGCAATTTCATTGTTTCGCTATTTCTTCATGTCAATATAAAACAAAAATAATGTTTTATTTATTAAAATTTAAATTTGAAGGTTAAGTTTTTTATGTACTATAGCATTATTTGTTTTGTATCTTGATTATTTTAGCTTCGTAACTTTAATTTGAGCATTTTGTTTTAGTATTTAATAAAAATGATTACTTGTATGTACATCAGTTTCACATACTGATTCATGTATTTATTTAATGTTATTTTCTAAGTAATTTAATACTCATTTGCCAATTAAAAGAAGTGATAAAAAAGCGAAATTATCATATCTAAAAAGTATATAGATAATCTATTTTAGAACTGAGTAACAGTTCCTTCCAATGCAGTATTCAATTCCTAAATGATTTTGATTGAACGGGCATTTTAAAATAGATGTCTTTAAATGCCCAACTTGGACCATTTAAAACCAAATTTTGTAACTTCTATAGAAATTATAATTAAATGCAAAATAAAAACATGTGACATGTTTTCATTATTATTAAACTGTTAAAATGGAAAAAATAAAATATACATTTTTAAATCATTATACGACTATTGAATAGCGTTTACATTCCCGCCAATTAATACTAATTTAAGTATCATGATATTAGCAATCTCATATTATAATAGTTAATATTATAAATCAAATCCAATAAAATAGATACCCAATGAAATTATAAAAAGTGTAGATTTACTATAGCTTTTGAAGTTGTTAATTACTTTAATTATTAGTATGCTAATAGCTCTCATGCAACTTTGTAACTCATGTCCGACCACGTTATTATTTTATAATGCTTTTAAAAACACTATACAAGTACCTTTCAGCTTAAATAATCATACCTTCGAATAGCTTTAAGTTAGACGCTTACATTATTTTCACAATATTAACTACTGCTACAATATATTTAAATAATAATTAACATTAATTGTATATTTTATTCGATTCATTATAAGATCGATTAAAGATATTTTATGATTTCCAGCGGCGGTAGTTCCATCCAATCAGCCTACATCTTTGGCTGATGAGTTGGGAGCTCTAACTAGTGTTCTTATCCGGCCAGGCTGCCAAAGACCATTGCTAGTCCTCAAATGCGGCTATCTTCTAGACGAAGATTCCAGCCCTGATTCAGAAAGACTGCAGAGTCTTGGAGATGTTGACAGTGGACATAGTACTGCGCACTCTCCTATTGACACTGGCCCAAAAAGTTTATCACCAACACCGTTGCAACAAAATGGTATGATTTTCTTGTTTGCTTCAAATAATAACTAAAAAAAATATAATTTTAAATTCACCAAAATGCCCAAAATACACAAAAATCGTGTAAAATGCACAAAAAATGCACCCAAATTGTTTTTTTTTTTTTTTTTGAAATTTTGACGATGATTATTTTTTGCCTCAAACTCATTAAAATAATAGCACTAAAGTAAAATAGAATTATATAAAATAAATAGATTTTACAAAAACAACCATATAAAACGCAGTACCGCGTGTAGACGCGTCTGGCACCAACTTAAGCGACCGAACTCCCGTTCAGTTATTTTTTTTTTTTAGTGCCTGGAAGTCGTTTTTTTATGTTAGTTTAATTTTATTTAAATTAATTTTTTATCTCGTAATTTTTGGTTTTAAGTAAAAACTAAAATAGTTTTTGTAATGAGTAGTAATATTTTTTTTATAAATATTTTGATAATATTAGATTAATATTTTGATAACTTAGAAATACTTGAGCACGTCAGATTAAGGTGTGATGGGCTAAAATTACAGAAACACAAACTTTATGGTCGATTTTTGACTCTTCGGCTTGTGGGAATCGGTAGATTACTGAATTTTCTTTTTCACATTTCAGCATGCAAATAGCCCACCACACTTTAATATGACGGTTTCAAGTATTTCTATCTTATCAAAATATTTTTTTTAAATATCTTGATCGGCTGCCCTCGCGCGATTTAATACAGAGAACTCATATATGGTGGAGGTACTCATCAGAGTGCAAGGTATCCCTTGTATGTATGTATGTTAATCTGCCGCGCTTGAGTAAATCCCAAAATCCCCTCTTGGGCTTCCCTACTAAGGGTTGAGACACTTGATGGCCTTGCGATATATTATATTATTAGATATATGTTAGATAGAATAGATAGATGAATTAGATCCCAACAAACTTTTGAAACAACCTCACGATCTACGAGGATATCAAGGAAAATATTGCGTTCACGTAGCAATCCTACTGCCACAACTTCATCTAATTTGCCATTGAGTACCTATAAATAATCCACTCCCGTAGCTCGTATCGGATGGCCCGGCAATCTTATTAACGTTTAGTTCTCGCCGCGAATTTGTACCATGAAGCCAGTTTAGTTTCAGCCATTTTGATTTTCTTATATGCGCACTAACATTTGGCCAAGGTTTTAAGATGTTTTCCGTTTGACATCTTACCCGTAGCTCGTATCAAAAGGTCAGGTCGTTACACGTTTTAGTCCATATCATAAAAACTACTGAACTGATTTTGAAATAAATGTAAGCAAATAAAAAAGGAATGATTACGATCCAACTACTAATTTCGGAGAAATGCGTGAACAAACATACAAACAAACAAACAAACAAACATACAAACAAACATACATACATACATACATATATACATACATACATACATACATACATACATACATACATACATACATACATACATACATACATACATACGTACATACATACTTACATACATACATACATACTTACACACATACATACATACATACATACATACATACATACATACATACATACATACAGACATACATACATACATACATACATACATACATACATACATACATACATACATACATACATACATACATACATACATACATACATACATACATACATACATACATACATACATACATACATACATACATCATACATACATACATACATACATACATACATACATATGTACGTACATAAATACTTGCTAGCATTGCTTGGAAATTATACATTTAATCAATCAAAGTATACACAACTCTCTTACTTTTCCATTTTATAGGTAGTTCATTGATTTCTTTGCTGAAAAAATTGTGGGAGCGAGAATCAATAAATTCTCTGAAGGCGGTTTTGACTGCCTCATCGGCTTTTTTTTCCTTGCTAGAAATTGTTCAAATTCCGGAAAAAGTAGAAGGAATCTATTGGAGCAACATCCGGGCAGAATGGTAGGTGTCGGAGACACTGCAGTTTCTCTAAATTAGTGAACGTATTTGTGCAGTGTGTGGTCTAACGTTGTCCTGAAGCAGCAGCGGGCTAGAGCAATTGATCAGTCTCGGTTGTTTATCAGCTAGCTTTTCCAACATGGTTTGCAATTGTTGACAATACAGATCTAACGTAATCGTCTAGCCAAATCTAAGGAAGCTGTATTGGATGACACCAACACTGGTCCACCAGACACTTACCAGTACCTTTTTCTGAGCCAACTTTTGCATGGGCAGGATTTGGCTGGTTCTTCTGGTTTGAACCGTTGTGATGAGCGCTTCCAATCATCGTACAGGATCCATTTTACATCACAAGTAACGATACGATTCAAAATCCCCTCGCCATTTTGACGATTGAATAGTGTAACGCAACACTCGTCGCATGTTTTTTTGTGTGCTTTACTCAATTTATGCGGTAAATGAGTTTTTTTCACTTTTCCAAATTGTTTAAAGTGAATTAAAATTGTTTTATCACTCACCCCGAAGCTTGCCGCTAACTCTGACGTGGTTTTCGATGGATCCCCACGATCACTTTTAATTTTTCATTGTCAACTAAGGTATCTGGCCATCCACGTTGTTTGTTCCGTAAGTTAAAATTTCTAGAACAAAAAGTTGGAACCAAAAACATACCGTATTTTCTTTTACTGTAGCTTCCCCATACACATCATTAATCCTTCGAGCTGTTTCCGCAGCGCTGGTTCCACGGCGGAGCTCGTATACATAAATAACGCGATATTTTAAGTTTTCCATATTGTGAACAGAACTATATCGAAGAAAAATCAAATGGGGCGTGAAAAAAATGCATCACTAAGTAAACACAAATACACAAGCCTAAATTTGAAATAAATTTGAATTTAGAATTCCTAACCAAACGCCAATTATTTGATACGAAACTGGCAAAGTGGTAGTAAGGATCTAATATTACACACATACATACCTGTTGAATGGATATGATCCTTTTTTTAAGTCGGTTAAAAAATATAGAATGTATGTGTTCTGATGTCGTACCAAGTATGAGAAAGTTATAGTAAAATTAAACTTAAACCTCAAATAAAGTTTGGGGGACTTTTGACATAAAAATATGAATCACATTTTATAGTGTTAGTATGAATAGATGACGCCCCACATTATAGTCCAAATCAATAGTGACTCTGTCAGATTTCTTATTACGTCCACAGAAGCTCATTAAAGCTCTTGCAAGGTGAAAGGTAGTAGCGGTAGTAGCCACATACGTAGCAAACAGATAAACATGCAGTTATTTTTAGCAATACATATATTTTAAGGCATATGTGTGCTTTAAATAATAGTTCATAAACCAGAAATGAACCCATTCCTATTATCGGAATAGCTTAAAAGGAAAAACTTATTTATAGATAAATCAATATCATCCTGAACTACGAGTATACGTAACAGTGACAACCCGTACTGAAAATCAGTCTAGTGTAAATATATTTAATAATAATTTCTGTATTTAGATTTAAAGTCGCGATTTTAGATCTTGTTTAATTTTAATCTTTTTATGCCTTCACATACGTAGTATTAAAATTAAAATGTTATCAATTTTGCTAATTAAATTATAATTATTTTCAAGATATAGTTTTAAGGCATATCTTCATTAGATATACATGTAAGCAGTATCTACAGAGTATATCTTTAATAACTTATTTATAATTAGTTACTATTTTGTGCCAATACAAAACGTATATTATAATTAACTAGCAAAACCCGCGGCTTCGCTTGCATTAAGACTACAAACAAAATAATATTTTTGGCTTTATGCTTTAAGTAATTAATACAGAAACACACCCGCTCCCGCACGTCCTGTACCGCCCTCGCACCATGCACCCATCTACCATGCCATGCGGTAGGATAGGTACCGGTAGGATTTTCGAAGCCCTATTTGACTCTGTTGGGGTATGATTTTAGAAAAACCATGATACACGTGGATCATAATTTTGATTGAAGAGCACGTGTACCAGGTTGTGCGTTGATATATCAGTCAGTCAGGACTTTGAATTTTATATATATACAGATGGTTCCACACTAAATATATCATACATAGAAGAACCCGTAGGCTGTAGTTAGTTTAAAATATATTTGACTTTTTTACAGTCTCGCCCTCGTCAAGTTGCAGTATTAGTGGTATTAACTTTTCTGGGAACATGACAACTGTTCCTCACAATCAACTGGAAATGTTAGAAGCAACGCACAGAGGCTTACACAAGTTCAATCCAAGGCATCATGATGAAATAGAAGTTGAAATCGGTGACCCAATATACGTTCAGAAAGAAGCTGATGACTTATGGTGTGAAGGTAATATTGCAGACGTAAACTTGATTATTTAAACAATTTTATAAAATTTTGTATTTAAAATTATAAACATTAATTACTGAGCAAAGGATATTCGTGGATCGAGATTCGGCTGCAAGATTGCTACGTTCATAGCGTATTTAATCGAAATCATTTTTTTTATATACAATTATAAAAGGGATAATATGTTTTGATCGGGGTGCCTATTAAAATGGGCCCGCTAGTATGTTTAATTAAAATAATAATAATAAAATAATAATTGACTTTTTGGAACAAAAATGATGCATTTGTTACTAAAATGAATTATACTCCACTAATTAGATTTACATAAAGCATTAGTTACTGTTTAAGCGTTTAAGTTATAATTTTTATTTACCTTTATTGCTTTATTACAGGGGTCAATTTACGAACCGGTCAACAAGGTATTTTTCCATCAGCTTACGCTGTAGATATGGATTATAATGATTTCGATCCTGCAAATGCCAAAGTAAAACGAGAACGATATTTACTAGGGTAAGTATAAAATTAGAAAGTTTTGCTCTTTACTTATTATAATAGATCTAGCTTAGCACTAAGTAATAACTCTGATGAAAAAATTTTTTGATAAAATGTGTCTGCAAATATTATTAAAATAGAGTTCATAGTTTTTGGAAATGTCCTAAAAAATGAATTAGCCATACATTAATTATTTTACTTAATTACTCCTTACTAATCAAAAGTGTGTTACTTGGTTTGCTCTTCCTTTACGCAGCAAAGGAGCAATATATTATACAGACTTACCTATGACCTAGAGGCTATATTTTTTTTGGGATATATTACGTCCTTAAACCATAAAAAGTAACCAATACTTACAAATATAAATGTACTGTCTTTCACATTTATAATATTCATCTGGTATTTTAGATATATGGGATCAGTTGAAACATTAGCACACAAAGGTACAGGCGTTGTTTGCCAAGCAGTAAAGAAAATTGTGGGAGAGTGCAACGGTGATCCGGGAACTCAACCATGTATTCTGGAAGTGTCAGACCAAGGTCTCCGAATGGTTGATAGATCAAAACCTGACGTAAGACCTATTTATATTACATAAGCACAAATAAAAATGAAATTCTCTTGAGAATGACGGGGTCGATTTAGAAATTCTAATTTATAAAAAATATCTTACTATACTAAAAAGTCATCGAAAGCATAAAAATGAATTCATTTTTATGTTTTTCCAAGATCCTTCATTCAAATGTAGAAAGTCATATTAATACAGTACGCAACATGGCTGTTGGATCAAAGCTGGTTGGGATCGAGGACCTAAGTACCTATCGGTTTGTTATGTATGTTCAGCGAAACAGAGAAAAACAGCAAAAAACAGAGAATAGTGGAAATCTTTAGAGGAAGCCTTTGTCGAAAGGCAAGCTGTTACAACAGATTGACTATTTGCCAATAGCTGTTAAAATTTTATTTTGGATTAAATAACATAACATTCAAAATTAAGATTTTAAGATCTTCGCTTAAGGTCACATAATTAATATTTATATTTATTAGTGTTAAAAAACGAACATCAAGTAAAATCATTTATTTTTATGTTCAGCGATTTTTAAAAGTTACTTCGATTAAGTTTCCAATGTTACTTGAATTTCAAAAAGTAAGTTAGTGAAAACCAAATTTAGAGTAAACCGCGCTAGTACTGCCGAAGTATTAACTATTGGTAATTTATGTCAGAATCTTCTACAAGTTCAAAATAAAATGAAACATCATGAATAATTTCGGTGATTTAATTTTCATCTGAATAAAGATTCGGAGTTAAATCGATAGGTTTTGGGGTCCTCGATACTCACTGTCTAGCTTTGATCTGCCAGTAACATATGTTACACACTATAATTTTGGAGGGCATCGAATCGCTCTACATATGCTGGTAGAGTACTATATAGTCAAAAATAACCCTGATAGTATCATACACATTGCCTCATGTACTTTAAGGCTTAGCGAATTGATTTGTCTTGATGAATCTTTTTATGGTGAAGTTTCATTACTGGCGAAAAAAATGCCACTAATGATGTCGTTACAAGAGTTGAAAATGATTTCTTTAGCCAGAATTAATTTTGCTATCCATACTTCAAAAATATGGAGGGTAGATAGATTAGATTTCATTCCACTGAAAATTTTGTGAAGGTGAAACTTAAAATTTAGTATTTTTCCGAAAGATGTATATAAAGTCATAGTTAAAAAAATCGTCTGGACGAAATTAGGACAGTTTACTCATTATCATATATATTTCTCTTACTTTTTAACATTGTATTATAGACCATCCATCATCCTATGTCCTTCCCAGAGTCTCAAACTATCTTCTTACCAATTTTCATCTAAATCGGTTCAATAGTTTCGCAGCCTATTCGATACAAGCAAACAAACAAAAATCATTTTTTTTCTCCTTATAATATAAGAATATATAAGTAATTTTTAATATATGAATCAAATACATGTTAAAATGTACTAATAAAACATCAGATTTACAAATATCACTTAATATTTTTCTTTAAAATTTAAAAATCATTGCGTTTCACGCTTTGTTTCTTGTGTGGTTTGAATCAGTTAAAATTTGATTTAGCCACTTAATAAATTAGCCTGATCAATATAGAGGCAACTATGGCCATCTTCTTTCTGACTATAAAGAATAGAGAATTAATAAAATAAATTTTGAATATTGTTAGAGAATATTTTCCCCATACCAACGATGTCACCTTTTTTCTGCCGTATAAATTGTTTATGGGATATTTCTTTTACGGGATGAAATTCTAAAAATACACTATTGTTGTTATTTGAAAAAGTGTAATTTTTATAACTTGATTCATTCACCAAAAAATTCTTATATTATAAACAATATTTTAATCCATTGCCAGGGCAAAAATTATATTAAATCTTTAAACGTTTATACTGAGTATAATAATAGCAACACTAAATAATATTAGTAATTAATAAAGTTTTTTTTTAAATTGTAATTTTTATAATAATAACAGCTAAAATGAAATAAATATTATTGATATATTTAATTATAATACTTATTAAAAAAATATTAAAATGTTTTAAATGAAATGAACCAATATTGTAAGGTACTTTGATGCCATTTTAGAATTTTTTGAAATCCTTTTTAGTAAAATAGTGGCCGTCTGCAACAAATGTATAACGCCTTTGAGACGTCTATAACCTTAGTCTCTTCCGTGACCATGATTGCTGTAAAGTATTCGAAACGTCGGGAATCAAAAATCAAAATAAATCCGCGAAATAATCCGAAAAGATAGTTTTATTTAAGAAGATTGTTTGTTATCCATTTATAGGTATAAAAAGATCTTTCTAACACTTATCACGGACTACACATTTTTACTTTAATAAACATGACACTAAATCTATACATATAATAAAATTGTAAATAAGCCGAATCTGTACATTAAATATTTTTTGAAAAATCTTATTGAAATAAACATTATTATCGATACAAAGGCCGAATCTATAGTTTTTAAAAAAATTTGTCTGTCTGCCTGTTACCACATCACAGAAAAACCACTGGAGGGATTTTGATGAAATTTGATATGGTGATAACTGGTTATCCGGGTCAACATATAGGATACTCTTTACCGCGGGAAAATGTCTCATTTCTGAGACAAAATACAAAAACTGCAATGTAAGAGTATACTAATATGTAAAACCTAAGATTTTATTTTGGCCATCTGAACGCGGGTGGAGCGGGCAATACTAGTTAAACTATAAAAAGGTAGCTTTGCTAAAGGTGTATAACTAATTATATTTGATTCTCGTAATTCACAGCTATGTTTTAGCGTGTGATTTAATTTATATTTTTAAAGGGTTTCGCCCTTATAGGAACTACAAAAAATATTTATTCTACTTTTTTAATACTAAACATAATTTTACAGCTAGACTCGATAGAGTGGAAACAAGAATGCTGTTGCAAACCGACATCTATTGTAGTTAATTTAAATCTTTTAAAATAAACTTATTCTGTCTGCCTCATTGTATATTAGAATCCATTCAAAATATGATGAGTGTTCTCCACAATTCCACATTGAGGACAATCTATCGAATTTGGCTTACCCATTAAAAACGCAAACTAATTCAATGGAAAGTGACCGGAAGGAAGCCTCAAACTTACAAACGTTTACTTATAGTATCATATTTACACGAGTATAGAAAGTGTGACCTAAATCATTTAATTTATTTATAATAAAGAAAATTACAAACATACTTAATTATATATACAAAACAAATGTACACTTAGTTATTATTGTATAAGTCATATCCGCTTGGAATACTGGCAAGAATGCTAGCCGCATTCCCCCGTTGAATGGCAATGCCGATTCTTTGCGCGAAAAATGCGCCAGCCCTCCTGTCACCAGTAGCGGCAAATATACAGTAGAATATTAAACTAAATTAATATTAATTTATTTTACGCAGCGGAGTCGAAGCGGTCCATGCATCGATTACTTCTATTCTCTGAAGAACGTATCATTCTGCGCATTTCATCCCCGCGACCACCGATACTTAGGATTTATTACTAAACACCCGACTTTGCAAAGATTTGCTTGTCATGTGTTTAGAGGCCAAGAATCTACAAGGCCTGTGGCGGAAGCTGTCGGGTAATATCTGCTTTTGTTAACTTTTTTTATATTGATCATTTTATATAATCGTATTATAATATCGATTTTATATTACCTTACCCATTTTATATACTACAGTAATATAAATTTTCAAGTACAGCGAATTGATTAGTAATTTTTTTTAACATTGATATCTTATAAAAATTGATAAGTATAAATTTGCACATATCTAATTTTAATTAAAATGCTGCATATGCGATAGATATTATATCCTTTGTAACGTTTTATTTTCGCATGTAATTAAAACATTTTCTTTTTTTTTCAGGAGGGCCTTTCAAAGATTTTACCAAAAATTCATTGAAACGGCGTATCCTATCGAGGACATCTACATAGAATAAATAGTTAATATTATAATTCTGCTTATAAGAAGCTTTCACAGACTCTTAGCGTACTGGAGTATATTTACCAAAACTATCTTAGATAGTAGTAATTATTAATGAAATCAGTTCAGAATGTTTGATTAAATAAGTAAAAGTTGGTTTAAACCCTCCACGACCGTGGACACGCCGGCGTTACAGTTAACAATAGATTTCTTAGAAATTTAATTAATTTCTTAGAAACTTACCTGGAGGTGATAAAACTAGATGATTTAATAAGTACATGTAGTTCCCATTTTATACCTCAATTGTATGCCTTTACTGTACATACTTTCGCTCAAATCAATTTAAACGCTAAGTGACTGTGGAGTGGCTTGAATTTCAGGGTTTTGCAATTAATACTGTCTCATAATAGAAGAAACAGTAAAGATCTTGAGCATCCTGTTATGAAGAGCAAAGGTACGAAGTTAAATATTAAATGGTGCTATTCGTATAACGAAATTGTGACCTCACCTATCATTTTTATTCATAGATTGGCATAACCCAATATGAAGCAATACATTGAATTCAAAGGCCTCTCAACTTACGTATTAAACGTAAATGACTAATATTTTTTCACAGCATGTAAATTTTGTTATTTCGAAGTAACAATTTACATATTTACATGTTACTTTTACATATCAATTGAAATCTATACATATAATAAAATTCTAACTGAGTCGAATCTGTACATTAAATATTTTTTGGAAAATGTTATTGAAATAATCATGATTATCAATACTGACGACGAATCTATAGTTTTTAGAATTTTTCTCTGTCTGCCTGTCTGTCTGGGAACGCATCACGAGAAAACCACTGGACAGATCTCCATGAAATTTGTTATGGTGATAGCTGGTTTTTCGGGTCAATATATACGATATTTTTTTCTACGGGAAAATATCTCATCTGTAAGAAATCTATACTAAACATAATATATAAAATAACGTATATAAAATTAAAACGTTATATAGCTATGCTTTGTATTGAAAAATTCAAATAAAATTAGAAACAGCCTCCAGACTTACCTGTTTGTTTGTTATAGTTTACTAATACAAACAGGTAGGCCTTGAAATTGCTTGATAAAGATCGAATTATAATCAACGGAGTAAGAAGGACAAAGATTAAATGACCAACATAAAAGGTGACAAAAATATTATATATATATATATATTAAAGAGTCACACACACAATATTTAGCTATTTATGTATAAGGTAAGGTCACTTTTTCATTTACAGCTTTCGAGCATGCATATAATAATTGATTACACAATTCATTAGCCATAATATTAGCTCGCTTTTGTTTACAAACAATAAGAAGGCTTTAAGGGACAGAATTTTTTGCATTAACCTAGTATACAATCTATAGGTGTAGCTTAGGTTATATATATATCATATATATAATATATCATGGAAATACGTCTTTATAAGTCGAGAGAAGCTTTTTTATATGGACTATAAGCTCAACGGCGTAGACAGTGTTATGTTATTTTAGTCTGCAATTCTCAAGACCATACATAAACTATGTCCCATGATATTTTTATTAGTTTTACAGTACATAGTTCAGTAGTACATTATTTTATTACTTAAATAACACCTTGCATCTTTAGTTCTTATCAAAAACTAAACTTTGCCAAAAAACTAATAAAATTCTATTCTTGCTTGTTATCCTGTGATTTTTCCTCTGGATAAAAGTGAACAGTCACGGCTAAAAATCAAGCTCTCTACGTATTAACCTATAGTAACCTTTAGTCTACGTTTTTATTATACGTTTTAGTAACGCATAAAACCATGAGCATATCATGGGACAGGTACTTTGAAATTAAAAATTAATGCCTCAGTTTTATCCAGAAATACAGTTCAGAGACATTTTTAAGACATTTCTTTCATTAACATAAGCTGGGCCTATAGACAAAAATATCTTTCTGTCGCAACAATTAATAACAAAATAATTTAAAATAAAATATCTTGTAAATAAGGTTATCTCTAATGGTTATTGCAACACTAGCATGCTTAACAATTCAAAATAATATGAACACGCAATTATTTATTTGTATTTAAATCTTAACATGTTTAAAAGTGATTTGGTGGTATTAAAAACACTGTGTAACTATATAATATTAAATTATACGATTGTAATCTCTTAAAATAAGTTATCATGTCAAAGTAGGTGAACAAATATCATTTGAAATCTCTCAGAACTGTGATATGGCAGTTGATTTCTGATGTCAATAATTTATTATATATATATATATATATATATATATATATATATATATATATATATATATACGATTTGATGAATAATTATGATCAGCCAGATGGTAAACGTTGCTTATATATTTGTACGCTTGTGACATAAGACGCTTCAATCGCGCATTACCACCTGAGATACAGGGGAAGGGGATAGCAGAACAGGCCTTCAACTTTCATTCCCCAATGGTATTATAATATACTATATATAGAATATTGTTACGTTACGTGAATACTCTGCATTATTTCTCCGGTCGAGCTTTGTAAAGCTCTATACTAAAATCTAAATTATATTGTTGTTTCAATCTCAATCGTGTGGTAATTCGCTTAAAACATTTTTAGATCTTTAAGATGTATCGATTAGGTATCGCATCGATGTTTATTATCGATTATATTATGTAGAAGGCGATTATTCGGACTTACGAGTATATCTGGCTCTGTCTTTGTAGCAATGTTTAACTTTGTAAGGCCCAATGTTCTAGTATTATAAATTACGATATATTATTTTTAATATTATTGTTTAAATTATCTGAATTTATAATTAATTTAACACATTTTCAAAGGAAATGGTAATTTTAACCTTTTTTTTTGTTTATATTAGGCTAATTTGTTTGTTGATTTGGCCCTAACGAGTGTAAACGTTTAAGAACAATAATTCTATTTCATAACGATATTGTATATTAGTAACTAAAATTGACATTAATATCGTAAATATTTTGTATATAGTTAGATGTGAAGGTTACATTTATGATACAATATTACGTAAAGTGCTAAAGACCGTGCAAAGTGGGGGAGACTAAGTAGTAAGGCAGACCCTGGCAATAAACGGGATTAATAATTGCCAGGGAGAAGAAGAAGATGAGGTAAAATATTGTTTCTTTTAAAATTGTCATGATTAAAATTTAACGACTTTATCTATTGCAATTTACGAAGCAATAAATTATAGTGAGAGCACAATTTGTATATCTAGTTGACCATTTTTATAATAAATCAACAGGAGTTTACTTGTAACATATTTATTTTTTATCCATAAATAACATTATGCAATCACAAAATTTTATAAAATTGTATTATTAATTCTCATCTAGACATAACCATCTAGATAATTTTTTTTATATATTAAGCTAGAGTTTTTTTTAATTATTATTTTTTATTGTTTCATAGTAAATAGTTAAAACATATCACTAAAATGATAAAGGAAACGAAACTTATCTAAATTTTGGAACTTTAATAACAAAATCATTATACTTTAATCATAAAAATAACGACTACACTACAACAAATCTAAAATGATCATCATCTATCATTTGTCTTATATATACCTATAAATATTTAAAAAAGCATTTCCTTATAAATTCATCGATTAATTAATACTTTAAGAATTATCATTAATTAATGGTATTATAATAAATAATATTATGGATTTTTTCAGTTTTTACTATAAGACGAAGAATAATATATATTTTTAAAATTATGTAAAAAATTGTTAACAATAATCTATTAAATATACTTCTTATTTTACTTATAACTTTCATAATATTGTAAAATGTTTAACATAAAAATATGTTAATGCCATTTATCTTAAGATTTATTTAGGTTCTTTTATCTTAGTTTATTTCATTTATTTATTTACACATTTATTTATTTATTAACACATTTATTTATTTATTTACACAAAAATACATACATACATGCACTAAATATCCACAATATAATTCAGCATAAAACAGATAAACAACAAGTGTGATCGAGTACACACACACATACAAATTAGCGCAGATAAAACACTCAAAGCTAAAGTTGAAAGTGGGCCTTTGTAAGACCTAAAATTTTCTAGTAGATTTTTGATATATGTTTTATTATTTCTAGTATATATTTTGAGATAACCATGACACATGTACAGTGTAAATGATATATTATGACTATCAAATATTTAATTAGAAATTATGTTATTTACTATATTAATACTTTCTCAATTTTTAAACCAAAATTTAATATTACGAAATTTAAAAATGTATAAATATATGTATATAAATATTTATTTAATTTATGTAATATTATAATAAGGAAAATAGATTTAAATAACAATTTTGTAACTTTTCAAGTGTTTTATGAGTACCATAGCTGGTGTGTTCATTTTTCCTTGTTCTTTTTTTTCTCTAATCCTTTGTTTTTTTCTTACTGAATCTTGAATTCCGCTTAAAAATTAGAAATACAATTCTTACGTATTATATAATATTATTAACTAACGTTGCTTGTGACTTTATAAATATATTATATATATATATATATATATATATATATATATATATATATATATATATATATATATATAAATACATACATTAAAAACGAGAGATATGTAGCTATGCGAATATTTCAAATTTTTATGTCTCTTTTAACATAATATGGTTGAATATGATGCTCTTTGCCTATATTAAGTTTACTAAAATACTTTTTCTTCTTTCATAATAATTTCTTTCTTGCATGACACTTGATTTTTCAATAATTTTTATTATCTCTGTATTCTATATGCCTCTTATTGCTGTACAATAGTTATTGGGATCTATAATAAACATATAAATATATTAAACAAAAATTTATATGAACAAATAAACATTTTTTTTTCAAATATATTTAAAATAACGAAATTTAAAAAAAAATGAAAAAAAGATAAGTATAAAATGAAATCATTTTCGACTTAAAAATGAAATGAACTTGATATTCCATCATAAATGTAACCTCTTACTTTGTAAATAAATAAATTGTCTTAATATCAGTATATTTCAGTCAACAAAGCTAACAAACGCTGTGACTCAAATGAAGGAGAAAAATTTTATTTATTTTTCCAAAACTGTAATAGTGTATTGCATTAAATTGTATTATGTAAAATGTAACTTAGTGTCTTTTATTTTTATAAAGTATACATAAAAATTGACCAAGATCCTCCAGGTCCTTTCCATCCCTTCGATATTTCCAAATGGATGAGTAATTGTGGTAAGTACTTGGCGAAAATGCTTGCGAACTTAAAATATCTTAATATTATTTTTATCTTAGTTAATAATTAATTTAATATCTAGTTTATTGATTTTATATCTAATAGATCTTATAGTCACATTTATCTAATAGTATCAAGTAATAGTAGCGTTTGAGAAATTTTAGAAAAGTTTTATTAATTATGAAATATAAAAATATTAGATTTTTAGTAGCTACAGTCTTGTAATTTTGTAAAAATCGTAATTATGTCATAATATATTGAAAGAATAGCGACTCATCCTCCCTACCGTCCGTCCCTAGGTTGCTTCCTCATATAAAGTTTCAACCCCATTCTCACCCCTTTAAGGGATAATTTCTAGGATAAAAACTATTTTATGTACTTCCCAGGGTCTCAAACTTACCTCTTACCAAATTTCATCTAAATCGGTTCACTAATTTCAGAGCCTATTCGAAACAAGCAAACAAATAAAAAAACAAATTTTTCCTCCAAAAATATTAGATGAAACTAAAAGTATTATCAAAATTATTGGAAAAATATACATTTTATAACAGTCTTATAGAACATGCCTATTTAAGCTAAATAATAATATTTTATAGAACTCATTTGCCTATAGGTAATATAATAAACATAAAACATATTTTACCTGAACTTATAATCACCATAAAAATGATCAATAAAAAAAAGTTTTCAAAATGAACTCTGATCACATCGAAAACTATAAAACATTACTTTTTATCAAATAATATTTTTATAGAATAAAATATGACATAAACAATTAAATTACACTTGTATGTATGTACATAATACTCTTATAAATTCAGTTTTATATTCAATATGGTTATAGGTTATAAGTCAATAGATAGACAAGTTTTACTATGAGCTTTAACTATAAGCTCTAAATAATAAGCTCTAAAATAAATTAAAAAATACACTAAATTTCCAACTTAAATTAACATACAACACACAATAAAATCATATTTGAAAGATAAAAGAGATAAAACGTTAGAGATGAAAATATCCCGCTAAATACGAAATGCATGTGTTAAACGAGTTGTTTTCACCTGTAAACAGCATTTTTGTGAATTTTTAACAGCATTATTAGTACAAGTAGTTGCTATATTAACATTTTATTGTCAAAATAATCTTGTTTTTACCCAAAAAAATACAAAAAAATTGGTATTTTCCCATGTATGTCATATCAATTTGTACTTTGGCGGCAATAAATTTAGGTCATGTCTGTACCGATGCACTTCCTGTCTAGATTTATAGAACCTGCGCTGTAATCAAATATTGACTGGTCCCACAGCGGAACTTCCGGATGGGTGTATGTATTGCGTTCTTAAAAGAATTTTCATTGAAAAAGTGTCAAATAATTAAAAAATTTCAATTGCATCCTTTCGCGATTAATCTAGTGATGAAATACAAAGTGCTAGCTGTCAAATGCAAGAAAAAATGTTCGATTCGGTACCTGTTGATATTGCGAATTGTAAGACATTTTATTATAGTATGTATGTATATATTTTTTTTAATTCTATTAAAAGAAATTGAGTTGTTTATTACATACTAATTAGGTGAATTCATTTCATTTCATTTGAAATACACAAACATAATATACATATAGTGTCACAAATAAAATACATCTTTTTAAATCGATAGTGCATCTAAATTTATCTGGAAGCGAATTTGGTAAGTAGTATTTTTTTTAATTTTTTATTAATTATTTATATATTTTCTTTGTTTATTATGCGAACATTTTGAGCTTTTATAATATAATGCGAAAGCCAATGACCTGAAGCCAGGACAGACGGCGTCTGCGTATTGAGATGCGTTCTGGACGAAAAGAAAATTTTCAGTCACGCCCTTTGATTGATAGTTAATATTATATTAGTTCGAGATGCAAAATTATAAGAATATATATTTGTGCTCCATAAGATTGTAAGTACCTATTATTTATAGTTAGTTTTTTTGCCCTTAATTTAATGTGCGGTGATATTAGCTATTTTGGGAGTCTAGATGTATTGATTTTTCTGAATTTATTGTGTGTTAGTAACTCATGATAAGATTTGTGTTATATGTATGTATATAAAACAAACGCAGGTTTGTTACAATATTTATAACTCGAGAACTGCTGGACCGATTTTTATTTTTGTTTTGTTGGATTTGTCTTCACCCCAAATAGCAGTGTAACTATTAAAATATCGGATAGAATACCGGAAAAATTCACGAAAAAAAAATTTGAAAAAAAAAACTGTGTGTAAAAACGTACCTAGGGACGAACCTAAGCAAAGCGAGGGTGAGTCGCTAGTTCCTAATAAATTGTGTTCCATTGTATCATAAAGCTCAGAAGTATATTGTAAAATTGTAAAATGTGCTTTTTACAGCTTACTCGTTTAAATAATTCATACTTTTACCGGCTAGCTAGCATACCTTGACCTCCCGGGGATTCAATGTTAGATAGGGTCATTGTACTTGCTTAGATTTTATTGATTTGTTCAAAGGTTAATGCGCAGTTCATACACTCTAACTTTTACTTTTTCATTTAAATTCTATTCCAGATACAATTTGAATATATATTTTTTAGTTTTAAGCATTTCCTTACTGAAATCCTAAATAATAATACGTTTTTACATAAATTATTATTAGTTTTTTTTTACATTCATTAGTAGTAGTGTAGGGTTATTGATTTTTCGAATGGCAGTGACATCAGCGCCATCTGCTTCCGATTCGTATTCGTTTTAGTAAATTTCTGAACTACAATTTCCAATAGCGCCATCTATTTTGAAAAAACCGATATGTTGCAAACTATGACGTAGTTTCAGTGCATTTTGTAGCTTTCAAAGGCATATAGAGGGCGTACCCTTAAATAAATTATGCCCTCATTCAAAAACTTAGTAAAGCTCTGGCTGATAGTTTCTGGAACTTACGGTAGATAGCGCTTTATAGAAATATTAGTTCATCATTTTGCCGCATATCTTTACTATATCACTTATTCACTTTTCAAATAAAATTCTTAAAACTATATTTTCTAAATAATCGATAATTCACATTTTATTATTTAAGAAATGTAAAATTATTTACTAAATATACATTATTTTGGATAAATATTCTATGGCTTAGGTTTTACAGATTTATATAATAATTTTAAAAGTAGATTTGTTGTTACCTCAGTTCCACATATTGACCCAATTATAATAATGAAATGACGAGCCATAGAAATGACTGCTACAATATCGCTGACTACTGATAGTATTTTCAGTTTTCTACTAGCGTTAGCGATAATAGAATTCTACCTTGACTCAGCCAAGGAACGAAATAGAAAAAGATTATCTATTTCTTCTTAAATATACACAGATTTTCTTTTAACTTTAGTCCCGTTTAAGGCTGTGTTTGTTCAATTTCTTAGCAATAATGCGGATCCGAGGTAATGTAAATTTTTGAACAATTGCCAACATCCGTAGCAAAGGGGACAGACATTGATTTTGTTTATAGCTACTACAGTTACTTTAATTTAACCTTTATTGCTTTTAACTTAAGAACTATTTTCACTAAAACTAAATAAAACTTTTATAACCTTATGGTATTTTAGTTAAATTATGTTAATTTATTATAAGTACTAATATAATAATCGTGCATAATATTATAATACCTATATGATAACGTTAATATTAATATAAAAAAAGTACATTATTGTTGTAACCTGCAAAGAACAATAATGTAACTCACTATTCATACGATTTAAATGTAGAATTAAATTCACCTAATATTAAATAAAAATATTTATAAATATAAATAATAATAATAATAATTAATAAATTACATTTACGTAATTATAAAAAAAATAATTGCAATGTTGTTTGTTGCAGGTGTATGTAAGTTACATAGTAATATGATATACAATTATTATAGTACAATAAATAAAATAATATATTTTGTAAGAAAGCCTTATTATTATACAATAAAATAACATATCCTTATAAATTATAATATCTTTAAATACTATAAAATAAATAAAATATAAAGCCTTTTATTTCATTTAAGTTAGCTACAGGATACAATTTTTTGAAGTTATTTTTTTTATTTTTATTTCTAAACATGATTTGTACAATAATTGTTTCAAACAGTGATTAGAAATAAATGAAATATAATAATTGAAATTAATATTTAGTAATTTAATTAATTATGATTGATATTTAAATACTAACTATAACATAAATAAAAAAAATATCTTATTTTTATTTTTAAATCAGAAAACAAATTAAAAATATTCGGAAATTTAAATTTTCCTGTCAAAGCGATAAAAATTAAGAATCCGTATGTTTTTACTTTGGTAAAAGTAGTCAACATTTTCTAATTAAACTAAATTTAAAAACGTGGCATTTTTTGAATTGATTTGAAAGAAATATACAAACTATTTTATAAAAGTAAAATTGTTATATATTATGTACCTATATATAATTATAATTTCTCTATCTTAACGATAGTTTAAAAAAAATCCTTATAAAATAGATAAAATCCAATTTAGTTGAAACAATATATTCTTCGGTTTTTTTTATATTACTTAGACAACTATTTTAAAGTACATACTTATCAAATTAAAATAATTTTTTTATTACTTTAATAATCTACATATTTTAATTCTTAAAATTATAGAGAAATTGAAAAATATTATCGTCCAATCCTCCTCAGGTTTAAAAACTCCCGTAGTTTTTAGCTTATAATTATTGAAAGACAAACATTCATTATAATTGGGTACAACATTAGATACTCTAATACTGTACAAAACAGTAATTTAATAGATAGATTAATGACAGAAATAGTATTTTTTTTGTAAATATTTCGTTTTCATTTTATGTTAACGGTTAAAAAATTATTTATGTGCTGTATTTAAAATTCGGGGTCAGAAATTAAAGTCGATGGCGAATGCACACCAAATATCGAGAACGATCAACGAGTGAATAAAACAGCGTTTAATATTTTCATATTTATTAAAAAATGCAGTACAATGGGAAGAGATATAGACAAAAAATAAAACGATAGTGTGACCATATAATTTTATTAGATCACAAAACTAAATGTACAATGTAATACAGTTTGAGCAACATCATTAACCTCACCGATGCAATAAAAATGAAGTCATATATTGTAATGATATATGAAAATATGGTCACCCCTTTAGCTTATGACATCATAAATGTTTAAAAAAAAATATTATCTAAAGAAAAAAATATTATTGATAAAAAAATTGATTAAGTTAAAAAAAATAAGATTTTTTTTAATTTTACTTCACGTAATAACAAAGGTAGAGAAAATGAATAAATTTTATTTTGTAGATTTTTTTTACGATGTTATTAGCTAAGGGATGTAATTAGTTAATGTTAAATGCTAATATATAATTAACCAAGACAAAGATTTAAATCAGTCTTAAACGATAATACTAAAGAAGCGTGTTTAGTTTAGATTAACGTCTAGTGGAGGATCCGACATTAGTTGTAATTTAAATAAAATGGGTGTGTGTGTGTGTGTGTACTTATGTACGCACGTAAGAAGTTATACTTCCTTTTTTAGAGCATTTAAATAAAACCTTGTTTCTTAGTTTTGGTTTTATTCATATTCTTCTCAGCAAACCCTTTCATTTGATATCCATATCAAGGGGGTGAATAATAAATATAGTTCGCCATCTTTGGGTGTCCGCCATGTTGGATTTATAATAACATCACTTTGCCTATAGTTTTTCGCTCATCAAGCCCTTTCATTTGATGTCCATATAGTAAAGATCATTTGTAACGTCCACCATATTGAATTAAAATGGCAGCATTTAGGTAATCGTGCATTGTCACGAGGACCAAACGTGTGTGCTAAATTTCAGCTGGGAAGAGAGGTAAAATTTAACTTGCAAGTTTGATTACAGACAGGCACCTGGATTTATTTTTATCTATATAAAACACGTGTTGTGGATATAGAAATGCCGGGACAAATATCTTGAATATAGACACACTCTAAACTAAAAGGAGATTTAACGACTAACTTCATACTATAGTCTAAATCTGTCCCATCCTAATACATTTTCATTATTTTTTTTCCTAACGCTCCAAAAGGAGTATAGCTTTGATACTTGTCGATTATATTGATAAAACTATTGAAAAGATTTTTTTTTTCAATTTTTATTATTTAAATACAAAAAAATAATTGAAACTTTTAAACGAATTACGTAAAAGTAATTTATTTATGTCAATATTCATCTATAATAAGTATGCAGACAAATATTAGGAATTACGGTACAATTTGGCAGATTTTGGAAATGAATGTAATATTTCTTAGTAATGAAAATCTATAATATATTTTAAATTAACACATCCAGGTAAATTTTTGAGAACTTAAAATTCTAAGAAATCTATTGTTAACTGACACGCCGGCGTGTCTGCGGTCGTGGAGGGATTAATTAGCGATGTTATTACTATAATATCGTACTAGGATAATAATGACTAGATTCGTCAACCTTTTCAAAATAATTACTGCTTGAGCGAGATTTCTTCCACATTAATAAAATTAAGTTGTAGTAAAACAACAAGAACTTGTACATATATACTCTACTATCGAACCACCCTCACTTCGCTCGGGTTCGTCCCTAGCTTGTTGCCCCGTACATACTTTCATCCCCATTCTCACCCCCCCCCCTCCCCCCCTCCTTAAAGGATGATAAAAAGTGTCCTATATCCTTCCCAGGGTCTCAAACTATCTTCTTACCAAACACCTAAATCGATTCAGTAGATCCAGAGATTACCCCCTACAACCTCACAAACTTTACCTCTATATAATGTTAGTATAGATTGACACGAAACTTTTAGTTATTTTTTTTAGTTTTGTTAACTTAAGGTAGTCTTTCTAATGCCGGATCCTGTACATTGTAGAATGAGTAGTGAAGAAATAATTTATGTATATGCGAGTTCTAAAATGATTGACAATGGATATTGTTAAAATTATATTTGTAGATTATTCAAGAAGAATAGCACTGCAAACAGCACATAGATAGATAGATAGTTTGAGAACTGAGTGGCGTATTATACTTGTTGATAAGAACTTATCAATTCGTAATATTTTTTAACTAAATTCCTTAATAAATAGAATAATTTTAAGCAAATGTTATTCTTTGTTTCATGTTAAAAAAGTTAAAATTAATAACTGTTGATTTTTTTGTCTTTGAAAAATATTTTGTTTCCCTTTTAGTTAATTTCGTGAGTCTTTTTCAATATTTTTCAATGGAATCAAATAAGTTATAAATTATTTTGTTATTTTAATTTAAATTAAAATTATAATTAAACAGAGTTTTCAACTAAAGTATTTTTATTGTTGATAAATATAAAATCATTAATTAATTATACTAATTTCCAAGGAATATAATATAGGAAAAATGATGATCCGTAAAAGACCTAGAAGACCTAAATACCTAGTAGACGATATGACCGAAAAGTTTGAACATTCGACAAGTACGGTTAATGACGTCACCTTTACTACGTAAACTACAAAATATAGGTACATTGAGATTTAATACATTAAATTATGAAACGTTGAATTCAAATAGAAATACGGATCGTGATTTAATTAAACGGATATCAAAAGGGTACACGACAGATACGATTTTTATAATAAGATGTTTTACACTGCGGTAAAATCCAAAATTTTGGCACTAAATCGAATTTGGATTTAACCCACGGTTATAGTTGAATTGAGTCAGGATAATTAATAGACACAGAAAATACATAGACAGTAAATATTAATATATTTATAACATATAGGAGACTGGCAAATCTATTAGACATTAAACACCAATAATATTTGATTATTATACTTTCTAACACTATAACTACTATAGCGACAAAATTGAATAATTACGATTGATATCTGATACAAGCCGGCCATGTCCAGATCATGTCAAAGCCCACCAGTACAAAATCTACATAACGCCTTAACATTGCATTAGAAACACCATCTAGATCGGATTATACAGACATAACGGAATTATGAGTGATATCCACGATCCAATATCTAACAATAACACAAATATTTTATTAAAAACATCGTTAACAAAATCTATAAGTAACAAATGCATTAATAATCAAAACTGTGAAATAATCAATCTTCAGAAACGATAAATAAAATATAGGTACTAATTGTGTTGTTGATATAAAAAATGTATCATTGTTACTGTATTTTATAAAAATCCTACCCTAATTGTACTCTCCACTATCACATTTCGATGCTTTAAGGACTATATAATGTCAGCTAGCATTACGTGATACAGGCAATCCATATTGCTTCCATTTCTACGGTAAAATAAAACTGGTATAAAACTGCCCTTACGAGTACGTTTGAGAGATGCAACAGACGGCATTTGCTTAAAGCGTCCCATCGATCAACACTCCGTTACTGGCATTTAGTAGACATGTTTTCTATCAACTTTGTCGATTATCTCGAAAACACTATGCCACTATGCACTTCTGTCAAGGAAAATTCTATATCCCTTGGGATCTGATGCTTGAAACAGTGTAAACCGTCTCCGAGAAATCAGTGAACGTATAAAAATATACAAATAGGACATAATACCTTCATTTTTTGAAATCGGTGAATAAATTGGATAATATAAAAATAATTATCTTTACTTACCTATCCTATCCCGGTGTTATGCATTAATTTGGTTAGGCGTTCTTTTCTTCGCTATTCCGCTGACCAACGTATTCGTGACCAGTCTCCAAAAAACAATTGAACATCAAATTCTTAATTGTGCTTTTTGCAGGCCAAATATTTCAAAAATTATTTTAGTTTATATCGAACTTAATACTGATAATTTTTTTATCATGTATATGTATGAATGTTATGACGATACAATATAAATTTAATTTTATCAAACGTAGTGTATCGGATATCCGTAAACCTTCAACAAAAAACTAACCATCGCTTGCCTTCATATCATCTCCTCTATACTCCCGCTACTTACAAAACGAACTGACCTTAATAATGTTGATAAAATACATTGCATTCGATCAGATATCTAAATAGTAAATAATTTAATATCTTTAATTTCTCTAAAGTACTTTATAATATATTTTAAATGCTAGGTTTTTTAAATGTGATTTAGAATTTGGTTAGGCATTCAGGGTATACGGACGAGTACGTCATATTCTACATATGGGCGATTGAAAATTTTAAATTCAAAAACATTCATAATTATATGTCCACGCATTCATTATCATCATAATCAACTACTGTTACATTTAAAAGAACTAATTTACGTTTAAACTCTTTACACGATACTAATGAATACGAAGTTATATAGCTAAATATATAGATTTTGTAAAGTTTGCCCTTCGTAGCACATAGCACTTTTTTTTATATGTATATAACCATCGACCTTTTAGTACACGCTCGTCGTCCGTGACCCCTCTTGCATTGCTACGCTACTTACATACTAGGTGCAATAATAATGCTCACAATAATAGATCGAAATTTAAGAATTTCTATAATTATTATAAATTATATGTTAAAAATAAACTTAACGTTCACTTATAATTGTACTAAATTTTAAACTTAACATATTCATATAACATTTATGAGAACTGCAACTAACATCTAAAAAGGTCTCTTCTTAATGCTTCGTATAATTTGTTTGTAGAATGATATATATCGAGCAATTTTGCAAGTAGTATCATCAGGTACATGTTATTTTGATATTTCTAGCCACGTCAGATAAAAACTTAAACTTAGTTGAAAGATGCAATTTTTTTAATTATATCCTCAAAATAACTCAGTCTTTAAATATAGACAAAATGATGTATAACATATTATATACTTAATTCATAAATATAGTAATTAATTGTTAACATTTGAGTTAGTAAAATAGTTACTAAGTTAGAAATATTGAGCAAATTCAAAAAAATAAATAAATGAGTACATACAATTTCTTGGAAAAAACATATTTATTTATAGTTTTTTTTGTGGCATTTTGAATTTTTTTTTATTATATATTTTTCTTGCCATATAATATATAATCAAGTATCTTTTATATTAATAGGCATTTCATATATATTTTATATTGCTCAGAATAATTAAGAATTTATAAATAAAAAAAAGTTTATCTCGATTTAACTTGTTGTGATTTGAAAGGCTTTGAGCCAAATACAACTTAATAGTCTACCAAAGTCCAAAATATTATAACAGACATTGAATAAATCTTTGAAGACAAAGGATATAAATCTATTGTTTAAAAAGCTCTAAGCTTTTTATACTGTGGTAGGTTCTTGTTACAGTTTTTGTTCAGTTACTTCAATCACCAATTTAATTAAAACAGTAACACGAAAAAATCATGCTGTGTAATAAAGCAAAGAAATGTAAAAAATACGTTGCAAGAAAGTTTTTTATCCTCATTCACTCGTCCAATATCTATAATTAAGTTAGCTATTACACTAATGCTAATGTTACTTACAACCGATATATACTCGTAGATAGTCGTATCTTATATTTTTAAAACTTGTATAACATCTACGTTATTTCTTCAATTTAGTAATTACGGGTGCTTATTAAGTCATATATTGAAATATTTATATGCAATTTTGGTTACGTGAATTTGTAATAAACTCTATTTCAGAGCATAACCCATTAAAAATCATTTTGAACATGGTGTTTTAAAAACAACTATGAGATTTCCTATTTACAATCGCTTAGGGTTCCGTAAGTACCCGCGACGGTATCTATCAAGCGTCTTTAGTTAAACTTGCAACCATTATTCACAGCCCACCATATTATTTAGGTTTATTAACATAAAAATACATTATAAAACTTATATAATAATTTATTTTCAAAAAACTTAAACTTAAGTATACGAAGTAATTAAAATATATCAAAAACACCTACGGAACCCGCATGTTAAAAGCTATCCGGTCAAACAAAAATAATAGAACACCACTTATCGGATAATAAAATATTTAAATTTCACATACGTATATATTTTATAGATAATTTTTTTAATTTCATAATTTAAGTAGAAAATGTGATCTGTGCACTAAATTTAATACTGTGTCTGTGTATATTGATAATAACTGATTTATTACGTTTAGAAGGACAATTATATGAGGGTATACTATAAGTATAAATATTTACAACATCTTACTCATAAACTGATGGCTATGCCGTCACATTCAATCATTGAATATTTTTTTTATTTTTATTTAAATTATAAGAAATAGCTAAAGAACGAATAGTTATATATTAGTTGCTTTAATCAATCTTATCACATTCCCTCATCAGTAATCACACTAAGTCCTATAGATGGTATATATGTGGACCATAAGAAGTAAGGATAGAGGCACTAATTGTATAGGGATTTCCGTCTAATGAACCTAAACTCAATAATCTAGATTTCTGAGTCCAGTTTTAATGAATTGTTCTATTATATAATAATGAAATACCTCCACCTATTCTAATAGAGTATTATATTAATATAACTCAAAATAAATATAACACTAAATGAGCGTGTAATTGAAAACAGCTTAAAATTAATGATACTACTTATTAGATGAACTTTTTGAATGTGGGGTAGTCGTGCACTCACTCACTTAGGTATTTCAGAAACTCACAATATAGGATCAGGACTGCAGTAATATTAGGTTTATCTATTATATACTACACATCAATATATTATGTATTGACTTAAAATTGATTTTTCATCATGAATATAATAATAACTTACGTATGACTGTCTCGTCAGTGCTATTTTTTTTTTTGGGATTTTTTTTATCTCCCTACTTCTTTGTGCTAGGGAATTTTGCAAATAGCAAGAGTTAATATATCTATAAAAAGCACTTGGCCGAATATATATGCTGTTTCATCGTTAAGTCGTCTTAACGCAATAATCGGTATCCATAGTTAGTGCATTTAATTTTCCTCGCCGAGTAATACCAAGTCGTCTGCAACCACGTCAGAGACGTGCAAGTAAATGATCCAATACATTAAGTTAAAGCAGACGAAGCACACGGGGAAAACGATGCGAGAATACTTGTCGATGTCCGATGGCGTTGTACCGAGAAGTTTGTTGATGCCCTGAAATATTTTTTTATCTTGGCCTATATTAATTTTAAAATGAAAGCAAAAGAGCTAAATAACATTGTGAAAATTCGCCAAAATTGTTCGCTTTGGAAATCGCATTATGCAAACTTTCGCATTGCTTAAAATAACATCAACAAACTAAACATAAAGTCCTTAGGCTACAAACCTTAGACGCCTGAAGTAAATGTGCAGCAGCTTCCTCATCTACTGGTGGAACAGGTACTGACACAGGTACAGGGACTGGTGCCGTTGAAGGTCCGCCTCGAGCACCATTGATCGTATTCACCTTAGGGTCGTGAAACTTGAAACGTACTTCCTGCGTGTGGGGATTATAAGACTAAATTAGACGTAGAAATTAGTTCTTTATTACAATAAACTTTTTATATGAGAGAAATTATGATCCTCACAGATGATCGACTCGGTGGTGCAGGTCGGCTTAGCGTTGTAGTCCTTGGTGGAGGTAAAGGCTCAGGTCCAGAAGGTCCAGGAGGTCCATCCATTTGCAGTTTCTTTTCAGCCGCCATTTTCTGGACAGCAGTGAACCGTTGTTTTCGCATCTGGATCCTTTTTGCCATGTATCCTACAGTCGCGTACTCTGCAATAAACATTATTAATCACACTGTGAAGATTCACATATAACGCTGAGCTAGTAGCGCATATCAACGATAATATTTATATTTCATAAGTAAGCAAAATTAAAACACATCGCATACAGGATATACATGTAAATTTATATTAAATGTCTAGAAGGATTGATAGATAAGAATACGCGAATTGCATTTTGTACATCATTTAAGACATCTATTGATCTATTGTTACCTAGCAAGCTTGCGAAGACCATAACGAAGCAGGTGCCCAAGTAAACATCGATGGACTTGACGTATGATATTTTCGGCAAGGCAGCATTCGTTGAAGACATAAGCGTAGTCATTGTCAACACGGTGGTGACACCCAAAGATACTCGAGCTGGTGTAGCATTTCGATTTAGCCAGAAGGAGACCCAGGAGATAATGACGATCAAACCAGATGGGATGTAAATTTGTATCAAGTAATAGCCCATTGAGCGCACGAACTGAATTTCACATGCCAAACGAGAATAATTTCCTGGAATTGAAAATGTTTCATAATATTTTACAATCTAGCTTTACGTATTAAATTAAGTATTTACGAGTAATATGGCAATGGTAAAATAAAAGCGATAGACGTGCAGAAGGAGGTATGATAAATGAAAAACCAATAAATGTAACAAAATGATTTGTGCTTGTACCTGTCGTTAATGAGATCTCCATAGCCCTCTGACGATGACCAAGCACCTTGAATTGGGGCAATGATACTTCGCTCGAAACGCCTACAGAGTTAGGTCCCTCGTTCCATTTATATCGGATGTCCCGCATGGTGTAGCCAACTGTACCATGCAGAGATATGGAACGATAAAATATACACCCATCGCACTGGGGTTTCAAATATCCAAAATGAATGAGTTTAACTACCAAAAGCTCTGTGTAACGACGTAAAGATAATTGCGTCGTATGAGAAAATTTTAAGCGTATTGCTTTAACCGTCTATCATAAGCGTCATGGATTGCGCACGCGTCGTGCATAGTTTTTCATCTTACAGTTTTGTGCCACCTTGACACACTTTTTTCAAGCAAATACGGAAATTAATTGGAAAAATGTTAGATTTCTAATAAAATATACTAGGTATGTAATCGTGATAGTTATTACTTACAGCTTTCGATTTCAATATTGCACAGTTGTCGGTCCATAGGGAAATATTGCAAGTCCATAGGACATGACGCGGTTATGGTTAATCTGAAGCAAAAGAAAATAATATTTTTTTTATCCAATTCAATAGTCATACAATTATTTTACACTAGCGGCTCAACCTCGCTTCGGTCGGGTTTGCCTCTGGAAAAACAAAACTATCCCCCAGGAACTGTATATTTTTCCTGGATAAATCCAGACTATAACCTATCTCTGTGCCAAATTTCATCCAGATGCGTTCAGCCATTCTGGCGCGAAAGAGTAACAAACATCCATACTGTCAAACTTTCATACTTATAATATTTATTCAGATATTATATTAAGTTTATCACCAACGTAACGGCTGTGGCTCAGTCTCGAACCTAGCGACAAGTTTTATGAAAATGGACAGCATATTCTCCATTTAACACTTGAGTCCCAAATTAATAACAATCAACCCAAAAAATTACGGTTTTGCATAAAATAAATTGGCCAGCGTGGTGGACTATGTATGGCCTGACGTTAAAAAAATGACTGAATACATGAAAAAAATCTTATTTATATAGCTAAATTACCTTATGCTCCGTGTAATAGACCCTGAGTGATGAATCCGAATAAACTCGTTGCTCGTTGTTGCGATGTGGAAGTAAGATTGCTTTTCGTTCACGAAGAAAGTGTCCGGCACCCAGATATTCCGTATGAATTCTGAGCCCACGGAGAGTGTTTCAACGCCAGGCCTCTTCTTGTAGGCGAGTCGTGGATCCGTCCAAAATTGCCGAAAGTAGAAGTCCAAAGTAAAATCCTGTTAAATAAAAATTGATTAAAATATATTCAGTACAAAAAGGAAAAGACAATGCATGTTTCATTTATCCATGTTATATTATTCTGAAGGCTTTCCGCCTGTCACTGAGACACGTATTGTCTTAATGCTACACACAGAGCAGCAAGGTAGCCTTCACTATAACATTCATTTTTAATTAAGACATTTAAATTAGAGTGCAAAAATATACAACACCAAAACTAAATTATATGTTATAAATTGTTAATTACTATATATATCTACGAATTAGTACTGTGCAATTATATACATATACACACTTATAAGCGAGAGAGAAATAGATAGATTGAAGTCATAAACTAGCTCCTGCCTACTAGCTTTACACAGAAATCTTCTTATAGGTATATTTTTTTTTTATTTTATTTTTTTAATAAAATTATGAAACATGATAGCATATAGTGTAAAGACTTCAAGTATTAATTTATGGAAATGAAATTTATATATGCCCTTATGTTAATATACGTAATTGAATCAAAAATTATGTTTTTGCTTTATGCTTTTGTTAACAAACAAAAATTTTAATAAACTATCATTCCAGTTATTACTTCATTAAATAATATCCAATTAAAATAACATACAAACTCACACCCCACGACTTTTGATTAGAAAAATAGATTTGAAGTATAGATATAGAATAGCTTGCTGCCAAGTGCAATTATTAGAAAAACATTTACTACACAGATATAAATAAAATTTGCAATTATAAAACGTACATGTACTAGGTCTTTGAAATGTTAAGCAAAATCAAATCGCGATTTTAGGGTCAAATGGAAAATACAATCAAGTAGGATAACTGCAACATTTAATTTTGAAGAACTTTATTTTTTTTTAATTTCGACTTTATATAATAAAACAAATAAATCTTTATTTTTCTATGTATATTGTGTATATGACAATAAAAAACTCATTTGATGCATTACTTAGGAATTTCTACACGAATACCGAATACCAATGCTTCGCGAACAGTTAAAAGAAAATTGGGGTAACTAATTTTATATTTATCTAACTATTAAGCAGTGTTAGAGGTCAAATTTACCCTCTTGATTGTAATACAGTTTCGAAAAATTAATTCAGTTCTAAATTTTACTTGTGCCCGAATTTAAAATTTAATAAATTACATGTACTTTTTATGGAAAATGCAATAGATCTAATACGGAAAGGCCACGTCATAAAGTGACTTTACAAGTCCCCTTGATTTGGTTTTCCTCAAGGGGTTATATACCCTGAACTCAAACAGACTTTGTTCTTTGAAACCGTTATCAAGGGTTGTTAGTTTTTTGAGATTTATCTCTGACGGTACATCTTACTTGACACTGACAAACGAACAAACGCGATATATAAACTTTATATAAATATATACTTTTAATTGAGAACAAAATACATATAACACAATATAAACAAAGTTCCCTAGTCCAACCGGAACTTACTGGACGGTACAAACATCAAACATTCATAGCAAATCTACTAAAAGTAAGTAAGTTGCGAGTGGCGAGTTGAAAGTTAGAGCGCCATTGGGAAACAGTATTGAGAGCCCCACATTTACACAGATAATCAAGAAACATAAAAAGCTTAAAAAAAAAGAAACAACAATAGAGCAAGTCCACGAAGAATTACATGGAGAAATGCTTAATAGCATAGTATAAGTTGAAATAACGATATGACCAACCCGAACGGCACACCACTCTTTGCCAATATGACATTTTGTGAAAGTTAATCAATTAAATAATTTATGATGTTAATAATTAGGAGTAAGTGAAGAGCCATCCGGGCAGTCCAAGTCAAGACAGTCAAGTTCAGACTCCAACACGCCTGCATGCTCGCAGCCTTGTAACTAGGGCTACTCGTGTCAAGCGAGAGCTGACAGTGACGAGTACCATGAGCACTTCGGAGACAGAGCTGATCGAGAGCACATACATGGTGACACCCACCTCCACTGGCGGACCTGCAATCAAGTCCAACATGAGTATGGCGCACGGAGCGCCGTGAAAACCAAACCAGAGGACGATGACGTGATTTAATCTCGCTCGATCGAGCAACATTAACCGCTCGACCGAAAGAGTTTAACCTATATCCGCCTCACTATTTTTGCTACTTAATAATACTTTCTTATATACCATTTTCACTTCAGATAAGGAGCTGATGGATAGCACGTACATGGTGACGCCCACATCCACAGGTGGTCCTGAAATTTTATATCGGTTACATCTACCGCTTTATTTTTTTTCCCCCTTTTAACTCGCTACGGATTTTTTTTGAGTAATGCTACTATTTAAATAATTAATTAATATTGATTTTTTTCGCGCTCGTATCTTTTAAATATTGATAAAAGAAATATCGCTTGAGATACTATTTTTATTTTTATTTTACATACATTTATAAGTGACCGTTAAAATAAGGCAAGAATATTTAGATAAAACTTTGTGAAAATGTTTTCTTTGTTTTAAATTAATTGGAATATTGTTTAGATTTTAGTTCGCGGATTGAGATACTAACAAATTAACCGTTTGTACTTTATTTTTGTTTGTTTTTTTAATGTTTTAAATTATGGTATATTTTGAATAGATTAAAAAAATACTTTTTCAAGTTGATCGTTAAAGTTTTATAAACTACGTTGGTACTGGGTCATAACGTGACACATTCACGGTTTACAAATTCCAGTCCAAATTGTTTATCCTTCAGCCCCCCATAATCATTGATATTTCCGAATATACAAACATGTAAAGTACAAAATTAATTTGTACATAATATATATTAACTTGTATATAATACATATAGTATATAATTATATAATAATAAATTTTCTCATAAAAATCATCGAAATGAATCCATTTTTTAAAGCAGGCTTATATTATATGTCTATCTATAATAGTCCTTAAAAGTCCAAAAATGAAATAAAATGTCCATACTTAGTGCAAACTAAAACCTAACTAAACTAAAAATGATAAAGCTCATTAGCCGCATTAAGCACAATTGGAAATTTTTATATAAGTATATAATTTATTCGAATCTTGTTTAATTATTATAAGTTATTATATCTAAAATTTACAAACATTGTATTACTTTATATCTTGACATCAGATTATATGCACTGTCTATTATTAAAAAAAATATTCATGCAAATATACAGTGTGCACTATTATATATTAAATCGTCATAAATATCGTTCAAAGTTGCACTAAAATTTATATATTTGCAATTTGAATATAGGCTTTTATTAATAAATTATGTACAAAAATAAGGGCAAAGTGAACTACAAGCAGTATGTTGTTATGTTAATGCATCTACATTTTAAATGCATGTAATCTGATAATCATTGTAAATAATATGGCGGATCGCAATATGAAAAAATATTGTAACATTCTAAATAAGTAAAACTCACCGTCCTCTATACGTTTGGCATTTTATATCTAAAACTAAAAGCTAAAATTGAATACTTAAAAATTGCACTAATCTACAATAATTTAATATAATTAAATTTCATATATTCCATATAAAACATTTCTGTTATCAATTATTTATTTATACAATAATAAAATACAATTTTGATTCAATATTGATTCAAATTTTTCATGCAGACTGAATGTTCCATTCAACTTTATTTAGAATCATCTTATAATATAAAGCATTTGGACACTTTGCGTTAAAAAGTTTGTTTATAATTCAATATGAGAACATAATTTTGTTCACTTGAAGAGAGATTTTTAATTAAGTTTTGCTTTATGAGAAAAATGATTATATTTAAGATGAACTGATTAACGCGCAGCTTCCATTTATTATAGACGGCTATAAGCTATCTTTGTTACAAAGACGTGTTCTTAAACAATCTCCTCTATTAATAGATTACATAATCTTCAATATAGAAATATTCATATTCACAAATTGTATGTATATGACAACGTTGTATGAAACATATCGTCCAAAAAAATATTTAATGTTCTTTGTTAACAAAATATATTGGTTATTTTAAAGCTTAGCCCTAGATTTCCTTTATTTTAAAGTCTACAAGCCACAGTCCAAACACGTTGCCGACTTACCTCCATAATTCGGTCTCACTCTTTTGTCATAACTTACACTCAGCGAATCTAATATTGCCGAGATGTTTACATCACCAAACATTCCTCCTCCTCCGGATCCCCTGTAAAAAAAAAGGTTATTTTAAAAAAATAGTCTCTCCCGTGACCATGGTTGCTGTAAAACATTCAAATAAATACCAAAAATCTAAATAAATCCGCAAAATAATCCGAAACGATAGTTTTATTTAAATTTTGAAATATGTAAATCTAAGAAAGTATTAAAGCTTATTTATTTATGCATTTACTGGTTTTTTCACGCGACGCACATGATCGATTCTATGTAACTGACGCTTATATTTCACAAACCAAAAACAATTTTAATTTATCCCACGGGAGCCGTACATTTTTCCGGGATACCAAGTAGCCTATTTGTTATTCTGATGTATGAACTATATTATTGTAAAGTTTTATTAAAATCCAATCAGTAGTTTTTGTGTACTAAGTTGTATAAGTTACTATAGTTTTTTAACTATCCCACGGGAACTTTTTAATTTTCCGTTAAAAGGTTCCGTAAAAGTATCTAAGATGTTGACCGGGAATTTTGCATGGTGATACCTTATATGTTCAATATTTTATTTAAATCGGTCCAATAGTTTTGGAAATTAGCCTGTACAAACAGACAGACAGAGAAACAAAAAAGTTGAAAAAAATTGGATTTGTTATATTTCTCTTCTTACATCCCACTAACTCGGTTTATAGCATTTTTTTCTATGTACAAACATTCGACCTCTGTAGTTTTATTATAGTATAGATTAGAATTTATTATGGATTTAGACATGCTGCTATCAGCATAATAATACATAATAACTCATTGTTTGAAGAATTCCCCTTTGAAACATTGGAAATTCATAGAAATAAAACCTCTTTGAAACGTCGGAAAAGCATATTTTAATCTCAAAGCTGCTGTCAAAGTCATAAATGAAATGAGGATGTAACGAGATTCGGTCGAACCAATAATGTTATCTTGCAAACTGTCAGCTTAGTAAGTCGAATTATACGGCACTGCACTTTCATTTGACTGCATTCCTTTTGAAGATTATGTTATAACAAAAAGAATTTCACTCAAACTTCTATTAATTTTTCCTTACGTTGTAAATTTTTGAAATGCTGAAATTCTGATATTGCTGTCTGTTGTCCGTAATTTTATTATATGAATACTTATGATCGCCCCGTAGTTGAAAATCGACGACAATTCTGATGCTATAGTAAATTTCTATCCCTATTTTTTTTTCAAATATACTCGTATAATATAAATTGTTCGTGTATTGCGTGTGTTGTTATCCCTATAATAAACTAGAACAAATATTGTGATAAACAGTAGCCTGTCGCATAACATATCTGTTTCCACTTCATTATAAGCTTCTGCGACAAATGAGTAGATGTAAAAATGCGTGCATCAAATCATTATTTTATACGAAGAGAATTATAAACGCTTGAAAGTTGATAGTTAATTGATATACGTATTATCAGTAAGTGATAGAGTTAGATAATAATACTTTCTTTCTTACTTTTTCTACGCGTGTAAATAATATTGCTATATTTAATTATAAATAATAGTTATAAAAATTTTAAAATGTTTAGAATTCAAATCATCAAATATTGTAAGGTAGTTTGGTGCCGTTTTGTAATTTTTGAAATCATTTATGTAAAATTGTGGGTATGCACTGTCTGTAACAAGTACATATATAATGCCTTTTCCTAAAAAAACTTAGTCAAAGCTCTAAAATACGGCGTTTACGCCGTGTTCTAGAAGTAGGCGGTAATATCCATACGCACGTTTCCAGCCATAATGATGAAAAATGTACTTTACCATATATATATATATATATATATATATATATATATATATATATATATATATATATATCTATTTTGATACTATAAATAAAATTTTCGATATTTGCCTAGATAGAGATTGATTGATTGGTTAGTGGCTATCTTTTACATAATGTAATTTTTAAACAATATCATTTTTGATACGAGAGGTACCACAAAAATACAAGTGCTTAACACAAGTTACTTTTAAAAGTCAAAACATACACTAGATAAAAGAGGTGTGGATGAAAAAGATAAATTTAAGTCATAAACTAGCTTAAAAACATATAATAAAATTCTAACTGAGCCAAATTTGTACGTGAAATATCTTTTGGAAACTCATTAAAAAAAAATATAAACTTAATATAGTATGACTATTTTGTAATCGCTCGTTAAAGCAAAGAAAAAAATTGAAACTTAGCATAAAGGAGGATAAGCGTGGTAAGAACTTAAGCATGGCCTAGATTCATCAGACTTGAGGTTTATCTTTTGTTACCGTTTTGTTAAATCAAAGACTTCGTCATCGTGCTCTGTAAGGTGCAAACTTTGGGGGCATTAGATATGTAAGGTCTTTTAGAAATATTATTTTGTTTTAAATATAAAGAGAACTAGTAATAATCGCTAATATTTTTATATTATACTAGCGACTCACCCTTGCTTTACTCGGGTTTACCTCTGGAATAATAAAAACAAATCTATCCCGCGGGAACCGTACCTTTTTTGGGGATAAAAAGTAACCTATGTATTATTCTGATGTGTGAGATATATTATTGTAAAGTTCCATTAAAATCCATTCTGTAGTATTGGCGTGAATGTGTTACAAAAATCCATACAACTATATTTCTATACATCTAGACATCCATATATCCCCACAAACTTTCGCATTTATAATATTACATAGTAGGACTAGCGGGTCATCATCGCTTTGCTCGGGCTCGACCCTAAGTACGTTTTAGCGACTAGTATGAAATATAAACAATAAATTATATATATATACATTGGTATTATGACTTGTTGTGGGATTTATTATAACGTGTTTTCCCGTGGAGATGACATAATCTCCCGCGGGACAAAGTAGCCTATATCACTCTGCAGCCCTCCAACTATCTCCACACAATCAACCACGCCAATCCGTTGCTCTGTTTCAAAGTGAAAGATGGAACAACAAACAAATAAATAAATAAACACACTTTCACATTAATAATATTAAGTATGGACTACTACAGCATCTTTTGACGTATCGGGATAAAAGTTATATTATGGTAATCTCCGTATAAAATTTGTTTTTAGGCAAACGTCAAATTATTTATTCCATTGACGCGTCAAATTAGGACAAACAAACACTTTACAAACTATATGTATATTATGTACTATCGACTCACCCTCGCTTTACTCGGGTTCGTCCCTAGGTTGATTCCCCATACAAACTTTCATTCACATTTTCACCCCCTTAAAGGATGATTTCCATGATAAAAAGTATCCTATGTCCTACCCAGGATCTCAACCTATCTTATTACCAAATTTCATCTAAATCGGTTCAATAGATCCAGAGATCACCCCCTACAACGTCACAAACTCACAAATTTTACCTCTTTATAATATTAGTATACATTAGGAATAATCTGAACCAATCAATTTAGTTGAAACTAAATAGACATGACCGTACACCAATAGTATAGAAAGGTCATATTTATATTAATCTACTACGCACTCACTCTCGTTTCGCTTAGTTGAGTTGCTTACTGGCCATTTTTATTACTATCAGACTACACGTTACTGTACGTTCGTGAGTTACGTTATTGCCACTGCCGGACCTAACCTTAGCGCCGCCACTGTTCATAGTAAAAAATGCCGCCCAATTATCAAAATTACATTATATAAAATGGGTATAGTTTGGATAAAGTTTTAATTTTTTTAATTATTAATTTATGGAAAAAGTGTAGAAAATTAATTTATTAATGATACCAATTTTTCGAAAATTGTACCTACTATTTAGTTAAGATTTGTTTTATTTTTCATTTTTTGTAAAATAAAAAAGCATTTTCGATAACGCGAAGAAATTTTTGTCCTGCCCTCCTCCAAATTTTGCCGCCCTGGGCACTAGCCCCAAGTGCCTCTAGTGTAAATCCAGTTGTTTACTATCTGTTTCAAAGTAAATTATTGTAAGGTAGCATTTTAATATTTTACGTTTTAATGGAAAATAATATATTTGATTAATTTGTAATGATTTATGTATATGGCATATACATAGTTATGTAAACTTGACATATAGAAAAGTATTTAAAACAAAATAAAAAAAACATGGAGATTCTTTTACCTTCCGGCGCTTGACATAGGGGGAGATGTCATTACCATACTGTAGTAACTGGTCATGGATTGTGTGTAATACTAAAAATTCTTGTTGTAAATTATGTAACTCATTATTTAAAAGAGTAACTGTTGAGTTTTTTGCCGGCTCTTCTCAGCAGAACTGCTTTCCGAGCCGGTGGTAGCTTCTACACGGACAAACGTACTTAAGATTATAAAAGCACTGAATATAAGTATAAATGCAAGGAATATCTTGAAGTTTTATTAGGAACTCCTACATGATTAACAAAATTTCGCATTTAAAATATATATGTCCTATTTTTTATATATGTCAATAATTTAAATATATGCTAATAATTTAAAATATATATACTTTGCTTCAATAAACGCTATCGAATTTCAGCCAAAAACGAATCTGAGACCTTCGACAATACAATTTCAAGTGACAGCATAAAATAACATTTAAATACATGACCGTTCAAAAGTTAAAAGAAAGCTTTATTAGTAAAAAAAGAACTAGAATTGTTGGAACAGCGGCAGAACTTTTTATTTTCCGTCGAGGAATTAGTTTTATACGTTTTCTCGTACCATTAAAATTCAAATAGATAGATCTTTATCAATATAAATTTTATTGTTTTTTTTATTGTTTCTATTAAGTTTAAATAACTATGAACGCTTTTAAAATCTGTGTCAATGACAGTGAAAACTACAATATACCGCACGAATATTTAGTATTATAGTACTTGGTTCGATTATATCCTTTATTTACCCGACTGCGTGAAGCAAAGAAGGGTAATGTGTTTATCAGTCTATGTATGTATGTATGTTTCTATATGGCGTTCTAGGGACCAAACGCATAAGCCGATTTTGACGATTCATATGCGAGGCTTTATAAATATAATTAAAAATTAAAATAACGACTTTCAGGAGCCAATTTGTGTCTTTAAAAAAACTCCCAAACCAATCGAGTGGAGTATCAAAATAAAGGTTTTTAAGTGACGATCACAAAAACATATACAACTTATATTATATTTAAAATTAATTTAAAATTGCTAAATATAATTTGAAATGTCTAATTGGTAAATACTAAAAATCTGTAATTAAAAAAATGTATACTACGATTGCATAAAATCTAAATAAAAAGATAAAAACAAGTTTACAAAGGGACAAATATGTATGTGTGTGCATAAATCTTGCGGCAAGGATGAAAATGAAAGGCTTTCATCTTTTTAGTTAGCTTTTAGGCAGTCAAGTTTTTTTATTTTTATAATTAGTACTACCTTTGATATTCTAGTGGCTTTAATATAAATAATCTAATGTATTATTTCAAAGATATTTTTTTTTATCGACTAAGATAATAATTAATAAGTAGCCTTGCATTTTCTTTATTTGATCATATCAATCCTTATTTTTTTTCTATTAAAATAATTTTGTTTTATACATTTTGGAACCAAATTGAAAAGTATATACTCTAATACATTTTAACATGTCTCATAAATACTATTTCATTTGTTACAGATACACATCTAAGCAAAATTTGTCTCCATGTAAGTAATATGTGTTTCATATTAATAATTGAAAAGCTTTTATTTGTCTATTGACTTACTGTTTAGTTAAAACGCATAAAGACTAGTCCCAACAGGCAAGGAGGTTGAGACAAGATACTCGTATCATACTTCATTAGTTGAAATGTAGAAATATAAAAAAAAAAAAAAAAAACTTTGACTGTGTAATTTTTTTTTATTATTTTTCATTTTTCAAAGTCTAACTAAAAAGATCAGATCAAGTTGATTAAGGAACATTATGCAGTCGGAGACATATTTTTTAGTAAATCTAGTATAAACATTAAACATGTATGTTTTTCTCCGACTGCACATTACTATGTTCCTTCGTCAATTTGTTCTTGCTTTTTACGCAGTCGGGATTTTTTAATATTTTAAATGATTTTTTTATTTGCGGTTTTTTATTGATTTCGTCGAAAAATATTTTTTCAAGAGATATAATTGACGCCTAAGACATGCCATTTTGATATTTGATGATATCTATATACCCTATAATAGTCGTGTTATCCAGACAAATCTTACAACGTATTTATTATCAAAATCGTTTAACCCGTTTAGTAATTAATAGCGACTCACCCTCGCTTCGCTCGGGATCGTCCCTAGCTTGCTTCCCAATACAAACTTTCATCCCGATTTTTACATCCTTAAGGGCGATTTCCGTGATAAAAAATCTTATCCTATGTCCTTCCCAGGGTCTCAAACTACCTTCTTACCAAATTTCACCTAAATCGGTTCTGTAGATCCAGAGATTACCCCCTACAACGTCACAAACTCTGAAACTTTAGCTCTTTAAATATTAGTATAGATGAAAAAACATAGGATCGGACATATTATGTACATGCTACATAAATACAGATTAAACACATAGCCCTTCTTTGGGCTTCGCCGCAGTCGGATAAAATACACAAGAATGAATACATAATGAATGAATGAATACATAATGAATCAATACGATTTTTAAAAGTTCTATTCTACAATGATTCTAGAATGACATCTTGTCTAAGCCTCAAACATTTAAATTAGCCCCGGACTTTGTGAGTGAGTTGATTGTTGAGATAACGTATTTACAATTTGATTCTATGAATATCTATGTTTATTTCATTAAAAAAAATTGTTTTATGTCTGATTTTTTAGCAATGAGTATTTAAAAATTGTAAATACTTTAGAAATAAATGTTCCTCGGTTATCATAATATAATACTATTTTTTTACATATTTTAACTACTAAAATACAATTTGAATAAACTTTAAAACATAATAGATACAGATACCTATCGTAATACCTAGAAAACATATAACGATACTTCAATAACAATATTGAAGTATCGTGTAAATTCGAATTGAGGTTGTCGTCTGGCGCTTGCTGCTATCAATTTAGCAAATTCCGTTATTAGATATCTATCGGTTTGCTTGAGCTATGTTATATTAGGTTAGCTTTATTTTATGAATTAGAGTAGTGCTAGTTACACCATTCATAATTCAAGAACGGCTAGACCGATTACTATGATCTTTGATTTGTTGGATTTATCTTCGCCCTAAATAGCAGAATAACTATTAAAACATCAGAAAAATTCACGAAAAAAATATTTAAGTTTATATCTATGTGTTTAAAACGTACCTAGGGACGAACCTGAACGGAGCGAGGGTGAGTCGCTAGTTCTAAATATAAATCAGTTGCCAGTTGCAATTATTAAACGTTAAGGGTAGATAATTTTCGAAATTTATAACGGAAAGCGGTTTACAATTGGGTAAGATGTTGCATTATATACAGAAATGTAGAAGTAGAAGTAGATAGAAAAACTGATAAATATCATTAGAATATTCAAGAATTTTTCATTAAAGTGACGTCAATCTATGTCTCCAATGTCTTTTGTAAATTCCGCGTCAATGTCACTTTTTTATATATTCTAATATTATAAGGAGGATAGATTTTTTTGTCTTTTTGTTTGTACCGAATAAGCTCCGGAACGACTGAACCTGTTTGTTATCCCGGAAATCATCCGTTAAGGGGGTGAAAATGGGGATGAAAGTTTGTACGGGGAAGCAACCTAAACCCGAACCCGAGCAAAGTGATAGTAAGTCGCTAGTTAACAATAAACACAAGAAGCTTAATGAAAAAGAGAACAACACTTATATACTGCTTTATTAGCCTGACTTTACCGTACATCTATAAAAAATAATAATAATACGTAGTCACCAAGCACATTAGCGTCAATTAACATCCTATTTATTTTATTTTTTTCTCATCAATATAGCGTTCCTAAAATCTGATTAAATATTGTATTCAGCCCTTTTTTTAACGTCCCACTGCTGGGCACGGGCCTCCCTTTAATGCCAGGGGGATCAGGCCGTAGTGCACCACGCTGGCCAAGTGCGGGTTGGCAGACTTCACATGTCTTTTGAAAACTTACTAGGTTCTCTCAGACATGCAGGTTAAGATAAGTGGTAATCATGCTGGAAATGATTCGCACATGAAAATATCAGAGGTGCGACACCCGGGATTTGAACTCGGTTCGCTCGGTTTCCCAAGCGAGCGCGTTACCACTGGGCTACCACTGCCTTTTTTCGATTAAATATTGACCGAATTAAAATAGAATATAATATATCTAGTTTATATAAAATAAATTTTACTTCTGAAGAATGGAAAATTACTTTTCAATTGCGTTGGTAAATCTAACGTAGTATTATTTGTTAAAATGCATTTTAAAATTGAATTCTTTTTTCTTCTACTTTACGTTTTTTTATGCTTTATTTATAAAATTAACTGTGTGTTATTTTCTTCTATCACATAATATAATAAAATTCTGAATTAAATCTGTACATTAAATATTTTTTGCAAAATTTTATTGAAATATACAGAGATTGAATCTATAGTTTTTAGAATGTTTGTCTGTCTGTCTGTGACCGCATTACGAGAAAAGCACTGAACAGATTTTGATGAAATTTAGTATCATGACGAACCCAAACGGAGCGAGCGTGAGTCACTTGTTTTACAATAAAATGACTTGAAGTGTGCTAAAATGTCGCATAGATTTTTGATATACAACATATTATATGAGCATAAAATTATCATAAACATATCCGTTATATAATATATCCGTTCATTCATTAAAAGTCTAAGTTATATATATTTAATTCAAAATATATCTTTATTATGGAGTTTTATTTTTGTTTTTAAATATGTAATTACAACTATGAAATTACAATCGCATATCTCTCGCTCGCACCTAGTAATTATAATATATTAACCGATTTCAACTTCGTATACCGCATAGCGTTACCGTAGTCGTAATGTTCTCACGCGATGCTTTTGTCCGGATTTTACTTATAAATAATTTTTAGTATGTAAAAATGAAGAAGAGAAAACGAATCGGTATTAAAAGATATTTATTACAAAAATCGGAATATCTGACTCGCGTACCGATTCCGGTTCCGTAGCATGAATTGTTAAAGAAATTATGTTATTTTTAACATAATAAATTTAGTTACGTCAAAAGTTAAACCAAATATTATATACTTAATATTAATTTCGAAAGAGTTGGAGTTGTTAAATTCGGTCGAGCCGTCTCGGAGGAGTGCGTCTACAAACACCTTGACACGCGATATTTATATATTAGAATAATGATCCTATGAAACAAATATGCAAGAAAAAACAAATCAATATATTTCAAATATAATAATAATAATATAATATTTCAAATAAAAGTTGCTTGCAATATAAAATGTGCTTACTGTACATCGATTCTGATATAACGTCTAGTACAGATTATTTTTTTCTAAGATTTTTTTATGAACGCATCTATTTATTTCATAATTAACAAAGTAGTTTTTCTTTGCCACAAAAACAAGATTTAATTACTGCTGAGCGTATTAAGTTTTAACCTTAACCTTAACCTTTGTTGTCTAGCTTTCGTTTTAGGCGAATTATGTATCAGTCTCCATTATACTTTAAATAGGTAAATGAAATAAAATGAGCCATTAATACTGCACAAAATTTTAAACTAACTAATAATACCTCAAAGTACTATGTGCCATAAGCAAATTTTGTATTTTAATAGTTCTCCTGTGGCAGTTTGACTTCCGATAACGGCCTCCTCTAAAGATTTATATTTTTGTCTTTCCTTAGCTATCCATATCCATTCTGGGCCAGCTATCTTTTTAATATCATCTTCACAGATTATCAACTGTCTTCCACTCTTTTTTGTACTATCTCATGGGTACCATTCCGTTGCAAAGTCTTGATCTTTGAATTCATTGTGGAGAGAGAATGAAAGATAAGTGTAATTCCACTTAGAAGTCCGTTTATTGAGTGCTCAAAAACATAGAAAAAACTTAAAACTATCTCTCTACGTAAGGAGTTTTTAGAATTCAACAACATATACTACGTCATATCGTATAATTTAGAAAACTGTTAACTAAATAATATTTATTACTAATCTAGCGACACAACCTCACTTCTCACCCCCTTAAGGGATGATTTCCGGGATAAAAACTATTTCACTCACTCGCTTAACATTAAAAATATATATATTATAAAAATAATAGCAAAAATTAAATAAATAATATTCCATATTCAATTATAATTAAAATTATAAAAATGTTTAAAGTTAAAAAGTATTGTAATGTAATTGGTTCCATTTTCACTTTGTTAATTGTGGGTAGGCTGTCTGTAACAACTATACCTTCAAGACATGCAACACCTCAGTCTCTCCCGTGACCATGGATGCTGTAAAGCATTCGAAACGTCGGGAACCAAAAATCAAAATAAATCCGTGAAATAATCCGAAAAGATAGTTTTATTTAAGAATGTCAAACGTTCGCGTAAATCTAAGAAAGTATTACAATTCTGTGGCAATAGTTATACTATTGAATCTGAAACCATTGTTTATTTATTGAATTAAATGGAGTCGACTATTATCTCTCAAATCTTAATATAAAAATATAATATAGTAAGTGTGACGGTGTCACTCTATATTTAAATAAAATTAATTAAAAGTATCTTTCAGGTTTTTCCGCTGTATTTTGAATTTTTGTTCCCGACGTTTAGAATGCTAAGAAAGTATTTTCATTGTATACATTACTTTAATACTTTGGTCGTTTGACCACGATGCTTATGTCCTAGCGTGCGAATTAGCGACCATATTTTGCGTGGTATAATGCTAAACAAAACCAGACAACCAGTTTTTCCAGACATAAAACTAATCTACATCGATTTATCGCCCCCGAACCCCCTTGTATACTAAATTTCATGAAAATCTTTGTATACTAAATTTCCTCCATATAACTATTTTATATGAAATATATAGAGAGAAATTAATCCTCTTAGAGTGGTCCGGGTTCATGACGCTATCTATAAAGACACTCTCGTAATAACAAATGGAATTCTATGCAAGTTAGCGCAGTTTCAAGGCATTATTTGTGCTACAAATTACAATATAATATAATTCCCTGCTACTGGGCATTTAAAACAATTCACATTGACCTACTTCGAGTTGACAAATCAAAATAGTATAAAGTAAATGAAATGTGGTCATGATTTGTTCCTTACACTCTGTTGTAACAATTTTGATCCCAAATAATATATTCATTATAGTCAATAAGTCAAAAATAGGATTTCCAAAGAACCTATGCATTGTTTTGTAAATTATATGAAAAAATCTATACATATAATAAAATTGTAACTAAGTCGAATCTGTACATCAAATATTTTTTGGAAAATCTTATTGAAATAGATATTATTATCGATACAGAGTCCCAATCTATAGTTTTTAGAATTTTTGTCTATCTGACTGTCTGTCTGTCTGGCTGTTACCGCATCACGAGAAAACCACTGGACAGATTTTGATGAAATTTAATTGGTCATCTAAACGCGGGCGAATATGCGGGTAATGCTAGTTAAAAATATATAACTAAAGAATTATTCGTGTATATATATATATATATATATATACATATATATATATATTGTGCACTTACATAATATACATATATCGTAAAACATACGTACAACATACTTACGTACAATATACTAATGCACAATGTACGTACTATACAACAAATCGCCCTTGAATTATTTATTTTTTGATCTCGTCCGACGCAACCATTACTTACATATAACCTAATTCATAATGTATAACCAAACGAACCTTTAATGTTCGCCCGGTATTCGAAATTAGACCATAATTATTATCTAATACATATATAATTCAGTGCCGAAGGGTCCGCGGCTCCGCCCGCGTTCAGATGACCAAAAACCAAATTCTTAGGTTTTACATATTAGTATACTCTTACAATGCAGTTTTTGTATTTTTTCTCAGAAATGAGATATTTTCCCGTGGTAGAAAGTAGCCTATATGTTGACTCAGAGCGCCGATAGATGTCAAAACCAGATAAAAGTAAACAGTTTTAATTTACAAATTTTAATTTAAGATCAACCAATTAATTGGAGTCAAAGTGCTAAGCTCTTCTTAAAAGACATAACACCCCGTCTTATCACCTCTACTGGTGACAGGAGGGCTGGCGCATTTTTCGCCCAAAGAATCGGCATTGCCATTCAACGGGGAAATGCGGCTAGCATTCTTGCCACTATTCCACGTGGACATGACTTGTACAGTAATAACTAAGTGTACATTGATTTTGTATATATAATTAAGTATATTGGTATTAATTTTAATATACAAAAATAACAACAGTTTTTTTAAGTTGAATGCTTTTTTTATAACTATTTATACATAAGAAGAGGTATTGATGCTTCTCCTTTCGTGGAATCCTTTCCACTTTACCTTTTATAACTAAGCTATTATCGGGCCAATTTGTATTAAAAGCAATGTGGAAATTTCCTGTTCCCTGAAATTCATCTTAATAATAATTATGAAGAGGAAACTTGATACTTTAATAAAAATCTTTAGTGATTGGTTTCTAAATTATCAATGAAATTATGTACAATATTAGGTAAAACTGAACAGTGATAGAATGAGTACCACTCAATCGCTGATTAATCATGAAACCTTGAAAACTCCTTTCTCTATGAAGCTGAAATTTGGTTGACAGAGACTTTTAACAAGTATATAATTACCTTTGAGACGTCTAAAACGTTAGTTTCTCCTGCGACCATGATTACTGTAAAGCATTCGAAAAGTCGGGAACCAAAAATCTAAATAAAATCGCGAAAAAAACCGAAAAGATAGTTTTTTTTAATGTCAAATATGAGCGTAAATCCAAGAAAGTATTATTAAGTTAGAAGACATCAGATTTTACTTAAACACTACGTACCAACCAAAACAAAAAGAATTTTGGCCAATATTTATAGCCATGGCACATAGCCCAATTTTTGCCTATCCAAACTTCCCCATTCCATAACTCTGTTTAGTTTTCGTATTTTCTATAGTCCCTATGTATTACCCGGAGGCCATCTTTGAGCGATTCACTGTGGGTTATACAGAGATAGATCCCAGCTGATGCAATTACATTAAGCAAACTTGAACCTCATAAGGGTCCTCTACGTGTTGGATCTGTGACCTCACGCAAGGCTTCCAAAGGGCCGGCCTCTTTAAAATCCGTGAAATCCGAAAAAGTACAAACATCATAATAATAAAATATTTATTTTAATAATTATAATATAGTTAATGGTTTCAATATTTATATATGCAAATACAATTCTAAAATGTCTCCTTGTCTAAAACCCTAGAAAGTAGAAAAATAGGAAGTAGATTCATTGAAACTGTTACACCAAGTAGGTGTATGCGAATATTAAATACTAAATTGTTATACTATTTTTTTCTCCTCTACAATATCCATATTCTCCACATGTGTAAAATTATTTAGAATTACGAAATAATTTCATGACACGTTTTGCTCAATTTGTAGTGAAACTACTTGCTGTGCCAGCGGTCGCGGGTTTGAGTCCCGCTGGGGGCATTCATTTGTGTGATGAGCAACGAATGTTACAAGCATTCAAACAAACAAAACTCCAGTCATATGTGTTTATATATATAATATGTATGTATTTAAAGTTATATCTGTAGTGTATGAACTATCTGGTATTCATAACACAAGCCTCGAAGCTTACCATGGAACTAGATGGTTATGTGTGTTAATATCCTAACATATTTATTATTTATGTATTTATAAGCAAGAAGAAAGTTGAACAGTTTCCAACAAATAAGTGAAAGGACGAGGAAAGTTACCCGACTATTTTGTATCTGAGACATCTACTTTAACTTTCCTACTAGAAATACTGCTTGTTTTAAACTTTTATGTAACCTTCATGAAATCGAGCATCTCAGGAATTTGTAATGAATATTCTTAAAACGCCTTGTCTTGATTTACTTTATATAAAATTTAAAATCTATTGCTTAAGATGCGAAGGGGTGATAAGTATCAACTCAATTTTTTTAACTAAGGTCAAAATAATATAAACACAAATTAAATATTTCCAAACTATTGCAAATTCCATTAGAATAATTAATTGAAAATATTTACTCTTGTTGCGGTCAATGTTGCTGAAAATGGTGCCAATCTCCCAAATATTATATTTTGTGGGTAGCCACATTTGTAATTAATAATTTGGAAACGGCAAAAATTAATACTTTAGTCACCCCCGTAACAATATTTTCTGTAAAGCATTCGAAATGTCAAAACCAAAAATCAAAAAATATCTGTGAAAAAATCCGACAAGATAGTTTTATTTAAAACTAGCAGAACCCATGGCTTCGCTCGTGCTAAAACTATAAAAAAACTCTAAATAGGTCTGAATAGGTAGGTATCACACAAATTTTCATCTCATTTTTTACCCTTTTATAGGATGAATGTCGAAAAATCCTAAAACACATATTTATTTAAGAGTATTGAGAGCATTAATAACAAGTTTCAAGTAATTCTGATCATAAATATTTTTTTGTACTTTATCGTGTTTTCCGTCGGAATGAGATAATCTCATAATTTTTCGTGGTAAAAAGTACCCTATGTCACTCTCCAGCCATCCAACTATCTCCACACAAAAAATCACGCTAATCCGTCACTCCGTTTCAACGGGAAAGAAAATCAAACAAACACATTTTCACATTTATAATATTAGTATGGATAATGGATATGGATGTCAAATATTCGTGTAATTCTAAGACAGTATTATGTAAATAGTTAAGTTAGAATACCCAAGTAAAATATATCCATATATTTATTTTACCTGCAACAAAGAATAAAAAGTCGATTTCTAAAGATGGAGAGCACTTCATTGAAAAGTCCTCTTCGAGGGCCATAGATACTCGGAATGGTTTATTAAATGAAACACAGCTTATACGAGTATATACTCCCTATTTAGTTAGATACAGGTTTTAACCTTTTTTCTTATTCATCATCAAGTTGGTTATCTGGAACTTACCGGCTAGAAAAGCTAGTACTACCCACTAAAACCCAACAAAACCTGCCCCATTTTAATAGTGCGTAGCAGAAACGCTTAAACACTCAACCACGACACCCCGACGGCAGGTCTACCGAAGCAGACCACAACAACCATAGGGTTGATCCAACAGGCCACTCTGCTATCAGAAAAGTACCAGGAGCAACCCGCATGGAACACCGCCCACTGAAGTGGGCCATTTCCCAATACGTTTCTTGGCTTCGCGCTCGGCTGAACTGTCGGCCGCTAATTTATTACACGACATTGTAGTTTTCTTAAAGGGAAACAACTTTAAGTATCCTCCCCATCCAATCAAACAAATAAAGAAAAATAAACCTGTTTATAATAACATCAGTCTAGGCTCTAAGTACCAGAAAATATATGGCGAATGAATATTTTATTATTAAGAATATTTAAGATTAGGTAACTTTTGTATCGCGTGAGTATAATAATCGTATGCTTGCGGTCTTACGCTGATAACTAACATTAAGTTTCGATCGTTAAGGCATGGTTGGAATTTCATACAATAAGTACAAACTATAGTGAGGGTATTCAAGGAATTTAACCTAAGCTGTCCGGTAGATATAGATTGTATGTAGAAGGAGTGTATGTATGTCTGTCTACATATAACCCGTGCCTTAAACCATACGCCCACTAAATAGACCATAATCATAACATCGTACCACCATGTTTGTGAGTATTATGAGATTATTTGAGATATAATAGTTTTAAAAATATTACAGATATAGAAAAATAGATTAGATGATACTTTGTTAGATTTACGCAAATAAATATTTGACAACTAAACAGATAAATAAAATTGAAGTGTCTGTTGTTATGTAAAAATAACAGCTTTTAAATAAATACATATGAAAGTTTATACGGTAGGTACTTATTATTAAAAAAAAATGTCTGTCTGTTTGTGTGTTTATTTGTTTATCTGTTTGTTTCGGCTAATCTCCGAAACGGCTTCCCTCATTTTGATGGGACTTACACTGGCAGATAGCTGATATTATAAATAGTAAATTAGGCTACTTTTATTTAAGAAAAAATATTATATATACTATGGTTTTGGATTTTTCGAGGATTTATTTTGATTTTTGATTTCCGACGACGTTTAGATTGCTTTATTGCTACTTTAAGCAACAGCAAAGTGAAAAACTCCGAATAGATAGTTTTATTTGAATGAATTGGTAAGTGAATGTAAGGTAGAGCAAAACATAGATTATATAGTGTATATATATCATATGTGTATTTATCTAAGTGACTTTACTCAGGAGAAAATCTAGGTAGATTATGAGTTTATGACAAAAAAAATTAAAATTATTTACCAAGTTATATTTTAATTATATTAAAAATCACAGCTTACCCACACTTTGCTTGGTTTTGCCTCTAGAAAAATAAATCTATCCCATGAGAACCGTACATTTTTCCGCGATAAAAAGTAGCCTATGTGCTATTCCAGACTATAATCTATCTCTGTGCTAAATTTAATCTAAATCCGTTCAGCCGTTCTGGCGTGATTGATATGAGTAACAAACACCCATCCAGACATCTAAACTTTAATATTTATAATATTAAATTAAATACACAAATTATTTAAAAGATTTATTACAAGTATCAAGATTAAAAAATATTTACTTAGGAAATTAAAAATTCTTGTAAAAGGTGAAGTCGAAATCAAGGGCTCTCGATGAAGACTCTTTGAGTACTATTGATGCTCATTTGATAAGGAGAGTAGCTAAAGAGTTTGATATTGGCTTTCCATTCTGAGTGGCTATCGTTGTTTTTAAGCCCCAAAGCATAAAATTCTTAGTATAAAATGGCATGTTAATTCCTAAAAAAACTGACCAATTTTAAGTTATTTTTAATTTCTTTGCTATTTGATAAAAAACAGATAAGCTTTTGTGGGCTTTAATCCATACTTAATATTACAAATGCGAAAGTAACTCGGTTTGTTTGTCTATTACCTTTTCACTTTTAATCTGCTGAGCCGATTTAGATAAAATTTGATAGTTTGAGATCCTGGGAAGAACATATTAACTGACATTGGATAGTTTATGCCCCGGAAATCATCCCTTAAGGGGGTGAAAAGGGGGGTGGAAGTTTGTATCATTTCTCAAGTAAAGGATATGTTTTGTTTTATTAGTATATATATATATATATATATATATATATATATATATTTGTTTACTCCTAAAATTAATGATGTCCTTTAACATAAATAGGCGTAAATAAAGGAAGAAAACTAAAAATTTTATATAACAAATATTTATATTTAACTTTCAGCCTGATACGATTTTATTATATTATTTATAGATTGAAGCTTTTATAGCTCCTCTAACAACTCTCATTAACTTCTACTAGCAGCTAATTATGTTTTAAACTACTCGTTAAAGTTAATTAGACTTTGAAGCAGTATACGAGAACTATAGGGGAGCTTTTAAAACTTTGTAGCGCGCTTATAAAATTGAGCAGTATCTATAATTTACATATTATATTTTTATATATTTATGTATAATTAATAATAAATAAATATATTTAGACATTAACCCACAGCACCATCTAGTTCCATGGTAAGCTACGAGGCTTGTGTTATGGATACCGGATAGTTGATACACTACACATATATAACTTTAAATACATGCATATTATAAATATAAGCATTCATGACTGGAATACAAACATTCGTGCTCATCACATAAATGAATGCTCCCAGCGGGACGCGAACCCGCGACCGCTGGTTCTATAAGTAATATTATAAACTGAGCCAAACATGTCGTCTAATGTGTCATGTTAAGTAAGTGTATTTAACATAGTAAAAAAAAATGCAATACTTCAGTAAAATGAAAAAAAAATGCGAAAAAGTAAATTATATGAACAAAATGTAATATATGTCATGTATGCGTGGAATCCATACTAATATTATAAATGTAAAAGTCTGTGTTTGTTTGTGTGTTTGTTGGTTTGTCCTTCTTTCACGTCAAAACAGAGTGATAGATTGACGTAATTTTTATGTGGAGATAGTTGGAGGGCTGAAGAGTGACATGGGCTACTTTTTACCTCATTATTGGGACATTAATACGACCCAAAAAATATTTATGATCAGAATTACTTGAAACTTGGTATTATTGCTCAACAATACAATTAAATAAATACGTGTTTTAGCATTTTTCGAAATTCATCCCATAAAGGAGTAAAATAGGAGAAATTAGCGCGAGCGAAGACGCGGGTTCTGGTAATATTTCTATAGAGTATATAAAACGCTATTTAGGTACTACGTAGCACTCGCAAATGCATTGTACATGTGAAGTATAGGCAGGTATTACTAATAATAGGTCTTAAACTACAGATTTATTTTAACGGAGTCCGCCGGAATAAATGTCAAAGTCAAAAATGAGAAAAAGTCAAAAATGAGTTATGATTTCCTGTTTATGCTACTATTCTCGATTTGGCCAAACAGATCGTTTACTTTCTTTAAAGAACAAGGAAAATTTAAAAAAAGTTTTTGGTAAAATAATAAAATATATTATTATTTTAAATAAAATAATAAAATACATTATTATTTTAACTAAAATTAATAACTTTCAGTACAAGGAATATAATAAGTTGATGCATCGATTGGCATCCACTCTGGTTACTCACTTTTGCATGAAAGGAGTTCATTAAAAGCAAATTAGATCGAGGGCTCAACTCAATATGTACCCACTACTATCGTAGCTGGCTAATCTATATATATAAAAGAAAGTCGTGTTAGTTACTTCACTTATAACTCAAGAACGGCTGAACCGATTTAGCTGAAAATTGGCAGGGAGGTAGTTTAGAGCCAGGAGAAGGACATAGGATACTTTTTATCCCGTTCGACCGCGTTCCAATTTTTATGATATTTTAATTTTTGGATTTCTCTTAGTCCGGAATAGGTAAGTATTAAAACATATAATTAAAATGTGAGAAAGAAAGATTTTTTCTTTTTATATCTATTTAAAACGTACCTAGCGACGAACCCGAGCGAAGCGAGGGTGAGCCGCTAGTATTGGATATAGCGATTTTGAAGTCATAGGCAAACTAGCCTCGTTAATCTAGTAACTAACATGTACCGCGGCAGATCCAAAGGTCTTGGGTTCGAAACCCGAATCAAGTCTATATAACGGGTCGAATATAGTTACTGGGTGTAATTACTGCCAACAAAGGCCCACTGGTTGTGTCTAATTCTCATCTATCACCAAATTTTGAGAGTGAAAGCCGAGAAGCCGAAATCGATCACCCGTACATTTTTATTATTAAGCAAACTAGGTAATTATTGAAAACCAAAATAATTAAATTATTAAAAATAAATTAATTAATTAATTAAAAAATAAATTATCGGTTTACCGAACCGAACTAAAAAGTAAAAAATAATTTATATGCTTAGTATAAGAATAAATTGAATAACGAAAGAATTTATGTTATTGTGAAAAAAGCGTGGGGTGCTTTGTACAATATATTTTTATACTAACTTTACCTTTAGAAATCGTACCAATGGAATATTTATAACAACTGATATCGAGCAACCTATAGGGTTTTAAACTTTCTATAATAGTGTACTGGATTTATCATAATTTCTTTCTTTTTATTATATCTGCAATACATATAAAATTTTATTTGATGGTAGTTTTTCGGTGATTTTAAAATGTTTTTTATTTCCAAAAGTAAAATGTTTTATCTGTAATGGACCAGTAAGATATATTTCCATATTACTTATAAAATCACTTATGTCAGAATAAAAAGTAGTCTATATCCTTCTTTAATTAACTTTTTCTAACAATTTATGAGAAAACCGACATTTTTCCTTTCATACGTTATTTTATGTTTACATAAATGAAAGGCTTTTGCACTTTTACGTTGTTATAAATTCTGAACAGAGATAAAGAGAGAGTTTTTAGAGGATCCATTACTATTAACTACTATGTTTCATATAAAAATAAAATTCAAATTAACTCTTGAAGGTACAAAGCGGGCACTTGCTAACAAGTTGAATGAGTCTCGTACCAAGCACGTGCACCCTCCACTATCCATGACGAGTTTCAAAAAACGAAGCAGCGGCTTAAATTTTAATTATATCTTTGAATAAGAGATATGTCATTTTTCAACAAGTATGCCAGTTCTAAATTAATTTTATATATTTTCGGATGGAAACTACTTGTGCTTAAAAATCTAAATGTTAATTGGTTGATTTTTTAATCATATAACTCTATATTAATATTATAAAGAGGTAAAGTTTGTGAGTTTGTGACGTTGTAGGGGCTAATCTCTGGATCTACTGAACCGATTTAGATGAAATTTGGTAAAATATTTTGAGACCCTGGAAAGGGTCATAGGATGTTTTTGTCCCGGAAATCATCCCTTAAGGAGGTGAAAATGGGGAATCAAGCTAGGGAGGAACCCGAGTGAAGCGAGAGTGAATCGCTAGTTCTTTATATTTTCATTTTTCATTAAAAAAATTAATATATTCGTGTCATTAAGTAAATGTAAGCAAAAAAGCTACACTCATATACCAAAATGTATTAAAATATTAATTACTTGATGTCATGTAGTATCGCTTCGTATTGACGATATATTTGGCTCAGTTTGTCGTGCTACTTGCTGTGCCAGCGGTTGCGGATTCGAGTCTCGCTGGGGGTATTCACTTGTGTGATGAGTACAAATGTTTATACTCCAGTCATGGATGTTTATATTTATAATATGTATGTATTTCAAGTTATATATGTGTAGGTTATCAACTATGTAGTAAATATAGCACAAGCCTCGTAGCTTCCCATGAATCTAGTTCCATAGTAAGCTACGAGGTGCTGAGTGTTAATATCCCAACATATTTGTTTATTTATTTACCGTAAATTCGATGAAATTTACATTTTAAATAATATCAACATTCTTATTTTACTTCAATTTCTAGTACAGAAGCGACGGAGCGTAAAATTATATTGTCACTCGGGACTGGCCTAGATCGTTGTCTTCCACCAATATTCTTATTTTTTATGAGATAGAAAGAAACAGCAAATAAATACGTCACTGGAGCTACGAAGTTCGTCTCTTTCTTACTTAAGCCATTATAAACGAGAGTGTGCGGGATAAAAATATTTCTGAGACCAGAAAACTGTGTCTTAAGTAAAAGGTATAAGGCACTAATTTATTTGCATTTAAACGACAATCCATCCCATTCATATAATATGATGGCACGTCATATTATAATAATACGGTATTCAGCTATATTTAGCTCGCGAAACCATTTTTAAATTAAGTTTTAAATACACTTTCTGTATTATATCACGTATTTATAACAAAAAAAAATTAATACTGAATAAAAACTACCCAAAGCAACAGTATGCAATAAAATGTGTAAAATAATCAAAATTTTAAATTAAATAATTAATTTTCAAATTTCTATCCATTAAAACATGTAACGTTTTAATTCAGAGTGTAATCGTATACATATATCGGCGCGTCCGCGGCATTCCATAAAATTTGTGATATATTATGTGACTACAACTTTACCATTTAAATACCATACAAAAATTATTTAAAAACTTATCTACGAGTAGGATATCCATTAACAGCAAGATCATTTTACTGCTTATAGTGTCAACATAACAGATTTTTGCTAAAGGCATACGAAATTATATATGGTACTTATAAGAATTTTTTTTTAATTTTTTGCTATCTATTTATCCGGTGGTACTGGCTAAACTCCAAAACGGCTCGACTGATTTTGATGGGACTTTCCTAAATACCTCGAATTAGCTGTTGTGCACCCAAAACCTGTATGGAGGAGGACTTCCAAAACAAAACCCGGATTTGACTCAAATCGAGATCAAAGACTGCTACTATATCCATTAAACTCGGAAGCTCTTTGAGGATCAAAATGGTCAAGACTATGAGAAGAATAGATGATCGAAAAATTCATATGTATGGGCGTCACTCGGCTGGACAAGATCGGAAATGAGTTCTTCCGTGATACGTTTAAGGTTTCAAGTGTACAAGAAAAATTTAGAAAAAAACGCCTATGTTACGTCTAGTTTGGTCACGTTGTGAGAGGATATGATGAGACCATGACTAATGATAAAGAAGCATTGGACGACCACTATCAATATATTTATAAATAATAAAGACCAACACCCATGAAGCTGTCAGATATACACTACACATAGGACAATCCAAAATTGAATGATGTGTCTTAAGAAATTAGTTATATTTACATAGAAGTAAAAAAAATATGTTTTTTACTTTCAATTTTAATAACGTTCTCTAAGTAGCACTATATGTAATATATCTATGTGGAACTCCGAAAATTAATCATTAAAATAAAATATTTCACTTTTTTTTCCTATTTTAGCCTTACAGTGGTACAAAATATCAACTAAAATTTGTTTCCCAATTCTAGTTTGCAATAGATTTTTTTTTCAGATTTGCCGTAACATGTTTAAAGCTGTTTTTGGAAGCTTTCCATCACTCTATCACAGCGCTGCGTTTTTATAGGATCAATGCAGGGTTATTCAATTTATTATTATATTACGTATTGAAATAAATAAAACAAATTCACGCAAAAAGCTCGTGGGAATGGTTGGAAGCATCCAAAAATACCTCTAAAACATCTGTCGGCTCCAACATCCGAAAGGATTAAGGAAGGAGGTTATTGGAATAAGCAGGTAAAAATTGCACCAGCTCAAAAGAACTTAAAAAAAATACAATTAAAATTAAAACATTTAGAAATTAGCAAGTAGTTTTTGGTGTTATAACGTAACACGTTTTTCTTTTTGCTTTGTGCTAATATAATTATTGCTTACTTTATTTTAATTAGACCTTCTAAATTATAATATTTAACTTATATAATATACTAATATTAAAAAGAGGCAGAGTTTATCTGTTTCTTTGTATGTTTGTTTGAACGCGCTAATCTCAGGAACTACTAATACGATTTCAAAAATTCTTTTTTGCATTATATAGCCCGCTTATGGAGGAAGGCTTTAGGCCTTTATATAATATAATCTATCTACCTATTCAATAGTAGTCATTAGAATAAAGAGTTAATATACTTAGAGTAAAAGTAACCGTTTTATAAAGAGGAAAAAATTTATCAATAGGTAAGTCACTCATAATTACTGTCTAATATTTGTTTTTAACTATTATCGTAACGTATTTAAGCACGCTTACACATTATTTTTGTTAGTAATTTTTATTATTTCATTATTATATGTTATTTTTTAATTATAATTATATATTTTTTTCAATTTACACTTTAATTTTAAGTTTCTATTCAGCGAGTATTTCGTTTGCATGACAGTTCATCTATCTCCTTATTATTATTATACGTAATTTCGCTTATTATTATTTTTTTTTCATTAAAAATTTAATAACACTGTGTGAGTTTTTCCTCCATTAAGATAAATTTTATACAGAAAACGTTGCCTATGTGAAAATATCAAAATTTCCACTGAAAATTTTAATTATGGTCATATTTACAGTTTATCCTATTTCTTTTAAGGTATCTCTCAATTAATATTTGTCCTAAATATTTCATGTATCGAAGTCAATGTCTAACGATTTTATATTTATGCTATATATATATATATATATATATATATATATATATATATATATAAGGGTGTGCCAAAAAATGACGATATTTTTTTTTCTTCGCTCTCACCCCAAAATATCTCAGAAAATGTCCCAACAAAGCTCCTGTTAAAAGCGGAGCTCAAAATTCCAATTCCAATTTTTTATTAATTATAGTTATTACAGTTCGTAAAAGAAAAATTTGAAAAACTAAATATTCGTGAGTCTGTAACTTTGTTGTTATTGATGATATGAAAAAGTTGACACAGACTTTTTTATAGGATTTTAAACGTACTACAAATTTGCTATTTAACATTTTTCTGTAACTCTTACAGTTTAGCTAAAAAATGCAAAAAACCGTAAATTTGAACTTTAAAGCTATATAACATATCAAATATTGAATATTCGACTCAATGGAACTTTTTGTAGTAAATTTAATACTTAAAAAAGGTCCATCCATTAGTTTTTTTGAAAAACACACTAAGCAGAGTATTTGTCACAGTTTACAGGACAGAAAAGTATAAAATAAACCATGTTTTCCATGTTTTTTGTATGGGAAAACTTAAAATTCGATGAATTTGGAGCTCCACTTTTAACAGGAGCTTCGTTGGGACATTTTCTGAGATATTTTGGTGTGAGAGCGAAGAAAAAAAAATCGTCATATTTTGGCACACCCTAATATATATATATATATATATATATATATGTATACACATATATATATACACATATATATATACACATATATATATACATACATATGTCGGGCCTATTGTATTTATAAATGGATAAATGGATTTTGACTGACTGTGTCTTATTTTTTATATATGTGTTGATGATTATCTTCTGCCCAATTCTTAGGACGATTTAAATAAAACCAAAAAAGTTGTACCTAATGGTGAATTAGAAAATATAGGTATTTACAGGAAATTAAAATTTCAAAACGCTCCCAACCCAATAACCTATTCACTTAGACAATTTCAATAAGCTTTAGGCTTATTGCAGTAATAGGATACTAAGTTTCAAATGAATTAGATCTGCGGAAGTTGCTCATATCCTTTCACCGTCTAGAAAAGAGCTGATAGCTGCTGAATAGGTTTTCTTGATTTATAACTAAGAACTTTCGATTAAGTCACCTTTCAAACAAAAAAAAAGTAAATTAAAATCGATGCATCCTTTTAGGCGCTATGATGTTACAGACATACACATACAAACACAGATATGCACACATTACGAGTATATTTATACCACCCTTCTTTTTGTGTTAATGTTATATGAATGATACTGAGGTGTATGTGATTTTGTACTTAGTCATAATATTTCTTAACAACTCTTCAGAAATAAGAAACAAAACTTAATACTTTACTAATTCCTTTTTAAATGCACTTAATCACTGCTAACCTTCATGTTATTAATTACATAATAAAAAAATAATGATAAAATAACTGTTTCTTAGAAATATTTCTGTTTGTTTCTAGCGGCTTTTATTATAGTATTTGTTATAATGTATGTAGAAGACCGCCTAGAGTGCTAGACTTACGGGAGCCAAATAAGAAATCTTACATATTACAGTAAAAATAATAGGTACTCCTGCTATAATAAATAACATAATTAACACAATTTTTTCTTTACAATCTTTTATTATAAATGTGAAAATTTAGATATTTGGATGGATGCTTGTTACTCAATCACGCCAGAACGGCTGAATGGATCTGGATGAAATTTGGCGCAAAGAGAGACTATAGTTTGAAATTATAGCACATAGACTTTTATCCCGAAAAATGTACAGTTGTGTGGATGGATAGATTTGTTTTAGTTTTTGTAGAATAGAACCCGAGCAAAGTGAGGGTGAGCCGCTAGTTTTATTAACACAACTCATTATTTCAGTCACTTTAAAAGAAATTTTACATATAACCTCTTTTAACAGACTTTCAAGGTCAGTGTTAAAAGGAGACATTTAAATAGACACTATTTAAAATCTTAATATGATTGCTTCATTATTAAATTATGACTGAATATAACAAACTTTATATATATATATATATATATATATATATATAATTTTTTTTAAACTAAATAAAACTAATAAAATCATTAATTTAATCATATTCTTATACTATATAGTTGCAGAATCTGTGTTCAAATGGGATAAATTTGCTTGATTCAATCAATTTTATAGCTAAATGCTTTTAACCGATGCTAAAGACATCACCAGACACGCCATCCACTCTACGTACTTTTTTCTATCTTAGACGAGTTGCCATTCTACAATCTATATGGATAATAGAAAAGTAAAGTATGTACGTCACTGATATTTCATACTTTTTACTTATCTATTAACGATATTGCTTTAAGGAGGTCATCTCGAAAAGGCGAAGGCGATTACCGCCCTTGACTGCCGAGCATCTATTTCTGGTACTAACGCCTGGCGGTATGGTGCGGCCGGAGCACAAGCGGTACTATTTTTTATCTACGTACAATTTTAGTTCTTCTATTTAACGCTAGTGTAGGCCATTCTGGGCATCACATAAGTCAGGCCGACATTGTTAGTGCTGTAAAGGAGATCGTATATTAGACTCGAGCAATTAAGTGTAATACTTTCATATTTCTTCTGAACGACACGTTTGGCTCAGTTCGTAGCGAACCTACTTGCTGTGCCAGTGGTCGTGGGTTCGAGTTCCGCTGGGGCATTCATTTGTGTGATGAGCACGAATGTTTGTACTCTAGTCGTGGGTGTTTATATTTTATAATATGTATGTTTTTAAAGTTATATATGTGTAGGTCCCAATATATTTATATTTATTTATTTATAAAGGATCTACGATTGATCACTACTCTTGTCACAGTATCGGTCAGAGCATGATTTTAAAATACTAATAAACACTTTTTAATACCATTTGAACGTACATCTGAGCCATATTTATTGCCATTTAGTTCAATTTGTATAGTAAGAGCAGTTTATATCTTTAATAAATATTATATGTACACTCTTAGTTTAATATCGAAGTTTTTATGATGTTTTATTGGACCATGTATCTACTTATAATTTATTTAAATGTCTCCCAAATAAAGACTTTATGAAACTTCATTATAATACACTTAAGTAAGTAAATTCATATATGGACTTATAAATTCGGCAAAAGTGCTGCTTAATAACATAATTTTAAATAGTAGCAATCCAAATAAATATTTTTATTTTTTTAGTTTTTTAAATTAAAAAAAAATATTAAAATTAAAATTTTTTAATGATTTTTTCAGAATATAAAACAATTATAATATAATAAATATTAAAATATAATAGTTAAACAATATACATACATTCGTCGTTAAGAATGACGGTGAGGATAAACATCGACATATTAATTATATAAGCCGAAATAATAATAGTAAGCGGTTAGTTATTCTTAGAGAAAGGTTCGATTTCGGAACCAAAATATACCGGTTAATTCATTTATAAGTAAGAAACGCATCATTCTACTAAGCAATTCACCATTAGCACAGTTTCGCAATATATAAAAAATATAAAGGCATAAAAACAGAACGTAACCGAAAAGCCTTTCGGTTTGGGATCAATGACCAAAACCGGTAAACTGTAAAAATTGCACGGGTTTCCAAGCCCTGTATATCAATCCAATCGTTATCTTTTTGGAAAATTTGGGGCAGTATATATGTACGTATATGTGTGTGTATATATATTTATATGTATGTGTATATATATATATATGTATATAGCATAAATATAAAATGGGAAAGGCATTGGCGTCTTTACATAACATATTTAGACAAATATAACGAGAGATGCTTTATAGGAAATATGATATCTGTATGTATGTCCATAATTTATTATTTCAGAGGATTTTTGATAAAACACATAGACAAGGTTTTCGTAATGTAGGAAAAATTCATGTCCACTGCATGATGTTATTTTTTTATTTCATTTAAAACTGTGTTATAAAGCTTTCTTTCATGAATGCTAAAATGCGCTACGATAATTAAGGTTAATAACTTCCAGGCTTGTATAAGAGAAATGGCAGTGTGAAAATCTATTGTTAGCATTTTTTCTTCTTTATATCAATGTATAATTAAAGAAAGATGAGATATACGCAATTATTTATTTTCGTATATCTCGTCTTCTGAATCTTACCTTATTATGAAAATTGTAGAAGAAAAAAAGTGTAATTTAATAATTACAATTTTATCAAAATCAACTCAGTAATTTTTGCGTGAAATTGCAACAAACGCCTGGAATACGCTTAAAAATAGATACCAAGACAGTTTATTTCAACGAGTGACAATAAATGACAAAAAGGGAAACAGTGAGTGGAACAATAACACATTTTCCAGAAAGGTTTCAAATGTGTGAAAACTAAACATTCCTTTATTTAAGCATATTATAAACTGCAGTTTGTAAAGTGACTAGTTGAAGCTCAGCGTGAAGTGAACATCGAGAAGGAATACGAAAAGTGGAAACGTAAAATAAAGTGAAGTGGTAGTGTTAGTGAAGTTAGTGGTGGAAAAATACTGGTCTGAGACTGTGAGACTGGACCAAGTTGAGTCTGTGGATGCGGAGTGTCTGTGAATTGTGTAAAGTGTCTCTTTAAGCTATAGCCATTATATATATATATATATATATATATATATATATATATATGTATGTATGTATAGTACAAAGTACGTTTTAATTTCCAATCTCAGAACCTTAGCTCGTAAAATTATTATACTCATTGTAACATATTTTAACGCTTATAATATTAAGATGGTAATTTGTCTGAAATGAAGAAAAAAATTACATAAGAAGGACTGCAGCTGTAGTAATACTTCTGTAGGATAATATAATTGTTTTAAAAATACGACTTATTATTAGCGCTCGCTATTGTAGTTTTTAATGAAACGAGCACTGAGCCCGATGGGATTTCTCACTGGTAATATAAACAGAATCTTAAAATACCAATTTCCATATTTCAACATCAATGACGAAATTTGGTACAAAATTTCAATCCTATTTAGCCCCTTTATACTCGTATATTACTGGCGACTAATCCTCGCTTCGCTCGGGTTCGGCTCTGGCTTTTTCACCCCCTTAAGGGATGATTTTCGGGATAAAAAGTATCCTATGTCCTTCCCAGGATCTCAACCTATCTTCGTACCAAATTTCATCTAAATAGGTTCAGCAGATCCGGAGATTACCCAATACAACGTTACAAACTCACAAACTTTACCTATTTATAATATTAGAATAGATAGATGAAACAAATTCATGATTTACGACATGTTTTCCCGATATAGTATTGCTGACTAGAAGAGTACTATTTTATGACGAAAAAGAAAATCTTATGACTTTTCGGAAAATAAAACACCATAACTGGTCTTATAGTACATTTTCTATTTTCCACACTATAGTGCAATAATTACATTTACATGCTGTAGTGGTTGACTTGATTATACAATTTGCATAGATATGTGATACTGAAATGAACTTTATTACCATTCTACATTTGATGGTAATATGTATACGTGATAGACGTTCTAATTAATGTCTGCAGTGGAACATATAAAGTAATAAGCAAAAGTTGAAAATATTTGTTTTTTTTATAAATGCCTTGGTCGTTATAAGATTAAAGTTAATACTTCCTTAGATTTACGTTAAATGTTTGACATTTTAAAATAAACTATTTTTTCGGAATTGTTATCCTTTAAGATTTATTTAAAAGATTACAGTTTTAAAATGTTAAATTTCTTTAATTTTTCTTTCGTAAGTGTTGTTACCGATTTTATCATCGAAAATATCTGTTATAGCGATCAAGATGTCCATAACTTCTACTATAGCAGCATACATTTATTCTAATATATATACATTTATTCTAATATTTATACATTCATTCTAATATATATACATTTATTCTAATATAACATAATATGTTGACGCGAATAACAGCTATGGTTTATTCGTGATGCGTTCGCAGACAGAAAGATAGACAGAAAAACAAAAAATCTCGCCTCTGTATCGATAATAAAGACTATTTCAATAAGATTTTTCAAAATAAAATATTTAATGAACAGATTCGACTCAGAATTTTACTATATGTATATATTTAAAACACACGAATTATAAAATAATTATAATCTAACCAAAATACGATCTATGAGATTAAAACATAAGACAATATGCACACAGGTAATACGGAAAAGTCTACTTTAAAACAAGTATTAATATTACGTTAGAGGAAAGTGCTTTATTACAGTCTGTTTCTCTAACAACAATATGAAGGTTTTAATTTTAACCTTCATCTAGGCAATAAATAGAACTTACGTAAAGATGTTATTAAAGCTTAAGTTACCGGGAGTAATAGCATTAAATTAAATGGACTACGTGTTAAAATTACAGTTTAATAACATTTTCTTTAGAATAAGTTATTTGAGACGTTTTTATTATCATTTAAATCCAATATAAGATTTTTAAAGATAATGAAATATTATTAAGATAATTAAAATCATCCATACTTCTTACACATCCATCTATATATGCTCACAAATTTTGGCATCCTCACGTTTATTTAAATATTAGCGACTCACCCTCGCTTCGCTCGGGTTCGTCCCTACGATTTAACGTTTAGTATCGATTTGTCAGAAATGAGATATTTTCTCGCTGTAAAAAGTATCCTATATATTGAGTCGGATAATCAGTTATCTCAGGGGAGTTGCTGGACTCCTACTGGGCGCGTCCCCCGGGTGGCGGATAGGGGAATGCCACCACACTGGTGGTACCGGTTCAACCGGCGCGGACCAAAACCAGTAGGCATGGGCGTGCCTTTAGGGGTTTGTTAACCCCACGGCCTAAGGGAGCACATCCTGACAGAAAAGCGCGAGGTGGGGCGGGTCCGGCGGGTGCTTCATTGCGCAGCCGGACAAGCACCAGGGTGCACCCCCCCCTCAACTCGTAATCCCGGTTCCTGGTGTCGTTGATCACGTCTAGCGGCCGGGACTGGGACTGAGGGCCTTGGCTTAACCGCCCGGGCTGCGAGGAAGAAAACCTCTCTAAAAAATTACCCCAATCCCAAGCGGAGAAGCAGCGCGAGGGGATGCATGGCCGATGGGAAGATCGGTCCCTACTGCTTCCCCCGCAAGAGTACCAGCCGACACTCTTTGCGGGTTACGTGAAGGCTTATCCGGGTGCAGGGGGCACCACCCGGATGGACGGGTTATTTCCCCCATACTCGTGGGATCAAATTATGAAACCTTTTTACTCAAAAAACCCAACTCTTGACGTGGAGCCCGTGATGGGCGGAGAAATGATTGTGCCTGAGACTGGCGGCGTGGTGTTGGAGCCTGAGATGGGCGAATTATATTATTCTGATGGGTCTGCTGACTCATCATTAGACGTGAATGTGGGGCGTAAGAGGCCCCGTGCTGAGCCACTTTTGGCGTTGTCCTCCGGGTCAGAGAACGAAACGGAGTCGACCGTAAACGCCAGGGCGGCAAAAGCGCCCAAAGGAAGGTATCTTCCTAGTGCAGCGAGCAGTCTGTTAACTCGCGCACGGGCAAGATTGAAGAAGTTGGAGGAGGATGCCCGCGAAGATGACTTTGAAAAGGCACTAAGTCGGCGGGATTTTAGGAAAGCGGTGCCTAGTAAGCCCACTGGAGGTGAGATGTCGGTGTCAGAGTCCTTGGCTCAAAGGGACCCTGCCGATCAATCGGCTGAGGGGTTGAAGACAGCTGCTGGCGACAGTGTTGCTGCAATTTTGGAAGTCGCCAAAAAGTCGGGAAATCTAAAGGGCGGTATGGTGCGTAAGCTCAAGGAAGCGGCTGCCACCTTACGGAATGTTGTGGAGGCTCTCGCTGAACGTACGGCTGTAGACAAGGTCCGTAACCTGCAGGCAGATAATAACCGACTGCGTCGCGAAACCGAGGCCCTGAAAGCGGAGGTGAAGTCCTACCGCCGCGAATTTTCGGAGCTTAGGGCTGAGTTGTCAGCGGCTAGGGCTGGCCCGTCACAGTCGCATGCCTTCAGTGGCGATTGGCTTGAAGAGATTCGGGCCTCGGTTGTTGCGTCTGTATGCTCAATCTTGAATGCTCGCTTTGCGGGCATTGAGGACAGGCTCCTGCCTGCAAGATCGGTTCGTCCGCCTTTGGCAGCGGACAAGCGACGAGAGGCGGCTGCGCCGGTCTCTGTCGAGGTTCAGAACAGAAGTGTGCCAGCGCCGGTGGTGGCAGTGGCGGAAAAGCCCCGCAAAGCCAAGAAGCCGAAGAAGAACAAGGCGGCTTCCACTTTGGTGCGTCCATCTGCACCTGCAACGACTGCCTCGGTCCCACCGCTTCCGGTGGCTGGGCCGAGTCGTGAAGTGGCTAGGCCAAGTCAGGTGGAGGCTGGGTCAAGCCGTGCTGAGGCTGTGTCTGGGGACACTGAGACGTGGGCCACAGTGGTGCGAAAGGGGAAGGGGAAAAAGCCAGCCAGGTCCGTACTGGAAAGAGAGGCATGTGCTCGACTATTGTGAGGTGTCCAGTCCCAGCAGTCAAGCGAGTCGTCGACGCACGCCGGCTTTTGGTTGGGTGGTCCCGGTCACGAAGACCACGCCGCCCGACGTCCTTCTTCGGCTGGTGGGTGATGGCTCCTCCCTCATTCCACGAGGGAGTTGAGGAAATCCCCCCGATCACTTAGGGGGAATTTAGCCTGGCCCTCGACAAACTACGGGCCAGGCGGACGGCTCCGGGACCGGATGGTATTCCGGGGAGAATCCTAACCATCGCCCTGGAATACCTGGGAGGGGACCTTCGGGCTCTGTTCAACGCATGTCTTCGTGTTGGGCAGTTCCCGAAGGTCTGGAAGGAAGGGAGATTGTGCCTACTGCCCAAGGAGGGTCGACCTCTGGACTCTCCTTCGGCGTACAGGCCAATCGTGATGCTGAGTGAGACGGGCAAACTCTTCGAGAGAATTCTCGCTGCCCGTATCACTCGGCATCTGGAGGAGGTAGGGCTGGGCCTTTCAGAGGTTCAGTTCGAGTTCAGGACGGGAAGATCGACGGTGGACGCCCTGAACACCCTGAAGGTCCGTTCCTTGGCCGCAGTGGAGGAGGGAGATGTGCTCCTAGCCGTCTCGGTGGATGTGGCCAACGCCTTCAACACCCTGCCGTTTGAGACGTTACGAGAGGCACTACGTTACCATCAGGTGCCTCTCTATCTCCGGCGGGTGTTGGACGCGTACCTCCATGACAGGCAGGTCATGTGGATGGGGGCAAATGGGGTGGTCGGTCGGCGACGTGTCGACTGCGGGGTTCCACAAGGAGCTGTTTTGGGCCCGGTACTGTGGAACCTCGGCTACGATTGGCTCCTGCGGTGTCCGCTCCTCCCCGGGCTCGGTGTCATTGCCTATGCCGATGACACCCTCGTCACAGCCCGGGGTCGTTCATATGAGGAGGCAGCACGCTTGGCCACAGTCGGCACGGCCCTGGATCTCCTTGCCGGCGGCTCTATGCCGGCATCGTGAGGTCCATGGCACTGTACGGTGCTCCTGTTTGGATCGACGCCCTCACCGCTGAGAACAGGGCCCAATTGCGCAAGGCGCAGCGGGTCCTGGCGGTGAGGGCGATACGGGGGTACCGTACGGTGTCCTTTGGGGCGGCGACGCTTCTGGCGAGCGATCCGCCCTGGGAACTCCAGGCGGGTGTGCTCGCCGAAGTATACCAATTTCGGGCGAGTGAGCGCGGGCGCGGGGAACGTCCGGCGTGGAAGGGAGTCTTTCGGATCAGGCGCCTAGCTGACGAGGCCCTGATCCGGCGCTGGTGGGAAGATCTGGGGACTCCGGCGGCTGGCCTGGCGACGGTGGGTGCGATTCATCCGTACCTGTTTCGCTGGGTCAGGAGGCCACGCGACGTCCTGACGTTCAGGCTGACGCAGATGCTTACCGGGCACGGGTGCTTCGGTAAGTATCTGTTTCAGATTGCACATCGGGAACCGTTGCCCGTATGCCACGAGTGTGGTGCGTCCGAGGACACCTCGCACCACACTCTCGCGGTATGCGCCGCATGGACTCCCCAGCGCCATGCCCTGATGGCGGTAGTGGGTGGAGACCTTTCGTTGCGAAGCGTGGTGGGGGCCATGCTACGCGACGCGAGGTCCTGGTCGGCGATGGTCTCCTTCAGTGAGACCGTCATCTCACTGAAGGAGACGGCGGAGAGGGAACGCGAGGCTAACGCCTTAGCAGACCCTCTTCGTCGCCGTCGGCTGGGGGGGAGGACCGGTATGCGCATCTTCTCCCGCCATCCTAGAGGAGCTACCGCGGGGGGGTCTCTCGTTGACTCCCCTGCACGTCATCGGGGTGGTCGGGATGCCCTGCGAACCGAGGGCATCCTGATTTAGGCGAGGCTGGCCCGCGTGGTACGAGCCGTCCGCAGGGGTAGTGCAGTGAGTGCGAAAGCGATCCTGCACGCCCCATTGCACTGCGGCGAAGGGTTCCGCTGTGGGTTTTAGTGAGTAGGAGTCTCACAGTACCCTGCCCATGACGGCGGCAGGGTCCCCATGATGGATTTCCCCAGCGAAAACAAAGAGGATAACCAGTTATCATCATACCAGATTTCCTCAAAATCCGTCCAGTGATTTTTTCGTATTCAGTAGAGTACAGTACATATCGTAACAGACAGACGGACTGATAAAAATTTTAAAAACTATAGATTCGGCCTCCGTATCAATAAAAATGTCTATTTATATAAGATTTTTTCAATGTTATTATAATAATGTATAGATTTAAAAAATTCTAAAATATTTATAAATAATAAACTTTTTCACTTTCAACACCAATTTTATTTTAGAAACTATTAAGCGCAAGTAGCAAGCATCTTTCACTTTAAACTACTATATTTTAAAACACCTTACAATTTCTTCGCCAAGCAATAAAATGTCGTAGCTTTTATTTCGTTTTCTAACTTAAATGTAAAAGAAGCTTGGTGGAAATAGTAAAATAATATTCCAGGTGGCTGGTCGGTATTACGTTAAATTACTTTAGTTTATAACATGTTGTAGCATTTTATACTTTATCTATACTAATATTATAAAGGTATAGGGGGTAATCTCTGGTTTAATCTGGTAAACGTAAGAAGACAGTTTGAGAACATGGGAAGGACGTATGATACTTTTTATCCTGAAAATCATCCCTTAACTCCTTAGGAGGCTATGATTTTCAGGATAAAGCTTTTATTGAGAAGTAAGCTATAGGTATATGAATACATATTAAGTCATTTTCTTTTAATTGTTAAAATTTATTTTAATTTTATTGTATGCTAAAAAACTCATACTGTAAGAGCCGAGAAATGTAATCCCCTCTGTAATTATACTTTAACAAGTACTCGTTAGTTTCCTTCTTTATTAAAGCTTCATGGACTTGGGACAAAATTGTTAAAAAGTTAAACTTAATAGTTTTTTTAAACTATCTTTCCGGATTTTTTCGGATTTAATATTTAATCGACAGATTCGGCTCAGTTAGAATTAACGTATTAGTACTATTATATACCTTTTAGTTTAATTCTCGATTTTTATTTCCAAAAAACCTCAAACTACCTAAATTTTTACGCAAACGGTTTTTATTAAAGCCAAGCACTTCAACTTCGCTCTTGAACGAATTTCCAAATTGAAAATCTATCCAGCAAAATAAATTTTTATTACAGGCTATTGCATATTTATTTTTATTTAGAAAATAAAGTAAATAGCGATTTTTACCTACATACATGCATAATGTATGTCACACGTACTGACTTAGGCCGCACTCAGGTTTCAAGGGCACTTCGCGTATTTATCAATTTCTAACAAGTTCTTAAGTATACCTCCCTTTAGATTGCTCCTGAGCTGAAACTAAAACTGAAATTGAACGATATAATTCTGAGTCGTCTCGATAACATTCTAAAAGATAATAACTTTCGTTTTTATTACATCCTACTTATTTCCCCGGAAAAGGAAATAGATACCAATATAGATATTTGTAAATAAATTGGTAAAAATATTCATTTATCGGTATGGATTTAAGATTTTATCCTAAATTCAGAATCATTGGCAATCATGTAGTTTGATTTATTTTAAATTTTCGCTGGACACTGGAAATCAATATTTATTAGTTATAGGAATACTTTCTTAGATTTTCGCGAATATGACATTGACATTTTAAATAAAACTTTGGATTTTTTCCCGGATTTATTTTGATTTTTGGTTCCCGACGTTTCAAATGCTTTACAGCAATCATAGTTACGGAAGTCTCTCCCATAGTTTTATTTAATATAGTAATTTAGCAAGCAATAATGAATCGAAGACGTATATGTAGTATCAGACTACCGTTATAAATATTAATATTTGTATGCGTGAGTGTATTTTTGTGATTCTTTCACGCTGAAATATATTCACTGAATTGGAAAATTCAGTAAACCGATAGACGATGAGTAGACGTGAAGTTACGTTATAAGTTACTGTTAGGTACTAAGGAAAGCACCCGAGTGAAGCAAGGCTAAATCGCTAGTATTGTATTGTATTGAATTCAGCCCTTTATTAACGTCTCACTACTGGGCTCGGGCCCCCCTTCAATACGAGGGGGCCAGGCCATAGTCCAATACACTGGCCCAGTGTGGATAGCGGACTTCACATATCTTTCGAAAACTTGCTAGGTTCTCTCAAATATGCAAGTTCCTCATGATCGTAAAAATCTTTCATCGTAAAACAAGAGATAATCATGTTAGAAATGATTCTCACATGAAAATATCAGAAATGCAAGACCCGGGATTTGAACCCGTTTCACTCGGTTTCCCAAACGAGAGCGCTACCTGTGCCTCAGTCGCTAGTATATAATAAAAATAATTATTTTTTACATATAGAGACACAAAAAACGTATGTATTATATTTTCCTACAAAATACCATTCTGCTACTTTCCTATATTTAGTCAGTATCGTGATTGAGGTCAAGAACGCCACACACTCTTAACCGGGCCAAGACAAACATCTGTACAGGCAATACTAACATTTGCCCCGTGCAAGTATCTTTCGGCTTACTTACAGAGCGGCGACAATGAACCCAGTCCAATTAATAACGAAATATTGCTTAGTAGAATACTTTAACGTATAGGATTATCTATTTTAATCCGAAAAATTTTTGGGAGGGGTTTTCTTTGGTACACTGGTAATATACTAGCTGCTTCCCCATACAAAATTTGATTCCCATCTTTACCCCCTTAGGGATGATTTCCGGGATAAAAACTGTGCTATTTCTTTCCCAGGGTTAAATCGGTTTAGCCGTTTAGTCATGAAAAGATAGCAAACAAATAAACCGAGTTACTTTTGTATTTATAATATTACTTGCAGAAATCGCGGATTCGATAGCGCTAAAAGTACAAAAAAAATCTAAAAAGGTACGTTTCACACCCCAATTTACCCCCTTATGCGATAAATTTGGAAAAATGCTGAAACATGTATTTGTTTAATTGTATTGAAGAGCATTAATATAAAGTTTTAAGTAATTCTGATCGTAAATATTTTTTTGGTTGTATTATAATGTGTTTTCCCGTATATCTAATTATATTTATTAGGTAATCTCCCGCGGTAAAAAGTAGCCTATGTCACTCTCCAGCCCTCCAACTATCTCTACACAAAAAATCACGCCAATCCGTCACTCAGTTTCGACGTGAAAGAAAGATAAACAATGAACAAACACACAAATATTAATATTTATCTAAGAACATAATACAACATTTCATAAGAGGTAAGTAAAGTGCATGTACTACTTAAATAAATAATGATAAATTATAAATTAAAAACCCCCGACCATCTTATAAAAAACAAAATCAAAAACGGTTGATCCGTTCAGGAGCTACGATTCCACGCACAGAGTCACGTCAAACTTATAACACCTGTGATTTTTGCGTTGGGGATTAAAAAAGAAAAATAAAAGTATAACATCGTATTTGTCAAGTATTTCCTGTATATCATGCATATTGCATACAAAAGTGTATCAGACATAGAAAATCTGCTGGTAAATTGGTTGACTCGTGTAATATCGACAATACAGTAAAGTTTGGTTCATTTTATTCAAATACTATTTGCTCGAACATAAACACCCTCTATTACGTATTCCGTATGCTTAAGCATCAATATGAAGTTAACCTACTTTTTATAGCTTAATAAAAATAAAAACGTGTAGAAATCCGAAGCTTGATTTTGTCGTCTTATTGATCTGGGAATATCTAAATGGAATTAGGTTATGTTGGGTCAGGGTTTTCTGTCAGAAATTAGAATATCTGAATATCTCACCATTACGGAAGATCTCAAAGTTAATGGAAGTAAGTTTTGAATGGCCCACACATTTGTTACTCTGGCATGCAACAACTCAACATGATAAGCTTATGCCTATAAACACAATTTACTTGATCTAATATATTTAAACGAGCAATTCTTGTATATATATATATATATGTAAAATGTATGTACGTATATATATATATATATACGTACATACATTTTACAACGACATTCAGTGAATCACAGATACATTTATCTACTGATAACAGCTTTTTACTAAATGCATATGAAATTTTATACGGTACTTATAAGAAAAACGCAATTTTTAGAACTTTTGTCTCTTTGTCTGTCTGTTTGTTTGTTCCGGCTAATCTCTGCAATGGCTGGACTAATTTCACTTTCGTATAGCTCATGTTATAAGGAACACTTAAGCTACTCCTGATATCTACTTGTATTTAACTTAAGATTCCTATTGAGAATTTCTTTAATCAACAAAAATAATAATATATATAACTCATATGGATCGATCTCAGGCATGAACCCAGGACGAACGTTATAAAACGTTTCTTGGATTTTTACTTTTTTATATTTATTCATTTTCATTATTTCTTGCTATACCAATATAAATACATACTCTGTGATAATTTAAACTCTCTACCTACATGAACACGGTTCATGAGATACAGCCCGTCTGTCAGAGGACGGACAGCGGGTTCCGTTGGCACCATTCCGTTTATCCAGACAGACTTTGATATCAGAAATAGGGCAACAGAATAAATACAATATTGCAGCATAACAATTCACTTAATCGTGAAAAATTATAAACACAATGTATGTATGTTCCTTACAATGTGATATTTTTAATTAGGTCATCTAGATAATTTATGGCTAGAACTTTTATAGGAAGATTCAATAAGTAATAATCATTAAATATTTTTTGGAAAATCTTATTGAACATTATTATCGAGACAAAGGCCGAATCTATAGTTTTTAGATTTTTTGTCTGTCTGTCTGTTTGTGAACGCATCACGAAAAAACCACTGGAGGGATTTTGATGAAATCTGGTATTATGATAGCTGGTTATCCAGGTCAACGATAGGATAGTTTTTACTGCGCGAAAATATCTCATATCTGAGAACTCTATACTAAACCTAAAACGTAAGTAGTGACGAACGCGAGCGGAGCAAGGGTGAGTCGCTAGTCTGTACATATAATAAAATTGTAACTAAGCCAAATCTGTACATTAAATATTTTTTTTGAAAACCTTATTGAAATAAACATTACTATCGATACAGATGCCGAATCTATAGATTTAGAATTTTTGTCTGTCTGTCTATTACCGCATCACAGAGAAACCACTGGAGGGATTTTAATGAAATTTTGTATGGTGATAGCTGGTTGCTTGGGTCAACATATAGAATACTTTTTACCGCGGTAAAATATCTCATTTTTGAGAAAAAATACAAAAACTGCAATGTAAGAGTATACTAACATGTAAAACCTAAGAATTTGGTTTTTGGTCATCTGAACGCGGACGGAGCCGCGAGCAGTGCTAGTTAAAATATAAAATCTTCAATCAACCAAAATATATTATTTTAATATATTATTTTCATGTTTAGAATTTCATATCCAAAAGGTCTATCTAGCTACGCTGAACATCCGCTCAATCTATCTGCCTGTCGTACCTTCAAAGGGCCGCATGTTATCATATAATAAGTAAGTGCTTTAGATTTCTAAAGAATATTTGTGGAAATGACAAACACTAAATATAGGATGTATTGAATAAGGGGAAGCTTCATACTCAAAGTATATTTAAAGTATACATAAATCAAACATACGTTTTAAAACAAAATCTATATAGTTAAATAAAATTGAAGTGTCTGTTTATAATTTAAAAAACCAGCTTTTAAGTAAATAAATATGAAATTATATACGGTACTTATAAGAAAATCACAATTTTTTAGATTTTTTTCTGTCTGCTTATTCCGGTTAATCTTCGAAACGGCTGGACTGATTTTGGTGGGACTTCGTTTTACATATACGAGTATAGATTATTTCCAATTTTCCGTTTAAGCATCTGTTGTTAGAGTCGATTTTATTAAGAGATGCATTGAAATTATTGCTCAGCAAACGAGATATATAACGAATGTTATATTAAAAGTTGTATATAAAATTACAATTATACTAAAACACTCAAAAATTTTGTAAACAAATTTTAAAATAGTGTTTACTATTTTATTCAATTTTAATACAACAATGGATAGAGCTTTAATGTAAGCTTTTTAAAAATAAGTTATATTAAAGCTAGATTAAATTACTTGCTTGCGCGGAGCTTAATCTCTAGAATGGCATTCTAGAGATTTGCAAAGGTTTAGTATGTTTGATGACGGTCATCTCCATCTACCTGTCACTTTTAGTATTTTTAGTTATTTTTTCCAAAATTCAAAAGAGCAGAGTAATACTATTTTCTCTAAAAAACTTACACTTTTCGTATATTTTATGCGAAGTCTTCGAAGTTTAGGGCAGTGCTTGCACCTTTATATCACTTTTTTTTTGTTTTTTGCTTATTACTCTTTAGATTTGAACACAATATTACGTTATGTGAATCATTATAGTTACGGGAAGAACGATGAAGACAATATAATACCTACTGTTGTTGAGGAGATTAAGTTAAAAAACAGGGAGAGTTGTAAGTAAAAAAAATATTATAATCTATACATAGAATAAAATTCTAACTTAGTCAAATCTGTATATTAAATATTATTGGAAAATCTTATTGAAATAGACATTATTATCGATACAGAGGCCGAATTTAAAGTTTTTAGAATTTTTGTGTCTGTCTGTTACCGCATCACAGAAAAACTACTGGACGGATTTTGATGAAATTTGGTATGGTCATAGCTGATTATCCGGGTCAATATATAAGATTCTTTTTACAGCGGAAAAATATCTCGTTTTTGAGAAAAAATACAAAAACTGTAATGTAAGAGTATACTAACATGTAAAAATGTAAATGTTTGGTTTTTTGTCATCTGAACGCGGGCGAAGCCGCGGTAAATGCTAGTTAATTATAGTATTATAATGAAATGTAAAGTGGCTATAAATATCTATCTTCATTAATCGTATTTCAATTAATACAGAAGACTTCTGGCCGCACATTCGTTTTGTCTTTGTCGCGCCTGCTTGCAACGAAGCACTCAGTCACTCTATGTCTATTAAGATAACCAAAAAAGGAAAAACTTAATTTACCGCTGTTAATTACTTTAAAAAGTCCAATAAAGAATTTATTATAATAATTTATACTTTTTATTAAAAACTTAATTGAACAACAGCATGATGAGCAAAGCTTCATTTCTTGCAGAAAACATCGTTACTCACATCTTTATTAAGTTTTTGTTTTTATATGGTCATTTTGAATCATAATAAGACAATTAAGGGTGCTTATTATTAACCCCCGACGCAAGAAGAGGGGTGTTATAAGTTTAACGTGTGTATCTGTGTGTCTGTCTGTAGCATCGCAGCGCTTAAAATCTGTTAAGTCGTTTGCAGGCCATCAGCTCTTTTCTACACGGTAAAAGAATATAAGCAACTTCCTGAGATCTAATCCATTCGAAACTCGGTATTCCTTTACTTCAATGACATTAGAATGATATGGTAACCTTGGTCTGATGCTGTAGCGTCATCTAGAATCTTAGAGTTACTCAACTGTACTAAAATACTGCAGAGATATCGTGCTTAGGCTCATTGAAACGGACTCAATAAATATTTTAAATTTTTAATTTAAGAGTTATAAATTCTTAATTCTTTTTTCAATGTGCAATATTTTTAATTCTGTGGCTTATAAGTGTGCGATTTGTAAACAATTTACTCCGCCAATGTCATGTAGAATGGAGAAGACACGGTAGTGTTAATCATTTTTTAGTTAATAATTAGTACCAGCGACTTAAACTCGATTCACTCGGGTGTGTCCCTAGGTACATTTTATTATTTTTGAACGGAACCCTAATTACTTACTGAAATAAAAGTAGCCTACGTTACTCCTTATAACATCAACTACCTGCCAGTGAAAATCCCGTCAAAATCGGCCCAGCCCTTTCGTAGATTAGCCGGAACAAACACACAGACAAAAAAAATTAAAAATTAAGTTTTTTTATATAATTCCATATGCATTTAGTAAAAAGCTGTTATTTTGACATTACAAACAGACACTTCAATTTTATTTATTTGTATAGATATGCCGTAATAAGTAACTTTTCTTTTTTCATGTTGGGAAATGCCTTTATGGATACTACTTGTATACATACAGGCGGTTATGTAAGACTCAACTGCTAGAAAAACAAATATTACCAACTAAAACCCAACAGATCCTCTTCCGTCCACTCAACTACAGCTACGCTCCGACGGCAGGTCTGCCGAATGTTGTACTATGTACCTACTGTACTGTACAGCCAGTCAAATGTAAAATGCAAGTTTTACGCCATTGCAGCTCTAATTCATTACTCATACATATGCTTATTACAAATAACATATTTTAATTTTACATATTATTTTAAAATTTAAAAAAAAAACTAATAGAATATGAATTTTTTCTATGAAGATTTTTTTTATTAAAATATATTTATAAAAGGTTAGCCTTTCAATTTATTTTACAACAAATAGGTCAGGTACAGTTAAGCAAAGAAATTTAATCGCGCTAATGACTTAAAGTCTTGCCACGTGTATAAATAATATTTTCAATTCAAAGTCTAACTATGATTAAACTATACACCTTTACAAGACATCTATCATGTTTTTGTATATATACTCGTAAATTTTAATCTATACTAATATTATAAAGAGGTAAAGTTTGTGAGTTTGTGAGTATGTGACGCTGTAGGGGGTAATCTCTGGATCTACTGAACCGATTTAGACGAAATTTGGTGAGAAGATAGCTTAAAACCTGGAAAGGACATAGAATACTTCTCATCCCGGAAATCATCCCTTAAGGGGGTGGTGAAAATGGGGATCAAAGCTTCTATTGGAAAGCAAGCTAGGAACGTAATATTATAAAGAGGTAAAGTTTGTGAGGTTGTAGGGGGTAATCTCTGGATCCACTGAACCGATTTAGAATAAATTTGGTAAGAAGATAGTTTAAGACCCTGGGAAGGACATAAGAAATTCTTTTTATTTACAAGGTATACGTTTCTACATTATTTAATATACTTGTCATGAAATTTTGTTTAATTGTTAATACATGGTATATATAGTACGTTGGACATAAGTAGTTAGATACTTTTGAGGACACATTTGGCTCGGTTTGTAGTGACCATACTTGCTGTGCCAGCGGTGCCAGGTTCAAGTCCCGCTGGAATCCATTTGTGTGAGAAGCACGAATGTTTGTACTCCAGTCATGGGTGTTTATATTTATAATATGTATATATTTAAAATTATACGAGTATATGTGTATCAACTATCTTATATCCATAACACAAACCTCGTAGCTTACCATGGAACTAGATGGTGTTGTGTGTTAATGTCCCCACATATTTATTATTTATTTATTATTATTATACTATAAGACATTCTTGTTATATCAAAATATGTATATTAACATGTTATGTAAGTCATAAAAATATTCATGAAATTACTAAAAAGTGCATGTCAGTGCATAAAATTAATATGGAGCAAAAACAAACTTAGAATGCCTGTAAGTCGATTACACTATGTTAGTAACCCTTTTAATGGACAATGCATACATTTTAACAATAAGATTATCCCAGAAAGCTTTCAAAAAGCTTTTATTGTTAAAGTTGTTAAATAAAAAAAAATGTTTATGTACAAAGGGATGTTTTATAGAATAAACTAGAAGTATAACAGTATACAAAATATCGAATTTTTGAGTTACTCTCATCTCCATAAAATACAACATACATACCATTTTAATATAAATGGACAATTTCAATAAGCCGCTTTGCAAGAACTTTAAGTTAAAAATAATATACATTTCTTTACTATTCTTTCTATTTTATTTAAAGTATTATTGACTTAGTTCACCATTTAATTGAACGATTAGCTATAATTACATAATTATTCTACGTTTTCTTTCTAATTAACCTATATCCATTTTTTTTATGTTTGACATTAGTGATGTTGATTGGAAAGTAGTTCAGCAATGATATATTTAAGTCTGGGTAACTCACTCTTGTTCCGCTCGGGTTCATCCCTAGTTACGTTGTAATGTTTAGTATAGATTTTTCAGATATAAGATTAATACCTCGGGATATTTACTGCGGGAATTACCGCAGTAAAAAGTATCCTATATGTTGACCCAGATAACCAGCTATCATCATACCAAATTTCATCCAAATCTGTTTAGTGGTTTTCTCGTGATACGATCTCAGACCGACATACAGACAGACAATTTTTTTTTCTAAAAACTATAGATTTGGCCTCTATATCGATAATGACTATTTCAATAAGATTTTCAGAAAAATATTTAATGAATAGATTTGACTCAGAATTTTATTATATGTATAGATACAAAGTATACGAAGTTTATATTTCTATCAAATCTTGTCGTCATAAAGAACATCAATTTTCTATAATAGATATCGCTAATAGAAACTGAAAAAATATTATTTGGCCTATTTGCTGCAACTGCCTAACATGTTTAACACGCGTGTAAACGAAACAATTCACACATCACAAAATAAATAAAGCTTACCGAATTGGCGAATCGAATTAAACGCATGTTAATACGAAAACGTGTACAATTAATTTACCGACACAGCAAACCGTTTACTGGAACTAATAAAACCGTAAAAAGGTGAAACTACGCTTAGATTAACATATGTATATAATTTTTAGTCTTTAACGAGCGACTCACCCTCGCTCCGCTCGGGTTCGTCCCTAGTTACGTTTTGACATTTAGTATAGACTAGCGGCTCACCCTCGCTTCGCTCGGGTTCGTCGCTAGATACGTTTTAAATATATAGTTATTACCCAGCTTTAACCATATAAACTTTAATATGGTTGTTAAGTATTCTTAAATAAGTATTCTTAAATTTTATCATTTTCCGCGCAATTTTTTAAATTTTTTCTTTCATAAGAACCTTCTCCTGATAAAGACAACAAAAAAATTGTTAAATCGGTCCACAGGGTGACCAAGGGAAATAGGGATTCATTTATATATACATATATATATATATATATAAACATTTCTCAGAGATGTGATATTTTCCTGCAGTAAAAAGTATTGTCTAAGTTGACCCGGATATCCATCTATCATCATACCGAATTTCATCCAAATCTGTTCAGTGATTTTCTCATGATGCGTTCCGAGACAGACAAAAATTCTAAAACTGTAGATTCGGCCTCTGTATCGATAATAATGACTATTTCAATAAGATTTTCCAAAAAAATATTTAATGTACCTACAGATTCGACTCAGATTTATATATATATATATATATATATATATATATATATATATATATATATATATAGGGGACTGTAGAATGTCGTTAAACGTTAAAGCTCTCTGTTACACATGTATACTGTATTATAATTCATAAAGTAGTAAAGTAATACGCAGCAACTCATTGATATGCAAAAAGGAATTGTTGGATTTTATATATATTTTATATTAAAATGAAACTTTCCTGATCTCATATCAATCATCACTTTGAATTTTTTAATGCACGCTAGGTGAAGCTAAAGAATATACTATTTTAAGTGAATTTAGTGTTAGTTAATCAACATATTGGTATGTCATTCTTTTAAATAAGGATTTGATATAAAGATTATACCAAAAAGTGTTCGTTGGATTATCTTCATTTTTCATATTATGAAATCCTCGTTTTATGACACTTTTTATCTCGGTATATCAAGTTGTAGCCCACAGGCAGTGGTAGCTAGTAGGTAGTAGGGTTCAAATCTCGGGTCTCGCACCTCTGATATTTTCATGTGCGAATCATTTTTAACATGATTACCACTTGCTTTATGGTGAAGTAAAACATCGTGAGGAAACGTGCATGTCTGAGAGAACCTAGCAAGTTTTCGAAAGACATGTGAAGTCCACAAACCCGCACTTGGCCAGCGTGGTGGACTATGGCCTGATCCCCGTCGTATTGAAGGGAGGCCCGTGCCCAGCAGTGGGACGTTAAAAAAAAGGGCTGAATACATATCAAGTTAATTTCGTAGCATTTTAGTTTATTGATATATTATCTAAGAGACTTACTATATTATCTAAGAGAGTTAGATCACTGGTGTGAAGTAATATACACTTATAATAAAATTCAAACTGCATTGAATCTATACATAAAATATTTTTTGGAAAATCTTTAGAAATAGCGATCTTTAGAATATTATTATCGATACAGAGGCCGAATCTGTAGTTTTTAGAATTTCTGTCATCACGAGAGAACCAATGAACAAATTTTGATGAAATTTGGTATAATGATAGCTGGTTATTCGGGTCAGCATATAAGATACTTTTTACTGCAGGAAAATATCTCATCTCTGAGAAATCTATACTAACTTTTAAAATGTATCTAAGGACGTTTTTGAATGGAGCAAAGGTGAATCGCTAATAAGACTATACACTAGAATATATAGTACATATTATATAGAACCGAAATAATATTTAATACTTTTTAACCTAAAATACAACTGAATTAGCGAGACATCGTAGACCCGTAATTGTAGCCGGTGTAATTCCAACAATTATGTATAATTAACACGTTGACTTCTACGTAGGCAGTTTACATTATATGACTAAATCTGGAAAATACTTATTTTTACTTAATTTATTCTTGCATTTGTTTTTTTACAAATTTTAAACCAATAAATATCTTATTATTTTTTATATGGCTACAGTTTTATTTTTGTTTTCTTGGTTTCCTATTATAATCATTTTTGTTTATAGGCACATAGTCTATATATAAATAAAAATGAATCACCGATATGTATGTACGAGCATAACTTCGGATCTACTGCACCAAATTGGATAATTTTTGCTTATACTGCCAGGAAGTTTTGTAGAGAAGAAAATTAAAATAATTATAAATATAATTTTTTTTTTACAAAAATAAGTTTTTTTAAATCTCATGATATGAAAAGTGAGTGAAATAGTTTTATCCCGGAAATCATTCCTTGAGGGGGTGATAATGGGGATGAAAGCTTATATGTGGAAGCAAGCTAGGGACAAACGGTGGGTTTTTTATTCTTAACGTTTATTATATGTATATAGCTACGAATCAAACTAAGTGACCAATCAAGTTTATTATTATCTATAATATCTTCAAAGTATATTAAACGACGAAAGCTTAAATTATTTATTTAGGACTAGCGGCTCATCTTCCTTTAGCTGGGGTTCGCCTCTAGAAAAGCACAAACATATCTATCCCATGGGTACCGTTCATTTTTCCGGGTTAAAAAGTAACCTGTTGTTTGACCGGTAATATAAGGTATCAGCATGCTAAATTTTACCAAATTAGGTGCATAAGTTGTTGTGAACTAAACTGTAAAAGTTACTACAGTTTTTTTTACTATCCCACGGGAACTCTTTAATTTTCTGAAATGAAAAGTATCTTAAATGCTGACCGAGGATATAAGGTACTACCATGAAAAATTTCATTTTAATCGGTCCAACAGATTCGGAGATTAGCCCGTACAAACAGACAAACTGACAAATAGACAAACAGGGAAACAATTTTTTCAAAAAATCTCAAATCCGATGGGAGGATACTTTGATATGACCGGTTAAGGCGCAGGACCGACGGCTTTACGTGCCTGACCCGGGATTCATACCCATGACCATATGAGTTAATAAATGGCGAAATTCTACAATATTTATTTCTGATTATTAATAAGTTAATCATCTTGCATATTTCCGTGTATAATGTACTCAAACTATAACATATTGGAAAATGACATAGTTTACATTTTGTTCGGGTAAATTTGATAGGTATTTTAGTCTCCGTGGGATGTAATTTAAAAGCCAATCTATCTATCTATACCTAAATATAATAAAATGCTGAGTCAAATCTGTAGATTAAATATTTTTAGGAAAATCTTATTGAAATGGTCATTAGTCACTATCGATACATAGGATCTATATTTTTTAGAATTTTTGTCTTTCTGTCTGTTGTCTCAAGAAAACCACTTGACAGATTTGGATGAAAGCTGGTTATCCGGGTCAACAATGCGGGAAATTATCTCATCTCTGAGAAATCTATACTAAACGTAAAAACGTAACCCGAGCGAAGCGAGGGTGAGTCGCTAGTCATCTATATAAATAAAAATTCAATTACCAAAATATCGCCTATCCCTATTAACATTGTCGGATATGCAAATTTGTCATTTTCTTTTTATTTCACTAATCACTCTTAAAAAGTCTCTTCTTTTAGTAGCTGCAACAAAAAAATATTTTTTACGAGTAGTTTTTAAAATAGCCACAAGTAATTTTTGTTAACCTAACTTGTACATTTAAAAAAATATCAACAATTCAAACTTTGACGTACTCTCCTGTAAAGTTGCTGATTTTCACATCCGACAATGTTAATAGGGATAGGCGATATGTATGTAAGCGCTTCATTTCTGAACGGGTGCACCTATTTGGCTTATTCTTTATTTGTTGTATTTTAATTGCCATGACAAGGTTTGTATGAAATATTTTATTGAAAAAATGTACGGAAAAGTAAAAAATTTGGGTTAAAAAACTCTCCATCTAAAAAAGTATTGACATATTGACGTTCGTTCAGTTTCCTACGTTGTTTTATCTGCTATATTCAAAAAAAATTTTGTTCTGGTTGTTTATTGTATGTGAATAAAGTAGTAGAAAAGTTGTTGAAACATATTCTACCTGCTATTTTTAAAAGTACCAGTGGCTGCAACTGTTAAGTGCTGTCCAACTAAGATAATCTGTTATATCGTAAAAACAATATATAAACAAGAAATTGTTAGTTTTGTTAAAATATAAGATTTTATTTTTTATAATATAGTTTGAAATACATTTATTAAAAAATCGGAACAGGAAAACCTGTTATAAAAATACAAACTCTACACGAAAAAGGTTTCTTATTATTCTTCAAAAGTTTTTTTATCTTTAGCAATGACTTACGAAAATTCAGGTATGAAAATTTGGGTCATATTTACTATATGTCATCTGCGCGTTGGACAGGTATCTACACCTGCTTACCTAGTGAAGATCAGGGTCAGGCACCATTTCCTGTGTGAAAGTTGTCTTGAGAAAGGTATTTCGTCTCATATTTTTTTACTTCTCCTGGTCTCTTTCATCCTATCTTTTAGCCTATTAGCCTGTTAGTATGATACCTAAGAAACCCATATTAGTCGAGTCACATAATTCTAAAGTCGTAAACATTGTATGCGAGTTGCGAGTATGTATCATTGTACTCTCTTCTTCTAACTTTACTGCTAGTTTGTAATAAATTTACAATGCAATGAATTCTGAAAATTCATGAATATGAAATACATATGTACGGTTTGTACACAAACATTGACATTTCATTAATGATGATGTTCTCCTAGCCGATTCCGGCTACGGCGGCCAATCTCATTGAGACTAGCCAACTGCGCAGGAGATATAATAGTGCACAAGTGTACGCACAGAGACAACATGCACTCTCTATTCCTAACACTCTGATACTCCGGTGGGACGACTGCTCGACACGACCAGTGAGAGTTAAGGCGCAGGACCGACGGCCTTACGTGCTCTCTGAGGCACGGGGGTGAAACACCGCCAACTTCCTAACTCCGGGCTGTTACTGAGACTTTCTATACAGAAAGACTCAATAACTAAACTTGGCCCGACCCGGGACTCGAACCTAGGACCTCCAAGTGTGCAACCGTACATGCTAGCCACTACACCACCGAGGCAGTTAGTTTCATTAATAATTAAGCACTGATGTAGTTTCGAACTTAGACCTGTTTATTATACGTCACACCGTAATGCATATTTGAATATAATTGATGAGTCAATACGCTAATTCATTAATTAGTTTGATCGAATGAGGTACCTATTCTATAGTAACTATATTAGGCTTACTACACACTAAGCAGCCAGGATGCAGCGGCCAAAATATTGAGCAGCCATTATAACAGCCAAATGAACTCCATTTGCGATCCAGTCCACGAGAGTCATTTTGTGGAAACGTTACCGAATACACATAATACGACAGCCAAGTGCGTGAAGACAGACGGCAGCTACATACATTTCGCACACTAACTCTGGCTGCGCGCAACCAACGCACTGTCGTACATTCATGCGCGTTCTAAGGAATTCGTAGTCGCCTAGTGCGCGAGGGCTCTTAAAATTTAGATCGAATAGAAGTGGCTTTTAAAATAGCTATATTACTTAATTATCAAATATAAAACTTATTAAAATTATAAAGTGTTTAAAATTAAATTCAATAAATATTGTAAGGTACTTTGGTGCCATTTTTGAATTAATTTTACTATTTTGTGAATAGACAGTCTCTAACAACTATATAATGCCTTTGAGGCATCTAAAACCTTAGTCTCTCCCGTAACAATGATTGCTGTAAAGCATTTTGCATTCGAAACGTCGTGAACCAAAAATCGAAATAAATCCGCGGAAAAATCCGAAAAGATAGTTTTATTTAAAATATCAAATATTCGCGTAAATTTAAGAAAGTATCAAGTGGCTTGAGGACTGAGTTATTGCTCGACCGAAATGTGACGAACAATATTATACAATGTTGGCAGGAAATAGTATAAAATTAATCACTATGCACATGTATAATGTATCAGATATCATATGACAATATTGCATAAATCCTACGAGTATATTACGCTTTTAATATTATTTAAATATTTTAAAGTATAACTAAGTAGTACTTTCTTAGATATACGCGAACATTTGAAATTTTAAATAAAACAATCTTTATTTTACAACTAGCAGTATCCGCGGTTTCGCCCGCGTTCAAATTTCCAAACGCTACCAAACTTCACAGGATCACCCGCTGAGCTGATCTGAAAATTGCCCGATAATTCCATCAATATTGCTCAAGCCGTTTTGGAGTTCATAGGGAGCATGTGTACATACATACGTCGATTTTTTTTATTTATACAAATAGATTTACTGTACAGTAAATTACGATACGACCCTTTGAAAAGCAATTATAATTTATATATAAATAAACTATGTAAATACGGCCGCGGTCTAAAGCTAGTAAAAAATAAATTATATAGAGTCAAAGTACAACATCAATATATAATTTTTACAAGTCATACAATATCGATCTATTTAATGGCGAATCATTTGTAAATGGCTGGTTGGATTTCAATGCGACCTTTTTCATGCATGATTTGTGATGAAGTAGGTCTGCGTGGTACGTACTCGTACATCTCGATTCTAGCTACGATTAAGCGCTACGCTTTTATTTTCTACAAGCGGCTCACCCTCGTTTCGTTCGGGTTCACCTCTAGAAAAGCACAAACAGATCTATCCCACGGGAACCGTTCATTTTCCGGGATGAAAAGTAACCTGTTGTTTGACCGACAATATAAGGTATCAGCATGCCAAATTTTACTAAATTAGGTGGATAAGTTGTTTTGTACTAAGCTGTATAAGTTACTATAGTTTTTTAACTATCCCACGGAAACTCTTTAATTTTCTGGAATGAAAAGTATCTTAGATGTTGACCGGGGATATAAGGTACTAGGATGCAAAATTTTATTTAAATCGGTTCAATAGATTCGGAGATTAGCCCGTACAAACAGAAAAACAGACAAACAGCTGCTCGGGTTCGTCCATACCTACGAATATATTGTATTATCTCTTTAACCATTTGTCCAAATTATATGCAGTAAAAGGGAAAAGTCTTTTGTTTTAAACATTTTAGACGATCAATTTACTTATTTTGATAAGATTTCATAATTGTTGATAATATGACCAATAAACATGACCTACCGATTTAAGTTATTTTTTTAATATAAAAAAACTACTTTTTGTGATTTAAATATAAAAGTTAGATATATGCTGTCGCTGACTTTTTTGTAGGCATTATTAAGCTCTACAACTTTTCTCTAGAACATAATCATATATCTCTTATCGTTAAGGCAGCGTTCGTAAGAAACGTTTTCGTTCGATTGTTTTTTCTCTGACTTACTTTGCAAATCCGACTACCACGAAAAAGCCTTTTCATTTTTCGGGTTAATATATAGCCTATGACACTGAAAAAGAACGTGGCTTTCTTTTGGTAAAAGAATTTTGAAAATCGGTTCAGTAGATCCAGAGATTACCCCCTACAACGTCACAAACTCACAAACTTTACCTCTTTATAATATTAGTATAGATTAAAATCAACAATTGTAAGGTAATTTGATACCATTTTGGATTTTTTTAAATCATTTTGTAAAATTGTGGGTGTTACTGTCTGTAACAAGTAATAATGCCTTTGAGACGTCTAAAACCCTAGTCTCTTCCGTGGCGATAATTGCTCTAAAGCATTCGAAACGTCGGGAACCAAAAATCAAAATTTATCCGCGAAATAATCCGAAACGATAGTTTTGTTTAAAATATAACTTGCTTAGAATAGGTTATCTATGTTTATTGAGAGATCATTATTTGGAGATTGATACAAAATTTACTTAGTAATTTGAGTGTGAGTTATAAGTAAAAAGTCGAGTATAGATAAAAGCTTAGTAATAAAAGCATGAAAAATTTGTTATGTAGTTCCGTAGTTTATTACGCAAAATAAAATTTTAGCCGTGTACAATATTCAATTTATTGATGGCATAAATAACCTTATATTTCATAGTATTTGTATGACGTATTTATTTTGTGGCGGAATACGTGAATCTGAAAATATATCCCATATCTCTTAAACAACCCAACTTAACTAGAAGATTCTAGATAATCGTTTTTTTTTTTTAAGTATTTCGGAAGTTATTTGTCTCCTTATACTAATTTGACAACAGGATTGTCGAGTACTCGTAATTTACATGAAACTGCTTAACACAATATTTCAGCAATAGTCTTTGAGTAAAATGGCTATGATGATGGTATTGACGATACGTTTGGCTCAGTTTCTAGACCCTACATGCTGTGCCAGAGGTCGCGGGTTCTAGTCCCGCTGGGGGCATTAATTTGGGTAATGAAAACGAATGTTTATACTCCAGTCATGGGTGTTTATATTTATAATACGTATGTATTCAAAGTTATAAATGTGTAGTGTATCAACTACCTGGTATCTATTACACAAGCCTCGTAGCTTATCATGGAACTAGATGGTACTGTGTTAATGTCCTAACATATTAATTTATGACATACGGATAGACGTACAGACAGACATGACGAAATTAAGGTATTTGGTTTTTGCTCTTACGTTCCAGAACCTTATAATTCTGCTTTGCACTGACGCTGAAAACATATTATGCAAGCCTTAACTCACTTTGTACTAACTTGCCTAAATAACTAACGGCACTATTGGCTTACTAACTTCACCGTTGTTATCGTGCACACATCATCGTGATATCTATTAGGTGAATTATATTGTAAATTTTGTGTTGTATTTTGATGGAAATTGTTGCGTTATTGTACGATGATATGTACGTTAACGTTATTCAAAAAGGTTTTTAGTTATAAACTTAATTATTTTTAATTGTTATATTTTGTCAATCTACATTTATTCTATTTTACATAGATTCACCATTAGCTTTAACTTAAGCGATTGTGTTTTTTGTACCAATTTTACCATTATTTTTATTAGTTTTACTTTTTCATTTTTATATGAATGTGTGTGTAGTGCAGTGGTAGCCCAGTGGTAACGCGCTCGCTTGGGAAACCGAGTGAAGCGGGTTCAAATCTCGGGTCTCGCACCTCTGATATTTTCATGTGCGAATCATTTCTAACATGATTACCACTTGTCTTACGGTGAAGGAAAACATCGTGAGGAAACCTGCATGTCTGAGAGAACCTAGCAAGTTTTCGAAAGACATGTGAAGTGCGCCAACCCGCACTTGGCCAGCGTGGTGGACTATGGCCTGATCCCGCTCGTATTGAAGGGAGGCCCGTGCCCAGCAGTGGGACGTTTAAAAAAAAGGGCTGAATACATTAATAGTGCATCCATATAAGATGGTTTTGCGCTATGGACACCTTAGTTGTCTAACATACTAGAACGTATGATTAAGAAAGAAGTTCAAAATATATTGAGTGGTAGTTGTCGGCGTTCTTAAAAAAAAAGGTACTCGATGAGTCTTTATGTAACGTGAAATCTGAAGCTATATGAGTTTAAAAACCTCAAAGGTTTGATGTAAATTTCAACAAAACTTTCCAATCTTAGGGGAAGAATTACATTTAAAGCAATTTTGATGAATTACATTTAGAGCCGAGATAGCTTTTAAGTCACAAATGAATAACTTCGTAATAATTGCAAAAGTTTTTTGTTCGGTATTTTTGTTTTCCTTTCAAATAGCAATGAAATAACAGATTTATTTTCATCCGTACTCAGTTTCTATCTAACTATTATCCAGACTCAGCTTCGCTTCATTTTAGTTACGTTTTAACGTTTAGTATAGATTTCTCAGAGATGAGACATTTTTCCACAGTAAAAAGTATTCTATATATTGACCCAGAAAACCAGCTATCTTATATTAAGGCAATGGTAGCCGAGTATAAGGTGCTCGCTTGGGAAACTAAAACTGATCCCTGATGTCGCACCTTTGACAATTTTATGTGCGAATCATTTCCAAGATGATTGCCACTTAATTGTCTTAACGGTGAAGGAAAACATCGTCAGGAAACCTGCATACTAAGTATGCAAAAGATATGTGATGTCCGCTAACCCCACTTTTCCAGCGTGGTGGACTATGGTCTGATCCCCCTCGTATTGAAGGGAGGCCTACCCCCAGCAGTGGGACGTTAAAAAGGGCTGAATACAACCAGCTATCATTATACCGAATTTCATCAAAATATGTCCAGTGGTTTCCTCCTGATACGGTCACAGACAGGCAGAGAGACAAAAATCTAAAAACTATAGATTCGCCCTCTGTATATAATAATAATAATAATGACTATTTCAATATGATTTCCCAAAATATATTTAATTTCGAGATTCAATTCAAAATTTTGTTATGTGCTAACAGAACCCGCAGCTTCACTCGCGTTTAATCTAAAAAAAAACGTTTCTTTTATGTTATATAGCGACTCACACTCGTTTCGCTCGGATTCATCCCTTTGTCTTTATATAATATTGAATTATTTAAATATTGTTCATAAAAAAATACTAAAATGGCGGTTAAAAAATTGGGGTGGGGGTAGGAGGGTGAAAAATACTTTACGACCTATTCTCATATAAAAATAAAAACTTTTTAACAAAAAAATAAAAACCGACTTCAAACAAAAGCACTAAAAAGTGAAAAATAACTGATTGGTAGTTTTCATTTACTATACATACCTAATCAAATATTTTCGAAGTCGGTGTGCTTTGCTTTGTATGGGCTGGCACCGATTTCGAAAATATTTGATTAGGTATGTATTTAATAGGTAGGCTTTAATTACTTAGCCAAAGCACACCGACTTCGAAAATATTTGATTAGGTATGTATAGTAAATGAAAACTACCAATCAGTTATTTTTCACTTTTTAGTGCTTTTGTTTGAAGTCGGTTTTTATTTTTTTGTTAAAAAGTTTTTTATTTTTCCCTTTTTAGTGTAGACAGTAGTAGCAAAGTAAGGATTCTAACGTGTTAGGCTTGTCAAATCAAACAAAATAAGCCCAAACTCAAAGTATCTACTATTAGCCGTTGAAGAGTTCCACCTATCCACCTTCTGGCCTTGCCATCAGATCAGGTCAACAACACCGAACCACTGTACTATCAACGAAAATAGAAATACTTGCAAAGTTTCAAGTCAATATGACAATTAGAAGTAGGTTAAATTCATTATTAGTTGTTTTTCCACCCTTAGGGGTGGTATTTTTTTTTGAAATTTAAATGGGACCAATCTGGAAGTATACCCTTTCAAACAAAACAAAAATTATCCAAATCGGTTAATAAATGACGGAGTTCTGAGGTAACAAACATAAAAAAAAAAAAACATACAGTCGAATTGAGAACCTCCTCCTTTTTGAAGTCGGTTGAAAAAACAATAAAGTCGGTCCAGCCGTTTCGGTGAAGTGCGACCACAGACATTGTGACACGAAATATTTATATATTCGATATATTGCAGCATAATCATAGAACAGAAATTAAGCATTAAACAACTATATTTTCGTTTTAATTTAGGTTGCGGTTCACCCAATGCGTTAAAAACTTAAAACAAATTTAAACTGCGATCTGTAAATCATCTTTGTTGCACAATAATAAGCTGAATTATTTACAACTTACAATTTTACTTATTTCTCTTATAATTTTTTTCACATTTTAATTTTGTGGAAAACGTCTCTCCCCAAAAATTTTTTCTTCAATGGTCTACTCTAGTTGCGTTCTTATTCGAAGCTTAAACAATTATGTTTACGATTTTATTTGGAAGCAAAATGAGGTAAGCCGTACGTGTCTATGTCCGAATAAATAATAATATACCTAATATGTGACATTAACACACAGCACCATGTAGTTCCATGGTAAGTTATGGCTTGTGTTATGGATACCAGATAGTTGATACATTACACATATATAACTTTAAATACATACATATTATAAATATAAACACCCATGACTGGAGTACAAACATTCATGCTCATCACACAAATGAATGCCCCCAGCAGGACTCGAACCCGCGACCGTTGGCACAGCAAGTAGGGTCACTGCAACTGAGCCAAACGTGTCGTCAAATGATTTAAAATTAAAAAAAAATATTGCACAAATGTCTAAAAACAGAAAACACAAATCAAATTATTTATTGATTATATATTTCAAAAGAAAAATAATACCTAAATCATGTATTTATTTTACTGTTTAATGACATTTGTAGAAATAATTTTTGAAATATCCAATTTAGGGAACCTATTTTGTAAAAGTATGGATGTATGTTTGTCACTCTCACGCAAAAGCTACTGAATAATTTTGATGAAACTTTACTATAATATAGCTTATATATCACATTTCATTATACATAAAACTTCACGGCAGAGCCGCAGGAAAACATTAGTCTTATAAAACCAAAACCAAACATGACCAAACTACTTTCTTTCATTAACCTGGTAACACAATATTAATAAATCTATGTTCTATGCCAATCTTTAACACAATAACTTTTGAACAAAAGCATTAATGACTAAAATTTACACAAACACAAACTATTTATTACCGTACCTACTAATTTATATGTTAATGTTATTTTAAACAGTCAGATTTCCAAACAACGGCTAACTTATAGTAAGTACTGATGCGAGTCTGGCACGAACTCTTTGTTTGAAACTTCATGATGCCAAGGTAAAATGCATTAGAATGTGCTTATTACATATATACTTGAATAATATTATGTAATATATCTATACATATAATAATTGGAAAGTCTTATTGAAATAGTCATTATTATCAATACAGAGGCTAAATCACGAAAAAAACTCTATGAGGATTTTGATGAAATTTAGTATGGCTGATTATCCGGGTCAACACATATAATACTTTTTTCTGCGAGAAAATATCTCATCAATGAAAAATCTATATTAACCGTTAAAACGTATCTAGGGATGAACCTGAGTGGAGCGAGGCTGAATCGTTAGTATAATGATGTTCGATTCGATATCTCCTGACCGATTCCGGCCACGTCGGCCAATCTCATTGAGACTAGCCAACTGCGCAGGAGATATTATAGTGCACAAGTGTACGCGCAGACACAAGTGCACTCTCTATTCCTGTCACTCTCATACTCCGGTGGGATGACGCGAGACACGACCAGTGAGAATTAAGGCGCAGGACCGACGGCTTAACGTGCTCTCCGAGGCACGAGGGTGAAACACCGCCAACTTCCTAACTCCGGGCTGTTACTGAGGCTTACTATACAGAAAGACTCTATAACTAAACTTAGCCCGACCCGGGACTCGAATCCAGGATCTCCGGGTGTGCAGCTGTACATGATAGCCACTACACCACCGAGACAGTTATACGTTAGTATAATATTATAATAATAATAATGTCCTGCTAACTGATATCCAACTGATTGAAACTAGCCAATCACAGCACGATTCGCTAGTCGGGTTGGCCTACATCTGCATTCTGCATTATAGTGCAGACCCAAGAACACTATCTATTTCTATAACACCCGCATTCCGATGTCACGATCTTAAGACATAACCAGAGAGAGAGACACGGGACTGTTAGCGAAAAAAACTTGTAACTATTTTGACATGACCCGAGAATCGAACCGAGGACTTTTCCATCATTAGACAAACAGATAGCATACAAATATTATATTATAATATGTACTCGTATTCTGGATCTTTGACATTGATTAAATTACCAAGACACACGATTGAAGATAATGTTTCTGATTACAATAGGTCAGGAGGATATATCAGTGCTATTAGTTTGTATATTATACGGTTAGACTATGACGATAAACCGAAGCGTGCACGGCAGCCGTGAAGGGTGACGGGTGGTGTGTTTTGTTCAAGAATCAAGTGTTTGAGCGTGAACATGTCCTTACATGTATTACCCTTACACAACGTATTGAAATAATTGCACGAAAATCAACATCTTTGATTTTTGACAACCTATACATATTACGTAGCATTTTTCGCTGTTCCGCCCGCATTCAAATGACCATAAATCAAATTCTTGTAATATACTAGCATTGCCCGCGGCTCCGCCCGCGTTCAGATGACCAAAAACCAAATTCTTAGGTTTTACATATTAGTATAGTCTTACAATGCAGTTTTTGTATTTTTTCTCAGAAACGAGATATTTTCCCGCGGTAAAAAGTATCCTATATATTGACCCGGAAAACCAGCTATCATCATACTAAATTTTATCAAAATCTGTCCAGTGGTTTTCTCGTGACGCGGTAACAGACAAACAGACAGACAGACAGACAAAAATTATAAAAACTATAGATTCGGACTCTGTATCGATAATAATGTCTATTTTAATTAGATTTTCCAAAAAATATTTAATGTACAGATTCGACTTAATTACAATTTTATTATATGTATAGATTTTACGTATTAGTATACTCTTACATATACCTACCAATTTCATTGCGCACCGCATGATTGTTAAATAATGGCGGTGATTTACAATGACACAAAGGTCCCTCCGTTAATCTCATATTTGATTTAGTAATATTACACTTTTTGTTTTAACAATAACATTTATAGCATATCTATACTTCTGTATTGTTTGTTCGTTTAGTTTTGTGCGATAAACTCTAAAACTACTGAATTATAATTTTTTTTATTAGACAGCAATTAGTTAATTTATATTTAGCTGATTATTTAAATTACATATTAATAACTTTTCTTATAGTTAATTTGTCGTGAAACAGGCATGGGTTAGCGTTCCCTAGTGATATTTCCGAAACGATTTTCAAAAGACAGTGCTAGGAAAAGTGACAGTTCCACAAGTACATAATTAAGGTAAATAAGTAAATAATTCTAAGCAAATGCTTTTTATTATTTCATATGGCTCGGCTAATATGATTAAAGTCGTAAGCATTTTATTGCGTCCTTAAGCCTATGAAGTTTCCACCTTTCAAGAAATGGTGTCAAACAATCTGAAAAAGTTGTAGTATAACAGTTTCTAAAATACTTTTATTGAAAATTATCTTGCAGAATATAGGTACGTTTTGTAGTTTTTGAGATATGGAATAATTTTAGTTACACGCTTTGTCAGTTTAACAACCATATACCTACTTGTTTTCCATACAATGTTAAAAAATGAGATGAAGATACAGAGGAGAAACTATAGTTTTTAGATTTTTCGTCTGTCTGTCTGTCTTCTGTCTGTCTGTCTTTGAGCGCATCACGAGCATTGAACACATTTTGATGAAATTTAGTATTATGATAGCGGGTTATCCGGGTCAATATAAGAAAATACTTTTTTAAAGTATCCGTATCTGTAGGTATGACATTTTTTTTTACATTAAATTTTAGTTTTTTGGAGCTGGATATTTTTTCCAATTGTATAACGATGTAAGTTGTTGTATAAAAAAATCACGCATATATTCCCTATTGTACTTTTTATTAAAAATAGCCGTGGACATACAAAAGCCGGCGATTGAGTGCGAGATTTTTAATTTAGGGCTTCAATATGGAAACTATTTTGGCATATCATGTTATGTTTATGTTGTGTTTTCCGTTTATATTCCTGTATATTTAATCGTGATAGCGCAGTGGTAATATAGTTATAGGATTGTGGATTCGATTTCACAACTATGTTGTAGTCAATGTGAAATTGAATGATACAATAGTAAGTAATTTCGGTGTAGGGATTACATATCTGTGTACTTACATAAAATATGATGTGTATTCACATAAAAATGTGTGTTACATGAACGACATGCGTGAAGTCAGGGCGCGTTGCTACTCGTAGCTACCAACAAAATCCTTACTACGAGTATAAATATTATATGTGTGTTTCTGTGTGTTTATGTATATGTATGTATGTTTATAACTCAATCACGTAAAAGCGGCTGTAAAGTGTGTGAAGTTGTGTGTAAAAAATAAAAAAAATATCTACCTTTAACATTATCAAAAGGTGACTCTGTCTCTAAATAATATTATAAAAATATAAAGCACCTAGATACATGGAGTACTCGAGCGAAAGGACGGTTAGACGCTTGTCGTTAATATATATAGCAACGCTGGATGATAAATTATAATTTTAATGAGGCTAGTCTACTGTAAGCAAACTAAAATTTATCGATCAATCGACTCACAAATCCGTGCCAAATACTCCGCCGCTACGAGCACAAACCAATCATGGCGTGATATTCAAAACGGAATATATTAAGTGGCATCGAAAACATTCGCCTAAATAATATTTAAAATATTTAGTTTTTATTAGTGTAAAATATTATTATACCATAGTATATTTCTATATTAATCTAGTATTTTTACTTATTAAACGCAAGCAACTTTTATATACTTCTCTATATAAAAGGAACCCAGAAAAACGAGTTATCACACCAACATATGCAATTAACAGCTATTTTGTTCTATAGAATACTTAAATTAAATATTCTCTGGAATAAAACACATAAAGAATTACAATTATCGTACAACATAGAAAAAAATCATATTAATTCTAAATGTGGGTAATAATTTCAATCCTTTAATATAAATAAGTTGAATGAACTCAATTGTACGATAAAGAAATATAGGACTCGTTCGCATTTCTACCATATTTCAATAAAACGGGAGTTCAAGCTCAATGTGCGGTAAAAGCGTCCCTTTCTCCAAGCCTCTACGCGCAAGCGTAATTGTGTAAATTCGGCAAGATTCGGCTTCTCTCGTGCGTACCCCAGATTTGGCCAGGTCCGATAAAACAGCTGTGCGGTATATACTAGTATAACTGTACACGACGAATCGACGGTATGTGGAGGCACAAAATCTCGATATTTTAACTTATTGCTCATATTTTCTCTCTTTATTTATATGTATTACAAAGAATGCAATATGTTTATTTAATTAATTACCGTTTAAGTATCTCGTAACATGTGTACAGTAATTCGTTTAACTATTTTTAATTATTTACTATTTAGAATTTAAAATAAAAGTTGTATGTCTGATACTAAATACTGGTGTCGAAATCATGGATTACGGTAATTCTTCCATACGCTTAGGCTATCTACGTTTGATTAAAAATTACTGACCGGCTGGCGGGTCAAAGGCACTTTTTGCCGTTTTTACGTAACATTTTTACACTGCTAAACCGTTATGAAAGATAGAAAGCTTTATCTCTGCAAAAATGTCTATGAAACGTATAAAATTTAGCTTAAATTTCGTTACTTTTTATATTACAGCATATGCAAAGAGGTTTTAAAAATTTCGCAAATTATTTTCTAGTAGTAGATTTAAAATCAGACAAAGTTTTTGATATATTTTAATAAGACTTATTGTAGTGAATCTTACATTATCGCCTTCAAAAACTGCTGCGGTAAAAAAATATATTAAAATAATATTTACGACTAGAAGTTCTGCGAACCTCGCGAGTATAAACTTTTTTGCAGTAATTAATATTCCACTAAAGTTGTGTTTGGCAATTTACTGCATTTTGAGGAGCTATTCTGCTCATCACGCTGAAGAGCCTCATCAGATCTTCACCATTTTTTATGCTCCTATAAAGTTACTACCTTTCAAATAAAAACAGAACCATAGAAATTGGATGTAATAAAGTGCAGATATTCAGTAGCCTCTTTTTGCCTTTTTTTAATGCAGTGCCTTTGAGCTATGAAAAAATCAAACTTATAAGTTAACGCAATCAAAAGATGGGGCAGGGGATTCAAAACTTAATGGGGTTACTCCCCGTTGATCTAGAATAATAAAATTTGGCAAGTACCATATTATAAGACATTGTAGCACAAACATAAGAAAAAATCCGAAAACCATAAAGTAGATAAATCACAAAAAAAATGATTATAAACTTATTTTAATGTTTTATGCTACGGAACCCTTGATATGCGAGGCAGACTCACACTTGTCCGATATTTTAGTCATTATTTTATAATATATAGTTAGCAATTAAATAGTTAAACAGTAAGTAACAATCAAAACCTAAAATGCACGTCGACCCCATTCAAAAGAGGTGTTATAATATTACTCAGCTATTCCCAATATGGCTTCATCTGTCCAAAAGTTTTACTAAACGTTTATGTATTTCAAATAACAATTTGTATTCAGAGCAAAACTCTGTAATTTGCAACAAACGTGTTCCTTGTACTATTGCGGATGTAAAGCTTCACATATTATCTACCATATGCATGAATAAGCAGAAAGCAAATGAATGCAATAACATTTAACAGGTATAGTCCATTCATTAGAACACAATAGTCGATTATACGACAGCCCTCGATGTATTCATAATTAATGATCGTTAGTTGAATAATGGTGTTAGAGTTATGTAAAGATTATGGCTTACCACTCTCCATCTCTCCTTCTAAACTCATCTTCCTTTTTATGTCCAGCAAGAGAGTTTTTGGACATTGTAGTTTTTTCGTTTCCAATTTTAAAATATTGCCAAAAGACAAGACAAAAAATTATATATATATATATATAAATATCTCGTGTCACGATGTTTGTGGTACACTGTGGTGTGATACGGTTGTGGTGATGTCGCACTCCTCCCAAATGGCTCGACCGATTTTAAAGTTTTTTTTTGTATATTTGGTAGGTACGAGACTAGGTCGTAAAGTATTTTTCACCCTCCTACGCCCACCCCCCATTTTTCAAATAACTAGGGGCGAACCTGAGAGGAGCAAGGATGAGTCGCTAGTAATATTATAAATATGTATATATATATATATATATATATATATATATATATATATTAACTATTTTGTTAACTGTTTACTTACGGACTTCAGGCTGGAGTCATCATTAGACCATTATTTTTTTAAAGTACGGCTAGTAAGCTAGTAAAGCAATAACATTAACTGTGCGACTTCAAATAAATAATATAGGTGTCCCAAAAGTTATGAAAGAAAATAATTTCTACCCAGGAAAACTATTAAATTGTAGGCGTTTAGTTAAAAAATATAAAATACTAGCAGAACCCGCGGCTTCGCTCGCGGTAAACTACAAAAAAACTCTAAAAACTTCGGGTTCATACAAACTTTCATCTATAATATTAGTATCATTTATAATATTAGTATGGATTGTTAATTCATACCGTATACTCATACGGTATAGTGCTTTGTATACAATTGCATAATATGAGTAAATTACACGTCTGGTAGTGATAGCCCACTGGTATCGCGCTCGCTCGGGAAACCAAGTGAAGCGAGTTCAAATCCCGGCTCTCGCACCTGTGATATTTTCATGTGCGAATCATTTCTAACATGATTACCACTTGTCTTACGGTGAAGGAAAACATCGCGAGGAACTGCATGTCTGAGAAAACCTACCTAACTCGGTTAACATATTAAAATATATATATATATATAAAATTACTGCATAAATGTTAACGAAATTATCTTAGCGCATGTTTATTTATGATGTTAGAATCGCATACACAAAGTGTTCAATGGGATGCCTATAAATCACACTACGGCGATTGATTCTAAAAGCTTTATGAAACTTCATTGAACGCACTGTAAGCACTGTGGCTTCATCGATATCTAGTTATTGAAAGTGTTTTTCTATACTGGCTTTTAAGTTGTTTCTTTATATAAATCCCTTTGAAGGTATTGGTGTTTGTATTATATATTTACGTACAGCTATAAATTTGAATAATAGTTATTATTTAAATACTTTAATAATTAAATTAATTATAATATATTACATAATTTAATAAAATAATAACAAAGGCAAATCTGTGCAAAAATATTTTTTTATAACCATACTTGCTGTGTATGGAATATAAAGCTTAAAAACATAATCGCTTAAATTTTTGTCTGTTTGTCTGCATATCTGTTTCCATTGCAAAAAGTACTGAACGGATATTAGCTATTTTTTCAACCGACTTCAAAAAGGAGGAGGTTCTCAATTCGACTGTATGTTTTTTTTTTTTTTTTTTTTTTTTTTTTTATGTTTGTTACCTCAGAACTCCGTCATTTATTAACCGATTTGGACAATTTTTGTGTCGTTTGAAAGGGTATACTTCCAGATTGGTCCCATTTAAATTTCAAAAAAAAATACCACCCCTAAGGGTGGAAAAACTACTAATGATGAATTTAACCTACTTCTAATTGTCATATTGACTTGAAACTTTGCAAGTATTTCTATTTCCGTTGATAGTACAGTGGTTCGGTGTTGTTGACCTGATCTGATGGCAAGGCCAGAAGGTGGATAGGTGGAACTCTTCAACGGCTAATAGTAGATACTTTGAGTTTGGGCTTATTTTGTTTGATTTGACAAGCCTAACACGTTAGAATCCTTACTTTTCTACTACTGTCTACACTCAAAAGGGAAAAATAAAAACTTTTTAACAAAAAAATAAAAACCGACTTCAAACAAAAGCACTAAAAAGTAAAAAATAACTGATTGGTAGTTTTCATTTACTATACATACCTAATCAAATATTTTCGAAGTCGGTGTGCTTTGGCTAAGTAATTAAAGCCTACCTATTAAATACATACTTAATCAAATATTTTCGAAATCGGTGCCAGCCCATACAAAGCAAAGCACACCGACTTCGAAAATATTTGATTAGGTATGTATAGTAAATGAAAACTACCAATCAGTTATTTTTTACTTTTTAGTGCTTTTGTTTGAAGTCGGTTTTTATATACTGATAACTTTGGCAAATTATTCGCACTGAAAAACCCAATAACTGGTTTGGCCGAGTTGTCCTCCATACAAAAATTAAATGACTTGTTACAAAAAATGATTAGTAACAGGATTAAAAATTAATATATTTAAAAATCTAGTGAACGACAAAATCTCTACTAACCGTTAAAACGTACCTAGGGACGAACCCGAGCGGAGCGAGGGTGAATCGCTAGTATAATAATGTGTATAAAAATTATCCTTTATTTACCGATTTTTATTAAAACTTATTAAATATGTTAAAAAAATATTATAATAAATATCGACTCATCTTCGCTCTATTTCAATAAGATCTTCCAAAAAATATTTTATGTACAGATTCGACTCCATTAGAGTTTTATAACATTTTTCATCGTATAGTAAACAAAAATTCATATTTAGCGAGCGATTTAAAAATTCTAATCGAAAAATCTACGTACATTTCATATAAGAGTATCGTTTTGCTAAGCGGGTTTAAAGATCCGTGAAGCGGCAAGGATTAAAATTTCCTTTGACTTTTAATATGTACATGCAGCGAATGCATCGAAAATAGCTATTTAAAATTCAACTTAGTTGAGTTAGCCAAGTTTATTTCTAATTTTTTTCCAATCTTCATTTTCTTGTATTTATAATATGATATTAAATAATGTAAGAAATAGATTGTTTTATTTGTTTTTTTATACTTAGACACTTTGTTTATGTAAATAAATTGTAATAAAATATGTTGTTTTTTTTTTGCAGTGAAAATTTGTATAGGCAGATTTGTATGGGGAGTAAATTCGTGTAAGTCGTCATCGACATGGTCACGTGACGCGTTAACGCTAACACTCAGGGTGCCGATAGATGTCAAAACCAGATAAATGTAAACAGTTTTAATTTACAAATTTTAATTTAAGATCAAACAATTAATTTGAATATCCAAAAATAACAACTGTTTGCTTATAGTTTTAAGTTCTCATTTCTGTCGGTTGTCCTCGTGACTGCTTTTCTTGTATTTTAATATTTGAAAAAAAAATTTCCGGAAATAAGTTGCTATTCATCTCTTTTAAAGACCTATTGAACAAAATCTAGTAATACGAATTTTAAAAATCATAAAATTTTATTCATTTTACCTCCAATTCATTAGTTGTTCCACTCTGCTAAAAATTCTCAAAACGAAAATATGATTGAGAACCTTTATTTTCCAAATCCTGTAATCATTTTTGCACGAATATTCTATGTTTATTTCAGCATTATTTAACGTGGTCAAAAAATGATCTTTTCATAAATTTTTATTTTGTGCTGCTTTAAAGTAGCAACCGAGGAACTAAATATGTATTATTTTGCATGTATACACTGGCCTGTATATAAAATGGAGCATGCGTTTCAGTTTATCTTTATAAATAAATATTAAATGGTTAGAAGGTGTAGTAAATTTCAAAAAGGCGCTAAATTTATATTATCTCACCAATTAGTGTAAATATAATATTTTACATTAATAATATATTGACGACACGTTTGGCTCAGTTTGTAGTGACCCTACTTGCTGTGCCAGCGGTCGCGGGTTCCAGTCCCGCTGGATGCAAAAGTCCATCTAACGAATTAACTCGATTTTGAATCTCGTCGTATATTTGTATAAATATTATTCTAAGTGGAAGCTGCTAGTGCTTAGCAAATAAGCACTAGATACATATAATAATTATTTATAGTTCATTATATCGAGAATTACTTTAAATATTAGTATTTAATATTCATTCAATCAAGATATAATTTTATTCGAATGATTCAAATGATGTTAAACATGCTTGTTTATTAACACCAGTCTAGTAGTCATTTCCAAATAATTAATTTAAATTATATTTTAATATTTCTATTAAACTATTAATCGAATTACATTAAGAAATTTATATTATTATGCATTATATTATATAGATATGTATTTGTGTATGTAGTAGTATGTACATATATTTATGTATATAATATGTATAATGTTTTGTTATATGTATATATAATATATATTTATTTAAGTATTTACATTTGAGTAACTGCACTTTAGCCTGCATTTTAATACTATCTCTCTAACTCACTTAGGTTGACTGGAAGAGATCTATTCTAGAGATAAGTCCACCTTTTCTAACTATTTTATTGTTTGTTACTCTCTGTATTTTACATATAAGTGCAATAAAGAATAGTATATAAATTTAAAACGTACACAGAAGTGTATCACTTTTATAGACTTACATGTTATCTATACATATATAATAAAATTCTGAGTCAAATCTGTACATTAAATATTTTTTTGGAAAATCTTATTGAAATAGTCATTATTATCGTTATAGAGGCGGGATCTATGGTTTTAAGAATATTTGTCTGTCTGTCTGAGAACGCATCATGAAAAAACCATTGGACAGATTTGGATGAAATTTGATATGATGATAGCTGGTTATCCGACTCAACATATAGAATACTTTTTACTGCTAGAAAATATCTCATATCTGAGAAATCTACAGTAAATGTTAAAGCGTAGTTAAGGATGAACCCGAGAGGAACGAGGTTGAGTTGCTAGTTCATACTAAACACAAACAAACGCTTGTTAATATTAGTATAATATTTGCTGATCCAACTGAAGTTATTCTGTCCCAAATAAATGTATTTGTGATTTTTGAGTTCATAGAAATTTCCTATTTCTATAAGCACTTCAAAGCAATTTCAGTTTTTTTTCTATTTTCTAGAAAACTTTTCCATTTTCCCCTGAAATCCTAATAAGGATGAATAAGATAAGTAAAAAATAATCATTTAAAAATATACCAACCGATAGCATTTCATTTTAATTTTTATAGAATATTAGGTACCTACAATAAACATAGTATATAGATTTACACCTTTTATTATAGCATTGCTTATTTCAGATAGTCATCTAAAAGAGTATATTATGTCTAAATTCTAAATAATATATTTGGAATTTGTAGCTTGCGTTTTAAAATGTTCACAAAATAAATTTGTACAACCGTCTCGCAGTAACCTTGACTTGTCAGTAGTTTCCAAAAGCTACTGTGCCGCATATTTTCTTAATTGGCATAGTTTTTAATGAATTATTACCCAAATGTATGAAATGCTAAATAAGCTGTTATTATTTATGTTTAACAATCACGAAGGCATTTAAAATCCAACTCATTAGCTTAAGATTATGAAAAAATTACATTATGTTTTTTCTTCTTTTATTTACAGTAACTTTTTATTTAATTGTGTTAAAAGTTTGTAATTTCTAAACAAACTACTTCTGAGGCAATTTTACTTTTCTGTACTATAATATTAGTATTATAAAGAAGGAAGATTTTTTGTTTGTTTGTTTGTAACGAATAAGCTCCAAAACTACTGAACCGAAATCGGTTCAGTAGTTTCGGATCTTAGCAAATTTCATCTAAATAGATGAAATTTGTTAAGATAGATAGTAAGATAGTAGTTAAATATGAAGGTAATTACTTATACCTTCGTTAAAGCTAATAATTATTCAATAAAAAATAATAAATTGTTAGAAAATAAATACATGAAAGAATCCTTGGATCGGCTTAAAAATATTTACTACACCTAATATTCCTTTGTTATAATATTATCATTAATTTAATCTTCTTAACTTTGCTTACTTTTATTTTCATTTTTATTTTCTTTTCATTGTTTACTTATTGAAAAACAAAATTATAAATAATAAATCAAATAAAAATACCTTTTCAAAATTGTTATTAGTTTATTTACAATTTTAAATGTTTTAAAAACAACGGACATTTATAAAGGTCTATTGTTTAATTTGTACGCAAATGTTTGTAAATATTGCAAATAGAAGTGCAAGCGCGTTTATTTCTTCAGTATCTAACGTTTGCAGTTGATCATTTCACATCAATATATGAATTTTTCATTTAATATATTCAATTAAATATAACTTAATTATAAGATTATAAAAAATAATAAGTACGTGTCATAAGTATGTAAATTTTGAAAGTTTTTATTTATTGATTTATTTTTTATGTAGCACGTAGATATATGCTTACGTATATATATATTAAAATAATAGTTTAGAATTTATTAATGATCCGTGGTATTACTTGTTACAGCATCAACGTATAGAGACTTGTAAATTTAATGCTCGCCGTCTTATTGATCGTCGTGAACCTTGGACAGATGATCTGAGTGAAACACAATATATGCTCTATTGAAAAAATATTTAAGATAAAAATAATATTATTTTTAGGCTACCATAAAAACAAATTTAGAACAATTAAATGAAACACGAAATTTATAATTAAAATAAATCAATGTTCATAAAAATCAATATTAAAGTAAATGTTTATAAAAAATACACACAATTTATAAAAACTTAGATTTATAATTATTTTTAACGTCATTTAATTTTTTTAACTTAACAGAAACAGAATAAAAATTTTTGATAGATAGTAAATATTTTTAGCAGTTAAATTATTATAAAAAAAAACAAACAAAACACGTCAAAGTTCGTACACTATATTATTATATGTTTCATAAATTTTCTCATATATTTTATTAATTTATAAAGAAATAATTAAACAGTAAACACCAAATAAACACGCTTAAATAATTCCAAAAACAAAGTCGCAAACTGCAAAATAAAAAACAATAAAAAAAAATTAAATAAATAAAGGTATAAAACCACTGCATTCGCTACGATAAAGCTATTACTCACGCGGCGTGCTCAGCGTGCGGGAGGCAGGCGATCGCGAGAGCCAAGATGAGCGCGATATTACGCAAGTGACGCGTTCGTTTCGAAAGCATGTTTTCGCCCGCGTTGAGCGGACTTGCCGCTCGCCGTGTCTGCCGGTTGGCGGACTAACACGGTTTCTGACTTGAACCACGGTTCTACCCCGCGCCTGCGCTCTGCAATATCGATCGTCACCCTGCCACACCTTCCCCCTTCGCTCAGATCAACCAGTCATATCAAACGAACAACTTCTCCCAAATTTACAAAGAAAATTCATGCATAAGAATACTAATTTGCATTTAAGAATAAGTTCTTTTTTTGATTTTATTCGCCGTTGCGTCCAAGTTTTTTCGATTGTAACGATGATTTTGTGTCACTTAGTGCACACGCAGCTTTATCTATAAATTTTTAACTATATTTGTTGTATTTGAAAGAATTTTTCTTTAAATTAAAAAACAGATGCAAAATAGAGAAGTAGAAATAACACATGGAGTGAAACAGTAAAACATTTATAGGAGCACTTAAACACGTTTAAGCTAATTGATTCGAAAGTGTTCTGCTTTTATTTGCCAAGTATTGCTGGGACTAAATATGCTTTTTACGTGTTCAGTTCTATGGAAATAAGGTAGTATTGTTCAAAAATTGCACTCTGTTCAATAACGAATTGAGCAACTTCCAAGAAGTTTGTAGATATTGATGGAAATCCTTTGAACATTCCTTCTCACAAAGAGAGGATTGAGTCTAAAGTTGTCTATTTTTAGTCACGTAAGCTGCAACGATTTTAACTTGGAATCTATCAAAGCATCATAAAAAGGAGTATTTTTATGACCGCCCAGAAATATCTTGTGAAACCGGAGTATTAAGGGATATTGGGAATAAGAATAAGTTTCGTACCGACCTAGCAAGTATTGAAAATATTTTATCTATAAAATCGAGATCAAATTAATATTATCCTACTACTGTCAAATTCAACATACCTCATGTATGAGACGTCCATTTATATATCTGTCACAGTTACGTCGGTAGAATTTCCTTATGAAATATACGATTAAATATTTTCCATATAAGTACGAGTCATATAAATTACATATATTAGTATTCAAATCAATGACATTTTCTATCCTATTGGTACTGTGCCGCATTGCGTCAGTTCAGGTATTTAGTGTTACCCTGCAACAGCCAGCTTTCTGAAGGTAATCTACCGAAAATATATCATATATGTACGAGCATGTGTAAGTTTATATAATATAAAAAATCTCAATAATATAGGTAACGTCTTAATCTACGCTCCTTCAAAATGAAACTTAAAAAGGGCAAATAAGTGTAAAATGTATAGTTTGCAAATACTAATTATAATCTGAGCTTGCTTCTTTAGCGTAAATCCATACTAATATTATAAATTTGAAAGTGTGTCTGTTTGTTTGTCTTTCTTTGACGTCGAAACGGAGAGACGGATTGGGGTGATTTTTTGTGTGGAGATAGTTGGAGGGCTGGAGAGTGACATCGGCAACTTTATATCGCGGGAAATTATCGCACTCCCACAGGAAAACACATACAACCAAAAAAAATATTATCAGGATTACTTGAAATTTGGTAAATTAATGTTCTTCAACATAATTAAAGAAGCAGCGTGTTTAAGCATTTTTCGAAATTCATCCCATAATGGGATAAAATAGGGGATAAAAGTTTGTATGAAACCTTTTTAGAATTTTTTTTTGTATTTTTTGCGTCAGCGAAGCCGCGGGTTCTGCTAGTCTTTAATAAATATTATAGGATATTACAAAATTATTACATTTTCTGTACTATTATTTTTTGGTCTACAATCAGTTTAAATATATATAATACAAGCTGCTCACTCTTGCATCGCTCGGGTTCGTCCCTAATGAATAACAAAAACAAATCTATACCACGGGAACCGTAATTTTTTCCCAGATAAAAGTAAGCCTATGTGCTATTTCAGAATATAATCTATCAGTGTACCAAATTTTATCCAGATCCGTTCATCCTTTCTAGAGTGATTGAGTAACATACTTCCATCCATCCAAACTTTCGCATGTATATATATATATATATATATATATATATATAATATATATATATATATAAAGGCATATTAATCGATATCGATTAAATAAGTAACTAATACATTGCTATCAAATAACGCTAGGAACCAAATTCTCTAAACTTGCCACGTGTCAGGGGATTAAGACGCGGCTCCGAGCTTTAGAACTAATACGAAGGGAGAGTGCACGTTAATAAACTATCTATCTATCTATCTATCTATGTAATGTTAATAATTGCTTTTATTGACCGATTTTAGAAAAAGAGGAGTTCCCGTTTCGTTTGTCTTTTTTATCTTAAATCATTTTTTAATAAATAATTTTGAAAGTCACATAAATTTATTGTTATTGATATCGGTGTAACTTTCAACCTAAATATAATTTTATTTCTATGTTCCATACAACCGATTTAAGCTAATATAAAATTTTGTTAATATTGAATCTTAATATTCGAGTCGAATATAATATTAATTGCGATTTGGCCTTTACAGTCTAATAGCCTTTTGTTGGCCTCTTCAGGTCTAATCTGTGTAAATTTCTTCCAATTCCATCTATTCCTTTTAGCGTAAAAAAGTAACAAGCATACACACAAAATGTTTATATGTAACGAGATCCAATTATAAGTAGAATGGGAGAATATTTACGTTATACTTTGTTAGATTTAGGCGAATATTTGTCATTTTAAATTAAAAAAAAAAACCTTTCGGATTATTTTGGAGATTTATTTTAATTTTTGGTTCCCGACGTTTCTAATGCTTTAAAGCAATCATGGTCACGAGAGAGAGATTTAAAAAATTCAAAAGTGGCACCGAAGTACCTTACAATAAATATTTTTTTTTAATTCTAAACATATTTTTTTAATAAGTATGATAATTAAATATGGCAATAGTATTTACTTAATTATAGCTGTAATTATTATAAATATTACATTTTTTTTAGATATTTACGTTCTTATACAGAAAATAAAAATAAAAATGTACACAAACTCAACAATATTAGTCCAAAGGTAAGCAAGCGCTGCCAGTCAAGTCTTGCATATAATAAAGGTCTTTGTGATATTTGATCTGTAAACGGAAATACGAGTATATTGCCATTCTTAAAATGTTCCATACATCTGATAGAGAATCTGAAATATAAAATATTGGTACAATATGAAAAATATCATATTTTTCATTATTTATTTATTATACATGTAGCGTATTCTACATCTATACATATAAAAAAATCTGAGTCGAATCTGTACATTCAATATTTTTTGGAAAATTTATTGAAACAAAATCAATACTATAGATACAGAGACCGAATCTAGAGTTTTGAAATTTTTATTATGTATGCCTGGGGACGCATCTCGAGAAAACCACTGGACAGATTTTGGTGAAATTTGGTATGATGATAGCTGATTATCCGGGTCAACATATAGGATACTTTTTACTGCGGTAAAATATCTCATCTCTGAGAAATCTATCCTAAGCTTAAAACGTAACTAGGGACGAACTAGAGCGAAGCGAGGGTGAGTCGCTAGTTAGTAAATAAATTTATTGTTATTTCATATTGCATGTATTAAATGTCCATAGGTATATCACAGCATATTATAAATAATTAAAGTTGAGATTGTCCTTCCGGAATGTATTCTGGAAGTCTGTATTCCGGAAAATCTCAACGAAAGAAACTACTGTATGTATGTATTTTCATACGATTTTCACCAGTGTAAAGAGGGATTATCAAGGTAGGTTATATGCTATAAATAATAAATCTACCCGATAATAAAAAACCATCTCTTCTAGGAGAACGCCCGGGTAGAGCGAGGTAAAGCCACTATATATATAAATATAAACAACTAAACCAATTTGAGTGATGTTGAGGTTCGATATGCTTATTTTCTGGATTAAATTTTAGGCTAGATTTTATCTGCGAGTACCACAGCTACAATATTAGTATATGCACAAAACAGGTTGACTTTAAAAAGAAATATCAAACCTTGTCCTTTAAAAATATGTGTCCTTTTATTGCTTTTTCCAATACGTTTTTAGTTGCACCAGCTTCAATAAAACTCTACAGAATGGTTCGATTTTTTTTATTTTACGACAGTCGTTAATCTTTAGCACGCACAACGGACCAGAAGAGAGTCTAAGTGCGGAAAACGAGTCCACTTTACATTACATTACAGTCGTTAATCGAAGCAGTACTAGGCTATTCTTATCTTTTATATAGTGTTTAACTTAGATCTAGTTTATCATAGTTCAGATCTTAACTGCCTCGCTGGTGTAGTGGCTAGCATGTACGGCTGCACACCCGGAGATCCTGGGTACGAGTCCCGGGTCGGGCCAAGTTTAGTTATTGAGTCTTTCTGTATAGTAAGCTTCAGTAACAGCCCGGAGTTGGGAAGTTGGCGGTGTTTTACGCCCGTGCCTCGGAGAGTACGTAAAGCCGTCGGTCCTGCGCCTTAACTCTCACTGGTCGTGTCGAGTGCTTGTCCCACTGGAGTATGAGAGTGACAGGAATAGAGAGTGCACTTGTGTCAGCGCGTACACTTGTGCACTATAATATCTCCTGCGCTGTTGGCTAGTCTCGATGAGATTGGCCGCCGTGCCCGGAATCGGTCAGGAGAACATCATCAACTTAGATCTAACTACTTTTATTTGTACATGTTTCAAAGTAATAAATACTCGTAGCATGAACCTTTACTTCGGTTATTTTATTGTTTATCCGCTATAATTTTATTGTTTGTGTTTTTTATTGGTTATTTTTTTGTTTTTTATTGCTTACCAGAGTTTCGCTCGGGTTTGCCTCTAGAAAAACGAAAACAAATCTATCCCACGGGGACTTCCGATCCGGGTTTTATTTTGGAATTTTCCTTTTCGTAGATGGGTTGTAAACCAATGCTTAGAGGCTCATCTCCCCTACACTGAAGCGTAGATAATTGCTTCGTTATTTTATGGACTTAGTCCCCTTTTACGACACCCTCGTCCTTTGCCAGGGTTGATGTTATTCTTAAGCCGAACACCACACGGCGATTTTGACTGTAGTGTTATCAATTAACGTTAAATGCCGTATGAATCGTATCGAATAGATTTACTACTTTCCATACAACAGGTAGATACAAAAATTGAATATTAACTTGTGTTCGCACAAGTGTGCGTGCGTATGAGTGTGTGCGTATGTTTTGATGTACTCATTATTTTACATGTGTAAAGAGAGTCAGATGAACGAGGCTAGGGAGGGTCGACGACGTAAAAATTAAACAAAAGTGCAGTATTACAAGCAATATTTAATTTAAAAACAAAGATTATGCCTCGTGCTGTCTATAAAAAATCAAGATTTGTGTTCGTTAATTAGAACATTCCTCGCTTAAGTTAGACACTTGCATTAAAGATCTCCGCTCCATCGTTTATGCAAAATAGCAACTCGTTTCGTCTCGTCGTGTTTTTTTTTTTACTTCATTTCGCTTTATAACTCAGCTCTGTGACGTTTTCTGATGACAGCAAAACAACATAGAAAGTAGAAACTTTATCGAATTTTGTATAATAGTTTCTGAAAAACGGTGACTTTTTTATTTCAAGGCTTAATCAATCTAATCTAAGGCATCTTAAACTAAAAATATTTTCAAATGCTAAAATAAAAACACGCTTATAATATATATGAAATAGTTCATTAATCATATTTAATTTACAAAAAAATTATTTGGCTTTATGATACAGTGATGTATTTGTATAATATACTAGCGACTCACCCTCGCTCGTCGATTCGTCCTTAATTACATTTTAACGTTTAGTATAGATTTCTTAGAGGTGAAATATTTTCCCTCAGTAAAAAGTATCCTATATGTTAACCCGCGTACCAGCTATCACCATACAAAATTTCATCAAAATCTGTCCAGTGGTTTTTTCGTGATGCGTTCCCAAAGAGACAGACAGACAAAAATTCTAAAAACTATAGATTCGGCTTATGTGTCGATAATAATGCCTATTTTAATAATATATTCCAGAAAATATTTCATGTACAGATTTGACTCAGAATATTATTATACGTAGATATATAGTTTTATAATAATATATATAGACGGTTGCCCGAGTTATTGATATTTATGGTTACTGTACCGCTCCCTTGGGTAGTAGCATGATCATAATACATAACCTATGCCTTCCTCAATAAGCGGGCTATTTAATGCAAAATGAATTTTTCAAATTGGATGAGTAGTTTTTGAGATTAGAGCGTTTTAGCAAACACACAAACAAACTCTGCAAAGCCTGAAAAGTATAAATTACACATTAACATCGCCGGCGCGCGTGTATGTATTTATTTGAGCTAAATTCAGTAAGAACTGAACGGGTTTTCATACGGTTTCTACTGAAAGAAAGATTATACCGCTATAACTTATAAACATTGTACAAAAACAATCTAGGGTAATGATGGTAGCCTATATGCTATTCCAGACTACACTATAATCTATCTCTGTGCCAAATTTCATCCAAATCCGTTCAGCCGTCCTGGCTTGATTGAGTAACAAACATCCAAACATCTAAACTTTCACATTTATAATATTAGTAAGATACTCGTATGTGGGACCAAATAGGCATATCAATTGAAATAATTCCGTCATAATAAACCTCGGTGGGGTGACAAGTTAGAATTTCTTCATCCAATTAGCGTCCTAAGATGCGGGCGCTGTTTAATTGTGAAGAGCCCTCGTATCCGCTGCTCTAATGAAGTGCTCACTTTTGAAAACTTTTAACGGAGGTATTTGACTCTTATACATTTATCATCGTTTAAGAGCAAACACTTAAAATATACTAGAACTTGTGCATTTTAAAAATAAAACAAATATGAATTAAACACAAGCTTTTATATCATATAAATTGTGCAATGTACTGAATGGGTTTGATTTTACTTAAAGTTTTCTATTTATTTTTTATGTATTATTCGTATTCTTCTCAGCAAACCCTTTCATTTGATATCCATATCATGGGAGTGCATGAAAAAAATATAGTCCGCCATCGCTGGGAGTCCGCCATGTTGGATTTAGAATGACGTCACTTATCTAACCATGCTTTGTTCATCTAAACTAAACACGTATACAAAATTACAGCTCAATAGGTTCAGAATAACTACTTTAAAATTCAGTTTGACTTTGACTCGAACAAAATTCATACAAACATTACAAGTTAAATAAAAGTTTGTAAAATAAAGTTTTTTAAAGGTTTTATAGTAACTAGTCAGTCGCGTCGGCGTCATTTATTTTTTTAATATAACGTATATAATTGGGTCTAAATTTCGAGATTTGGTCCGTAATAGATTACTGTTAAATAATACCGGTCTGTTTTAATCTCTTTGATATTTAATTTTTGTTGTGTACGCCTAGCCTTATATGATACTTTATAAGATGTTAATTAGGTTAAGATGTGGCTATTCAATAAACGTGCTTTTAATAGTAAAGTCATAGAGTCTAATCATTACCTGGCTTTGAACCCAATATACATGGTGACCCTGCCAGGATAGATAATTGAATATGCCAAGATGTAGTGTAATTAATCAAATCGAAAAAAAAAATAAAAAAATAAAAATTAATCCTAAATAAAAAATGTGCCGATCAAGTGCGAGGAAGGAAGAAGTTATAATTGCCCAGAATGCGGCTGGGATCAATTCTGGAGGCATTGAAAATATAGTGGGCCGTCTCAGTACTCAAAATATACGAATGAGTATTTTTTTGGTCATTTTTCTAGTTTTATGATATATGGAATTTACCGCGCATACATACACACTCTTGTATTTTAATAAAATTTATTATGTTTTTATGTAATGTCCAATATCATACAAAATATACACAAAAATTTGATTTTAATTAGAACTTATTTGATTAAATTAGGTCCTAAATGAAGGCGAGATAAGGATTTAAAACATAAAATATTGGAAGCAAATAAATTGAAAGTAGATTTTGATAACGAAATAAAATTATTTTTAAATAAATTTGAAAAAGAAGAAATAGCCAGTGAAACTTTTTTTAGAATTAGTTCCTTATGTGAAGATTTTGATAAGAATTATAAGGATATTGTAGTTTTATGTTCAATGTCTAGCAGTAATAGTGGTAGTGAAGAGAATTTAAGTAAGATGGAGGATTTTAATTTAAAGTCGGCATGTACATTATTACCAGTTATGACGGGAAATGAGAAGGTCACGAAACAATTGATAGAAAATATCGAACTAAATGTTAAATTCTATGTTAAAGGGTGATCACAAAAAATATTTGATAAATTTTGTTTCAAAAAGTCGTCTTTTCAGTTGTGCAAAAATAAAACTAACGAAAAATTTTGAGAATGTAAAATCGTTAGTAAGCTATATGAAAAGGTATTTACTCACTAAAAAAATCTGCTTCATCGATTCAAACGCAATTACATTCAATTAAGCAAAACTTGGAATCTATTAATGAGTTCGGTACAGAAATTGAACAATTGTTTGTCGACATTACCATTTCTCAGTCAGATGGAAATGAAACATCTTTTGATATTTTACGCCCAGTAAACGAAAAAATGGCAATTAGTATATTTTCTAATGGTCTTAATAATAAACGTCTAAGCACCATTATAGCAGCCCTGACTACAGCTCCCTGAAGGATGCCATACGCGCTGCAGAGGATGAGGAGTTAGAGTTACCTTCTACCTTTGCGTTGAGCTATATAATGCAAAAAGGTCGTGGAAATGTAAGGCTTTTCAATGTAATAGTAGACCCTTTTCGTTCCCTGTTCAGAATAGGTATCATACCATATCATAGGGCAAATTAGTAATCGTCGTCCCTATAGAGGTTTCCGTCGTGGTCAACCTATCCATGGTACGTATAGAGGTAAGTACCGTCAAAATAAACCTAACTTTAACACTAATGTAATGACTCATAACAATGCCGATAACGATAGAGATACTAGGGATTTGTTCAATTATTTTTTTCGATCCTAATTATATATTGACTTGTGGTAGTGTTAATAAATATTTTTTATGTTAATGAACACCCATTAAGCTGCTTGATAGATATAGGCGCATCTATCATAGGGTAAGTATATCATAGGGTTTCAGATAAACGTATATTAGCGGATCCGGATAAAGTTAAAGCGTTAAGAAATTTTCCAAAAATTAATGATGCCGATGAAGTACGAAGATTTACAGCCTTTGCAAACTTTTACCGTAAATTTATACCCAACTTTGCACAGATAGCGTATCCACTTAATAGTCTTTATCGTAAGGGCGTACAGTTTATATGGACAGATGAATGTGAAATATCATTTCAAAAATTAAAATGCTCGTTAGTATCTCCCCCAATACTTCAATATCCAAATTTTTCAAAAAATACATTTATATTAAAGACTGACGCATCTGGTATTGCAATCGGATCAGTATTATGTAACGGTGATGACCTACCTGTAGCTTATGCAAGTTGAAGTCTAAACAAGGCAGAAATGAATTACCCCACTATAGAAAAAGAATTGTTAACTTTAGTATGGAGCGTCAAGTACTTTCGACCTTATTTATACAGTAGGCATTTTAAAATCCAAACAGACAATAAACCCTTAATTTATTCATTTAGTATGCATGATCCTTCAAGCAGGTTAACAAAATTTAGACTTTGTCTTGAGGAGTATGACTTTACTGTGGAATACGTGAAAGGTTGCGACAATGTGGCTGCAGACGCATTGTCACGTGTGATTGTATCATCAAATGAACTGAAAGAGATGTGTGAAAAGGTAATGAATGTAATGACAAGAGTTAAGACGATTACATAATTCAGGACAAGACAAGACTAGTGACAAAACGTCGACTGATTATGACGATAATGTTAAAAATGATTCGAGGACTGATCAACCGCGAATCATTGAAATTCTTAAAAAAACCAAGAAATTTTATTGAACTGACTTTGGCGACTAAATCTAAACTAAATTAATTACGAAGAAAGGGTCTTATTGAAGCTGAATTAAATAATTTTGCATACGTACCTACTAAAGGTGTTATTTATTTCGTTCCTACTTCTCAATCGCTATCTACGCGAGCCGTGCTAGTAAGCGATTTAGATTCTTTATGCAAAATAATAAAAATAAATCAGATATGCATTATACAAAATAAAGATACTGAAAATTTTGTTAAAGGCTTGACCAAAAAATAAGAGAAACTTCTAAGTGGTTAGGGCCACGCGTACTAGGCGAATGGTTAATAATATTTGTGTATGGTTAAAAATATTCGTGAATTTTCTAACAAGTGTGATAAATGTCAAAAGCAAACACATTCTATTAAGACAAATCAACCTATGGTAGTAACTACAACTGCGAAATCAGCTTTTGAAGTAAAAAAAAGTATTTCTTGATATAGTCGGACCTATCGGTAAAGGCAATGACGATTATGTTTATATTTTGATATTGCAATGTGAGATAACAAAATTTATAGGGGCATACCCATTGGAGGGCATTTGTTGAGAATTTTGTTCTTCGATATGGCATACCTAAAGAAATAGCTACGGATCGTGGATCGGAGTTCATATCCTCGACGATGACAGAGGTTTGTAAATTATTACAAGTTTCACATGTGACTTCAACAGGTTATCACCACGAAAGTATCGCCGCTCTGGAGAACTCTCACAAGGCTGTGGGTGCGTATTTAAGGATTCAGTCAGAGAATCAAATTGATTCTTGGAGTAGCTGGTTGCCATACTGGTGCCTTGCGTATAATTTTTCAAAATTCGTCCCATAAGGCGGTGAAATAGAGGATGAAAGTAAGTATGTAACCTAACTTGTTGGTGTTTTTTTTTTGTACAAAAAAAAACAGGTTTAAACTTTTTGATTTTCCAGCTGGGTTTTTTTGGAGTTTCACTATTTTTTGTGCTTAAACTACTCCTAAATATCCCCACAAAACAAAAAAGAATAATTCAAATCGGTTCAGCCGTTTTTGAGTTGTAGCGAGACTAACGAATGGCAATCGATTTTTATATATAATAAACATACATATATACATTATGAATATACGAGTACCCAAGTATATTCCTTTGATACAAGAATTTTTTCTTCCTACTTGTAGGTCGGATTCTTGGAAAGCGGATGCCTCAATTCAAATGTATAAATTGCTTCTCCTGAACACTGATATTTGCGTTTGTCAAACACGTAACAGTTTGTACTTCTGTGTAGCTTCAGAATTAGATAAACATTTAAACTACATAACAACTATCTACGTTATAATTTTATTTATAGTATTAGTAGAAACTTAGCTTTAATTTAATCAGAGAGTTGGTGTGTGTTTGTATGTTTGTTACTTCTTTACGCTGAAGAGGCTTGATGGATTTGGATAAAATTTAGTAAATACTAATAACACATAAACGTTTAAGCGAGTAGGAGACTCACAGTCCCCTGTCCATTGACAACATTGAAATACCCCATGGGATGAATGAGGACTCCTTAGCTACATAAAAAGTACTACAGCTTGACCATGTTACATTTTTACAAGTATAGTAAAATCGATAAACCTATAATAAAACTAAAACATATAAAGAAGCACAACTAGAAGGAATAAAAGGTATAAAACTTGCCACAAACGTGTGGCAACAAAAATACACCTTCGTGTATTTCACATTGAGTTTCGTTTGTGTGAAAAACGAATGGAAGTAGAATTCAGTTAAACTCGCGATTTGATTTCTGCTTTTTCTTTATGTTTCATGACACAATACTCGTAGTTCTAACTTACAATTGGTGTTTATGGAGGAGTTTTATGTGATGACTAGCGGCTCACCCTCGCTTCGCTCGGGTTCGCCTCTAAACAAACAAAAGCAAATCTATCCCACGGGAACCGTACATTTTTCTAGATAAAAGTATTCTATTTGTTATTCTTATATATAAACTAAATTATTGTAAGTTTCATTAAAATCCAATCCGTAGTTTTTGTGTAATAAGTTGTTTAAGTTACTATAGTTTTTTAACTATATCACGGGAACTCTTTTATTTTCCGGGAAGAAAAGTATCTAAAATATTGATTGGGGATATAAGGTACCACCATACAAAATTTCATTTAAATTGGTATGGTGATAGCTGGTTATCCGGGTCAACATATAGGATACTTGTAACTGCGGGAAAATATCACATAAATCTATAATAATCTTAAAAGGTAGGGACGAACCCGAGCGAAGTGAGGGTGAGTCGCTAGTTATTAATATGAACTTACTAAATATCAACTCTAACAATAGTTTTTTTTTGCATTTAATTATACTTCTGTGGTAGCCCAGTGGTGACGTGCTTGTTTGGGAAACAAAGTGAAGCGGGTTCAAATCCTGGGTCTCGTACCTTTGATATTCTAAGGCCGAATCATTTACTAAGTGATTACCACTTGCCTTACGATAAAACAAACATCGCGAGGGAACCTACAATTTAAATATCTGAGAGAATCTTGCAAGTTTTTCGAAAGACATGACTTGAAATCCGCGAACCCGCACTTGGCCGTCTTGCCTGCACTGGCACTATTGCCTGATTCCCATCTAGTGGAACCCCGTGCCCAGCAGTAGGTTGTTAAAACATACATACTTTAAACTAATAACATCTTATGAATTAAAACATTTATATTCAGAGAATATTTTATTTTGCTATTATTTATCCTAAACAGAATTAATTCATATGTAACATTGACACGTCTAAAACACTCGAATGCTTTTTGGTCAACGACTCAACGTATATGTTCGCTAATGATGATTCTGAACTTGGTGCACCAGTTTTGCTTCTAAATATAAGAGGTAAGTGATTACACTCATATATTTCCTGAAAAGAAAATATATATTAACATAAAATTTGTCAATTAAATAAGCAATCATTTTAAATAAAAATGTTGGGACATTAACACACAGCACCATCTAGTTCCATGGTAAGCTACGAGGATTGTGTTATGGATACTAGATAACTTTAAATACATACATTATAAATATAATAATGGAGTACAAACATTCGTGCTCATCACACAAATGAATGGACCCAGCGGGACTCGAACCCGCGACCGTTGGCTCAGCAAGTAGGGTCACTACAAACTGAGTCAACGTGTCATCAAATTAAGCTTTTAAATTAATTTATATATTTCGCGCTAATCGAGCTAACAAAAGTGATAACCGGATAGATACAAAAATGCAAGAACTATTTAATAGCTTTCTTAGACATGAGGGCACAGAGAATTCTTTTCTGATCTGACTCAAAACTCTAGCAAAGTTAAACAAGACAAATTATATGGAAACTCTCAAGTACTTTACTCTCAAGTACTTTTTGTTACTACATTTAACATCCATACTGATATTATAAATGTGAAAGTGTTTGTTTGTTTGTGTGTTCTTCATTCACGTCGAAACAGATCAACGAATTTATGTTATTTTTTGTGTGGAGACAGTTTGGAGGCTGGAGAGTGACATAGACTACTTTTACCGCCAGAGATTATTAAATTCCCTCGGTAAAACACGTTATAATTCAACTCACAATAACTGTGTATATATATATATATATATATATATATATATATATATATATATATATTCCATACTAACCGTTAAAACGTACCAACCTAGGGACGAAGGGACTGAGCTGCTAGTAGTACATATTTACTTTGACATGACTCATTTTATTTAACAAGAAGTTCAAAAATGCAACTAATATAATTCACGTAACGGTTTGAAATTTTAAGTTAAAAAAAATTAAGAGGATAATTTTGAACTAAAATGACATAAAGGTACTTTTCACTTCGAATTGTAAGCTTTTATATTAAGCTTTATAAGCTTTTATATTTAATATTTACCTATCCATACTTTAATGTAATAAATACGTAAGTTTGTTGGTTTATCCTAATTTTATGCAGTCTATATTAAATTTATTAGTATGATTTTTCAAATATAGATAATAGTCTGTAAACTGGCGTGACTTCAACTGGTTTTTTTTCGGATTATATATATATATATATATATATATACATTAGAAATTAGAATGCAGGATGTTAGTGAGATTCGAGCAAAGCCAGTGTATCACTAGTCTCATATATTTTGGTAAAACAAACAATTTAATATAACCTAAGACTATAACATGGCATTTATAAATTCCTCTAGAATAAATAACATAAATAAATAGGTGTAAAAATGCATTGACCTAATCTAATGCGCTGTTAACAGTTCGTTTAACTTTGTATAAAAATAAAACAGCTAAGGCTAAAAATTGTAAATTCAGTTACTGTATCTATACATTATAAATATTTCTCCACTTCTTCATTATTCTATTATTGCTCTTCTCTGCAACACCATCTAGTTCCATGGGAAGCTACGAGATTTGTGTTATGGAAACCATATAGTTCATACACTATACTTATATAACTTGAAATACCTACATATTATAAATATAAGCACCAATAACTGGAGTACAAACATTTGTGATCATCACACAAATGAATGCCAATAGCAGAACTCGAACCCGCGACCGCTGGCACAGCAAGTAAGATCAACAATAAAATTCAACATTTTCTTTTTTCCAACCGGAACACAATTATATAAGAATATTGGAAATAAAACGTTTGTATCGTACAATTCTAAGCACTCTATTATTACACCGGCCTTTTCGCTTTAAAATTGCAAATATTTTTATTAACATTTTATTGTATTGAAAAGATCTTATTGATAAATTGCCTAATTTTAAGTCTAAAGGTTATTTTTTCTTTTATGAGGGACGCTCTTTGTGTAGAATATTATTAATTAGCAGCATACATGTTATACGTTGTGAAGTATTTTTGATTTTAATTAGTATTTAGTCTATGTGTGTGTGTGGCTTTGGTTAAGCTAAAATTTTAGTTTTAATATTTATAATATAAAGAAAAGTTTTAAGGTTAAACAAACTTAATATTGATATAACACAAAATTCTAATCTATACTTAATATTATAAAGAGATAGAGTTTGTTTGTTTGTTTGTTTGTTTGAACGCGCTAATTTCAGGAACTACTTATCGGATTTGAAAACTTCTTTTTGCATTGGATAGCCCGTTTATTGAGGAAGGCTTTAGGCTTTATATAATTTAATATATAGCCTATCTTTATATCGTCGTTATTATACTAATATTTAAACATCTCAATAATCAAGTACAAAAATAGAACAGATTTTAATTTAAAAAATAAAATGTTAATATTCAAGAAACATTTTCTAAAGGCTCCCATTGGCTATTTACTTCTAGTTTTTACTCCCGATATAAAACTTTACTGCACAGATCTCCACGACCTTACTAGTTCGTCACTAGTCCGACTTAAAGTTTTTACTTGGAAAAACTTATTCAAAGTTTGTGTAAAGCAAGCTTTATAGTCGCAAGGTCTAGGTAAAGGTAGGAATGGTAGCTGCAATTTATTAACGGAAGTTTTCTTACTGAGAAACGACAAAAATATTTATATTTTCGATTGATTCTATAATATTAGGCATATTTCCACTAATATATATGTAAGGAAAGTTAGATTTTGAGTTTCATGTATTTTTTCTTTCGCACTCTCCGAAGACAGAACTATTTGATATATACTCGTGTAAGGTGTCGTCAAATTGTCCTTTATAATATGCTATCATTATCTTTCAAATGACACGTAGCATATTAAGTGTAATCTATACTAATATTATAAAGAGACAGAGTTTGTTGGTTTTTTAACATGTTAATCTCAGGAACCACTAATCCGATTTGAAAAATTCTTTTGCATAAGATAGCCCGCTTATTAAAGAAGGATTTATCATCATGCTACTAAACAAGGGAGTGGAGCAGTAATCATAAACGCCAACAAATCGGGCAGACTTTCATAGTCCATATATTATTATAAAAGTATATATAACATCCATACTATAATATTATGAATATGAAAGTGTGTTTGTTTGTCCTTCTTTCACTTCAAAACAGAGTGACGGACTGACGTGATTTTTTGTGTGGAGTTGATGTTTTTTATATATTTCGTAACATTACCTAATTCCCACGGGAAAACACGTTATAATACAATCCTATAAAAGTATTTATGATCAAAATCACTTGAAAATTAGCATTAATACTCTTCAATAAAATTAAATAAATACGTGTTTTAGCATATTTCAAAATTCATCCTATAAGGGGGTACCTAAAATAAAGGATGAAAGTTTGTATGAAACTACCTTTTTAGAGATTTGTTTGTAATTTAAGCGCGAGCAAAGTCGCGAATTCTGTTAGTATTACATTAATACATAGGTACGAACCCGAGCGAAGTGAGAGTGAATCGCTATATAAATTAAAGCCAAAGGGGTTGTTTTGTCGTAGATTGAACGCGGGTGAAGCCGCTGGTTCTCCTAGTGCAATAATAATGATATTTTTTATTCTCTTTTCAATAGCTTTCTACGGACGGAATTCTTTTTAAAGTTTTCTATGATATTAATCGCTCGTGCTTGTACTTTATTTTTCTCTTAATCGCAGATTTATATCGTCTGTACTTTGTAAAATTATGTTTCATAATCAGCTGGTTGTTGTGAGTTGTGTGTCCGTGTGCTATTTAAAATGTCACCACTAAATATTTCTTTAGAGTTCGAGGATCTGTTGTTTTATTTTACTACAATATTTGCTCCACGGATTTTAATGTGATTTTTTTACGTTGTCCAAGATCTCGATCTATATATTTGGTGGACCCCTGAATGCACCTTTTATAATAAGTAGTTTATACATTTTGCTCTCTTCCTATTTGTAAATAAGCTAATGTTGTGTCAAATAAGACGTAGTTAGAGATGAATCTACTGTAGATGGCAAATGCCCGATTTCACCAACAACCCATAAGCTACCACCTACGTATGGGATCCCTAGCTTTAAAGTCCCCTAAACTAGCCCCTAAATTAAATTTCATTTTACGATCGTCTTTAAGCCCATATTTCGAGCACCTAAATTTAGGGGGCCTTTTAATATTTAGGTGACCCCTAACTATCGGTGAAACAGAAACTGTCCCCTAACAGCCCCCTAACCATGCTTAGGGGATCCCTTAAACTTAGGTGACGTTGGTGAAATCGGGCAAAAGTGGATTTGCCTCACAGTACGGTTGCTAACTTATGCACCGGGAGTCAATATTTGCTTCGAAATATCCTCTACAAAAGCCGTTGAACCAGTAACGAACTGTTAGTAATTCCTTCCTTCAGTATTAATAGAATACTCGTTGATATTCTGTGCCGTTTGCAAAGCTTTGTTTTCTCGTAGAAATTGGTATTTGAAAATATTTTTTCGCAATTTCCAATATTACGTTTGTTCAATTGAACTTTTCAATATGTGCAATGAAATATGAATCCCATGAAAAACGTAACATGTAAAAAAATGCAAGTCTCGGGACGCAGTTCTTCTACCGCAAAAAGTTTTAAAATCTAAAGCATTTACCCAACAAAGGCTGGGTGTCAATAACCTAAGTAATTTTTCTTCTAAATCACGGAAAATTAAATGACATGACAGAACCCTATTAATATATTTTTAAATACTATACTATATTCCCTGCGCGTTGTTGGACAGTGTTTATTACCTTTCATAATTATGTTTGTTTTCATTTAGAGTTTAAAATAGGGTATTTTAGAGATTTTGTTCATAAATTGATCATTAATTTTTACATATTTTTTTATATTAGCGCAATCTTCCAACACTTTGTCCTTTACATATATGACGTAGTATAGTGTAAGCAATCTATACATATAATAAAATTGTACCTAAGTCGTCTGTACGCTAAAATTTTTTTGGAAAATCTAATTGAAACAGACATTATTATCGATACAGAGTCCGAATCTATAGTTTTTAGAATTTTTGTCTGTCTGTCTGTTACCGCATCACGAGAAAACTACTATACAGATTTTGATGAAATTTGGTATGATGATAGCTGGTTATTCGAGTATATAGGATACTTTTTATGGCGGAAAAATATCTCATTTCTGAGAAAAAATACAAAAACTGCATTGTAAGAGTATACTAATATGTAAAACCTAAGAATTTGGCCTATGGTCATCTGAACGCGAACGGAGCCGCGGGAAATGCTAGTAATATATACAAATATAAAAGTGTTGGTCTAGGGGACTCATATGGTGAGCACTGGGCATACGTGGTAACCGCCGATCGATCGATTCGCGATGATATAATCCGCGTTTAATTACAATCACGGCATTCATCGGCAAATATATTTGTACATACGAATATAACGCACGGATTGAATATAATAACTGATTTTTCTCATCAGTTTGTGGATGGCACTGTCAGTGTAGGTGAAGTAGGTGCACCAGTGGTGGGTTGTTGCCCACATGCAGCTGCAGTTCTCTGGTATGTAGCCTACAACAGTTTCTTGAAAGAAAAAATCTACTGAACCGATTTCGATGAAATTTGGTAAGAATATAGTTTGAGACCCTGGAAAGGACATAGGATACTTTTTATCTCGGAAATCATTCCTTAAGGGGGTGAAAATGGGGATGAAAGTTTGTATTGGGAAACAAGCTAGGGACGAACACGAGCGAAGCGAGGGTGAGTCGCTAGTCTTATATAAAATTATAATTAATACCCTTAGTTAATATACACAAATAAAAACTTAAAATTCTTCACGAAAAAATATACCTATCTTATTGACACCCATCCTTTGTCATAAATTGTTACCTAATTAAACAAACATAATTAGTTAAACACATTTAATAGTAAGCGTATCAATATTAGATATGTTTATTTCTTTAATAAGCACTAGTGATCGCCCCGTGGTTGAAAATCAACGATATATAATTCATTAAGTTTGATCGATATTAAGGTTCTCTTTTCAAAGTAATATAGATAGCCTACAAAATCCAAAAGAATTTTGAACCGGTCCCATAGATTCAGAGTTTCGTACGTACATACAAATAAACTTTTCATCTTTATATTATGTAAGTACTCGTATAATATAGACGATGAAGGTTATCTAACATCTTGCTGCAGCTTTTAGCAGTGAAGTAATTATATATAAATAAAATGCGCGAGCGGATTCGCGGGTAAAAGAAAGTCAATAAATTTTGGCTTTCTGCTATCCTTCTTTATATAAACTTTAACTATATCAAAGCTCATCCTCCCCTTTACATACAATATACTTAAAAAGGGGTTCAAAGTTATTGCTTCATGTATTAATATTAAACATAGTGACTTTGCCATCAGACGTCAACGGCAAATCACAAAATTTACCTAATATTAGCGTTCTGAGAGCATTGTTAATTATTTATTATGTTTGTGTATGCATAAATTTAACCCGCAAACGCTACGTTCTATTAGACCTATTTAAAATAGTAGACTGCACTGCCCGTGGCTCCGCCAGCGTTAAGGTTTCCAAAAACCAAATTTTTAGGGTTTACATATTAGTATACTCTTACAATGCAGTTTTTGTATTTTTTTCTCAGAAATGAAATATTTTCCCGCGATAAAAAGTATTCTGTGTTGACTCGGATAACTAGCTATCACCATACCAAATTTCATGAAAATCCATCCAGTGGTTTTTCGGTGATACGGTAACAGACAGAGACAGAGAGACATATAGACAAAACATCTAAAAACTATACATTCGGCCTCTATATCGATAATAATGTCTATTTCAATAAGATTTTCCAAAAAATATTTAATGTACAGATTCGGCTTGGTTACAATTTTACTAAATGTATAGATCATGTGATTATGTTTCCATCCGATAGCGAATTCATTCTATTAAATTTATTGTACTTGTCACTTACATCCAATACTAAGCAATCGTGTTTGCACTGTCGGCTTTGAACAATATCATCAAAATTTCTTCTTCTCTTACGATCGTCTATGTCCGAAGGTCCGTATTTAAAATCACTTTTTAAGACGCCAACTATATTCTGAATATAAATTGAATCATTAAAATGCACGCTCCAACAAAATTAACGCTGCATCAGTACTGGAGGAGTTATATGCAAAATGCTTTTTTAAGTAAAAAATCTATTCGCATAAATTATATTTTCTTTGACGGAAATAATTTGGTAACATATACATATATATACAACGTTTGCTGTCATAGTTGTTGATAAGATATAAATATTCATACTTTAAAAAGTTTCTATACCAATTTTTCAGCCTCACTATCTTAATACGTTGCATTTATAAGTAACTAGCATTGCCCGCGACCAAAAACCAAATTCTTAGGTTTTACATATTAGTATACTCGTACTATTACAATGCAGTTTTTGTATTTTTTCTCAGAAATGAGATATTTTCTCGCGATAAAAAGTATCCTATATGGATAACCTGGATAACCAGCTATCATCATACAAAATTTTATCAAAATCTATCCAGTGGTTTTCCCGTGATGCGGTAACAGACAGACAGACAAAAATTCTAAAAACTATAGATTCGGACTCTGTATCGATAATAATGTCTATTTCAATAAGATTTTCCAAGAAATATTTAATGTACAGATTCGACTTAGTTACAATTTTATTGTATGTATAGATAAAAAAAATAAAAGTATCAAAAACCATAATATAGCTTACATATTTTAAAACATGTTTAATTACAACCTTTGCTTGAAAAATTATTACTATAATAAACGTTAAAGCTATCCACGACAAAGATGCTGTCCTTCCATCTATATCATTTAAATTTATTACTTCAATAAATTTATTGCAGCCCAAAACCTGAAAAAATATAATAATTAAGTGAATTTGACAAAAATATATATATGAAAAATAATTGTAAGCACTATTTTGTATATAATAACTAGAAAATATAAAGTAGACTTTTGATTGTAACTCTTCCATTACAACTGAGCGGATTTAAAGTTTAGAACAAAAAAAAACTGATAAGCGTGTTTCTGACTCGTGGGATGAGAGATTCGTACCTCAAAACTTTCTTCTTTATATGAAGAGCACAAATCAACAAAAGCGTGTATGTGTACTTATGTGCGCACGTAAGAAGTTATACTTCTTTGGCGTAAAAGAACGACAAAAGAACGATAAATAGCTAAAGATTTCATCATATGTAACAACTATCTCTTTGTAAAAGGAATGCGGCTAACTTCATCATGTCGCTTTTTGGCTGTCATCGTAAAAAATTTACTCTCATATTTTTTTCCAAACGTGCCAAAAGAAAAACTTATCTAAATCTAAATGTTAAAACCTATCCAAATATAATAAATACCATGTAATCATAATCCAATAATCCCTCAGTAAAATAGGTGTGACCGAAGGCCATTATTTTGGCTACGGAGCCAATAAAGGGTAATTTTGAAACGCTATCTACTCCTTCTAGTAATTTAAGGAGCATCAATATAGAACAGCCAAACATACAGAAATTGTAGAAAAATTCATAACATATATCTAAATATGTGTAAAAATTGATGTATGTATGTATGTTAAATATTTAAATTAAAATCTAGCCCAGAGGGTGATCCTGTGAAATTTGTTTGCGATCAGAAGTTTGAACGCTTACAACTCACCGTCGCTCCGCTCGGTTTTGTTACGTTTTAACGTTTAGTATAGATTTCTCAGATATGCGATATTTTCCCGCAGTAAAAAGTGTCCTATATGTATGTGATATATGTATCCTATATATATGACACGGGTTACCAGTTATCATCTTACTAAATTTTATCAGAATCTATCCAGTGGTTTATTTGTGATGCGGTCACAGACAGACAGACAGACGAAAACTCCAAAAAGTATAGATTCGGCCTCTGTATCGATAATAATGACTATTTCAATAAGTTTTCCAAAAAATATTTCATGTAGAGATTCGACTCAGAATTTTATTATAAGTATAGATATTTACTAACATCGCAATTCGCATTCAATGTTCTAGACAAGCTCGTTATGGATACGTTACCGCAGATAGAGGCCGCTGTCAGATCGCATATCTGGGTTGCATGTTGATGGTTGCCACGTGTGTTAAAATAGGAAATCTATTTACCGCTGTACTCTCTCATGTACTCGTATATATTAAAGTTTAATTATTTAAACACTGAATAATAAATTTATGTATAGATATATATATAATTAAATTAATTATTGAACCCCGTAAAATAAGTGAAAACGCAGCAACAAAAACATATATAAAGAAAAATCTAAGTGGATAATGACTAATGAGAATGAGTAATCAGATACTAAAACTACGGTATAGTTTCTTCTTCTATTTTATAATTATTGACAATCCTTTGATTTTTTACTTCACCTATGAGATTTTAGTAATTGCCTATAATAGTATTATGATTTATGAATTTTAAACATTCATATTATTGTTGAAATCTAAAACCATTATTTTGTTCTGATATCTATACAGATAAAAAACTTTTTAACAAAAAAATAAAAACCGACTTCAAACAAAAGCACTAAAAAGTAAAAAATAACTGATTGGTAGTTTTCATTTACTATACATACCTAATCAAATATTTTCGAAGTCGGTGTGCTTTGCTTTGTATGGGCTGGCACCGATTTCAAAAATATTTGATTAGGTATGTATTTAATAGGTAGGCTTTAAATACTTAGCCAAAGCACACCGACTTCGAAAATATTTGATTAGGTATGTATAGTAAATGAAAACTACCAATCAGTTATTTTTTACTTTTTAGTGCTTTTGTTTGAAGTCGGTTTTTATTTTTTTGTTAAAAAGTTTTTATTTTTCCCTTTTTAGTGTAGACAGTAGCAGCAAAGTAAGAATTCTAACGTGTTAGGCTTGTCGAATCAAACAAAATAAGCCCAAACTCAAAGTATCTACTATTAGCCGTTGAAGGGTTCCACCTATCCACCTTCTGGGCTTGCCATCAGATCAGGTCAACAGCACCGCACCACTGTACTATCAACGGAAATAGAAATACTGGCAAAGTTTCAAGTCAATATGACAATTAGAAGTAGGTTAAATTCATCATTAGTTGTTTTTCCACCCTTAGGGGTGGTATTTTTTTTTGAAATTTAAATGGGAATAATCTGGAAGTATACCCTTTCAAACGACACAAAAATTGTCCAAATCGGTTAATAAATGACGGAGTTCTGAGGTAACAAACATAAAAAAAAAAACATACAGTCGAATTGAGAACCTCCTCCTTTTTGAAGTCGGTTGATAAAATTGAAGTGTCTGTTTGTAATTTCAAAATAACTGTTTTTTTACTAATTGCATATGAAATTACATATAAGAAAACACAATTTTTAAATATTTTATCTGTCTGTGTGACTTTCACTGGCAGATAGCTGATGTTATAAGGAGTAACTCAGGCTACTTTTATTTCAGATAAATAATTAGGGTTACGCTCAAACAAATTAATACTTACCTAGAGACGTACCCGGGCAAAGCGAGGGTAAGTCGCTATATATATATATATATATATATATATATATATAAACATATAGCTAATACTGACATACATAAAATAATTAAAAAAGCATTAAGAAGATAATACAGTACAAAGAGGAAGATTAAATTAACACATGTGAATGCTTTTAGCGCGATATCAGTTTACATCAAAAGTACCTATGTAAGCACAATCCCGATCCGATCCGAGCTCGATGAATACCCACCGATGCAATTTCTAGGAAATCGCGTAAACATAAACTACAAACGCTGTTTGGTAATCCAGTGTTAAGGTCAAAGTTATGTTTTGGTGGCGAAATTCTACGCTGCACAGGTATTAGAGAGGAGTGGAACTAACGAACATCATATTTGAGAAAATTATTAAGCATTATAAAGTTTCAGTATTAATTCTATAGCAACGATAATACTATATGTTACCGCGAATTTTTTAAATTTTGAAATAAAACTAAGTATTCGAATTTTTTCGCGGATTTATTTTGATTTTTGGCTACCGACGCTTCGAATGCTTTACAGCAATCATTGTCACGGGAGAGACTAAGGTTTTAGACGTCTCAAAGGCTTTATAGTTGCTACATACAGCCTACTCACAAAAATACAAAATGGCGGCAAAGTACCTTAGATTATTTGTTAAATTTAACTTTTAACTTTTTTTATATTAATAAGTTTTATAATTGTTATTAATATAGCATTATTGCACTTTTAAAATATATAGTAGAAAAAATACTTGTTACCTTTTATGTATAACAGTGAAAGTTGAGCGGAATATGAATATATTCGTCAATTCTTGAATGTTTTCAAAGATGATCACACGAAAAAAAAATTCATACAAACCATAAATTTCAATTTATTATTTATATATCTTCAAAGTATCGCATAAATAAAACAACCAAGTAAAAACAACACTCTTTAGATTAATTTTCTCTCTACAAAACTTGGAATATTTCAATTAATAAGCTATTTATTTTTATTTGCAATGCAAATTATATTGGCTTCATTAAACTTTTACTTTTAATCATATTAAAAATGAAAAATTATTTTCAATATTTATTCGATTCTAATAAATAGCCTTACTTTCCTTATTACGTAAACAGACGTTACGTGTGTATAGACAGACATGTACTCAGTTGCTACATATATACATATGTACGTACCTAAATCTATCTATACATATAATAAAATTGTAACTAAGCCGAATCTGTACATTAAATATTTTTTGAAAAACCTTATTGAAATAAACATTATTATCGATACAGAGACCGAACCTATAGTTTTTAGAATTTTTGTCTGTCTGTTAACGCATCACAGAAAACCCACTAAAGGGATTTTGATGAAATTTGGTATATTGATAGCTGGTTATCCGCGTCAACATATAGGATACTTTTTATCACAGGAAAATATCTTATTTCTGAGAAAAAATACAAAAACTGCATTATAAGAGTATACTAATATGTAAAACCTAAGAATTTGGTTATTGGTCATTTGAACGCGGGCGGAGCCGCGGGCAATGCTAGTAACTAATAAGATGTGGTACTTCTTACGCGTCATGTTATATTCATCATATTCGCGTGTTTCCTAGCTATGTTCATAATACTATGTCATGAGGGTGTATAATATGTACTAAAGTTTCAACATATGAGTTACAAAAACAGACAGACAAACAGAGATACATATATTAACTTTGATTTCGAGATAAATGTAATAATAAAATCTTGTTACTTAAAAGGCATCATAACATATTATTATACCAAATAGCATTACAAAACTCCGCTATTCAGTCAAAAATAAAATGCAACTTGTTCCGCTGAAATTGTATGAAAGTTCTATTCAAACTGTTTCCTGCTCTAATTTCCTCTTTAGGCTCCTGAGAGCCGACGATGCATATATACCAAAGCTATGCGGTATTTTTTCACTGCAGGCAAAAAATTAACACGTTCATTTCATGTGATAGGCAGCGGTAGCCCAGTGGTAAAACGCTTGCTTGAGAAACCGAGTGAGGCGGGTTCATATCCCGGGGCTGTCACCTATGATATTTTGTTACGGTAATACTATTTAAGACTAAAGCATTATTTTGGCTCAATGACTACTTTTTTAAACTATAATTATTATACTTCTGAATAAACAAACTTGTAAGTGATTTTGATCATATATAGCTACTAGCATTGCCCGCAGCTCCGCCCGCGTTCAGATGACCAAAAACCAAATTCTTGTGTTTTACATATTAGTATACTATTAGATTGCAAATTTTTGCATTTTTTCTCAGAAATGAGATATTTTCTCGCAGTAAAAAGTATCCTATATGTTGACCCGGATAACCAGCTATCACCGTACCGAATTTCATCAAAATCGCTTCAGTAGTTTTCCCGTGATGCGGTAACTGACAAACAGACAGACAGACAGACAAAAATTCTAAAAACTACAGATTCGACCTATGTATCGATAATAAAATCTGTTTCAATAAGATTTTCTAAAAAAATATTTAATGTACAGATTCGACTTAGTTACAATTTTATTATATGTAGGTGTATATTATAAAAGTTTCAGTTAAGTATATTAATTTATACACTAATAAAAAATCCTGTAATATTAATTATAATTTTAACAATAATAACGGTCGCTACCTGTAAACGTTTTCAGATACTTTAAAAAAGTAATAGGTATATTATAAAAACTTCAAATTTAATTCTATTTTAGGTCTACATATATACATAATATGATAGCGCTTCATTTTTTTTAACGTCTGGAAATGCATTTAGGCATACCACCTGCATACTTATGGGGCATTCCACGCCAAATCGGACGGTTTCAAATTTTTTATTACTGGTTCAAAACCTCTCTTTTTTTGGTTATTTACTCATAACTTTCTTAATAATGGTCGAAATTCAACTTATTTTTTCAAAAGTTTTAATTTTGAATATGTTTTACAAAAAAAAAATTATATACAATATCGAATTTTAAAAATAAAAAAAATTATTTTAAAAATCGAAAATATAGTAATTATGGAAGGCCCACTACCGGACTGGGCTTAGAAGTTGCATGATGGATAGAAGTTTAAAATAGAACATTTTCAAAATAATAGAAGGATACACTCATTTTTAAAATCACGATTGAAAACTTAAGATTCAAAAGTCTCGATTAAACATTTTAAATATATATATATATATATTTTAAAAACTGCTCTTGTTTTGGTTTTTTGCTCATAACTTTTAATAATGGTCGAAGTTAGTTTTTTTTTTCAAAGTTTTTATTTTTGGATGACCTTTACATATATATATATATATATATATATATATATATATATATATATATATATATACGGTATTGACAGATGAAACTTACAAGTTATTTTAATTAGTAACATCGTGACGAAACCTGTTTGTTTGAGAGAACCTAGCAACTTTCGAAAGATATGTGAAGTCCGCCATCCTGCACTTGGCCAGCATGGTAAGCACCACAGCCTAATCCTCCACGTATTGAAGGAAGGCCTGTGCTCAGCAGTGGATATACAATTATTTTAATTAACATCATCGTTCGCAAAGAAAATCCAATAATTAATTTAAAAGGCAGTGTTGAATTATTCGAACGTTAAATATGATTTTATTTTGTAGTACTTTACTGCATTGCCAAAATTTGTATGCCCTGTTTGTATTTTATTAAATTAAGACTTTCAGTCAAATATGTTCTCGTGGAATTTAAGGAGTAATGTTGATATATTTGTTTATCGATTAATATTGTATTATTTAATCCCATAAATATTATAAATGCATAAGTTTGGATGGATGTTTGTTACTCAATCACGCCAGAACAGCTAGCAGCAGTCTAAAATAGCACATAGGTTACTTTTATCCTGAAAAATGTATAGTTCCCGTGGGATAGATTTGTTTCCGATTTTCATTAGGGAAGAGCTCGAGCGAAGCGAAAATAAGTCACTAGTATTATATACTCTGTTGGAAGATAGTAAATTGATATCTTTTTGTAACTTCTCAAATTACACTCACCATTCTCGATATTTTGATAAAATATTTCTAAAAACTTTACTTAAATGCTAAATGCCAGATTGATTATTATAGAATCGAAATAATACACATGAGCAGCTATAATTTATTTGGTAATAGCATTAACAAATCCACCTAACAAAACTAACTGAACTATGATATTTGTTTATTTGTTAATTTATTTAAGCTAAAATATCTTATCTTTAAAGTTCAACTATGAACAAACGTGATTAAATCTATATCTATACTAATATTATAAAGAGGTAAAGTTTGTGAGTTTGTGACGTTGTAGGGGGTAATCTCTAGATCCGGTAAGCCGATTTAGATAAAATTTGGTAAGAAGATATTTTGAGACCCTGGGAAGAGTATGTAATACTTTTTATCCCGGAAATCAACCCTTAAGGGGGTGAATATGTGGATAAAAGTTTGTATTGGGAAGCAAGCAAATAAGTTATAAATCAATAAGTAAAGTTTATATACCGATATAACAACAGGGAGTGCCATCCAAATATATTTCCAGAACGGCGTAGGCTTGAAACCTAACCAAAAATGAATGTCGGTTGAGAATCTTTTAACTCCATATATCCACATAACGATTGCCACCTTCAGCGCTCCAAGACACAGAGTGCATGTGTTTAGACCATACACCATTACCATCATCTTATTTGAAGTCAACTAAAACAAAAATATATCTCAGATTTTATATGTAAATATTTTTTATGACTGTGAAACTGGTTTAGCACAAATATTAATTATATTCGGACTGAGTCGAAGTAAAGGAATAATTCAAGTACTGCTGGTACTTGTATATTCATTGGACACCAAACACCCATCCGTATAGATGCCAAATCTATACATATAATAAAAATATTCTAACTTAGTCTGTTTGTTGGAAAATCTTATTGTAATAGACATTATTATCGTCATCAGAGGCCGAATCTATAGTTTTTAGAATTTTTGTCTGTCTGTCTTTGACCGCATCACGGAAAAACCAATAGATTTTGATAAAATTTAGTATGATGATAGCTGTTTATCCGGGTCAACATATAGGATACTTTTTACCGCGGTAAAATATCTCATCTCTGAGAAATATATACTTAACGTTAAAACGTAACTAAGAACTAACCCGAGCGCAGCGAAGGTGAGTCGCTAATATAATATAATTCAATGCAATTCTTTTGTTTCCTGAAAATATAATATTTCACTCTTTACCTGGCGTGGATTTATTCCGCAATTTTTTACTATTTATTAGCCTTGACTCTTTCACTGGAAAAGCACATTGCACGAGTATATGAACTTATTCAAGAATCAAAAGAAGCTAATATGACCGCTCTAAAAGGGACGTTTCTTAGAAATGCTTTGAACAATTGCCTGAAGATAGTCTTCGAGTAGATGTCTAACATTTAAAATTCATACATCTTATAACAGAATGAAGCATATACAAAGAAATAACTTCAGTAAACAGAAACGAAGCTACGAGAATTTTATAGTAAAATTAATATATTGAGTCATACAATGAAAAAACTAAAGGGTTTCCAAGGATTGGAAATATCAATTGAATAACAATATAATGCATACTTTAACGGCTTTAGCTTTATATAATTTTCACTAATTATAATTTTTACTAATTATAATTGAAGTCATATATACGTATAAATGGTATGGAACAATGTAAGTATGTATTCAGCCCTTTTTAACGTCCCATCAGGCCATAGTCCACCACGCTGGCCTAGTGCGGGTTGGCGGACTTCACTTGTCTTTTAAAAACTTGTTAGATTTTCTCAGACATGTAGGTTTCCTCACAATGTTTTCCTTCGCCGTAACGTAAATAGTAATCAAGTTATCGCACATGAAAATATCAGAGGTGCGAGACCCGGGATTTGAACCCGCTTCACTCGGTTTCCCAAGCGAGCGCGTTACCACTGGGCTCCCACTGCCTTAATGTAACAATGTAATAAAGAGTAATACATAATGTATAACCATCCGATCGTTTAACTTTTCTCCCTAACTCCTACCTTCCATATATTTAATGCCTGATTAAGGTCTACGGTTTTTTATTTTATTCAAATCCACTAACATACATAGTATTATATTCGCATACATATAATTATATTATCATAAAAAAAACTTTTTTATATTCTTTACACAATATACTTAGTTATAGCTGTACGATAAAAAAGTCTCTTTGAAAGCATCGAAATTTGTGGAAATGTAAAATATCTGAGCTGTCATGATCACATTTCCCGTTCTACGTGTAAAATATATATAGTTTAAAGTTAAAATTTCACAACATGAATTTTGAATAACTAAACTAATACTAGTTCATTCAAGTTGTTTTACTCTCCCATATATTCGAAATATATAAAAAATATACATATTTTGTAATTTTATTATACGTATAAGGTTTTTCAAAACGACGTTATAATTGAAGAGCTTTAAGCTGCACTCTAAAAGTTCTAGTAAAAAATATATCGCGCACTAACATTGATTATGCATGGAATGAACCTTTTAAAATATATTCATTTCATATTTAAAATATGGTCGTTACATTTTTCGCTCCAATTATTTTCCACACAGCATTCGAATATTACACACGTGCCGTTCACATACCTAAGTGATTTACAAGAGTATTTTGTCAAACTTCATTAAAGAGATATAGCGCGTTGACTTATTATATATCTATACATATAATAAAATTCTGAATCGAATCCATACAATAAATATTTTTTTGGAAAATCTTATTGAAATAATAAATATTATCGATGCAGAGACCGCATCTATAGTTTTTAGAATTTTTGTCAGTCTGTCTGTCTGGGAACGCATCACGAGAAAACCACTGGATAGATTTTTACGATATTTGGTAGGATAATAGCTGGTTATCCAGGTCAACATATAGGATACTTTTTACTCCTAAAAAAAATTATCATCTCTGGAAAATCTTTACTAACCGTTAAAACGTACCAAGGAACGAACCCGAGCGGAACGAGGGCGAGTCGCTAGCGGTATACTAAAAGTATAAAACGCAAACGTAGGTGATCGCTTTAAACCTTAAACTAAAAATCTCCAAAGGGATTTAAATTTTTACGGTAAACGTTTCGAAGTAGTAGTAAAGTGTAGTTCAATTTGTTGGTATTTTCAACAAAACAAATAGCATAGAAACCTTATGACGTAAATGCTATTCATATTTTACGTTCTAATGAAATTTTCAATAATAATTATGGACGAATGTCGATCACTAGTATATTATAATCAGAAAGCTGTGGAAATATAAAGCTGCTTTCTAACGTCTCCAATATTCTATCTAACCTATGAGTGCATTTTAGTAATATTCTATGACGTAATAACGCACTAATCTCAGGAACAACTAATCCGATTTAAAAATTATTTTTGCATTACATAGCCCGTTTATTGAGGAAGGCCAGAAGCTATATATCATCATGCTATTACTTAAGGAAGCGGAGCAGTAATCATAAATGTCAACAAATCGTCCAGACTTCCATACATTATTGTAAAACTGATGTCTATATCGAAAGTCAGAACGCGGAAAAGCCGAAGATTTTGCTAGTTGTATATATTATTATAGTCTGTAAATATAATTTCATTATATTTTATCTAAACCAACTAAATAAAGAACAAACAAATAATCTTCCGTTCTGCTTCGCCGCAGTCGGTTAAAAATAATCATGCCATACCGCAGGCAAGAATTATCATACAAGTACAATAATCTAATAAAAATATGTGAATTCAAATTTAAATATAATAAATGTCAGTTTAAGTCGAATATTTATAGAGCATAAAAAGAGAACAACATAAAAATGCTACGGAAAAGTCTTAGTAAATAATATGAGACTTAAAATATTCCCATTCCTTTTCACGCCATCTTTCATCTCTTGTTACTATAACACTTTTATTCAGAGCTGCTAAGTAACATCTTGTTAGCCGAGCTGATTCCAGCTTTTGCCGTGAAGCACATCTACTGCATTCATTTTCTCATTCAACATCTTAAGAAATTGAATTCCTTGTAATACATTTGAATAAGATTCTACTTCAGAGGTGTACAAATTAAAAATTAAATATGTTTTAATATGATGCCAGTGTATGACAAAATATAATATGCTCAAATTAAAAAAAAATCTAAAGATATATGCATCTATTTAAGTAGTACACAAAAAGCTTTGAGGTGTTTAGATATTATAACTAAAGCTTCAAAAATAAAGTACGGTAGTAATTAGTCGACTCTACTTGAGGTCTGATCTGAAAATTTTCTGACAGAAAACTCAATAGTTATTATACTTTGCCTATCCGGGACTCGAACCCGAGACTTCCGTATCTACAATTATAATTACAATAGCGTTTAATATAATTTACTTATCACATGTTCAATTAATATATAATTTAATACTTATTGTTATAAACAACATTATATATCAAAAACTTGTACATATTATATTTTATACTAGGGACTCATCTTCTCTCCGCTCAGGTTCGTCCCTATGTATTCATATCTATACTAATATTATAAAGAGAAAGAGTATGTGCGAAGTACATTTGAACGGTTAGTATAGATTTCTCAGAGATGAGATATTTTCCTGCAGTAAAAAATATCATATGCATATGTTGACCCGGATAACCAGCTACAATCATCTTTCGCCAGTTCTTCTCAGGTCTGAGGCTTCTTCTTTCCGAACTGGTAGTAGTTTCATGACGTTAAGTTAAAAATTGTAATAATTTAATGCTGAATAAAATATTTTGAATTTGAATTTGAATTTCACCAAAGTCTGTCCAGTGGTTTTCTCGTGATGCTTTCCCACACACAGACAGACATAAATTCTAAAAACTATAGATTTGACTTCTATATCGATAATAATAACTATTTCAATAAGAATTTCCAAAAAAAATTTTATGTAGAGATTCGACTAAGTTAGAATTTTATTACATGTATAGCTATAAAACAAACATATATATAATATGTAATCACTCAAAAAGCACCTATTAGCCTCTTTTAACGGTTTTTACCGGTTACTTTATGTAAAATGTAACTCAATACAATCAAAATATACTGCGAGTGTAACTATTTATTACTTTTAAATGATTTAGGCAAAAAAAGGTTAGAACTTGGGTGTATGTTTTCGGCATGTTAATAATCAATAATCATCAAACATGATTCCACATAAATTGCAAAGTGAAATTCTAACTCTTAGTTAAAGTTGTATTCAGCCGTTTTTAACGAGTCTCTGCTGGGTTTGGGCCTCTCTTCAATACGAGGGGGATCAGGCCATAGTCCACCAAGCTGGTCAAGAGCGGGTTGGCGGACTACACGTGTTTTTTGAAAACTTACTAAGTTCTTTTAGACATGCAGGTTTCCTCACGATGTTTTCCTTCACCGTAAGACAAGTGATAATCATGTAGGAAATGATTCGCACATGAAAATATCAGAGGTGCGAGACCCGGGATTTGAACCTGCTTGACTCGGTTTCCCAAGTACGCGCATTACCACTGAGCTACCACTGCTTTGTTAAATTTAGTTTATATTTTTGATTAAAAAATATACTATAGTCAGTGTCAATACTAATAACATTTTCGTACATTTTTTATTTACCGGTAATAATTGTCAAACAACACAAATTATAAAATAATCAAGTAGATGTAGATATATTCCCAACTAGCGGCTCACCCTCGCTTCGCTCGGGTTCGTCGCTAGGTACGTTTTAAATAGATATAAAAAGAAAAAATCTTTCTTTCTCACATTTTAATTATATGTTTTAATACTTACCTATTCCGGACTAAGAGAAATCCAAAAATTAAAATATCATAAAAATTGGAACGCGGTCGAACGGGATAAAAAGTATCCTATGTCCTTCTCCTGGCTCTAAACTACCTCCCTGCCAATTTTCAGCTAAATCGGTTCAGCCGTTCTTGAGTTATAAGCGAAGTAACTAACACGACTTTCTTTTATATATATAGATTAATGCCTCAATTAATCTGTCTATTTACATTACATTTTACACTCGAACTTATTCGATCTTAGTTTGCTAGCGCAATCGTGTAGTTATGATCACGTTAGTCAACGAGGCATGAGGAGAACATGAAGTTCTTATCTAAGTTTATAAGTTTACTTTTATAAAATAGTAAATACTAACAACGTCCCTAGTAACGTTTTTATTTAGCGGAACCCTAATTCCTTTTCTAAAACAAAAGTACCCTTAGTTATTCCTTATAACATCAGATATCTGCCAGTGAAAGTCCCGTCAAAATCGGTCCAGCCGCTACGGAGATTGGCCGGAACAAATAGACATACATACAGACAGACAAAAATCTTAAAAAAAGTTTTTCTTATAAGTACCGGATATAATTTCATATGCATTTAGTAAAATGTTTTTATTTTTAACCAACTTCCAAAAAGGAGGAGGTTCTATGTTCGTCTGTATGTATTTTTTGTGTATGTTCATCGATTACTCAAAGACGCCTGAACCGATTTGGAAAATTCTTTTTTGTTTCAATAAGTATACTTCCCAGGTGATCCCGTTTTTATTTTATCGAAATCGGTAGCGCGGTTTTAAAAAAAATCAACAATAAAATATTTATAAATAAATGGCTTAATCGAATATGTCCTTAAAAACGTTATTCTTAGAAATTATTAATTCTGCTTATTACGTCTACACTAAAAATGGAAAAATAAAAACTTAAAAAAATATAACAATAACCGACTTCCGAGCACTAAAATGAAAAAAATAACTACTAACGAGGGTTTTCATTTAGAATAGATATTAAATACCTAATCAGATATTTTCGAAGTCGGTGCCAGCCGATACAAATCAAGAAAACAAATGAATGCCCCCAGCGGTACTCGAACCCGCGACCACCGGCACAACAAATAGGGTCACTACAAACTGAGCCAAACGTGTCCTCAAAAAGATATACAAATATTTATATTGAAATTTCATCGTCTTGATGAGACAGTGATTTTCATTATTATTATTATATAAAATAAAATTATCACATACCACAGTCAGAGGTGTGGTAAGTGTAAATCCCAAGAAACATAATAATCCCACGATATAAACATTCTTCACAGAACGGTATTCACTGTGCAGTAATCGAGATAATGTTGCAGTAAACATAGCCTGTAAACAATAAATTCCTTATTCGATTAGAATATACTAATAGAGTATACTAATAAGTAAAACCTAAGAATTTGGTTCTTGGTCATCTGAACGCGGGCGGAGCCGCCGGCAATGCTAGTTATTAATTATAATTTAATATATGTAAATATGAACCTTGGACAAAATTATTTGCTTAAATTTAAAAAAAAAATGATAAAATTACAAACAAACTAATTTATTATTCATATAGTCTATCTACATATATATCTCTCTCATTCGTTATTAGAACACCAGGTTGTGTCACATCCATTTGATACGGCAAAGGGGTCTCATTTTTTGACCAGAATTGGTATTGCGATTCAGCGGCGAATGCAGCGAGCATTCTTGTCAGAATTCCGCGCGGACGTGACTTTTGGTACAATTACATTTAATTTTTATTTCATTCAAATAAAAATGAATCAACGAAATATATGGACGCGTATAACGATCGGAAGTTATATATACAGACTGCACCAAGTTGAATAATTCTTTTTTTTTTGTGTTTGTTATTGTCCGAACAAGCTTTGTATAGAAGAAAATTAAAAGATTTTTTTTACTAAATAAGTTATTTTTTAAATCTCATGTTTTAAAAAGTGAGTGACGTAAGATCATAGTTGGAGACCCTGGAAAGGACATAGGATCGTTTTTATCCCGGAGACCATCCCTTAAGTGGGTGAGAATAGGGATGGAAGTTGTATAGGGAAGCAAGCTAGGGACGAACCTGAGCGAAGCGACGGTGAGTCGCTAGTTTAATATATGTTTAACAAAAACAACTGAACGATAATAACGAGATTATTGTAAAACTGTGTCGTGGTTATTAACGCCAGCCTCACTAACGTCGTGCATGACAATAAGCTTAATCCTACACATATTAATCAAAAGCACTCGTATATATACAGTGTACATACGTGTGTAGGAATCGATAGAATATAGATCAACGAGAATTTATATTAATATTATAAAGCAGCTGTTTGTTTGTTTGTCTGATTGTACTCGCTAATCTCAGGAACTACTAATTCGATTTGAAAACATCTTTTTGCATTAGATAGCCCGTTTATTAAGGAAAGTTATAGGCTATATATTTTCATCATGCTACTACCCAAGAGAGTGGAGCAGTAATCATAAATTTCAACGAATCGAGTAGACTTTTATGCATTTAATGTGTCTTTTATACATAAAACTGATGTTTATAGTCAAACAAATTGAACGCGGGTGAAACCGCGGGTCACAGCTAGTATAATATAAATGCGATCTTACTACTATATAAATGTGAAATTTTGGATGGATGGACATTCGTTACTCAATCACGCTAGAACGGCTTAACGGATCTGGCTGAAATTTAGCACAGTAATAGTTTGGAACAGCACATAGGCTACTTTTTATCCCGGAAAAATGTACGTTTCCCGTGGGAAAATTTGTTTTTGTTTTGTCACTAGGGACGAACTCGGGCGAAGCGAGGGTGAGCCGCTAGTCTCATTTAAGTTTAGGTACATTTTATATTACCTATAAAATGTCTATAGATCTGATTTGTAGTTACACATCATATGAAAACAAGGAATTATTTTAAAATTGTATTTTAGTCACATTTTAATAGAGAATATGATTATAGTGTGTAATATTTGGTTCAATTATTTTTTTGAAATCTTTATCGCACGGCAATTTTATATATAATTGTATATCATTATTTTCTTCTGTTATTATTTTTAATTGTACGTTATTACAATAATCTCTCATTTAAAGCGGAAATTACGTTGAGTGGCTATCAACTAAATGATCTACCGACATACACGAACAAAACCGCACGAAATAACTAATTATAAAATAAAATATCAAACGATACTCACCAAACAGGCTACCAATGCAGCGGAAAGGTAAGAATATATATATAATACGAAAATTTTGTGCGCATCCATAAATTCTGAGCTTAGTGGCAGTATAGAAAAGAGCAAGTAGTGCGGTGAATCTACCATCGGTACTTTGACACAGTTAGTTATAGCCAAATACAGCACACGTACTATCAAAGAACGGACAAAGGCCGTGCATATAAATATTATTGTGAACATTAGTATTGCATTATCCACCATTGTATATGGCGACATAGTTCCAAAATCGTACACACCTATAAGACCAATACCAAATGGATCGGCCACCAAATTGAAGCTATTAACCTGAAAAAAAAACAAGAAAATTAAAAAAATATGTTTTTGACCAACTTGACGGTATGTTATTTGTTACCAATCAAATAAGCACAAACTCGATGGTTTTAATGTATGTGCATTGCATGGTGCGGAAGACACTTTTTAGAACTGTATGAATTGGGAAGTGACAACTTACAATCAATTTTTAACCGACTTCCAATTCCAAAAAGGAGGAGGTTCTCAATTCGTCGGAATCTTTTTTTTATGTATGTTCACCGATTACTCGAAGACGCCTGAACCGATTTGAAAATTTTTTTTCGTTTCAAAGGGTATACTTCCTAGGTGGTCCCATACAAATTTTGTCGAAAACGGTCGAGCGGTTTTTAAAAAAAAAATGTTTTGTAAATAAATTGTTTAATCGAATATGTTATTAATAAACTTTCTTCTTACAAATTACCTGCTTATTACGTCTACACTAAAAATAGAAAAATAAAAACGTTTTAACAAAAAATTAATACCGACTTCCAGGCACTAAAATGTAAAAAATAACTAAACGGAGGTTTTCATTTAGAATAGATACCTAATCAAATATTTTCGAAGTCGGTGCCAGCCGACAATTTTTTTAGATATGAATATCTAATAGGTAAATATGTATTTTACGTATCGAAATATATTAGATTTTCTTTGCATTGGCTGGCACCGACTTCGAAAATATCTGATTAGGTATCTATTCTAAATGAAAACCTCCGTTTAGTTATTTTTCACATTTTAGTGCCTGGAAGTCGGTTATTATTTTTTGTTAAAAAGTTTTTATATCGATACAGATTTTCAAAGTAAATCTCAAAGCTATAGTACATTATGCCCAAGCCAATGATATAGAGTAATTTTGGCTCAATGCTTAAAGCAAGAATGACTTTTCAAAGTTATAAATAATATTAAAAAATATATAAAATGAAACCCCAATCTTTTAAAATATTTTTAAAATAAAACTTTTTTTGGATTCTAAAGAACTAGACCAATGATACTAACTTTCAATTTCAAACAAACATCTAAACAGATATCTAACTACCATCTTTCAGCTTAAAAAATGACGAACACTGAACATCTACACAAATATCATCCTATTAGGAGAACTTTCAGAAAATCGATCTTTAGTACTTACCTTCGTTGTAAAGAGCTTTTGTGCAAATTTCATTGTAATCAGTCAAGTAAGTCTTAGTCTAGTTTTTATCTTAACTTTTATTATTATAAATATAAAAGTATGTTTATTTGTTTGTCCTTTTTTCACGTCGAAACAGAGTGACAGATTGGCGTGATCTTTTGTGTGGAGATAGTTGGAGGGCTGGAGAGTGACATAGTTTACTTTTTACTGCGGCAGATTATCTCATTCCCACGGGAAAACACGTTACAATACAACCCATTTTTTTTAACGTTGGGAAATGCGTTTCCGCACGAGGTGTGGGACTCACCGGTGTAATAAAGCCAGTACTACCCACTAAAACCCAACAAAACCTTCCCCCGTCTTAATGGGGCGTCGCAGGATCGCTTACACATTCGACTACGACGCCCTGACGGCAGGTCTGCCGAAGCAGACCACAACAACCACGGGGTTGCTCCAAGGTCCACTCTGCTATCAGAGAAGTACCAGGAGCAACCCGCATGGTACACCACCCTCCGAAGAGAGCCACCTCCCACCGCCCACCGAAGTGGGCCACCTCCCTGTGCGTTTCTTGGCTTCGCGCCCGGCTGTATTGCCGGGCACTACTGAGCCCCCCCACCACGATAAGGTTAACGCACGTTGGGGGGTTTATATTATATACATAGTTATAACCGATTTAATTTAACCGGTAACCGTAATTTAAACGTTAAAATATACCTTTACCTAGTACAAAAACGTACCTAGGGACGAATCCAAGCGACACCAGGGTGAGTCATTAGTATTTAAAAAGGGTCATAATAGATTGTACTAACAGTAATACTATAATTCAAGTATTAAGCCTTGAAAATAAACAAACAGACGGAGAAAATATACTTCGTACACTAACCATTTATACAATACTCAAAAACAAGTAAATCTTATTATAGACAAGTGAATCTCATAAAAAATAATATGTTTTTGATAAGTATGCATGTATATTGTAGTCAAAAATCTCTTTAAAACCTGAACTTAATTTCAAAATATAAAAGAAATCTCCATTATAAGTATAACTAATAATAATAGAAGGCCACACAGACAAAACCGCGGGCAAAAAGTAATGATTGAGCAATAAAAACCTCAAAATTAACCTAAATATGAGCTTACATTTCCTCCAGTTATACAAATGATGAACACAAAGAACGATAGATATTTTTAAAACAAAAGCGTTCAATTTTAATATGAAACAATACAGAAAATCATTCAAGCGCTTGATATACGAAAACTGACATGTAAATGCAAAAAATCATAATAACGTGCAGCTGAAATTGTAAACGAGGGAATAAACTACACTTTACATCGTACAGTTTTGTCAAACATCGACTAAAGTATTCATACGAAAGACTCTCTCATAGAGCCATTACTTTCAACATAAACAGTAGATATAAGAAATCGAGCTTCTATTGTATATGTGAAAGTTTGTATGTCTATGTGAAACGTTGAAACGACTGAGCTGATTTGGATAAAATTACAGTGCTTGGATAAATTGACATACGCATATAAAAATGGAGTTTAACTTACCTTTTTTAGACTTTTTTAGACTCCTAGGGAAGCACAGGTGTGAAGTAACACTTCAAGATATTCATTGCATATATTCTTTTATTCAGTAGTATTTTTGCAATATCAAGTTATTTCTTGTATAATCGTCAGTATGTCTGTTCGTATGAAAGCTACAACCGGCTCGGAAAGCATTTCTGCTGAGAGAACCGGCGAGAAACTGAACGGTTGCTTTTAAATAATGAGTGACATATTATAAAGAGGTAAAGTTTTTGAGTTTGTGAGTTATAGTTGTGACGTTGTAGGGTGTAATCTCTGGATTTCCTATACCGATTTAGATGTTATTTGGTAAGAAGATAGTTTGAGACCTTGAGACGGATATAGGACACTTTATCCCGGAAATCATCCCTTAAGGGAATGAAAATGAGGATGAAATCTTGTATGGGGAATCAAGCTAGGGACGAACACGAGTGAAGTGAGGGCGAGTCGCTAGTATATAATAATAATTTACAATATTACAAACAATTCGTGACTAGTCACTACAAGGTAGTACCGACATCTCCGTGCAAAAACGCGGGAAAACAAATGAATATCCGCGTCCTTGTTGTTTTTTTTAAATACATTCCTATCCACCAAGGTCATATAACTAAATGTTTCATACAGAAATCATTACAAATTAATCAAATAGATATATTATTTTCCCCTAAAAGGCTCATATATAAAAATGAAACCTTTATACTAAGAACATATGCTACTATTAGGCACGTGTGGACGAGTAAAGTCGGGGTAAATCGCTAAAGAGAATAAGCTTACAGTCTCTCTTGACTGCACTCTTCCTATTGAAGTCCACGTTAAAAGAGTTATATCAAACATTTTGTAAGCTTGTCTGAAGCGTCATTGTTGTGGAAATGCATCGGAAATTTCAAGGTTGCATTGAAGAGCTTACTCATTGTTGGCAAACTTCATCGGAAATTATATTCATCGTTTCCTTTTCAATATATAATAATTCAGAGAAATGATAAAAAACATGTCAATATATTTTATTCTTATTAAACACTAGCGACTCAGCCTCGCTTCACTTGGCTTCGTCCCTAAGTTGCTTCCCCATACAAACTTTCATCCCCATTTTCACCTTAAGGAATGGTTTCTGGGATAAAAACTATCCTATGTCCTTTTCAGGGTCTCAAACTATCTTCTTACGTAGTTTGTATCGTAGTTACGGAGCATATACCGTACAAACAAATCAACAAAGAAACAAATAAACAAACAAACAAACAAACAAACAAACAAACAAACAAACAAACAAACAAACAAACGAACAAACAAACACAAACAAAAACAATCAATATTAGTATAGATTACTCGCTATACTCGCCTGGTTATTTATACAGAATTACTACATTTCGCATAAAGAGTGATATACCCCAAAAAAATAATACTAAAATATATTAAAATCATACATATCGTATGATCAGACATTCATAATGTATGAAAAAAATTAAATCTCTTTATCTGTAGGATAATATTGATATAGATTAATACTCGCACAAACTAAAACTATAAATATAGAGAAAAGGCAGATATCGTATAATCAGATTACCTTTCCAGCTATTGCTAATCCCAAGCACATTCAGTATCTATACCAATATTATAAATGCGAAAGTTGGTTAGGATGTATGGATGTCTGGATGTATAGATGTATGAATGTTTGTTAGTCTTTCACACAAAAACTTCCGAAAGCATATCAATGAAACTTTACAATAATACAGTTCATACATCAGGATTACACACAGACTACCTTTTTATCCCGGAAAAATGTACGGTTCCCGTGGGATAGTTATACTTTTATTTTTCTAGAGGCAAATCCGAGCGAAGCAAAGGTAAACCGCTAGTAATACATATAAAGAACTCTTAGGGCCAACTACGAAAATATTACAGTAAAAATTATTAATATAGTACACTCCAGTAGTTATTACTTCTTTAAAGTTTAAAACATAGTTTACGATGCAAATGCATTAGAGAAGGTCAAACAAAAGCCCCTTATTCTTCCCGCCTACGACATTAACTTCACTCTCACAAAGTACAGTCTTGACAAGAGAAAAAATGCTTTTAAATTAATTAAAATAGATGGAAACTAGTAAGTACTTGGTTCTGATAACAAAAACTTTGTGAAAGTCAGAGATCAATAGAACTTAAGAAACTAAATTAAAGAAAGAATATTAATATAAACTACGTCACTCGCAAAGAATGATATTATAACTCAGTATATGGAGGATTCAAGAATAGAAATTAATTTCTTATAATTAAATAAAAATTTGGTTAAAAAAATTGGCCAAAATTTTTTTTTTTTCTGCTGGATTTTTATATGAAGTCAAAGAACACATAAATTTACAAATTAAAAAAACAAATTTATGAGATTTGAATATTGAATAATACAAAATATATTATAATAACGAAGTATTAGTAGCGTTGCTGAATGCTTGATATCGTTTTATTCTTGACCTTGTACTAGGTACGTTTTTAACGATTAGTATAAATTTCTCAAAGATGAGATATGGTTCCCACAGTAAAAAATATTCTATATGTTGACCCGGATAGCCCAGCTATCTTCTTACCAAGTTTCATCAAAATCTGTCCAATAGTCTTCTCGTGATGCGTTCCCAGACAGACAGACAGACAGACAGACAGACAAACAGACAGACAGACAGACAGACAGACAAAAATTCTAAAAACTATAGATTCGGCCTCTGTATCGATAATGATGATAATTTCTAAAGATTTTCAAAAAAATATTCGATGTACAAATTCGATTCAGTATTTTATTACATGTATAAATTAAAAATATCCACATCTAAGAATAGAAAAAATATATATCTATCTGCATTCAACATTTTGTAAGTCGTTATATATTCTTAGTGTAAAAGTGCCAAATATGTGATACGTAAATGCACAAATACTCTAAAATGTTGTACCTACCACTATACGTAATACGAGTAATACATCATCCCTCAACGCCCATAATAATATAAATATTATTAGGCAAGTTACTTTACTATTATTGTATAGATATATCTCAAAAAAAGTATATTTTAACATCATACTATGAGTGTAACTTTTAACGTCCTTTTTTTAACGTCCCACTGCTGGGAGTGGACCTGCCTTCAATACGAGGGGGATCAGACCATAGTCCACCACGCTGGCCAAGTGCGGATTGGCGGACTTTACAAGTCTTTTGAAAACTTGCTAGGTTCTCCCAAACATGCAGGTTTCCTCACGCAAGGCCAGTGGTAATTATATTGCAAATGATTCGCACATGAAAATATCAGAGGTGCGAGACCCTGGATTTGAACCCGCTTCCCTATGTTTCCCAAGCGAGCGCGTTACCCCTGGGCTACCACCATCACCAATTTTACAATAAAAGCTTTTACAATAAAAGTAGTGTAATATTCTGGTTGCAAAAGTCAAAAACTTTGCAGGTTAAAATCTCGCAAGCCAAGACAAGCCATATAAAATCAAATTTTAGCAATTACTGAACGTAAGACTTCACGTTTAACTTGTGGAACATCTCGGTCACACAAAAGAGTTCTATACAAGTTCACCACCTGACCTTTCACAAGCCCAAGACAAGCCATATAAGATCAAGTTTTAGTAGTTACTTAAGTACAAACGTCACGTTTAACATTTCGAACGGCTTACATAAAAGTTCCATAAAAGTTCACCGCTTGATATTTCTAAACGGTTGTGTAATTTATAAGAAACACGTAAATTGAATTTATTTTTTTATTACAGCTGCACAGGTAGAATCGCGGGAAAACGCTAGTATATTCTACCAAAGAGATTATGATTTTCAGTTACGCATGGCGTAATTTATAATAATAAATTATATTATACTAGCGGCTCACACTGACTTCGCTCGGGTTCGTCCTTCGATTAGGTTATAATGTGTTTTCCCGTGGGAATGAAATAATCTCCTGCGGTAAAAAGTAGACTATGTGATTTTATTCCCCTGCCCTCCAACTATCTCCACATAAAAAAAGGCCAATCCGTCACTCTCCTTCGACATGAAAAAGGCCAAACTAAAAAAAAATAAACTAAATAACAAACAAACAAACAAACAAAAAAACAAACACGCTTTCATGTTTATAATATCAGTATGGATTTGTTGAAGTCGATAGCTATATTCTGTGTTACATACTGGAAAATTGTCTGTTCTGACCTTTATAGCAACTACAAAAAGCACATTAGAAATTCTGACGTTGTTATGTAACTGAAGGCTTCATTTACGTTATACGTCCATTTGATGCACAGTGAATTTTATTTCAAAGACATATTACATTACACGAGTAATATTGAGTTGAAAATAAATAATAAGATAAAAACACACTAATAATTGCTCTACTTTTGACGACACGTTTGTCTCAGTTTGTAGCATATGTAGTGACCCTTCTTGCTACCCTAACAGTCGCGGGTTCGAGTCCCGCTGGAGGCATTCGTTTGCGTGATGAGCACGAATGTTTTTATTCCAGTCATGATTGGTAATTTATATTTATAATATGTATGTATTTAAAATTATATATCTACTCTTTTTAAATGCGCATAATATACATATTTTGTTCATGCGTGTTCAGTATTGGAATGAAGCAACCCAATATGCCCAAATATTTCTAAAAGAAATAGCAAAAGAAATATCTTTCAATCAAACCATGGTCCGTAGCATCGGACAGATTATTTTCCACTGCTGGATTAATTCATACTGAAAAAAGGAACAGAGTTACGCCCGACAAGCTTTAAATATTACGTTTTCTGAACAAAAATTTAAAATTCCTTAATTTGATATGATTCATTTTGATATATATATATATATATATATATATATATATATATATATATATATTTAAATGTGACAGTACATAATTATATCGTGGCTTATCGATTAAAATTAAAATCTAACGCAAAGCCGTGGGCAAAATCTAGCATAATTAAGCAAATTCAAACATAAACTTGTGTAAATAAAATGGTTCAATTAACTTCTTCCTTTTGTTTAATTTACGTGATTTAACCGATATTTTCGTGATTCATTTTTTAAAGAATGCAATATAGTAGCTAAGATATATTTTGCGTTCGGCGATACGTTCGGCGAAGGTGAAAATCGTAAAGAAATGTATGTATGAGAGAGCAAATTTTTGAAAAAAGTCATATAAAGTGCGCCAAACTGCACTTGGCCAGCGTACCACGGCTTGAATTAGAGAGGGCTCAAGTTCAAGGGAGGCATTGAAAAGATATAAAACGCCGTACTACTACAAGTTTTAATGAATACCTTATAAGCAAGCTGCACGAACATTTTAATTGAAATATAAGCAAAAATTTTTGAGAGAGCTTATGTAAGTATTTCTAAGTAAGCTTATGTAAGTTAGTAGTTATTATGTTATCAACATTTATCCTAAGAACGTGCTCGGGACTTGATCACTTGTCTTTAGGTATCAGTTAATTTAGTTCAGAATAATCAATAATTATACTATATAACAGCAAAATAGGTAGTAGCGTTTGGATTAGATCTAAAAATAGAGCTCAATAGCATCGCAATAGGACAGGCATATGTCCACTGAAAACGGGCTGCTAATGATGATGATTTTAACAGTGTTGTAATTTATAAATCATTGATCTAAATAGAGCACAAATGTCAGTAGAAATCATGAGGCAGTTTATTCCACTAAATGTAACAATGTTAAAGCAAATGTGCTAACGTTTTTCAAAAAAGGAAAAAGTATTATTTAATACAACATAAATATCCTATGAATTGAAAATTACAAAAAATCTATACATATAATAAAATTGTAACTAAGCCGAATCTGTACATTAAATATTATTTCGAAAATCTTATTGAAATAGACATTATTATCGATACAGAGGCCGCATCTATAGTTTTTAGAATTTTCGTCCGTCTGTCTGTCTGTTACCGCATCACGGAAAAAGCACTGAATGGATTTTAAATAAATTTGGTATGAAGATAGCTGGTTATCCGGGTCAACATATAGGATACTTTTTACCGCGGGGATGTGTCTCATTTCTGAGAAAAAATACAAAAACTGCAATGTAAGAGTATATTAATATGTAAAACGTAAGGATTTGGTTTTTGGTAATCTAAATGCGGGCGGAGCCGTGGGCAATGCTAGTATTATATATAATATTAATTTTTAATGTTTATTGATTACTAATTCATATAATATGTATAACGTATAATTTTTTATTGTTATGAAAACGTTAGTTTTGCTCTTCTCTAATATAACAAAGGAGGATGTATATATTTACATAGCTGGCTCATGAGACGCAGAGTCGCATATCATGTTTATTATTCCAGTATATTGAATAAATCTAACAGTTTATTTAAATACAGTGGCTATTATATTACTACCTTCTTTTCTTTTTTTTTTTTGAATACCTGAAAATGCATTTACACATCCCACCTGTATACATACAGTTGGTTATGTAGGACTCTATCGCTAGAAAAGTCAGTAATGCCCACTAAAACCAAACTAAATCTCCCCCGTCTTAGTAGGTCATCGCATGGGCTCCGACTGCAGGTCCGCCGAAACAGACCACACAACCAAGGAGTTGCTCCCACTCGGTCCACTCTGCTGTCAAAGAAGTACCAGGAGCAACCCGCATGGTACACCGCCCACCAAATATCTCTCCCTCGCGCTCGACTCGGTTGCAGAAAGCTAATGAGCCTCCCGCTACGACAGGATAAACACACATCGGAGGGATTATAATATTACCTAACCCAACGGCTTTCATCTTGTCCAAACTGCAATATATTTGCTAGCGATACTTGTGTTCACAAAAAATCTATAGAAAAATAAATATTTTTTTCTAAAGTTTGCAGTTTGTCGGAAAATGACAATTTTTCTCCTTAAAATTCTTTTAGGACAATCAAAGTCAATTTTCCTAATGATTATTAAAATCGAATATTTTAAAATATAATAAGGTTGTATCAATTCAGCCATCCTTAAATGATGCGCTCACCAGCGTAAAGCATTTTATTTTTGAATATATGTATAGATAATTAATAAATAAATAAATATTTTGGGACATTAACACATATTACCATTTAATACGATGGTAAACTACGAGGCTTGTGTTATAAATACAAAATAGTTGATATACCACATGTATATATATCTTTAAATACATACTTATTTTAAATATATCATCACACAAAGGAATGATCCCAGCGGGATTCGAACCCGCGACTTCATTCACAGTAAGTAGGGTCACCAAAAACAGAGCCAAACGTGTACTATGAACCCACAATATAAATGTTCTATTATTGTATTATTTTATATGAATCAAACACAGTATTATGATATTATGTTTTATTTAACAAAAGTGGTATTAGTATTAGTGGTATTCTAAGTTTTATATTGTTAATAAAAATCAAGTCTCTTAGAAGCCATGCTGGCTTGATATGTTAGAAAAGTACTATCTCTAATAAGATCTTTTGAGCCTCATTTCAATTCCATTATAATAATTTGATGGCATCGCATTAATTTACATTTTTAAAGAGGCTCTAGTTCAAAGTCATGTAACATTTACTGAAAATAACGTCCAAAACAAGTATCCAACATGCACTCAACGTTATCAAGATGAAATCTGTATTTAGAGCTTAATGAATGAAGCTTTTATAGTGCAGTAGCAGCACATTAGAGAACAGAAACACCTTTACAAGTTGTGTATCGATCTTTCTAACGTTTATTGAAAACTATTTTCCAGTATATTCATAAAGTTATATTTAAAATTTCAAAATGTCTGTTTCTTTGTCAAAGCATATCTTTTCAACAACAAATTCTTATTTACTTATTTATACTTATAACACGTATTCTACTTTTATCTCGGCAAGCTAAAATTATTCTCGCAAGATATATAAAAAATCCTTTATTGCACTGTACACGTATGCTGACTTAATTACAATGTAAGAGAAGTCAATAGAAAGGCACGAGATAGAACAAATAGGATAACGATAACAACACTCGAGTACATAATATGTAAATAAATAAAACTTACATGAAAAAAGTCCTTTATATTCATTAAATCATAGAACGCCTCTGTTGTATAATTAGTTGAAAATAGTAAGAAGATCAAAATAAACACAGTAGAAAATATGCCCCATAAAAATGAAAATTTGAAGAGCTGCAATATATAATATTATTTTATACTAGAATACACAGTTTAATAATAATAATATATCGGAATACGAGTGACTCACTTTCACTCTGCTCGGTCCGTAGGTACGTTTTGACTATTAGTATAGATTTTTCGAAAATGAGATTTTTCTCGCAATAAAAAGTATATATGGTGACCCGGATTACTAGCTACTATCATACGAATTTCATCAAAATCTGTCTAGTTGTTTTCTCGTGACGCATTAACAGACAGACAGACAGACTGACAAAAAAGGAGTGGATTTGGGAGATAGACTTGACCTGAATTAATACATTACAACCGTTTGGTAGCAAAGTGAATGGAGGGTCAATATTGTATCTACGTATAAACATAAATCATGGTTTATTTACCTTCAAAAGTGCATCATCCGTGATGGTTGCTATAAAAAAATTACAAATCCAAATTGTGCCGATTACAAACAAACGCACGGATGTGCTATTTCTGTCGACATTGTAGAACCATTTCCTGGTGATTTAAATATTAACATTAATAAAAACTTTTTCATGAAAAACATTTATTTTACCAATACAAAGATAATAATAATTAATGAAGGGCCTTTATTACTGAAACGGTAAATAAAGCTCGATATTAAATCGATCGACATTGAGTTGTTAATACACTGTATGGTTTTATTTAGTAAAAATACATTTTAATAAACAACTAGCAGAACCCGACGCTTCGCTCGCGCTAAAACTGTAAAAATCAAACTCTAAAAAGGTAGCTTTCATACAAATTTTCATCGCCTATTTTACCTCCTTATGGGATGAATTTCGAAAAAAGCTAAAACACGCTTTTATTTAATTGTATTGAAGCGCATGAATACCAAGTTTCAAGTAATTCTAATCATAAATATTTTTTCGGGTTGTATTATAACGGGTTTTCTCGTAGGAATGAGATAATCTCCCGCGGTAAAAAGTAGCCTCTGTCACTCTCCACCCTTCCAACTATCTGCGCATAAAAAAATTACACCTATCCGTCAATCCGTTTCAATGTGAAAGAAGGACAAACAAACAAACACACTTTCACATTTATAATATTAGAACAATGGATTTACGACAGTTATATTTAAATGCATAGGTATTCATTTACCATAAAACAATTAGAATACGTCTCTCATCATTCAAAATCATTGAGAACTAACAAACTGGTCTATTTCAGACGACACGACGTAAATTATAAGTTTCTTTATGGAATATTCGCAACACATTAGCGAAGTTACCAAGTCCGGTAGATTCATAATATATTCATTTTGTGCTTCACGTAACTTTATTTTAATATTGTGGTATAGTGAAGCGTAGGTCACCGGTTCGATACACGGGGTAAATTTTCATGGTGACAATGTACATTTTTATAGCCGTTAGTAATAAGAACATTCTCAACCGACTCCAGAAAAGAGGAGGTTCTCAAAGCGGCTGTATTTTTTTCTTTTTTTGTATGTTACCTTAGAACTCCATCGTTTATCAGCCGACTTGGATAATTATGGTTTTGGTTTGAATGTGTATACTTAGAGTTTGGTCCAATTTAAATTTTGAAACAAAATACCGTCCCTAAGGGTGGAAAACTAAGAAAAGAAAATTTAACCTACTTCTAATTATCATATTGACTTGAAACTTTGCAAGTGTTTTTATTGCGATTGATAATGCAGTGATTCAGTATCGTCGACCTGATGTGATGGTTAGGCCATAAGGTCGATAGATGGAACTTTTCGACGGCTAATAGTAGATACTTTGAGTTTGAATCAAGTATTTTTAAAGTCGGTGTGTTAATTTGTATGGACTGGCACCAACTTCAAAAATATTTGATTAAGTAGGTATCTATAGCAAATGAAAACTACCAATCAGCTGTTTTGTACTTTTTAGTGCTTTTTTGGATGTTTTTTTTATTTCTATTTTTTTAGCATTTAATAAAAAAGAAAACAAATAACAGCAATTTTTTTTTTTAAAAAAGCAAATATATCATAAGTCTACTTATGTATATGATTTTAGGATCTCTTCCTTTTACGCTTATTATTTCATATAATTTCTATATGTATATATCATTTATTTAATTAATTTTTTGCTCTTTTAACATTTCTTTTTTTTTATTGCTGAATTTACTTCACTGTGCTTAATTATTTACTAAAGTATATTGTAATAAATAAATCGGGTACAGTATAGCAATTTTGGCATTTTCAAAACACATATGTTGATATTTATTTTGATGATGGTTAAGCGCGTAAAATGTTTTAATTTTTAACTGATAAATAATGAATATATATATAATATATATATATATATATATATATATATATATATATATATATAAAATACCATCGATAAAAGGAAAGCCTGACAAATATACATCACTATAAAACACAGGTCATTTGAATTTAATAGGTCAAGTAGACCAATCAATAAGCTCAATAGGAAGAAATTGGTTCTACGCCTTGACATTGCGCCTACATTATAGTTTCAAACAAAATATAAAACATACTAAGTGTTATGCTAAAATTTAAGAAACCGAAATAAGTAACTAACATATAGTTTACATGTGTTGAGGTAGTCTTCAAATTCACTATTATACTATCACGACAGACCAGCATCACTTCCTGAGTGGTCAAACAAGTCCCATTTTTGGGTATTTTCTGACATTTCGACCATGCGGGTGCTTTGTTCATACTGACCAGGAAAAATCGTATCGAGTCCGCCAAATCACTGGCATGCTATTTGAAAAAAAGTATTTATTTACTTCAATTTAATACATATAAGAACTTATGCATACGTTTGATACACCTACTCGGATAAACAATTTTAAGTGAAATTTGACATGAAGATAGCATATATCCTCGACTACCATAGTACTACATAGATTTTTTTTTTGCTTAGCGAGGCTAAGATTGATAACTAATAATATTGTATGTATTTAACGTCCCACTGCTGGGCACGGGCCTCCCTATAGTTCGAGCCGAATCAGGCCATAGTCCATCACGCTGGCCAAGTGCGGGTTGGCGGACTTCACATGTCTTTTTGAAAACTTGCAAGATTCTCTCAGGCATGCAGGTTTCCTCACGATGTTTTCCTTCACCATTAAGACAAGTAGGAATCATGTTGAAAATGATTCGCACATGAAAATTCAGAGGTGCGAGACCCGGGATTTGAACTCGCTTCACTCGGGTTTCGCAAGCGATCGCGTTACCACTGGGCTACCACTGCCTTTACTAATAATATAATAATCAGTAAAATAGATAACTGATATTAATTTCACAGTTCACTCGCCTTTACGACGGTGACGAAAGTGATAAAAATGCTAATCTAAAGCCCTTCCGCCATTCATTGGATCACAAAATAACATTATTAAATACACTTGGTGGATGTGTTTTTGTTAGTTTTACGCTATTTTCATTGCGGGGTAGTCGGAAAGAGCAACAACAACTGCACTTCGCCTACATCAAAACAGTACTTAGTGGACTTTAAAGGTAGCTTTTCTATTTATCAAACCAGGACTAATGCTGTGCTACTTGCTATAGGTATTTATATGTATTACAAAGAAATACCATTCACTTTCAAATTTCAGACAGTATAAATGCTATAAACTTGAATTGTGGAATGTACCTGATTTCTTATACGGAAATCTGTTGTTTTTTAAATATATATAATATATATATATATATATATATATATATATATATATAATATATATATATATATATATATATCATTAACTCATGTATTTCTAACCTACTTTGATAGTGACAATGTACATATTATCTTTCACCCACAATACGTTACAATAGTAACTAAGTATCGTTCGTAAAAATTTAAATTAAAAAAAGGTGCATTTTATTAAATTCATGGAAAACAAATAAACTAGTGTTACTTTTAGTTACTAACAAGCATCATAAAAACTTTACAGCAAAACATTTTGTTTCAGAGAACAATGCTGTGAAACATGCCATGTTTGAATCATGTAACTTTCATTTATATATTTTGTAAATTTAAATCATTTTATTCGGGTTTCGCTTCTAGAAAAACAAATCAAATCTGTCCCACGGTAACTGGACAGATTTTGATGAAATTTGGTGTGACGATAGCTGGTTATTCGGGTAAACATCTATACATATAATAAAATTGTAACTAAACCGAATCTGTACATTAAATATTTTCTGGAAAATCTTATTGAAATAAACATTATTATCGATACAGAGGCCGAATCTATAGTTTTTAGAATTTTTGTCTGTCTGTCTATCTGTCTGTCTGTCTGTTACCGCATTACAGAAAAACCACTAGAGAGATTTTGATCAAATTTGGTTGGGTGATAGCTGGTTATCCGGGTCAACATATAGGATACTTTTTACCGCAGAAAAATATCTCATTTCTGAGGAAAAATGCAAAAACTGCCATATAAGAGTATACTAATGAGTAAAACCTAAGAATTTGGTTTTTGGTCATCTGAACGCGGGCGGAGCCGCGGGCAATGCTTATATACGATAGTATACGATACATTTTACTGCGAGAAAATATCTTACTTTTCAGAAATCTATACTAAACGTTAAAACCTAACAAGTATTCTTTATATTTTTATTTGCAACTCTTTGTATATCGTGATACTAGTTTTGATAATTAGTATTATATACTCGTATAGAATTTATCTCAGTAAAGCTATTGAATTCTAAAATTGAATACCACCTGTACATAACGTTTGATATACAGTATTAATTAATATCAACTCCACTGACATCAACGTAACTAGAAACTAGCCGTGACCGGATGACAACATTTTAACGAATATGTCCATATTGTAGCATCCACATGGATTTCATTTAAAAATATTTTTCAAATAAATTCTGTTCCCTTTGAAAACTAGAGAACATTTTTCGTATACATTTTTCAACAACTAGTGGAACAATAATAATTGTACCTAAAAAATTTGCTTTGTCTGTTGTTCCATCAAATTAACATTGAAATATTTCAATAGTGTATTTTATAGGTTTCAATACATTTCAATAGTATTACTTACTAGCGACACATCCTTGCTTTACTCTTGTTCGTCCCTAGGAAAAAACAAAAACGAATCTACCCTACACGAACCGTGCATTATCCGAGATAAACAATAACTATGTGCTATTCCAGAATATAATCTATCTCTGTGCCAAATTTCATCCAGATCCGTTCAGCCGTTCTGGCGTGATTGAGTAACAAACATCCATCCATACAAACTTTCACATTTACGAGTACTTATAATAGTAGATAGATTAGTGTGCTGCAAGAACACTAATTATGAAACGTAATAATTACAGAAAAAAAAGAGAAAATCAGTCCTGGCTAGTTATGTAATATTTTTTACCTATTTCAAAAAAAGGGAGTACCCAATGCTTATATATTATAGGTATCGTAATAATCGTAGACCAAGACCTTGCCTTTTAACGTCAACGTCTCTTTATATGATGCAAATAGCTTAAGTAATTCAAACATTTATACCTCCCACTTATTACCATGGAGTCAAATTAGGTGAACGGCTCAATACGTACGTCTTAAATATAATAAAAAATAAATCACATATTGTAATATTATAAAATTTTCTATTTCCAGATTCTATTCCAGCATCTTAAAATAGAAGATCGTCGAAAAATATTAACTACTAACACTATGCTTATATCGTATCGTACATAGCCATTATAAAACGTTCCACTGCTGGACACGGGCCTCCCTTTATTATAAAGAGGACCAGGCTGAAGTCCACCACACTGGCCAAGTGCTTGCTAGATTCTCTTAGATATGCAGGTTTCGTTACGATGTTTTCCTTCACCGTAAGCTAAGTGGTAATCATGTTGGAAATGACTTGTATATAAAAATATCAAAGGTACAACCCGGGATTTGAACCCGCTTCACTTGGTTTCTCAAGCTACCGATGTCTACTTAGACATTAATTATTTGTTTTATTTAATAGATATTATGATTTTAAACTCACCAGTAGAGTCCAGAATGCAGTTTGCAAAAGGATACCAAAGGAAACGCCTCTCATAAGAGGATTTAATGATTTATTCGTATCCAGCCTTCTAACGTATTGTTTTATAAAGAAATCCATGAACATATAGCTTACACCTACAAGAACCGCATATAGTATATACTCGAATAAGTGAACTGGAAATAAATATGTATTTTTGTAATTAATTACACAAAAAAATAACGATTTATATTTTTTGTTATAATATCTATTGTATACCACGTAATACTTACAAAAGTAAAGAGTGTGTGGCATTGAATGCATAGTAAGCATTTCGCCTGCGCGCGAGTTTTATATGAAAGTATAATAATGTAAACAGCCGTCTACGCGCCACAGTTCTGGCGGTACGTGTAATAAATAAATGACTTTCTTACTCTTTGGGTGTTGGACTATTATTTACATGAACACGCAATTAGTTAGTGATTCTCTTATGCAAGTATTTTCTAATAACCAACAATCCCAAAAAGAGTATGTTGGTGGTTGGAGTATGTTGGTAGGTTATCTAATAACCAACAATCCCAAAAAGAGTATGTTGGTTAATCAGAACGTTAATCGTTAGCAGTATCAGCCAGATTTGTAATTTTTTTTATTTTATAACCTACTAGCAGAACCCGTGGCTTCGCTCGCGCTAAAACTACAAAAAAACTCTTATAAATTAGGTTTCACACAAACATTCATCCCCTATTTTACTCCCTTATGGAATGAATTTTATAAAATGCTAAAACAAATACTTATTTAATTGTTTTGAAGACCATTAATTTCAAGTTTCATATAATTCTGATCATAAATATTATTTAGATTGTTTTATATCGAGTTTTCCCGTAGGAATGAGATAATCTCCCGCAATAAAAAGTAGCCTATATCACTTTTCAGCCCTCCAACAACTATCTCCAGACAAAAATTACGCATATCACTCTGTTTGGACATAAAAGAAGGACAAACAAACACACTTTCACATTTATAATATTAAAGTATGGAAGTATTATAGATTTATTACGAAAAGTATAGGCATCACACTAATACATTTTAGAGCAGAACGATTAAAAATAAATATGTATATATAGTACGTGTTATATACGCGAGCAAAGCCGCGGTCGCAAGTTACTATAAAATAAATATTAATTAAAAATTAATGAATAAGATATATAGTTATACCATGAACAACTAAAACTTTTGAAAACATATCGAAACTCGTGCTTGTAGATGAAAATGCATGCGCTACGTATATAAATTTCTTTATACTATGCCATTTAAAATGGCAGCCTATGTTGATATCCTGAAAAGACATAAGGTGTATGGTTTCGCTATTTTAATGTATAATAAAATAGTTATTAATTCATTAAACTAACCACACTGATGACGCGAACGCGTATATTATTATATAACTAGCGATTAACACTCGCTTCGCTCGGGTTCATCTCTAGCTTGCTTCCCAATACAAACTTTCATCCCCATTTTCACACCCTTAAGGGATGATTTCCGGAATAAAAAGTATCGTATGTCCTTTCCAGATTCTCAAACTATCTTCTTACCAAATCTCATCTAAATCGGTTCAGTAGATCCAGAGATTACCCCCCACAACGTCACACAAACTTTACCTCTTTATAATGTAGTATAAATAAATCAGGCAGTTAAAAATGACGGGAATGTTCAGTCCGAAAAAAGAAATTCCTGAACATTCCCGTTATTTTTAAAATAGAAAGAATAAATAAACAAAAGAGGATTGAGGTTGTGTTTTCTGTGATTTTCAAATGGAGCCAAGAAATAATAAATTGTTGAGATTGTTTCCTATTAAATTGTGACTAAATCTAGTTAATATATAAGGTTTTGAAACATGATCGTGGCCTTTTCTGAGATATCCTACAAAAGTCATCATAATATTTAAACTTATAATTTAAATTTTCATACGTTTGTCATTTAAAGTCGATATAATATATTAAGGTTTTACTTTTTTTTAACGTTTTGAGACTTTATTCGTACCATCGCTGGGGGTTGATAATGATATTTGAATATAATTTTTTATTTTTATATATATTTTATTAATAAGAATACTTTAAATTAGCTTAGTTTAAAAACTCTGACTATTTTAAAACTAAAATATTAAAACGAAAGATTACTATGAATCAAAAAAGTATATCTTACATTCCGTTCACTCGACGATTGTACACTTTGGGTCAAATCTATGTGTCTGCTCATTTTATCTTTACACCAAACTGTAAAGCATAATGTTAAATTTATATATTTTAAATATTTCAAATTTTTATATTAGATCTCAAATAAAATAAACTAACTAATGCATCATCTAAAACTTACCTAATAGGAAATTTGCACACCATATTAAAATAAACGATGTATGTACTCTGAGCTATAATAATGAACCTATCTAGTGTTAAATGAATATATATATATATATATATATATATATATTCCATTAGAGTGTACATTTATAAAAAAATCATAATAATACAAAACAATATGTTTATTAATTAATACTTTCTTAGATTTACGCGAATATTTGACATTTTAAATAAAATTGTCTTTTTGGATTTTTTCGCGGATTTATTTTGATTTTTGGTTCCCGACGTATCGAATGCTTTACAGCAATCATGGTCACGGGAGAGACTGAGGTGTTAGATGTCTCAAAGGCATTATATAATTGTTACAAAGAGCCTACACACAAAATAACAAAACGAATTCATTTTGTTATTTTGTGAAACGTCGGAAGCAAAAATCAAAATAAATCCGCGGAAAACCAGTTTTATTTGATATGTTCATTAATTATATAAATTGCAAGGTCTGTGTGTTTAAAAAAGCTACGCTAAAGCTTAAATAAAAACACAATAATTTTAGTGAACCCGATTTTCATGGAGCTTTCACAGACTTTGTATACACTTTTCTTTCTTACACACTTACTACTTTCCAAAAAGCATAAATAAATAAAAGTAGAAGAGTTAAAAAGACCAAGTGAAAATATTATAATACATAATTAAATTTCATTGGCTGCTCGAATGTGACGTCCAAGGCTACTTTTTCTCACAAAAACAGCTCACAAAAGGTCATAGAACAGCTGTTTTATGCAAATATAGTCAACAGAAGTGAAAAAAGAGTCCTTTCGTAAAAAATATATAAAACTAGCATTGCCCGCGGCTCCGCCCGCGTTCAGATGATCAAAAACCTAATTCTTAGGTCTTACATATTAGTATACTCTTACAATGCAGTTTTTGTGTTTTTGTATTTATTCTCAGAAATGAGATAATTTATCGCGATAAAAAGTAGCCTATATGTTGATCCGTATACCAGCTATCATCATACGAAATTTCATTAAAATCTGTCCATTGGTTTTCTCGTGATGCGGTAACAGACAGAAAGACAGACAGACAGACAAAAATTCTAAAAACTATAGATTCGGACTCTGTATCGATAATAATGTCTATTTCAATTAGATTTCCCAAACAATATTTCATGTACAGATTTGACTTAGTTAGAAATTTATTATATGTATAGATGTGTCTTTACTAAATATTATTCTATTCATTTTAATTTTTCTGGACCTTTGTTAGTTTTTATCTATGCAAAAATTATTATAAAGCTATAAAAATAAAATCAGAAATAAATTATATTGAGTTTGTACGAACAATAATTCAGAATTTCTAATTCAAATCCCATTCAAATGGTCCAATTTATCGCTTCAAAGAGCTCAATATTTTACTGACTTTAAGATTTTTATTTTTAAAGCTGGTAGTTTATTAATATGTAGAGAAATAAGCTCTGGATATAATAAAATGGTATTGAAGGAAGTAGGTGATATACGATAGAAGATAGTCTTTTCTATCGGTTTATTTTTAACGTACTCGTATATACACAAAAATCTTCTTACATAAAGGAGACGATGTTCTTATGAGATTTATATTATTTATAACCTAGCGAAAAGTTTAAATTAATATGTTCATATCTAAATGTATAATAATAGAACTTTTGACATGCAATAATTATTATTTAACATTTATGGTAGGTACATCGATTCCAAAATCAAACATTCACAAACATACATTCAGACAGACCAGTTGAGTACGCTTAGTAGTAGTTTTTGAAGTCGATCAAATGAATAAAATTTTAAATATGTGAATTTTCTATAGTTTTTTTAACTTACTTGTCTCAACAATTTAGTCACTACGCGTCATCTCTTCTCTTTATATAGGAAAATATATTTGAAAAAGAAAATATATATCAAAAATGAAATATGTTTAGATTACAGAATATATTTTTATGATACCTTTAATTAAAAATAACTTGGAATTGATTATTACGTAAAATACAATACCTATATAAAATTCACTTTTTATTCTATTTTAAATATAAATATACAACAAAAAGCTCAAGTTTTAGCTTACTATTCAATAATTTATATTTTAGTCCTAGAAGTTTGATGTACAATGTCATATGTTTGACATTGGCAATACAGTGCTTTATAAATTCCATAGAGTTGTGAATGAATACTGACATAACTGTCAAATCTATATTTATTTATTCATTTTTACATATATATATATATATATATATATATATATATATATATATAATTCAATGTCCTGACTGACTGATATATCAACGCATATCCTAAACAGTAGGTCTTGAAGACATGAAATTTGACCCTTTCTTAGTGGATCTAAGAGAGTGAAATGGGGGTTTGAATTTTCTGTGAAACTTTTTATTCTCTGTGTCCATTGAATCGAAAATTCGTACACATAGTAATCAAAAAAAATTATGAGACACGTGTATCACAGTTTTTCCAAAATCATCCCCCAAGAAAAGTTCTATAGGGCTTCGAAAATCCTACACGGCCTAGTAGGTTTATTATTCTTACAACATATTATATGAGTGTAGATAAAATAAATTTCTACTTAAATATCTAACCATGTTATTTAAATACTTAAGAAATTACATAAAAACGAAGTCACAGAAACGAAGTAAAAGAAGTTGAAATATAATATTATTTAAGTTACACCGTGCTAGTATAATACGGCTCATATTTACAAAGAAAATCAAATAAGGAAATCAAAAGGCGGTATCTGGAAAACGTCTAGATCGGAATTAAATTACAGAAACTCAGTATCTCGCCAGAAAGGGCGAGCCTTTGAACAGTGTCAGTAGAGAAAAACGTAAAACAAGATACTGAAAAGGATCGACGGTCTAGGAGTTTAAGTCTGTTTTCGCGTTAAAGGTTACTGGTTCGATTCATGGTTGAAACAAATATTTTTATTGGCCATATGAGCATTACACGTGGTAGGCGAGATCACGAACCGACTACACTGACTGATCTTTAACCTTTATAAGCACGCGGAGCCACAGGTGGCTCCGTTAACAATTAATTTCTTAGAATTTAACCACGAGGTGTTAAATTAATTGACGATGCAAAAGGGTTTGTATAATCCTAATAGAACAAAGTTAATTTTCATTCCATTTCATATGTTGTGTATAGCCGAGGAAAGTAAAGGCCGTTCAGTTTGTAGCGTTCAATCTACAAAAATACTCTTTGGCTTTATATTATACAAACACAAACTTTATAAAACACAAACAGATCTATCCCACGGGAACCATTCATTTTTCCGGGATTAAAAGTAACTTGTTGTTTGATCGGCAATATAAGGTATCAGCATGCCAAATTTTATTAAATTAGGTGCTTATGTTGTTGTGTACTAAGGTATAAGTTACTATAGTTTTTTAACTATCCCACGGGAACTCTTTAATTTTTCGGAATAAAAGGTATTTAAAATGTTGCCCGGGGATATAAGGTACCACCATGCAAAATTTCATTTAAATCGGTCTAATAGATTCGGAGATTAGCCCGTACAAACAGACAAACAGACAGAGAAACAAAAAAATTGAAAAAATCTGGATTTGTTTTATTTGTCTTCTTACATCTCCCTGACTCGGTTGTAAGCATTTTTTTTCTATGTACAGACATTCGACCTCTACAGTTTTATTATAGTATAGATAGCGACACATTCTAGCTTCTTCCGGCTTCGTCCCTATGTATTTATATAATAATATGATTATATATACATAGTTTTACAATAACGTATGAAAGTCTGTCTAATTTATTGACATTTATGATTACTGCTCTACTTCCTTGTGTAGTAGCATGATGGTATAATATAGCCTTCCTCAATAAAAGGGCTATCTAAATGAAAAAAGAATTTTTCAAATCGGATTAGCAGTTCCTGAGAATAGCGCGTTCAAACAAACAAACAATAAACTAAGTATTATATTAAGTATAGATGTATAAGAAACTGTCACGGACAGCGGCTTGTGTAAATACTCTTTAATGCTATGCCTTATGACGTCACATTAATTTATATAAACCCTTGATTTATGAACTCTGTAGATTTAACTTACTGTTTTATTTAGATATCTCGTATAATCATATATTACATTCATATTACAGTAATTAAGACGTTTATCATGTGTGATATTTATAAGAGGTGCGAGACTTAAGATTTGAACCCGCTTCACTCGGTTTCCAAAGCCTGTCTCCTGTATTGTTTATCTCTTTCTAAATAGGTAAGAGTCCTCAATTTCTACAAAAACCCATATTATTATATTGTACAACATTTATATGGACCAGAGATTGTGATAATCTATTTTAACCACATTGCCCGATTTGAGAAATCATGTAACGACATGCCAATATGCATAACGATGCTTACTGTCCGAGTATTATGATGTTTATAAACAAACAATGGCAACAATTTTTCACTTAGTCCATAAAAATATAACTGTTAAGCCCACAAAACCTATTATTCTCACAAAGAATCCAATAGTAAATTGTATAAAAATTTCAAGGCACGTGCAAACACAGGATGGAGGAAACTCAATTATCACTCCGCTTAGTTTGCCATTCATACATATACTTTTTTAACGTCGCTATGACTAATATGTTACTTTTAAATGCAATTTTTAAATATTTTCTTTGATGTTTTCTAAAATTATTAGAAGGTTAAGTCCTTTAAATGAGCACAATCAAATATTTTTTAGCTATTCTATACATTTTTATATATCTTAAAATTTGTTTATAAACTAATTTTCACCACCAGTAACGTTAAAGGAAATATAAAAAGAGCAATACAGCAATCAGTTCTTATATTTTATTAATACCATCTATAATATTACATTCATCTAGTAACAGAATTGTTACGCAGAATTACCTATATACATACTCGTAGTTCACTCATGGTTGGGGTCAGTTCAAGTTCAATACTAAGGTTTGCTGAAGTTCAAGCGCAGTGTCCAGGATTACGTAGGGTTGGTACAGTCTAGCAATAATAATTTTAAAATTATACATAAATTTCCAGATACGTGCATTGGCTTCCTTCAGGTAGGGCATTAAAGTACTCATATAAACACAAATATACCGGCGTATATGTGTGTGTGTACATAAATATCCAGAAGCTTAGATACACACATATGTACCTACATAGACGATGTGTGTTGCATTCAGATTAAGTTTTCCGATACAACACGACACGCCACAAATCCTTAGTGATTACTGGAAATTTTCATGGGTTTACTCAACTACTGAAGATTCATCGCAATTACATGAATGCTAGTGCTATAAAACGACGGTTCTTGAGTAAATAATAATTATAAAAATATATAAATTAGTTGTGTCAACCCTACTTTTACGGTAGACTGAGAACCTCTTATGAGATTATCTTGGAATTGAAATTATATTGAACGTCGAAAGAGTTAGAATTGGATCTCTTACTGTCACATAATAAAAAATTTTTAAACTTGTTTTCATGTCTCAATATAATACAAATAAAATGCTATTTAAGGCTATTGTTTTAAGTTTTTATAATAGGTTCTTGGGATTTTTTTTTGGAAAATTACCCGGAAATTTGGGTGAAATTGCTTTTGTCTATACAATTATTGTATGACCGAAATGATCATAAATCATTGAAATTTTGACAGGACAATGTCAATCAAGTCGCTAGTTTACAGTAAGATTGTCTCTTCATTAGCGAAGTAATCTGTGCTGAACTGGCACGCTTCGAATCCATTAAACAAGAGAATGGAATTGAAGATGGTCCTTAATTGATATGAAATCTATGAAACCTCTTTTCATATTATTATTGAATATAAATATGTAAAATTTTGTTGATTAAAGCATACTTCTTTTTATTTCTTGTATTATGTCGTTACACTTTTTCTTCTTCTTCCTACCCATTTCTCAAATTACTTGGGTTCGACGCAGTACGTCTACCATACTGCTGATCGGTTTTGGCAAAAGTTTTACGACCGGCCGCCTGCCTGACATCAACGCTCCATGGGAATGGATTATGTCTTTACACTAATATTCTCTTTTGAAAGCTTGATAAGATGATTCTATACTGAAGATGATATTGTTGAATTAAAATATATTTGAGGATTTTCATTCAAAATTCTTGTCCGAGTTTATTAGAAGCTTAACAATTGACAGTAACGGTACTGAGAGAGCATTGAATATCTTGCTATTTGAATACATATTGTCACAAATATTTTAATTAAAACGGTGCTTCTAGGACATTTATTGAATTCTTCCACGTGTTCGTTCATTTGTTCTCAACGCAACAATGTTAGCCATTGATTTTTTCTATAAAGATAGTAAAGGTTTTTTTTAATTTAAAACTTAATTATTGTTAATTGCGAGAATTTTTTTAATGTAAAAATATTGGTGATATAAATAAAAGTATCATTCACTTTACTTAACCCCTAGCTGTTTATAAATATTGTTACTATAAACTCTCAGTGATAGCTCATTTCTGAAATAATAATACCATATAGCACTTAGCTAAAGAAATTTCGGGATCGAATCAGTAGATTACCTCTTCTTCATCCAAACATAAGCTTAATATCTTTATAATATAAATGCAAACTATTAAAACCCTTTCTCTTTACACATTATAGCAAAAATCAATATTTATAGTATTTTTTATGAATTGGGATTGTGATTGAAATAAAATATTTTTTGTTTAAAGTTTTTTTTTGTGTATATCATACTGTGACGTCACACGATTGGACGATTAAATTATCCGTATGCGTATGATATTTTATACTTTTTTTGCAGTAAATTTTACATTTTTAGAGTATTTTTTTTTGTATATTTTTTTACATATATAATGATGTTAGCTGTTGTACAAAAAATTAAAAAAACAATCACGCATATTCCCTATTTTTAGGATTTCTGCCACCTTAAAACACTTGAAAATTCGGCTATGACCCGATCGAAACTAAAAAGGATATGGTTAGGGTACGTATTCAGCCCTTTTTAATATCCCACCGCTGGGCATGGGTCACAAGGGGGATCAGACCATTGCCCACCACGCTGGTCAAGATGTTTATATTATGATATAGATAAATAATGCATAATTATTATAGAATATATTATATTTTCTAAAAACATTTGTACTAAAGTTATTGTAAGCTTTACGATCTTGCTATAAATTCTGCAGTGAAGGGCTTCGCGCTGGATAACATACCAATATCGGGAATATCGGATGGTAAAACGCCATTGCTACACTCTATTCTATACTTTTGTATAATTCCAACGAAGACGATGAATATGAATGATTTAGCTAGAGAGTCTCCTGGACATCGCCTCCGACCTGTAAGAAAATTTTTCGCTTTTATATTACGAGATTATTAAACCGTATTAAAGAAAGGTATAGTGTTATAATTATTGCATGAAGCTTGAAGCCTTATGCCCGATTAGCTTATGTCTCTCTCAAGCTCTTCAGCTATCTCCACACCAAATTACGCTAATCCGTCACTCCGACGTGAAAGAAAGACAAACGAACAAACAAACACACTTTCACATCAATAATATCAGTATATATATTTAAAAAGACAACGTCAAGACAAAATGTATGGTGTAATTAAAATTTATTTTAAAATATATCCTAAAATAACATTAAAAATTTAAGTAATAGTAGAAAAATGTTTTAAAAGACAACAAAATCGAAAGTGCATAATAATTACAAGACTTCCGCGATATTATTCAGACAAAGAGAGACAATAGCATTCCCAAGGAGGGTTGACGTCAGGCAGGCGGCCGGTCGTAAAACTTTTGCCAAATCCTATCAGCAGTACAGAAGATGTACTGCGCCGACCCCAAGTGATTGGGAAATGGGCAGGTAGAAGAAGATTACTTTACAGATTGGCAAAGCCAGATCAACATATTATATGTAGTTAAAAAATCTTTATATTTTTATATGGAAACATAAAAAAAGTATTTTATATATAAACTTTATAATAAAACGTAATAATATGTACTCGCATTTAAATGTGACATGGAATGGTTAACTAATTATATATAGTTATTAGCGGCTCTTTCAACTCTGTTAATAGTAACGTTAAAGGCAATACGAATATCAATGTGTATATTAGTCGGGAATAACCAAATCATTTTCCGCTGATTAATATATGCATGAGGATTTATGAGATCCATCATCATAATTACACATGAAGCTTTTTCTGATTTTAGGAAGATTATCCTTTATAACAATAATGTACGTATACTGTACATAATTGTACCTTTTTAACGTCCCACTGCTGGGGGTGGGTCTCCATTCAATACGAGGGGATCAGACTATAGTCCACCACACTGGCCAAGTGTGGGTTGGCGGACTTTGGAATGATAATAGCTGGTTATCCGGGTCAACATATAGGCTACTTTTTACCGCGGAAAAATATCTCATTTCTGAGAAAAAATACAAAAATAAAAAAACTGCACTGTAAGAGTATACTAATATGTAAAACCTAAGCATTAGGTTTTTGGTCATCTGAACGCGGGCGGAGCCGCGGGTAATGCTAGTAATGTTATAAAACAGCATACAAATATTAAGAGAACTCTCATTACTGTGATAAGTAAATAAATGTTAAACAAAAATAGCTAACGGATTTTATTACAATAAGGAAAATTATATCAAGTTCTCTTTTAAAAGAAAGAGAACTAAGGTTTCTAACTCGCACACCGAGGGTTCCGTAGATTGAATCTACTTTACGGTTTTCGGATTTTCTATCTTTAGTTACCTATACTATAAGACATTGCTTTGCCATATTTCATGATTCTAGGTCAACGGGAAGTACACTATAGGTTTTGCATAAGCGACCGTATCTTTTGATTGTGTTGACTTAGAAGATTGTTTCACAGCTCCAAGGGATTTCAGACCGGTGTATTTGATAATAATTTCAACTTGATACCTCCACACTTTCCTGAGGAAATGGAACTTGGCAAACAAACAGACAGACTGACGGACAACGAAGTGATGTTTTTCCTTTTCAGGTACGGAACTCTAAAAATTCATAAGAATATAGTATTATTTTTACTATTCATTATTATTATTCAAATGTTTTTCTCTAAAATTGTAAATTAACGATCAATAAGTATCTATATAAAATGTTCCTTAATTTTTTATTTTGTCAGTTTGTCTGAAAATATTTTAAGTAAATTTTATTAAAAACTAGCGACTCAACAGTTAGTATCGATTTCAAATTTTCCCGCAGTAAAATGTACGCTATATGTTGACCCGAATAATTAGCTATCATCATACCAAACTTCATCCAAATCTGTCTAGTGGTTTTCTTGTGATGCGTTCCCAGACAGACAGACAGACAAAATTCTAAAAACTATATTCTGCTTCTGTATCGACTATTCAATAAGAATTCTAAAATATTCACTATTTCAATAAGATTTTCAGAAAAATATTTAATGTACAGATATGACTCAGAATTTTATTATATGTAAATGTAGTAAAATATATCCTTTATATATATAAAATGTAAAATGTTCGGGAATGTTTCCTACGGAAAAACACAATGGTTCTATCGAGTCATCCTTAGACATTTACATCGCTAACGCTGGCTAAATCTTAAGAAATAAATTAAAAAAATGTACTAGGTCTTAAAGAGGCCTACATTTTTTGTAGGCCTTTTTAAGACCTAGTGCATTTTTTGTCCTTTTTTGTCCTTTTTTCCAAGTACATTACGTACAATCGCAATAGCTATTTTTATCTATTTAAAACGTATCTAGACACACCGGAACGAGCGAAGCGAGAGTAGATCGCTAGTATTGCATTCACCATTAACTTTCGCATAGCAAAAAATGAGCCAGAGATTAAAAATATTAAATGCATTTTAAATTATATTTTTTTATCGTATAATATACGATTTATAAGTTACTAGCGTTGCCCGCGGCTTCGCCCGCGTTCAAATGACCAATAACCAAATTCTTAGGTGTTACATATCAGTATACTCTTACATTGCAGTTTTTGTATTTTTTCTCAGAAATGAGATACTTTCCCGCGGTAAATTTTTTATCGAAATCCCTCCAGTGGGTTTTCTGTGATGCGGTAACAGACAGACAGACAGACAGACAAAAATTCTAAAAACTATAGATTCGGCCTCTGTATCGATAATAATGTCTATTTCAATAAGATTTTCCAAAAAATATTTAAAGTACAGATTCGGCTTAGTTACAATTTTATTATATGTATAAATAAGCTAAGCTTACAATATAATGACTGCAATACTTTTTCAACGTTTTATACGGCTTATGCGACTAATCAATGATGCTTTCTTTCTTTACTTTAAGTTTATAAAGTAATTTATTAAAAAAATATGGTTTATTTACAATTGCTAATACGGTGAAGGAAAACATCGTTAAGAATCCTGCATTTCTGAGAGAATTTTACTAGTTTTGAAAACATGTGAAATCTGATAAACTTAACTAAAAAACTGGTTTTTGGTCAGTGTGATGGGTTCTCATTAAGTAGAGTCCATTAAAAAAGTTGTTATATGTACGAAAACCTCGTGATACTATGCTAAAATGCTAAATTGTTTTGTCGAATTACACCAAAGACAACGATAAAAAGAGACATAAAATCTACATTATTATATACTAGGGGAACCCGCGGCTTCGCCAGCGCTAAAACTCGTATTTACCCTCTATTTTTACAGCCTTATAGGATGAATTTCAAAATATGCTCAAACATATATAGAAATGTATTTAAGAGCATCAATATCAAGTTTCAAGTAATTCTGATCATAAATCATTTTTTGAGTTGTATTATAACGTATTTTCTCGTGGGAATGAGATAATCTTCCGCGGTAAAAAGTATATGTCACTCTCCAGCCCTCCAATTATCTTCACACCAAAAATCACGCCAATCAATCAATCCGTTTCGAGGTGAAAGACGAACAAACAAACAAAGGCACTTATAATATTACCATATATATAATATTAAGTATGGACTACACTAGCACTCTAAACTCACATCACTTAGACCTACATAACCAAGTGTTTTGCAAAATTGCAAAAGAAAACAAAATTAAAACCTATTCCACTGCCAATTCCAAAGGCTATCTATATGCAAAAGTCATGCCAATCTATTTCTATTCAGTTGTGCGGAAAAATAATAAATCGAGGTCTTACTATTACTAAAGATAAGGATGAAAAAGTTAAAAACTGACCAAGTCCGAACGAATATATGTGTTCAGTATTCTTAATGTTCCCAGTTTCATCGATGAATCTCTCTGGCATAAACTGGTCTGGTTTCTCCCAAATTTTTTCATCTAAATGTATATCTCCAAGAGATATTAGTATTGTTGTATCTTTAGGTATCACATATCCATCCATGGTGACGTCTTCTAGCAGTCTTCTTGGACCTGCCACTGGGACGATCGTGAAGTAGCGTTGGACTTCAAGAAGATATGCCATCGTATATACGAGTCTTAAAGAAAAATATTTTTTTAAAACTAACTGAATATAAAAAGCAATTTAATTTTAACTTTTGCAAAATGTATAAGTAAATTGTTATTTATCTGAAATTGCAAATATAATAAACAAACTTTCATATATAAATAAATAAAAGAAAAAAAATATTAAAATTTATTGAATACTAAAAGCTTTTATTCCTGGATACGATTTTATAACTTTTATTAAGCGTATAAAATACCAATTTCCGAAATTTACTTGTAATCAATAAACCTTTCACATTTAAATGAAAAGCGAGTATCAATTCAATACACTGTTTACAGATAAAAGGTCGATTGAAATTTGAATATATATTTTGTTTTAGACAATAGGGAGAGTATGCGTGGTTTTTTTTGTTTTTATACAAAAGCTTACACGTTATATAATTGAAAAAAAAACCGCACAAAAAACTAAAATTTAGTATAAAGAGAAATTTTAAATATCATACAGATACGGATACTTTAAACGCCCGCTATTTCGCGCACTTGGCGTGACGTCACAGTATGATATACACAGAAAAATGACGATGCCATTTGTAGCGAGAAAATCGCTAAACGCTCTGTTATGATATACTCTGACGTCATATTCGATCTGACCTATGGCGTTGCGTTTCAACTAGTTTGAAACTCCCACCTATATTTGTACTTTTTAATAATTATTTTCTTAATCAAAAAGAAATGACATTAAAAATTATTTACAAAGCCTTAATTCAATAGCAATAAAGATTATTAAAAAAAATAATTCCCCTTTATTAATATCACACGCGTATTCTCTATTTTATTTTACACGTCAGCTTTAGCCTTTTCGTTCATTGGAATTTTATTTATGACTGAAAAACTCACCTGTTACTGTCTGTCCACATCGGTGTTCTATTACCTATAATACTTATTATTTCATCATAAATTTTGTCTTGAATTATATTATTACGTAATACCATCAATATAGCAAATTCTAAAACATTACTAGTTGTTTGTGAACCAGCTATGAGAATATCAAGACATATTACTCTTAGTTGTTCCTCTGAAAAGAAAATATTGTATTTTAGTACTTTGTACAACAATTGAAAATAAAAAACTTACTTATCAACCGACTTCAAAAAGGAGGAGGTTCTCAATTCGACTGTATGTTTTTTTTTATGTTTGTTACCTCAGAACTCCGTCATTTCTAGACCGATTTGGACAATTTTTGTTTTGTTTGAAAGGGTATACTTCCAGATTGGTCCCATTTAAATTTCAAAAAAAAATACCACCCCTAAGGGTGGAAAAACAACTAATGATGAATTTAACCTACTTCTAATTGTCATATTGACTTGAAACTTTGCAAGTATTTCTATTTCCGTTGATAGTACAGTGATTCGGTGTTGTTGACCTGATCTGATGGCAAGGCCAGAAGGTGGATAGGTGGAACTCTTCAACGGCTAATAGTAGATACTTTGAGTTAGGGCTTATTTTGTTTGATTTGACAAGCCTAACACGTTAGAATCCTTACTTTGCTACTACAGTCTACACTAAAAAGGGAAAAATAAAAACTTTTTAACAAAAAAATAAAAACCGACTTCAAAGAAAAGCACTAAAAAGTAAAAAATAACTGATTGGTAGTTTTCATTTACTATACATACCTAATCAAATATTTTCGAAGTCGGTGTGCTTTGGCTAAGTAATTAAAGCCTACCTATTAAATACATACCTAATCAAAAAATTTTAGAAATCAGTGCCAGCCCATACAAAGCAAAGCACATCGACTTCGAAAATATTTGATTAGGTATGTATAGTAAATGAAAACTACCAATCAGTTATTTTTTACTTTTTAGTGCTTTTCTTTGAAGTCGGTTTTTATTTTTGTGTTAAAAAGTTTTTATTACTTAATTGTTCACCCACAAATCGGTTTAAAGTTTCGAGCTCTATCTTTTGAAGAATCCTTTATGCTATAGTTTTTAGATTCGATTATATAATATTCATAAGTCCTTATTTAATAATAATAATAAATATGTTGGACAATTAACACACTGCACCATCTAGTTCCATGATAAGTAAGCTACGAGGCTTGTATTATGGACTCCACTAGTACATATATATAACTTAAAGTACATATTGACAAACACTCGTGACAAATATTCGACTCATGAGACTCGAACCCGCGACCACTGGCACAACAAGTAAGGTCATAAACTGAACCAAATGTCTTATCTAGATTATAAGAAAATTATATTAATTTTAGAACCATTCATCACATCGTTGGCTCACTATTACAAGGTTCTATGTTAATTTTAATGAAGTTTAGTAATTTGACTTTAAAAATTTTGACTTTCGAAAAATGTATACTTATTAGACCTAATCCCTAAGTGACCGTTTATTAGCATAATTAAGGGCTACGTGATGCTTTCTAGGAACTAACAATTGGATATTGACTCGCATAATAAGCAATGTTATCGAAATTAAAATAACATAGAACTTTGTGATACCAAAAAAATATTTTTTTTATTTTAACCAGAACTTAGGACTTTGTTTCATTGAAATAAGTAAAAGATATTAGTTTATGTCCATGTTAAGTATTAATTTTCTCGAGTCATCTGAACTATTATAATATGTTATCATGTCTCAGTGCCATTAAAAAACATTACTTGTACATATGTGAAATTTATTATCATAAAAAATGGTTTACACTTTGAATATTGCCTCATAAAACTCCTTGTCCACTGTAGGCATCCATCGATACATAGATTCTGCTGTGTGTGAACATCTAAAGCTCACTTCAAATCTATCTATACTATAATAAAACTGTAGAGGTCAAATGTCTGTACATAGAACAAAAATGCTAAAAACCGAATCAGGGTGATGTAAGAAGACAAATAGAACTAATCCAGATTTTTTTCAATTTTTTTGTTTCTCTATCTGTTTGTACGAGCTAATCTCCAAATCTATTGGACCGATTTAAATGAAATTTTGCATGGTGGTACCTTATATCCCCGGACAACATCTTAGATACTTTTCATCTCGGAAAATTAAAGAATTTCCGTGGAAAAGTTGAAAAACTATAATAACTTAGTACACAAAAAACTACTGATTAGATTTTAATGAAACTTTACGTTAATATAGTTCATACATGACAATAACAAATCAGCTACTTTTCATCCCGAAAAATTAAAGAGTTCCCGTGAGATAGTTAAAAAACTATAGTAACTTATACAACTTAGTACACAACAACTTATGCACCTAATTTAGTAAAATTTGGCATGCTGATACCTTATATTGCCGGTCTAACAACAAGTTACTTTTCATCTCAGAAAAATGAACGGTTCGTGTGGCATATACCTGTTTGTGTTTTTCGGCGAGGGTGAGCCGCTAGTTATAAAAAAAACTCTAAGCATAAAACTCTAAGCAAGGTCCTCTGTTTAACATAGAACCTTGCTATCCTAAAAAAATATAAAAACCAAAATTGAATGGTTCTATGTTTTACATAGAACTTCGTTATTTTGTGATTTAAAAAAAAACAACATAGAACTATGTAAAATTGAATATTTTGTAGTTATAGTGCCGCTATCTAGTAGTTTGTTTTTGCAAAACTGTAGCTAATGACACATAGAACCTTGTAGCATTCATAACTACATAAGGACTAAAATTGTAACATAGAACCTTGTAATATTGAGCCAACGACGTTTTAAATTATTTTACTCGATAGAAAAAATCCAACGTTCTCGATTTTTATTAAAAAAAACTTGCTTTGTGCAATTCCGAATTAAACCAAGTTTACTGAATATGGGAAAACGTATTCCACTATATTTCATAACCAATCTTCAGTTTAAGGCATAAATTGAAACATCAAATTAAATTTTAATATCACAGCAAATAAAAATAAAATTACAATTATTTATTCTATCTCGAATATAAGACATCCCTTTGCTAATTTACATTTTTATAACTATAATTTTATAGTAGTCTTATAAAAAGGTATTTCAGAATTAATTTTTGAAATCTTTCATATATCTTTTATACGTTTTATACAAATAAAATATGTGATTTTTAATTATGAAAGCTGAAGCAGATGAGTTTTTCAGAAGAGTTTTTTTAATGTTGGGAAATACATCGCAAACATACAGTTTATGCAGGACTCATCGGCTAGAAAAGCCAGTACTATCCACTAAAAGCCAACTAAACCTCCCCCGGCGTCACAGGATCGCTTAGGCAATGTACCACGATGCCCCAATAGCAGGCCTGCTGAAGCAGACCACAAGAACAACAATAGATATCAAATCGTGCTTAGATCATATTATTTCTACACTAAAACAGATTCATTTAAATCGGTTATCAAATCATAAACAGTCAAACAAATTGACAGATCGGTGAATAAAATCGGTCTCTAAATAATTAACAATTTATAACGAAAAACCTAAATGCCATTTAAGCTAGTATTATTCGTTACTCCGCTCATTTCCGTACCCTATCAGTATTTTAACTAATATTTGACACTCACCTGTGAAAGTTTCCTTATTTTCACTCATCTCTTGCAGGAACATGTAAATAAAATCATTGCCATTTACTAATTTATTTTTGTGCCTACATATAGCTTCCTAAAAGTAGAAAAATTAATGCTAAAATTATTAAAACATTTCTAAAATATGAATCAACATAAATTGTTACAGAGAAATTGGAAAGATGATTTTATATCAAATCAAAATCAAAATATTCTTTATTCTAATTGACTTTTTCAAGTACTTATTAATCGTCACTTTTACGTTTATAAAATTTGTATGTGATGATGATGTTCCCCTGACCGATTCCGGCTACGGCGGCCAATCTCATTGCGACTAGCCAACTGCACAGGAGATATTATGGTGCTCAAGTGTACGCGCAGACACAAGGGCACTCTCTATTCCTATGACTCTCATACTCCGGTGGGACGACCTCTCGACACGACTGGTGAGAGTTAAGGCGCAGGACCGACGGCTTTACGCGCACTCCAAGACACGGGGTTGTAGCTCCGCCAACTTCCCAACTCCGGGCTGTTACTGAGGCTTACTATACAGAAAGACTCAATAACTAAACTTGACCCGACCCGGGACTCGAACCCAGGACCTCCGGGTGTGTAGCCGTACATGCTAGCCATTACACCACCAAGGCAGTTTTAGAGGCAAATTTGTATGTACATACATCCGTAAGGAATCTATTACCGGCTCGGTTATATCTTTTGTAACTAAATAATGTCATCATAGTCGATTATGGCTACGGTGGTCAATCTCACTAAGACAGGAGATACTAATGTGTACTACTATATGCAACAACACGAGTGCTCTCTACATTCGTTTCGCCGGAATATAATCAGGACATTATGTAGGATCAAACGCTTTACATGCTCTGCGAGGCATCGGGCATATTATAACTAGAGAATTTCTTGTTAGAATCACCTAATAATTGTATTTGACAAAACCTGGGATTACAAACCAGGCCCTCCGGGTCTGATTTTGTGCTAACCACTAGACCAAAGAAGTCCCAAATATTATCGGTCCAATTAAGCATCCTTTGTTCATCCTAATCAACTTTCCGTTATGGACGTATGTTAATAATGAGTCTGAAGTTAAGTAAGCACAATTTCTATTACATATTAATCCATCGATATGATGAATATAACTATTTGCACCATACAAGAATCGAACCTCCAATATAATAGGCAATACCAGTAAACATAACGACTCTACAGCCCATCATTAAAAGACGAACACCGACAATCCTTCACCGACTGGTTGTTACCGGATAAAAAATATTTTCTATTAAACATAATATAGAACAAATTCATCGTAGATGGATTGAATAAGGTCTTATTAGTGTCGAAGAATAATAGTTATGGAAATTCAGGGCATATAAAAAAATAAAAATAATTTTCACTTACATCAATGACGTCAGCTATTTGTTGATTCATTTTCTTTATTAGTCTATAACCACTCGCCTCTGGTAGAAGGAATCGTATCCATGGCCACTGGCTTAACCATCCTCCAGACATCGAAAATGCTTTCGACCTAGTATTTAATAAATCTAACAGCAAGTTTAAACGCTCTTCTTTTATTCGCTCACCTGCAAAAATATAATAATGTAATTATGCCACTGTACCTACACACCATTTATCATTTTTTGCATATTTTTTATAAGTTTTCAACCGACTTCAAAAAGGAGGAGGTTCTCAATTCGACTGTATGTTTTTTTTTTTATTATTCATTAGTATATTTCATCTGCGGTACAAGGTACGTGATAATTATTAAAAAATGAATAAAAAATTCAACAGAATACACATTTGCATTAATTATGCGTTTTGAAGTGTTGGTTTTTTTTTTAATTTTACTGCAATAATAAATGGTTGTTTTATATTTGAAGTTATACTTCTATTTTGACTTTTTGGTATTGAGGTTCGAAATACCTTACTAACATGGTCACGGTGGAGACTGAATTGACTTAGTTTTTGACGGGACTTAGTAAGTTTTGAAGGCTTCACAACTAACATGACCACAGAAAAGATCCCGTGACCATATTCTCTATAAGTAAGATGTCCAGAACAAAAAATCTAAGTGAGAATTAAACCACGATGAGATCCGAACAAATAATTTTATTTAAAGTATAAAAACTAAAACTGTGCGGATTTTTTCGTGACATTTTTGACATAACTAGAAATGAATAGGTGAATAGGTGTAGATTTTCCTAATTGGTGAAAAATTTATTAACCTACTAATTACTACCGTATAATTTAAAAGCCATATATAAGTACTAGCAGATATAGCCACGCCTTACTGTGGCTCACATTTGAAAATCTTTACATTTACAATAAAAAAAGAATATAATCGGGATAAAAACTACCCCATCTTTTAATTTGAAACAAGTCACACACTTTGAAAAAAAATTACGTTATAGATCGGATAAGTATAAAGTAGTTCATCCCGGACCAACATCGTGACACGTGAATTCTATATAATAAGATGTGCACAGAAAGAAAATTAATGTTACAAAAACATTTAATCAGTCTACCATTTAAATTCATATGTGATTTTAAAGAAGTTTTCATCGCAAATGCAGAATCAATTTTCCACGACAATTATAGGTGATTATGAGGACCACAGCAATAAATAAAACAAATATTTAGAGAATTTGCTTGCACAAATTCTCAACTTAAATTTAATTACATTTCGCTCGCCATGCTTCAACTGAGGAGTAGATACAACGCTTTACGATCTTCTTATTCAAGTTTACTCTTCGTATTACACGGGATTTTTATTTAATTTACAACTTCTTTGAGAATCCATTCCAATATTTTTCATTTACTAATCTAATTTCAAATGACAATTTCACATTTTAAATTAAATTTACGCCATCATTCTTCTTGAATTATTAAATACAAAGTATATAAGAAAATAAAATATTTCTTTGTAAAATATATTACATTTCATTTTCATTCGCATGTAATTATACTTCATAAAATATAAGTTTATTGACTCTGGGTCAGAAGATAAAAAGGTAGACTATAAAAGCAAGATTATCATTAATTCGTAATACGCTTTTAACCCTACAAAGGAGACGATATACATATATTTTTAAAACAATAATTTATTTTAAATAAAACTATCTTTTCGGATTTTTTCGCGCATTTATTTTGATTTTTGTTCCCGACGTTTCGAATGCTTTACAGCAATCATGGTCACGGGAGAGACTGAGGTGTTAGATGTCTCTAAAGTATTATATAAGTTGTTACAGACAGCCTACCCACAAATGACAAAATGAATTCAAAAATTGGAAAATGGCACCAAAGTACCTTACAATATTTTAATTTTTAACTTGAAACATTTTTATATAATTTTAATTAGTTTTATATTTGAATATGGAATATTATTTATTTAATTTGAGCTGTTATTATTATAATTATTACAATTTTAAAATATTAATTAGTAATCTACATTTTTAGTGTAACTGTAATTATTATTTTTAATTAATTTTAACTTTTTCAAATTACACATAGATCAATTATGTGGCTTAAATAATTAATATATTATGATTTTTTCTTTATGGTTATAAATATAATAATGGCAACACAAAAGAAAGTATTACAATAAATTATAATTTTTAAAAAAACATACTCATTTATCATCAGATAAATTCGAAACGTAATAAATTGGTTGGTTTGATTTAATTTTAATTTTTTTTCTTCTTTTTAGAGCATTTTAATAAAAGCTTGTTTTAAAAGTGTTTTTTTACATCTTTTATTTTTTAGTTCTTCGTATTCTTCTCAGTAAGGCCTTTTATTTGATGCTTATCTCATAAGAGCCACTATGGAAATGGTAAATCACCATTTCTTACGTTCGCCCTATTGCATTAAAAATGGCGGCATTTAAGTACTCGTGCATTGTAACAAAAACCAAACTAGTATACTAAATTTCAGTTTGATCGGGCACTAAGAAGTGGGTGAAATTTAACTTGCAAGGTTTCATTACACACACCGAGACAGGTGAAACTAAATAAAATAAATAAATATGTTGGGAAATTAACACACAGCACCACCTAGTTCCATGGTAAGCTACGAGGCTTGTGTTATGGATAACAGATAGTTGATACGCTAAACATATATAACTTATAAATACATACATATTATAAATATAAACACCCATGACTGGAGTACATACATTCGCATCACACAAATGAATGCCCCCAGTGGGACTCAAACCCACTACCGCTGGCACAGCAAGTAGAGTCACAACAAACTGAGCCTAACGTGTTGTCAAAGCTTGTGAAAACATTATCTAACAGGAAAACCATTTCACATCATTCTATTTGTATTTACTTTACATCAATGTTTTATGCCGAAGCATAAAATAATGCAATATTCTTCTATTTCCAATTCTATTTACTAACAAAATGGTAAAGTAATTTACTTCATTAGCTATGCCGGCCCGTTGTTTTTACCGTTTCCATAGTAATTAATGTAGCATCTTAGCAACTTTCGTCCTTTCAACAAGGTACCTAAATATAATAACTTACTAAGAATAGTTTGATATAATAATATCAAACTATTCTTAGTAAGTCGTGGGCACGTAGCTGACATTTAATAGAACACACGACATGTTTGGTTCAGTTTGTAGTGATCCTACTTGCTGTGCCAGCGGTCGCGGGTTCTAGTCCCGCTGGGGGCATTCGTTTGTGTGCTGAGCACGAATGTTTGTACTCCATTCATATATGTTTATATTTATATATGTATGTATTTAAAGTTATATATTTGTAATGTATCAACGAGATATATAATCAGGCTCTCAGTTTAGTTATAATTAATTTTATGTCAAACCCTAATTTCAGCCCCTGAAACACCCCACTGCTGGGCACAGGCCTCCCCCAGTGACAGTTGGATCAAATCATGACAGAATTGAAAATTCAAAATATTTTATTCAGCATTAAATTATTACATTTTTTCTGAACGTCATAAGTGTACTACTAGGTACTTCAGACATCACTCGCCTTCCGAAAACTAGTTAGATTCTATCAAAATTGTAGGTTTCATCACTACGTTTTTCTTCACCGTATTACCTTATCGAGATCATATTATATGTGATTCGTACATAAATACGTTAGAAGAGCGATGCCAAGATTTGAACCCGCAACTTTTGGTTTTTTACACAAGTATGTTACCATAGTTCAAAATTCTAACTAAATACATCAGCTTTAGATTTCAAAGTCAAGAACAAATCTCCGTTTTGCACATACAAATGTTGCAAATATTCATACATATTTATTTGAATATAACTCAAAACTTTCTAACAATACAATGGTATTTTGACAATAACAGTTCTAAATGCTTCTGTTGTGACCGCTGCAACCAGTCACAACATATCTAATATATTTACACGAGCAATTCTTATATATATCTTATATATATATATATATATATTAGCGTACGAGGGTTTCGGGGGCGATAAATCGATCTAGATTAGTCTTATGTCTGGAAAAACGCGGATTTTTGAGTTTTCATGCGATTTTCTTTCGCATTATTACACTCAAATTATAGTCGATAATTCGCACACTCGGATATAAGCATCGTGGTCAAGCGGCAAAGTCGCAAGATTGACACTCATAGCTCCGGGTTCGAAACCCAATGATGATATGATATAACAAAAAAGAACTCCGAGCTCGATCGCCCAGGTAGGTACTATTCAAGTAACAAAGTTATTAAAAGTTTTGATGTTTTATTAATAAATTAATATTTAAAAAAAAACATTTAAATAAAAGCTTTTACATCATATAATTTGTGTAAAGTAATAAATGGGTTTGATTTAATTTAAAGTTTATTTTTTATTTCATAGGTATTTATTCGTATTCTTCTCAGCAAATAATTCTCATGTCATGAGAGTCCGCCAAGTTGGATTTAGAAGTCACATATCTAACCAGAAGACAGACTTTTGTTTCACATTGCAGACTTTTCTGTAGGCCTTTTTAAGACTTACAATTTTTTAGTACATTGCCAAAGAACTCGCTGCAAGCGAAAGGATTTAACAGTCACGTTAATCAGTTAATAATATACGAGCATGTAACTCCCACACATTTTCATTATGAATAGAAAATGTAGCGGCTCCGAAAGGAAGGCTTTGTTTGCGTTTGAATTTAACATTTCATTACAAAATCGGAACTAAGTAAAATCAGAAATATAATTTTATAACTTACTAGCACTGCCCGCGGCTCCGCCCGCGTTCAGATGACCAAAAACCAAATTCTTAGGCTTTACATATTAGTTATACTCTTAAAATGAAGTATTTGTAGTTTATCTCAGAAATGAGATATGTTCCCGCGGTAAAAAGTATCCGGATAACCAGCTATCATCATACCAAATTTCATCAAAATCTGTCCAGTGGTTTTCTCATGATGCGGTAACAGACACACAGACAGACAGACAGACAGACAAAAATTCTAAAAACTATAGATTCGGACTCTGTATCGATAATAAAGATTCAATTAGATTTTCCAAAAAATATTTAATGTACAGATTCGACTTTGTTACAATTTTATTATATGTATAGATGATATAATATATTATCAGAAATTATCAAGTAAGCCCACAGATGTTAAATGTGAATAATTCAAATTTAATATTTAGTATATGGTATTATTTAACCATATCTATATGTATATTTAACACTCTAGATCATTTACAATTTGTCATTTTGGACTGTAAGTTCAATACTCCATGCCAATGAATAAAATAAACCTCACTTTGATACCTTTAACCATCTTTTGTTAAAGGCATTTTTGTGTTTTTGTTATTTTTAAATTTGTCGTAATCTCATAGAACTATTTATTTTCGGTATTTTTTTTATTATTATATAAATATATATATATATATATATATATATATATATATATATATATATATATAAAATTGTTAATAATTTATCCTTGTTAATTGTCAATTACACTTATATTTATGTTTAATTGTGGAAACTTGATTGCCCGATACGCTATTTATTATGTTTTGTTTTTAATTTTATCATAATGAACTGTTTGTTTCCCAAATGAAATAAAATTAAAAAAATATTAACTGAAAGCAGCATTTGATTACTGGTTCTTGTAAATTACAAAATCATATAGGTACTACTATGTTGGGTTAGTTACATAAGTTTGATTATAATAATAATATTTTCTTCGCCATCTCTAAAGAGATCAGAATAATCTATCTATTATTAAAATGATAGATAATAATTATTTAAAATTGCAACATTATTCTGAATGTTACTCACCTGCAGTGAACTGCCAGAGAATATTCATCACAGACATCGCAAGTATCTTCTTTGAGTTAATCGATGTATGATTATTTTCACTTATATATTTCAATATACTGTCAAGTTCCTTTTGTATTTCCGCCATCATGCCTGATTTTCCAAAACCTACATTTTTCAAATGCTTTACCGTAAACTGCCTGTGTTCTCTCCATAAGGCGCCATCAGCAGAAGTAATACCTAAAGTATTGCAATAAATGTGAAATTTACGAGTTCTGCTCGTTATTCCGTAGTAGGAAATGTTTTTTTAGTGCTGCTTATTACATTTCATATATAACATATAGGTATTGGTGAATAGACTCTAATAACTCTAATACATACAGCAAATTACGTATAGTATGGAACACTTACAGATTATAGATTCCTGTATAGTCTTTAAGTTCGTGAAAATAGTTAATGGTGACCTTTAGCTTTATCGCGGTATTATCTAAGTACGACGTAAGTGATCAAAAAGGACTCAATCTTTAAAAAGATAAGTCTTTTACCATAAAATATATCACAATCTTATGCCAAAGGGAAAAGTTAAAAGATAGTTTATAACTTGAGAGTATTATATAACATTTTAAACCTTTTTACTATATTCGAACATGATATTATCACATAACTAGCATTGCCCGCGGCTCGGCGTGCGTTCAAATGACCGAAAACCAAATTCTTAGGTTTTACATATTAGTATTATCTTACAATGCAGTTTTTGTATTTTTTCTCAGAAATGAGATATTTTCCCGCGATAAAAAGTATCCTATATGTTGACCCGGATAACCAGCTATCACCATACCAAATTTCATCAAAATCCCTCCAGTGGTTTTTCGGCGATGCAGTAACAGACAGACAGACAGACAAAAATTCTAAAAACTATAGATTCGGTCTCTGTATCGATAATAATGTATATTTGAATAAGATTTTCCAAAAAATATTTAACGTACAGATTCGGCTTAGTTACAATTTTATTACATGTATAGATTACAAACGATTCAAATAAAATCGAGAATATAGTTACCCATCCTTTTCCCAAGGCAGCGCAACCGCAGAAAGAAACTATTCGGTCGCCCTTCAAATTCTTTCTCCATAAAAGCTCTTCTTACATTATTCTCGCCGTATACAACTACGATTGGTTCTGCTCCCAATTTTATGCCAAGTACTTTTGTCGAATATTCCTCGGCCAATTTTAAAAGACCCTTCCATTGAGATCCGTACTGTTTGGTCATTTTGTGAACAAGTGTACTGCACCCGAATATTGGATACCATTTGGGGCCTATGGAAAAATAATATGATTAGCAGTTTAAGTCATGTAAAGACAAACTTAATTATTAATTTGTTTTTTTTTTTAAACATATTAAGCATATCTCAAACGTTTCGCAATATTATAAATATTGACAAATATGAAAATATTGATAAATTAAATTAAGAAGTTGTGAAGTTGGTACAACTAGGTCCGAATATTTTTTTTATATTTATCTATTTCATGACAGAGGTAGCAAACACAAGGATTTGTTGGCCAGAACTCTTGGACTTTCCAAGGGTCTCTTATAGCGATTTGATACAGTTTTTTTAAATAAATTTAAACATGCAATATAAACAATACGCACTTCAAAAATTATATTATTCAGATCAGTACTGTAAATTGATGCTCCTTTATGGCTGTGGAGATCAAAAAATTTTCATTTACCAACAGTTACTATTATATGACACAGTCAACGAATGTGCTATTGTTGTACTCTATATTCCTTAAAGCCTTGGTATAATGCCTGATAATGTTGACTTATAATTTAATTTTTTTTTCTCTTTCCATTTATTGTTTATACCGAGACATTTTAGAACTTTTCCAATATTTTAAAATATTTATTACCGACTAATCATAACCATAACGCCTATACAATAACAATTAAAAAAATATAAAATTTTTGACGTGTTTATTGGTTGGTCGATCGAAATAAAATGCCCGGCCGCTGTTCGATATTGTGGTTTGTTTGTACTGCCCGCATTTATTACCAATTCCAGTAAATAAACACTTTTTTGCAATCGATTCCTAACACCGTTGGTTTTGAACATTAGCTATGTAGAGTAAACAAAACAAATAGATTTAATTTTATTTAATAACAATAATGTATTCCGCCCTATTTAACGTCCCACTGCTGGGCACGGGCCTCCCTTCAATACGAGGGGGATCAGGCCATAGTCCACCACGCTGGCTAAGTGCGGATTGGCGGACTTCACGTGTCTTTTGAAAACTTGCTAGTTTCTCTCAGACATGTAGATTTCCTCGCAATATTTTTCTTCACCAAATATAAATACAATAATAATATTTTAAAATATCTAAAATATTTTATAAATTGTCTGTTTATTAGTATCATGAAATATTTCTACATACTATCATAAAATATTTTCAAACTACACTTGAGTACATTTTTAGCATCGGTATTAAGTGTATATTATTGAATATCATTACTAGTTTTCGTCCCCGACTTCGCTCACATTTTAGATGTATTAAAATTGATACATATACTAAATACAAAAAAGATAATACAATAAAATCCTAGTAATAAACACATTAACTCACAAAGCCAGAAAAAAACAGGCCACCACATTGTATACCTCAGAATTACTAATAATAAAATTATTTAGCTTAGAATAAAATTTTCTTTTTCTATAGAATTATTTTGATACTAGCGGCCCACCCTCGCTTCGCTCGGGTTTGCTTTTAGAAAAACAAAAACAAATCTATCCCACGGGTACCGTATATTTTTCCGGGATTAAAAGTAGCCTATGTGTTATTCTGATGTATGAGTTATATTATTGTACAGTTTCGTTAAAATCCATTTAGTAGTTTTTGCGTCAAAGAGTAACAAACATCCATACATCTACACATACAGACATCCATACATTGTCACAAACTTTCGTATTTATAATATTAGAACCATATGTTTAACATATGATAAAATATTTAAATATGTATTAACATAAATATGTTCTGACCGTACTTGTTACGAAATATAATTTAAAATCCTAACAGTTTTCATTAAAAGTTTGATATTGAATCGGTTTACAAACCTCGCGGTTGCAACAGCCCTAACTAAGGCCAGTTTTGAAAGCTAGAACGAATGTAATTAACCCGAGAAGTAAATAAATCGAAGTACAGTATATTTTCAACCGACTTCAAAAAGGAGGAGGTTCTCAATTCGACTGTATGTTTTTTTTTTTTTTTTTATGTTTGTTACCTCAGAACTCCGTCATTTATTAACCGATTTGGACAATTTTTGTTTTGTTTGAAAGGGTATACTTCCAGATTGGTCCCATTTAAATTTCACAAAAAAATACCACCCCTAAGGGTGGAAAAACAACTAATGATGAATTTAACCTACTTCTAATTGTCATATTGACTTGAAACTTTGCAAGTATTTCTATTTCCGTTGATAGTACAGTGGTTCGGTGATGTTGACCTGATCTGATGGCAAGGCCAGAAGGTGGATAGGTGGAACTCTTCAACGGCTAATAGTAGATACTTTGAGTTTGGGCTTATTTTGTTTGATTTGACAAGCCTAACACGTTAGAATCCTTACTTTTCTACTACTGTCTACACTAAAAAGGGAAAAATAAAAACTTTTTAACAAAAAAATAAAAACCGACTTCAAACAAAAGCACTAAAAAGTAAAAAATAACTGATTGGTAGTTTTCATTAACTATACATACCTAATCAAATATTTTCGAAATCGGTGCCAGCCCATACAAAGCAAAGCACACCGACTTCGAAAATATTTGATTAGGTATGTATAGTTAATGAAAACTACCAATCAGTTATTTTTTACTTTTTAGTGCTTTTGTTTGAAGTCGGTTTTTATTTTTTTGTTAAAAAGTTTTTATTTTAGTAAATCATCTTCTTCTCCCTGCTCATTTCCCAAACAGTTGGGGTCGGCGCAGTACATCTTCTGTACTGCTGATAGGATTTGGCAAAAGTTTTACGACCGGCGGCCTGCCAGACATCAACCCTCCTTGGGAATTTATATTATTACTAAATATAAAAAAAAATAGCATTCAATAGTGTTGATATAACAAAATTTTAGTTCGAAATTGAATGAAAAACAAATATTTATTTACTGGAAACTACGAGTCTATGCCGCACGTTAATAGGTCACGGCCAGGTACGTCATAGCTCGCCTTTGTCAAGGGCAAGGTCGCATAAGTTACATTAAAATTACACTTTCTCTTCACGCATTATTTTTTCTTGTTAGTGTTTTGTTAATATTTCTATTACATATTATCAGCTAAATTCCGTATTACATAGTCAAAAGGCAAAATATGGGACCGTTTTTACGCTATATTATCGTCTGTTCGTTTGGCTGCAGTATATTATTTTGAGCTATTTTATTTTGAGATAAATGCAGCTATTTTATTTTGAGATAATACACTGGCGTGCAAAAAATCGGGCCACCTAGAGAAAATGGACAAACTTAAGATATCATATTTTTTATTAATTTTGTTATTATATATGGGTAGATGTATACCCTAGGTACCTAAATCAATAATCGTTGAATAATTTAAATAAAAATTATTGCTCGAAAATAGAGGAAAATCAAATTTAATGATTTTTCGCGCGTTTGGTATAAAAATGTAAGCCGCAAATTAATGGGAAAATTAAAAGATTTCGATTGGTTTTATGATTTTTAATAATGCGTATTACCGCCTCTATTTTTAATTACAGCTTTTAATCGGTTTTTCAGAGATTTGACACACTTTTTTAGATAATCTTGTGTAATAGACTCCCATTCTTCCAATAAGGCGCTTTTTAATTCTTGAATGTTGCTCAGGACTACTACGCGACTTCTAACTTTTCTTTTGAGATGGTCCCATACATGCTCTATCGGATTGAGGTCAGGGCTTCGCGCTGGCCAGGCAATAGTAGACACTCCGACCACTTGAAGATACTGCCTTACTGATGTAGCAGTGTGTGGGCGCGCATTATTTTGTAGAAGCAGAAAATCTTCTCCAATGAACTCAGTAAAAGGCATCACATGATCTTCTAAAACCTCCGTTATATACCTAGCGACTGTAAGGGATCCATTTTCTATGAATATAAGCTCGGTTTTCGCTTCGTAACAGAATCCTGCCCAAAACATAATTGAGTCCCCTCCATATGACACTGTTTTCCGCATAGTGCATGGTGCATATCTTTCACCTGGTCGCCGATAAACAAAATTACAGCCGTCGGCGCCATGCAAACACATTCTGCTTTCGTCAGTAATAAGAACCTTCTTCCACTGCTCCAAATTTCAATTCACGTGATCTTGGGCAAAAAATAATCTTGCAATTCGATATGCAGGGGTGAGTTTGGGGCCAGTTGCGAACTTGCGTGGCGTCAGGGAAGCGGCTCTAAGTCGGCGCCTTACTGTCCACTCGCTAACATTAACACCTCTCACTTCTCTCAGGAGATTTCGAACGTCAACCCTTGTGCGATGACGATTTCTTAGAGCTAATGACACAATAAATCGATCATCACGCTCCGATGTGGCTCTTCGTCAGCCGGAACCATATCGTCGTACAAAGCCAGCAGTCTCTATGTAACGTTTGTATACTCTCTGGACCGTAGAACGGCTCACAGAAAAAGCTTGAGCCACTTGACGTTGACTTTGTCCAGTTTCAAGCAAAGTCACAATTCGAGATGATTCAGCCTCGGTCAGATCCATCTTGCAGTATTTCTAATAATCGCAGATCAAAGTAGAAGTGTCTTGTTCAATAATTGGAACTCAACTAAGCTTCTAAAATAACAAAAAACAGTATTTGTGGCTTCAATCCATATTATGTAAATATTCACTAATTACTGCTAATTGACTATAATTAAACGCACATGTGCATTTCCAGGAATTTTATGGCTTTTTTTGAAGGAAACAAAGACGTCTAATCTCCTTAATTACCTTTGCGGTATTTTTTTTCACCAAACAATTGTCAACAAAAAATTATGCTTAAAATTAAGGGTAGCCCGATTTTTTTGCACGCCAGTGTACAAACCACTATAGAAAGTGTAAGAAATAGAAGCAGCTGGTATCACTAAGTAATCCATACTTAATATTATAAATGTGAAAGTGTGTTTGTTTGTTCGTTCTTCTTTCACGTCGAAACGGAGTGACGGATTTGCGTGATTTTTTGTGTGAAGGTAGTTGGAAAGCTAGAGAGTCACATAGGCTACTTTTTATCGCAGGCGATTATCTCACTCCTACGGGAAAACACGTTATAATCCAACCCAAAAAATTATTTATGATCAGAATTATTTGAAACTTAGTATTAATGCGCTAATACAATTGAATAAATACGTATTTTTGAATTTTTCGTAATTCATCCCACAAGGGGGTAAAATAGGGCATAAATTTTAGCGCGAGCGAAGTCGCGGGTTCTACTAGTAATAATATAAATATTAAATAAGGGATGAATATAATTTTTCATGTATATTAATTTCGGCATTCTTTGTTAGATTTATTGTTTTTTTAAACGACTCGCGCTTTTTTAAGTCCACAGTTGCTGAATAATGAGCTTATAATGTTGTCATCATTGTGTCAAATCACAAAGCGTGGTTCGAGCGTGTAATCCATACATATAATAAAACAGTAAGTTAGCGAAATCTGTAAATTAAATATTTTTTTAAAACAATGACTATAACGTATTGTGCACAGAATATAAAGACTCCATAACAACAGTTATTAAAATTTTTGTTTGTATGTCTGTTTGTGTGCGCGTTTCACGGAAAAAGTAATGAAAGGAAAAAGTAAAGGAAACTCTTTCATAACCACGGGAAAATATAACAACTCGGTCTATCGAATTGTTCTTAGAAATTTACTTGGCTAACGCTGGCTAAGCCTTAAGAGATACATCAAAACAAAGTACTAGCATAAGTCTTTCTCCTAAGGTACACTCGCAATAACTATTCATATCCATTTAAAACGTGCCTTTGCACCCGATCAAAGCAAGGGTAGATCACTCACTGGTTATGATATAAAGTTTCATTCTATACTCAACAAGGCAACAATACTAATTACTATTATAATATACCTATCCTAAATATTTTAAACAAAGATAAGAGAGTTTTGTGAACTTGTTATTATTACTTTTTGTTCATAAAAATTTACATGCTTGACTGATAAAATATGGTTATCAGTTCTCGGACATGATAGTAATGGACTGTCGAAGTTACCCGATATTTAAAAATCTCGCAAAACCAGATTACAATTGGACGGACGTAGTTATGCAAAATTGGTGCAGCCCACAAAAACCGCTTTTTGAGTTACTGTCATAAATGACACCTAGTCTACATAATATTAACTTTAGTATATTATGCAAAATATATCCAAGCCGCAAAGTGCCTTTTTTCTATTGAAACATACAGACGATCTTGTTATTTTATATAGCAATTTTGCTTAGACTCCTAATTTATGCAGTTAGATCTATTTTGCTTATACGTCCAATTATAGTTTTGCAATATCTTTATAAATAAAGGAAATATATATTTAAAAATTCATTGACCGTGACTTAGACACACCTATTCGTGCAAAAAGTTAAAATTAAAGAGAAAAAAATATTTTTATTCCAATCTCTTGTTTCCAGGAACTTGCGCTTGTAGAACTTGAACCTATTGAAACATATTATCTTATGACGATATATTTAGAAGTACGTGGGCGACCGAGCTTCACTCGGAGGTTTTGACCAAAAGTACAATTTTCTTTAAAAAAAAATAACTAAAAAATAAATACTACAAAATAAACAAAAGTAAAAACTTTGTATTCGACCGGGACTCGAACCTGTGATTCGCCCGAGCGTGCGAAATTAACGACTATATTTTGCTTGAAATAATACGAACGAAAACAGCATGAAAACTCGAAAACACGCGTTTTCCCAGACATAAGACTAATCTAGATCGATTTTTCGCTACCGGAAACTCCCACATACCAAATTTCAGCGAAATTGTTAGAGCCGTTTCCGAGATCGCCGGTATAAATAAATATACAAAAATTTCTCGTTTAATATTACAAATTTCTTGCAATTTTGCAAAATTGATATGATTTTTGAACTTGAATATTTAGATGGATTTGATTTTCACTAGGAGGAACCTTCAAATCGGTCTTCTGTTATTAAGTTTAATTTTTAACACATACATACGTGTATGTGTGTTTCTAACCCTTAAGCTTGAAACGATTAGACATTTTTGGAATATATATATATATATATATATATATATATATATATATATATATAGACACAAGCACGCCAATGTAGTAATAATATAAAAATTAAGCATCATAACATAATAACACCACATATAGGTACGCTTAAAACTTTATTTTAATTTTAATCTATACATATAATAAAATTGTAACTAAGCCGAATCTGTACATTAAATATTTTTTGGGAAATCTTATTGAAATAGACATTATTATCGATATAGAGTCCGAATATATAGTTTTTAGAATTTTTGTCTGTCTGTTACCGCATCACAGAAAAACTACTGGAGGGATTTTGATGAAATTTGGTATGGTCATAGCTGGTTATCCGGGTCAACATATAGGATACTTTTTACTGCGGAAAAATATCTCATTTCTGATAATATAATAAACGTTAAAACGTAAGTAGGGCCAGGGACGAACCCGAGCGTAGCGAGGGTGAGTCGCTAGTATTTTAATATAATTCGATAATTTTATCACTGATAAATTCTAAGTGAGGAAAATTTCGTGCTTCCAAGTTTAACTTAACTGTATGAAAATTCGATATGATGACGCTACGATAGCGATACAAAAGGTTTCATGCTAGCAAATTTAATCCTGCTACTGCACGGTAGGGGCCTTGTACAAAATCCTATACAAAATATTCTCGATGACGATGCGAATACTTTTTCGCAAGTGTTTATACTCGCATTAAAGTAAATAACTGTACATTTTATTATAATATAGAAATAAAAATAAATAATACAATATACTATGGGTTTCGAAGACGAGAAGTAATGCTTTAAAAACCAAAAAAAAATATAGTATTAATTTTATTATTCATATTTTATTGCCAAAAATTATATATTAACTTAACTAATACGTATATAAAATTTCCCTTATTCTTAAAATACTGTAAACGATCTGTAGAGCAAAATCGATCATAAACAACGAATCATACTACTGTTTTTGACTTTGGCATTTATAATACTTTCGATTTACGCGAATATTTGACACTTTAAATAAAACTATCTTTTCGGATTATTTCGCGGATTTATTTTGATTTTTGGTTCCCGACTTTTCGAATGCTTTACAACAATCATGGTCACGGGAGAGACTAAGATTTTCTGCTGGTCATGTCATAGATCTCGGGTCGTGGGTTCTTCCGCCGCCCACAAATTTGGGCGCGTGTCTGGATATACCCATCTAGGACAATATTAGGCATCAGGGGTCTAAGGTTTTAGACGTCTCAAAGGTTACAGACATTTTTCACTTGTTACAGACAGTGCCTACTCACTATTTTACAAAAATAATTGAAAAAAATCAAAAATGCCGCCAAAGTACCTTACAATATTTGTTAATTATAATTCTAAACATTTTAGAAATATTTTTAATAAGTATTCTAATTATTTGTATAATTTTAGCTGTTATGATTAATTTTTTTTATGAATGATTTGAATGAATGACTATTAATAAATTATGTTTAGCATTTATTTTGGCGGACTACGTCTATATATTTTTTAAATCTGTAATACTATATATATATAATATATATATATATATATATATATATATATATATATATATTATATATTTAAAAAAACGTGAAATGATGAAATGACTAAAAGATTAAAATCTATTTTTACACGGATTATGTGACAAAGGATTTTTATTTTGTATAGATTTTAATTAATAAATTGAGATGCCATCTAGTGTGAGTAACAGCAAAATACATGATATAAAAAATTCTCAGTGTAAAAAATTAAAAGTAATCGGTAAATAGCTTTGGGGTTTTCATATTTAGCCTTTGAACTTTTTATTTATTTAGTTTGGCCTAGAAGTAAATAGTAATAAAATTTTATGACAATTTTTTCACTATAAAATTTATTTATTATTATGAACAAATTTGTTCACACTGGTGGTGCTGAGGGTAGAAGAGGTCACACAGCTCAATATTACAAAATATTTAGGACTTTTATATTTAATAAGAACAAAGTAGGGCCAGGAACAGAACCTTGTGGTATGCCGTAAGTCACGTCTAGATCGTCACTTCTAATTGTCCGATCCATATACTTTGGTTTCCGTCAGCCAGATAGTTCTTGTAAAGCAGCATCGGTATGTCACGTATACCTATGCGCTCTACCTCATACAAAAGAATGTAAACAGAAACAGTGTCGAATGCCTTTCTCAGAAAAACGGATAGGCAGCGTTTGTTATTGCCTAGCTTGTATTATTTTGAAGAGGAGAGAGAAGCGATGGCATCTTCACTTAACTTGCCCTTTCTGAAGCCATATTATCAGTTCGATAGGATTTTATATTTATCTAAAAAGGTTATTATCGTGACAATAGCTGGTAAAATCAAAATTGGTCTGAAATCAACTCAATTAATTTAAAATAAAGAATATTGATATCATTTGTTGACATCTATTCTATCTTGAGTCTTATAAACTTGTATCATTATGGCTGTCTCTTTTAGTCTAGTCAACATGTGCCTTTTTGGTCGACTTTTTTTATCATTCTCGGAAAAATATAAACTAGATGTTATTCGATTCGGAATGGTACATAAATGATTTTTGAAAAAAAATCTAGTTCCGCTTGCACCTAATGGAACATGGAATATAAAGATAGATAGATACAATCAATCTCTTCTAAGATTACCTACTTGTAAAATAACAAATATATAAATGGAATAAGTGAATAGAATCAGTTAGCAACGTCAGTTTTCAATAAAAGTACACCTTCGGGATTTACCTACGATGCCAGAAAGACACAATTCTACACGTTGCATTTAACTTATATAAGTTCAACAATAAAATTAAAACATTCGTTAAATTAATATGTACAATTACTTAAAGTATAAGAAAAGAGTATTAAAGGTCAAGAATCCGCAATTTCCGAATACAATAGACTGAGAAGCAATTATCGTTCAAACTTGTCAAAATTTGTTACATCAAAACCTTTGAAAAAAGCCAACAGAGACAGGTAGTGTGATTTAAGAAAGTCCGTAGTTGGCGCACAAGAAATAGCACAAGAATAGAAAAAAAGGAGATCCCATCAAAAACATAACATGTAAAAAAATGCAAGTCTCGCAACGCAGTTCTTGTACCGCAAAACGTTCTGAGTTTATTACTCAGTACCTATCTATGGTAGCGTCTATCCAACAACTTTATCATAAATTGTTATCTAATTAGTTAAATAACAACATTTTATAGAGACTGTATCAATATATCATATCTGTATCAATGTATCAATATATCATGAAATGACGATATATATATATATATATATATATATATATATATATATATATATATATATATATATATATATATATATATATATAATATCTTCATTTCATTAATAAATACAAAGACTTGGTAAGGAACCAATAGACACTACAATAGAACCTACAAATAACAACAAAATTTATCTAATATTAGCGTTCTCAATGCATTATTTATATTTGCGTATGCATAAATTTGACCCGCTACCGCCATGTTCAATTAGGACTATTTAAAATAGTAGAATCTTATGTCATTATTTTTCCGTCCAATGGACAAGTCATTCAATTAATGCATTTTTAGACTTGCATTTTTTTACATGATATGTTTTGATGGGATTATTATTTATCCGTTGGGATATTAATATTCTATAACTTTATTTTATCAGAAGTATAATATATATCCTTTGTGAAATTTAAACCAATTACTAGATAAAGCAATAAAATAAATTTATTTTTTATTATATTACTTAAACTTTGCCCTTAGAAATATTGAAGCTAGTGTGTATGTAAGTAAGTATAAAACAATTCGAATGAGCAATAAAATATTCAAGTCATAAATCACTGCACTTTCTTTAACAGAGCTTAGCAATTAAACTAGACTAAGCGGCCTAGTTAGGTTATAAATAAATCATTTACGGAAGACACTAGTTCAATCAGTCGTAACGATATCAGTCGTCGAGACATTTAAAAATAAATTATATGGTACCTGGTGGGAAGTTCTTCGGTTTTGTCATAGATTTTAAAATATATCCAGTGACAAATAGCACTAAAATCGTAATTAGTACGGCGTACATGTCTACACACGCGCGCTACTCCCGGTCTAAAACGCGACTGTTCATGGTGTACAAGTAACATTCTTTTTATGTCTGTCTGCATAATGCAAAATGATGTAAGTGTCAAATTCAAATTTTCAATGATCAGATTGATGACAGATCGTTTTACCGAAAGCTAATAAGGGCGGCATGCGACAAGTGAATACGCCGCTCGAGTTACTTTTTCTAACAATAGATAACAATAGCGAAAGCGATTAAGTTTTTGACTAATGTCCTTGATATTGTAAAGAATTTAAGATCATATTTCCATTATTAATAGCCTACTCTTCTATAACTCGACTTCCTTTTCTATAAAACAGAACTTTATATTGAATAATGGTAGAAATCCCTGGCGAAAGCGTAACTCACACATGAACAATGTGTATTGAAATTTTCAATTAACACTCCAAAGCAATTTAGTTAGATTAACAATAGTATGTTTCACCATTTTTACAAAAGAACAAAATCAAAAAGATTTTTATTAATTAATAGCGGCTCTGCGTCGCTTCGCTCGCGTTCGCCTCTAGAACAACAAATACAATACTATCCCACGGGAACTGTACATTTTTCCGGAATAAAAAGTAGCGTATGTATGATTCTTCGTGCTTTCATGTGTGTAATATATGAGCCATATTATTGTAAAGTTTTATTTATATCCATTCTGTAGTTTTTGCGTGATAAGTAACAAGTATCCATACATCTACGAGTAGACATCCAGATATCCAAAAATCTTCACATTTATAATATTAGTAGCCTTAGGTTAGTTATGAAAACTGACCATAATTTTCGCTGGTTTTTATAATATAACTAGCGGCTCACTTTCGCTCCGCTCGGGTTCATCGCTAGATACATTTTAAGTAGATATAATCCTATACAAATTAGCCAGCGTTAGCCATATATATTTTTTATCGTGGATTTTTCTGATGTTTTAATAGTTATTCTGCTATTCGGGATAGAGATAAATCCAACAAATCAAAGATCATAAAAATCGGTCCAACCGTACTTGAGTTATAAATGGTGTAACTAACCTGACTTTGTATAATACTAGCGACTGACTCTCGCTTCACTCAGGTTCTTTCCTAGGTACGCTTTGATGCTTAGTATGGAATAGATTTCTTTTTCAATTTTTTTCTCGTTAATTTTTACGATTTTTTATTGCGGTTATTAAATATTTATAGATGTATACAGTTATTCTGCTATTCAGGATGCAGACAAATCCAACAAAACAGAGATCATAAAAATCGGTCTAGCAGTTATATGTATATATATTATATAATATATATATATATATATATCATATATATATATATATATATATCTTAATATATATATTTCTTGTGTGCGTGTGTATGTGACTGAACTCCTCCTAAACGACTGGACCAATTTTGATGAAATTTTTTGTGTGTGTTCGTGGAGATTCGAGAATGGTTTAGATTTACAGTTTGGTCTACTGGAAAATGTTTTTTTCAATTAATTTCTTATTTATAAGGAGTTGTTGATTTTGGAATGTTTTACATTAGATCCGCGGACGGCGCTATCATCGCATTCAATATTATTCTATTTCAATTTTAGTTTGTCCCGACAGATGGTGCTACGATTAATTTGAAAAAAATTTTGTTATTCAATTCATGTGCTGATTAAAATATTAAAGGTAATTATTTTTTAAAGAGTTTTGAAGTGTGTATAAATAATTTTGTGAATTTCAGATGTTTTTTTAATTAATTTCTTATTTATAAGGAGTTGTTGATTTTGGAATGTTTTACATTAGATCCGGCGGACGGCGCTATCATCGCATTCAATATTATTCTATTTTAATTTTAGTTTGTCCGACAGATGGTGCTACGATTAATTTGAAAAAAATTTTGTTATTCAATTCATGTGCTGATTAAAATATTAAATGTAATTATTTTTTAAAGAGTTTTGAAGTGTGTATAAATAATTTTGTGAATTCAGATGTTTTTTTTAATTAATTTTTATTTGTAAGGAGTTTTTGATTTTGGAATGTTTTACATCAGATTCGACGGATGGCGCTACCATCGCATTCAATAATATTCTATTTTAATTTTAGTTTGTCCCGACAGATAGTGCTACGAATCAATTTGAAAAAGTATTTCGTTATTTTGTGTTATAATTGTGTTATTCAAGTGAAGTTGCTAATTAAAATATTTATTAGTTTTCGAAGAGTTCTGAAGTGTATATAAATAACTTATACATTTTGTAAATTTAGTGCGGAATCGAAGTGAGTATATTTTTTATAAATTATCTTTTTTAATTTACACGTGCGTTTATTAACAACCAACATAACCTTCAAGTTTATTTGTGTAGTTAGAGGATTGAATTTTTTAATTATTTTTATTGACAATTAATTCATTTTTGGAGATATTAAATAAAAAAACTCACAAAAATGCGATTACATGTTCTTTATCTAAAATTTGTCATAATAAATCTTTTGAGTTAATTAATTTACATTTATATTGCACAATCGCTTCTATTACCTAATAAGATGCCACAGTGTTTAATTTAAATCGCCCGTACTCCCGCCATAGCGTATCAACCAAATGACAGAGTTATAATATCCATACTAATATTACAAATGTGAAAGTGTGTTTTGTCTGTTTGTTTGTCCTTCTTTCACGTCGAAACGGAGTGACGGATTGGGGTAATTTTTTGGGTGAAGATAGTTGGAGGGCTGGAGAGTGATATAGGGTACCTACTTTTTACCGCGGAAGATTATCTCATTACCACGGTAAAACATGTTATAATACAACCCAAAAAAATATTTATGATCAGAATTACTTGAAACTTAGTATTAACGCTCTTCAATACAATTAAATAAATACATGTTTTAGCATTCTTCGAATTATCCGCTAATGGGGTAAAATAGGGGATGAAGTTTGTATGAAACCTACGTTTTTAGTGTTTTTTTTTAGTTTTAGCGCGAGCGAAGCCGCGGTTTCTGCTAGTATATATATATATATATATATATATATATATATATATATATATATATATATAATAATATATATGAAGATATTTGATTATTGTTTTTATTCTATAAAAAAAATACAATAGTCTCAATTCTTTTCCAAACAGGTTAGGTTAGGCGATAAGAGTCCTATCTCTAAAATAGTTTTATGTATTTGCGTAATTTCGGAATTCTGACTCACGTGTCTGTAATAAAGAGTTTAAAGTAATATAGTAAGTCAGGGAGCGTTGCCTATAGTTTTAAAAAAAAATCAAAATTAATTATATAATATGTAAGATACTACATAAAATACGCATAGTTTATTTGAATCACTATTTGTTTATGCCATTTAGATTAAATTTGGAACTATTGTGCAATATATTTTATATTAAAAATGTTTTTTTTAGTAATAAAAAATGGGCATCTCACCCAGATGGGATATGGGTATCTCAATCAGGGATATATGCCCACGAGTAATTAATGCATAATCAGACGTTACACTTTATGCATTTCGCTAAATCTTTACTGCAGTCTTCATGAAACCACAATGAACACACTGTAATCAGTCGCATTTCTTCTTAGTGGCGTTATCATACTCTCCAAAAGTGTGAGGGCAATTTATATTTATACTTTGTGTAGTGATGTAAGTAAGTAAGTATGTATTTCGCCCTTTTTAACATCTCACTGCTGGGCACGGGCCTTCCTTCAATACGATGGGGATCAGGCCATAGTCCGATAAGCTGGCCAAGTGTGGGTTGGCGGACTTCACATGTCTTTCAAAACCTTGCTAGGTTCTCTTAGCCATGTAGGTTTCCTTACGATGTTTTCCTTCACCGTAAGGCAAGTGGAAATCCTGTTAGAAATGATTCGCAATATCAGAGGTGCGAGACCTGGGATTTGGACCCGCTTCACTTGGTTTCTCAATCGAGCGCGTTACCACTGGGCTACCACTGCCTTAATTAGCGCCCGGTTGAACTGCCGGACGCTGATGAACTCCCCTATCACGGCAAATTGAACGCACGTTGGGAGAGAACCAATTATTATACTGGGCATCTAACGCCAAATATCATTGGGCATGTCTCCCGATCATTAGAGAGAGATGCATATCAATTTAAACACACCCTAAAGCATTTCTGACAAACCCGAGCGAAGCGAGGGTGAGTCGCTAGTATTTGAATATATTTACCATACCTCGTTTAGTTGATTAAAAAAAAATTTGATCTCGACCACAGCAACAAAAGTTAAAGAAAAATACAAGACATAAAGCATAAAATAAAAAAAAAACACTTATAATAACCTAACCCGTTTTACCTGATATTAATCAGTATTCTAAAATGACACTAATCAAAATATTAGAGGAAGTCCGATTAATTATGAGGAATACATTATAAATTATACAACACTCAATATTAATGTTGAAAAGAGTCCCTTATTTTATATTCTACTTACGAATACTGAACAGTGAACTGTGAGTATTTTACTAATACAATTGTTTGATTTGCAAGACAGAAGTAGTTTCTTTTCAACCGACTTCAAAAAGGAGGAGGTTCTCAATTCGACTGTATGTTTTTTTTTTTTATGTTTGTTACCTCAGAACTCCGTCATTTATTAACCGATTTGGACAATTTTTGTTTTGTTTGAAAGGGTATACTTCCAGATTGGTCCCATTTAAATTTCAAAAAAAAATACCACCCCTAAGGGTGGAAAAATTGCTAATAATGAATTTAACCTACTTTTAATTGTCATATTGACTTGAAACTTTGCAAGTGTTTCTATTTCCGTTGATAGTACAGAGGTTCGGTATTGTTGACCTGATCTGATGGTAAGGCCAGAAGGCGGATAGGTGGAACTCTTCAACGATAAATAGTAGATACTTCGAGTTTGGGCTTATTTTGTTTGATTCGACAAGCCTAACATGTTAGAATGCTTACTTTGCTACTACTGTCTACACTAAAAAGGGAAAAATAAAAACTTTTTAACAAAAAAATAAAAACCGACTTCAAACAAAAGCACTAAAAAGTAAAAAATAACTGATTGGTAGTTTTCATTTTGCTATACATACCTAATCAAATATTTTCGAAGTCGGTGTGCTTTGCTTTGTATGGGCTGGCACCGATTTCGAAAATATTTGATTAGGTATGTATTTAATAGGTAGGCTTTAATTACTTAGCCAAAGCACACCGACTTCGAAAATATTTGATTAGGTATGTATAGTAAATGAAAACTACCAATCAGTTATTTTTTACTTTTTAGTGCTTTTGTTTGAAGTCGGTTTTTATTTTTTTGTTAAAAAGTTTTTATATCATTTTAAAATATTATGTAGGTAATATCGTTTAAGAATTTATTTATTCAACGACGTAAATATTGAACATTTTGAATCTATGCAGATATTTGTATCTATTCTTCTATCCATTTACTCTTAACGCCAATACAATAAATCTATACTAATACTAATCTATCTTCTCATAAGAAATAGACAGTTTTGTCAAAATGTAAGATTATTTAATTTAAAATACGTTTCCAAGTGAAGTGAAAATACTAAAAAAATATTGAACGGGGGTTTTCATTTACAGTAGATACCTAATCCAGGTTCTACGTAACACACGTGTACTAACGTATTACGTTTATCAAGTCAAACCTTCTTCCTGCCCATTTCCCAAGTCACTTGGGGTCGGCGCAGTAAGTCTTCCTCTTCCATTCTCCCCTATTACCATCAGATCAGCTCCAAGCTATCACAAACTACTATTCTATTATCAAAATAATTACAAACACTTGTTTTATTATATTTCAAGTCGATATGACAATAATTTTAGAACTAAGTTATTAAGTCTAATTAGATCTGTTAACATACATAAAATTTCAAGGTTTTTCCTGATTTTCTCGAAAACGGTATAGTCTATATCAAAGAAAATTTTATGAGACTACCTCGGAATTTACCTTAATATTATCCAATACAGTTTAAAGTAGCAAAATCGGTCTAATCGTCTCTGAGAAATCGGTGAACATACATTAAAAAAAACATACATACAGACGACATAGAACCTATTGGAATTCGGTTAAAAAGAAGGTTTACTATTATTTAAAAGTATGTAATGACTTATTTGGGTATGAAAAACTATGAATATTTTGTAACTTTAAGGCTCCATAACTTTTGACAAAACAAGATCACAAGACTTAAGACTCCCTATCATCACCTTTCCTATCCAAAAATACCACCCACTCCTCCAGTTATGCCATACCCGCAAATTCTTTTAATAACTTGCAGCTTTAGTCTTCGAGGGGTCACAAATAAAATAGAGGTCTGTCGACTCAGTGATGTAAATGGATAAAGTAGTTCACTATCCTGTAGAGTTCTTTAATAGTGTTAACCTATCAAGCCTCCCTACTCACAGCCTCCTCATAAAGGTTGGCCTTTAGGAGTCGTAGGAGGAGGAGTTGGAGTCGTTTAGAGTAGGAGTTGTAGGAGGAGGAGGAGGTTGGCGCGTAATAAATAAGCCACTTAAGCTATGTGTCCGCGAGAAACACTCCATAAAAACATTATTGTGGCCACTTTGTTTGCTGGATGTGGTCGGGGGAAATTGGTATTCATACCTCAATTACCACTCCCTAGTCCCTACCCTCTAACTACTCTTTTGAATTTAATCGATTACAATTCCCCCTTAAGTTCGCTTTACAATGACCATTAATAAATCTCTGGGTCAGTCGTTAAAAGTAGCAGGCACAGACTTAAGAGAGGATTGCTTCTCACATGGAGCAATGTGGTATAAAAGACTAAGTTAAGTAAAACTAAAGTTATTAAATAAATGTACACGTAATATAGAAAATTCGACGTAACAACATATTGTTACGTTCTATGAGTTTGGGGATCGGAAATTAAAGCACGCCTTCTGCACGACTGATGTTTTATTACTCTTGGTTAACAAGAGTGACTTGTGGAGATTCACTAACACACGCAGTATGTACAAAGTTCTGGTTAAACTCAGTCAGTGGACGCTAACTTTCACCACTAGATACACTTTTACTATAACTTCACTCCACTTTTCTTCACTTTTCACTTTTTCGTATTTCTTCTCATGCTTCACTTCGAAATTCAACTGATCTCTCGACACACTGCCAACCTTTTTATATACATAAACAATAAACATTGTAGTATTGAAAAATTCGAAACCTCTCTAGTAATATCAAATATTTTATTCCTTTCTCACTCTTACACACGGCAATTTACGATTAGCAGATCTTGTCTGAATTCAAAACTTCTTATAATTTCGATGCCTTTCTCAATGTTTTGTTCCTTTCTTACTCTTACACACTGCAATTTACGATTAACTGTTCTTGTCCGAATCTCAAAGCTTCTAGTAATTTCAATGCGTCTCTGAAGACTGGAAATATTTTGACAACTGTCTTAAGACGTATAAAGCATGGTTCAGACGTGTCTTTTTAATTTAACCCAGAGGGCGTCCTGTCAAGTATCTGTCCGATAATTGTTTCAGGACATGTAGGTACGCAAACCCGGGTCCTCGAGCCACCACTATCCTACCTTTATCCAGTGCGTGAAAGTGGTGTCCTCTCCTTCCTTTTCCTTCTCCTCCTTCCTGACCCTTTCCCTCTCCCTCTTTTTGACCCATTTTCTATCCTGATTTTGCTCACAAAATTACTGTACACATAAAAAGGACGTATCCGAGCAAAGCAAGGGTGAGCCGCTAGTATTATTATAAAGCGGAAATCATGTTTCATGTATTCATTTTTTTTTTGTTAAGAGAACTCGTTTTTCTTACGACTTATTTAATAAAATTGCAGATAACCATCTCAAATTAAACTGTTTTTGAAGTTGGTGTAGGTACTTTTTTTGTTTCCCCCCCAATGTGCGTTCACCTTGTCGTGGTTGCCTTCTATTATTATTAGTTAAACTTATAAAGGAGTTTTCTTTTATATTTTGAAATTAAGTTCAGGTTTTAAAGAGATTTTTGATTAAAAGATTAATCAAAAATCTCTTTAAAAACTCGCCCGCCCCATTAAGAGATTGTTGGGTTTTAGTGGGTAGTACTCGCTTTGCCGGTGAGTCCCACACCTCGTGCGTAAATGCATTTCCCAACGTCAAAAAAAAGGTACTTTTTTGTTTAACAAGTAATCTATATTTAATGTTATAAATGCGAAAATAACTGAACCAATTTAGATGAAGTTTGATATAGAGAGGGACGGGGCCTTGAAGAAGGACATCAGATACTTTTTGTCGCAAAAACAAATCTTGAAAGGGGTGAAAATGGGGTTGAAAGTTTGTATTGGCAACAAATAATTTCTCAAGCTAAGGACAAAAAATTAATTATATTCTATAATTTTGGTAAGAAATAAGGCATATGTCTGTGTTTGTGACCAATCAAGATAATATAGGGGATGATTTCTAGTTTTCTTAAAGTACTTACCTACTTTTCTATATTATACTATATTATATTATGTATATAGAGTCTATTTATTTCATACTAACCGTTAAAACGTACCTAGGGACAAACACGAGAGAAGCGAGGGTGAGTCGTTAGTATTATTATAAATCAGAAATTATGATTCGCGTATTCAATTATTGTATGAGTAATATTAAAGAGAACTCGTTTGTTTTACGTCATAAAATATCTTTGCTTTTTATGAAAAGATTTTACAATTCTTATTTCCATGACTACTAATATCATAAATGTGAGAAATGTTTGTTTTGTTTGTTTCTTTATCCTTCTTTAACGTCGAAACAGAGTGACGGATTGACGTGATTTTAGTGTGGAGGCTGTTGAAGGGCTAGAGAGTGGCATAGGCTACTTTTACCGCGGGAGATTGTCTCATTCCACGGGAAAAAACTTTATAATACAACTCAAAAAAATATTTATTATCAGAATTACTTGAAACTTGGTATTAATGCTCTTCAATATATTTAAATAACTAAATGTTTTAGCATTTTTCTAAATTCATCCCATACGGGGGTAAAATATGGGATGAAAGACGAAACCTATTATATCTATTATACCTACCTTCCCTTAAAAATTAAAAATGAATCCATAGGTAAATCAGATTTATTCGAAACTATCTCTTAAAAGGATAAAAGGTTGTAATGTTTGGAAGCGAAAATTTATTTTATGGTCCGAAGTAAAGGTGCAGTCCTCGACTCGTTTTTTAATGATTCATAACAAGCTAAAACTTCGCGAGTAGCTTCATTTTGGCGAGACGCCCAACTATTCTTTCTACGAAAATTTGATAGTGGTGAATAAAATTGTGGCTCCATACGGAACAATGTCAAAATGGTGATAGTCTAAAATTTATTACTGACACGTTGTTTTACGATTTAATCTCGAGATAATCCAACAAACATTAAACAAGAAAAAAATGTTGTCCCGTGAAACGGATGCTTTGGGTCAAATCGTCTCCCTATCCGGACTTATCAAAATAACAACGTCATAAAATTTACAAATAACCGGCTGATTTTTATAGTATTTATTATTAAAAATATGCGTAACTGAATGATCAAATCGTCCTACAAGTAAATTGGTTGGATTTCTCAGTCCTACACTCGGATTTTGTCACCCACACTTTTTTTGTTAATAATTATTAGTAAATTATTAAAGTTATTGATCGTACGTTCAATATAAAAATCGGTACTACGTATCTTTGTTATGTATTTAAGAAAATGTATTCGTAGCACGCTCCTTAGAATAACTTTAGACTAGATATTGATATATTAATCATCTCATACATCAATCTTTACATAAGTATATACATATATAGTCACAAACGTGCTTAGAAAATTTAATAAGACATTATATAATTATAATGCCGTACCTATATGCTAGTTTCAATTTATACTATTCGTTACTAATTCTTGAAGTGTAAATAATTATTTAAATTAAATTAAACGTTCTTTAATGTACACATGTTTATTGGATTTTATCTTTGTAAATTTTTTGTGTATTATCTTTTAAACACACAAAAAACTTAAACATATATGTATATGTTAATTATTTCTAGCAATAATAAACCTAGTATTAATAAATTTTATAATTTAAATGATCATCCGACCTCAAATTATTTTGAAGGTTATTATTATTACTTAGATTTTGTATGGTACAAACCTTGCGGTAAATTTTATGTTAATTAAAAAAGTATTGTGAAAATCAGTTTACAATTTGGCATGTTAACGCTAAAGTACACAAAAAGCATAAAGCCGTTGTGTACCTCCTTTTCGGTTTTGGACAATACAATATTAATATTATAATATAGCTATAGGCTAAGTTTCTTAAACAATAGAGATGCGAAAAAAACATTTCTAATAAAAAAGTAATTCAAAAAAAAATTAAACAGACTTAAAAAAACCGACTTTCAGGCACAAAAGTAAAAAAAAAATGAACGACCGACAGAAAGACCTCTGGAGTCTAAATAAACAATTTAAAAAACATACGCTTGCCTGCAACTCCGTGCGCGTTATTTATTTATGTATCACAGGAATTCCGTACCACCCCCAGTCTACCCCCTTAGAAGTTGAATATACAAAAACCCGTCCTTATTTGTGCTGGCCCTACATTTTTAAAGGAAGCCCTGTGCAAAATTTCTCATTTCTAGATTTAGTTATTTAGGCTGTACGCTGGTCTCTTAGTCAGTTATTTTCCTAAGGACCTACTTTCACTTAGCTCGGATGTATACATAGGTGTCTTTTTGCCGTACATATTATAAGCATAAGCAAAACCAACTTAACAGCCAGTTTTTTCTAAACTGCAATCAAAGTTATTATTGACTTCTGATAGTAAACACATTTTTACCTGAATAAAAATTAGCCTATATCACTCAACAGTAATATAGCTTCTTTTTAATAAAAAAATACTCGGAAATGGATCGATAATTTAAGTTTACTCCCTTGTCATACCAAACTTACAAACTTTACTTCTTAAAAACTAATAGTAAAGATATAAAGATAGATTAATATCAAACTAACAAGTCCCACAGTGTTAATTGAAGCAGTCATGACAGTCGATGACGAAAATTGATATAAATTGATCGAACTTCATTCCACAGGAATATCTGACCAATTCTAAACAATTTCTATACCACATGAGATTCAATATTGCTCATCGATTGTTTGCTGAATTAATTTCTATATACATTGAATAATTGACCAGTGACTCTTTTTATTTAAAACGATAAATGCTTGGAAACAATATAATATGTAGATTCAATTCAAGCGAAAATTTAATACTTTCTTAGATTTACGCGAATATTTGACATTTTAAATATAACTATCTTTTCGGATTATTTCGCGGTTTTATTTTTGGTTCCCGACGTTTCGAATGGTTTACAGCATCCATGGTCACGGGAGAGACTGAGGTGTCTTGAATGTATAGTTGTTACAGACAGCCTACCCACAATTAACAAAATGAAAATTGCACCAATTACCTTACATTACAATATTTTTTAACTTTAAACACTTTTATAATTTTAAAACAGGCGAAAATTTATTAAAAATCATTAAAAAAGACAGAGTAGTAAATTTTAATGATATTATGACATCGTGATGAAAAGTATTTTTTCTCATGCGTATAACCTATGACTATGCAAATATAATGTCAATATGTACATTTATTTTAATAAGGCAGTGGTAGCCCAGTGGTAACGCGCTCGCTTTGGAAACCGAGTGAAGCTGGTTCAAATCCCGGGTACCTCTCTCCTCGTACCTCTGATATTTTCATGTGCGAATCATACCCAACATGATTATCACTGGTCTTAACGGTGAAGGAAAACATCGTGAGGAAACCTGTATGTCTAAGAGAACCTATCAAGTTTTCGTAAGACGTGAAGTCCGCCAACCCGCACCTTGCCAGCGTGGTGGACTATGGCTGATCCCCCTCGTACTAAAGGGAGACCCGTGCCTAGCAGTGGGACGTTAAAAAGGGCTGAATACATGTAGATTTAAAGTGGAGGAAAGAAATACCAATAAATTATGTACCACAACTTCACCTTTGCTATTTAGGTAAGTATAATATGGTTTTCACATGTAGTTTATATTATATTTTGCACAAACTGTGTTCATTTGCTTTACTACCCAATTAGTTCGTACATAATATGATTATAGTTCTAAGTACTTTCAACATCACCAAGTATCTATTACCCACAAGTAAATTTATATTATACCGTATACTAAACATGTCTGCCTATTAAGCAACAGCGGCCTATTTAAAGAAAATATATTAATAATTAATATTTAATTAGAATAAAGTAATTTTCTACAAAATTAGGTGTCTCTTTCGTTGAATCATTTTAATTTTAAGCAAAATATTCGTGTCCTTTAGTTTACTGAAATGACAAAATTTAATCAGTAATTTGAATTCATATTACACTCAAGATCAAGTTTTAAAAAATAGTAATAGAAAAATCGATCAAAAATTACTAGATACACAATCAGCGAAAAAAATGTCGTCACAAATGAGCGATCATTTGAACTTTTGAGCGCGCTTTTTTTGTGAAAACTATTTAATTAAGCAATGCATTTTAGGTTCGATTAACATTGTCGATTTACATTATTTCAACTTGAATAATTATTAATTACCTAAGCATAATTGCTCACAGTTTTAAGAGAACTTTTGCATGGGATTTTGTATCTAGTATTTTTTGATCGATGAATAGAAATCAAATGACTAATAACTATTTGATGTAATAAAATTATTTAAGTACCTAAATGTAAATTATTATCATTTTAGTGTTCTATAGCTAATTTTTTGTCCCATAAAATTATGTTAAATGGATCCTATGAAGTGTCTCAAACATATGGCATATGTATCATATATGTTGTTAAAACATGCCATTTTTAGTAGTGTCAAGGCTTAATTGGACCCGGAGAAATCCGTAAGACGCAAGTCTCTTATTTATGTATTTTTATTTTCAATCATTGTGACATTTTTGTATTGCGTAATTAAAAATAAATTTCAAAATTACCGCTCAAACACTTTTTTTCAATTCGTGTCTTCCTCTAACACGTGACACTGGCAGAATGTATTGCGTCTGTTAAGTCAACTCTAAGCCACTGAAGAAGAAGAAAAAAGCCGTAAGCAATACCTTATAGAATTAAGCTTTATAGTAATAAAGCTTTTTTTCTCTACAAAAGGATGTGGTAATAGTTCTAAGTTTTCGTAGAAGTAAATTTCTGTAACTAAAGTCGGAAGATAACAAGCTTGGTACGACATTGCCTTCAAACATACAAACGTACTCGATAGCAAAGGAAGAAATATGTATTTCTCGTTTTATAATTTAAAGTAGCAATTATCAGCGAATTCTGCTACGTATATTTGTATTAGTAGAGTGTAATTTTTGAACTCTCTACATAAAATCTAAACTTTATTTTTGATTGACTCGATTGAATTTTTCATCGACTACGTAATTTTCCGCTCGTGTGATCCGTCGACAATATACGATAGGTTGTAGAAGTTCTAATAATAATAATAATCCTGGAAATTATTCAAATATTTTATTTATTTTATATAATAACATAAGTTATATTTATGTAAGAGTATGTATATTGTATATATATTTTGTTATCTATATGACTTACCCATGTGGCTGGTCTGATCGCAGTATGTTTCTTTTTTATCGAGCTATTTATTTTATTTTATACTAGCGACTCATCCTCGCTTCGCTCGGGTTCATCCCTAGCGACGTTTCAACGGTTAGTATGGAATAGATAGACTATATATTTATTATATGTACATAGGTAGGGGCAGGTCTGTGTCTACGCTTTCACGGTCCCCAGTACGACATATTTTAGGCGCAGGCCTACCTCACTGCCTCCTTCAGAGGTGGTGCGGTGGCGTGGTCTTGGGAGTAGCGCAGATTGCTGAGATCCCTAAGGCAAGTCTGGTGGACAATCCTTCAAGAGGTTGCCGGCCCTGTTATAGGTATAATGCCCTAAGCATAAGACGTAACTAAAACCTCCAGACGCTTTATTGCAGGGATGGAGAGGTAATGTCCTTGCGAGTCCATCATCTAAAATAACAAGAGGGTGGATAGCTAATGACCTCCCGCGTGTTTGCGCCGTACAAGGAAACCCGTACCGGAGGATGAAGGAGTCCTGGAAGTTGAGTGGACCAGTGAGCCGGTTATAATTGCACTCTGCACACAACATACTTCTTTGGTCTGGATTTCTTTTCACACTGCCAAAAGGCTGCATCTCGGGAGTTGCCAAGGCTTAAATCACTGGAAGCAACGTCTCGTGATGCCCCTAGGTCTTTGATAACAAAGGATGCGCCTATCCAGGCAGCGTCCAAGGACTTGATGAGGAGAGTAATGGTTAAAGATGCGCCAAACCAGGCTGCGTCTCAGACCATGCTCTCAGCGTCCACGTCCACAACAACACCAAATAAGATTGCACTTACTGATCCGCTTGGGTTAGCCCCCACCCCAGCAAAATCAAGGACGGCTGCGCCCAATAATGCGACAGCAATGTCCGCGTCGGAGGGTGCGGTATCCGTGGTGAATCTGAAATGGCGGACCCAGGCTTCATCGGTAAGCATGCCCTTATCAACTGACAAACGTGACGCAACAATGGACATGTCTGCATTTATAGACGCCATTCAATTGGAACCTGTCCATTGGAAAACGATGACCTCCAAACGGCGGCTTCCGAAAAAAGCCAAAGAGGCGGCGCATGATTCTGAGGCAACTGATGCTGCGAGACATAGTAGTAGCAAAGTAAAAAGAGAGTACCTGTTTTAATGAAATATTCGCTTAAACCGTTTGAGTTACTTTGGTGCCAATTTTTATATGAAAACTTACAAACTAAAATTCGCTTTTATTAGTAACACTAAAAATTCTGACTCTAAAATTCGATTCTAACGTATTATGCTTGTCAAATCAGATAATATAAGCCCAAACTCAAAGTATCTACTATTAGTCGTTGAAGAGTTCCACCTATCCACCCACTGGCCTTACCATCAGATCAGGTCAACGATGCCGAAATACTGCACTATCAACAGAAATACATAGGCACACTTGCAAAGTTTCAAGTCTATATGACAATTAGAAGTAGGTTAAATTGTTCAAATTAAAATGGGACCAATCTGGAAGTACCTACACACTTTCAAACAAAACAAAAATTGTCTATATCGGTTAATAAATGACGGAGTTTTGAGGTAAAAAACATAAAAAAAACATACAGCCGAATTGAAAACCTCCTCCTTTTTTAAGGAAGTCGGTTGAAAATTTTATGAAATATTACATATATACTAGCAACTTACCGTCACTGGGCTCAGGTGCCTCCCTAGATAGTGGATTTGTTCACAATTTCATGAGTTTAAATTTTTTGTGCGAGCCCTAATTCTTTTTCTGAAATAAAAGTAGCCTAAGTTACTCCTTATAACATGGGATATCAGCCAGTGAAAGTCCAGTCAAAATTGGTTCAGCCATTTTAGAGATTAGCCGGAACAAACAGACAAACATACACAAATTTTGAAAACTATTTTTTTATTTTAAGTGCCGTGTATTATTTTATATGCAGTTAGAAAAAGCTGTTATTTTGACATTACAACTATAACAAATACAGATATAATATTACAGATACTTTTTTATTTATTTTATTTATTTATGTAAAGATTATAGTCATACATACGACTGAGAATGGTTGTGTCCTCGAAACATTACGGCAGCATCTGGTACACACTACACGTGTAGCGCGTGTAAACTCTCAATAAGGCGTTCGAAAATACGACGCTATCCCTTTTTAACAGCGAAAAATCGTGTACGTCAAAGCTTTGAACATATTTTTTCGTTATTTTTTTCTTGAATCTGAACTTGAAAGTTTCATATTATTAATATTTTAAAATACATAATACATATATTTGATTTTATTATTACATTGTAAAACCCCTTAAATAGAGCTTTCTTGCACCTTTAAATAACAAAAACAGTAATCTAAATAACTAATGAGTGGAATAGGAACGATACTAGTGTTTGTCTAGAGGTAGAAATTCAAACATTAAAACATAAAAATTTGAAAAAAACAATTATGAATAGAATTTAACTATCAATTTAAAAAAAATGAATGTATATTATTTATATATTATGTATGTCTTTAAAACGCTAAACCTCCTTAATAACTACTAAAAAAAAGGAAATAGATTGACAAACAGAGGACAAAATGGAACTGAACTGTTTTGTCTTTGTCCGTTTACATGTGTATTCAACCCTTTTTAACGTAAAAAAAGCAATTTTTAAAAAATTTCTCTATCGATCTGTCTGTCTGTTTGTTCTAGCTAATCTCCGAAATGGCTGGACCGCTTTTGACAGGGTTTAACTGGCAGATAGTTGATATTATAAGGAGTAACTTTTAATAGCTAGCTATTTTTATTTTAGAAAAAAAATCAGTTTCCGCGCTAAAAAAATAACTCAAAAATAAAATATAAAGTATAGTTACGCACTTGAGCGAAGCGAGGGTAAGCCTATTGAAAATAAAACCTTCATTAGTAGGGAAAAGAAAGATATAAGTCTGACAGCTATGTTGTCGATATATTTTTGGATAACACATAGAAAATGAAAGTTATTGTTACACTGCGTACGGAAATAGATTATGACAGAATTAAGTTATGAACTGAAACAATTAAATTAAAATTTTTGATATAATATGGAAATAATAAGCTTTAAATCATCACTTGAACGTTAAAATAGATTTTATTTGTTGTCTTCAGGAAGATAAAACTATTACAATTAAGAATTTTTTTTTTCATTTCATATCTAACACATTATATATGTTAGACCCTCTTAATAAATCGTGCATCGAACGGTCTCGGTTCACTGAGTAGTCCGATAATTGGTTCGTCAGACGGCAATATACCATTATAACTTTCGATTCTATATTTTTGTAAAATTCCAACTAGAATTATGAACAGGGCAGCTTTGGCTAATGGCTGGCCAGGACATTTTCTGCGACCTAGAAAAAAATCATTTTTATATAAATCATAGATTTTATGTACTTACATTTCCACTCCAAATGAAATGAAATTATATTCAAATAGACTTATTACAAGCACTTTTGAATCCTCAATTTAATTTAAAAACGTCATTCAGTCCTTGAAGAAGTTACCACCGGGTTGAAAACCGATTCTGCTGAGAAGAGCCGGCAAGAAAATCAACAGTTGCTCTTTTAAATGTCGAAGCTTTAAACATAGTTTTATCGAAATTAATAAACATAATATTATAGATAGATAGGTATATGAGTCAATATATCTTAATTCCGCACATTTCCATCAACAAGAAATTAATTATCTTATTCTATACTAATTTAGGCGTCAGATTAATCTAGCAATACATAATGAGTACGAGTACGTTTATTAAACTATATATACATATTGTTCTTTTTTGATTTGTATACATGCTCTTTATTTAAAATCAACTCTGCTATTTTATCTTGTTACTAGCATTGCCCGCGGCCCCGCCCGCGTTCAGTTGACCAAAAACTTCTTAGGTTTTAAACATTAGTATACTCTTACAATGCAGTTTTTGTATTTTTTCTCAGAAATGAGATATTTTCCCGTGGTAAAAAGTATCCTATATGTTGACCCGGATAACCAGCTATCATCATACCAAATTGCATCAAAATCTGTCCAGTGGTTTTCTTGTGATGCGGTAACAGACAGACAGATAGACAAAAATTCTAAAAACTATAGATTCGGCCTCTGTATCGATAATAATGTCTATTTCAATAAGATTTTCCAAAAAATATTTAATGTACAGATTCGACCTTTAAAGTTCAACAATACACGGCGTACTGAAAAAAAAACGAATGAAACTTGTCAATGCACTTCAGAATTGATAGGAGTTTTGACATTTACAACCAGAAGATGTCAAGCGATGGTAAAAGAGAATAGTCACGTACAATGTTTGAGTTTTTATACTTCTTTTACAATATGGACAGCCTTTATAAATTTTATTTATTCAATACATAGATTCATTTACAATGAATTGTTGTTACTTTGAGATTGCATCAAATTTGTTATGTATTATATAGTTTTATTCTATTTTTTGGTATATGAAAACCGGTGATAACCGTAAATATTATACATAAACAGAAGGCTAATTTATATCACCTTAAATTGTACAAAATTGGATATACAGGATAGCTTTCATAAAAATCATGTAACTCAACATAAAGAGCAACTGTTGAGTTTGCCGTCGGTTTTCATAGCATCCTTACTGCCTATACTGACTCTTAAGATTATATTGGATTCGAAACTGCTGTAAAAACTTAATTACATAAAATATATTTTGAGTTAAGAGTTTGAATTGTAGACATATAATATCAATTCTCGCAAATATTGCTTTTATTAGCAATAATAATGTTGGAAATCAAATAGGACATTAAAAATATAATAATTTAAAGTAAAATATACAAAACCTACCTATACCAAAAGGGTGCCAGGGAGCAGAAATATTAAAAGTACCATTCGAATCTATAAATCTTCCAGGATTGAATTTAGATGGCTCATCCCAGTGTTGAGAGTCAGAATGGAGGTCACCAAGGGATACAAGCACCGTGGTCCCCTTAGGCACAGTGTATTTCCCTATTTGAACGTCAGTTAATACACGCCTTGGGCCAGAAAAAGGAGCTAGGGTATAAAACCTTTGAACTTCCGCCACAAATGCGCTCGTATATATGAGTCTGTAACAAAAAAATATAAGAAATATAACATAAGCTATATCCCAACAACCGACAACTTCGCGCTATGTGAATTTTTGCCAATTTCATAGAAGTGACTTTTTGTAAAGGCCTAAAAACGATTGTCACTCTCCAGCTTATAAACTATGTTTTAGCAAAATATAATATCGGTTTGTTGTCCTACTATTGCGTGATAATACACAAATAGCAAGGTATTGTATTTATAACCCAGATATAAAGATTATTTCTTACTGTATACCTAATGGAAGAGCGTTTATTTCTACTGTTAGTCTTAAATAAGCTAACGCAAGTGTTACAAACACACAAACACACAATAATGGTCGGATATGAAACCTTCGATGTAGGACATAGGGTCAAAAAAAATACAAAACACAATCTTCCTGTAAAAAACGAGATATGTAATCATTTTTTTAAAACATTACTAATATTATAAATGTGAAAGTTTAGATGTTTGAATGGATGGTTGTTACTCAATCACGCCAGAACGGCTGAAAGTAATTGGATGAGATTTGGCACAGAGATAGATTATAGTCTGGAATAGTACATATGCTACTTTTTATCCCGAAAAAGTGTACCGTTCCCGTGGGATAGATTTAATTTTATTTTTCTAGAGGCGAACCCGAGCGAAGCAAGCGCTAGTATAATATGAACACTTAATTATTTAATGGAGTTACCTTCTACTATCATTCCATGAGGGCAGTACATCGCACAAATTATTTACAATTTCATTATGTACTTTTTCTTGCATATCTCTATTTCGTATTGCCGATAAGATGATAAAACCAAATGTATTACCAACAGTTTGCGCGCCGGCTATTAAAAAATCTAAGCATACTCCTCGTAACTGTTCCACTGGAAAATATACATCTTTATCTATATAATTCTTCTGTGAGTGTGTATGTTACTGAACTTCTCTCAAACGACTGGACCGATTTTGATGAAATTTTTTGTGTGTGTTCAAGGGGATCTGAGAATGGTTTAGATTCACAATTTGAATAATAATTTTCATCAAAATGGTCCAGAATGTTTTAGCTTATTAAAAAAAGTTTGAAATTTTCAAATTAAAGATGTGTAGACAGGACAACGTCTGTCGGGTCCGCTAGTATATTATAATTTTCTGTAGCAGTTTACTCGTCAATATTTACATTTAATATTTATTTTGTATTTTATATTTTTTATACACATGTTATATTTTATTTTCTATAAGATTATATAATAAGATTATTGCAAACCTTTACACAATTTGATTTTTATTTTAAAAATAGATGGCCAGTTGGCCAGTTATTCTATACTACACTTAAATATGTTGGGACATTAACACACACCTCAATCTAGTTCTATGGTAAGCTACGAGGCTTGTGTTATGGGTACAAGATAGTTGATACATTACACATATCTAACTTTTAAATTAATACTGATTGGAGTACAAACATTCGTGCTCATCACACAAATGTATGCCCCCAGCAGAACTCGAACCCGCGACCGCTGGCACAGCAAGTAGGGTCACTACGAACTGAGCCAAACGTCTCCTCACACTTACCTGTATACGTCGGCGTTCGGTTATGCATTTCTTCTAAAAAGCTATACATTAAGTCTGTACCCATTCCATCTTTATCCAAATGTCTTTTAATAGAGTCCTTAAATTAAAAAAAAGTCAAATTTAATAGAAGGTACATTTCTTTTCCTTCATAACTTATTGTTATCAGTTATTTTAAAATGAACTAACTATCGCCCCTTACTTCACACTTGCAACTGTACTCGTTTCTTTATAAATAGCACATTTTATTTAATTTAATCTGGCTGTCAGTCTGTCTGTATGTAGGAACGCATCACGAGAAAACTACAGGACAGATTTTGATGAAATTTGGTATGATGATAGCTGGTCATCCGGGTCAACATATAGGATATCTTTATTGTGAAAAAAAAATCTTATCTCTGAGAAGTCTAAACTAAACGTTACAACTTTTATAGGGACGAACCCGAGCGGAGCGAGGTTGAGTCGCTAGTATTCTATAAAAGTCTTATTTTTTATTAGGCTAAATTACTTTTACTATGTTAAATTAAACATACGTTGATAATTTCTGTCATTTGCTCGTTCATCCTCTTAATGGATGCATATCCAGACCACTCTGGTGCTAAAAATCGAAGCCAAGGCCATTGATTCAGCCAACCACCAGCCATTGTGGATACTTTGGTCCTTTCATTTAGCAGGTTAATAAAACTCAAAAGTTTCTGATCATCTATATGTTCACCTTCCAATAAAATTAATCTCGATTAGTATGAATTCAGCTCTTTTTAACGTCTCACTGCTGGGCACAGGCCTCCCTTCAATACGAGGATGATCAGGCTATAATCCACCACGCTGGCCAAGTACGGGTTGGCGCAGTTCACATGTCTTTTAAAAACTTGCTAGGTTCTCTCAGACATGCAGGTTTCCTTACGATGTTTTCCTTCACCGTAAGGCAAGTGGTAATCATATTTGAAATGATTCGCACATTAAAATATCAGAAGTGCGAGACCCGGGATTTGAACCCGCTTAACTCAGTTTCACAAGCGAGCGTGTTACCACTGGCCTACCACTGCCTCTCGATTAGTATTATAAATAAAATAACAATGAATAAAATTATTATGTAAAAGTTGCTTTTTTGGGTCCTTTAGGTATATTCCTTATCAAAGTCTACATATATTACCCATATTACCAAGGACTCAGTGAATGGTCCAAAATAAATATCATTCCAAAGTTAGACGGAAGTTCATATAAACAATATCAAACTTTCTCTACTAAAATATTATTTATTTATTTATTTTCTAGTACTACTACTGAACAGATTTATTAGAATTAATTCATTAAAATTAAAAATGTGTTTTGCTATCCACATTCCAATATTCGATAAAAATACTCATAAGTACCCACTAATACGTAAAACTACCGGAAAATTTTCAAATAAAATATCCAAACAACTAACTTCTAGAGTAAGAACCAATTTGTATAATAGTAAGCCAGATAATACATCCTTAGAATTATGTGAATCTGATACTCACAAAAAAATCTTTTTAGATATTCGTGCGAGTTTATTTAGATTTTTTATGTCCAGCGTTTCGAGTGCTTTAAAGCAAACATGGTCACGAAAAGGTCATGGACGATAAAATCCGAAAAGATAGTTTTATTTAAAAGTAACTGAGATAAAAAATATCTGTATAATGTACATTTATGTATGTATATATAAAATAAAGTAAAATACCTGCAATATACTTCCAATATATATTCATAACATTCATTGAAATGATAGCTTTAATATTTATAGGATTGCTGTTACTCTTCTCTATGTAACTAAGCACGTTGTTCAATGCGTTATGGATATCACTCTCCATAGACAATTTGCCAAGACCCTGGTTTCTTAAATTCTTCATGGTAAACATTCGATGCTCACGCCATAATGGACCATCTACAAATGTAATTCCTGAAATAGAAAAAAAAAATCTTAACCGATTTCAAAAAAGTGGAGGTTATTTTATCGACTGGTAATTTTTAAGTTTACACTAGAGCATACGAATATGGTGATCATCTCACGATGAGATTCGGAGTTGATCTGCGGAACTTCTTAATAGAAGTAAATTTTAACTAAATATTAGATATTGGTTGTTATTACTTTGCAAAATAAATCCACTAAGCAAGATATGGTTCGATGATAAGGTCTGCAGTTGAGTGATAGAACTCATTAAAGCATAAATTTATTATTGATATTAGCGACTCACCCTCGCTCCATTCGTTCATTTCTAAGAATTTTATAATTAATATTTTTAAAATTGTAATAATTATAAAAATAATAGCAAAAATTAAATAAATAATATTCCATATTCAATTATAATTAAAATTATAAAAATGTTTAAAGTTAAAAAAAAAATTGTAATGTAATTGGTGCAATTTTCATTTTGTTAATTATGGATAGGCTGTCTGTAACAACTATACCTTCAAGACATGTAACACCTCAGTCTCTCCCGTGACCATGGATGCTGTAAAGCATTCGAAACGTCGGGAACCAAAAATCAAAATAAATCCGCGAAATAATCCGAACAGATAGTTTTGTTTAAAAATTTTATACTTTTTAATGTTTAGTATAGATTTCTCAGAGATGAGATATTTTCCCGCAGTAAACATTATCCTATATGTTGACCAGGATAACCGGCTATCGTCATACCAAATTTCATCAAAATTCCTCTAGTGGTTTTCCCGTGATGCGGTCACACAGACAGAAAGACAAAAATTATATATACTATAGATTAGGCCTATGTATCGATAATAATGTCTATTTCAATAAGATTTTTTTCCATTATTTTTTTCATTATGTTGTAATTTTATTAGGTATATGTATAGATAGATATAAACACCCAATATTGGGAAACCTATTGATCGATTTACGAGACTTTTTTAATTTAAAAGTGTATACAAACAATGTAATCCTATAATAATTTTGTGACGATTTGCTGATGGGACCCGATGATATAGCATGTCATTCTGGTGTATTTATGACTCCTTCACCCCACAATAGCTCAGATTTGAGTGAAATTTGAAATGAAACAGGAGCAGAGCTGCATGCAAACACTAATAAGGATATAGAAAAAATTAAATTAAACTAAATTCAAAATCATACCTTTTCTTTGGCCCAAGCATCTCAATCTTAAGGTAAAGCTATCAGGGCGGGCATCAAATTCCTTATCACAACTCACTTGTCTGATATTTTTCTCACCAAACACAACTACCACATTTTCTTGGCCCATCTTCAGACCAAGTACATCTGTGGAGTATTCTTTCGCCATCTCTGATATAACCTTCCATTGTGACCCATATTGTGGTATTCTGCTAAGAATAATATTATTGCAACCAAAAAATGGATACCACCTAGGTCCTGAAAATAGCATTACAAATTTCAGTCAATATGTATAAAATAAAAAAATAAAATAAATATGGATATGATGGGTATATACACGGACTAAAAAAACTATAGGATTATAATCTGACACTACATTACTTTTATTATTGATAATCGTGTGTTTGATACTAAGCTATAAGAGATAAAAAAATATAATTTAATTCATATTTATTGACATTATAAGAAATCTGTGCGCAAATAAAAAAAATGTTTTATAATGAACAATTGAAAAAATGTTTTAAAATTAACATAATGAACATTAATAGCTGACATCACACTTTTGTATAAAAGTGTTAAAAACGATTTGAATTACTAATAAGTATAAAGCAACTATGATATTTTGATATTAAAATTATGATATTAATATTATGACTAATTATTCTCTAGTTCGTGGTTTCCCGCTAAGCCTAATTAATTAGTATTACTAAATAACTAAGTTAAACTTTTATTACTCTACTAGCGACTCACCCTCGCTTCGCTCGGGTTCATCCCTAGCTTGCTTTCCCATACAAACTTTCATACCTATTCTCACCCCCATAAGGGATGATTTCTGGGATAAAAACTCACTTTGCATATCATGAGATTTAAAAAAAACTTATTTTAGTAAAAAAAAAAAAATTTTCTTCTATACAAAACTTGTCCTGACAATAACAAACACAAAAAAAAGGATTATCCAATTTGGTGCAGTCAGTCGGAAATTATGCGAGTACATACATTTCGATGATTCATTTTTATTTATAAATTCAGAATTTCTTGTATTGATGGAAATATTAATAAGATCGACTTGTAACGCCTGATTCAATAAGTTCACCTCCTTCGATGTTTCACCTTCAGATATATGATACAAATTTTAACCGAATGGAAACCGATTTTAAATATACAACTGTGCATTCAATGCGCTTGCTTTTTGTTTGTAAACGATATTTTGTGATTTTTTGTACTATCCAATATCCATATCCACTAAAGGCAGTGGTGGCCCAGTGGTAACGCGCTCGCTTGGTAAACCTAGTGAAGCGGGTCTCGAACCTGTGATATTTTCATATGCGAATCATTTTCAACATGATTACCACTTGCCTTAACGGTGAAGGAAAACATCGTGAGGAAACCTGCATGTCTGAGAGAACCTAGCAAGTTTTCAAAAGACATGTGAAGTCCGCCAACCCGCACACGTGCCCAGCGTGGTGGAATATGGCCTGATTCCCCTCTTACTGAAGGGAGGTCTGTGCCCAGCAGTGGGAAGTTAAAAAGGGCTGAATACATACATATCCATATAATATATTGTCAATATGATGCATCTAGAAGTGTAAGTCAAAGTAAAGCAAACCGTCTTTTAACCGATTTCTAAAAAGGAGGTACTATGTTTGGCTGTTTATATGTTTTTGTTATATGTGCGAATACACCTATCGTTAATTATAAAAATTGATAAAAGGCTGTTGTGAATGATATGCTGTTATTCCTTGAGGGGTTTGTTCTTCAGATCCAAAGGTCTTCGTCAGATATTTACTATATTTATAATTATCTACTAAAATTTACTACTGACAAAACTTGTTTATAAATAATACTCGTAAAAAAAAATAAAAGAAATTTTTTTTTTACGAGTATTATTTTACACAATTATTTAAAAATTAACGATTACACTGTTGTATATATTTAGTAAAATGTTTAAGCCATTAAAATACGTACCTATTAATTTTACGTTTAAAATTTGCAATAACATAAATATGGAATAAATTATGGCTTATATCATAAGTAGTGTCAGTTTCCAGTACTCCTTTCCTTTGTAACTTTACGTAATAGTTCTAATTATTTTATCGTTTGTGGATACTTTGATCTATTAGTGTATAAGCATCACAAGCAGACTAAATGGGGGCTTTATGAATCAAAGTTATGTGTACTTCTGCTACTCACCGGTAGGGAATGTACACATCAGAAAGGAGTTCTTACCAGCATTTAACTTAAACCTTTTAACTTACTTAACCTTTAAACTTTAATTTTTACTAACATGTTTAAAAACACGACATTAAAAAATATGTTTAAATATTTTAAATAAAACTACATTTTTGGATTATTTCGCTGATTTATTTTGATTTTTTATTCCCCAAACCGGGGAACCAAAAATTATAATAAATCCGCGAAATAATCCGAAAAGATATTTTCATTTAAAATGTCAAATATTCGCGTAAATCTAAGGAAGTACTATATGTTTAAATATATCACGAACACAGAATTTCAACGGATTCCCATTTTAAAAATACAGAATCCGGAATGACAATTATTGTTTAATTATTTTAATAAATTCAATTCTTTTGAATGGATTAAATAATAGGGTAAAGATTACTTATTACGTTTTGTTATACATAACACTGTTTACGGGAGTCACCTATTCACATACCGTGTAGTCACCGCTTCTAACGACACTTAATGACTTTTTACCTAATAACAATAAGTATATTAGATATTTAGCGCGAGCGAAGTCGCGGGTTCTGCTAGTACATGATAATTTGGAATATGCATCGAAGAAATTAAACTATTTTATTGGACACAAGGCATTGGCATAAAAAAAACACGACTCTATGAATATTATTTCGTTGATTAATAAAATGACTTACCTGGTGGATAGTTCTTTGGTTTGGCTACTTGTTTGGCGAACCACAACAAAAAGATAAATAGTAATATGAGCAGCCAAAGCAGCATTTTTAATTTAAAAACTACGTTCACCACGTTACTGTTGCGCTATTACTGCAAACAATGAACTCCATCGCGATTTTATAAGTATTTACTCGTACTAAGGCCCAATGCCTAGTGTCCAATAAAATAGTGTAATTTCTTCGATGCATATACCAAACTATCATGTACTAGCAGAACCCGCGACTTCGCTCGCGCTAATTATCTAATATAATTATTGTTTTATTTATTATTTTAAAGGTAAGGGATAAGTAGGTTTCATACAAATCTTTTGGGATGAATTTTGAAAAAAGCTAAAACACGTATTTATTTAATTGTATTGAAAAGTATTAATACAAAGTTTCAAGTTATTATTCTGACATATATATATTTGTTTGCGTTGTATTATAACGTGTTTCTCCGTGGAAATATAATAATCTGCCGCGGTAAATGTAGCCTATATCACTCTCTAGCCCTTCAACTATCTCCGTACAAAAAACCACGCCAATTTGTCACTTCGTTTCGACGTGAAAGAAGGACAAACAAACAAACAAACAAACAAACAAACACACAAACAAACAAACAAACAAACAAACAAACAAACAAACAAACAAACAAACAAACAAACACACTTTCACATTTATAATATTAGTATATGGATATGCCTATTTGATAGATACTAATGTAAAAAAGTTACTAGCTTTAATTTGTTTTGTGTTTATTTTATAATTTTTTTTTTATTTATAATATATGGAATAGGAATAAAAAAGGAACTTCGATCAAATTAATCCTATCTCATCTTACCTATCTAAATAAATAAATAAATAAATAAATAAATAACACAAGTCGGGTTTGTTACAATAATTATAACTCGAGAACTGCTGGATCGATTTTTATGATCTATGTTTTATTGGTTTTGTCTTCACCCAGAATAGCAGAATAACTGTAAAACATCGGAAAAATTCACAACTTTTTTTTAAAAAAAGAAATCTATTCCATACTAAGCGTTAAAACGTACTAGGGAGGAACCTGAGCGAAGCGAGGGTGAGTCGCTAGTTAGTTTTTAATAGTTCCTTCGTCAACTCGTTTCCATCTTTTTATTTCGCTTTTTACGCAGTTATTATAGTTTTACTTATGTATTTTTTATTGAAAGTGTGTTAAGAACGATAAAAATTATCTTTCAGCTATAAAACTTTTTTGATCGCTCCTTGAGAATAAGCCAAACAACGTAATGCGTAATTTAACATACAAATGAAACAAAATAACCATTTAACTACCTTACTAAAGTAGGGTAATCACCATATTAAATAAGGCGCTCAAGTTCAACAGATATAAATTCAAAAATTAAAAATAAAGATTATATATTATATTATTTCAAAATTTTCTATATATACTATGTTTCAATAGTATTTTAAAACTCATAGCTACGAGTATATTGTAAAATGAGACGCTACGAATTTTACATAATATAATATAACATTTTACTTATTACTATAACATAACAATAAAACCAACATAATAAAATATTTTCAATATTACAAAGTACCACTGCCACTTTTATACACCAGTGGAACAACAATTCAACACGACCTGTGAGAGATCAGGCGAAGGATTTACTTGCTCTTCGAGGTACGGGGATGAAACACCGCCAGCTTCCCAACTCGGGGCTGTTGCTGAGACTTTCTTAACATAAAGACTCAATAACTAAATTTGGCCTACACGGGACATGACTTGACTCAGGATCTCTTAAACTACAGCTGCAAGTACATGCTAGCTAAGTACTAGATAACAGACCCATTTTATATATAATATAATCTATCTAGAGTATCTAAAACTACACATATAAAAAGAACTATCAAGACACGCGGTAGCGTGTCCAGCCAAGTTCAAGTTAAAGGAACTGGCGATGCAGCACCGTGTGTATATTTACACGAACCATTTGGAGCCACTGTTCACCTCGTAATAACTCAAAATCTATTTAACATAAACTCATAAAATTTGTTTCATTTATTAAATACCTTTAGATTAACTAGACATCTATTTCATAAATGCAGCTTAAACAGTTATTGAGGTTTTATCGTCTAAAAATCGGCATTTTTGTCACTGACTGGCTGACATATAGTAGTAAAACCTAACCCACTTCCAGATGACCTGGAAAGTTGAAATTTGGTTTCCAGATGGGTAATCGTGTGCAACAAAGGGAAATTTCGAAAACAGTAAATTTTTAAAATTTGAATAAACAATAATTTTATCTACATCTTCCAAAACATAATAGCAGTAACTTGACACCTAGTGCCTTTTGAAATATAATAGCAATAGATTGCTGTTTCATAGTAATAGCAAAAACTTATCTTTCTCAGGATAAAGGTTTCAAGTTGATTAAATAACATTTTTCTATTCCGCCTTATTCACTAACGAATAGCCGCAAAATTATGAAACAAGATTGAATTTACATGTCACTTTGGAATTATCCAACTAATATTATAAACGTGAAAATTTGTAAGAATGTATGTATGGATGTATGTTTGTTACTCTTTCACACAAAAACTACAAAATGGATTTTGATGAAACTTTAGAATAATATAGCTCATACATCAGAATAACATCTAGACTACTTTTTATTCCGGAAAATGTACCGTTCCCGTGAGATAGATTTGTTTTTGTTTTTCCACGCTTATTCTTAATATTGAACTTGGCTCCCATTTTCACATTTATGTTTTTGATGGGTTACCTTAACTTTGATTAATTGCTTAATAGATTTAAGCTAAGCTTGATTTTATTGAAAAGCAATGCACAAAAGTGACAGATTACGCCAAAAAAATGTTTTAACTTTGAGATAACTTTCGATTTATCGTTTATATTGATTGGATGTAAAAAAATACTCAAAAGGTTTTAACCAGTTCAGAACGTAAACGTACAATCTGTAGACCTTGAGCTTATATTTTTGGGAAATGCATTTACGCACACCACTTGTACTCTTGTACTCCCCTAGTGGACATCATTTTATAGAAAATGATTTTAAAACTCTTAAATCGTCTACTGCTACTAGCTTTCCAACTGCACAGTTAAGATGCGAACATAATAGAAGCAAGAAGAAAGATTATAATAAATTACTTAACCTCAGACTGAATTTAAATAGGCCATACGTGTGGCGCCCCCATTACGAGAAATCTTCCCCATTATAAATTCATTTTGGACAAATTAGGTAAAATAATAAAATATTCAAATAAACTCCCTTGATGTACCCGTATTATTAGACTGGAATCCTCGTTTCATCGTAATATAGAAATTATATAAAACTCCAAATGCCTAACTGACCAGAACTAAAAAGCCACAAATTAAAAAAAAATATTATAGAAAGAAATAAAAACTCCTAGACTGCGTAAAAAAAACAAATAAAAAGATGGTATCGACGAGGGCCCTGGCCTGCCCTCAAAAAATCATTCTTTGCAGCCGCCGTTCTATTCTAAGCATTGTCAGTGCCCGATTCAATGAAAAAAATTGATTTGCAGTGTGATTTACGTTTCTTTTATTGGTTTATATAATTTAATTAGGTTCAATTGAACATTGAAAGAAATTCGATTTAGGGCTACCTGCAGCAATGACATAGAATAATTATCTAATTAGCTTACTAATTAATAAAGAACAGGTCGAAAAACTAGTTCAAGGTAAACTAATTGGTAATATTATTTTGTATTTCATATCAGAAAAACGAGATAATATTTTAACACATCAATTTTTTATACCTTTTGACACAATGTTGTTGTTGTGAAAACCAGTCCATGACATTATCCCTTAATTGTATAAAAATAAATGAGTTAAGGAAACGTACCCATGCCTACTAGGTGACCCGTTCAGATGGGGTCTTAACAATACTACACTTGGTCACAAAGTTTGGGGGGGAGTCATCTTAAGTCTTAGTCACGTAATCAATATCATCTAGGGAAATCTCGCGCTTTTTCGAGCTATATTCAAGTGGTACTCGTAATGTGCTTATATAGTATTCAATTATATTCAGCATGATTACCACTTGTCTTAACCGTGAAGGAAAACATCGTGAAGAAACCTGCATGTCTGAGAAAACCCAGCAAGTTTTCAAAAGACATGTGAAGTCCGCCAACCCGCACTTGGCCAGCGTGGTGGACTATGGCCTGATTCCCCTCGTACCGAAAGGAGGCCCGTGACCAGCAAGGGGCGTTAAAAAGGGCTGAATACAATATTATAAAGAGGAAACTGAATAGGCTGCGAAACTACTGGACCGATTTCGATGAAATTTGGTAGAAAGATAGTTTGACACTCTGGAAATAACATAGGATAGTTTTTATCCCGGAAATCATCCCTTAGTGGAATGAAAATGGGGATGAAATTTTGTATGGGGAATCAACCTAGAGACATCTATACATATAATAAAATTCTGAGTCAAATCTGTACATTAAAGATTTTTTGAAAAATCTTATTGAAATAGACATTATTATCGATACAGAGACCGAATCTATAGTTTTCAGAATTTTTGTCTGTCTGTTTGTTACCATACCGTGTCTAATTGTTACTTTAATTACATATATTTATCTCCTTTAATATCTTACACTCATTTCATAAATACTTGTTACAGTCATGCATTGCACATCTTACGAGAAAGAAACAATTTTTAGTATCGATGTCATTGATTGACGTAATTAATATTTCTTGAGGTAATTCAAGTTTCATTTAAATGATATGCTTACTGTAGGAATACCTAAGTAAAACGCAAATAATATATTATTAATCCCTCCACGACCAACTTAACAATAGATTTCCTAGAAATTTAATTAATTTCTTAGAAATTTTCCTGGAGGTGTTAAAAATATTTCCTTTCAAATTAATAGCATGAACTATTTTATTTCAATTTGAATACATGTAAATATTGCAGACTCACCCATAATACTCAATAGTTCAATTTATATATCTTTATGTATTCTGTGACGGGGAATATTTTTTGGGAAAAATGGGAAAAATTTATGTATTGGGTTACAATTTTCTTTTCTCAACACATCCATACTAATATCATAAATGTGAAAGTATGTTTGTTTGTTTGTTTGTCCTCCTTAACCTATGGATTTTTTGTGTGAAGATAATTGAAAGACTGGAGACTGACATAGGTTACTTTTTGCCGCGGGAGATCATCTCATTCGCACGGGAAAAGACGTTGAAACACAACTCATTAATTTATTATTAATGTTCTTCAACATAATTAAATAAATATGTTTTTTAGCATTTTTCGATATTCATCCCATAAGATGGTAAAATTGGGGATAAAAGTTTGTATGACCTACCTTTTTAGAGTTTTTTTATAATTTTAGCGCGAGCGAAGTCGCGCTATCTGCTAGTATGATCTATTTACATTCAGTCTGAGGTTAAGCAATTTATTATGATGTTTCTTTTGTACCTGGTTTTTGATTCTATTGCGTTCGCAAATTACCTGTGCAATGTATTGTACCTGGAAGTTAGATAAGGTGAAGGAAGAATTGAGAAAGAGAGGTGCAATCTGTGGTGGTCCTAATTGGCTGATGGATCAACACACAACCTAAGCCGCTGGTCGCAGAAACTTGAAATTTGGAGGGCGTATACCTTATATTATGATGAAGGTATCCAATAAGAAAGTATTTTTCGAAATTCATCCACTAAGTGGGTAAAATAGGGGATTAAATGTTATATGAAACTCTGTCATTCTTAAAACACATATTTTAGCATTTTTTGAAATTCAATCCCGTAAGGGGATAAAACTGAGGATGACTATTTGTATGATACTCTGTAATTAAAATAATATAAAAAAGTACAAAAAATAAAAATAATATATTCACCTGTAGACGATTGAAGAGTTTGAAAATCATTTTCCTTAAAATGATGTCCACATAGCTTTAAATATAAAGATTGTGATTTAGACAATTTTGGTCGTCTTATTGCTTTAGGCCACAACTTCTTCAGTTTTTGTCTTTTGGGAACAAATAATATTAATTTTCCTTGTATTCTGGCATTGCACAATATATCATTTTAATTACATATTAAATAAAATTAAAAAAATCCATCCATGCTATAGAGATTTACATTATACTGGGGATTATAGTAATAGCCTCATCTGGCGGGAAAAAAATTAATATTCATCCACATTTGTAGCATTTCTTTGTAATCTGTACTAAGTGCTACGTAGTCTGTGGTTTCTACTTAGTCTGTGTCATGAACGACAAATGTCTGTGTTCTGACGTGCACGCCCTTGCATTTGTAATATAGTGCGCGCAAGATAAGTCTGCGCGCGACTGGTGGCGTACTTAATGTTGCCAGGCTAACTAACGGTAATGTTCCTTAATTTGATAGAAAAAAAAAAATGTTTTTCGTGAGGTACCCAAAGTGTTTGTAGGTAAGTAATAAGTATGTATGTTTATTTTTCGAAGACAATATAACATTAAAAAAAAGCGAGCTCATCCCAAACAGAGATTACTTCTAGTCAATTTTAAAGTGGTGGTGAAACTATTAATATTTTAATTAACATTGAAAAGAACTTACTAAGTACACTACACTTGGAAACGATCGTATTATAATTTAAAAATTCTTGTCCAAAGCGACAAAAAACCAACACGATTTTTTCTAACTATGTTGAGAGTGGTTATTTATTATTAAAATTTATACTACATAAGAATTTGAAATTAAACTTCATGATAATTTTCTAAGTCTTTTATTGAATACCGTGTGGTACTCTTAAATTTGGTATAACAATGGTCCTCCAATGGGTCCACGCCTTCCATTTCAATATCTTCATCCTCATCCATGCTGGAATATCAATTATAAAAACAATCAATCAATTATACATAATTACATTACTTAACATTAATTATACCCACTGATTACTGAATATGGGTAATTTGAATGCTCTGACAACCCTAAAATTACCTGTCATAAGCGACGCGTGCTCTTACTTTAGAAAACGGTACCACAGGCCCGTTACGATCTCGTTCTTCTTCACAAGCACGTTTGACCTTTAAAATAATATCCCTGCCAGCACTTTTAATCACTTTCGGCATGATGATGGCTATTATTTACTTAGAAAACGAATAAAAACACGGAAAGCAGTATACCCTTAAAGACACCTGACATAACAACAACATGGCGGCTCTCGGTTAGTTTTTTATTTCGACCGCGCGCAGACTTATCTTGCGCGCACTCTAGTCCGGCTCATGAAAGAAGTCCCGCAGACGCGGCGCTAGTCGCTACGGCCAAATGTCAGTGGTCATGCGACAGAATGTTGCTAGCTTCTATGGTTTTAGACTTCCCTAAAATTTCAATATATAATTTGAGAATTAATTCTTATTGTTTTTGTAAATTAAGTTGATAAAATAATAAATTGTACACATATTTCACACATTTTGCTTGACTAAGACCTGACTGTTAGGTAATCGCAATAGAGAGCGAACAATTCGTCTAATACTTAACTATTTGTAATACCTAGTATAGTATTATAATATGATCTGTGGTAATACATAGTAGTAGAGTGAATATAATAAAAAAATATATTTTAAATTTTAATTGTATAATAATTATGGTTATCGATTGAGTTTATTCCAGACATACTACAATCACATCTTTTTTCATCCGATTAAGTTAACACCACCTAATAATGACAACATGGCTGACCTGTCATAATTAGTTCCACTTTTTGCCGTGGGACTTCTTTCGTAAGACGGATTTTATACTGTGTGACGTTTGTTTTGTTTACCTATTTGTTTTTATCATGAATGACAAATAAAAGTTTTTATAAATCAAGGAACTATATAGCCGTATAGGCTCTCTTAATGTATATCTTATAATCTAATTTATTTTGTATTACAATCTGATATATAATTATATTTACCCTAAAAAAAAACAGATTTTAATATGAACAATTCATTTGAACTACTGAAACAACAATGTATCTTGTCCCGTAGAAATCCTTATTCATCTTTAGGATTGAAAATAGACAATGTCGTTCTCACTTGAAGTCTGTAACTACCAGTATATTGGCATTTAAAAAGGTTCCACGTACTTTTGATCACAGGAATAAATATTACAGATCTTCAAACACTTTCTTGCGTTTTGCTGCTTGATTAACTATTTTGTTGTCAACAATACAACTAATAATTGCTTGAAATCTGGAGATCAATTTGAATAATTTACAGGTGTAAGTTTATGTATGATTGTCACATTATACTGAAATATATAACATAAGATATTTTTTGGCAACTGAACATGGTCAGCATAAATCCTAAAAGGTCAGTTTAAAGCTATCATTTAATTCAGTATTATTGCTGTTATTTAACAATTATAATAGTGATAGTATATTTATTCATGTAAATGTAAGGTCCTATTATAATATGATACATATTATGATATCTTAAACATTTTAGGGAGGGCTTTATAAATATTTAAGTTAAGTTATGGATTGGTGTTTTTACATGTCTATGCAATATCCCATTACATTATTATTTAATATTATAAATGTGAATGTTTGTGAGCAAGTATGGATGTTTGTTACTCTTTCATGACAGACCAGCTAAATGGATCTGGTGTAATTTGGCATAGAGACACATTACAGTCTGGAATAACACATAGGCTACTATTTATCCCGGAAAAATGTACGGTTCTCATGGGATAGGTTTGTTTTTGTTTTCCTCAAGGAGAACCCGAGTGAAGCTAGGGTGAGCAAATAGTAATTAATGTTATAAATGTGAAAGTTTGGATGGGTGGCTGTTTCTTACCTTATCATACCAGAAAAGCTGAACAGATCTGGATGAAATTTGGTACACAGATAGATTATAATCTGAAATTGAACATAGGTTACTTTTTATTCTAGAAAAATGTACAGTTCCTGTGGGATAGATTTGTTTCTTTTTTTATTAGGGACAAACCTGAGCCAAACGAGGGTGAGTTGCTAATAAGTAATAACATATTTGTAATTATTATCATACCTATAAATTTCAAGACATCATATATGTTGCAGACATAAACAGCATGGCAATCCAAATAAGTAAAATATGATAAAGATATCATCTAAAACAATATACTTACTTTATAAATAAATAAAATTGAGTTCTTTACCATCACAGTTACAGAGATCAGTAATTTCTGTGATTTAAAATGTTTACAACAAATGCATCCCAAGAAATGCTTTTACACAAATATGTATGTAATAATAACTTAAATATGATTAGTGTTTTTTAATTTCTTACTTTACAGCTTTCAGGTTTTCCAATTCGGTCCTAATTTAGAAATTAATATACCAAAACAGAATAGATGAGTCACAATAAAGATTGGTAAGCAGAATAATAAATACTTATTGAATGTACAATTTGTTTCTTCCTATTTTTATCTATAAAGATAAATAAAATTGAAGTATCTCTTTGTAATGTCAGAATAACAGCTTTTTACTAAATGTTCCTATATGTAATTATATATGGTACTTAAAAGTAAAACCGTTTTTAAAAATTTTATCTATCTGTCTGCTTCTTCTAACAAATCTCTAAAACAGCTAGACCGATTTTAACGGGACTTTCTCTAATAGATATCTGATGTTATAAGGAGTTACTTAAACTACTTTTATTTAAAAGAAGAATTAGGATTAAACTCAAAAAATTGAAACATACTTTGGGATGCTACCAAAGTCGCTAGTTTATCACTAGTTACTTACCCTTTGTTTGGGTGCGCTCTTATGTACTTATACTCATAAACTACTCATGAAATAGTGATTGTGAGTGTAAGTTATGACATAAAAACATGCTATTGCAGATTTTTCTGTAGGCTATTGAAAACATACAATTTTCTAGTACACTAATTTGATGAGCTTGTTAGATTTAGCCAGCGTTAGCCATTTAAGTGTAGGAAAACACTTTTTTTTTAGCAAAACACTCATAACTTAGACGTTTTGTGCAAAATATTTAACCAGTTTCCGAGTCAGTGGTAGATAGAAAATTTTTTTACAATCCAAATCTTTCTCTTATACTCGTCTATACACAATTTGTTTATTTACTTTTTAAATCTTTCATACATTAATTATGTAACCTTAAAACTTACAGATGCAGTTATAGCCAATTAAAATGGAGCCAGAAACTAGAATATGAGATAGATCTCAAGAAATCATCATCTAGAATAACAGTAACTATAAAGGTGAGTTATTGTGCCTCTAAAATATTTTCTATACATATTATAGTAAAATTCTAACTAAGCCGAATCTGTATATTAAATCTTTTTTTGGAAAATGTTATTGAAATAGACTCTATTATCGATACAGATGTCGAATCTATAGTTTTAAGAATTTTTGTCTGTCTGTCTGTGACCGCATGAGGAGAAAAACACTGGACAGATTTTTATGAAATTTGGTATAATGATAGATGGTTATCCAGATTAATATATAGGATACTTTTTACTGCGGGAAAATATCATCTCTGAGCTAAAAGTTAAGATGTTAAATTGTTATACATAATATATTATACATCTACGCTGTGATGGTATGTTAACAATTTAATTGATATCCGAAAAAGGGAAAGTAATATGGCTAATATAATAAAAAAAAATAAAAAAAATAATATATTTTTTTGTATATCATCATTACCCTGCCCAGTTTCCAATTACTTGGGGTCGGTGCAGTACATTTTCTGTACCGCTGGTGGGTTTTGGCAAAAGTTTTAGAACCGGCTGTCTGCCTCACATTAACCCTCCTTGGGAATGCTGTTGTTTATCCGCACAGAAGACCCAAGGTGCGATGACCAGCACAAGGCCCTTAGTACCTTATAGTCGTTAGACGCCTTGTAACTTTTATTGTATCATTTGATCTTGAGATTTTTTCATTTGCCGTGACATTACAAACAGACACTTCAATTTTATTTATCTGTATAGATAATTATAATTGTCGTAAATCGTTGTCCAACTGAAAAATTATTGTTTAAAATAATTGCTTTACTTCAGTGCCAGGACACCCGTAACGTGTCCATTTTCAACTTACAGTGCCATAGACATTATTATATCGGTCCGTGTCTCTTTATAGGGCGGTATTTCTATGAACTTTAGGCAAGTTGTAGTGACGTTGATTGTGTTAATAGTGTTGTCCCCAACGGATTTTTTTATCTATCTAGGTATATAAATAAAAATGAATCACCGAAATGTATGTACGCGCATAACTTCGGATAGACTGCACCAAATTGGATAATTATTTTGTGTATGTTTTATTATTGTTTTGTATAGAAGAAAATTAAACGTTTTTTTTTTTAGAATAGTAGTTTTTTTTTAAATATCATGATATGGCAAGTGAGTGAGTGAAATAGTTTTAATCCAGGAAATCATCCCTTAAGGGGATGAGAATGGGTATGAAAGTTTGCATGTGGAATCAAGCTAGGGATGAATGATGAGTCGCTAGTTAAAACTTTGTGAGTAGCTTCATTTTGGCGAGACGCCCAACTATTTTTAACCCCCGACACAAAAAGAGGGATGTTATAAGTTTGACGTCGATATCTGTCTCTGTGTGTGTGTGTGTGTCTATCTGTGGCATCGTAGCTCTCAAACGGATTGACCGATTTCGATGCGGTTTTTTTCATTTGAAAGCCAGTTTCCTTGCGGTGGTACTTAGCTATGTTTGGTTAGTATCGGTCCAATAGTGTAAGAGTATCAGCTCTTTTCCAAAATGATGTAAGGCATTTTGGCGTATGATTACTCGGTTAAGTGCTTCACGCGTGCAAGTGTAATCGTTAAATGACAATTAATTTGCGTAGGGGATTTTTTAAATGTTTAATTTATAATTATTTCAACGAGAATTTGATACTGTTATGTTGTCGTTATGTGTTATTTAGAAAATTACCAAGAGATGTCACTACGTGTTTGTGAAATACGTTTCTTCATAAATTCATTTCATTCTCACTAATATTACACTAAATACCAATTTAATTTGATGGACAGTTGTAATATCGTGTTACTTATTTTGTTTCTGAAAGAAATATAATATACTCACTAAATTTTAACTTCTTATTAATTATTAAAACAATCTGTTGTTGTTATTTTTAAAGTCCCACTGCTGAGTACAGGATTCACTTCAATACGAGGGGGATCAGGCCATAGTCCACCACGCTGGTCAAGTGCGAGTTGGCCTATTTTTTAAATCTATGTAATTCTTTTTAATCAATGTTTATTTTCTTTTTTTCAGGAAACTGAAGAGCTTTGATGATATTTCAACTTAAAATTTAAACCTGCCAGAAGAACAGACTATTTTTTTCTAAATTGAAAAAGGAGCAATGGGCACAACCAGGATACAGGCATTATCAGTTGTCTTAACTGCCGGCCTGATAATATACAGGATCAAATTTAATTTACTGAAGCCCTTTCGGAAATACATTATTTACATCATAACTATATCTTTAAGAAAAAAAAACTTCAATTTTTCGTGCAAAAATAGATATATTTTAATTGCACCTACTAAACAGTAATAGTCCTAGTATTAGCAAAAGAGTTCTCAAATGTTGAGTACACCGAAATGGTGCGAATTTTAGCAATTTGCAATGATAACGTTAATGAAGCCTGCCGTGAATAATCAAGACGATTTTCCAACGTGCAGCTACGCTATATATACCGGGTTCTACACAGCAGTTACGAGATTATGGGCAATTTCAGCCTGTATTAAGCAATCGTGGTCGCACGAAGACATCTGAGCAAAGGCATACTGCGGTTTATTTGGAATAAAATCCCAGCAGCTAGCACTTATAAAGCAAACCGACGGATCTATGTGTGACATTTCTTCTTTTTCGTGACACTCTTGACAGAGCGGTCGTGGTTATCACGTAGGGACTTCTGTAGTGGCAGATGGAATGTGCCTCAGGATTTTTCGCCACTTGTCCTTATTGACCGATATCTTGATACAAGGGATCATCTACATCTAACATAATTTAGTCGATCCATCTTTTCTATAAATTTATACAGATAAATAAAATTGAAGTGTCTGTTTGTAATGTCAAAATAACAGCATTTTACTAAATGCAATGGAATTATATACGGTATATAAGGAAAATACATTTTTTTTAAATTGTCTGTCTGTCTGTTTATTCGCGATAATCTTTAAAACGGCTGCACTGATTTTGACGGGACTTTTACTGGAAGATAGATGTTATAGGGAGTAACATAGGTTACTTTGTTTTAGAAAAAGAATTAGCGTTCCGCTCAGAAAAACAAAAACTTACCTAGTGACGAACCCGAGCGAAGTACGGTGAGTCGCTAGTGGGTGATATTACTCGCCCTCTGTTGCCCACCGTCTTGTCCTGCACAAAAATGCGCTTAATGGAGTCACTCTCGTGACGTGAGCATGTCTTAATTACTTTTTTTAAGATGCTACTCTCTACTACCATCGAACGGCGTTGTTTAATGCAGAGTTCTTGGAGTATAGAAACGTTGGTGCGAATTTCGGTCCACGAGATTTCTAACATTCATCTCCAGAGCATCTGCTCACTTCTCAACTTGTAAAGTCGGATTTTTGTAGCCTTCGTTATGTTTCGGTTCTTCCATACTTTCTTCAGCTTATCCATCGCAGTTCTAACTATTGCCATACATCGCTGTACTTCTACGCAGCCTCCATTATTCGAGATTAAAGCTCCAAGATATATATATAGTTCAGGTGTCGCGTGCAATAAGTAGAATGAGGGTTGTGTTAGATGATGTACGATTGACGTAGTGCGTGATGAAGTTGTATTTGAGTAGTTTGATTGGTTGAGTGTGTGGCTCGATATAATAAACATAATAAAGCGCCTTATGCTAATGGCAATAGGGTCGACAATAGGAAATCTGGAGTCGACAGTAGGGTTAGACGACATATATGTATACTGTCATAATACTATGCATGAAGTGTCATACACAATGAAGAAAAGTACAAGGGTACTTGGAAAGGTTCATCTGCATAGAGTTCATGAACTAAGCGAAGCTGGCAAATCTGCGCGAGTTTCATTTTGTACAGTGTACTGGTTATTAACTACTGAACGAGCTAATATTTTACGGACTGATGAAGTAATATTTGGTAGAATGGGCGCTATTATATAATACACACGATGAACACTTGTGGTGATATGAAAATCCACAAGCTTTCAACACTGGCTTATTGTCAATGTGGGGACTCTATTACAACGTTCTATTTCGGATGGAAATAAACCTATAACAGGGCTGGCAACCTCGAGAAGGCTAGTCCACCGAACTTGTCTTGGGGATCTTTGCGACCTGCGCTACTCCCAAGACTAACGCCCCCCTACCATCTCTGAAGTAGGTGGTAGGGTAGGCCTGCACCTAAACTACCATGCAAAGACATGTCGTACGGAAACCGCAAAAGCCTAAGCCCAGACCCGCCCCTATTACAACGTTACTGGGCCCTTTTTTATGATATGTAAGTTAAACAGAACGTACAGTACGATTATTTCCACTTTGACACTCGGGGTGTATCGGTTAAAATCGTAAAGGTTCGTGTTTTCACATAGAGTATATAAAATCTTAGAATTTACTCACATAAAATGTAATATAATATTTTATTTGTAGTATGCGTTTCTGTATTTTCTAATAAAATACCTTACATTAATTTAATATAGGTCCTAATTAGTAATAAAATCTCAATTTAAGTATAGAAACTTCTTTAATATTCTAAATATTCCAATAGACTTTAACCAACTTTTTATCACATATGACGTGTTAGCTTTCAAAATCAAAGGAATTTGCTTTGAATGAAATTATCTGTAATTTATATGGTTTTATGTTAAATATAAATTTGGTCATGCCCACGACAACGTCTAATCCGGCTTTGTATATCATACAAGGTAAAAAACTTTCAAGTCAATCCTGCGAAATTGTAAATAATGTATATAGATATTTTTGTAAGGAAGCCAACAAATTAAAACAATCCGAAAACAATAATTTCCAAAAGGGTAAGAGAGTTAGTGATGCAACATGAAATTGTAAAACAACCGCAAGGAATGTATTGAGGGAAAATGACGCTTACCGAGATAAAGAAAATACCAACGCTCAAGAAAAACCAAACATGAAATACCTGCTGAATCTGGATGATTTTGATTACTGTGCGATATGGCTAATAGTTTACGATTTCCATAACATATTGACAGACTTACCTACTTTCAAGTCATTACGCGAAAGATTAAGAGATGACATCGACTTCAAGGGTTCAATTTTTACTTTGCGAAATATCATTCGAAATGTGGTTCAAATTTCGAAAAACAGAATAATTGCAAAATTTTAATAGAGAAACATGATTTTCGTTTAAAGATAATTAAATTCGTGAGAGAAATTCGGAAATTAAGAGCTACTGGTAAAAATATCGTTTATATAGACGAATTATTTATTCACACCACACATTCCAAAGCCAAAAGTTGGACGGATTCTGCTAATAAAGGGATGAAACAACCCATTTCTAAAGGTCAACGAAATATAATCGTACACGCGGGTAACGAAAAGGCTTTCGTGCCTGGAGCTCTGTTGCTTGACCAGTCGGCGGACCCTGAAGGAGATTATCATAAAGAGACGAATGCGGAGAAATACGAGAAGCGCATGCGAAAACCATTGATTCTTCATTTACCACAAAATAGCGTTATTGTGATTAATATTGCATCGTACCACAATAAACTTGCGGGGAAGCCATCAAATGCAAATACCAAAAAAGATACAGAAATGTGATTACTTGGCTATAAGATATAGAAATATGATTACTTGGCTAGAAAGTTACCAGATTCTTTTTACAGCCGGTGCCAAAAAACCTGAACTTTATGAACTTATACAACGTCATAAAGAAAATTATTCCGAGTTCAATGTGGGCAAAGTTTTGGGAGAGTATAGACACACTGCAGTTCGTTTGGCTCCGTACCACCCAGATTTTAATCCCATAGAAAATATATGGGCACAATTAAAGGGATATGTTTCTTCTAAAAATATACACATGAATAATACCGCTATCAAAAAGCTACTGTAAAAAAATATGATATGATAGGATCTGAAGAATGAACGAAAGTTTGCAACCATGCCATTAAATGCGAAGAGGATTTTTTAACCGAAGATGAGAAGATGGACGTGTCTAGTAACAGTTTTATTATCAGTGTATCTAATTCAGACAGGGAAAGTTATTGAGACTGTATGGTTTCATTATGAATAATACAATTAGTACTTATTGTAAATAACGCTTTCAAAGAGATAAATTCCCTTGTACGAATTTCATATTTGTGTTTTAAGTAATGCGATGTAATTATTATATCAAGCCACATCTGTGTTATTGATAGGTCTACTGTAAAAAGTGACATTTTGGCAGATGATTTACATAATTGTTTTAGAAGGTTTTAGACTATAATATCCTTGTAGGATGTTATGAATATGCAGCAATGTATCTCGTGTAATTTGTAGTCCCGGTCTCTCCCGATAATTGTCGAGAATTACCGAGTGTCATATTGGAAATATGTAATCTTACTGTACTATAAGCCTTTAATGTGGAACTGGGTTGACCGTTACAATTCACAAAGAAGAAATATTAAGTATTTCTATTCTTACTACATTACATTTTCATAGAAAGATTAAACGGTAAAAGCTATTACAATTTTCTCACCGACAAGCTGCCAGAATTGTTACAGGACTTGCAATATGTACTCTGTGCAATATGTACTACCAACTTGACGGTGCGCCGGCGCACTATGCTCGGGCTCACCAAACTTGGATTGGACCCCCAGGATTTTCTTGTTACTAGTAGTTTTAAATATTCATTAGTGTTTGTTATTTTATAAAATACGTTTATTCTATCGTCAAAGACATGCGCTACACAAGTATATATCTGAATTATAATTGAGGTAAATGAACAATGTTAATTAAACAAAAAATAGGCACTAAACAATAAGCACAAAAAAATAAAAAAAAACCGAGGGGGCTAAGTTTGGTGAGCCCTATGCTCGCCAAGTCCAAGGATTACTTGAACAACCCTGGTCGCTGGGTCGGACGTGGAGGACCGCATGTATGGCTTCCCAGATGGTCAAATATAACAATTAACGCCATTTTCATTTGTGGGGATATGTAAAGAAATTGATGTTAAAGCCTAATAAGTAACCTTCCCACTACGCTCTGTAAAGTGAACAATTTATTCATAGGTAATTCTGTAAGATTTTATAATAAATTACCACACAATGCCAAAAAAATATCAGTAAATAAATTTAAACCATTTGTCAAAAGCAAAACTTATATCCAAATCGTATTACAATATTAAAGAGTATTTACTGATATGACTGATATTAATTATTAATTATCAATAATTGAATGTATTTATTATTTAGTTTATTATGATGTGTATAAAATTAGTTATAAGTTATTGACATTGATAAGTAATCGTCCTGATTCTACATCAATAAATGATTTTTTATTGAGCCATTGTAAATAGGCGCCTTTATTTAAGTATTATTAATATTGTATTGTAATATTTGAAACTATTGTAACTTATTCTACTTCTTAAATACATTAAGTAGTAAAAAAATAAATACAGATAAATAAAATTGAAATCTCTTTTTACTAAATGCGTATTAAATTATATACGGAAGGTACTTAAGAGAAAAATACAATTTTTAAAATTTTTGTCTGTCTGTTTGTTTCGGCTAATCTTCGAAACAGCTGGACTGATTATGACGGGACTTTCACTGGCAGATAGGTGATGATATAAGAAGTAACTTAGGCTACTTTTATTTTAGAAAAAGAATTAAGAGTTCCGCTCAAAAAATTAAAACGTACCTACTAGCTAGGGATGTACCCGAGCAAAGCGAAGGTAATTCGCTAGTATTTAATAATACGCATCAAAACAGGGACGAACGCCGGATAATTTGCACTTGGTGCAAACCGACAAAGGGCAGATGACATCTGTCTCGGCATAGGATAGCTTTGGTTTTGCCAGCCGCACTTGCGATGTTGAGGCGTTGCCACCAGATGGCGGTGTTGCTCGCAGTGTTTTGTATCAAAATAAATTTCTATTCAGTAAACAAATTAAATAATCAAAAAGTAACCTATGTGCTGTCCAGACTATAATCAATCTCGGTGCTAAATTTCATCCAGATCCGTTTAGCAGTTCTGGCGTGATTGAGTAACAATCATCCATCCATTCAAACTTTTACATTTATAATATTAGTATAGATTTAAAACAAAATCGTGATAAATTTGTACTGCGCTAACATTATTATTTATGGCTCTGCCACACTTACAAATACTTTTTTAACGACAACGATAGGTCCTTATTCGCCAGTGGCGCCAACTACTGCCACCAGAAACGATAGCTCTCATTGAAATCTACTTCCTCTTGTCATACAGAGACGAGATTTTACTTATTTAGTTCTGATTGTATTCAGCACTTTTTAACGTCCCACTGCTGGGCATGGGAGTCCCTTCAGTACAAGGGGGATCAGCACGCACACACACACATCACCACGTGGGCCAAGTGCGGGTTGGTAGTTCTGATTACAATGTTTTTTATAGTTCTTAATCTAGGACGGGCTCCAGACGGAGCAACTCCTCAACTGTTAACAGCACAGACTCCAAAGAAAGATAAAGTCCATGAACTGGCTGCTGCGTCCAGGATAAGCCCCAAATAAGAGATCTTTTTAGTTTTGGCGAGTTGGACATTCTTAATATTATCAGACTGAAATACGCCATTTTATTTTTTGATAACATCTATGTATTATATAACACTCGCGTTATCGATACAATCTATTATCTAACAATGAATGAATCATTAAAATCAGGCAAGCCGTTTAGTAATTACCAGGGAATATATGTTCGGATATACATACACACAGATCACACACATCATCACTCTTCATTTGGCTTCGCCGCAATCGGATAAAAGACATTTAGATATTAAATTCTAGTTAGCTATGATATGTCACATTATGAATAATCGTATTGTAAATCCAAAATTTACAAAAGGTGAAAAATGCATATTTGGACACTTAGTATTCACATTTTCGTGTATACTTGTTCTAGCGATAATCTATTTGATTCATTTATATGTAATCCATCATAGTTTTACTGGAGTTTTTAACACTAGGAGATCGTCTCCACAAAACAAAGGTACCTATTTATAGTTATTTGCATTTTGTTTTATATAAGTATATCCTACTGTTATTAACGCCACAACATAGATTTGTGTTTGTTCGGGCTAATCTCAGAAACCACTGTACAAATTTTCATACGGTTTTCACCAATATAAAGAGGGGTTATCAAGAAAAGTTTTAGACAATTTCTTGAAAAAATGTTTAGAGAATACTTGAACTAAAGTCTAAATTAAAATTAAATCGATAGTTTGATTAATTACGTAGCATTTTAAGATTTCCCTGCTCTTATTGAATAAAAGTAGGTACATAAGTATTCGGGCAAAATACATCTTCTAGTAACTTCATAATAACCAAATATCTTTATAATAATCTCGTGTCACGGTGTCGTGGTGGCACTCCTCCGAAACGGCTCAACCGATTATAATGTTTTTTTGTATATTTGGTACGTATGAGAATAGATCGTAAATGATTTTTCACCCTCCTACCCGCACCCCCCATTTTTTAATTACGATTTTAGCGAACCCGAGCGGTACGAGCGCGAGTCGCTGTACAACATAAAGCCAATGTTTTTTTTGGAGATTGAACGCGGGCTTAGCCGCAAGTTCTGCTAGTAAACTATAATAACATAGAACTTATTACAGCTCTCTTTACATTTGACAATGTGCCAATTGGTATATTGATTCTGAACCAAAATCCTGCAAAGACGATTTGTAACACCATACTACTGTCTTGGCAATGGTCGGTCGGACCAGCACATTGCATTGCTATGCGGTCTCATCCGGACTTATCAGATTTGTTCAAAGCTTGGACAATTCGATATAAATTCAATTCAGGTAAGTAAAATCCAAACATTTTTTTGGATTTTTAAGCACATTATACAAGTAGGTACAAAGGAACTAATAGTCCTCATCATAGATATAAAATTCACGATGATTTCTATTTCCAAATAATTCAGAAATGTGACACATTGGTGATAGTTTTTGTTTGTATTCAATACATTGTATGCCTAACATATATTTGAACCAGTTTAATCGTTCGCCACTACTTTTCGAAAATAAAAAAGGTGGAAAATGGCTAATGCCATTGAAAAATGTTGGAATCTATTTTTCTATTATAAAGCTGTAAGAAAATGTGTACCTAAATCAAAAATTACGACGACGACGAACCGAAAAAGCCTAATTAAGTACCATACCTAGTTAAATGTGGTTGTTTGATGGACGGTCACAGATTCTATTCCTGTATAAGTCAATACCTGATACTTATGTTTTATTAAGTTATAGGTAGTTTATTACAATTATTGACTTTAAATTTATTAATAGAATGTTTGAATCGCTAGTGTAATTGTATCATTGTACCCAACAAAACGTCTCCTATTTGCTGCCCACAGATAGTTTATTTATTGCCGTATATCTTATACATATACTAATAAAATTGTAACTAAGTCGAATCTGTACATTAAATATTTTTTGGAAAATGTAATTGAAATAGACATTATTATCGATACAGAGTCCGAATCTATAGTATATTACACACACACACACACACATATATATATATATATATATATATATATATATATATATATATATATATATATTGATTCATAATTACAATATTTCATTACAACAGACAAACGGATTAAAAGAAGTATTATTCATCCATATTTCAACAGTGACACATTTGTAAACAATATTGGTATAGTTCATCATGATAATATACACAATATGCAGGAGTATAAAAGTAAGTATCTTCATACATAATTTTGAACATAACCGTAAAACATGGTTGCTGACCACGAGGAAGAGACTCGTTTTTGTTCCTTATGAAAGAAACGAGAAAGAAATAAGCTACTTTAAATCCGACACAAGAAAATGTCTTCCCTTGGGTGAATGTATAGACAGAACGACTGTAGATTGGGCCAAGACTTTTACTATTGCGTAGAGAGTTAACTTTGTTAACATGAGGTATAGACACAAGTTAGCAACCATACATAGGTAGGATAGGATAGGTATAGGTCCCGTCATGTAAAAAGAACGCTCAGCGATTGTGGAGGGGATGTGTCGGCGCATGGGTATAGTCGTACTAAAGTACTAGGTTAAATTGTTTTATAATATAAGTGTAATTGTTTTATTGTAGAATCATAATAGGTACTTTAATAGCTACTTAGTATTCTCTCAACGACCGCGGACACGCCGGCGTTACAGGTAACAATAGATTTCTTAGAAATTATAAGCTACTACATAAAGCGGCAGTGTGCGTGACAGGCTCACATTTAAAAAATGTAAAAAGTCTAAAGACAATAATTTGTCGTCGTTGTCTCAGGCCAAACACGTCAACTGCTGGACTTTGGTAGGTCTCCCTCCACCAAAGATTTCCACGACAACCAGTTTTGTGCCATCCAGTGGGTCCTGCGACTGACCAAGTCGTCGGCCTTCCAGTGCGTGGCCGCCACTCGAGAATTGTTTGTCTATTCTCTGAAAGTCTATTGAATAAATTATAATTTAATTTGACGAGTTCACGTATATAATTGCTTCGAAGAACCTCCTTCAGAATGGTGTAGATCCTAAGTAGCCATAGAAGGTGCGATTCTTATGCCAATTTTAACTATCTTGTACCTACACCTAAACGACAACTAATAAACTAAGTATTATGTAGATTAGAAATATGCAGAAAAGAAAAAAGCAACCAGGATCAACCAACATATTTAAATTGTAAAATAATGTAATCTACTTATATATAAAATTCTGAGTCGAATCTGTGTTTTTTTTAAATCTTATTGAAATAGTCATTATTATCGATACAGAGGCCGAATCTATAGTTTTTAGAATTTTTATCTGTCTGTTTGGACTTTGGAAAGTGGGAACGTATCACGAGTAAACTACTAGACAGATTTTGTTGAAATTTGGTATATAGCTGGTTAACCGAGTCAGCAATCAGCATAGAGGATACAATTTACTGCAGGAAAATATCTCATCTCTGAGAAATCTACAGATACTAACCATCAAAACGTACCTACCTAGTAATCAATAAAATATTTAAGTTGTTTATTCATTTTACTTACAGTATTCAATTTTAGATATAATGATTTAAATACAAATATATCAGATGATAATTTTATTGCGAGTTGGAATTATGAAAAACAAAATAAAGGTAATGGCTTCGTCCTCAATACTTCTGAATCTTTCACTAAATCTTTTATTAAAAAAAATGATCAGATTTATAAAAATTTATAGAAATATCTGTCTCGTCAGTCCACCAAATAGATCCAGAAAAGTGTATGGCCATCATGACTCCAATAATTGAATTAAGAGATTATGAATTTTGTGTTAAACTTAAAAAGCACAGGAAAATATTTTTGGGTTAGTAAGTATATTATCAATTGTTATTTTTGGTAACTGAAAATTTACTATGATGACATAAGTATTAAATACTTATCTATACGCATCATGATATTATAATAATGTAATTCATGGCACAAGTTTAGTATTTGGCTAGCGGCCTTTTGCGGAGTGGGTTGTATTATTCAAATGGGAGGTGATTGAGAACATAATACTTATGTACAAATTAAGAAGGCAAAATTTATGGAGGAATAAAGAATAATATGTCGTACATTTCTATTGAACTTTTTTTTAATTAAAATTACAAATTGTAAAGCTAACAGAACTTGAGTAGTCTCTTCACATCATCCTTCACAGACCAAATGGAACAATTGACATCACTAATTAGTTGATTTATTTAATATTAAAAGTAAAAAAATGTAACAATACCTTACTAACCTTAATATATTTAAACAAATCTAAAATATTTAAACGAATCGCTATTTGGGTACTAGCATGATGATAACCTATATAGCCTACCTCCCCCCCCCCCCCAACGTGCGTTCACCTTGTCGTGGTGGGGGGGCTCAGTAGTGCCCGGCAATCCAACCGGGCGCGAAGCTAAGAAACGCACAGGGAGGTTGCCCACTTCGGTGGGCGGTGGGAGGTGGCCCTTTTCGGGGGGTGGTGTACCATGCGGGTTGCTCCTGGTACTTCTCTGATAGCAGAGTGGACTGTGGAGCAACCCCATAGTTGTGGTGGTCTGTTGTGGTTCGGCAGACCTGCCGTCGGGGCGTCGTAGTTGAATGCGTAAGCGATCCTGCGACGCCCCATTAAGACGGGGGAAGGTTTTGTTGGGTTTTAGTGGGTAGTACTGGCTGTATTACACCGGTGAGTCCCACACGTCGTGCGTAAATGCATTTTCCAACGTTACAAAAAATATATAGTCTACCTCAATAAACGGGCTATCTAATACAAAAATAATTTTTCAAATCGGATTAGTAGTTCCATAGATTAGCGCGTTCAAACAAACAAACTCTTTATAATATTAGTATAGATAAACTAATAATATATTAGGATAGTTTCGTTGGATTATCTACATTGAGAGAGAGAGCCGTCCGTTCTAATAGACGAGAACTCTATGTATATTCTTTTCATCGAATTGATTATTTGACTTTTACAAAGTTTTTTATGTTGAGATATATGTATGAAAATTGAAAAACTCTTAAATAAACTCAGCAAACTCACGTTACAACTTTATGAATGTAAAAAAAATAAATAGTGTCCTGCTATATTGCAATTATTCTGCATACTAAACTTCTTTACGTTCGACTTGTCAAAGGGTTATTCATATAGAGTGTAATATTTTAATCTGTTTGTGCCAGGGCTTGAAACTTTGTTTTAAATAGTCTGCATTTACTGTCATTTTTGTCAAAGGATGGTAAATATTGTATTTTCGTTTATGAGGAACATATAAACATATATACAATGTACATATACTTATGTAGAATTTAATAATGCAAATAGGGAAATGATAAATATTTTACTAAAACAGAGTAAGTAATTCTTTTTGTGGGCAACTAGCGGCTCACCCTCGCTTCGCTCGGGTTCGCCTCTAGCAAAGCACAAACATATCTATCCCACGGGAACAGTTCATTTTTTCAGGATGAAAAGTAACTTGTTGTTAGACCGGCAATATAAGGTATCAGCATGCTAAATTTTACTAAATTAGGTGCATAAGTTGTTGTGTACTAAGCTGTATAAGTTACAATAGTTTTCTAACTTTCCCACGGGAACTCTTTAATTGTCCGGAATAAAAAGTTCTTCTTCTCATCTTAGATGTTGACCGGGGATATAAGGTACCACCATGCAAAATTTCATTTAAATCGGTCCAATAGTTTCGGAGATTATCCCGTACAAAGAGACAGAAACAAAAAATTGAAAAATCTGGATTTGTTCTATTTAGATCCCGTAAGAAGAGAACTGACTCGGTTTTTAGCATTTTTTTCTATGTACAAACATTCAACCTTTACAGTTTTATTATACATATATGTATATTTAGATAGCATAAATAACGTATAATAAAACAGTGATATATAATAATGAATATAATTATAGCGAGTGTACCTTTGGAGATAGACATATACCTACCTACTATTGAGAACTTTTCTACTTCTTGTTTTTTTAAGACTTACAATTTTTTGTACAATGTTTTGATCTATCTCTAAGGGTAGCCAGCGTTAGCTACATAAATTTCTAAGGACGATTCGATTGAACCAGTATTTGTTGTTGAACTGTGTCAATTAATAATTTGCCTGTCGTAAAAGGTATCCTAAATGTTGACCCGAGTATGTGCTAAGTTATCACTATACATAAAAACTTATTAACAAAAAAATAAAAACCGACTTCAAAGAAAGCACTCAAAAGTAAAAAATTAAATATTTTCGAAGTCGGTGTGCTTTGATTTGTATCGGCTGAATTGCATGCGCACACACACACTCACACATTTTCACACACGCACACTCATGCACACACACTCACTCCCACATTTACACACACGCACACACACAAGCACAGACACACACACACACACACGCTCACGGTTACACTCGCTCACACACACACACACGCAAACTCCCTCGCACACACATACCCACGCACGCGCGCGCGCAAGCACGCACGCACGCTCGCACACACACACACACACACTGTTTTTGCTATTATTTTTAAGTTTATGCTACTTTTTATAAGTTTTTGTTCATATAAGAAAGATTATTGAGGTGTAAACATTTTTAAGAAATTTTCTATGGAAGAACGGGACACCCTAGCACAGGTATGTATATATTTACTTAAAAGGATGTCCCAACAACGGACTTCATGTATTTGAAAAACTCTTTTATTAATAACTCATTTTTCATTTTTTTTCAACTAAAATTCGCTTTTATTAGTAACACTTAAAAGATTCTGGCTCTAAAATCCGATTCTAAATTGTTAGGCTTGTCAAATCAAACAAATTAAGCCCAAACTGAAAGTATCTACTATTCGCCTTTGAAGAGTTCGACCTATCCACCTTCTGGCCTTACCATCAGATCAGGTCCACGGAAATAGAAACACTTGTAAAGTTTTTTTTTTGTATTTATTCAAAAAATTTAGTTTTTTTTTAAAGAAAATTGTACTTTTTAACCAAAAACTCCGAGCGAAGGTCGGTGGCCCAGGTACTATACTTAAATGAAGTACTTATATCTAAGCAGCACTTCACGTGAAGCGGACTAAAAAAAAAAGTGATGTTCTAAAATTCTTTAATCTATACCTACATATAATAAAATTCTAGCTGAGTCAAATCTGCACATTAAATATTTTTGGAAAATCTTATTGAAATAGAGATTATTATCGATACAGACGCCGAATCTATAGTTTTTAGAATTTTTGTCTGTCTGTCTGTCTGTCTGTTACCGCATCACAGAAAAACTACTGGAGGGATTTTGATGAAATTTGGTATGATCATAGCTGGTTATCCGGGTCAACATATAGGATACTTTTTACCGCGGGAAAATGTCTCATTCCTGAGAAAAAAATACGAAAACTGTAATGTAAGAGACAAGAGTATATTAATATGTAATATCTAAGAATTTGGTTTTTGGTCATTCGCAGGCAATGCTAGTATTAGATAAATTTATACTTTTATAACTTCACATAACTAAATAATCTTGTCATTACACAAATAGGTAAGGCAATGATATATAATCAATATTATTGAAATATAATCAATATTTTAATGTTTTCACCAACCCCAACAACAAGTGAAAGGTATCTTGCTTAGTGCGACATGTACACACTTTAATTAATTTATATCCTAAACTTATTTAGATCTCTTTCTACAATTTTTATTTTTATGGTAGTCTTTATATATATTAAGCTTTATTTTATTTTACAATACAAAAAATATATTTAAAATGGTCAAAGTTATTAAAATTTTTATTTGAAATATTTACTTCCGGTTTATCACTAGAAAAGAAATCAAATTTGGTATCTGGTTTCAAAATCAAAAAGAACTGTAAATTTTCTATACATAACACTATATTTATTATTTTATTATAAATAAAGTACTTTCATTTGAAAAAATTTTTTGAAGAATCCCTTCCTCCAATCAAGTCACTACTTTTGAATCCCATAATTTGACTATTAAAACTAAAATATTTTTTTTATATATACATTTAAATATCACCCAGGAGTATAAATGTGCCTAATATGAAAGAACTTCAAAACGTCCCTTGTTTTCATAGTCTTCCCGCTTCATGTGAAATACCCCTAAAGCCAGATCAAGTTGATTTTACATTAAAAATAAAAAATGTAAAATTGGATAAAGCTATAAAATATTTAAATAAATTTACTTTGCAGTACATGGAGCAGTAATCATGAACCTAAGAGAAAAAGAAATTTTGGGATTTTTCACCTGGGGTGAGAAACGACCATCACAGTCATTACCACTTGTTATTCTAAACCTCACATATTACAGGGAGTGGTTAAAAATAATTGCCTTGTAATTTTTATCATTACATTTCTCCTATTTCAACAATGTATTTTATTTAAAAATAATCTAAAATATTATGAAATGCTTGCTGCAAACAGACAAAATTTATTAATATGTATTCTTTACTTTTACTTCTACTTTTTTAAGAGTTGTTTAAAATATTCTTTAGGACCATCATTTTATTGAGGTGCAGAGAGAGAGAGATTACAATGCAATTTTGATCTTTCTGACAATTGAAAGACTCTCTTTTGTTTTCCTTCTTTCGGAATTCTCATGTTACTTATAAAATCTATACTAATATTATAAATGCGAAAGTTTGTGAGGATGTATAGATGTCTGGATGTATAGATATTTGTTACTCTTATATTTATATTGAAACAATGGATTATAAAGAAACTTTACAATAATATTGCTTATACATCAGAATAACATATAGGCTACTTTTCATCCCGGAAAAATGTAAGGTTCCCGTGGGATAGATTTGTTTTTCTAGAGGCAAACCCGAGCGAAGCGAGGGGAAGCCGCTAGAACGCAACAATAAAATCAACTAGCATCAAGAATATTACTGATTGAAGGTTATGAGGAAATACTTTCTTCTTTAAATATTACTTATTAACTGTAGCCTATGAAATTTCAGTTCTTTTAGTAATAAAAATAAACACAACTTAGCTAAATCGTTCTGTAGTTCCGTTTTATAAATAAAATTACTTTGCATAAAAAATCAAAGTTTCTTTTTATTATTCTTTTAATATCTAATAACTCATCACAAGATGGAATACAAAATAACAAAAACACTATTTGAGTGTGTATTATTAATTCACGTTTGAAAAATTTACAAGACAAACAATAAAGTGCAATGTAAATTGTCAACAAAAACATCATGACACTTGAAAGTTGCAAGTTGCACACAGATTAAATATTTTCATTGCATTATTAATTATTGCCATATGATAAAATAATAACAATAATTATTATTGTATATGTCTTCACGATTGATTACTTTTTAATAAAATTGTATTGAAATAGGTAATCAATTATTTGATTGAAATAATCATAAGTGTAGTTATATTACATTTAAATTTGATTATTTTCAAAAAATAAAAGTCACAACTCACAAGTAATGGCTGTAATAATTTTTGAAAGCTAGAAAACAGAAAAAACAAATGTATGACTGATTTTCGCTATTAGACAAAAAACAAGTACAAAATTTTAAAATTTTATTTATATTTATGAATCCGTGAGTCAGAATAAATTCTGCAGTTACTGTAATAGAAAATAAAAGTATTTTAACAAAATTGAAACTGTTTGTATGGCATGTACAATAAGCGCGATTATGTTGACATTCAATATGGCGGTATGTCGTCAGTGCTGTGCTGTGTCGTGGTGAGATTTGTTAATTTTATGGATTGTGTTTATGCACTTTCTTAATGATTTGATTCAATTTAGCCCTAATTTTTTGTAAATTATATTTTTACGCTCGGTAACGAATTTGTTTTGATGTATGTCGAGCAAAGTCGAGCGACAGCGGACAACGTTATAATTTCTGCACATCGTCGGTCGGGTCGGGCAACCGATACCTACCTACCTAGATAGCAATAATAAAATATAGAACGATATTCCAATGCGACGCTTCGTTATAAATCAGCTCTTTCAAAAGACTTATGTTTATTCGTAACTATATGATTAGCTGAGTTTTTACAGTAAAATAAGTTCTCACGTTTCGATTTTTTAACTAGCAAGATTTTGTGTCGACAATTGGAGAATATTATTTCAATTGAATCAACTGTGCATACAAAACGTCAAGTGAGTTTCTTTAGGGCCTTATTCCCTACATGCTATCATATATTATCAGAGTTTCTTTGCCATATAAGAATTTTAGTCGAAGTTATAATAAGAAAATTTGCGGCGCGCGCACGCAGACCAGTACAACTAAACTTCACAACAGTACATGTTCATGTTTCATTGAAGCAGGACCTGTGCACAGTGATTGATTGAATTTATGAAGTTTTGCTTGTTAGGTGATTTAGAGTTAAATTTTAAACTTTAATGGGAGTTAAGATTTGTGAATAATAATTATTAACATCAATTTTCTCTTTACAGTAGGTAGTTGTGGATAACAAACAAATAAATATACAAACCAGCCTATGCACAGCAGAGCTCCGATTCAGCAAGCATTGAAGACATCTGAGGATCTAGTGTAGTTTATTCTTAAGTAGCTTTTCTTTTGCAATACAAGTGTTTTGGTGTGGAAATTGTGACTTTAAAGACTTTTTGTGTTCCCCCGGACACTAAGACAAAGAAGATGTGATTTGATTTATAATTTTATATCTGTCTTAAAAACTAACACTAGACCTTTTTCTGTGATATATTGGTACATAATACTGAGATTTTTGACTTATATACACAAGAACAAATACTGTCAATAAAATGTCAAGCAATCCTCAGTGGAAGATGTTCCAGCCGCCAGATTCACACTCCTCCCCTTTACAGGACATATTAGATCTACAGCAATCAAACATGCAAGCCAAACAAGTTTTTCGTAATGGTGAGTCTTCTAAACATGCTTCTTTGTAACTTTAATGAAGTTTTACTGTTGTTACATTTTTTGGTGTTTTGTCTAAAGGTACTTACAGCAGTGAGTATCCAAGTTCCCCAAGAGATAACTTTAATAACATGGGCAACAAGAGTGGTGGTAACAGGTTCACTCTTGGTAACTACAACATGGATTCATGCCCTATGGGAGACTCTGCTATGTATTCGTCCAGTTCAACCAACAATCACTCCCAATATGATTCCATGAGCCACCCACCTATTAGGGAAACGGGCATAATTGAGAAATTACTTGTAAGTTGTTTATATTCATCAATTTGTCTTTAAATGCTTATATACTAATCAATTGCTATATTTTATAAAAAAATAATATTGATCTAAGTAATTAATTATACATTTGTTTCATTATGTTAATATATACTTAAGTATAAGTAAATAAGTATATATACTTAAGCATAATTATATGTATAGAGATTCACCAGTAAAAGCTAGAAATATAATTATTCATATTGGATATATTTATAGTGATAAACACATTTTTATTGTAGCATTCCTATGGCTTTATACAATGTTGTGAAAGGCAGGCTCGTCTGTTCTTTCACTTTAGCCAGTTTGGTGGTAACATAGATCACTTGAAAATTGGTGACCCCGTTGAATTTGAAATGACGTATGACCGTCGTACTGGGAAGCCGATAGCGTCCACTGTGACCAAGATAGCCCCTGAGGTAGTTTTGAGTGAGGCAAGAGTAACGGGAGTAGTAACAACCGAGGTCAAAGGTGAAGGTTCAGGAGACAATACTGGCCGCATCTCATATGAGAACAGGGGAGAGTGTTTCTTTTTGCCATATACGAAAGATGATGTTGAGGGCAATGTAACACTTCGCACTGGAGATGCTGTCAGCTTCCAAATCGCTACCAACCAAAGGTGAGAATCTTTATATACTACTTAATATAATACTTTAATAACGATACTTGAATCAACTATTTGTAGATACATTTACTTTTTATCCCATCCAATATTAATACGATTTTATTTTGTGGATTATTACACATTTATAATTATTGAGCTTCCACTAGATAAAGTATATGAAGTAATTGGGATATTATTTACACATTTTGCTGTTAAAATTATTAGTTTCGAACAACGATATTAAATGGTTTCCACATCGCGAAATCTCATAATAATAATGTAGAGTACCATTTCATAATATTTTTTTTTAATTTGCATTTTAAAGTTGTTGTTACATATGTTTTAAAATGCCTTTAAAATAGAAAAGCCTTCTTATACGTCTTGCCGACCACACTAAAACAGCGCGACCTAATTTTGAATGAATCTTTTTATATGATCTTTTATACATACCTACCCTCTTTTAATTGACTTTCTAAGATTTATGCGAATATTTAATATTTTAAATAAAACTAGCTTTTCGGATGTTTTCGCGGATTTATTTATTTTTATATTTTTGGTTTCATACGTTCATCATGGTTACGGGGTAGATGATTGCTGTAAAGCATTTGAAATGGCAGGAATCAAAAACGTAATTAATCTGCGGAATAATTCGATAAGATGTCGTAAATATAATACAATAGTATATTTAGCTTTATTCTCGCTTCGCTCAGGTTCGTCCCTAGCTTGATTCACTATACAAATTTGCATCCCCATTTTCACCCCCTTATGGGATGATTTCCGGGATAAAAAGCATTCAATGTCCTTCCCAGGGTCTCAAACTATCTGCTTACCAAATTTCATTTAAATCAGTTCAGTAGATCCAGAGATTACCCACTACAAGGTCACAAACTCACAAACTTTACCTCTTTATAATATTAGTATACATTTTTTTCTATATCATTTTAACCCATTCTCTATTAACTGACGACCGGAGTACAAACATTCATGCTCATCATACAAATGAATGCCCCCAGCGGGAGTTGAATCCGCGACCGCTGGCACAGCAAGTAGGGGCACTACAAACAGCCAAACGTGTCGTCGATTATAAGTGTTATAAAAGTCATACTGGGAATGATACTTTCCTTTTAAAAAAAATCATTCGATGTATTTAAAATAAATCTTACTGCAGAAATAGCAAATCGATGTTTATTTACTAGTTATAAGCTACGCGAGGACTTTTATGAAAAGAAATCACTTCGGCGAATAAGTCTTAAGCTTGAGAGCTTCTATAAAACGCGATCATCGGTGGAGTTTATTTATTTCATATAAATATTAGATTATTTTTATACCTAATAAGTATTAATGTTTAAAATAGACATATGTAAGTCGTAAATGTTAAAAATCTTTATATGAACAAATTAAGGCTACAGGCAAAGAACAGCCAATAATATTTTTATTGAGATCAAAGTATGTGATAAATTGTAACTATGTGCATTTTTGGACAATCCTTTACCGGGGTGTTGTTCCTAGTTCTTTCCGCTTTGGGCATAGATAAAAACGTATTTTTACGACATCCATTGAATGTTTGTGAAAATCAGTGGTTGAGAATGCAATTACCATAGACATAGATTTGTTACTAGTACAAAACAAAGAAAACAAAAAACAAAAAACAAAAAACAAAAATGGTGACATTCATTGTTCTTTGCCTGTACCCTTCAAATATTATACCCAGTTTCTAGATTTTATTAAGATATCCATACTAATATTATAAATGTGAAAGTATGTTTGTACTTGAAAGTAAGTATTAATGCTCTTTAATACGTTTAAATAAATACGTATTTTAGCATTTTCCGAAAATAATCCCAAAAGGCAGTAAAATGTGAAAGTTTGTATGAAACCTACAATATTAGATTTTTTTTTGTAGTTTAGTATAATAATAATTTTAATTTCCCGATCTCTTTTACTATCAAACAAAAGTAATAACGTTACACCTTATCCTTTATATTTACAAGAAACGTGACTAACACTTTTGTTTTATATTCTTTGAATAGAATCAAGCATTTTGGCTTCTTACCCTTTCTTTTATAAGTTTTTTTAATCCTATAAATAACTTCTACGTAAAGCGATGTTACTGGAATGGAAAAGTTAGAATGCTAATTTTATATGTTTGTTTCAGAGGCACACTAGGGGCTTGCCATGTACGTTTTGAGAATCCGGCCCACCCTGTGAAATATCATGGGGTGGTATGCTCGAAAAAAGAGAATTTTGGTTTCATAGAAAGGGCTGATGTGGTAAAAGAAATATTCTTTCACTATTCTGAAGCTAAGATCAAGGAAGAACTGTCGTTGGGCGATGATGTTGAATTTATAATTCAGACGAGAAATGTAAGTATTTTTAATTGTTTGTTTTGTTTATGAAAGTTGGGTGTGGTATTCTTTTGTGTTATAATATATTCTCATTAAATGTATATTGTAGTAATACAGCATCCTTAGATACATTTATAAGATACTAGCGACTCACCCTTGCTTTGCTCGGATTCGTCTCTAGGTATTTTTTGACGGTTCGTAGGGAATAAATAGACTATAATATTATGTATATACATAGGTATCATGAGTTGTTGTAGGTTGTATTAAAAAGCGTTTTTCCATGTAAAAAGTAGCAAAAAATCACCACAACCGTCACTCTGTTTCGACGTGAAAGAAGGACAAACATACAAACGAACACACTTTCACATTTACAATGTTAGTATGGCATTACAAAAGTTCTCAGAAATTACGATTTTTCCGAATAATAAAAAAAATCCTCTTACCGATAGTGTATTTTCATAATATGTTTATAAATAGCGTATAACTATTATAGATATAGATAATCCTCTTTCTATTGGTAATATAATAAATCTATACTTATAATAAAATTCTAACTGAATCGAATTTGTACATGTCTCTGAGAAATCTATACTAACCGTCGAAGCGTACCTAGAGATGAACCCGAGTGGAGCGAGGGTGAGTCGCTAGTACTTTACAAAGATCTTAAAAATCTGTTAAAAGCCCTTTAAATCCATGTCTGCAATTTGGTAAAATATATTTAAATATATTATTATATATATATATATTGTTGTAGAAAATATGATTTAATATCAGATTTTTCGTGAAAGTTTGTATTGATTAACAAACAAACATTTACATATATCTAGTATAATATGAATTTTGTTGACTAACTTTATTTATCTTGCATGTCGTCAAAGCTTTATACTTTAGTAAACAAATTGGACTATTTGCACAATCTACATTTAATGTCCCTAACAAATAGACGTTGGTTCTTAAAAGAAAATAATTCGTACAGAATATGAATGAATAAAATAAAGAGAGAAAAAGATGATCGCATAATATATATGTATATATGTATTATTTATATTAAAAAATTGTGAACATAAATATTGTATGTCACTTTAGTGAACGCATTCGAAAACTTGTAAAAGCGAGATTTAATATTACGAACAAAAAGATTATCGGTCGAAGCAAAAAATAATTCCTATAAAAATTATTAAAAGGGATTACTCGCATGTTCATGTACATTTTGAATTGTACAAAAGTGGTTCAATCAAACAAAATTCAGTTAAATATACCAAACAAGTTTTAAAGGCTTTAAATTTAAAAGCTTATGACGGATTTCATTATTAAAATTTAACCGTACGGTTTACAACAACATTTCTTCTATACGTTTTTCAACTGGATGTTTATATGAAATTTCGATTATTTCATCATAATCTCTCCACTGATATTTGTGTGATGCGGTAACAGACAGACAGACGGACAAAAATTCAACAAACCATAGATTCGGCCTCTATCGATAATAATTAATAATTCATAATTTCAAAAACCGAAATTTAATGTCTATTTTAATAAGATTTTCCAAAAAATATTTAATGTACAGATTCGGCTTAGTTATAATTTTATTATATGTATAGATTTAATCATATTTACCAGTATAATAATTCGCATTAGTAGTAACTGTTATATTATGATTTCACAAAGCGATTTATTGGTAATTTGGTAGCTGTAGGGAAGGGTGTGAACTAACCAATTCCACACATTTCCCGTACAAACATGAAGTTTCATATATTCGAGATATTTGTAGCTAGGACCGTTTCATTGCGCTTATTAACGTGAAAACGCTTATATGGAAGCGCTACGACTCCCTGCACAAACTAGTAAATTGCCAATCAGAGTACCGAGTATAGCATTCTAGTGCGTGTATCTCATCATTTCCTACCCTTTTGATCGTGTGACGCTGTATTGCTTTCAAATTGTACTTTTGTATATTTTGAAGGCTAAACGTTTTTATTGTTTTATTATATTTAACAATATTTTCATGGCGATCTGTCGTACATATATCACATATTTGAATTAAGTACGTCCAACTTTAAACGTATCCTGCAATTAACCCATAGTCATAGAATTTTTGTCTGTCGGTCTGTCTGTGACCGCATCACGAGTAAACCACTTGAAAGATTTTGATGAAATTTGGTATGATGATAGCTATCCGACTCAACTTAAAGGATATTTTTTACTGCGGGAAAATATATCATCTCTGAGAAATCTATACTAAACGTTGAAACGTAACTGGAGACGAACCCGAGCGAAACGAGGGTGAGTCGCTAGTTTGCTATAAATGACTATTGCGCAATAAATTTAAAGCCAAATGGCGGATAGACTATCTATTTGCACAATTTTTGTTAATAGAGGGCGGTCGAACAATCAATGTCCATGATTTTATACGTAGAATACAATAAAAGTACAGAGTGCAAATCGAAAAAGTGTTCTGTAGTCCAATATTTTCTAAACTGTTGCTTTTAAAATGTGATGTGCATGGTGATGTGTGATTTGTAGAATACAATGTTAGATGGGTGTATTGTATGCAATGACAGACGCGTAAGTGGTTCTGTGGGTTAAGGCTTCCGAATTATACAAAACCCTAGTATATGCAGAGTAAAAAGAATCATTCCGAACAATGACATTTTTTTTAAATATTGGCTTGGGGAAAAATAGGGATGAAACAGCCTATAGGTACAACAGTTTTTACTATCAGACTTTACAAGACTGATCAAATTTATTACGTTTTTAACTGTGATTTAGGAAAATTAAATAATCCTTACTTTAATACTTTCTTAGATTTACGCGAATATTTGACATTTTAAATAAAACTATCTTTTCGGATTACTTCGCGGATTTATTTTGTTTTTTGGTTCCCGACGTTTCGAATTATAATAATAACAGCAAAAATTTAATAAATAATATTCCATATTCAATTTTAAAACTAATTAAAATTATAAAAATGTTTTAAGTTAAAAAATATTGTAAGATAATTTTTGCAATTTTCATTTTGTTAATTGTGGGTAGGCTGTCTGTAACAACTATACTTTCAAGACATGTAACACCTCAGTCTCTCCCGTGACCATGAATGCTGTAAAGCATTCGAAACATCGGGAACCAAAAATCAAAATAAATCCGCGAAATAATCCGAAAAGATAGTTTTTATTTAAAATCCCTACTTTGTAAAAAGATGGACGTGTTGTTGTAGTATAATAAAAATAGGTGCACAAAAGTATTTAATAAGGAGCTAGCTCATTTTACAGTCTAGCAACGCAATAAGAAATGTATTTTTTATTTTTTATTCCCGTTTTTGATTCGCAGACGCTACGACATTTAATTAAACTCATATTACTATTTTATCAGACAAATGTAATGCTTAAAGTCACACTATCAAGTTACACTTAGAATTATTTGCTATCTTCCAGTTACTTTTTCTAATTAGTACATTAATAAAGAAAAAAAACTTACTACTATATTTGTTTTGACTAATGTCTACGATAGGCATACTTATAAAAATGTTTTTAAAGCTATCTAAATTTTCACATTTACGTATTGTGTTAAGTTAAGCTTATTATATGAACTTACAAGGTCCTCATCGGATCTTCACCAATTTTTTATGAGACTAACATAAACTACCTTTTCAATAAAAGCAACCATCTAAATCGGATCGGAGATATCCAGTAGTTTACTTTTTGGAGGAAGTACACATCCAATCAAAAACCCCCTACGACAAAAAAGTTCTATAAAACCGTAAAACGTGTATACCATGTTTCGTCCAAATCGGTTGTAAAATACGACCTGTAGAAGAGTACCAACAAACAGACAACAGGAAAGCAAATTTTGCCAGACTTGAAGCAGAGACGCTTCGCTCCCTCGGTCTATAACTTCTCAACTAAAATGGTATACTGATTTGAATATCACTATCAACTGCTCAACTTAATTCTGTTTAAATTACTTAAAACATTTCCTAATCTATATCTAAAGCAGTCTATTATTAAATACAGAGTAACGAAGGCCTCTAGACAAGGCAACTATCGAAAGTCATACTTATTTTTATGCAACATTCGGGAAATGACTTCAAAGTTGATGGGTTCACCGTTCACCATGAAAAACTGTATTTTACCACAGCAATCATCAGCAATCGATTGATGGTTGTTGTAAAATATTGTCCTTAACAGCTTTCCCATTAACATCATTGGTCGATTATCTACTGTATGGATTTTTAAACTGTGTTATGACGATATTATCAGTGGTAGCCCAGTAGTAACGCGCTCGCTTGAGAAACCGAGTGAAGCTGGTTCAAATCCCGGGTCTCGCACATTTGATATTTTCATGTACGAATCATTTCTAACATGATTACCACTTGCCTTATGGCGAAGGAAAACATCGTGAGGAAACCTGCACGCCTGAGAGAACCTAACAAGTTTTCGAAAGACATGTGAAGTCCATCAACCCTCACTTGGCCAGCGTGGTGTACTATTGCCTGATTCTCCTCATATTGAAAGGAGGCCCATCCCCAACAGTGGGACGTTTAAAAGGGCTGAATAGAGAGATGACGATATAAACAAGTTAATTTTTTTTAGGGCAAAGAGGTAGCATGTAACATAACAAAGCTGCCTAGTGGGTCGGTGGTGTTCGAGGACGTCAGTCCGGAGATAATGCGCGGGCAGGTGTTAAAGCCTCTTGAGCGCGGGAACATGGTGCGAGTGCCGCAGAACGATCCGTTGCCGGGTAGGATCAGATATCGTGCCGCTGACCATTCGGAAGTAGAGGTGAGTTGATAGTTGTTACGTTTTACCCATGTGTATTATGTGTTTGATTTGTATTTTCAGAATTTAGCATTGTTGGGTTTCATTCTTTGGTTTAATTTCACTTAAGACTCCTCTTTTTGAAGAGATTTTTGTTAGGAATTGTGGACATCTATGTTTATATATAATACGTTAGGTTTTATACAAACTTTCATCCCCTATACCCTCTTATGGGATGAATTTCGAAAAATGCTTAAACACGTATTTATTTAATTATATTGAAGAAAATTAATACCAAGTTTCAAATGATTCTGATCATAAATCATTTTTTGAGTTATACTATAGCGTGTTCCCCATGGGAATGAGATAATCTCTCGCGGTAAAAAGTAGCCTATGCCACTCTCCAGCCCTCCAACTATCTCCACACAAAAAGCCACGCCAATCAGGCACTCCATTTCGACGTGAAAGAAGGACAAACAAACAAACACACTTTCACATTTATAATATTAAATATGGATTATTATTAGTAAGTGTGGATTTTTTAGTTTCATTTCAAAGTCAATAGGAACAAAATATTAAGTTTAAGTTAAGTAACGTTTCAAAGTAGGTATGTATGTTACTTTTAAGTACATACTGTATATATTGTAATGTATTTAGTATACTGACTGAATAATTAAAAATGCGCAATCTAGACTCTAGAGGTCTATATTCTAGTTTAAGCACTAGATGCATGAAATTTTGCAAGGATTCTTTATAATATGTAAGGGACTTCGTCATTTTCATATAAGAATAATTTAATTATGTAGTTGTTTGTGGCAAAGACTTAGTAATGTGCTTTAGCGATGCGTGGGCGCTTCATTAGTATTATAATCGTTTTTCTTAAATATTTGTACGCTATTACGGTGTAGAAAAACATCGTAAGGGAGGCTTTTCCCAGCCGGGTGATGTTAAAAGTCCTTAATTACAATTATTATGTAGAAGCGTGGGATATATTTCAATATCTTTTTTGTTATATTTTTTTTAACAAGTTATATACTATGGAAAATTTTGTATGATCATATTATAATGTTAGGAAGAACATAAAATGTTTTAAGTAAATTGATTCAACTATATTGTATAGTAACAGACTCGTCTTTATTGAATAAGTATTCATTTTAAATGTCCCTATATAAAAAGCCTGGAGTGAGAAAAATCCGTACGATGAACTTCTATTTGTAAGGATTCGATTTCGCACCGCTGATTATTCTGAAGTCGACGAAAATACTATAAAAATATGCTATAATAGTTGTCGTTTTTGCCCTTCGTTTAAATTCATAATTCCAATGTAATAACGAAGACACGTTTAGCTTAGTTTTAATGTACTTGCTGTACCATAGGTCGCGGGTTCGGGTCTCGCTTGGGGCATTCATTAGTGTGATGAGCACGAATGTTTGTACTCCAATCATGGCTGTTTATGCTTTTAATATGTATTCAAAGTTATATACCTATGTGTAGTGTATCAACTATCCGGTATCCATAACACAGGCCTCGTAGCTTACCATGGAACTCTACTATAATACTAATGTCCCAACGTATTTATATTTAGAATGACAATAAGCGATTCATCCTCGCTTCGCTCGGGTTCGTCCCTATCTTTTTACCCCATAAAAAAATTCATCCCCATTTTCAGCCCCTTAAGGGATGATTTCCGGGATAAAATGTATCCTATGTCCTTCCCTGGGTTTCAAAATATCTTCTTACCAAATTTCAAAATAAATCGGTTCAGTAGATCCAGAGTTTACCCCCTACAACCTCACAAACTCACAATCTCACAAACTTTACCTTTTCATAATATTAGAATAGATAATGTCCTGACCGATCGGCCACGGCGGCCCAATTCATTGAGACTAGCCAACTGCGCAGGAGATATTATAGTGCACAAGTGTACGAGCAGACACAACGTGCACTCTCTATTCCTGTCACTCTCATACTCCGATGGGACGACTGCTCGACACGACCGGTAAGAGTTAAGACGCAGGACCGACGGCTTTACGTGCTCTCCGAGGCACGGGGGTGAAACACCGCCAACTTCCCAACTTTGGGCTGTTCCAATGTAAGGAGTCTGTAAACTGCAACTATTTATGCATAAAACATTCTATCTCAGCGTCAAACTAAATTGATTTACTAGTCTAGGATTCATTTTATATAAACGTATCCTTCTAAAATAGCTAGGAGTAGTTACGAAGTCATCTCGAAATTGTGGTCTTTGAGTGTCCTGCAAATATTTTAGTTAATTTGACTTCTAGTTGGAATAACGTTTGAGTCCAGATGAAAACTGTTATTAAATCGTTTTGATTACGTATGTATTTTTAGATTTATCGCAATATAATGATTGCATATAGTATATCAATATTTTCAGTTTGCTTTTAATAAATAAACACGAAATATATTTTGTTAACTCTATATGTAGCTATACGTACTTTGTATCTATTTGGTTAGTTTTTACATATCCGGAAAATCTCCCTCCCGTGTTTGTTGGTTAAAAAAATATACTGGTGATGTTAACTAATTGGAAGCGCACTCGCTTTTGAAGCGTATCACATATTGAAAATTTTATATGAGAATCATTTTAAACATGATTGTCACTTGGTAATACGATGAAGAAAAACAACATGAGTTTCAAGGAGTGTGCATGTCTTAGAGAATTAAGCTGGTTTTACAAAGACGTGTAGTTTATTCCCGCATTTGGTCAGCGTAGTCCACTACGCTCCACTATGGTCTGATCTACTTGCGTTGAGTGAAGGCTCGTCCTCAGTGATGTTAAAAGGAAATAATTTCTTAATCTCTCCACGACCGCGGACATGCCGGCGTGTCAGTTAACAATGGATTTCTTAGAATTTTAATTAATTTCTTAAAAATTTACCTGGAGGTGTTAATATTACGAAGTTTATTTTTCATCATTAGCGACTCATCCTCGCTTCGCTCGGGTTCGTTTTTTTAAGCGGAACCCTAATTCTTTTTCAAAAATAAAAGTAGCCTATGTTACTCTCTATAACATCAGCTATCTTCCAGTGAAAATATCGTCAAAATCAGTCCAGCCGTTTCAGAGATTATCCGGATCAAACAGACAGACAGACAAAAATAAAAAAAATGTGTTTTTCTTATAAATACCTTATATAATTGGATATGCATTTAGTAAAACGCTGTTATTTTGACATTACAAAGAGACATTTCAATTATATTTATCTGTATATTTTAAGCTTCTATATTTTGATGTTATTGAATTCTAATATTATAAATTATACATTTATTCTGTACAAATCTTCCAACCATAAACAAACAATTTTGAATACGTTGGTAGCATTAAAAGCGTTCGTGCTGAACAGTATTATTGAGTACGTCTACGTTAGAGAGGAATATTACTCGTATAATAACTTTTAAACATAGCATTAGTAACTGGAGAGCCTTTGAGTGGAATCGGAACTTCTTACGCTACAATTTTCATAAAAATATAGAGAAGCCCGCCTAATGATAAAATAAAAGTAAAATGAGCTTCGTGTTTATAATGTAGCAAAGGCGATGTTATAAAACTTCTTATTTGCCTTTTATCTTTCCATCTGAAGTATCTCAAAGGGCTCATTTTAACTTTCGTATATTTTCATTTTTAATTTTGATAATATTGGGATGGATGTACATATTTTTAACTATTTCGTGGTTAAATATACATATAGTAACTAATATTTACTAAAATAATAGGATTATTATGTAATGTCTTTTATATGTTTGACCCGTATGTATGTATTTTCGATCCTACGTAATTACTAAATCGGTTAGCTGATTTTAATGATTCTTACTTTGTTACTTCTTGGTTGTAGGCGCCAATTTTTGTCTTGACAAATTTTTTTTATTCCAAACCTATCCAAGTCGGGTATCAAAATAAAGGCATTTAATAGGTTACATATATATATATATATATATATATATATATATATATATATATATATATATATATCTTTATATATATAATTCTTCTGTGCGTGTGTATGTCACTGAACTTCTCTCAAACGACTGGACCGATTTTGATGAAATTTTTTGTGTGTGTTCAAGGGGATCTGGGAATGGTTTAGATTCACAATTTGAATAATAATTTTCATCAAAATGGTCCAGAATGTTTTAGCTTATTAAAAAAAGTTTGAAATTTTCAAATTAAAGACGTGTAGACAGGACAACGTCTGTCGGGTCCGCTAGTATATATATACAATCTTTAACTTTTAAGATAACAAATTGTTAACAAAAACTCAGAATGGAGAAAACCAAAATCTGTAAATAACAAATTAAATTATAAAAATAAGCTAAAAAGCGAAATAAACAAAAGGTATAAAATTAACGAAGGAAAAAAGTAATATGCAGCAAGAGACATACATACAAACAAATAGAAAAACCCGCAGCAAGTATAAAACGTATGACGCATAGGTACTTCGAAAACGGCTCAACCTCGCTTCGTTCGGGTTAGCCTCTAGAAAAACGAAAACAAATCTATCCCACGATTACCGGATAAAAAGTACAATTTTCTGGAATCTAAAGTAGCCCATGTCCTATTCCAGCCTATAATCTATCTCTGTGCTAAATTTCATTCAGATCTGTTCAGCCGTTTTGGCGTAATTGAGTACCTAACAAACATTCATGCAAACATCTAAACTTTCACATTTATAATATTAGTAAGATTGCAAATGACGTGTCAATTTAGTAGCCTATGTTACTTTATGTCTAATAAAGTACAGGCAAAATTTCATATCCATTCGTTCATCGTAGCATGAAAGAAGGACGAGCTACAAGCAAAAACGTTTGGTAATTTGCTAATTTCACAAGACTCGTGTAACGCACTGTACAGTACCTACTGTTCGCAACCCTTTATCTTCTAAGATTTCCTAATCAAACAGCGCTATACCTAAAGAAAGGTAAGACCTAAATTTGATTAAAAACAATTGCTAGAAATCTTTCCATGTTTTGTTTGCAATTGTGTGGGTTTGAATGCTATTGTTGATGTTTCAATACATTTGGCGACTTTTTAAGATAAAAGTATTAATAGATGAATTTGTTTATTTTTTTTTTAATTTTCATTTATTACATTTCGTTATGTATGTATATGTGTGCATTCATTCGTGCATTTTTCGCCCTTTCAATTTTTCATTATTTTGGGTTTATGTCAAGAAGGTCTTTGTGGTATAGATTTCATTAAATTTTGTATTTTGATAAAGGCTAAAGGCAGAATTATTAGGAACATTTCTCTTGTATGATACCCTAAACATCCAAATTATTAATATTACTTTCATCCAAACAATTTTGATGAAGCAATCTCTCTGTCCTTTCAATATTTATACGGGCGGTACTAGTTCCGATGAATTCAAATAAGTTACAGCAGTATCCAACGTTGAAACTACTCTGTACGAACAAACATTACTAAGTCCATCTATGTAATGGCAATACTCGTGCTAATAAATACTCGTGATAATAATTTCCATCAAAGGGGAATTTATGCTATTAAATTGACAAACTAGGATCTCCTAATAGCGATTTCAAAGGAGACTTCTGTAAAGCTTTGATACGGTCAAACCAAATAAATATGTATCTTGTTGAGTCTCCACTGTTTATTTGTAGTGTGCAGTCAGATGAAAACGTGGTCATATTTCGGAAAGATTTTACATATTCAGACTAAATAAATATTGTGAATCTGCTTTAATATTGTTTGTTTAGCTGCGTGGTGTTTTATTGCTTTAACTTAAGCTTTGGATCATTTCGACATGAAAAAAGTAAGAAGACCAAGTCCTAAGTAAATGTCGTAAAAACTATATTTTAAATTATTACTTGCTATTAATTAACTAGCGACTCTTACCCTCGCTTCGCTCTGCGCTCAACGAAACCCTAATCCTTTAAAAAAATAAAAATAGTCTTAAGTTACTCCTTATACCTAACATCAGTTATCTGCTAATTAAAGTCCCGTCAAAATCAGTCCAGCCGTTTCGGACATTAGCTGGAACAATTAGACAGACAGACAAAAATTTAAATAAATGCATTTTTCTTATCTAATACATACCAGTTGTGACACATGTGCAATTGTACATAAGTATGTATATCTACATGATTCTATAAAATATTGCATTCCCTATTTAATAAAATACCCGCATCTTATTAAATATATCATATTACATTTAATTCGACACCATGCCATTAGAGGGTTTCAAAATACCTTTCAAAGTGCATGCTTATATTCTGTCTGAAAAATATTCGCTAATTAATTCAGTACTCCGTTTATATTTAATATCTTCAGTTACATTATTTACCTATCGATGCTCAATATGATTCGAAAACTAATTGATACTTGATAACTAGTAGCTTTGAGAACGACCAAGTATTGGATTGAATGAAGGAATTTGAGAGTTTTCTCATAGTAGGTATTGACTTTAAATTAATTAAATTAAATATAATTAAATTAAAATCAAATTATGACGTATGTATAATTCGTCTAAGTACTAACTAATAGATACGTGTTATTAATGTATATTTTATAGTATCTAATATCAATACAAAATCATCATTTATTTTACCATTTTAGTGATTTGTTTAAAATTTCTAGACTTGGAGGCATAGACAGTGTGGCATTTGTCAGTGAGTCAGTTAAATTAAGAGGTTTAAAATTACATTATTTAAAGAACTTGTATAGAATTTGTCATCATTTTAATCTCAAATCCGTTATTGACTATCTAAAGCATCTTCATTTGTATTTACGAGTACATTAGTGCTATTATTACACGACGAGATATAATTTTGGATCGAATTGATTTGATTAAATTAGCATCAACTCGGTATTGATAGACGAGTGGTTAGTGTTGCCACATGTACCGCTTTTAGAGGGACGTTCATGTCGCCATTTTAAATACAAAATTATTCTTTTTTTAAATATTGTTGACTCTGCATAGCTATTTTATAATTCAATATTTTTAATTTAATAATTGTTTTAATGCCAATATTGGTAAATCTTTTTTTTTTTTTTTTAATATGGCTATTGGTAAATCTTAAGGGCTTCGTTTTTTTTGGATTTTGAAAAAGCTTATAACTTACTAGCGACTCAATCTCGCTCGGTTTCATCCCTAACTTCCTTTCCAATACAAACTTTTGTCCCCATTTTCATCCCCGTAATGGATGATTTCCTGGATAAAAAGTATTCTATATGCCCTTTTCAGGCTCTCAAACTCTTAGTAAATTTCATCTAAATCGGTTCAGTAGATTCAGAGATTACCCCCTACAACGTCACAAACTCACAAACTTTACCTCTTTATAATATTAGTATAGATTACGATTATTTTTTATTAGGATATAATTCTATTTCCACATTTTTTCACTAGTGTGACCTAGTGATAGGTATTTAGAAAAAAAAAACCTCGATCCTGACAACCTTGTCATGGATGTCAAATAGTCTCACACAGATTTTAACATTATCATTATTTCCCAGGTGCCTTTCGGAGATAAAGATCAATGTGGCGAGTTCACCCTCCGCCATGGCGATTGGGTGCAGTTCCAAGTGGCAACGGACAGACGGGACCAACTCAAACGCGCCACCAATATATCTCTGCTCGACGAGTCTTTCAACGTTTCTGGAGAGCGGTGAGCTAATAACATAATATATGTATACATACGAGTATATCCTCATAATGCCTTTTGAGGAACACTAATATTAGATTTCAATATCTTTTCGTAATAAAATAAATGTTTGAGCCTGTCTTTTATCTAACTGTACTGTACTGAATGAAAGTAACTGGGTAATGTTTTTTTACAAAATATGTGATACTAAGCAGTACGTGCGGCCTCGCTCGCGCTAAAACTACAAAAAAAAAATCTTTAGATTTATTTTATTAGTAATAATGTATGGAAGTCTGCCCAATTTTTTGTCATTTACGATTACTGCACCGCTCCCTTGGGTAGTAACATGATGATATATAGCCTTATAGCCTTGCTCAATAAATGGGTTATCTAATGCAAAAAGAATTTCTCAAATCGGATTACTAGTTTGTGAGATTAGCGCGTTAAAATAAACTCTGCCTCTTTATAATATTAGTGTAGATTATGGATATAATAATCATAAAAAGTATCAAAAATCGCCATAGTTTAAAAATACATTTGTGGCCCGTCAGCAATTCAATACGATATTCTTGCTGTTCTTTGCTTATATGATTTGCCTAATACTTGCTTAAATTAATAATAAATGTCCGATCGGCTCACCGAGGGTCAGTAGGGCAAGACACGTTACATATTTTATATTATATGTTTGGTATTTATATAATTTATTAGGTTAAAATTATAACATAGGATGCCTAAATTCATTAAGGGTAACTCTTACGACAATGTTGCCCATTGTTGATATTGAATTTATTTAAAATCTATACATATAATTAAATTCTGAGTCGAATCTGTGTATTAAACATTTTTTTGGAATATCTTATTGAAATAGTCATTATGATCGATATAGAGGCTGAATCTATAGTTTTTAGAATTTTTGTCTGTCTGTCTGTCTGGAAACGCATCATGAGAATATACCACTGGACAGATTTTGATGAAATTTCGGGGCAATCGTGGTCACGGGTGAGACAATTCGTTTTTGAATTTTTGAAATCATTTTTGTGAAATTGTGGGTAGGCACTGTCTGTAACACGAACAAGTACCTATATAACGCCTTTGAGACGTCTTAAACCTTAAACTCTCCCGTGACCATGATTTCTGTAAAGCATTCGAAACGTCGGGAACCAAAAATCAAAATAAATCCGCGAAATAATCCGAAAACATAGTTTTATTTAAAATTAATAAGGTTCTTAACAATCATTATACGCATCTTGAAACAAATTAAGACGGATATGACAAAAATGATACGTTATAGTTTTGAGAGGAAAGAGGGTAAATTGAATTCGCCAATCGCAGTACACTCGACGAGGCCTTCAATATATCATTCATTCGGTCAGTATTGTCGACTATATGAGTTTAGGATTGGCGTGATTTTCAATACTATTGAGAATAGTAAATGGTTTTTCAACAATTCAATTTTTACTGTAGAGTGTGGACGGCGGCTCTTGTAGTGATAAGGACTTTGGGGATAGGTCTTCAGTTCTATTGTAATGTAAATTAACACTAAAAGTTATCTTTTAGACATTTTATTATTTTGATTTACATGAATTGTATTTTAAATTGTATCACTTTTTAGAAATTGTAATGTATATTTAATTAAGTAGTTGCCTAAAAGCAATACTAAATGTTTTTATTTCGGTTTGATGCTTATAACATTTTTAGATGCTATCTTCTTCGTCTTCTATACTAATATTATAAAGAGATAAAGTTTGTGAGGTTGTGAATTGTGAGTTTGTGACATTGTAGGGGGTAATCTCTGGATCTCTGGATTTAGATGAAATTTGGTAAGAAGATAGTTTGAGACCCTGGGAAGGATATAGGATGCTTTTCATCGCGGAAATCGTCCCTTAAGGGTGTAAAAATGCTCAATTTATTTGACTATATTTATATTAAAACTTAATCAAATTAAAGGCACTTAGAGCGCGATATAACATGTAATTTGATAATAATTTCAAAAACAAATTTTAATTTTATTTCAATTTTCTTTCTCATTATTATTCTATTACTGGTATATGTTTAAGTTATAAATAAATACAATAAGAAAAAATATATGAGCGGTATATAAGGATATTGAATGATAATAATTAATCGATTTCTTAAATAGGTTTATAGGACATCACTGACAACTGACGAGTTAATTAAATTGAATTAAACCTTAGTTGTGTAATACTAGGTATATACTATACTTTTTACTGTTTCAAATATATTGTTAGACAGCGACTCGCCCACGGGTTCGTCACTAGGTTATTCTTTAAATTGACATAACTTTTGTATTTATGAACCGATTGAAATAAAACAATAATAAATGTCAAGTGAAACTTATGACAATACAATAGTGAAAACTGTACTCAAATCGGATAAGCCGTTTCTGAGATTGGCGCGCACAAGTATTTAAAAATAATATCTGAATAGTCTTTGACTTGAAACGATTCCTTAACTTTATCTCGATGTTAAAGTTTTTTTGTTATATTTAAAAAATATAACGTCCCTACTAATTGTGTTAATCGTGCGATACGTTTCCGCCGGCAGCCTTAATTGGAACATACACAAAGGACTTCTATATAGGAGACTAGCATTGCCCGCGGCTCCGCCCGGTTTCAGATGGCCAAAAACCAATTCTTAGGTTTTATATATTAGTATACTCTTACATTGCAGTTTTTGTATTTTTTCTCAGAAATGAGATATTTTCCCGCGGTAAAAGTATCCTATATGTTGACCCGGATAACCAGCTATCATCATACCAAATTTCATCAAAATCTATCCAGTGGTTTTCTCGTGATGCGGTAACAGACAGACAGACAGACAGACAAAAATTCTAAAAACTATAGATTCGGCCTCTGTATCTATAATAATGTCTATTTCAATTATATTTTCCAAAAAAATATTTAATGTACAGATTCGACTTACTTACAATTTTATTATATGTATAGATATCTTTTAAATATTCAGCTAATATATTTTTAAGCAAGGATAAGTCGTTTGTATGAAATACAATGTTAACATAAGTAATGTGTACTTACTCACCCTCGCGTCACTCGGGCTCGTACCTAGGTGATTTTTTTTTAAATACACATAACATTTCTTTTTATGAACCGATTGTAATGAATATCGCAATACATTAGTGAAAACCGCACCCTAATTGGTTAAGCCGTTTTTGAGACTATCGAGCACAAACGCACAGACAAAGAGACAGACAAAATTACTTAAAAATCATTGTTTTTGGTTCTATTGCATTAATTAAGATATACAATAGCTTTTCTCGAATATCTTCCACGTAAAGACAGCGGTGAGTTAGAAATTTATTATATGTATGATGATGAAAACGTAATTATTATAATTAACTTAAAACTAAAGTAAGAAAAAAATTGTCTTATTTATTATACGAAATCCACTTTCCGTATTTAATTTTATCATTTCAGTGATACAGTACATTTAACTGTTCGATACCAGTTATTATTGATATCGTTTGATCATAATCGTGGTGAATTAGTTTGCCTTTGATGCCAATTGCCGTGCATAAAGCCTGTGAATACGTGTATTACACGTCAGATTATGCCCCCCAATGCGAAGCTGTTGGAATTAATTAGAAGATTTTCTATAATAGGCAAAATAAATATATCGAAGCTAGATGTATTTATAAATGCATATACTAGTGACTCACCCTAGCTCCGCTCGGGTTCGTCCCTACTTAAGTTTAGACGCCGCTTAGTACCTATAGATTTCTCAGGCATCTTGTTTAATTGTCAATAATAGCAATACTTGGATGTGGTGGGAAGCCTCGGGTCCGCTTTGATTGATCGATTGACTGGTCGGCCATTTTTAAAACCCAATACGTAAACATTGGAGCATGCTCGCAATATACATTTATATTTTTATTTTACTGTGAATTGTGTATTGTAAAGTGCCGAGGCATTAATTACTTTATAGGCATGAGGTAGTAGGGCAGAATCGGATGCTTTACAAGACCCCAATATATCAATATCGGACGGGAAACATACAAACAATTTTACTAGTATAAGTATAATTTAAACGGTTTCATATAATTTCCCTGCGACATGTATGTACAAGAATTGCTCATTTAATATTATAAGATATCAAATCAAATGAAAATATTTTATTCAGCATTAAATTATTACAATTTTTTACTGAACGTCATGAGTCTACTACCAGTTCGGAAAGAAGAACCCTCAGACCTGAGAAGAACTGGCGAAAGAAACTCAGCGGGACTAATATTATTTCATTAATTTTTTTTTTTTTATAAAGTTAAATTATAATTTTCAATATTTCTATCAAGTTGAAGTAGCCTGGAGGCGATCATTTCATTCCCAAGGTGTGTTATCTTCTATAAAATCATTTATTGTTTAATAGCCTTTCGCACACATTTAACATTTTTTTTGAATTTGGCGATAGAAGCCTTTTGAACATTTTCTGGGATCCAGTTGTACAAGCGTATACATTGTCCATAAAAAGAATTACTAACTCTGTGTAGACGAGTCGCAGGCATTACAAGTTTGTGTTTGCTCCTAGTATTAATGTTATGCATGTCACACTTCTTGGGAAATTCGTGTATATTTTTACGGACATACATAACATTTTCGTACACGTACTGAAAAGCAAAAGTGTGTATATATATATATATATATATATATATATATATATATATATATATATATATATACATACACTTGACTTGATAGGTGATCTAAAACAATAGACTTATAATATTATATATATATATATATATATATATATATATATATATATATATATAATTATATAATATTATAAGTCTATTGTTTTAGATCACCTATCATCTTAATGCTGTCCTATTTAGGTTTAAACTATAACTGCCCGTCAACTTGTTACAGTAAACAAATGAAGTTACTGAAATATCAACACCAGGTCTCAACCGCAGACTCAAAGTTATAATGTACAAGCAAGCACTGGATTTCTTGATAAGTCATCTTGATAAAGTTGACGGGGGAAGTTATTTTGCAATATACAATTAAAGTATTAAAAAATGGACAAAATGCACCCAACATACAATTAAAGTATTAAAAAATGGATAAAATGCACCCAACATACAATTAAAGTATTAAAAAATGGACAAAATGCACCCAACATACAATTAAAGTATTAAAAAATGGACAAAATGCACCCAACATACAATTATTTACTAATAATAATAAATATTAGTAACTGTCCGTTCACGTTACATTCGATACGTTCGTGACCGATTGTGTTATTCCTGAATAAATGTAGTTATATTTTAGCAAAAATCGAATAGTTGACGCTATGAAATATGAAATATATTTTTGAGCTAAACAATTATAATATCAAAGTAATATGACGTATTTTAAAAAATATGATATTAGTATATTTCAGTTATTTAATACAAAAGATGTTAAATTTTGTTACTTTAGAGTTAAACACAATTGTTCGAATTTCGACCATCCCAGTGTCCATACTGATATTATAAAATGTGAAAGTGTGTTTGTTTTGGTTTCTTTCTTTGTTTGTCTTTCTTTTACGTCGAAACAGAGTTTCGATTGACAGGATTTTTCGTGTGGAGATAGTTGGACGGCTGGAGAGTAGCATAGGCTACTGTTTACTGCGGGAGGATTATCTCCTTCGCACGGGAAAACACTTATGTAATATCTTTATATATATAATTCTTCTGTGAGTGTGTATGTCACTGAATTTCTCTCAAACGACTGGACCGATTTTGATGAAATTTTTTGTGTGTGTTCAAGGGGATCTGAGAATGGTTTAGATTCACAATTTGAATAATAATTTTCATCAAAATGGTCCAGAATGTTTTAGCTTATTAAAAAAAGTTTGAAATTTTCAAATTAAAAACGTGTAGGCAGGACAACGTCTGTCGGGTCAGCTAGTAATCGTATATATTTAAAAAAAATAATCTATCTATTACATACCGTTAAAACGTACCTAGAGACGAACCCGAGCGAAGCGAGGTTGAGCTGCTAGTTTTCATATATTCGTTTATTAAAATGGCACATTAACGGAGTCACCGCAAAGGAGCTTTATTTATAACTAGCGACTCATCCTCGCTTTGCTCGAGTTCGTCCCTAGGTTGCGTTTTCACCCCCTTAAGGTATGATTATTGAAATAAAATCCTATTTCCTTCCCACGGTCTCAAACTATTTTCTTACCAAATTTCATCTAAATCGGTTCAGTAGTTTCGGAGCCTATTCGGTACAAACAAACAAACAAAAATAAATTTCCTCTTTATATTATTAAAATAGATAATTTACAAAATAGGCATAATAAATCATCACTGAAATAATAAAACTTTTATAAAGCAAATATAATATTTATTCATTCAATTTCGCAAAGTCCATACTGAACAGTGGAACGCTTAATAGCTTGGTATTGGTATCAGATTGTTGTGTTGTTGTTTGTTGGATAAACATTACTTTATATAATAAATTTAAAATGTACTCTATTTTTTGAAGATATTAATCTCCATTCATTAGTATAGGTTCAGTTTATGCGCCATCATGGACGAATTGAACTATTGATAATTAAAATTATATTCCACTGTTAGTGGTAGCCCAGTGGTAACGCGCTCGCTTGGGAAACCGAGTGAAGCGGGTTCAAATCCCGGGTCTCGCACCTCTGATATTTTTGTGCGCGAACCATTTCCAACATGATTACCACTTGTCTTAACGGTGAAGGAAAACATGCTGTGGAAACCTGCATGTCTGAGAGAACCTTGCAAGTTTTCAAAAGACATGTGAAGTCCGCCAAATCGCACTTATCCAGCGTGGTGGACTACGGTTTGATTCCCCTCGTACTGAACACGGGCTGAATACACACATACAAATCCACTGTTACAATCATAAGCTTGCCGTTACTGGGTAAAACATAAGTTTATTCTATACCAACAGGAGGGAACAGGGTATCGTTTGCTCGCTAAGAGAGGGCTTCGGTTTCATACGCTGCGTTGAACGTGAGCAAACCATGTTCTTCCATTTCGCCGAAGTGCTACGTCTCGGTCAGGAACTTAGTGTTGGCGACGAGGTTAGTATAAAACATTACTATTCAAATTTTATTTTCCCTTTGAAATATTATTTTAATGATGCAGTAATGGTAGAATATCAAATTTATATTTAAAATGAATTTCGCAAATTATTATTTGTAGACAAACGGTTTTGTCGTCATGAATGTTTAACAAAGCTCGCATAAACAATAACACACAGTGATATTCTATTTCCAAATGGGGATTAATTATTCAGATTTCGTAACAGCAGCCATATTATTGAATGAATTGTAAACTTTGTATAAATATTGTGCTGGCTTAGTGAATCCCTTTTAGGAAATCCGCTTGCTTGAATGGAATTAACGTTCATAAAGTCTCGGTTGGGAAAACTTTTTCTTGAATCGAAAGTTCCATTACGATATCAAGTATTCTTATACAACTCTTTGGTACTCGATATTTATTTCAAAGTAATAGTGGGCTCATAATAAGGATCGTATTACAAAAATATTTCTGTATATATATATATATATATATATATATATATATATATATATATATATATATTGGTTAAAACCTTTATGTTTTTTTACTGCCAGTTAGTAAAATCATGGGGTGTCATGACGAACAAAGAAAACCTAGTTCAAATAAATGTCAATAGGTGACGTTACATGTATCGATTTGTTATTAAAGTTGTGTTAATAACAAAAGTTTAAAAAATAGATGCCAAAAAGTTATATTATTCTTTTTGTAAATATTCTAAGTGATAACTAAAGAAATAATGGCCCGTGAATTAAATTTGTCTAATTTTATTGATTATTAAAATATTCAGCCATTATCAGCTTTTGACGCGCTTGCTTGGAAAGCCAAGTGATGCGAACTCTAAACACCCTGTCTCGTCGCACCTGTTTATACCGCTTTATTTTCATGTTCAATCATTTACACCATGATTATTTTACGGAAGGATAACGTCGTGAGGGAACCTGCATTTTTAAGAGAATCTAACTATCACTCTGACGAGAGTTCCGGACTCAATAGCGCACCGTAAAAAGGGCTGGCGGATGATTTGTTTTAATGATGGTGTTTAAACATGATGGAAGAATTTAGACTTTAGAATAAAATTATCAGAACATTTACAAAAAAGTTTAAACTACTAAACTACCTTAAACTTAACTAGTTCTCGGTAGGCAAGTTAAGTCTGCCAACTCGCTCTTAGCCAGCTTAATGGACTATAGTCTGATCCTCTTTGCATTGAAGGATATAATAATATAATATGTTGGGACATTAACACGCAACACCATCTAGTTCTATGGTAAGCTACGAGGCTTGTGTTATGGGTACCAGATAGTTTATACACTACATATATATAACTTTAAATACATACATATGACTGGAGTACAAACATTCGTGCTCATCACACAAATGAATGTCCCCAGTGGGACTCGAACCCGCGACCGCTGGCACAGGGTAGAAATATTATGTTAAAAAGGGCGGAATTATCATTTACAATTACTATCATAAACAGGTGGAATTCACAGTGGATCCAGTGTCAACTTTCTCAAACATGAACACGCGTCAGTCGGCAATACGCATAAAGCACCTGCCGGCTGGTAGCGTTCACTTTGAGACGCTTCTAGAACGTGGCGTAAGAGGTGTTGTGGCAAAAGAAGCACAGTCATACTCGTCCTCTTCAAGCCCCACTAGATCTTCATCTTCGGTGAGTGTCTCTTATCTATTTATCTGTTTATCTATGTACTAGCAGAACCCGCGGTTTCGCTCGCGCTAAAACTACAAAAAACTCTAAAAATGTAGGTTTCATACTAACTTTGATCCCCTATTCTACCCCCTCATGGGATAAGTTTCGAAAAATGTTAAAACAAGTATTTATTTGATTGTATTGAAGGGCAGTAATAATAAGTTTCAAGTAATCCTAATCATAATTTTTTTTTGTATTGTCTTATAACGTTGGTTTCAGTGGCATAATTTTAGTAATGATTATATAGCATTCTTATAACTATAATTGAATGTGACAGAGATAGTTTTCGAACTTCTCACTTTTTCAAACCGCTCTCACGGAAGAGCGAGTACACTAAAATTTAGTGAAAAGCTGAGCTTAGAGCACCATTCATCGCTTTATAGAACATACTCGTAGGTACGATCATATTCTTCGTGGTCCTCGTAAAAAATAATATGCGGAATATATCAGTCTTTCCCGTGACCATGATTGCTGTAAAGCATTCGGAACGTCGGGAACCAAAAAATAAAATAAATCCGCGTTTGAATCCGATATGATAGTTTTATTTAAAATGTCAAATATTCGTGTTAATCTAAAAAAATATTAATATGCGGAAATTAAATACACTTTTTTCTTGAGGTTTTGTTTTTGTATTTCTACTAGGACCGTCCACGTAAGAACGTTTGAAATAAAATAATCGTTTGTGGTCCGCTGGGGCCCCCTTGTGTCAGGGGCCCCATGCGACTGTACTGGTTGCATTGGCATGGCTATACCACTGGCAAGAACTTATTATGTTAGTATGATTGTGATTTAAAGGTTAACTTGAATATAATAGAGGTTTTTTGAGTTGGTAGCCCAGTAGTGAAGCGCTCGCTTGGGAAACTGAGTGAAGCGGGTTCAAATCCCGGATCTCGCACCTCCGATATTTTCATGTCAACATGATTACCACTTGTCTTACGGTGAAGGAAAACATCGTTAGGAAACCTGTATGTCTGAGAGAACCTAGCAAGTTGCTGCAGACATGCTAAGTCCGCCCGCACTTGGCCAGCGTGGTATGGTATGGCCTGATCCCCCCGAGTATTGCTTTCAATACGAGACTCGTGCCCAGCTGTGGGACGTTAAGAAAAAAGGTCTGAATACAAGATAATAATTGCTAAGTTAACAGTTTTTTTTGTTTAAAATAGTTTGTATTTGATCGGGACTTAAGCGTTTAATAACCATTTCATTGTACAAATTGATTTACCTACGAGTGTATAATCCCTTAGTAGTTTCAGTTCACGTTATTCTGATAAGTACAAAGCGGGGGTTGCGTCCAGTGACAATGGACATTTAAGTATAAATAAATGTATATCTATGTAATCCATTAACTCCACGCACAGACAATATCGACTCTATTGTTGTATATTATGTCATTTCTCTTAAGGGATTACGCCATCCTGGCGCTCGGAAAGATTTTATAGAATTAACTATTTTTAACACAGCCATTAAGTATAATAAAAACATATTTATTTTACACGCATACATAGTTACATCGTAACAAGTCATAACTCACATACATAATTTTTATGAATAATTTTATTTAAAACTAGCGATTAACTAGCGCTTTGCTCAGGTTTTTCCCTAGGTACGTTTTGACGCTTAGTATGAAATAGAATTTTTTTTTTCAAATTTTTTTTCGTGAATTTTTCCGATGTTTTAAAAGTTATTCTGCTAAACACAAAAATATTTTATATAAAAAAATAACTTTTGTCAACCAATTCGGTCGCGTAGATCGAGACATATCGTGTACACCATTTTGAAAAAAATGTAGTTTTGAGAAAAACGCAAAAGACTAAAAAAGGACGACGTGAGTGACTTAATATATTTTTTTTATTATACATATTTAATCTGCGATTCCTGGACCATACATGAGATCTTCTATTGTTGCTGTGTTGGGCTCTTTAGTCTCCTGTTAAGCTCTTAAATTGGTTATGGATATTCGCTGAGAATCCGACTTTTAAACAAATTGCAGCGCGCTCGGGCCAATTTCAAAGTTTAATTGTATCAAGAGTGATACACTAGTATATCCATCATTAAAATATACAAGTTGCAATATAAGATACAATTTCAACAATTTTTGTATATTTTCAACGTTGTTTAGAGTATTGTATTATTATAATTTGAGTGCATTCTTCAACGTCCTAATAAATCTACATCAGTTAATCTGTGGTATACCGGTATAAGGCTTTGGATTCTCATTACGGTCCATTCGTTACCAACCTACTCAAACACAACAAAAATAACACAAATACAAAAAAATTAGGCTAAAAAAAAGGATTTTTTAAAATTTCAGGGTGGCGTAAAACCTTAGTGTTATTGAAATTGACTAGATTTTATTTCCTAAGAAGTACAAGGTAGTACTAGATACAATATTTTATAGAGTACAGATTTAGTCCGTTATCCTCTCATTAACGTACTCGTACTCATTTCCAATTTAATCGGATCGTAATACGTCCATAGGATATTGAAACTATGTTTCAAATGCAACCCTCAAATGAGACTGTCCCTAACAGATTTATATTAAAACTACCCCACTCTACCTACGAATTATCAACCCCAATACGTCTATATCTTTACATATATTAAAATTGTAACTGAGTCGAATCTGCACGTTAAATTTTTTTAGGAAAATCTTGTTGAAATAGTCATTTTTATCGATACAGAGGCCGAATCTATAGTATTTAGAATTTTAGTCTACTTGTTTATTTGCCTGTCTGTCTGTGACCGCGTCACAAGAAAACAACTCGACAGGTTTTGATGAAATTTGGTATGATGATATCTGGTTATCCGGGTCACCATATAGGATACTTTTTACTGCGGGAAAATATCTCATCTCTGAGAAATCTATACTAAACGTTAAAACGTAACTAGGGACATACTCGAGCGGAGCGAGGGTGAGTCGCTAGTATGTTAATATAACTTGCATTGCATTTGTAAGCGTCTAATTAAAGTGACCGGCTCAATATCGTTGATATATTCAATGACACTCAATCGGCCTTTATACCTACGAATTCAATACGATTTGTAGGTATTATACGCCCAGCTACCGCTTCGTTTGGCTGCCAATTATGTTGATGAAATATGCTTTAATGGTTAATCACTTTCTCTTTGGAATTCAGTGATATATGTATGTAGGTATTTAATTATAATTAATTGATCTGTTCAGTTTGATCGTGAGCTTATTGTAGCTCACTAAATACTTCAATTATTCAATTTTATTGAGATATACATATATGTACATATTATCTACATATTATCTACTAGCGACACTCTCGTTTCGTTCGGATTCGACATTGGGTGATTCTTTAAATTCAATCAAACAAGCACTTAAAGTTAAGTGAAGCGTACCATGATACATTAGTGAAAATCACACTTAAATTGGTTAAGCCGTTTCTGAGATTACCGTGCATAAATGCATAGACAAACAGATTAACCGACAAACAGACAAAAATTCTACGACAAAAGACCTCCAAGAATAGTTTTTTCTCAAATATCTCCCATGTACAGACAGCGATTCAGTTACACTTTTATTATGTGTATAGATTTAAAAAGAAAATGCTTTTCTCAACCGTCTTTTTTCAATGTATGATTGTAGACTCTGTCGTCAATTTTTACATTTATACTAAAGTCAGTGTAGTGAGTCCGTAGAAGCTACCGTCGGCTCTGAAGGCAACTTGCTGAGATAAGCCGGCTTGAAATTCGACAGTTTTCGTTTCGAATTGTTTGAATTACATTATTTATATGTAAATATAATTTTTTATGCAAAATAGTCGAACTATTAAATTCACGCTTTATGTTCTTCATGTGTATTCAATAATAGCAATAATATACATATACTTCAATGAGTATTTAGTCTGATCAAGATCACTCAAGACTGTGTTCTCCCTTTTGAAGCGAAAATCCCTCTTTGTTTCTTCTAATTGTCTATAAGCTCTGTTCAGTAAATTCCTCGATCTATATTTTAAAATGATGAAATAATACAATTCAGGCCATTAGTGATTTTTTTTCATATAACTGTTCTCATTTACATAGAAAATTCAATTATTTTTTTGACATTTATAATAGTATCACTCGCGACTCGTCATCAACGACACCGCACATTCAATTTTTATAATTCAATTTGGTCACTCCATGTGTTGGAAAAAATGAACGCGGAGTATCTACCGTTAACAACATTACATTTGATGAATTTATGAAACAGTTAAATTTAACGAAATATTTATTAGGGTTATTCCAGCTTATAGCTTAGTTAAACCCCTCAGTAACTCGATTTGGTTTTCGATCAAGCAATCGTCCGGAATGGCGATGTGGTTGTGGTAGCGAGCGTGCAAAACGCATAAGGAGGGTAGATAGATATTTGCCAATAAGTATTTTTTTATATCGGCCTAAAAATATTAATCGAAAGTAATTTCAGGTACTATGAAAGCTTAGATACATATCTCAAACATATACGAAATAAAATTAGCACATAACATACGTTACACATAAACCCACTAAGTTTCTATTTAAATTTGTGGCAATTAAATATGGTATAGCATTCACGTAACAAACAGACACACAATGGTTTCTCTAAAGATAGTTGATACAATCTTACTAATATTATAAATGTGAAAGATTAGTTAGTTTGTTATTCCGTCACGGCTGAACATATGATATTTGGCACAGAGATAAGATAAATATATAAAATGTAAAATTGTTGATTGGAAAGAGCATCACCTATTATTTTTTTTAAAGTTCGTTAAAGTCCTAGGAATTTAGGGAAGAAAAATTGAAAAAAATATATAAATATATATTTATAATATAAATAAATTTTGAGAAGCTTTTTTCTGTACAATATATAAATTTATTGAAATTGGACAACAACAAAACGACCAGTCAGTTAAATATAAAATTTATTTTCTTTATTAGTTATTAATAGAAAATTTATTGAAAATGTTGTTTGTATTTTACATTAAATACAATTAATTGATAAAATTCTTTAAAAGCTCGTCGCGTTAGTACCGTTCTTTGTTTATAAAAACCATAGGTAATATCTTCTTTATTTAAATTAACAAACTAGCTTTCTTCTATAAACTCAGTATTCGAACAATTTAAATACTTGCAAATTCTTATTATATAAATACTTTATTAGATGTTAAATAGACTGATTGCTCATGAAATGACATGAAAAATATAGTTTAATTAATTGACATGTCTTCGTCTATTCGTTCTTTAATAGGACAAATAAAAAGTAATTATTTGTCCTTTATAAAATACTAGCAGAAACCACAGCTTAGCTCGCGCTGAAACTACGAAAAATCTTTAAAAAGGTAGTTTTATACAAACTTTCATCCCCAATTTCACCCTCTTAAAGGATGAATTTCGAAAAATGCTAAAACACGTATTTATTTAATTTTATTGAAGAGCATTAATACCAAGTTTCTAGTAATACATATCGTAAATTTTTTTTTGGATTGTATTATAACGTGTTTTCCCGTGGGAATTAGTAATCTCCCGCGGTAAAAAGTAGCGTATGTCACTCTACAACTAACTATCTCCACACAGAACATCACGCCAATCCGTCACTCCGTTTCGACGTGAAAGAAAAACAAACAAACTTTCACATTTATAATATTAGTATGGATATAAATTATTAGGAAGGACGAATAGACAAGTAGTAGTAGAATAAATAAGTAAGTAGTATAAGCAGCTCGGCTCTGCTCGGTAGGTTAAGTTTATTTTATTTTTTTGTTTACAGAAACTCCTGCAGCTGAAAATATTTTTTTAACATTAAAACCTCTTGAACTTAAAAATCGTTGAGATTTAAAAGCATAAGTTTCCAGCTCGGTAGGTTATTTTTTTGCATACAGAGATTCCTGCACCTAAAAATCACGTATTTTACTTTAGAAAACAAAAAGGTTGTAAATATTCGTACAAACCGACAATAGTCGGACAAATTATAATAAAAACAACATTATATGTAGTTACGATTTTAAAATGTTTTTAAAAAAAATTTGCTGTCGCTGTACGTCGGAGTCTGGCGCGGGCGTTGGATTACCCGCTCGGCCGCGAATAATTCGATCAAAAACTGTTATTTCCATTAGCGAGATGTGCATGTTTATAACTAGAGCTCCTATAGATTTATACGGTACTAGCATTGCCCGCGGCTCCGCCCGCGTGCAGATTACCAAAAACTAAATTCTTAGGTTTTACATATTAGTATACTCTTACAATGCAGTTTTTGTATTTTTCTCAGAAATGAGATATTGCCCCGCGGTAAAAAGTATCCTATATGTTGACCCGGATAACCAGCTATCGTCATACCAAATTTCATCAAAATCTGTCCAGTGGTTTTCTCGTGTTTTTCTACAGATTCGACTTAGTTACAGTTTTATTATATGTATAGACTATTTTCATCGTAGCATAGCGTGCGGGTGACACCTGTCAGTACCACATTATCGGGAAGTGAACACATTCAATAAATTTTATCGATAAAGATTTTGTAGAGTAAAATCTCTAAAGAATGAATATTTTAAAATATTAGTACCAAACTCATATTTTACTTTGATGGTGTGTTATAAAGTTTGACGGGTCTGTTTGTGTGTCTGTGTGTGGCATCGTAGCTCCCGAACGGATGAACTGATTTTGATTTTATTTATTTTTTGTTTGAAATGTGAATTAGTCGGGAGTGTTCTGAGATGAGATGTTTGATGAAAATCGGTCCAAGTTTTTAAATTTTTAATTTATCACTTGTAATAACGTACAATATTACTTGTCCATGAATATCGACTATTCATAGTAGTAATTATGTCTCAACACTAATACGTCACTTTATTACATGCATAAAAAATTCTTCATTTTTTAAATATTTTAAATGTATTTTAAATAAATAGAGTTTCATACAGATCCACTTTTTGTCAATCAATCAATTTTGTAACCGAATCTGTTTCGAATAGAACTTTAAGTGACATTGTTAATGTCGTTAATCGTTAAATTTACTAAAAAAATAATAATAATCTGATATCATATAATATTTCTTATACACAGTTATATAGTGCAATTTCCTAATATTTTAGAAATCACTATTGCTAGAACTGCAGACAATCTAAATACTAATATACTGAACTATAATTGAATGGGTCAGCAGGGATAACTTAACCACTGAACAGGGGTTAACCAGTGACTGGACAGTATATATATATATTTGGTTATGTGATGTCTATACGATCTGTATTTAGAACAAAACTGGAAAATGTAGATTTCGAATGTTATTTAAATAGAGGCATTTTTGATTTTGTTTAGTTTGCATATTTAAATGTTCAAAATAAACAAATTATAAAAATTTAAATTATGAGACTTACGTTAATAAAAGGTCATTCGTCTGTTATGCATTTTATATTAAAACTAGTGACTCTTCCTCGCTCCCCTCGGGTTCGTTTTCGTTCGTTCGTCCTTTTAACGTTATACATAAGTGTTAGTAGAAATTTCTAAGAGATGAGATAATTTCCCGCAGTAAAAAGTATCCTATATGCTGACCTGGATAACCAGTTATCAGCGTTTTCTCGTGATGCGTTCTTGACAGACAGACAAAAATCTAAAAAATATAGATTCGGCCTCTGTATCGATAATAATAATAAATATTTAATGTACAGATTCGAATCAGAATTTGATTATATATAATATGTAGACAAATTTCTCAGAGATGAAATATTTTCCCGCAGTAAAAAGTATCCTATATGTTGACCTGGATAACCAGTTATCAGCATTTTCTCGTGATGCGTTCTCGACAGACAGACAAAAATCTAAAAAATATAGATTCGGCCTGTGTATCGATAATAATAATAAATATTTAATGTACAGATTCGAATCAGTTAGAATTTGATTATATATATAATATGTAAACAAACAAACTAAACGTATTACATAGATATGTATTTAAATTAACTTTCGTGTATTTTTACTAATATTCCCCCTTTAGTTATTGTCTTTCAGTTCTTTACAAAGGGTTCAATCAATTTTAGTTTAAGCCATCGGATTAAGTCGAACGGAAAGTTGGAACTGCATTCGGACGCTCCAATATTGTGTTAACGGCGAAATATCTTTCGCGGGATCTCACTATTGTGCTCTCTATGATACCTTCTGTAAGGACTATTTTCCTTTGAAATCTATATCCGACCCTCCAATCGTAAGTGGCTATTAATGACAGGTAACTGCGACGGATGTACAATTGTACATCACTTGATTTTATTAAGCGTTTTCGTTGCACAGTCTAGATATTAGTAGACGAGTTTGCTGGAGTGCGTTCAGATTCATTTGAATGAATTGGAAATATGTTTTGATTACTCGATACAATCGATTAGTTGAAAATTTTATTATTACTCGAGTTATGTCGCGTCGGGGTTGCAATAAAACAACGTTTTTCGTCGAAATGACAAGTACAACTAATTTTAATAACTTATTTTCTAAGGTTTTATAGGCACATGAGTGCGGTGGTGTGAGTTGGTTCCCATCACAAAAAATAAGGACCCTTAAACTATTTATGCGTAATTGCTTGTTATCATCTGTTACAACTCAATTGTTTTACATGAACATTGTTTATAATAATAGATGACTTTATGAAGGATCTAAAAAGGACGTACATTTAAAAGTATAAGATCCTTCCGACAGTGATATCTAAATAGCCCACGTGTTGGGTTACATAACTCTCGTAAATGAAAAATATTTGCTTCGAATACTTGAAATATTTCATTTTATCCTTCGAGATTTTTATTATTTATAAATTTATATTTGTTATTATAGGTATATTTTATGTTTCGTGGTTTGTTGGAAATACAGTCGAAAGCAAAGCAGTTGTCGATGGTCAGATCAGACGAGCTTATTTTAATGATATCGCGAAGTTTATAATATGAAATTTATTTTTATAATATGATTTCATATGAGAGTCAAAACCTATAAGTTAATAATTTATTAATCTCGATTCTCGGTTCATGTAACAATGATGTTTTTTTTTTAAATGGCTTAAAGTATTTTTTTTTTATTTATACTTTTTCCATACGAATGCAATGACTTAAGAAATTAAATAGTGACATAGATGAGATGAAGCAGCAGCAGCAGTTGCAGTTATTTGTATGTCATCATTATAATAATTGCCATTTAAATTGTTCGTTTGTATGATTCCTAGGTTTTTGTTCACAGTAATATTAATTTATGTTATTCTTAAATAAAAATCTGCCACTATAAAATGGAATACTGTTATTTCGGCTGGAGCGAACTATATATTTTTTTTAGTCCGAGAATAATATATACTCGGACTATATTTAGGCCTTAAGTATCTGTCGGGTTAGCCATTACATATATGTACATGTATATGTATGTTTGTATGTATGTACATATATGATGTTGAATATCGGACTTGACTATGATCATTATTTCTTGTTATTATCTGTTTATCGATAAAGTAAATTTGTTACAGGAAACCGGTATAATAACTTGCCAAATTAACAACATGAAGAAATCCATCTCATACACCGCCAAGAAGTGCGAGTCGAAAATGTTACCGCGTGTCGGTGATAAAGTCATCTTCGACATATACCAGGTAAATTTTAATACAATATATACATATATACATACCTACACGATAACGTTACAAATAACATATTTTTGTCACATGTAATCATTCTCTTCACACACGCACTTTAGACCTAAGACTTGAGTTTCGTATAGTACAATAAAGTCTTTTGAAAACTTAACCTTAGAATTTAATGACTTTTTCTTAGCAAGTCATTCTTTTTACGCGCTCACACAATGTGAGTGCGCTTTCTTTCTTTTTAACGGTGCCCATGCTTAAGTTGTAAGTTTTTGCCATAAAAGTGGATTTTTTTCTATAGTTTTATATGTGAACTAGTAGTACCCGCGGCTTCGCCCGCGATCATATTTCCGATATAAACATCAGTTTTACAATAATGTATGGAAGTCTGACCGATTTGTTAAATTTATGATTACTGCTCCTCTCCCTTGGGCAGTAGTAAGATTATATATATAGCCTTCCACAATAAACGGGTTATCTAATGCAAAAAAAAAAATCAAATCGGATTAGTAATTCCTGAGATTAAGGCGTTCAAACAAACAAAAGAACAAATTCTGTCTCTATAATATATTAGTATGGATTAAAAAATAAACATAATAATCGATCCCCTATTAGCTACAATATTGTGTCACAAAATAAAAAAAAAACATACACAGGAATATTGTAATATGTTTATATTCTGGATTATTTAAATATGAATATAATTATTTTATGTAGATTTCATTAAAACACGTCACAGCGATGGATTAATTAATGATTGAATTTATTGGGTTAACCTATATTTATCGTTTTTATGTCCACTTTATTTTATCTGCTTTAAAAATACAGATATGATTTTTAATACGTAACAGTGACTGTAAAATTTCGGTTTAAATTATAAAAAGTATGAAATTTTATATTAATAAAAAGCATTCTTTACAGCTCCTACATGCTTTTGATTGTCCTAAGTTTGTAGTTTCCACAACCTTCTCTTGTAGTAAATAAAAAAAAAAACTTATGAAAAAAATATCAAAAACAATTTCTGATCTTACTCTATTAATATTCCTAGACTAGTAACTCACCCTCGCTCCGCTCGGGTTTGTTTCTAATTAACGTTTAGTATAGATCTCAGAGATGAGATATTTTCCCGCAGTAAAAAGTATACTATATGTTGACCCGGGTAACGAGCTGTCATCATACCAAATTTTATCAAAATCCCTCCAGTTGTTTTTCCGTGGTGCGGTCACAGACAGGCAGATAGAAATTCTAAAAACTATAGATTCAGATTCAGAAGATTTTCCAAAAAATATTAAATGCACAGATTCGGCTTAGTTACAATTTTATTATATGTATTACTCGTATACTGCGATGTTCGATTTTTCTAATAATTATTATTCACGATGTATTCGTGTAATACGAAACCTTAATGATGTCAATTATCTCATGAATGGTATTAATAAATCCAATGAATAGCAATTTGATCGATTCAATAATAAATAATTTATTCAAATCGAGCAAATAATAATTTAACAAACTCTGCTACTTATCATTACTTTTGTTATATTGTTACAATTATAATATATTCTATTTATAATACATACTTTCTTAGATTTACGCGAATATTCGACATTTTAAATAAAACTATCTTCTCGGGTTTTACGCGGATTTGTTTTGATATTTGGTTCCCGACGTTTGAAGTGCTTTAAAGCAATCATGGTCACGGGAGTGATTAAGGTTTTCAAAGTCGACGGAAATTATATAGTTGGTACAGACAAGATCTACCGAAAAAATTATAGAATGATTTTAAAAATACAAGCTTTTTGTCTAAAAAATCCGAAAAGATAGTATTTAAAATATTCTTTTTACTTTATGTTTTGCTTCGCTGATGCCATATATCATACACACTCGTGATATATATATATATATATATATATATATATATATATATATGTGTGTGTGTGTGTGTGTGTGTGTGTGTGTGTGGAAATGTATCAACTGGTTTTTTCAATCTGTTGGTATTCATAAACATGATAAATTTACCTTTCAAGACAGTCTAGTAATAAATTAAATTCACTGCATATTTAAGAACACCCGCCTAACACCCTTCCTTTTTAGAAGAGATTATCTTGGTCAGTTAATTTTGTGTAAAAGTACATTTAAATACATATTCACCTATATCGTTCCATATCCAACGGTATAGATAGTTATATTAGGGCTATTTCACGATTAATTCGTCGAAAATTTGCTCATAAAACAAATATGTATTTGAAATTGCCCACAGTCCAAATTAAACTAACGGCCACCCTTTGATGTAATATCGTACATTCCGATGATATTTGACTAGAATTGACAAAATTGAATGGACTTGAGCGCGTTAATGCACTCGCAATTAACATTTGATTACGAGAAATATTTAGTCTGAATTGTACAACAAGTAGGTAGGTACTATGCAACATTTTGTATGGACCGGTGGCAACATTTTCTTTTATTTTGCCAGTAATGACACATCGATCATAATTAGAAGTGTTTCGTTATTTTTTAATAAATACTATTTTATTCTACTCAATGTAAGCTGTACATAGTGACTTGACTCCTTCTTAGATTACATACAAATGTGAAAAATTGTTGAAAGAAACAAAATAAAATCAAAAAAGGTCTATTCCGATTTTGAACAATGTCCAAGTAAAAAAGCATAGAAATATAAAAAAAAAATCACCGTGGGTAAATCTAAAAGCCAGATCCTCAAACAAATATAGCAGTAACATTTGCATATGATCTAAGAGAGCGGCAAGACCACTTCGCGTAAGCTGCTTAAGTAGAATACTATTTGTATTTATTAAAAAATAACGCTTGATAAAAAGGAATAGCAAACCCAGTGTCTCTGGTTGCTATCGGTTTAGCTAGTGGGTTTCTTCTTAAATAACCTTTTTTTTACATAGTTTTCTGGTCTAAACTATAAAATTCTGAGTCAAATCTGTACATTAAATATTTTTTTGGAAAATCTTATTGAATTTGACATTTTTATCGATACAGAAGCTGAATCTGTAGTTTATAGAATTTTTGTCAGTCTGTCTGTCTCACGCGTCACGAGAAAACCACTGGACAGATTTTGATGTTTGGTATAATGATAGCGAAATACTCGGGTCAACGTTTACGATATTTATTACTGTGGGAAAATATCTCATCTCGAGAAATTTATACTAAACATCAAACATAACTAGGAACGAACCCGAGCGGAGCGAAGGTGAGTGGTTAGTTATGATATAAATGTAATTACTGGCGAAAGAAAAAAAACACAGTTTCTGTAAAAGTTATGATATAAATGTAATTACTGGCGAAAGAAAAAAAACTCAGTTTCTGTAAAATACGGTTTAAATTATAAAATGTATAAAATTGTACATTAATGAAAAGCATTGTTCACAGGTGAAGAGAACTAAGGAGTTAATTGCTATGGCGATACAGACACAGCACAGTTTGACCAATGGCAATGCGAATGGCGGTATGAATCTGCGACCCATCATGCAGGGCTTCATAGCGGCATTGAAAGACGGCTTTGGGTTCATTGAAACTGCTGACCATAATAAAGAAGTTTTCTTTCACTTTAGGTATGTATTTTTCTTAAAAATTTGAGGCTTGCTGGCTATTGTCTGAATACGTGTTTTTGTTTTGTCGTTGTAATTTACATATAAGGAATTTCTAGAAGGGAAATGAAGTTTTAAAGTGATATAATAGCTTATTCATCGCCATTCATTAACGAGACTCGATAAAATGCGATATTTGTTGACGTATACGATTTTCGTGTAAATATTAAAAGTAAATTATATTAATCCTTTTTTTTTTTTAACGTTGGGAAATGCATTTACGCACGACGTGTGGGACTCACCGGCGTAATACAGCCAGTACTACCCACTAAAACCCAACAAAACCTTCCCCCGTCTTAATGGGGCGTCGCAGGATCGCTTAGGCATTCAACTACGACGCCCCGACGGCAGGTCCGCCGAAGCAGACCACCACAACCATGGGGTTGCTCCACAGTCCACTCTGCTATCAGAGAAGTACCAGGAGCAACCCGCATGGTACACCGCCCCCCAAAGAGGGCCACCTCCCACCGCCCACCGAAGTGGGCAACCTCCCTGTGCGTTTCTTAGCTTCGCGCCCGGTTGGATTGCCGGGCACTACTGAGCCCCCCCACCACGACAAGGTGAACGCACGTTAGGGGGGAAATTATATTAATCCTACGAATTCTGCCCCCCATCAAAATCTGGCATATTGTTGTCTAAGAAGCCTCAATTTATAAAATGTTCGTCAAACGATATGTCATAGGTTCGATACAATAATATTGGGATTATATATTGTAACTAATATGTAGACATTTTCATCACTTTAACTTTTTCAAGTTATGTTTTTTTTTACAAATTCGTTGGAATCGTTGATATTATTAAGTAAATAATTTATAATATAATCTATTTGTTTATATTAGACAATCATAACTTTCTGGTAAAATGACGCAAGTGCTATCTCATAATTTTAGCCTCTGAAGGATTTACACTTCTCTGCACCCCGATAATGAAGGATTTACACTTCTTTGCACCCCGATAATTAATTTCCGATGTCTCTACAATTTCCTTTTCAACTAGAAAGAAACAAAAACTTTCAGAAGTAGTATAAATCTGTTATATCTAAAACTCTATGTAGTTCTACGGTCGCGACTTAAAGTAAATATGTATGTATGTATAATGCACACGTAACTACGTTAAGATTTATAATTGAGCTTCTATTTTAATCAAAGTTATGATTCTAATTGAGACAAAAATAAAAATCTTCCAATGAAAGTTTGCTACACTAATATTATAAAGAGGTTTAAGTCCAATGATTTAAACCTCTCTAATATTTAAATCAGTGGAATTAAACCTATTTATTATATTATAGTTTCTATGTAAACTGCGAAACAATTGATCTAATAGTGAAAATTAATCAGTCAAAAAGTTAATCAATGTATCCCATTAGGATAAGTAAAAACATTATCATTGGGAGTGGGATAAATTATCAGTGGGAGTGGGATACATTTAGTGGGAGTGTGATATCGGTGTATTGTTAAAAGCTACTAAAGGAGACAAGGCTTAACTTGGCAAGTAAAGCGAGGACGGGCCCTAGTCACGTATCAGTCATAAGTAACATGGTTATTTTGCTTTATTTTTAGGATAAATAAAGAAATAATACACAAATTAGGTTAAATTAATTTATTAAAGTAGATTCAACATCGACACACAATTGGCAACGTCTTAAAAAATATTTTTTAATCTATGGACGCGCTTGAATTTTCTCGGATTTTTGTTGCTGTGCTCTTTTCAGTTTTAATCTCATTTCTGCTTCGGAGTTATTATGTCATTATAACACAAAATGAGGCAACACTATTTTGTTTTACAAAAAAACAATTTCAAAAAAATGTGTCATGGATCGTTCAATTTGAGATAAGTATTCGGATTATGTTCCTTACATCTGTATAACGAAGATGATGCAAAGCGAATATTTAGTTTGCGTGTCAGTTTGTATACTCGTTCTATTAAGATCGAGTTAGACTTTTATTAAATCGCACTAATGTAACACAATCCTATATGTATATATGTCTGGTACTCAGTTACACATATGAAGTTTATTAATACTTAAAACGATACGCTCTTGGCAAACTTTATTGCATGGGACTCTAATGAAGTTAGAATGATTCCAAACTCACAGGTTTTACCATTACCCATTTAAGAATTCCACTACTCTGCTGTCACTTTCATTATTTTTCTTTCACATCAGATTTCTTCTTGATGGTCTTAAAATATTGTTTCGTCATCTAAATTTCACATACAAAGTTTCAAATCGATACGGCAATTAGAATTACGTTAAAATCGATTTTGAATATTTGATTATGTAGTTACAAGTAATGCTAATAAAGGTATGGAAAAAACCTTGCCTTAGATTGATCAGGTAAATCTTTGAGACACCCCGTAGCTTTGAATTGATTGAATTCATAGAAACGAACGTGGAAATATTAGAAAATTACAACCCTTTGAATATTCCATGACCTATTTCTATGATTGAAGTATTGAAATGCTTAGATGTATAATACTTGTGTGAGTTTCAATTTGTGTAGTTTATAGTTTGCTTGCGATTTTTATTCGTCTTAAACATATGTACATATTTTTTGACATGGCTATGCTCTTCTATGTTAATGCTGAGCGATCTTAAAGTTTTGATTTTTATAGATTTGTTTCTTTATTAATTTTTATATTTGCTTACGTGAATTTAATACTAACATGACAAAATGCGAAAGTATAAATTAATTATTATTAATCATATATAAGTTTTCGAAAGACGTGAAGTCCGCCAATCTGCACTTGGCCAGTGGTGGACTATGGCCTGATCCCCCTCGTATTGAAGGGAGGCCCGTGCCCAGTAGTGGGACGTTAAAAAGGGCTGAATACATTACTAATAATCTCAAGCACGTTCTATTAGTGTAGGTTTTATGAATCCATTTTAATTAGATCTTTTTACGTCTTTCATTTAAAACTGTAATTTTTCTCATTATAAACCTTATAATAATTTTTAATTTGATTTTCCAAAATAGTAGAATGTATACAAGGTACTACAATTATAGCCAATTTTTAGAATGCAATAAGCACTATAATATGAAGTCTAACGTAAAATGGAACCTAAAACGAGTTAGTGTTTTTTTTTAAATATGTTGGGACATTAACACACATCACCATCTAGTTCTATGGTAAGCTACGAGGCTGGTGTTATGGATGCCTGATAGTTTATGCACAACACATATACTTTAAATACATACATATTATAAATATAAACACCCATGACTGGAGTACAAACATTCGTGCGCATCACACAAATGAATGCCACAAGCGGGATTCGAACCAGCGACCGCTGGCACAGCAAGTAGGGTCACTACAAACTGAGCCTAACGTGTCGTCAATTGTTTAGCCTTATTCTTAGCTAATCTGTCAAGTCTGTAACATGCAGTTACAAATGTACCCGTAATTGTAACATGACATGGTCAGACAGTATGATTGCGTGATAACTTATATAAGATTTGCACTCATCTTTATATGGAAATTGCTTTATGCCTTGATACGCGATCACTGCCCACGCTATATTATCATCTAAAAATACGTTGTGAATGCGATGTATCCGCTCGTTTGTTTCTAATTAATCTATCCGTTTCCGTTTTATTATTTTAAAGTTCATATATGAAATATAATAAACATATGAAACATAGCTTGTTTCACAATACAAACTTTCATCCCGATTTTCACCCCCTTAAGGGATGATTTCCGGGATAAAGCGTAATCTATGTCCTTCCCAGGGTCTCAAATTATTTTCTTACGAAATTTCATCTACACCGATTTAGTAGATTCTTGACTGTTCATATTATGTTGTGATGCAAAATTCAAAATACAAAATAACGTTCATGTCATAAAAGGTAGTTTTGCGTAATACTTTTACGTATGATTTTTTAATTACATGTTTGTGCTCTAGCGATTTCATTTTGTTATGGCTTTCCTTATATTTTTTAAATTATAATGTATTTTGTATGAAATTGTAGCGTTTGCACAAATTATAGCTATTATGATGCAAGCTATGTGAATGCTTTGATTTTAGATGTTTAATAGAAACGTTACTATTAGATCTTACTTCTTACTACTATGTAAATGCGAATATATGGATGTATGGACGTTTGTTACTCAATCACGCCAGAACGGTTGAACGGATCTGGACGAAATTTGGCACAGAGATAGATTATAGTATGGCATAGCACATAGGTTTACTTTTAATCCCAGAAAACGGTACGGTTCCCGTGGGATCATTTGTTTTATTTTTCATTAGGGACGAACCTAAGCAAAGAGAGGTTAACCCGCTAGTAATTCATATGTACATTCATCACAAATCATATTAATCTATATGCCACCGACACACTTCCATATTGTTAAGTATTCTTAAGGTTCCGGTGCATTGTCCTAGATTGTTACTAATCTGTACTATATACGAGAAGATGGAAACCAATTGTTGTTTATCTCATTGTTAGAGTACTAAAGATCTAGATATTTACACTGCCGATGCAATTTCCGCGCAAAACTACTAAGTAGATAACATTGACACTCCGTTTGTAGAAACGAAGCAAGATCGTAGCGATTGTAAACTATGTTCTTAATTTATATGCGTCTTGTATTTTCATGTAATTAATCTGTTTCTATTTACTTGTAACAAACTGAAAACTTAACACATTCCTTTGAAATCTATTGTAATATACTAGGTTTAGGTTATTATAACATCACCCGCGGCTTTGCTCGCGTTAAAACAAAAAAAAACAGATTCTTTACCATGTCTATCTTTCTATCATGCTGTGGGGGCATACTCTTCCACCTCCTATGCAGAGGTATACTCTGTTAGGGGATGATTTTAGAAAAATTGTAATACACGTGTCTTCTTATCATTGAATCGAAGAGTATGTATACCAATTTTCGAGAATACCCAGAAACCAAAAAATTCAACACCCCCCTTTCACCCTCTTAGGGGTGGAATTAAACCTTTTCTTAGTGGATACCTACACTTCACAAAGAACAAACCCCCCAAATTTCCTATCATATCTCTGACACCAGCGGTTTAGGCTGAGCGTTGATATATCAGTCAGCCAGGACTTTGAATTCTATATATATATATATATATATATATATATATATATATATATATATATATATAGATTGAATTCAGTATGAATTATTTTCATGTTTATGAGCCATGCGAAGTTTTCGCTAAATCTGAATTGATTTCATTTGTTTTTTTATAAATCACAGAATAAATGTGCTTTTTCGGTTAATATAAATTATTCGAATGCACATAACTATTAAAAAAATATTCAATTTAATTCCAGTAACCTCGAAGGCAGTCCGGACGGTCTAGAGCTAGGCACAGAAGTGGAATACAGTCTGGGTAGAGTGAGTGGTTCGGGCGGGGGCTGTGCTAGTGCTGAGTTTGTGAGGGTCCTTCCAAGGGGTAGTGTGCCCTTAGCTAAGCCCTTGGAACCTACCCTTAATGGAACTGTGACACGTACACTGCGAGCTCTGAATCCGGATCAGGCTAAGTATTCAGGTGAGGATTGTTTTTTTCTCTAATTTGATGGTTTTTGAAGTGAAACTTCTTTAGAATCGTTGTGATTTGAAACTCGGTGAAACGGAAATGTTATGCTAAAAAGAGACAAATACATAAATATATAGGATCAAGCTGCCGAGAGAATGAGATAGAATACATTGTCATGTTGCCATGGTAACCGTTGTTATTGTCTGACAGATATATATATTCTTTCCGTATATGGTATTCTATAAATATATGATTGTAATATGCCTAATATGTCTTATTTAATATGATATAATATATAATAATAATTTAATGCTGATATTTGCCAAAGAAATTTTACTTCAACCGCGCGTAAAGCTTACACACCCATTTTTCTCTCTTAAAAAGATCTATTAAACTGTAGAAACGCTATTTATATATAGCTACACCATATCAATGTCATTAAATACACATAACTACTTGCTGTGCCAACGGTCGTGGGTTCAAGTCCCGCTGAGGGCATTCATTTGTGTGATGAGCACGAATATTCTTCTCAATATAAACTTTTATCCCCATTTTCACCCCCTTAAGGGATGATTTCTGGGATTAAAAGTATCCTATGTCCTTCCCAGGATTTCAAACTATCTTCTTACTAAATTCTATCTAAATCGGTGCCGTATATTCAGAGATTAGCCCCTATAATGTCATAAACTCACAACTTTACAATCTCACAAACTTTACCTCTTTGTAATATTAGTATAGATGTATGTATTTAAAGTATATATTATAAGTTACATATGTATAGTGTATCAACTATCCGGTATCCATAACACAAGCCTCGTAGCTAGATGGTGATGTGTGTTAATGTCTAAATACATATTTATTTATCAATACAAACACAGGTCTCATCCAAACGGAGGGCGGTGCGTCTTACGAGTTCGGTATAATGGGTCTAGCTTGCAAGCGTGAGATACTGCAAGTTGGCGATCCGGTCACGTTCCAAGCGGACGTTCAGGGACGCGCCGCGAACATCGTTCCCGTGAGGAAGAAGAGACGCGCCACAGTTGATGCTATTAAAGGTATACTTATCTATATATAAATATGATGATGATGTTCTCCTAGCCGATTCCGGCTACGGCGGCCAATCTCATTGAAATTAGCCAACTGCGCAGGAGATATTATAGTGCACAAGTGTACACGTAGATACAACGTGCACTCTCTATTCCTGTCACTCTCATACTCCGGTGGGACGACACGAGACACTCGCGGTGAGAGTGTCGGCGCAGGACCGACGGCTTTACGTGCTCTCCGAGGCACGGGGGTGAAACACCGCCAACTTCCCAACTCCGGGCTGTTACTGAGACTTACTATACAGAAAGACTCAATAACTAAACTTGGCCCGACCCGGGACTCGAACTCAGGACCTCCGGGTGTGCAGCCGTACATGCTAGCCACTACACCACCGAGGCAGTTAAAAATACAAATATATGAATGTATTCAGTATTATATTAAAATATATATATATATATATATATATATATATATATATATATATATATATATCCCTTTTTAACGTCCCACTGCTGGGCGTGAGCCTCCCTTCAATACGAGGGGATCGGGCCATAGTCCACCACGCTGGCCAAGTGCGAGTTGGCGGTCTTTCGAAAACTTGCTAGATTCTCTCAGACATGCAGATCCCTCACGATGTTTTTCTTCACCGTAAGACAAGTGGTTATCTTGTTGGAAATGATTTTTATATGAAAATATCAGAGGTGCTAGATACGGGATTTGAACTTGCTTCACTCGGTTTTCCAAGCGAGCGCGTTACCACTGGGCTACAACTGCGTTATCTATATATTAATACGTGAAGCAAAAAAATTGAATCCTTTTTGAGCATATTGCATGTACCGAGGAGGATGAGCTTTGACATAGTTAAAGTTTATATAGGAGAAGGACTGCAGAAAGCAAAAAGTTGGTGACTTTATTTTACCTGTGAATCCGCTCGCGAATTTTATTTATGTACTTATAATTATTTCCTTACTTACATAATATAAAAATGAAAAATTCGTTTGTCTGTTCGTGCAAATCTCTGAACGTATGCCGTTTCGTTTCATAGCCCGTTTCAAAATTCTTTTGGATTTTATAGGCTATCTATATAACTTTTAAAAAAGAACCTCAATATCGATCAAACTTAATGAATTATGGTTGAATTTCAACCACGGGACTATCACTAGTATCATAGACACTCATCATCTCCCTGCCCATTTCCCAATGACTCGTGGTCGGCGCAGTATATCTTCCGTACTGCTGATGGGTTTTACTAAAAGTTTTATGACCGGCCATCTGCCTGACATCAACCCTACTTGGGAATCAACTATATGTACTAATGTTAATATTATAAATGCGAAAGTAACTCTGTCTGTCTATTAACTCTTCACGCTTAATCCGCTGAACGGATTTAGAATAAAATTTGGTATAAAGATAGTTTGAGACCGTGGAAAGGATATAAGTTAGGTTTAATCCCGGAAATCATTCCTTAAGATGGTGGAAAGGGAGGTTGCATTTTGTATGGTGTATTTTAACAAATTAAAACAAACAGTGATGTTCGTTTGTTTGTTTCCTATGGACTCCAAAACAGCTGGAGCGATTTTGATGACATTTTCAAGGTAATCTTTAAATTAGCCAGCGAGTGATCCTGTGAATTTTGTTAGCGATCGGAAGTTTGGAAGCGGGCAATGCCGCGGGTATTGCTAGTTTGTTATTATTATTTATTTAATAAAATTACTTTTACCTTAAAACCATCGTGGATAATCACTAAAGTTTAATCGCAATCGGATGAGTAGTTTTTTGCAAAACAGATAAACAGACCGACACATCTTTACGTGTTTAAATTATGTAAATGGCAGCCTTTAACAATAGGTATCTCATCATATCATTAACTCGTTCAGTCAATAGTTAATATGTGTAATTATAATAATTTGATGTCGAATACAACCTTTTTCCGAGAGCTTTGTTTGCTTGAATTTAGCTTGTAAACTAAAGTATATAATTTTTATAAATGTAAAATTGATGTAGAAATTAATACACCGTTTTTGTTAGGTTGCTTTTTTGTTAATTTTTTCTACAGTTATTGTACTGATGAATAATGCTAAAGTGTTTGTTGTTTTGCCATTTATTATTCAACAAAAATCAGACGGACGGCGGTGATTGTGTAAGTTGAGATACTAATTACATGATAAAGTGAGCAAGTAACTTGTGTTGAAATTAATATGTTTTCCTTTGTTGGGGATTGTACACGTGTACTCTCGAGTGTTTTATTGAATTTTATTTTTATAATAATAATAATTGGCTCTTAACACTTTTATATATGTATTGTAATTCAATATTACTTTTACTGTATGTATGTATTGTAATATAATATTACTGTAATTCAGTATTTAAGTAAATATGTACTGTAGTCGAATGTGTTGTACTAGCGATGTCGTTCGCATTAATCGGGTGCGTCCCTAGGGATAAGTGGCTTAAGCACACATAGAGTATAACCATATAAATAATAATTTTTTTTGCGAGTAAACTTTACGTCCGTACGCACTACAAATTACCAAAGTTTCATCACAATCGGATGAATAGCTTAGAGACGCATAAAGGACAAACGTATAAAGAAACTAGAATTTTTATTTATATAGAAAGTATGTAATACTTTCTTAGATATACGCGAATTTTTAACATTTTTAGTCCTGATGTTTCAAATTTTTTACGGCAAAAATCAAAATAAATCCGCGAAAAAACCGAAAATATAGTTTTATTTAAAATAGAAAATATATCATCCAATACCTACAGTTGTGACTTGCAGGATTTTTATTATTAGGCCTTAAGTATCGAGGATGGATATTAATATTACTATACTAAGAGACATTTAGTGTGTTGCCTTGAATTAAAATAGAAAGAATTATACATACTAAGGATTTTTAATGTCATGTTATATTAACTGCATAAGCAGTGGTAACCCAGTGGTAACGCGCTCGCTCGTGCAGCGGGATCAAATCCCGGGTGTCGCACCTCTGATATTTTCATGTGCGAATCATTTCCAATATGATTACCACTTATTACTGTACTATGAGTTGGCAATATTCTCGTAATCACGTTGTGAGGACAGTGTAATTGTATGTTATTCAGTTGTATGTCCTTATACTTGACAGTTGAATAGCTTGAGATGTCTCTATTGCATTGTCATTAGCATCTTGCTCGTGCTTCTTAGTAATTTTTTACTTATCACTAATCTATCTAATATTTATCCTTAATGGGGCAATTGAAATTGTAGAATCGTAAGATAGAAAGAATTTTTAAAATGTGATGCGAATTGCGTGCTACTGATTTTGTTATAATAATACACTTGTAATACCAAGCATTGTTTTTTTAACCTCTATTATAAGTTCAAGGAATTGCTGTTTATTTCAATGTATTTTAAAACATATGTTCTGTAGCGGAAGCGATAGACGTTGTCGTGTCCGAAAAATAAAACCTAAACCATCCAGGGGACGTCTCAAAAACATTAAAAAAATCTTCAAAATAGATCAAACCGTGTAGGAGCAGTTCAGTGACATACACACGTACAGTTAATATATATATATATATATATATATATATATATATGTATGTATTTGTCTATCTATGAAATCGCTTTTATTATCTACAGTTATAATCTCTAATATCTACTGTTTCAACTCGCGCACAAACTTAAGACTTTAATGTTTATATTTATACCGTGAATGTATTTAAAGTTATATATGTGTAGTGCATCAACTATCTGGTATCCATAGCACAAGCTTCGTAGCTTACCATGGAACAACATAGATGGTGCTGTATGTTATGTCTCAACATATATTATTTACTTATATATTTGTTTTCGAGGACTCGTTTGTTTCGTTGAGATGAGTTTAAAGTTTTAAGTTTAGTCTAAAACGTTTCTTAAGGCTTTTAAAACTCAGTCGTATACAAGTTAACCATATGACATTGTATCGGCATTGAGAAAATCGATACTGCACAGGATGCACTTTGTTAAGTATTAATTATATGTAGAGGACCATAGAGGATGCGGCGTGTTCTATTTCTGGGACCTAGAAACAAGAACAAGCTAGCCGACTTAAGGCACAGTCGTAGGGAATCTAATTGAACGTATAAAATAAATTTACTGTATAAACTATTTTTTTTATTTTTACAACTTATTGGGTTTTTTTAATAATTTAGTTATATATTAATATTTATATTATTATTTTATAATGTACATAATAAAATACTTGCGACTTATCCTCGTTTCCCCATACAAACTCTCATCCCCATTAATTGATGATTTCCGAGATAAAATCTATCCTATGTCCTTCCCAGAGTGTCAAACTATCTCCGTACCAAATTTCATCTAAATTGGTTCAGTAGTTTCGGAGCCTATTCGATACAAACACACAAACAAGAAACAAATTTTCCTCTTTATAATATTAGAATACATAGATTACTAACAAGAACTGTTAAACTGAAAAATAACCGTGCTTTACTTGATTGCTAGTAGACACCCAGTCCAGGTCCAGTAGTTTTTGAATTTATTCGTTACAAACATACAAAAATACAATACTTTCCTCTTTATAATAGTAGTGTAGATTAAAAAAAAAAATGTAAAAACGTAAAGCTCTTTTGGCCGTTGCAACAATATTTAATTATTTTAATCTATTTTATTAAACATAGAAATAAATATCCTGATTAATATTGTAGGCCTTATAAGTGACGATTTTTTTTTACCGAACCTTTTTTTTTGTGTGTATATTTGTGTCTACATCACTCCCCCCTTTGTGCACACAGTTTAAAATAGTTTAAAAAACTCAATATCTATCGATTAATATTGCAGGTGGTTTCGGTTTTCTATCACTAGAGGCGGAAGACACGCGCCGTCTATTCTTCCACATGTCCGAGGTGCGCGGCAACCCGTCTGACCTGCAGCCGGGTGACGCGGTCGAGTTCGTAATGCTTACCAATCCCCGCAACGGGAAATCTTCCGCCTGTAACGTGGTGAAAGTCGGGTGAGTGGCTTTTAATTAATAAATAATAATAAAATTTTCATTTTTTCATGGCGATCTGTCGTACATATATCACATATTTGAATTAAGTACGTCCAACTTTGAATGTATCTTGCAATTAACCCGTTATAGTCTATCTATACGTATAATAAAATGTTACTGAGTTCGAATCTGTACATTAAATATTTTTTTGGAAAATCTTATTGACCTAGTCATTATTATCAATACAGAGGAAGAATCTATAGTTTTTAGATATTTTTCTGTCTGTGTCTGTGTGTCTGTGACCGCATCACGAGAAAACCACTGGACAGATTTTAATAAAATTTAGTATGATGATAGCTGGTTATCCGGGTCAACATGTAGGATACTTTTTACGACGGAAAAATATTTCATTTCTGAGTAATCTATACTGAACGTTAAAACGTAAGTAGTTACGAACTCGAGCAATAGTGTCAAACAAAAAACACTAAATTAAGATGAACCGATTTTAATTTAGTTTGTTTTTTTGTTTGAAAGGTTATTTAATCGAAAGTGTTAGTCTTAGCATATGCATAGCTTTTGAATTTAATAAATCTTAAATTGTGTTAAAGCTATCAGCTATTTTCTAGACGGTAAAAGGATATGAACAACTTCTACTGATCTAATCCATTTGAAACTTGGTATCCCGTTTCTTTACTTTATTCATAGTGCAGTGATATGGTAACATAGGTCTGATGCTGCAGCGTCACCTGGAAACTGCTAAATACTCGAATGCTTTTACTAAAATATTGCAGCCATATCGTGTTTAGGTTCATTGAATTTGTGGAGTTATTTTTTTTATCTTTATTTTAAAGCGGTTTGGTCACAGAGTGATCATGCCACCCCTATAGGAATAAATAAATATAATTAATACAATTTATAATAATCAGTAACGAATAGCAAAGCTTAAACTTTTCTGTCTTACTCCGACTTGTACTACTTTATAATATACTCGGGATTTGAACCCGCTTTACTCGGCTACCTAAGCGAGCGTCTTACCACTGGACTACGACTGTCTTTTTTATACACATTATATAGGTTTGCTTTAAATTTTTTAAAGCATTTATATACTTACCACTTATTGTGTTTTCCCGTGGAGAAGAAAGATTTTTCTGAAGTAAAAAGTATCCTAAATGTTGGCCCGAGTAATAAGTTATCATTCTATCAAATTTCGTTGAAATCGATTCATTACTTTTTGCGTGAGATGCACAACAGCTAAAAAATTAATAACTATTGTTTTGGGGTTCTATATTTTGTATATAATACGTTACAGTCATTATTTTTAACAAATATTTCATGTACAGATTTCGCTAACTTACCACTTTATTTTAGTTCTACCTGCTCACCCTTGATTCGCTCGGGTTCGCCTCTACGAAAACAAAAAAAAATAACCTAACCATACATTTTTCTAGGATAAAAATTAGCCTATGTGCTATTCCAAACTATAATCTATGTCTGTGCCAAGTTTCATCCAGATCCGTTCAGCTGTTTTGGCGTGAAAGAGTAACAAACATCCATACTCACAAACTTTCACATTCTGTATTGATAAAAAGGAATGGCTTACATGTGTTGCTAAGCGCAAAACTCAAAGACGGCTGGACCAATTCGGCTAATTATTTTTTTCAAATTTTCGTTGAAGCCCGAGAAAGGTTCTTATAAAGAGAAAAATTGGCATATTTTCGCTGAAAATCGTAAAAGTCACATTTTTTCTTACTACTATTATAGTATAATTAGATAATTATAATGAACCCAACCTTAAAATTAATATAAATTAATAATTGAATGCATTTGTAGATTTGACACTTTCTCTTTCTACGATATACAGTTAGTTGACTTTGTCCTTCTTTCACATCAAAACAAAGTGACGGATTGGCGTGATTTTTTGTGTGAAGATAGTTGGCGGGCTGGAGAATGACATAGGCTACTCTTTACCGCGGAGATTAATCTCAATCCCACGGGAAAACACGTTATAATACCACACACAACAACTCACCATACCTATGTATATACATTATACGTATATAATATATAGTCTATATATTCCATACTAATCGTTAAAAGGTACCTAGGGACGAACCTGAGCAAAGCGAGGATGCATCGCTAGCTTATAATATTTATATACAGATAGATTATTAATTAACCCTATCAATTCCAGGAGCAAACCGGTAGCCAAAGCCCGCAGTGAGCGGCCGGAGCGTCTGCTCGCCCGTCTACGCACCATCTCGCTAGACGAGCCGGGCCCTCGCGTGGTGCTCGTGCGGCCCCCACGCGGGCCCGACGGCAGCCGCGGGTTCAGGCCCCGGCGACCTCTAGCTGGTGGGTTGATTGATTTTAATTACTGTTGTTTAATGTTCTCTTTTTTTACTACAGGCCTTTGAGACCTTGACACCTTTGGCTGGAGGTTTATTTTTTTGAAAAGAATAATGTTGTTGTATGTAATGTTGGAAATGCGACACGAGAAAGACAAACACATAAATATAAACGAGTAAGCCGGCGACAGAATGAGATAAAATACATTGCCATGTTGCCATGGTAACCGTTGTTACTGTCTGACAAATGATATATAATATTATATTCTTTCCTTAAATGTTATTCTATAAATATATGATTGTAATATGCCTAATATGCCTTATTAAACTTTTTGCTAAAGAAGTTTTACTTAAACCGCGCGTAAAGGGTGCGTGCCCCCATTTTTTTTATATAGTCGATTGTCAATCCTTACTAATATTATAAATGTGAACGTGTATTTGTTTATTGTTTGTTTGTTTGTTTGTTTGTTTGTTTGTTTGTTTGTTTGTTTGTTTGTTTGTTTGTTTGTTTGTTGTACTTCCATGTCGAAACGGAGTGACGGTTTGGCGTGATTTTTTGCGTGGATGTAGTTGGAGGGCTGGACATAAGCTTTTTATCACGGGAGATGATTCCTTCGGCAAAACACGTTATAATACAATCCAAAAAAATATTTATGATCAAAATTACTTGAAACTTGATAATAATGCTCTTCAATAAAATTTGATAAATACGTGTTTTAGCATTTTTCGAAATTCATCCTATAAGAGGGTCAAATAGGGAATGAAAGTTTGTATGAAACTACCTTTTTAAAAAGCCGCGGGTTCTGCTAATATAATATAAATATTATACTCTTGTATACTTGATTATTTGCTCACAATATACATGCAGGAAGTGTAGTGGATATACAGACGTGAATGTAATGTTATTTTTATTAAATATATAAATTAGTACTGTTGGTCTGTTTACAGAGCAACTAGCCGAGTGAGACTACACGAAGAATCAGCGAAGGCCTGATAACTATATACTGCTACGTAGGTAAACATCCTAGGTTTGATTTCAAATTCTAAACGGTAAACTATATAACAACCGCGGCACACTCCGTATGTAATACTTTGATACACACCATTTTTTAATGTATTTTAAATTAATTAGTTCCATTTCATTTGATTTTGCTTGTATCGGTGTTTTATCGAAATATATATATATAGAGCTTCTGTGAGTGCCTTCACGTTGTATAGTTTACCCCTCATTGTATTCACGAGAGACTGATTGACCATTTGTTTAGCGGCATTTAGGAATTATTTAAAAACTTAATTGTTTAAGTGAAACAAATCAACAGTGTTCGATCATCAATTATTATAGTTTTTAACGATCGAGAAACATATCAAAGTTGACCGAGTTTTGTTGCTTGTTAACTTGTTTTTTTTTTTATGTTTTTGTGAGGTTCTTTTTCGCATACACGTTGTTCAAAATTCCCGACACCATTCCTTTGGCGGTTGTACGTTCGGAGAGCACATAGCACTTGAAGGTCTCTACAGGTCTCTAGTATACTGCATAGAGAGCGAAACAAGTATGTAATATTATTAAAACAATAATAAAATACAAAGTTTAAACATAATACTTTCTTAGATATATTATGCGAATATTGGTCATATTAAATAAAACTAGCTTTTCGGATTGTTTCGCGAATTTATTTGGATTTTTGGTTCCCGACGTTTTGAATGCTTTACAGCATCCATGGTCACGGGAGAGACTAAGGTGTATGACGTCTCAAAGTCGTTATACACTTGTTACAGAACGTGCCTACCAACTATTTTACTAAAATGATTTCAAAATTTTTAAAATGGCACCAAAGTACCTTAGAATATTTGATGATTTGATGATTTTAATTCTTAACATTTTAATTTCTTGAAAATTTTTGAATGTTAATTCTAAATATTATTTTTTTTAATTTTAATAAAATAGTAGTTAGGCACTGTCTGTAACAAGTGTATAGTGCCTTTGAGATGTCTATAAACTCAGTCTCTGCCGTAACCATGATTGCTGTAAAGCATTCGAATCGTCCGGAACCAAATATCAAAATAAATCCGCGAAATAATCAGACAAGAGAGTTTTATTTAAAATACAATGTTTAAATTAAATATTAAATTAAAAACAACAAATTGAACGTTTATTGCTTTTTATTTTCGTCTCTGATTCGCTTTTCATGTAGTGTGTTGTAGGCCTTTATATGTACGATGCGATTGAAATAATAATAGGGTTTGGCTAAAGCAAATGTCACTCATATAAGTACGGTCTGCAAAATAATATGGATGATTGGTTCATATGATATATATAACATGATCGAAATTATACATTGAGTGTTTCTTTTATATCATTAATAAGAATTTATGTTTATTTGGACGTGAATTGCTAGATAAAATTATATAACTATTATTAAAAAAGTCGATTTTTATCATTAAATTATTATCAATATGGTGAAACTACTTTGTTATGTTAGCTTTCGTTTTCATATACATACTAATAATACATTCTAATATTTTTTTTGCAGACCATACCAAATCCCACCTGTTTAACATAGATTTCTCTAGTGACGATACTTTATGACCTTATTCTCATTTCAATCGTATGTACACGGCCTTATTGATAAACATGTTATACATTAAAAAGGAAAACTCGCCTCTAACATATTAGTGTTGGAAAAGTATAAAAATCAAGCCAATTTTAAGTGTACCGTATCCAGATATAATAAAGCACACTTTATATTATTACACTTTTGTATAATACTCTTTCAATATGAGTATCTTCAAGACGTTAAAGTGGTTTATCGTGTATGTATGTCCTTTACTGCTTATTCTATTGGTTGAAATCGACATAAACAAATAATATAGTTATTTTAAATAAAACTATCTTTTCGGATTATGTTGCGGATTTATTTTGATTTGTAGTTCCCGACGTTTCAAATACTTCACAGCAATCATGGTCGCGGGAGAGTTATTTTTAGAATTATATTTAAGTTTTCTAACGTGTTTATTGATAAGGTCAACGTAACGGTCCAGTGTTTATACATTATAATATGTAGATCTTTTTATTTGGTATATTCAGATTTTAAGTGATTGATTCCATGTAAATATAATATGAATTCGTTTTAAACAACCGTTTGCGTTAATTTTATAATTTTCATAACTTACAATGATATATCAGCGATTGTGGCGAATGCAAAGCGAATGTGAATTGCGATTTATGTAAACGATATTTTCATATATATATATATATCATATTATTGACATAGTTACTGCTTTGACCTTTATTTGTTCAATTGAAACTTATCAAGGTTTGAGTTGTATTATAACTGCTTGCGACCGTTTACTTCACAATTACATTTTTTAACGCTACAGAATCGTCAAAATGTTACTATGTAATACTCTATATTGTACACGACGAGCTTTTAAAGCTCTAAACTAATAAATAACATGTGAATACAAATTGTGAATGCCAAGTCAATAGTGCCTTTAATTTTCACTTATCTGAATCTATAATATAACTTAAATGATGACACTCGTCGTGGGAAATGGGCTGTTAAGGGGAGCAAATGATTGGCAGCATTTTAATTTTTATCGTTTTAAGAGATCTCTATTGGAACCCTCTGTGATTTTCGAAAACACGTGCAATAAAAAGAAAAAGTATGAAAAAGCTCATAGGGCATTAGATTTAGTTGGTTATAACTTCATTTGATATGTGTCTCCGAATAAAATGGCCGACCGTTGCGAACAAAAATTTATATTTAGCTAAGAAATTAATTGGAATAGAGCATTTATTATGCTATGTACTGGAATGGAACCAAAGACTGAGAAAAAAATATTTATTGCAATAATATTGGTATTAGATTATGTTAATTAGCGATATTGTGTAAAAGCATGTATTTCCCCCAATATATTGTGTACCAGTGGGCGCACGGTGAAGTGGCACAACTCGAAATTTTGTCGATTTATCACAAAATATCGATATAAACTGATCATTTAACATAATGACTGCCAATAAAATTAATAATCTATGTAGATATTTGAGATAAAAAAGGAGTCATGAGGACTGCCGACAGAAGTGTAAACTTAAATAACTATAAACAGACAGTTGTTATTTTTCGGATGTTCAAATTAATTTTTTGATCTTAAATTAAAATTAGTAAATTAAAACTGTTTACAATATGGTTTTAACATCTATCTTCACTCTGAGTGTTGACATTAACACGTCACGTGACCATGTCGATGACGACTTGCATGAATTTACTCCCCATCCAAGCCTGCCTATGGAAGTTTTCACTTCAAAAATATATCAGATTTCTATCTCCAGTAAGTACAAACGATCGATATATATAAAGATTGTTGTAAAATTTTACCGCAAATCTTCAAATTTTGACTTGTGCCATTTTATCGCAGTACCCATTGACATGACATACGTTAAGCGGTTGTAGTAACGTGTTAATGCAAAGATGGAAGTGTAATATGAAATCTGATCGTGAAGCCAATTGTGAAATCAACTACGATTATTATTTTGTAATGTGTCTCTATTTGTTGAGTAATTACAGTTTAACACCGGTTTTTATTAAAATGATGGCAATATGATATGTGTTCATAGTTGCTATGACAATTGTTGAACGCTTTTAGATTCGCGAACGGTCTGTGTTGCCTGTTCGTGATGTTCACTAATATTTTATTTTCCTAAATATTATTTATTTTATATTGCGTAGATTGTAAAGTTTTGTCGATAGGGAATATGCGTGATTTTTTTTTGTAGAGAATAGCTTACATCGTTGTTAAAGTAAAAAAACAAAAATTCAGCTTCAAAAATTAAAATTGAGTTCATTTTTTTTAATAATCTGATGCGGATATTTTTAATGCACGTCATTTTGGCGCTCTTGGTGTGATGTCATAGATTATAATAATAGAGCCAGTGCTGCCAATTTAGACGCTGAAATCACGATTTTTGCTTAAACAATTATTTTTTTCGTTATTAATATCAATTTTTACCTCTAAATTGGTTACACTGGCTATGTTATTATAGACTTTGACGTCACCTTCGGTCTGACCAATGGCGTTTCGATTCAAGTACTTTGAATTGAACATCTATTTATCGCATTTAATAATTATTTTATTAATCAAAAAGAAATTACATTAAAAATATGTATGAATATAGGCATAATTCAAGAGCAATAAAGATTATATATATATATATATATATATATATATATATATATATATATATATATCTTACCCAAAACACACGCATATACCCTATTGCCGTTGTATAGTTTGATTTGCGTGAAAATATCTCACCGCGCGCGAATCTGAAGGCGATAATTGAATAATTGTGATAGAATATCTCAGATGTAAAAACGTATTTAAACTGGACGTCCTATTTATTTTTCTATGCTGTTGTAAACTTTTAACTGTCCGCCAAGATGGAGGGTCCCACAGAAATATGATTTTAAAGAACAAATGTATTTCAATTTCTACGCTTATAGTTATTGTGATTTTTTTTTGTACTTTATTAACTTTGTTTTTTTTTTGTAATTTAGTTAAAAAAAAACTACTGCTGTAATCGATTAAAGAACCATTTTTATTATTAAACTTTTTAACGAGCTATTGATTTTGTATTTATGTTACAATTGGACGGTGGAAGGTTATGTCCAAAGTGAAATGTTTGGTGAATGTATCGCAATAAGTAAGAACGAATGAATTTTTCTATCACTGTTTGTTATACGTCACTATGTTAAATTTATGATTAATTCCAAAGAGCAATAGGAATTTTGAACAAACGTTATATGCCCCCGTACGCTTATCCGCATACTGTTCGCTTGTATCATGTAATCCATGTAACCGTATTTTAGTAATAGGAGGAAAATATATATATATATATATAATAATCTGGATATTGATGTTGTAGTGTTGATAATAAAAAAAATGATCCCCGGATCGTTTTGGGTATAGTTTTAAAGTGTACTAGTCTGCTACGCCCGGATTCACTTACTTACATAAGGTTTTCTCTATGATGTGACCCCGACGTATCGCATTCGTGAGACACAATCTGAGATACTCACAGCATCCGATCTCATACACGTCCAGATTTTTACTGATCATGGTACAGGCAAAGTATAGGGAATGTCATATTTTTTTTTGTTTTTTTTTTTTTACCGGTAACGAATCTATGTCTATGGTGGATTGCATTCACAAACATTGGTTTTGACATATAATCAACGCGTGTTGCGTGTTAAAAATATGTTTTTATCTATGCCCAAAGCTAATAGAACTGGGAATGTACATGATTAACCGGTTAAGAAGATTTGGCCAAAAATGTACACACCTAGTTAAAATTCAATGAATACTTTGATCTCAATAAAATTTTAACTTAAAATTGCTTTTTTCTCATAATCTTATTTATTAGAACATTCCCTGTTCTTTGCCTGTATATGAATATATTATGATTGTTTGTATGTATATTGTATTATTTGAATAGTGGGCGTGCGAGTGTTCTCATCGTGTCTACGGGTGCGACGCGTGAGAGTAACTAAATTTGGCAAAAAAAAAAAAACTCTTATAACAAAATTTGTAATGCAGTGCCTAAAAGAACCTCGATGGATAAAATAAATACCAATGTTTTTTATGAAGATTTCGCCTTTCAGAATTACAAAAAAAAAAACTTTGGAATTATCATAAGAAGTATATTTTATTTTGTTCTTCATGTACTACACAGAACAAATTATTTATGCCAAATATTTATAAAATACTGTACATTTTTTTTTAATTGTGATTAAACTAATGTACAACTCCGAGTCGAGTCCTGTTTCTGCCTTCCTAAAGTTCTTAATAGTATTTTTATTTGATATCGAATTTTATGTAACGATTGATGGTCGCTCTTACTTATATTACGACACTTGCATAATATATATATATATATATATATATATATATATATATATATATATATATATATATATACTAATAAACGAAGTCATTATATCACATGAGGCTTTCTATTCGAATCGGTTTTCAGTTTTAGTTACCCCTTATATATATGAAGGAAATGAATTTCGTTCAATTAAATTGGTGGTTATTATTGGTGGTTTGATGGCGAATTGATCTGTTTGTAGGTTTTTTTTATTGATATTAATTTAAAATAATAATTGTGACTATTCATTCAAATGAATATAATTAAAAGGCAATAGTTTTTTTTTTCAGAATATGCATATATTGCATAGTGATGTTATAATCTTTTTTAATTATTGAAATAATCATTATGAATATTGATTCAAATCTAAAAATATAATTAAAATGCAATAGCTTTTTTTACAATATATATTTTAATTATTGAAATAATCAATGATGAATTTTGATTCAAATCTGAGAATACAATAATTAAATTCAATAGTTTTTTTAGAGTACCTATATATTGCATAGTGATGTTATATTCCTTTTTTTTTTAATTTAAATAATCGTTATGAATATTGATTCTTAGATGAAAGTTAAATTATTTGATTTATTAATTACATAATGGCAGTGTTTGTTTTTGTCGTGACAAAAACAAAGTGACGAGGTATTGAGAGGATAATAAAACACTCCAGTAATAATGAAAATATAATAAAATGTACTACGAAGTAACTATATTTATAAAAAGAAAATATTCTTACTGTATGCCTTACAAAATGTTGCGCTAAACTGATATGATACGCTTTTTAGAAAATAAATCTCAAATTTAAAACCTTAAAAAAAATAAGTGTTTAACTTTTCTTATAATAAAATTAAATCTAAACAAAAAGTATATTTGTCAAATATTTCCATACGTTTAGTATCTATGTTTATATATATATATATATATATATATATATATATATATATATATATAAATATTTATGTAGTATTTTTTAATTTCTGATATAAATATCTATATATGTTTATCTAAAGTATATGTCATATATAACTTAAAAATAAACTTTGGGTAAAAATCATGGAATACATTAATTATAACAAGAAGATATAATATATTTTAAAAATCTTCTAAATGTTATGAAATACTAAAGATGCGAATATGATTCAGTTGTCTTTTTGGAAAAGATTTTTTTGTGTTTTAAAATTATAATTAATTATACTCATTTGTTTTATTAATATATTGGTAAAGTAATATTTTTATTATCTAATTTTCCAAATTTTTGATTAATTTTTTTAACACATTCGTTTATTATTATTTTTAATATATGATAGATTTATTAAGCTTAAAGCAAAAATGTTGTATTACTGAGGTAATACAATTATTATTTATTGTCCAGTCATAAAAAATACATGACAATGAGCTATATATACTCGTAAATAAGGTTTTATCCAAATTATATATTATATGGTATAATATACTGCCGTCATAATAAAGAAGGTCCTAACAAAAAATTTGATCAAAAATGACTTAAATGTAGATTCGGAATCGGCAAAAAATTCTACTCGATAGTCTTACTCATAAAGCTCTAAGTCTTATGAATCCGGAGATACTATAAGCATTTTCATCGTAACTACGTATAAACTACTGCTAAGTACTAAGACAAAACTTCGAATATCTCAAAATCAACTTCGACGAAGTTGTGACCTTCTTTTATATGACGGCAATATAGTAAAAATACAACAAAATTCTTAATCAAAGGTAACATTGCCATATTTGTCTTGAATTTCTGGACAAGTGAGGTTCCTGAATCGGCCTTGGTGGTCGAAATTTTCCATTTGGCGTATAGCATTGTAAAGGTTAGAGCCAGGGCTAGCAGTCAATTGTACGTCTTTAGCACCAATTATACGGAAATCTGGTCTCAAAAAACCCCTGCGAACCCCGTCATCCAATAACATTCTAGTTCTATTCAACTGTAGTTCAGTTACACGAGAGTGATGTGGTTTCTCCTCTCTGTAGTCACCTGTAACGTTAAAAAATGTTTTTACTACAAAATTTTTTTAACTATTATATACTACATATGATAAATGATTTGCTTGCGACTTTGTCTGTGTTTTTTTATCCGATTGAAGTGTATGTGTGTATGTTAATTTATTTGGTACGCTTTTAACAAATGGTTCTATATTATATTATACGTTGACAAACTTAAATAAATACTGTACTAGTAAATATCGCAAATTGTGTATTTATAGCCTTTATATTCTTTAGTTTTTCTCTATAAAATATTCCAATTTACGCCGTCACGAATTTTTTTTTTAGTATTTAGTAGCAACAAGCTCTGGCATTAAATCTATTCAGAAATATTTAAATACTTTTTGTTCATTAAAGTCATTCTAATATTTCATGAATACGATCACAAAAATAATTGCTTTGTAAATCCAACACTAATATCATAAAGTTCGTAAGTTTATGAGTTTGTTTGTAGGAAGTAACCTCTGGAACTATCGAACCGATTTAAATGTTTGGTAAGATGATGTTTGAGGCTCTGGTTAGGGTTATAAGGTAGTTTTTATCCCGGAAATCGTCCCTTAAGGGTGTGAAAATGGATATGAAATTTTGTATGAAGACCTAGGGACGAACCCGAGCAAAGTGAGGTTGAATGGCTAGTAAAAGAACAATATCAATGTACATACACTTCCGATACAATCTTAAAATAATATGCAAATGGACATTTATTTCACCAATGTCGTGTAGAACCGAGAAGACACGTTATAGAATGACCGGTAAAAAAACTTTGTTAAACCCATCGCCTAGAATTAGTCTCTTAGGCTAACGTTGTATTCGAATGCTCGATTAAAATCATTTGGCGATCGTTTATTTTTTATATTGTGGTATCTAATACTCACCAATAAATCCTATTCCCATAGAGCATCTATTGTAGCCTTGTGTGTGTGCGCCTTCCTTGTTCCAACCGCGTGCTTCGTACACTCGTCCTTCGTTGCCGATCATAAAATTGTATCTGAAAATATATTTGTATGTTACAAGCGAGTTCGCATTGCTTCGCTCATGCGTCCTGAGATGCTTGACACTAGTCTATGTACTACTCCAGACTATATAATCTATCAGTATACCTATTTTCCTCCAAATCCGGCCAGCCGTTTCAGTGTAAACGAGTAAACACACAAACGTACACAAAATACAAACTTTCGCATAAATAATGTTACTCGTGCACTGAATTTTACTTGGCCTACCTGAACTAGTCGCATAATAATAATTAAATAGTCTGATTGGTTCTAGTTTGTAATACTTTCTTAGATTTACGCGAATGTTTGACATTTATACTACTATTATAAAGAGGAAAGATTTGTATTTTTGTATCGAATGAACTCAAAAAACTACCAGACCAATTTAGATGAAATTTGGTAAGAAGATAGTTTGAGACCCTGAGAAGGACATGAGATATTTTTTATACCGAAAATCATCCCTTATGGTGGTGAAAATAGGGATGAAATTTTGTATGGGGAATCGATCTAGGGACGAATCTGAGCGAAGCGAGGGCCAGTCGTTAGTTTTAAATTATTTTTATTTTTTTCGGATCCCAAAATCGATATCTACATAAAAAAATATATTATTTTCAATGGGTTTTAGCTCTTTAGCTCGCGACTTCTCTCTCACGTGACGTGGAAGATACGAGTACATATGTCTATAAATAGTAGCATGTTTTGATTCTGCCTATAATATCCTTCAATATTTCTCAAAATCGGTTCAGTCGTTACAACATGACAAGCACACAAAGCTTCTTATAATATTACCGTGATGGTTTTGAAATTTTATTTGACAGTTATATTTGTATACAAAGAATACCTGTTATTATGCAAAGATAATATATTTAGCAATTGGCACCAAGGTCTGAACATGGCTGACAAAGGGTATTCTACAATTTGTAGGTTTGTTGCAAATTGTTGTTACTAATATAATAAATGTCCTCTTTACGTTGCAATGCAGAAAGCTAATGCGATGGACAATGACATTATTTACGTGGGATTTTTTGGAGTCTTATGGATATATATTGGATATAATGGTATGGAAATTATGTGAGCATTGAAATAAATAAAAGGGAAACTTTATACATAATTTTAAATCCAATATGGCGGACTTTCTAAAGATTAGTCTGTTGCTATAATTTATCTAGATTTCTGCTTAAGAACTACGAGTATGTATTATTGCTTTGCACTTCTTATGTTCTTAACAATGATATTTAGTAAAAAAGTTGTGTAGTATTTATAAAATTTCGTTTATGGTAGACCCGTAGCTGAAGATTGCTTGTTTGTTTGTTCGTTCGTTTGTTTGAATGGAACTCTATATCATTTAATAGTCGGTGTTAATCCTTTCTAATATTATAAACGCGAAAGTTTGTATGGCTGTTTGTTACTCTTTCACGCCAAAAAGGCTGGACGCATCTGGATGAAATTTGGCACAGAGGTAGATTATAGTCTGGTATAACACATAGGTTACTTTTTATCCCGAAAAAATGTACGGATCCCGTGGAATAGGTTTGTTTTTAAATTCGCTAGTAAAATCATACAGCTTGAACAGTAGCATACTGAAAATAGTTGTATTTAAAAACGCAATACAGCTTAGTTTCACTTAATACTTACCATTAAAAACTTACTTTGATTTTAACTTATATTAATTAATTATGATTGCAATTTTCGTGGCGATCTCTAATTTTTTTTGAATATAATACGAGTATGTCCCATGTTACTCGCTGATAATTTAGCTTTTGATAAGTGAAAGAATTTAAAATTGGTCCAGTAGTTCTTTAGTTTATTAATTACAAACAAACATAAAAAAAAAAACAATGTTTTTCCTCTCATTATTATTAGTATAGATTATATTGATGTAATTATGACATAACGACATAGGTTGGGCCTAAAACTAACGACTTAATTTTTTTTTTCATTAATTACCGTGAAAGTGTCGTTCAAGATATGGGAAAAAAATTGCCATTGCTGCCATACCTTTTTTTTCTTTTAATATGTTATGTTTTAAAAACATATCATATAAATCCTTATCAATTGATAAATATAACTAGTTTTTACTGAGATGTAAATAAGATAGGACTTTAATTCACATTCGAACCCGGGACCCATTCGCAATATTTCTCGATCACATGATATGACGTTGCCCTTTTACTGTAAATACCCTTTAGAATCTACTGCAATATCTATATCTTAATCTAAATTACGATTACTATTATTTATCAAGTAGTAGTACTATTATTTATCAAGTGATTGATTATGGATGGTAAAAATTAGCCATATTCCAATACGTTGCTGCCATTTACCTACCAACGTGGTTCTTTGGATCAACAATATTGTGGGCTTTTCATATAAAGCTAGTATATACTAATTGCTTACTCACGGTATATTATAGTGCTTATGAGCAATGAACGAGCCCTGCATTGTTCTCAATTCGGCTGCGCATTGTGCGAAATCGTTACATTCTGCACTGACTGTGTGTTGCACGATGACTAACATTAGCGGCAAGAAGTGATCTTCAATAAGAGTGTCGTTATACGGCATAGCTAGCCACATCTCACGTGTTATGTTCCAGCTATGAGGTGCTGTAATGGAAAATTAAAACGTTTTCATATATTTTGATTGGGAAAGTCATATGTACTTAAAGAATACGTATATTCTATGTTGTGGAAATTATAAGTCTACACTATGTAATATTATAAAGAAGAAAGATATGTATGTTTGTAGTGTTGCGGATAAAACTTTATCAGGCTCGATTTCTTGCGATTTTTATGCGGCGGCCATAATAACTGACTTGCAGGCGAAATAATGTTATTTTTTGTAGATATCTCTCTGACCTAAGTTACTTAGTATTGAAAGTAACACTACGTTTCTTATGATAGTAGGGGAACCAAACAGGGGATTTTGGGGTTTACTCAAGCCGCAGATTAACATAAGGGAATACTTTGCACTCTGTTGAATACCTCCACCATATATAAGTCCTCTGTATAAGATCCCGCGTTTAGGGCAACCGATCAAAATATTAAAAGAATATTTTGATAATTTAGAAATACTTGAAACCATCAGATTAAGGTTTGGTAGGCTAATCTATTTATACTATAATAAAACAGTAGAGGTCGAATGTCTGTACATAGCAAAAAAATGCTAAAAACCGAGTCAGGGTATGTAAGAAGACAAATAGAACAAATCCATTTTTTTTTTTTGTTTCTCTGTTTGTGCGGGCTAATCTCCGAATCTATTGGACCGATTTAAATGAAATTTTGCATGGTGGTATCGTATATCCCCGAGCAACATCTTAGATACTTTTTATCCCGGAAAATTAAACAGTTCCGGTGGGATAGTTAAAAAAACTACAATAACTTATACAGCTTAGTACACAAAAAGTACTGATTGGATTTTAATAAAACTTTACAATAATATAGTTCATACATGACAATAACAAATCGGCTACTTTTCATCCCGGAAAAAGTTACAATTCCCGTGGGATAGGTGTTTTCGTTTATTTGTAACGTATTATGTACACAACAAAGACCCCAAACAATAGTTATTAAAAAAATTGACTGTTCGCCTGTATGTCTGTTTTCGTATGCGCGTTTCACGCGAAAATTAATAAACCGATTTCAACGAAATTTGCTTAAGTGATAACTTATTACTCGAGTCAACGTTTAGGATACCTTTGACTTCAAGAAAATCTTTCTCACGGGAAGATACAATAACTCGATAAAACTATCGAGTCCTCCCTAGAAACATTCCGCTGGCTAAACTTTAAGACATACATACCTACATCAAAACAATATACTAAAAAATTGTAGGTCTTGAAAAGTCCTACAGGAAAGTTCTGAATAGTATATGTATATCTCCTAAGCAATATCTAATTAACTTAGTCAAATCTATGTGCGCGTTTCACGCAAAAAGTGCTGAACCGATTTTAATTAAATTTTGTATAGTGATAACTTAGTATTCGGGTCAACATTTAGGACACCTTTTACGACAGGCAAATTATTCATTCCCACGGGAAAACACAATAACTGATTCTATGGAATTGTCCTTAGAAATTTATATGGCTAACGCTGGCTCAACCTTAAGAGATAGATCAAAACATTGTACAAGAAAATTGTAAGTCTTAAAAAGGTCGATAGAAAAGTTCTCAATAGCATATGTCTATCTCCTAAGGTACACTCGCTATAACTATTTTCATTATTATATATTACTGTTTTATTATACGTTATTTACTCTATCTATAAATTTAATAAAACTGTAGAGGTCGATTGTCTGTACATAGAAAAAAATGCTAAAAACTGAGTCAGTTAGCTTCTTACATTAAGAAGAAAAATAGAACAAATCCAGATTTTTTCAATTTTTTTGTTTCTCTGTCTATTTGTCTGTTTGTACGGGTTAATCTCCGTAACTATTGGACTGTTTTAAATGAAATTTTGCATGGCGGTACCTTATATCCCCGATCAATATATATATATAAAACAACTTACTGTCGCTTCGCTCGGTTGCGTCCCTAGGTACAAAACTCGAACTGAAGTCAATCTGTAGTGAGCATACCTCATTTAAATCCGTTCAGCACGTTTGTGCATACTTAAAAACTGCTATTTTGCATTTATTGTCTTTTGTCCGAAGCTTAACCGTATAAAATTTAAGAGCTATAGCGCCATCTTCATACATACATACATATAAACCATATGTCAAAGTAATAAATTAGAAAACAATACTTGAACATTTTAATTGATAAAATAATAAGCGTTTCGATTGAAAAGTAAGGTGCGTATAGCACGCGAATGGTACATAGAAGCTGCACGATTTCCGCATATTTGTGAATCGCTCTCGTGGCTCGATTGTATTGAATAATAACCAGATAGGCCTTACGTTCACGCTTTTATAAAAATGTGGTCCTTGTTTATTATGTAAATTGTTTTTATGGGCAGAAACAGTGGAAGGAGAGGTCTTATTATAAGGTAGATTGTAATATAATACGAGTAGTGACTCGCTCTCTATTTGATCGAGGATGGATGATTCTTGATCTTTCTGATCTAAATGATTTAGGCTTTGGCGGAATCAAGATATTTACGGTTTTTACGGTTTTGAGCTTTACTTATTATAATAAGTTTCTTATACAAAGAACAAGAAAATATATAGTGATAGTAATAATATGCTTTTAACTGAACTGAACTTGATTTTGGATGACTGACAATGTAGCGCCGGAGAATTTCTTGAGAATGTTAAAAATTTCCGTTAAAATTGCATTTCATGCAATATCGATAGATAAAAATAAATAAATATTTTGGGACATTAACACACAGCACCATCTGGTTCCATTGTAAGCTACGAGGCTTGTGTTATGGATACTAGATAGATGATACACAGTACACTACATAATATAAATATAAACTTTAAGTAGGCAGCAAGTAGTCACTACAAACAGAGCCAAGCATGTCGTCAAATGTGATATTATGATTTTACCATAGTAACATTATTTTGCTTCCACTCATTAATTTCGCAGCGATTAGCGACAACATGATATCGCATACAAATGTCCCAGCTCGCCTAAACTGGACTTATTGGCCATTGTTCTAAAACAAAAGCACTGTCATGCAAAAAGGGCTGAACCATCTCGTAAAATGTATATCAAGATATAAATTAAATTAATTTTTCCTAATCGCTGTAATGTTTGCGTGTAATGTATGTATAGAAATAGATTTGAGAGTTTTTGTATAACGGTTATTTACTACTTCAGTAAAATAGTTATTTTATTTACATTATAAACAAGCACATTTATTTATTACCAGGCTGCTGTGAAGCCCAAAGGATGGTTATGTGTTTGATCTGTATGTATGTATATTTGATCCTGTGTTCCGTAGTAATTATATTAAACGGCTAAAACGATTTTGATGATTCATACCTTTTTAGATTGGTCTTTTGTTTATCAACAAAAATAAAAATGGCGGATCTTAAGCGCCAATTTGTGTCTTCACAAATACTTTAATTCCGAATCGATCAAACGGGGTATTTAAATACAGGTTTTTAAGAGGCGAACAGATCCCTGAGGAATTTGAGTTGTTCTGTAAGGGTTGTGATAAACAACCCTTAACAATCAACATCTATCTGACTGCACATTACTATGTTACTTTGTCAACTTGTTCTCATCTTCTTATTTCGCTTTTTACGCAGTCGGGTTTTCTTATTTTTGGTATTTTTTTTTATTTTATTCTCAACGTCTCTGTCTTTTTGTCGGTTTTTGGGATTATATTTATTTTTTAAAGAGCTCGTGCGCTTATAATTTGAGAGCCATTTTACATAATTCTTGTTTTTTATGACAAGGAAAATGAAGAGTCCATTACTAATTGAATTTTCAAATATCAATCATATATTATACACCAATTTATAATGTAGGTATATACATAAAATTATATATCTATCTAAACAGATTTGCATTGACCCCTAGCGTCAACTCTCAATATATTTGATTACCTTTAGAAAAGAACCCTTCAGTTGTTTCTTACTTAAAGAATCCCATGAATTCTGTTTATATTTTTAAATAAACTTTAATTACTGAGAAACAATAATTGATATGAATATAATATTGAAGGGTTGTTTTATTGAAACTCGCTTTTCACCCCTCTCGAACTTACAAGACGGCGACATAGATGGCGCTGAACGTTTTTAAATCGCGCTATCATTTCGTTCCGACAGGAAGGATGTAACTCAGAGCTTGATAACAAAGTTGGAACTATTGCTACTAAAAGTCAATTTTTGTAAACGGGCAATCAAATCCCGTTAAGAAGAAAATATAAACTTGTAGCGATGCTATTGAGCATGATGGTATTTACGTCTATAATAAAATATTATGTTATCACGAGTCACGTTTTTAACATTTAATAATAAAGTTATTGCAACAAAATCACATCCCGCGGGATCACCTTGATCTACCGGGATAGAGCCATAGTCTATCCACATGACTGAAGATTCCATTATTAACATTAAAATACACCACTTTATTAACAAAAATACAAACTAACAAATAGATTTTCACATTAATAATATTATTTGCGACTGACCATTAATTCGCTTGGTGCGTCTCTGGGTGCCTAAAAGTAGCCTGTGTTGTCCATATCATGATCTGAGTATTATCGTAATCTGTCCAGCCATTTAAATATATTTTCCATTTGCCTATGTACGTTTAATATATAATAAAAATAGTTATTGGGAGTGTACGTTAGGAGATAGAGATATACTTTTGCGGATTTTTCTACATAGGAACTTAAGCATTGATGATGATGTTCTCCTGACCGATTCTGGCCACGGCGGCCAATCTCATTGAGACTAGCCAACTGCGCAGGAAATATTATAGTGCACAAGTGTACGCACAGACACAAGTGCACTCTATTGCTGTCACTCTCATACTCCGGTGGGACGACTGCTCGACACGACCAGTGAGATTTAAGGCGCAGGACCGACGGCTTTACGTGCTCTCCGAGGCACGTGGGTGAAACACCGCCAACTTCCCAACTTCGGGCTGTTATTGAAACTTACTATACAGAAATACTCAATGACTAAACTTAGCCCGACCCGGGACTCGAACCCAGGACCTCCGAGTGTGCAGCCGTACATGCTAGCCACTACACCACCGAGGCAGTTAACTAAAGCATTAATAATAATAGTAGTCGAACTAGCGACTATGACTTCGCTCAAATTCGTCCCTAGGTACCTAATAGTAGCCTATATATCACTAAAGTCCCATTGGTGACGCGCTCGCTTGGAAAACCCAGTGAAGCGGCTTCAAATGGTGGGTCTCGCACCTTTGATATTTTCATGTGCGAATAATTTCTAACATTATTATGTACTTACTCGTATGTTAAGGAAAACATTGTGAGCAAACCTGCATGTCTGAGAGAACCTAACAAGTTTTCGAAAGACATGAATTCCACCAACCCGCACTTGGCCAGCGTGGTGGACTATGGCCTGATCGTCTTCTTATTGAAAGGAGGCCCGTGCCCAGCAGTGGGACGCTAAAAAGGGCTAAATATATAATATACTCTAGATCATATCCTATTTGTGTACTTTTCATCCAAATCCATTCAGTCATTTCCTTTTCATCCATCATCTAACTATATAAATATGTTTGATAACTGATTCTTTGATTAGTTTATTTATATAGGTATGATTTATTATTGGCCTAAGAGCCTGTGAACGCCAGACCTTTGTCATTTTATAAAAGCTGAAAGTTTGTCAGCGCATGCTCCCAACACAGATAAAAACGATGGATCATTAAGAAGTTCAGGCTATGGTGGCTTTGGCAGGTACACGGTACTAAAAGTGTGTTAAATACCGATCTAAATTCGTCAAAGAATAGTGTGATTTTTTGTATTACCTTCAGAATAATATTAAAAATCACGTCCTTCAATGTCAGACACTTAACATCGTGGCAAACCTTTGCCAGACACCCTTTTCATGAAATCATAATTCTACTTATGTTATAGTATAAAAGCTGATTTTTATATATAATACTTGGGTAATAATTAGATGATTTATAAAACTGCTAGCATAGTATTTATTACACACCATCAAAAATAAAGTCAATTTTTAGCGCTTCAAATTTGGTGACCATTTGCAACATTTTCTTAGAAGCCTAAGTAGATGTCACTCTCCAGCCCTCTAGCTATCGCCACAGCAAATTACGCCAATCCGTCTGTATCGACGTAAAAAAAGACAAACAAACAAACACACTTTTACATTTATAATATTAAAATATGATTTGATAACTGCGAATATTTTTACATAAGATCTCATTTTCGGTGCCTGTTATAATTTTGAGAAGCATTCTTTCAAAAACCATAAAAGTGCAATGCCACAGAATTGATTTTTTACCTATTCCGTGAATGCCACTATGGTTATGTATGATTGGAGGATACTGGGTAGTTGAAAATGTAAGGACTTAATAACTTTTTACACTAAACTATGTTTTTGAAAGTTAGTAGGTGTATATTAGGTATTAGCTTTATAAAGTGTTTTTAAAGCTTATTCATTAAAATAGGTATTCCATGTATATATTTTTTTAGATCACAGTATCTATATTAATATAATATCGAAAGTGGCAGGGTTTGTTTGTTTGAACGCGCTAATTTTAGGAACTATTAATCTGATTTGAAAAATTCTTTTTGCATTAGATAGCCCGGTTGTTGAGGAAGGCTATTGGCTATATCTTATATTATAAACGAGCAATTCTTGTATATATAAATATAATCTGAATCTCGGAAACAGCTCCAACGATTTTCATGAAATTTAGTATACAGGGAGTTTCGGAGGCGATAAATCTATCTAGAGTTTTGATGCAGTTTTCTTTTTTATTATTCCACGTAAAATATGGTTGGTAATTTGCACGCTCGGGCATAAGCATTGTGGTCAAGCGGCCAAGGTGCAATCAACAATCACAGGTGTCCAGGTTCGAATCTCGGTCGCATACAAAGTTTTTACTTTTAGCGAGCAAAGCGAGGGTGATGCGCTTGTCTAACTATTCACCCCTAAACTGCTTAATAGATTTCGATGAAGTTTGGCAAGCTCATAGATTGCATGATAGAAAATATAGGGTACCATTAATACCACTTGCCATGAGAGCGAAGCCGGATAGACGAGGGTTAGGGCTTTATGATTAATATTCCACAAGGTACTTGAGCGGAAGCGAAGCGATGGATCGAAACAAAGCGATTTTTTAGAGATACCGTAAGCTTTTTAAAGTTTGAGTTACTAACTCTTCGCTTTTATGAAACCTTTGTAGTATTCGCATTTATAAGTATACACGTATTATAATAGTGCATATTGCACTGCTCTAACCACGCCCACTTTGTTACGTATGAAATACACTCCAGTGTACTCGATGTGAGCCCCAGGAGCGTACGTTGGCCAGATAAATCGAAATACCTCTTATAGCTTATGCGCTGCTAGTAACGTTGCATCGAAGTTTTCTGTCATCAGTTATACGAGTATATTGAACTTTTATTTTTATGTAATTTATTTACCACAATGAAAGTTGGTCGTCAATAGAATATATTATTATAAATTAACTAATTAATATGATTGCGATATTATATTTTATTATTAATATTTACATACTAGCGAGTAGCGACTCACTTTCGCTTCGCTCGGGTTCGTTCCTGGGTGATTATTTAAATTGACATAACTTATTTATCATGAACGAATTTTCGTTCATGTTATTTATTTATGAACCGATAAAATTATACCGATAAAAATAAAACAAATACTAAATATTAAATGGCGCTCACCACAATACACTAGTGAAAATCGTACCTAAATCGGTTAAGCCATTTCTCAGATTAGCGCGCACAATCCCACAGACAGACAAAAATTCTAAAAATCATTGCTTTGGATTCTATTGTTGATAAAGACCCCCAATAATAACTTTTCTTAAATATCTTCCATGTACAGACAGCGATCAGTTACACTTTTATTTTACTATCTGAAAATTGAATGAATTTTTTTTTAAATTAAACGCCAACTTGAAGTTAGGGATGATTTTCAGCCTCTCGAGGCCATAAAACATACTTTTCTCGGAAATAGCTAAGCGTTTCAAATTCATTTTTTTTTAATTTATTATATGAAAATTAGTATTAAATTAGTGCTAATTTAGTGCCAAAAGCTAAAATTTGATGCTCTTATATTTTGGCAGAAAACTAGACAACAGCTAGTTTTTAGTTAAGCTAGCAGTGTTACCTCACAAATATAACTAGTAAAAGGTGTCCACTAGTAACTTTGCCTTATCATATTCAGTATTCCCAGCACTCCTCACATATAATCCTAAAACCCGACCCCAGCGCTACTTACTGGGCCATGGTATTTTTTTAAACCACCCATTTAAACCAATTCAAACAAAAAATTCATCAAAATCGATCCAGCCATTAAGCAGGACTTTAGTGAGTTTCACACGTACAGAATTGTTCATTTAAATAAAACTAATATTTTGAACTTTCAATTTTGTAAACATATCTAAAGATGGTTGCATACATTCGTGCAACCACCTACAAAAATTACCAAATTTCTAAATTTTACTATGCAAAGTGAGAGGAAAAGTAAAAGTCCTTATAGTTTATGGCTGAACCAAACGCTTGCGTGATCTAAAAACGTTCAACACCATCTGTCGGAGCTTTTGCAAAGTTAGGATGTTTATACTTATTATAGCTGTTGTGCTTTCAATTGCAGCTTTTTAAATTGAATGTGTTGCTTGTTGATAAATAAAATAATATGTCTTACATAAAAAATAACTATAAGGCTTCTATTTACGTTATTATATTAAACATATTTCCTAAATTAAGCTTTAGTGAAGCAATGTTTGTGCATGCGCTGTAGGACGTGGTCAAAAGCTTTCACTTTCAATAAGAGCAGGATGATTATTATTGGTTTTGTCTCTGTCATAGCCAGTGCATTTGCGTGAGTGGACAGGAGGGGGATGGTGTTGGGGTATGGGGTGTGAAATGTAAATATTGCCATCGCCTATTGTATTCTGTGTTCCTAGTTATTCATTCTGTCGATAGGTCTTGAAAGTCTTGAAAGTTCTTTAAATTTTTTCTTTTAGAAAATAGAAAAATATATCATGAGGACCAACAAGGATTCCAAGGATTATGGCGAGGTTGCATCTATGTTATTAAAATAAAAAAAACTAGACAGTTTTACATAGACCGTAGAGTTTTTCTGAATTTGAAGATATTAATTATCTTAAAACTAGATTAGATTTTAAGATTATTTTGTATTGAAAAAGATTATAATAATTATTTATATCACATAATAATAATTATTTTAAAACTACCGACTCACCCTCGCTTCGCTCGGTTCGTCCCTAGGTTGATCCCATACAAACTTCTATAACCATTTTTACCCCCTGAAGGGATGATTTCCGGAATAAAAAGTATCCTATGTCCTTCCCAGGGTCTAACTTCATACCTAATTTCATCTAAATCGGTTCAGTAGATCCAGAGATTACCCCCTATAGCGTCACAAACTCACAATCTTACAAACTTTACCTCTATAATATTAGTATAGATATCAAAAATAGCTGTACTTCCTAAGTTTCAAAACGTATATACTGCGTAGGCATATATTAAAAAGCGAAACAACGCTCAAAAGCTGTTACAATCGTGTGTAACTATTTAGTTACACACGATTGTAACAGCTTTTGAGCTTACGCATAATGTACGTTCGAGTATTTACTCGAACGTACATTATGCGTAAGTATCCTCACATTGTCTCATAACTAAAAACTCTTCACATTTATGAACACCTAGTAATTTTACGCATTTATATAAATATACCTTTATTTGCCCACGAACATCCTCGAACAATTAACTCACTCCAACTAGCATGGCCTGTATTGTGTATGAATTTGTTTAATATAAAGCGTCAAGCAAATTACTGTTGTTGGTTTGTAAAAAATAAAATTTTTCCCTTATGATATAGTTGAAATATAGGTATATAATATTGATTAATAAATATTATTTAGACATTAAATTGTACGTAAAATCTTTTTTCTTTACATTTTATCGTCTTACCAGAGACTCACCCTCGTTGCGCTCGGGTCTGTCTCTAGGTACGTTTTACCGGTTAGTATGGAATATATAGAATATATATTATATGATGTATAGCATTAAACGTTCCTCAACAAACGGGCTATCTAATGCAAAAAGATTTTTTCAAATCGGTTTAGTAGTTTCAGAGATTGGCGCGTTCTAACAAACAAACTCTGCCTCTTTATAATATTAGTATAGATTATTTTCTGGCCATTAAAGCTCAAAAATAGTTTATTTTATTTATTTCTAAAAAAGAAAATCTTTGTTTTAATTCTATAAATTATCTCAGTAATGAGATAATATATTTTTATATTATTTATCTTCGACTTATAACATAGATACGTCTTATTTAATTGAATTGCTAAGCAATATAGTAAAATATTAAATGCTGGTTACACAAAAACCAGTCATTTTCACTTTATTGTATGTAACTGAAACAATGCAATAATGTGTAAGCTCAGAAAGTACCTACTTTTATTTTCAATATGCGCACTTTGTGTTGTTATCCTTTTCACTACTAAAGCTTTCAAACTTTTACCGTTCTCTTTCTATGTTATCCTAGTATCGGGCTTTTGCTCTTAAAAAATAATATAGATGTTGTTATACGAGTATTAGGTATAACTAAATATAAATAAATAATACTAAAGATTAATGTAAAATTATAGAAAAAAATCTTCTACATGTAACTTTTTTTTTCAATAGCCATCTTTAAAAACCATTAAACGCCAAAAAAAAATATCCTGTCAAATTGACATACGTCTTTTAGAGGTATAATTGATTGTCTATAACGTTAGCAGAAAATTATTATTTAAATGCTTATATAAGATTAATTTTACGCCTTCAGGCCACTAAAGAAAAGAAAAAGAAGAATAATTTCTTAAATAATATATATTGAGAGAAAGAGGACCCTCTGTACAAAGAAGTTTCAAGGTATTCACTATTTAGTGTGTGAAATTCTTATATATTCGTAAGTTATTGTAACATTCAGTTATTTTATGTCAGTTGTAGATTTTGATAATAGATTTTTGATACGTCAAGTGGACAGTCATTGATTCGCATTATATAAATTAGGAATATGAAAATATAAATGTAAAATGAGTATTCAGAAAAAGCGAAAAATATGATTGTTAATTGCCAAATATTTGTTTTCCTGGAAAATTCTTCTGAGCTGTTTTAGTTATATATCTTAAAATAAATTTATAATCGTTTTTAGAATCACAAATCGTTAGTGCGCACGTATGCTTCTTAGTCGTATTACATTACCAGTAATGGCTGCAGTTTAGAATTGGGGACGTGGCCCCTGGCGGAGTGGGTGGTATTTCTGGATAAGGGACGTGATAGGGAATCGAAATGTTAAATAAAAATTGTCCGCGAACGTATGAGTAAAAAGTTATTGAGACTTAAAGTTACAACATTTCCATACATTATTTTGACATTACTACCATTTAGACACTTGGAAATGTCAAAACGTCACTTTCAATTATCAAAATGATCTCCAGATGATTGTCTTTATTTGTACATTGCGTGAAATTTGAATTTTCTAGTTTTCTAGTCATTTATGGCACTCGCCGGCCGCTACCGCGGCACGCTCGCTTCGCTCGCTCGGCTCGTGCGTTGTGGCAACTGTTCAAACCTAACCTAACCCAGATATGAGGAATAATAAATAAATAATCTTAAACGTTCTAACCTAACCTAACCCAGATATGAGGAATAATAAATAAATAATCTTAAATGTTCTAACCTAACCTAACCAAGATATGACGAATAATAAATAAATAACCTATGTCTTAAACTAACCACAATGTCACAAAATAAAAACCAAAAGTAAATAATACATTTAGATTTTAAAAACAGTCTACTCACGTTTATAAATTGCTTTCCTTTAATGGATATACATTTTTGATTGCCTGCCACATACAATCAAAAGGATCCTCTCTTCTGTTTCTCACGATTCTGTGCCACATGTATGTGCACAGGTGGTCAGCAAGGGCCTCTTTTTTATATCCTGCATTTGTCACTTCATATTTAAGGTGCTTCCAGCTTCCTTCTATTGCCTGAGTGTTAACACCACTGGTAGGCTCTACAAATCTCCCTACACCCATAGAGCTATGATTGACTGTCTTATGAGTGTAGTTTTTGCCAGGTATGTCTGCTAAGCCCTCATACGCTTTCCAACAATCTGTCCAAATTTCTGTACCAGGGGCAATATGTTTCTGAATAAGTGGAAATAGAGTGTTACGCTCACGTTTATTATCCGGACATATTTCCAGTCTATAACCGGAGCCGTCTTTTTCAATCATACCTAATATCCAATTGCCTTCGCGTGGACGACCTCGGTTATATTTCCTTTTCCCTACCAGGGATTCGTCTATTTCCACTATCTTACCTAGTCCTCCAATCTGGCCTTCAGTCTCGAATTGTTCATCTAGAAATATCATGCAGACTTCCCGACAGTATGAATACCAATCAACTACTGTAGCTGAAGATGTGATCTTATCTATAGAAGTTTCTTTGATAGCCTGCTCCTGATTAAATTTATTAGCAAAGGCGTAAGTGAGTAGAACCACTTTCTCAGGCGAAATTTTAACATTTTCAAACCATGCACCCTGAGTAGCACTAATGGTTTTTTGGTCATGCTTATCTCTGCATTTAAACCGTCCTAAACCATGACCCGGCTCCAATATCATTTTTTTCACTATTTTTCTTCGATTTTTACGTATGGGACAGTCCACGTCACTGATTAAAAGTCTTTCACTCCTCAACCAGCTTAGACAGGTCTCTCTGTCTTTTAAATGTGTGGTTGTAAGCTTAAATATATTCATATTTACAAAAAAAGTCACTAACAGAACTAAAACTAACTCACTATTTAAGTACACTAACACTATGAACACTTAAAACTATAAAAATAGTATTAAAACAAAAACAAGAAACGAAAGTATATAAAAATTAACAAAAACTAATAACTAATGGAAAATACACAGAGTAAAGAGTCACAAATTATGAAACTTCGCGGTATTTTAAGAACACCCGCCAATAATACTGAAAAATATTCACAGATAAAAAAATGTTTTTTTTTACTAAATGTACAATTGTAAAACAATATATTTTACATAAATCAGATAAAAATCATAAATGTATTTATGAAATGAAAATAATATTTTTCTTTTTATTTATTTATTTATTAATATTACCAACAGAAAAAGCAAAAATAATCAAATATAATCTGTTGTCATTTAAGCGGTAATATAAAACAAAGTGACAGTTTTGCTTTTGTCAAAATGTAAGATCATTTTGTTTGTGTTGTGAAATTATTAAAATATTAAATACAATAAAGCATTAATTGTTGTGAAAATATGTATTGTACATAAAAAAGGATGCGTACTATTCGTTAAAGGTATGTTTATCTGTTGTAATCACTTATTTAGGTAAAGAAATGTATGGAAATGTGTTAGATATGTTATAACTTTAAGTCTCAATAACTTTTTACTCGTACGTTTCCTCCAAATATTTTTAATATATTTTGACTCTCTGTCACCTCCCCTATTTAAAAATACCACCCACTCCGAATGGTGGTAAAGAAATATATGAAAATGTATGGAAATGTTGTAACTTTAAGTCTCAATAACTTTTTACTCATACGTTCGCGGACAATTTTTATTTAACATTTCGACTCCCTATCACGTCCCTTATCCAGAAATACCACCCACTCCGCCAGGGGCCACGTCCCCAATTCTAAATTTGTGCCCCAGTAATGATCAGAAATACACAAAAAAATTTTTTATTCAGTCGGCGAATTAAAATAGTATATAAAAATAATTTAGGTCTTATAAAAAAGAGAAAAACAATGTCGATCGGTTCATTTTTTATATAAGATCAATAAAATCATCGAATTGTGATTTAGTTTCGTCTCAATATAAAAGCGATGCAGCGAAGTACATGTCATTGCATCCCCTTCATATTGAGAGTTATGTTCGCGTTCAGCTTATGGCTCCTCCCCTTGCAGTCCCGACAAACCCACTTTTCACAACTGTTCAAAGCCTTCAGTTTTGTTTGCGTAGAAATTAAAATAATAAACCACTAACTGTTACAGAATTTGAATACGTTCAAATCATAATTTATCTTATACGTTAGGAACATCAATGTGGGTTAGTTTTTGTATGGAACACTTGGAATATATTTTGAGAAAACCAGATAATATGGTCAATAGACAGACATAAACGTATGAATATTTTAATATTATAGAGTGCAGATCTGCACAGATACCTCTTCGAAGCTATGAAGTCCCAATGTAGTTGCATCTCAAAACCTATAGTAATCAAGAATTAAAATTGCATATTTCAAGGTATATAGCGAATTAGAGAGTCTACCAAACATTTGGTATTTTATTTTAAAGGTTCCGTGACTAACTAAACCGACACTCTGCTTGTAAATATATCCATCTGTCGCACCTATACAGATTTTTATTTATTGAGTATAATAGCCTATATATTATAATATTGCTAGCACCGATTTCGAAAATATTTGATTAGGTGTCTATTCTAAATGAAAACCCCCGCTTGGTTATTTTTTTACTTTATTTTGTTATTTTATTTGTAAGACGAGTGGTAATCATGGTGGAAATGATTCTTACATGAAAATATTAGTCGCGTGATCCGGGATTTGAACCCGCTTTACTCGGATTCCCAAACGCTACTATTGCCTCAAAAAATTCTGTCTGTTATTGTATCGTACTAGTTGCTATGCTTTTTTTGTTTATTTTACATATTTTTCATTATATAAAATTTTATCGTTGTCTTCTATTATGTCGAAATAATATATTTAGCAACATGTTACTTGGTCAGAACTCAGAATATATAAATGTATCTTATAATTTTTATAAGCAATATTGATACTAGAAGGTCAACTTAGTCTAAAACCCTTTTCAGACAAACGCGATTTGCATGTAAATGGACACTGTACGTGTGAAAAGGGCATAAAAGTGTAGAGGTGAAAGAACTCAAATTTTAAGATATCTCATTACTAAGAGCCCATAAAGGCAAAAGAGGTGCATTTGATATAAATGAAACTAAATACGTAGTATTTTGTAGCAGTTGTTACATCCTAGTGATAGTAGTTGTAAACTCCTGTAGTAGTATTATATAGCTTATTAGCATTGGCCGCGGCTCCGCCCGCGCTCAGATGACCAAAAACCAAATTCTTAGGTTTTACATATCAATATACTCTTACATTTCAGTTTTTGTATTTTTTCTGAGAAATGAGACATTTTCCCACGGTAAAAAGTATGCTATATGTTGACTTGGATAACCATAGCTGTCACCATACCAAATTTTATCAAAATCCCTCCAGTGGTTTTTCTGTGATGCGGTAACAGACAGACAAACAAACAAAAATTCCAAAAACTATAGATTCGGCATCTGTATCGATAATAATGTTTATTTCAATAAGATTTTCCAAAAAATACTTAATGTACAGATTCTGCTTAGTTACAATTTTATTATATGAATAGATATGCTCTTTTTGTATTTTTTTTACGAGAACCCGTCTCGTGTCCTGATACATGATTAAAATTTAAAATTTTTAAATATTCTGCTGTAGACTTTGAATGAAATATTCACAATGAGGTTGTAAAATCGAAGGAAATGCAGTAGAGTACTGTATTTCTATCGATATGTATAGGTACAATAATATAAGGAAGATTTTTCCTTTCTTTCGAATTTCGTAGCCCAGCTGTATTATTGTATAATATGTGCTAGTTAGATTTTTACATATATCATTAATATTATTATAATTTTTCTATCTTATTGTTAAATTAATCGTGTGTAGTAGTACAACAAATGTGTTTAAAACTTTCGTATATAATAATTAAATTATATTTATTGTAAATTATTTGTTCGTATCGTGCGTGCGTTCAAGTCTGTTCGTGACCGTGTTACTTTACCAATGAAAATCATAATCACATATATATATATATATATATATATATATATTGAGATCAAGTATTGGCATATAGCTGTAAAAACTGTTTAGTTACTATAAGAAAGCAAGAAAAGGAAAAAAAAATATCTATCTGGTATTTTTTTACAAGAAATTCTCTATAAGTAAGGGATGCAAGTCAAGTACATGTCATTGCATCTCTTTCATATTGAGAGTTCTGTTCACGTTCAACTTATGGCTCCTCCCCTTGCAGTCCCGACAAACCCACTTTTCACAACTATGCAAAGCCTTCAGTTTTGTTTACGTAGAAATTAAAATAATAAACCACTAACTGTTACAGTATTTTAATACGTTCAAATCATAATATATCGTACACGTTAGGAACATCAATGTGGATTAGTTTCTGTATAGAACACTAAGAATATATTTCGAGAAAACCATACAATATGGTCAATAGACAAACATAAACGTATGAATATTTTAGTATTAAAGAGTGCAAATTTGTGCAGATACCTCTTCGAAGCTATGAAGTCTTAGTACAGTTGCATCTCACCTGAATACCTATAGTTATCAATAACCAAAAATTGCATAAAGTATACGAACTATACTACCTTAAACATTTATTTGGTTTTCTCTTTTAAATGTTTCGTAACTAACTAAAATTACTTACTCTGCCCGTATATCTATCCATTTGTCATATCTTTCGAGGCTTTTATTGTTTAAGTATAATGGATATAACCTAATTAATCTGTAATTATAAAATACTAGCGATTCAATCTCGTTTTTCTCGTATTCGCGTTTCTCTTCTTTTCAAATTAGACCATTTTCATATACAAGAAAGGTGGCTTATTGGTTTTTCTTAGTTTGGTTCTTATTTTTATGTTCACTCGTCATATATACGGTAAAAGTTATATTAATAAAAATAATAATTCAGTACTTTTTACCGTCTTATATGCTCAAGACGGAATCTTTTAATGAAACCCTGAATCTAAACACGATTGCTACTAAAAAAAATTGATGCGTCGTGTAAAATAGTATACATAGGCACTGCTGTAGCCAAAAGTGCAGGCTGTTATTATATTATGGTAAATGCTACGTTGTATCTCTTTATGCCACTCAGACGATAATTTCTGTAATATGATAATAAAATATCGAAGAAATTAATAAATTTAGCTAATTGATCAGAATATCAAAATTCTACATGTTTATTTTTTTAATTTTTATGAGCAATATCGAATAAAATAATATTGTAATATCGATACTAGAAGATCAACTAGTCTAAAACCCTTTTCAGACAAACTCGATTTGCATCTAACTGGACCGTGCTTGTGTGAAAAGGGCTTAAGAGAGCAGAGGTGAATAAACTCAAAATTTCCGATATCGTACTACTAAGAGCGCATAAAAGCAAAAGAGGTATATTTAGTACATATAAATACGTGGGGGGTATTTTGTAGTAGTTGATAACAACGTAGTGATAGTAGCCGTAAACTTCTGTAGTAGCAGTGGTCCTATAGCTTTTATCATATTTTTGAAGTAAAACTTTACGCACGCTTGATTTGGGGGGTAAGCTGGTGAATGTGTTACGAAAAAATGTACGTACGGTCGTTGCGTTGGTAACCGTTGTTATTGTCTGGCAAATGATTATAATACTAGCATTGCCCGCGGCTTCGCCCGCGTTCAGATGACCGAAAATCAAATTCTTAGGTTTTACATATTAGTATAATCTTACATGGCAGTTTTTGTATTTTTTCTCAAAAATGAGATATTTTCCCGCGCTAAAAAGTTAAAAAATATTGTAAGGTAATTGGTGCAATTTTCATTTTGTTAATTGTGGATAGGCTGTCTGTAACAACTATACTCTCGAGACATCTAACACCTCAGTCTCTCCCGTGACCATGGATACTGTAAAGCATTCGAAACGTTGGGAAACAAAAATCAAAATAAATCCGCGAAATAATCCGAAAAGATAGTTTTATTTAAAACATAATAGCTACATAAATGCTATATAATATTATGCAAAACTTTGATACAAGTCTACTGGGAACGCATTGCCCTCAGGAGATGTACGTGCATTTCATTGTTTATCTTCAATAATTTTTCCCTTTATGTTTGTTTGTTGAACACTTTTATCTTGTATTTTGTTAACAGTACCTAGCTATATACATATCATTTTGTAAAACCAGCTCTTAGTGTATTCTTACAACGATTTTGAATTGATGAAACGAGAAAAATGAGTATTATTTTGGATTTTCACTTAAATGCACTTGGAGTGAACCTGCATGGAAAGTTGAGTTAAGGTAAAGGGGGTGTGATAGGATCAAAAGGGGCGGAACTAATAAGCGTTTATATAGCCAGAATAACTATATACATCTGCCGGTATGAGAGAGATGCATATATATGTTAATAATAAGTTAGAAACGTACCCGATTGTTATCAGAAAATGCATCAATAACTATAGTCTATATATTGTGAGTGTATCCGTGCTGTAGATCTCCTGATAACTTATGCGGTGCTAGTATAGTTGTATCATAAGTTTCTGTCATCGTATATATTGTATGTACTCGCATATCAAACTTTTAACAAGCACATTTCACACTATCAAAACTATTTAATCGAAGTATCTAACTGCTGCCTTTTATTTTTTACTTTCAATAACAATGTTATTTATTTAGTACTAGCAACTCACCCTCGCTTTGCTCGGGTTCATCCCTTTGTTGCTTTCTCATACAAACTTTCTTCCCCATTTTCACCCCCTAAATTAATTATTTCCGGAATAAAAACTTACCTATGTACTTTCCAGGGTCTCAAACTATCTTCTTACCAAATTTTATCTAAATCGTTTTGGAGCCTATTCGGTATAAACAAATAAACAATCACACAGACAAAAAATCTTTGGTCTATATAATATTAAGTATAGAAGTAAAAGTAGGTCGATGGGTAAAATATATTATAAAAACTCAATTCGTATATTAAAGGCACAGGGCGTTAACTTTATATATTTGTTCATTTAATATGTTTTCAAAATAGGTACTCGTAACTTTAAAATTATCAGTGAATAGATGAAGTGCAATGAATAGAATGTTATTTCGGACTTTACATGCTTTCTAAGCAGCCTAAGTTTTTTCCCTATTGTCCCTTCTTTTTAACGTTGGAAAATGCATTTACGCACGAGGTGTGGGACTACCCACTACAACCCAACAGCCCCCCCCCCCCTGTCTTAATGGGGTGTCGCAGGATCGCTTACGCATACAATTACGACGCCCCGGGTCCCTATTGTCCCTATTTGAGGTCGTTGTACACAATTTTTTTAACATTAATGACAGATAATTAAGTGTGCAGTAGCCCTTAATAGTGAGAGTAGTGAAACTTTATATATAACTTATATATATATAAACTATAACCTATGTAATAACACTGGGAACGCATAAATGTGAGGAAGTATCTGTGCACTCTTGCATTATTTACTAATAAATCATACACGATTTATGTTTGTACGTCCAATATTATTGATACGTAAGCGTAAAAATTTTTTGATATCAAATCTTTGTAATTAGTGCCTCAAAACAGATTGCTTTTATGTATTGTAAACCTTTGTGACTGTTAGAAATAATTCAACGTTATTGTTTATTAATTTAATTAAAATAAAAATACTACACGTACTTGTCTGTTTATATCTTATAATACTCGTATTAAGTGAGCAATTATTGTTTATAAATTTATTTCGTGTACCTCGGAAACGGCTCTAACGATTTGGATCAAAATTTGTATTTAAAGTTTTTTTAAGTTTTTGCTTTTTTTTACAAAAAAAAAAACATTTTTTATAACTTAACGAACGCTTACGTCGAGCGAAGCTCGTTCGCCCGCGTACAAAAAAAAATGTAATTTTTTTGCATGATTATGATGACTGATAATGATGGTTTACATCATGATTGCATTTTTAACGATAATAATATATAAAATTAATAAATATTTTTCAAAGGCAAATCCAGATAATATGACTCTATTTTAGACGATGCGTTTGTATTGTACACGAAGGCGGAGCTATAGAGTGAAATGGCCTGTATATGTTTAACTCTTCCTGTAAAAGGCAGGAATATAATTCATATAGTACCTACGCTTACGAATACACATGTAGTGAAAAAGTTGAGAGGGATGATGTCATGACAGAAACTTACGATAAACCTTTACTAACACCGCATAAGCGATAGAAGGTGGCGAGTGTATAACGTGGAATGAAAGCCTATTCAAATTAAAAATGTGAATTATATTATATGTATTTTATTTATATTATTTATTTATCTATTTTATATATTTAGATAATTATAATTTTGTATACATTTATAATATAATAATATCTAATCAGTCTTTACAAGTATACATATATACATAACATTCACTATAATTAGATACATAATCAAAAGTGTACATTAAATTGTAATAAATCCCTAAAATATAATTAATCAAAAAAATTCAATTATAATAAAAATTGGTAATTAAAATGAGTTAAATAATGTTAAAAAAGTCCAATTAAAAATTGATCAAATAATAACCAAATAGTACGTCATGTTAAATTAATTAAGTAAATAATAAATAAATACTTAAATAACGTCTACGATTCTTCTAATCCTTTTACCAAAGGTTGTCTGTAAGAGATTGCTCGTAGCAACAAGACCGCCTTTGTATGCCTCCTTGTTATTTTTTTTTCTTTTCACCTTCTGTACTCTTCTTTTGTGTGTGCAATAAAGTATTTATCTATCTATCTAAATACATGTCATATAATAGTAAAAGTAAGTCAAGTAGATTCAAAAGTACAAAGACTAACAGTTATTTTGTATTGTTTCTACTTACAAAGTTGAGTCATGCTACGCGCATTGCATTGATCTTTGGTTCGTAGCACCACTCTAGGAGCTATGCACATAATGGCCGGCGGCCGCGTTGTCCATACTTCCATACTAATATTATAATGTGTAACTATGTTTGTTTGTCTTTCTTTCACCTCGAAACGGAGTGACGGATTGGCGTGATTTTTTGTGTGGAGATAGTTGGAGGGCAGGAGAGTGACATAGGCTACTTTTACCGCGGGAGATTATCTCATTTCCACGGGAAAACACGTTATAATACAACCCAAAGAAATATTTGTGATCAAAATTACTTGAAACTTAATATTAATGCTCTTCAGTACAATTAAATAAACATGTATTTTAACATTTTTTGAAATTCATCCCATAAGAGGGTAAAATAGGGGATGAAAGTATTTATGAAACCTACATTTTTATATTTTTTTCTGTACTTTTAGCGCGAGCGGAGCCGCCGGTTCTGCTAGTATAAGTCTTTAATTGCATTAATTGAATAAGTAAATATATTATTTCTTATAATCCCTCCACAACCGCGGACACGCCGGCGTTACAGTTCACAATAGATTTCTTAGAAATTTAATTAATTTCTTAGAAAATGACCTGGATGTGTTAAGCTATTAAGATATGACACAATAAATATTCATACCAAAAATAAAGGATCAATAACCGGTTTTTTTGTTTATTAGGTATTGACAAGCTTTAGTGTTATCAATAAAAAAAAATGAAAACGGTCTTATTTACATAGTATAAAATGAAGTCGCTTCTGTTGTCTGTTCGCTTAGATGTTTTAATCTACTCAACAGATTTTAATGCAGTTTTCAGCAATAGATAGAGTGATTCAAGAGGAAGGTTTACGCAATTATTACATGTATATTATAGTATAGAAGAGCCGAGAAATTCAAAGATTTGTATTTCATACCTAGGGACAAACCCGAACGAAGCGAGGGTTGGAGTCGCTAGTTTTTATATAAATAGGTAAATTCTGTTCATAAATTGTTTTCTTTAAATTTTCAATAACATTATTGATATTTGACGACACGTTTGGCTCAGTGTGAAGTAACCCTACTTGCTGTGCCTACGGTTGCGCGTTCGAATCCCGCTGGGGGCATTCATTTGTGTGATGAGCACGAATGTTTGTACTCCAGTCATGGGTGTTTATATTTATAATATGTATGTATTTAAAGTTATATATATATGTAGTGTATTAACTATTTGGTATCCATAACAAAAGCCTCGTAGCTTACCATGGAACTAGATGGTGCTGTGTGTTAATGTCCCAACATATTTATTTATTTATTCATTATTTATTATAGTCGAATTTCGAGCATTCGGTGAGCACTAGTATAAATAAATACCTAAGTAATAGTTAGGCAAATATTTAAATTTAATACTTACTATGTACTTATTGTTGGTTAAATATTAAAATATTCTTTTCTTCTCGCTCTTTTACTTGGCTCGTAATAGAGAAAGACAGCAGATGCTTGTATACTTCCTAGGCATTTATGAATACTTGGTACAGTAACCTGAATGTCTTAAAACGAATCAATACACTGCAGTTTACGTCATGACATTACTTTCTACAGCTATCGATTTTATCACCACTACTGTCTAACATGAGTAGCTAGGGGATGGGGATTGCAAATATATACATACATACATATAAGGTGAAGATCACTCGTACAGAATAATTAGACGATTTTTATTTAATCATAACATATTTTATTATTTTGTTATGTATATTTATCATTCGTTTATAAATTCAACAGTAGTGCGCATACTCGTAGTACGTGAATTTTCAATGTTTGCATGATATTGACGTCACCGCTTTCACTTTCCACTGCATTCATGTTGAAATGTAGTGGTATGAGGAGCGTTGCCATTACTCTTCCTATATCATGTTGTCCTAGTATTTCCCACTATTGCAAGTTCAGAAATACCAGAAAACTAAAAGATAAAATAGAAAAATAGTTGTTGTATTAATTATTTTACGAGCAACTGAACCTCGCTTCGGGTTCCTCTCTAGGAGAATAAAAACAAACCTATCCCACGGGAACATTAAATTTTTCAGGGATAAAAAGTAGCCTATGTGCTTTTCCAAACTATAATCTATCTCTGTGCCAAGTTTCATCCAGATCCGTTCAGGCGTTCTGGTGTGAAAGAGTAACGAACATCCATACTCACAAACTTTTACATTTATAATATTTATACTGATTCCTAGTTTAATATAGCCCCCTTAAACTTCCATTCACAGAAAACTAACCTTACTTACACACTTCGCGGGCCAAATGGTATTAGGGGACTTTATAATTAAACTTCCATTTTACTTCTAATTTAAGACATTTCTTTCTTCTTTTTTTAAAGTTCTACAGTAAAATTAATTATAAATAAATAGTAAGTTCCATGGTAAGCTACGAGACTTGTGTTAAGGATACCAGATAGTTGATACACTACACATATATAACTTTATATACATACATATTATAAATATAAACACCCATGACTGGAGTACAAACATTCGTCATCACACAAATGAATGCCCCCAGCGAGACTCGAACCCGCGACCGCTGGCACAGAAAGTAGGGTCACAACAAACTGAGCCAAACGTGTCGTCAAATTATTCTTTTAATTTTCGAATGCTTACAGCAATCATTTTTAGGGTTTTTGATGCCTCAAGTTATTATATACTAGTTAATGTAGACAGACAGAAATTATACAATAACTTTTAAGAAAAGAGAAATGGCATCTAATTTAATATTTAAAAAAGTATCGTTATTTTTTCTTAGGAAAGGAATTGTATTTTCGTCTTTGCTTCGTTTTTTTTTGCACCTCTTTTGCTCTTTATTTATATTTAAAGACCAGTAAAAAATAATTTCCAAAAAAGAATTCGGTTCTTAGATTTACGAGTATATAGGCTATTATGGAAACTTTCTTCTGAGTATCGAGGGCTAACGATTTAGGCTCAGCTTTGGATATCCGAGAATATACGAGTCTCTTATCTATTTTTTCTTTGCAATTAAAGGAAGGTAGAGTGAGAGATAGATATATATCAAGTATAAAGATATTATGCAAGTATACTAGGAACACATGGCTTCTAGGCGATATCTATGCAGTTTTTCAATATACACTCTAAATTATGTTATTGATTATGTTTGTACGTTGAAGATTTTGTTTATATTATGTAGGCAAGAACGCTCATGAATGTCTTTGTTATATTCCAGTGTTCTTTGAGTATCCGTTGTAATTGAACGATTGAATAAAATCCGTTTTACAACAGTGTATTTATGCCTAATAAAATATATCTATCTTTAAAGGATTAGTGAGCAAAGTAGCATGCAATGAGTTAAGCTAAAGAGGGTTGGACAAGATCGTAAGGGGTGGAGCCTATAAGTGATGTATATAGAATAGCTATACAGATCTCCCGATATGAGAGAGACGCATTTATATGGTTACTTTATGGTAGCAATAGAAACAGCATATTCTGTCAAAAACTGCATCTAGTATCCATAGACTATATGACTATATGTGAGTGTATGCAGGCTGGAGAGCTCCTGATAACTTATGCAGTGCTAGTATAGTTGTATCGTAAGTTTCTTTCTTCGTATATATATTGTATGAATATAAAAAAAATTGTAGGATCCGGGGATACCAATAAAAGCTTGTAAATTCAAATTCAATTCAAATTCAAAATGTTTTATTCAGCATTAAATTATTACAATTTTTTACTGAACGTCATGAGTCTACTACCAGTTCGGAAAGAAGAAGCCTCAGACCTGAGAAGAACTGGAGAAAGAAACTCTGCGGGACTAATATTAACTTGTTATCATTTTTAAAAGTAAAATTATAATTTAAAATATTTATAAATATATAATATAGGACACTAAATTATTAGTATTTATTCTTCTAAAATCAGATGATACAATGTTCTCGCGTCTCATCTTTTCGTCATTATGACACAACATCCTTCTTTTATTTTATTCTTCTCTTTCATTCCATTCTTAAAATTCTAACATGCGTCTCTTTTTATTCTTAAAATATCATTTCACACATACTGCTCTCTCAAATCCCACACTCGGTATGAAGATTTCTTTGACATTTTCGTTGGACAAACAAAGAAACAAACAATAGGCTATTATTACTAATTTTTATTTTATTTAATATTAAATCTAAGGGTTTCTTAAGGAGTATTGATAAGATTGATGAATGAAGATTGATTGATGAGTTCTCATTGATATTTGAGATGAAATACCTGTTTTATTTAATTTACTCAAGATGGTGGAAATGTTTTAATAGTAAAACTAAGTACTATCCCGAAAGGAATATAATATATTGTTAATGTGTATCATACAAATGTAATATATCATATTTGTTGCTTAAAAGTCGTTTTGTACTTTTAAGCAAATAACAGTAATATAACACTTCTTAGATTTACGCGAATATTTGACATTAAAATAAAACTATCTTTTCAGCAATCATGGTCATGGCAGAGTCTCACAGTCTCTCCCGTTTGCAAGTATTCGAAACGTCGATAGCCAAAAATCAAAATCAATTCGCGAAAAAATCCAAAAAGCTAGGTTTATTTAACATAACAATTACATATATTTTAAAAACTATTAAAAATATTTTGTTTATGTTCTTTCAGCAGATACAGATCTAATTAAAGACTAAATGAAGCTTTATTCACGCGTTTCATAAAGCAAGTTTAAGAAAATAGAATTTTCATATGGATCATATTAGTTATGTAAAATGAATCCAGTCTGGAAAACCGTTTTTTGAGTTACTGTCATAAAAACACCCACATATCAACTTATATATATATATGTATATATATAAATATGTATATATATATATATGTATATATATAAATATGTATGTATATATATATATATATATATATATATATATATATATATATATATAATTAAAGTTCTTAATAGTATTTTTATTTGATATCGAATTTTATGTAACGATTGATGGTCGCTCCTACTTATATTACGACACTTGCAATAAATTTCATTAAACATATATATATATAGATAGATAAAATACCCAATATTTAAAAGAAATTAAAAAAAAAACAAAAAAAATAAAAAAATGTCTTGCATTTTGATATATCAATTTTGCTAAAACTCTTATGTACTAAAAAGTAAGTTTTTGTGGTTGAATCTATTTTGAATAACTACGTCAATATAACACTGAAATCATAGTTAGGTTAGGACAGTTGCACCTACACCGGGGGCGCATAACTGTAAGGAGGTATCTACGACTATGCAATGATGCACTATTTACGAATACCTTGAACGCGATGTATTTATTTGACAATTATTTATTAATTATATTTATACTAGCAGAACCTACGGCATAGCTCGCGCTAAAATACTTAAAAAATACTCTAAAAAGGTAGTTTTCATACAAACTTTCGTTCCATATTTTACCCTCTTATGGGATGGTTTTCGATCAATGCTAAAACACGTATTTATTTAATTGTATTTAATGAACAGCGTTAATACCAAGTTTCAAGTAATTTTGATCATACATATTTTTTGGGTTGTATTATAACGTATTTTCCCGTGAGAATGCGATAATCTTTCGCGTTGAAAAATAGCCTATGTCACTCTCCAGCCCTCCAACTATCTCCACACGAAAAATCGCGCTAATTCGGCGCTCTGTTTTGACGTGAAAAAAGGACAAACAGACAAACAAACACATTTTAACATTCATAATATTAGTATGGATTACAGTTGAAATAACTAAGTAATAAGCGCTAAGTAATATTATAAAACTTTCTATTACCCGTTGATTATCGACCGAGATAATGAAAATCATTATGTCAAAGTAATAAAATTTTGCATTCAAAAAATATTTGTCATTTTTGTTTGCTTTTATTAACTTTGGTAAGCGGTAAGTTATCCGTAAGAAAGACGATTGTAAAATATAGGCATTTTTATCAATCTTCATTTATTCAAACGCAGAACTATGACATCAGGTACTAAAAGTGGACCTTTAAAAATTTAGTATAGATAAGTTTTTTAGACCGGCCCTATATATAATATTAACAAGATTATATTTGAAATAGTTAACAAACTGTTTAAAATAATATTTCAGGAAAAAATTATCAAAAGTGCCAGAAGTTACAATTACTTATGACATATGACTAGTTTTATTTATATTTTAATAAAATACAACTATTGTATTTTTAGTTTTATGCAATGCGCAGTTGAACAGCGCGTAGCTTGTTCGTAGCTGCGCTCTACGAAGTTACCGAGCTGTATGTTGCTGTTATTATAGATCTGTATTTAAATTATTCAACGGTAAATAAACATATAAACGTATAAATAAAGTGGAACTTCAATAGATATAATTAAAATGAATGCCGGATTTATTTTCTCAAGCGTTTTATGAACATTCCATTATTATATGTGTGTATTAATATTTATTGAGTGAAATAGATTGTTTGTTTATATGTATTTTTGTACTAGCGAGGCCCTTTAAATTAACATAACTTTTTATTTAAGAATCGATTGAAATAAAAAAAAAATCTTGATTGAAGTTTACCACAACACATTATTGAAAATCGCGCCTAAATCGGTTAAGCCATTTCGGACATTGACTGACAAAAATTCTAAAAAAAATTGATTGCGTTATTAAAGACTCCCTTTGATAGTTTTTCTCAAATATTTTCCATGTACAGACAGCGATCAGTTACACTTTTATTATCTGTATAGATATGTAGCAAAACAAATTTGTGTCAAAAAATAAAAAATATTACATGGCTTGCATTCCATAGCGAATGTAAAGTTTTCTTTAATCAAATATTTGGTTGGAAAAGTTTAGATTTGCACAATGCATCGCTCGCTAGAAGTCTCACATTCAAACTATTCTAAAGCGCTCAGCAGCGAAGTACTAGGATGTCATAAAATAACAGATACTAGAAATATAACCAATCAATCTCTCTCAAGTGCCCGTGAAAGAGACGGACCCAATAGTAATATTCGCATATTGAAAGGAGACTGCACTCGATGCATCCGTTGCCTTCAAATGTTTAAACGAGATGGACTCTGTTCGTCCAGTTTCATTTCAAAGGCTAGGAAATATGTTTTAAAAGGTTTCAAGCGTTATCTTTGAAAACTTTAATAAGAAGATCAAATACTTTATTCAATGTAATGTAAATGAATATCATGTTTACTTCTAACGACTTCGTTTAGGTTACACAATTTTAAATTTTGTTTACCTACTGCTTAGGTTCTTAGATTATGGCATCTACTGTTTACAATATATACAGTGAGACTTCTTTGCGCATGGTAGTAAAATTTCAAGGTCACTAGAAATTGTAACAAAAAACCTTGAAGTTTCACTTCTAACACGTCTCCATAGAAACTTAATGTTTTTTTTTTTCTTAAGATTAGTTACAAAGATTAATTTTAACGTATGTATTATTTAATCTTGAGTCTCTTATATTATTTTCAGAATATGTGCTAATTTATAAAATTAAATTTAACTAGCATTGCCCACCCGCGTTCAAATGACCGAAAACCAAATTTTTAGGTTTTAAATATAAGTGTATTCTTATAATGCAGTTTTTGTATCTTTTCTCAGAAATGAGATATTTTCCCGCGATAAAAAGTATCCTATATGTTGACGCGGATAACCAGCTACCATCATACCAAATTTCAACAAAATCCGTGGTTTTTCCGTGGTGCGGTAACAGACAGACAAAATTTCTAAAAACTATAGATTCGGCCTCTGTATCGATAATACTGTCTATTTCAATAAGATTTTCCAAAAAATATTTAATGTACAGATTCGACTTAGTTAGAATTTTATTATATGTATGGATTAAATGAAACACGCTGATAACTTACCGCCAAAAAATTAAAACTGACAATAATGAATTTATTCGTATTTCAATATCGTAGAAAAGGACAGCACTTGCTTCTTCTTTTCGTCTACTTTCTAGCGCTTATGAAGACTTGGTACTACATTCTGAATATCTCAAAGGTGGATCAATACACGGTACACCATTTGTTACGTCAGACTCTCACTTTCTTTCTGCTCATTGATTTACTTCTTGTTAGGGTCCTAGTTGACGTATAAATGAAAGTGAAGTAAATTCGTAGTTTAACAGCGCGTAGCTTGTTCGTAGCTGCACTCTACGAAGTTAGATCGAGCTGTATGTTGCTGTTATTATGGAACTGTATTTAAATTATTCAAGGGTAAATAAACATATAAACGTATGAATAAAGTGGAACTTCAATAGATATAATAAAAATGAATGCTGGATTTACTTCCTCAAGCGTTCCATTATTATATATGTGTATTAATATTTATTGAGTGAAATGGATTATGTTTGTATTTATGTACTAGCGACTCACCCTCGCTCCTCTTGGATTCATCCCTAGATGTGTCCCCTTTAAATTGACATAACTTTTTTATTTAATAATCGATTGATGTAAAACAAATACTAAATGTTGAGTGAAGCTTACCACAATACATTAGTGAAAACCGCACCTAAATCGATTAAGCCGTTTCTGAGATAAACGCGCACAAACGACCAGACAAACAGATAAAAATTCTACAAAAATTTTATTGCGTTATTAGACTCTCAATGATAGTTTTTCTCAAATATTTTCTATATACAGACAGCGATCAGCTACACTTTTATTATCTGAATAGATTGCAGCAAAACACATTTGTGGTCTGTTGACCAAAGTAAAAAGGAAAAGTATGACATGGCTTTGCATTCTATAGCGAATGTAAAGTTTTTTTTAATCAAATATTTGGTTGGAAAATCTTAGATTTGCACATTGCATCGCTGTAAATTTCATATTCAAACTATTCTAAAGCGCTCAGCAGCGAAGTACTAGGATGACATAAAATAACAGATACTAGAAATATAACCAATCAGTCTCTCTCAAGTGCCCGTGAAAGAGACGGACCCAATAGTAATATTCGCATATTGAAAGGAGACTGCACTCGATGCATCCGTTGCCTTCAAATGTTTAAACGAGATGGACTCTGTTCGTCCAGTTTCTTTTCAAAGGCTAGGAAATATGTTTTAAAAGGTTTCAAGCGTTATCTTTGAAAACTTTAATAAGAAGATAAATACTTTATTGAATGTAATGTAAATGAATATCATATTTGCTTCCAACGATTTTATTTAGATACCCAATTTTGAATTTTGCTTACCTACTGCTTAGGTTCTTGGATTACGGCATCTACTGTTTACAATATATACAGTGAAACTTCTTAGCCCACATGATAGTAAATTTTAAGGTCGTGTCCCTAGAAATTATCACGAAAAACCTTTAAGTTTCACTTCTAATACGTTTCTATAGAAACCGTATTTCAAAATCATAGAAAAGGACAGCAGTTGCTTCTCTCTTCGTCTACTTTCTAGCGTTTATGAAGACTTGGTACTACAATCTGAATATCTCGAAGGTGGATCAATACACGGTACACCATTTGTTACGTCAGACTCTCACTTTCTTTCTGCTTATTGATTTACTCCTTGTCAGGGTCCTAGTTGACGTATAAATAAAAGTGGTCTGTATACAATAGTTTATTGCTGATTAACAACCGTATTACGTTTAAATACGCGTTTATAAAAAAAGAAAAGTATATATTTTTTTAAATTAAAATGTCGGTCACGTACTCGTCGCTCACCGTAGCTCTGGATCGTGGGGCTGTGCCTGCGGCGCCTGCGGTGGCTATTGTTGCGTATATCGGAGTGCAATACTTATTACGCTATCTATTATTATCTAAACCGAATCTGTACATTATATATTTTTTGGATAATGTTATTGAAATACACATTATTATCGATAATGAATTTTTGTCTGTCTGTCTCACGCAGCACGGAAAAACCACTAAAGGCATTTTGATGATGATGATTTTGGTATGATGATAGCTGATGATCCGGGTCAACATATAGGATACTTTTTACTGCGGAAATTTTTAGTTTTATGCAATGCGCAGTCGAACAGCGCGTAGCTTGTTCGTAGCTGCACTCTACGAAGTTAGACTGAGCTGTATGTTGCTGTTATTATAGAACGTATTTAAATAATTCAACGGTAAATAAACATATAAACGTATAAATAAAGTGGAACTTCAATAGATATAATAAAAATGAATGCCGGAATTACTTTCTTCTATTTAAGTACATTTCCATTATTATATATGTGTTAATATTTATTGAGTGAAATAGATTATGTTTGTATATATGTATTTATGTACTAGCGACTCACACTCGCTTCGCTCGCATTCATCTCTAGGTGAGTCCCCTTTAAAGTGATATAACTTTTTTATTTAATAATCGATTGAAATAAAGCAAATACTAAATGTTGAGTGAAGTTTACCACAATGCATTAGTGAAAACCGTACCTAAATCGGTTAAGCCGTTTCTGAGATAAACGCGCACAAACGACCAGAAAAAGAGATAAAAATTCTACATAAATTCTATTGCGTTATTAAAGACTCTCAATGATAGTTTTTCATAAATATTTTCCATGTACAGACAGCGATCAGTTACACTTTTTTTATCTGAATAGATCAGCAAAACACATTTGTGTCAACAAAAAGATCTCGAACGCTAATTTAAAAAGAGTAACAGAGGTAAGGGACCTTGGAGTCCAGCTGGATAGTAAAATCATATTCGATCATCATATGAATCATGTAGCAACTAAGACATATCAGATGCTAGGCTTTATATTTAGGCAAGGGGCAGATTTTAAAAATGCTCATACACTAATACTGCTATATAATTCTTATGTTAGGGCTAATATGGAATACGCGTCTACAGCTTGGAATCCACAATATAATAAATATATTGACTTAATTGAAAAAATACAAAATAAATTTTTAAAAAGATTAAAAAATAGATTTGGTTCTGCTTCTTTTAGTAATAATACTACTTCCCTAGAAAAGCGTAGAGAACAAAGAGATCAGCTCTTTCTTTACAAAATAATTAATAATTTAGTTGACTCTCTGTACCTATTAAATAAAATATCATTTAATTGCCCTAGATATGGCACTCGTTCTCAGGCTACTTTCTCCACCGCTGTCTCCAGAACAAAGTATTGTGACAATTCATTGTAAGATCCTGCAATATGTATAATAAGCAATATCATGACATCGACTTATTCAATAATGGGTTCGAAAAATTCACTCACCTATTAAAAAAATCATAAATTTTGTTAATGTTTAGTATTCTTGCTTATATTGTTCGATTTATTCCTGTTAATTTTAAGGTTAACTTCGTTTATGTCTTTTAGTGGAAACTTTATTGGCTTAAGATTTTTGTTTAGACGTGTTTAACTAAATCTTATTAACTGTACGCTGTATGTTTCCCAATGATAAATAAATAAAATAAATAAAGGAAAAGTATGACATGGCTTGCATTCTATAACGAATGAAAAAGTTATATTTTTTGTTTGATTATTTTAGATTTAATGAAAATCTTAGATTTGCACATTGCATCGCTGTAAATTTCATATTCAAACTATTCTAAAGCGCTCAGCAGCGAAGTACTAGGATGACATAACATACCAGATACTAGAAATATAACCAATCAATCTCTCTCCAGTGCCCGTGAAAGAGACGGACCCAATAGTAATATTCGCATATTGAAAGGAGACTGCACTCGATGCATCCGTTGCCTTCAAATATTTAAACGAGATGGACTCTGTTCGTCCAGTTTCTTTTCAAAGGCTAGTGGTTGCGCTATTTTGCAAATAGGCAATTGTGATGGGATAAGCCGCGTGAGTGCGCTGATGCACTCACCCCAGTCGTCGTTACACCGTGTAACAATTAACACGGCTTCCGCGTAATTAACTATCATCCCGCACCGCGCGCGCGCAGGTTGACCGCGCCCTATATGCTTTATGAACTTTTACTGTGTACTATACGAACTTTAAGTGCCCTGTGCTAAATTTCATGGAAGCGGAGATAGGAGTTGCAGCAGAAGGTGAGTCCCTGAACTTTTGTTTTTTTGCATGTGGTGTGTCCATCACCGGCAGGGGTCCCTTCTCGGGAGGTAATACGCCTTCCCGCATCCCAAAATTACAGTCCACTTGCTCCACCATAAAGTTTTGGTCACTTCGCGTCGGATTAATTCCAATTCCTTGAAATTATTTCCACAATTACCTACCCGCTTCCCTTTCGAAACGATCGCATCGCTCGCGCTACGCCATTTTTTGTTCTAGAACGTGTATAGTACAAGTACCTACCGCAATAAGTTATATTTTACTCTCATCATTTTATTTTATTGTTACATAATATCATTTATTTAATTTGTTTTAATATAGACCTGCGCGTACACATCGCGAAAGTAATTTTCTTGCCTATCTTAACATCGCATAACTTAATAGTTAATATTTATTTGTATCCACGTACTCATTTCGTAACTGTTTTCATCCCGTTTATATATTTAAAAAACATATTTTAATGTACTAAGTTAAGATATGTATTTCGCATCGCATCGCATTATAAAATAAGTGAATACATTTTATATCATTTATTATATTTCGTCCCGCATCCATTTCTATCTGTAAAATAGATAGGTTTTGTAATACGTAAATATTTAAATTTACGTACATAACATATTTTGTGCTAACGTAGCACACCGCATCCTTTTGTTCGTTATATTCATAAGATTTCAACTACCGTCATACCTACTCATTTTATTTAGTTATTTCGTTCATTCGCCTAATTTATAATATATAAAACAGTTATATAGTTTGTTAAACATGACGTCTCCGCAAGAAATGAATATTATTATGCTTGAGGCTAAACTTTCCGCGTACTTTGAACGTATTCAAAGTATCTACGATTTGTCATGTAGGCTTAATAGTGACGCAGATATCGAGACATTGGTTACTCGTGCTGAGGGTTTAGAATCGGTTCGTAGTAGCTTCGAAAAGGTCTTATATGATTTAAATCGTTTTAACATGGAGATAAATCCTAAATATAAGCCAGATTTCAAAAAACTCAACGCTTTCGAAGACTTGTATTGTCATATTAAGCGACAAGTTTCACTTAAATGTCTCACTAACAAACCTGCTAGTCAAAGCTCATATTCGAAGCCTAGACTTCCACCAATAGAACTGAAAGGGTTCGACGGTGACCCGCGCAACTGGCCGCTATTTTATTCTAGTTTTGTCGACACAATACATAACAACCCTACTTTGACGTCATCTGATAAGTTATATTATTTAATAGGCAAGCTGACTGGCAAGGCATTGTCGGTGTATGCAGACATTACGCCGTCACCTGACAACTACGAAATAATATTTAACGCCCTTGTCTCTAAATACGAAGACAAGCGGCTCCTCGCGACCACTTATTTAAATACTATATTTGAATACAAACCACTTTCTTCCGCGTCCCAATTAGAACATTTTATAGATAGATTTTCATCTTCTGTATCCGCATTAAATAATTTAAAATTAGATAATCTAAGCGATTTCATTTTGTTATATATAGCTCTCAAAAAACTAGATTGTGAGACCACCCGCGCTTTTGAAATGGAAAACCGAAATTGTGGAATTCCAAAACTTGACGATTTACTTTCTTTTGTCCGCGATCAAATTAAAATCATACAACGTCATGGTTCATTAAATTCTAAGTCTAAACCTCATTCAAATTTACCGCTTGTTTCTAAAAACGTTGTAAAGTCATTTTTAGTAAATAGTAATTCCGCATGTCCCGTTTGTTCTTTAAAAACTCATACTCATTATTACAACTGTTCTAAGTTTAACAACATGAATCCGCGTGAACGATATCAGGTTGTCAAGCGCAACCATTCATGTGTAAACTGTCTCAGTTTACGACATACCGCATCAACTTGTAAATCGTCTAATGCCTGTAAACATTGCAATTCACATTCGCATCACACTATGCTTCATTTTAATGATAACACGCATTTCAAAAATAAAGGTAGCCGCTCGCAATCTGAAAGGGAAAACGTCCCTGCGCGAGCCGCGTACGTCTCGCCGCCGCGGCGGTCGCGGTCGCCTCGTGGTAATGCTATCCCGCTCTCACCCGCACGCGACGCTGCGCGCGCAGCCTCTCGCTCGCACGGTAGTGGCGCGTTATCATCACCCGTACACTCGACAGCGCAAGTTCTCTCAGCGTCGCATAGCAATTCCGATACGGCTAATGACGTAATATGCGCTATGGCGAACACTGTGCGTGCCTCCGCGCATAGTAGTCACGTTTTGTTAGGTACCGCTCGCGCTTACGTTGTTTGTAGCGATGGCTCATTCAAACAAATTAGAATTTTAATAGATACGGGTTCTCAAAATCATTTTATAACGAAAAAAATGTTGTAAATTTTTAGGAATTAAAACAAAGATTATTAATAATCCTCTCTCAATAAAAGGCATTGGCGATTATGAGACGCAGTCTATAGGTACTTTTACAGAGCTGACTTTAGCTTCTCACTACGATCCGCGTTACACGCTTCGTATTAACCCGCTCGTCTTAAATAAAATCTCAGATAAATTACCTTCGACAAACATAGACGCGAAACAAATAGATTATTTAAATAATATTGCGCTCGCTGACCCGGACTTTTACGTACCTGGTCAAGTAGACTTGATTCTCGGTTCTGAAGTTTTTACCGAGATCCTTCGCCCTGGTAAGGTGGTCGGACCCCCGGGGAAACCGGACGCATTTGAAACCGCATTTGGATACATTATTTTAGGTTCGCTTGAAAACTTAGTTGATTTTCCTATGACTTCTACATCCACGCATACGTTTTTCACTTCGACCGAAGATTCAATTGAAAATTTAGTTACGAGGTTTTGGTCTTTACAGGAGGTACCGTCTAAAAAACATTTATCTCCCGCTGAGCACCAGTGCGAACAGTTCTTTGTTTCTACTACGTCCCGCGATAGCACTGGTCGCTTCGTTACCGCGTTACCGTTTAACCGCGATCCTTCTTGCTTAGGGGATTCTCTAGTTTCTGCGCGTCGTCGCTATAACATTTTGGAGCGAAAGTTTAATTTAAACCCTCTTCTTCGTGAGGAATACGACGCGAAATTCCGCGAATATTTAAAAAATGGAATTATCGAACCCGCGCCTCCATTGAACATGGAGGATCCATACTACGTTATACCGCATCATGGTGTTTGTCGCTCAGATAAACTTACTTCTAAACTTCGTGTCGTATTAGACGCTAGTCACAAGACAACGTCAGGAATGTCTTTAAACGATTGCTTACACTCAGGCCCTAACTTACAAACAGACCTCACCGCTATTATTTTAAATTTTCGACTTTTTAAAATTGCATTTACCGCTGATATTAAACAAATGTTTTTAAATTTAATAGTTCGCAAATCGGATCGTCGTTTCTTAAATATTCTTTATAGGTTTGCGAATGAAAGCGACGTAAAATTATATAATTTTAACCGCGTTTGCTTCGGCCTGCGCTGCAGTCCTTATCTCGCAATGCGCGCTGTACGACAGCTCGCTTCTGAGCAGCAGCAGAATTTTCCGCTTGCTGCTGATATAGCATTAAACTACATATATATGGACGATTTGTGTATTTCGACTCGTTCGTCTGCAGATGGCGCTAGCCTGGCACAGGATTTAATTGAACTGTTTAGATGCGGCGGATTTAACTTAGTTAAATTTGTTAGTAACTCGACAGAGGTCCTGAACGCGATCCCGGTTGAAAATCGCTTGTCAAGCCAGGTTCAGTTTGACAATGATGATTCACTTAAAATCTTAGGCTTAAGTTGGTGTCCCCGCGAAGATATTTTTCGTATTGCTATTAATTTTACCCCGCGGGCTGAGTGTACAAAGCGTCTCATGTTGTCTACCGTAGCTAAACTATGGGATCTCAACGGTTTTTTGTGCTCCAGTAGTTTTATATGCGAAATTATTAATTCAAGCTTTATGGCTCGCCCATATCGGTTGGGACGACTCGCCGTCTGAACATATATGCATCGCGTGGAAAACTTTTATAAATGAGTTACCACTTTTACATAATTTTCAAATACCGCGATTTTTTGGTATCACATCTGATACACACCGCGTTTTTCTTCTTGGTTTTTCTGACGCAAGTGAGAGAGCCTATGGAGCCGTTGTTTATATTTGTGTTGTGGTTCCAGGAGAACCAAACCGCGTCACGCTGGCCATGGCCAAGAGTCGCGTCGCTCCGACACGTACCGTCTCGCTGGCCAGGCTAGAACTCTGCGCTGTGTTGATCATGGCACAGCTGCTTAATTTTATCCGCGACTCAATAGCGGCACGTTGTACAGTTGATGACGTGTTTGCTTTTACTGATTCGTCCGTGGCTTTACACTGGACACATTCGTCTCCGCACCGATTTGACACATTTGTGGCCAATCGTATTTCTAAGATACAAGAGTATCTCGCGCCGCGTCATTTTTTCCATGTTGATGGAAAACAAAACCCTAGTGACTGCATCTCTAGAGGTTTATCTCCCGCGCAACTATTAGTTCATCCGCTATGGATGCACGGCCCGCAATGGGCTCGTGACAACCCCGCGTCGTGGCCTCTCAATAGGTTCACATTTGATGACACCGCGAATGATAAAGTTTATGAATATAAGAATATTAATCCATCTCTTATTGTCTGCACCGCAACCGTAGTCGCTGAAGAAAATTTTCTTCTTCAACTCGCGTCACGCGTGTCCTCGTGGGACAAACTACTTCGTATCATTGTTTATATTTTAAGATTCACTCGTAAACTTCCGCGCTCTGACTTTTTACAGTTTGAACACCTTAAGGTTGCTGAAGTAACTATTCTTCGTTGTTTACAATCGCATGTCTTTAAGAACGACATTTCGGCAATCAATTCACACCGCAAAGTCTCGAAATCTTTGTTACCATATGCGCCGTTCGTTCATAAAGATGGTTTACTCCACGTAGGAGGACGTTTAAATAAATCCTCACTGTCATTTATCGCCAAACATCCTATATTATTGCCTAAAAATCATCGCATTACGGAAATGATTATAGATAGTTATCATCACAGGTTTTTACATCCTGGACCGCATCTTCTTTTATCATTGTTGCGACAGAGATTTTGGATAATGTCTGGTCGTAATATAGTACGAAAACGATTTAGGAATTGTAATAAATGTTTTAAATCAAACCCGCGTTCGTTAAACCCATTCATGGCGTCTCTACCCGCTCCTAGAGTAAACGAAGCCAAGCCCTTCATGAATACGGGCGTTGACTATGGCGGACCTTATAACATTCTTATAAGTAGGTACAGAGGCGCACGTAAAGAAAAGGCATATATTTGTCTCTTTACTTGTTTTGTTACGAGAGCAGTGCATTTAGAGCTTGCTGTCGATCTTAGCACTGAGTCATTTCTACGGGCTTTTAAGCGTTTCATTTCGCGCCGCGGTGAATGTTTAAATTTGTTTTCTGACAATGGTACCAACTTTGTTGGCGCCAAGACGCATTTCGATGAGTTACATAAATTTCTTAAATCTAAATCGTTTCGCGAATCTTTTAATGCAGAGGCTGCATCTCACGGCATCAATTGGAGTATGAACCCTCCTAATTCGCCTCATTTTGGTGGTGTATGGGAGACTAACATACGTAGTGTCAAACTTCATCTCAAACGCGTCGTAGGCGAGACGTTGCTTACCTACGAAGAAATGTATACATTGCTTACACAAATTGAGTGCGTGCTCAATTCGCGTCCACTTACTGTCATGAGTTCGGATCCTTCCGAACCAACCGCATTAACCCCGTCTCATTTTTTAACGTTAGGTCCATTGACTTCGTTTCATTCCATTCCATGCGAAAATGCAAATCTTAATTTATTACATCGCAAACAATTACTCGACAAGCTTGTTCAAAGTTACTGGAATCGGTGGCGAAAGGAGTATCTTTCAGAGTTGCAAACGCGTTTAAAATGGAACACGCCATCCAATCCAGTTAGGAAAGGCTTGATTGTTATTATAAAATCAGATAATTGTTCACCGCTTAATTGGCCTCTTGCTGTCATAGACGAGGTCCACCCTGGCTCCGATGGTGTTATCAGGGTAGCGCGTGTGCGCACGCAAACCGGTACTTACGTGCGCCCAGTGGCAAAACTTTGTCCTTTGCCCAATCAGTAAAGTTCATATACATTTTCATTTAGTTTTAGTCGCATTTAGTTTACGTTAAATCTTTAGTTTAACTTACTTCATAGTTACTAAGTTACATTATAGCTTATTTCCGCGTTTTAATTTATATTCCGCTAGCATCCGCGACGCATCTCATCCGCTTCATTTCGTTCCGCATTTATAAATTTTTATCCCATCCTTAATTCTCATTATATTCCTTTCCCGTCCCTTTTCTTGTTTAGGGAAACCCTAAAGGCCGGGGGGATGGTTGCGCTATTTTGCAAATAGGCAATTGTGATGGGATAAGCCGCGTGAGTGCGCTGATGCACTCACCCCAGTCGTCGTTACACCGTGTAACAATTAACACGGCTTCCGCGTAATTAACTATCATCCCGCACCGCGCGCGCGCAGGTTGACCGCGCCCTATATGCTTTATGAACTTTTACTGTGTACTATACGAACTTTAAGTGCCCTGTGCTAAATTTCATGGAAGCGGAGATAGGAGTTGCAGCAGAAGGTGAGTCCCTGAACTTTTGTTTTTTTGCATGTGGTGTGTCCATCACCGGCAGGGGTCCCTTCTCGGGAGGTAATACGCCTTCCCGCATCCCAAAATTACAGTCCACTTGCTCCACCAGCTAGGAAATATGTTTTAAAATATTTCAAGCGTAAACTTTGAAAACTTTAACTAGGTAAAACTTTCTTAGATTATATTTTACATTTTAGCGAAATTTTTAGCGAATATTTGACATTTTAAATAAAACGGTCTTTTCGGATTATTTCGCGGATTTATTTTGATTTTTGGTTCCCGACGTTTCGAATGCTTTACAACAATCATGGTCACGGGAGAGACTAATGTTATAGACGTCTCAAACACATACTTGTTACAGATAGTGCCTATCCACTATTTTAACAAAATTATTACAAAAATTCAAAAATGGCAATAGAGTAATTTAGAATATTTGTTGATTTGTATTTATAAACACTTAATAAAAAATGAGTATTATAATTAAATATAGCAATATTATTTATTTATTTTTAGCTGTTAGTATTATAAATATTACAATTTTTAAAAACTTTATTAATCACTAATATTATTTAGTGTCGCTATTATTATATTATGTATAATCATAAAGAATATTAAAAATTAAAAATATTAATTATTTATCTAAGCAATATTATTGTTTTATATATAATTTAAAAGAAGTTAAACTATAAATTTAGATTGCTATTATTTAAAGTTAAATTATTAAGGAACACTATTGCTTAATATATTAACTAGGTAATTATTTTACTAGGTAATTTTTAAGAAGATCAAATACTTTATTGATTGTAATGTAAATATCATATTTGCTTCTAACGACTTTATTTAGGTTACACATTTTTTAATTTTGTTTACCAACTGCTTAGGTTCTTGGATTACGGCATCTACTGTTTTATAGTAAAACTTCTTTGCGCGCATGACAGTGAAATTTCAAGGTCATGTCATTAGAAATTAATTATCACGAAAAACCTTCAAGTTTCACTTCTATCACGTTTCCATACAAACTTAATGTTTTGTTCTTAAGATTAGTCACCAAGTTTAATTTTGACGTACGTATTATTTTATTTAGAATCTCTTATATTATTTTCAGTATATGTGCGTATTTATACAATTAAATTTGATTAAATGAAACACGCTGATAACTTACCGCCAAAAAAGTAAAACGGAAAATATTAAATTTATTCGTATTTCAATATCATAGAAAAGGACAGCAGTTGCTTCTGTCTTCATATACTTTCTAGCGCTTATGAAGACTTGGTACTACAATCTGAATATCTAGAAGGTGGATCAATACACCATTTGTTACGTCAGACTCTCACTTTCTTTCTGCTTATTGATTTACTCCTTGTCAGGGTCCTAGTTGACGTATAAATACTCGTAATAGTGGACTGTATACAATAGTTTATTGCTGGTTAACAATCGTCATCTTAAATACAAGTTTACAAAAAATGAAAAGTATATATTCTTTTAAATTAAAATGTCGGTCACGTACTCGTCGCTCGCCGTAGCTCTGGAATGTGGGGCTGTGCCTGCGGCGCCTGCGGTGTTGCGTATATCAGAGTGCAATACTTATAAATACGCTATCTATTATTATCTAAACCGAATCTGTACATTAAATATTTTTTGGATAATCTTATTGAAATGGACATTATTATCGATATAGAATTTTTGTCTGTCTGTTTCACGCAGCGCAGAAAAACCACTGGAGGTATTTTTATTATGATGATTTTGGTATGATGATAGCTGACGATCCGGGTCAACATATAGGATACTTTTTACTGCGGGATTTTTTTTGCGGGAAGGTATATTTTTTTTGTTTGATTTATTTAAACTTAATGAAAAGCTTAGATTTGCACATTGCATCGCTGTAAATTTCATATTCAAACTATTCTAAAGCGCTCAGCAGCGAAGTACTAGGATGACATAACATACCAGATGCTAGAAATATAACCAATCAATCTCTCTCAAGTGCCAGTGAAAGAGACGGACCCAATAGTAATATTCGCATATTGAAAGGAGACTGCACTCGATGCATCCTTTGCCTTCAAATGTTTAAACGAGATGGACTCTGTTCGTCCAGTTTCTTTTCAAAGGCTAGGAAATATGTTTTAAAAGGTTTCAAGCGTTAACTTTGAAAACTTTTACTAGGTAATTTTTAAGAAGATCAAATACTTTATTGAATGTAATGTAAATAAATGTCATATTTGCTTCTAACGGCTTTGTTTAGGTTACACAATTTTGAATTTTGTTTACCTACTGCTTAGGTTCTTAGATTATGGCATCTACTGTTTACAATATATACAGTGAGACTTCTTTGCGCATGGTAGTAAAATTTCAAGGTCATTAGAAATTGTAACAAAAAACCTTGAAGTTTCACTTCTAACACGTCTCCATAGAAACTTAATGTTTTTGTTCTTAAGATTAGTTACAAAGATTAATTTTAACGTATGTATTATTTAATCTTGAGTCTCTTATATTATTTTCAGAATATGTGCTAATTTATAAAATTAAATTTAACTAGCATTGCCCACGGCCCCACCCGCGTTCAAATGACCGAAAACCAAATTTTTAGGTTTTAAATATAAGTGTATTCTTATAATGCAGTTCTTGTATCTTTTCTCAGAAATGAGATATTTTCCCGCGATAAAAAGTATCCTATATGTTGACGCGGATAACCAGCTACCATCATACCAAATTTCAACAAAATCCGTGGTTTTTCCGTGGTGCGGTAACAGACAGACAAAATTTCTAAAAACTATAGATTCGGCCTCTGTATCGATAATACTGTCTATTTCAATAAGATTTTCCAAAAAATATTTAATGTACAGATTCGACTTAGTTAGAATTTTATTATATGTATGGATTAAATGAAACACGCTGATAACTTACCGCCAAAAAATTAAAACTGACAATAATGAATTTATTCGTATTTCAATATCGTAGAAAAGGACAGCACTTGCTTCTTCTTTTCGTCTACTTTCTAGCGCTTATGAAGACTTGGTACTACATTCTGAATATCTCAAAGGTGGATCAATACACGGTACACCATTTGTTACGTCAGACTCTCACTTTCTTTCTGCTCATTGATTTACTTCTTGTTAGGGTCCTAGTTGACGTATAAATGAAAGTGAAGTAAATTCGTAGTTTAACAGCGCGTAGCTTGTTCGTAGCTGCACTCTACGAAGTTAGATCGAGCTGTATGTTGCTGTTATTATGGAACTGTATTTAAATTATTCAAGGGTAAATAAACATATAAACGTATGAATAAAGTGGAACTTCAATAGATATAATAAAAATGAATGCTGGATTTACTTCCTCAAGCGTTCCATTATTATATATGTGTATTAATATTTATTGAGTGAAATGGATTATGTTTGTATTTATGTACTAGCGACTCACCCTCGCTCCTCTTGGATTCATCCCTAGATGTGTCCCCTTTAAATTGACATAACTTTTTTATTTAATAATCGATTGATGTAAAACAAATACTAAATGTTGAGTGAAGCTTACCACAATACATTAGTGAAAACCGCACCTAAATCGATTAAGCCGTTTCTGAGATAAACGCGCACAAACGACCAGACAAACAGATAAAAATTCTACAAAAATTTTATTGCGTTATTAGACTCTCAATGATAGTTTTTCTCAAATATTTTCTATATACAGACAGCGATCAGCTACACTTTTATTATCTGAATAGATTGCAGCAAAACACATTTGTGGTCTGTTGACCAAAGTAAAAAGGAAAAGTATGACATGGCTTTGCATTCTATAGCGAATGTAAAGTTTTTTTTAATCAAATATTTGGTTGGAAAATCTTAGATTTGCACATTGCATCGCTGTAAATTTCATATTCAAACTATTCTAAAGCGCTCAGCAGCGAAGTACTAGGATGACATAAAATAACAGATACTAGAAATATAACCAATCAATCTCTCTCAAGTGCCCGTGAAAGAGACGGACCCAATAGTAATATTCGCATATTGAAAGGAGACTGCACTCGATGCATCCGTTGCCTTCAAATGTTTAAACGAGATGGACTCTGTTCGTCCAGTTTCTTTTCAAAGGCTAGGAAATATGTTTTAAAAGGTTTCAAGCGTTATCTTTGAAAACTTTAATAAAAAGATCAAATACTTTATTGAATGTAATGTAAATGAATATCATATTTGCTTCCAACGATTTTATTTAGATTACACAATTTTGAATTTTGCTTACCTACTGCTTAGGTTCTTGGATTACGGCATCTACTGTTTACAATATATACAGTGAAACTTCTCAGCCCACGTGATAGTAAATTTTAAGGTTGTGTCCCTAGAAATTATCACGAAAAACCTTTAAGTTTCACTTCTAATACGTTTCTATCGAAACCGTATTTCAAAATCATAGAAAAGGACAGCAGTTGCTTCTCTCTTCGTCTACTTTCTAGCGCTTATGAAGACTTGGTACTACAATCTGAAGATGCTTTTTATTGCGGGAAAATATCTCATTTCTGAGAAATCTATACTAAACGTTAAAATGTAAGTAGGTACAAACCCGAGCAGAGTAAGGGTGAGTCGCTAGTTCTTCTATATAACTTAAAATATTTGACAGTTTGTTTGTAGGTTGTCCATTTCGTTTTCTTTTGAGATAAATATTGTTTTGATCTTATGATACGTACATTACATATATGTAGAACTTTAAAGATCTAGGGCCTGTTGATGATCGTCTGTAATTGTATTATTATACTATACTTTATTTACTAATTAATATATACATAAATGCACCGTGAACGAACTTACATAAGAGAGATGCAATATTATGTTATGATGCAACTATATGTGAGTGTATGCATGCTGGAGAGCTCCTGATAACTTATGCGATGCTAGTATAGTTGTATCGTAAGTTTCTGTCATCGTATTTTGTATGAAATACATAAAAAAAAAAATGAAAAATTCGAGTCATTTAAAAATATATTAAAATATTTATATATATATTTAAGAATAATTTATATGAAAAAATACTAAACAATAAATGAACTTTTTTTCTAATTTATGTTTGTTTGTATTTATTTATTTCAGTATTGTTCGATCGGATAGAGAATATTATAAATCATAACTATGAAAACTATAATTCCGATGCAAATGTTGTACTAGGAGCGCATGACAGCTAGGGAGTGTAAGGAAATGTGCAATTCTGCACTATTAACCAATAAAGCCACTCACTATTTATGTTTGTTTATCAAAATGTAATATTTTATTACAATATTTTAATATTTTTTTTCTCGTATAAGACCACAAAAACAAACTGTATGTATGTATATATATTATTTCCAGTAAACAATACAAGGACATGGCAAGGCTGACCGTAATGGATGAATATTGGTAGTGCAAATAACTGTAGGTTTATAGGGTCTTTATTAACTAATAAGATCATATTATACCCTCTGTACTCGGGTAAATGATTTTGTTTCAATACAAAACTTTGTCTACTAGAGGGCGCCATATTGAATTTTGTGTGACGTCATATAGCCAGCCAGCCAGTAGATGATCGAGGCGCTTCTAACGACGCGACAACTCGTTTTTAACCCCGACGCAAAAAGAGGGGTATTATAAGTTTGACGTCGATGTCATACATACATACAGTTTGTACAGTTTGTATTACGAGTATATATATATATATATATATATATATATATATATATATATATATATATATATATATATATATATATATATATATATATATGTATTGTGCAATTTCTCGATATGTATCTGGATAAAAAATCGTCTTTATTCCATAAAGAATATAATAAAAACATATATATAAAAACCAGACAAGTCCATAACCATATTGCTTCTGCAAAATATACATGTATGTATTCTATACTATTCGGATATATTTATGAAGATCGTAAGCAAATTCACAAAATATGCCTTGTTTTAGATGGGGCGTTTGTTATGGACCTGAAGGCGGAGCCTTTGAGTGAAATGGCCTATATATGTTTAACTCTTCCTGTAAACGGCAGAAATATAATTCATATAGTACGTATATACGCCATGCGATACAGTCGAGAGGGAAGATATCGAGACAGAAACTTACGAAACACCTTTACTAGCATCGCATAAAAGAATGCAGTTATCGACGAATATCATTTGAAAAATAGTACGCGTTTTAAAAGTACAATATTTTAAATTTAAATAAATGTAATTTAATGTAACTTATTTAACACATCGAAAAATTATGTTAATTTTTCATCATTTTCCTATAAAAATTATCTATAAGTCGAACGATGCGTGTAGCTTGGTTCGTAGCTGTTCGTAGTTCGTAGCATGCTACGAAGAGTAGCAAAAATGATCAAATTGCATATATATTTCATATAATTTTGATAAGTTTCTTGGTAATTTTGGTTCTGAATTTATACTTCAATATGTAATTATGATAATGTATATATTTTTTTTTTAGTAACTATTTACGAGCTTAAACGTAATTGATTAAAAAATCTATATTGATTATGGACGGATTTCCACCACTGGACGAACTCTAGTTTTAATTAAAACATTAAATATTAGGGTTTTGTTTACTTATTGGTATTAATTGCTTGGAATTGTACATCATTAAATCAAATCTAAGACCGTTTTCCAAAATGAGCTTCCATCTGATAAAGAATATGTTTGCACATACGCCTAAATTAAGCTGGAAAATACATACAAATACTTATTCTGAAGCGCTCAGCAGCGAAGTACTAGGGGGACATAGAATAACGGATATATGAAATACTTCCAATCAATCCCTCTCACCTGTACTAGGTTGTAATGAAAGAGACGGACCCAATAGTAACATACGCATATTGAAAGGAGACTGCACTCGATGCATCCGTTGTGTCTTTAAAATTCTAAACGAGATGGACGATGTTTCCTCACTTGCCTTTTATATCGGTTGTACATTCTCGATAAGATACTCCAAAACATATTAGTGAATTTCTTAAAAAATAAATATAAGGCAAAATATCACATCTACCTTCTTAAGCGATTTACAGTGTAAAGTTAAGTTAAAGAGTATGGAAACAAAATCGCGAGGGTCGGAGCCAATACGTTTTATTGACGAAAAAACTGTATAGACCTCCGAGAGAGATGATTATATAGGTTAACAGTACGTGGGAAATACTCGTCAGTGGCATGGAAAAGTGCATAGAATTTATCTAGATATTGATATTATTATAGATGCACATATGCACGCTGTAGAGCTTCCAAAACTTATGCGACGCTAGTAACATTGCATCGTAAGTTTCTGTCATCGTATTTGGTATGAAATATGTAAAGGAAGAAAAAGCTTGGCTCGGCTTTTTAATGCAGTCGGTTATATAATAATTAATTACCAGAAATATTTTGCAACAAAAATTATAGATAGTTTTTAATTAAAGAAATATGTATTTAAAAAATCATTACCAAAAGTCACCATTTTTTAATTAATTTCGTATTTAACTTACCTTAAACAACGCATATAATAATAATAATCTTAATTCGCAAAACTGTTAAAACTATAAAAATGCACATATTATTTACAAGTCCATGAAATTAAAATAAGTTTATTCACTTGAAACGATATCAGGACTCTTTTAATCTCTTTTTTTTCTGTTGTTAGACCAAATTTAAGACGGAGGATGTACTCAAGCCTATTGCAAATTATCGTGAATCGATTTTCTTAGTTGTCTTTAAAGTCTCAGTTAAAACGACGCGACATATTTTCCAAGTCCAAACTTATAATTTTTTAAAGTTCGAATATTATCACAATATGGATAGATTCTAAGTCATTTATGGTTGAGAGAATGACTTAAAATAATAACTAAATATCAAAATAAATTCGCGAAAAAATTCGAAGAGATAGTTTTATTTAAAATATCAAATATTCGGGTAAATCTAAGAAAGTATTAAAATAATATTTTTTTCACAAAAAAATGTAAAATGCTGCATTTTAAAGTATTCAATTCAATATTGACACCACCATCTACTCTCACCCTTCTTTTCACCCCTATCACCTCCTAGTGCATTGACGTTGAAACGTAGAGGTATGAGGAGCGTAGCCGTTACTCTTTCTACCTCATGTCGTTCTAGTATTTCGCTCTATTGAATGTTCTGAAATACCAAAAACTTAAAGAAAAATAGTTTTTACAAGATAAAAAACTTTTATTTGAACTATGTATGTACCATGTAAAATATTTTTAGCTGTCATTGAATATTTTAGAAGAATTTGCTTATTTGGGATCATTTTTATCTCATTGTTTATTTAAATTGTTTTCTAAAAAACATTATACATATTATAATATAATATATATTAAACTAAGTATTTTCTATTAGTTGACTAAAAATATTGTTAATCTATCTATATCTTTTTACAATTCTCGATTTTTTTAAGAATAACATATTTGGCAAATGTATTGGGGGCGCATTATACCTGGGAGATACCATACACTCAATACAGTTTTACAATATACTTTAAATTGTTTGTTGAATATGTTCACTTTTTTATACTATAAAAGTTTCATATCGTTGTTGATGCGTTCCCAGACAGAGAGACAGACAAAAATCCTGAACTAAAGACTCGGCCTCTGTGTCGATAATGACTATTTCAATAAGATTTTCCGAAAAATATTTAATGCACATAATCGACTCAGAATTTAATTATATCTATAGATAGAATCAGCTAGAGTAGAGTACTGCTACTACCTAAGCACTTATGAAGTCTTGGTATTCCAACCTGAATATCTCGAAAATGGATCAATACATCGTTTGTTACGTCAGAGCAATGTATTGAGTTGTTTACAACTCTTTACTACAAACGTGGAACGTATTCATATAAATCTGTGAGATCGTATAGTAACTTTTTATTCATGGCGCTGTGTACGTCACAGCACGATACCCAGACTGTGTGCAGAGACTACGGTTACATACAATATTCACGGTAGTATCGAGCTACTCCGCTCTTACCTCTTATTTTACGTCATTTGACGTTAAACTTATTCAAAAAAAATAATTATTTTCTTTTGTCAAGTTTTTTCCTGACCAGTAATTAATTTCGGACTAGTGAGTCACCCTTGCTTCGCTCAGGTTCGTCCCTAGCTTGCTTCCCAATACACACTTTCTTCCCCATTTTCACGGCCTTAAGGGATGATTTCCGGGATAAAAAGTATCATGTGTCCTTCCCAGGGTCTTAAACTATCTTCTTACCAAATTTCATCTAAATCGGTTCAGTACATCCAGCGATTACAACGTCACAAACTGTCAAACTCACAATTCACAAACTTTACTTCTTTATTAATCGTATGTTTTAAATGTTGTCAAAGTAGTTAGCTGAAAAGTTATAGGCCTAAATATTTGATGCAAGTGTAATAGGAACGCATTACTGCAAGGAGATAGACATGCAATTTTTCGTTACATATTTTAAAATATTTCACACAATATGTTTGTATGTTGGAAAATTTTATGTTTTATTTATGCAAATGCTGATTATAATTTAAACCGTGCTCCTTCATTATTTTAAATATATATCCAAATTGATTTAGGAAACATTAAAGTTGCAAGAATCGTATATTATTTTTAATACAATATTTCTAGATGCAATCATAAGCGAATCTACGTCAAACGTTAAGTCGAAATGATCAGGATTGCCAACCTTATAAAGGGCGGGGCCAAAATGCGATAGGAACAGAATAACTACAGAGATCTCTCGATATGAAAGAGAGGCTTATATATAAACTAATATGTAGGAATACGATAGAAAATATGAAAGTGGTCCAGAATTTGCATCCCATATACACATATAGACGGTAACATATAAGGCAATGCAATGCAACCTTCCGAATCTTATGCGATGCTAGTATTGGTGCATCGTAAATATCTGTCATCATATATATTATATGATATACAAGAGGAATAAATAAATTTATTTTAACGTAGCTCGTTGTGAACTATTTGGTCCTTCTTTTGCTCAGGTTTAAACTACTATATTGGTCAATCAGATTAAAATAACATAAATATTTATGTTAAACATGTAAAATATTAGAGACAATATTGTCATTAATATTTTTTGAGTAATTTTTATAGTGATTCTAGCTCATTCATAGTTTTTTACGACGATACGAATGTAAAAAATAAGGTCACAGCAATCCAAATTGGTAAAGTACTGTAGTAAGTTTAAAGCTCGAGAAGCTACAAGAAAGCTTTAATTAAAAATATTACGTCCTAGTATGACTTGAAAGTACCTTATAGTTATTATATTAATTGTTCGATTTTTTGGTTTATTTTCAGGAAATTAATATTTCAATTTGTTTTTGCTATGAGTCATGCTATCCCATAACATGCTGACGAGTCAATTTAATTCATATTTTTCTTTGTGCAACGAATGCATAAAGTAAGCTTTCAAACTTGCGCAATGTGTTTTTGTTATATGCAGCTTCTTCCATGTGCATCTTCTCTGTCCGTGGTACAACTTATTATGTAAACATTTCTGCCAAATAGATTTCCGTTTCCTCGACCTTGCAAAATGACTCAGTTAATTTAGTCAGATTCGTATAAAATGCATATTATTAGTATCCAGTGGGTCCTAATAATCAATCTGTGGAATTTTCTTATAGTACGAGATACCTATCTATGTGGTGGACCCCACACTCGTTTTCCAGACGAAATATATTTTTAAAACAATAAAACGTATTAACAAACACGGTCTAAGGCTTGCTTTAGGCTATTTTAAATTAAAAAAATTACACTTAAAAAAAGTACAAGCACTGTTTTCCTGTGAAAACTTAGTATCAATCGAAAGTAAAAGACTTGTAGAAAATTCCATCATATGATTGCCGGCCTTTTTTGAATCAACATTACCTGACATCCAGGTATAAACAGGTAAATTTTATTACAAATTTAATGATATAGGGTTGGTAAACTAAAACATCTCCAGACTCGTAGACGTTTTTTAATTAAAAGTAGCCTGGACCAAAAATTTGGTGACAATTTATAGTAAAAAATATATTTCGAAATATGAAATACGAATTTTTTTAACTTATTAGGGGCTCATTTTTCAAATAATAGTTGCCTATTTAATTCTTAATCTGACATGATAATGCCAATGAGCTGCTTGCTCTTTTTCTTCAATTTCATACAATATATACAATGAAAGAAACTTACGGTACAACTATACTAGCACTGCATAAGTTATCAGGAGCTCTCCAGCCTGCATACACTCACATATAGTCATATAGTCTATGGATACTAGATGCAGTTTTTGACAGATGCTGTTTCTATTGCTACCATAAAGTAAGTATATAAATGCGTCTCTCTCATATCGGGAGATGTGTATATATATATATATATATATATATATATATATATATATATATCACTCATAGGCTCCACCCCTTACGATCTTGTCCAACCCTCTTTAGCTTAGCACACTGCATACGAGTTTGTTCACGTCGCATTTCTTCATAAATATTTTGTTAAAGAATAAAACACAACTCTGAAAGCAATTTTATTTAATCAGTCTAGTACTAAGGATACTCAAAGGAAACTGACGCTTAGAAGCGATACTTATCCAACTTATAATAAAAATATAAGCATTCAACAGACAAACATAGCCTGTAACATAATTTAAGGTATATATTGAAGAAATGCACAGATATCTCCTAGAATCAATGCTTTCCTAGTATACCTGAATAGTATCTTGATATTTACTATATCTATCTTCCTTTAATGTAAAATAATGACTTTAGTATATAGCAGCTTAAATACAGCAAGTGGGTCATAAGATTTTGTAAGAAGGATGTATTCTTAGAGCGGGTAGAGATACTCGTATCTAAGAAAATTTTAAATTATTCTGCCTAAATTTTTAATTGCTTCCACACTAAAAATAAGTTATATCAGCTATCAGTAACACCAGCCAAAGCTTATCATATTTCTTCTACTGATTTCGATTCAATATATTTTTAAATACTAAAAGCATTAAGCATCCTTCATTTATCGGGAAATCATTTTGAAAGGTTTCGAGTTTTCCGTTCGATTAAATCGATTTTAAATAGATAGATTGATGGTTGAAAAAAATATATTAATTTATATGTAACATATAAAAACAATAACTTTTTTTAATTCAGTATACGGAATTTTTTTAATTATATTAAATTTTAAGCTTTCGAAGGCAAATAGTCAAAAACTGTAAGTACTTTTTTATTGTGTATTGGATACTAGCAGAACCTGCGGCTTCGCTCGCAGTAGAACTACAAAAAAGTCTGAAAATGTGGTTTCATACAAATTTTCATCCTCTATTTTACCCCCTTATAGGATGAATTTCGAAAAATGCTAAAACACGTATTTATTAATTTTATTGAACATTAATAATACCAAGTTTCAAGTAGTTCTGATAATAAATATTTTTTTGGATTGTATTATAACGTGTTTTCCGTGGGAATTAGATACTCTCCCTCGGTAAAAAGTAGCCTATGTCAGTCTCCAGCCCTGCAACTATCTCCACGCAAAAAATCACCAATCTGTCACTCCGTTTCAACGTGAAAGAAGGACAAACAAATAAACAAACATACTTTCACATTTACAATATTAGTATATATAGATATGTATAACGAGCTCATTATTCAATAGTAATTTGGATTGTTTATCCGACTTATATTTAAACACTTCTGAAGTTTTAACTTATAAATTAATATAAGAAGTGAAGCCGTGAAGTGAGCTGTAAATAAAGCCCATCATCTAACATAATTATCTATCTATACTAGTTTTTTTTCTTTTAGTTTTCTGGTATTTCTGAACTTGCAATAGTGGGAAACACTAGGACAACATGAAGTACGAGGAGTAACGACAACGCTCCTCATACCACTGCGTTTTAACGTCAATGCACTAGGTGAAAGGGGTGGTGTCAATAGTGCATGCGTTGGAAAGGTCTAGGATATTCAAATATAGACTAAAAGTAATGAACATGAATTATATGATAATTACTCGTATGTATTATTGATTTTTCCTTCTGCACACTTTAACCTTTTCATAAATATTAATTACTGCTTGAATTAATGTATACTTAATATTATAAATAGGCAGAGTTTATTTGTTTATTTGTATGTTTGTTTGTTTGTTAAATCGTTTGTTTGTTAGTTTTTTTGAACGCGCTAATCTCAGGAAATACGAATCCACTTTGAATAAATCTTTTTGCGTTATATTATCAGATAGCCCATTTATTTAGGAAGGCTCACAGTCAACACGTCATACTTTGACGTCATTACTATAACACACTATGCAACAAACTGTCAAAAGGGAAAGTTTCCTTCTGACGTAACAAACGATGTATTGATCCACTTCGATACATTCAGGTTATAGCACCAAGTCTTCATAAGCGCTTAGAGAGTAGATTTTAGCTGCTATTATTGTCTAATAAACTTTTTCTATAATAAAGAAAAATTTCAGGATGAAGACTTTCTTTTCATTACGTGTTGCCACAATCTCTTTAAAACACGCCGCTCAAAATTTTAAAATAGTTGTATATTTAGTTTTTTTTATGTTACACATATATTTTACTAACAAAAAAATCTGCGTAAAAATATTTAATTTATTTATGTTCGCATCAATCAAAATAGTACCAAAAAAACAAACAAAATAATTATTACCTAGTTTAGCCAGTAATGTACCTTATTACCTGTAATTGTAAAAAAATTACGTAGCTAACCATTTATATCTATTTAAAATGTAGGGATGCGGATGAGTAGCTAGTTTTAAATAAAACTAGCATTCCATGATTGTTGTAAAACGTTCGAACTTCGCCACGTTTTGAACAAGAAATCATAATAAATCTTCGAAAATCTCCAAAAACATAGTTTTATAACAGTAAATACTAAATAAACTTAAATAATAAATTATGCTGTAAGCAATTTCTACCGCTTGATAGTATAGCGCTGAAATATCGTCCATCTCCACTTTAACATTTGAAGGCACAACGGATGCATCGAGTGCAGTCTCATTTTAATATGCGGATGTTAGTATTGGGACCGTCTCTTTCACGAGGAAGAGCACATGAGATGCCCACAGTTATAGGTGAGAGGGATTGATTGGAAATATTTCTAGTACCTGTTATTTTATGTTATCCTAGTACTGCGCTGCAGAAAGTTTCAGTAAAGTTGCAGGCGATTTAACCACGAAATTTAGACGTATGTGCCGCGGAAATGCAGTGTTTTTATAATAAATATTACTTTTTAAAAATATATGATCAGATTTGAAGTCTCATTACAAAGAAATATTTAAGTTTTTTCGTAACTATCATAATCTAATATATAAAATTCTTGTGTCACAGTGTTTGTAACAAAACTCCTCCGAAACGGCTTGACCGATTCCTATGAAATTTTGTGTGTATATTCAGTAGGTCTGAGAATAGGACCTAAACTATTTTTCACACCCTTAATTGATAAGAGTGGTCCACCCCGAAAACGAAATCTTTATTTAAATTTTGACTAAGAGCAAACCCGAGTGGAGTGAGGGTGAGTCGCTAGTCTAATATATAAATATCGCGTGTCACGGTGTTTGTGGCCCCTCCGAAACGGCTCGACCGATTTTAATAAAAAAATGTGTATATTTGCTAGTATAAGAATAGGTCGTAAAGTATTTTTCATCCTCTTACCCCCCTATCCCCCATTTTTTAAGTAACCAGGGGCGAAAACGAGCGAAGCGAGGGAGAGTCGCTAGTGTAGTTATATAAATTGAAAGTCAGCTATAGAAAGTAGGTTGCTTACAAAATTAGTTCACAAATCACAGATTATTTCGTAGAGTGCAGCTACGACTAAAAGCTACGCGCATATTAATGCAACTTGTTACTTGTAGCAAACAAAATAATACGCAATTTTGCTGACGATTTTTTTTTTATTTCTCTAGTCAGACTATTTACATACATACTTTACCACGAAGCCTCAGAATTTTATTTTGGCTATATATTTTACAGAACTCTTCGAGTAATATATAATTCTATACATATTATGTAAACAATTTTAAAAACACTTGCTCCACTTTTCCATAGAGTACAGAAAAAATAGGAATATATGCGTAAAATATAAAATATTCGATAGAAATCAACAGCGATATAATTTTAACAATTTTATAGAAAGCTTTTCTTTTAAATTTTTCACCAATGTAGAATATTTTAGGAAAAAAACAGCTTTATGTAAAAAACAACTGTTCAAAACTTATATATTTTAACTAGATTTAGTTACGATTTATTTCTAACACTTATTCTCAACAATTTCTTATTTCTTTTGCTCACACCCATGTCAACTCTCCGTCCACCAATCCTCTGTTTTGTTTATTTCTTTTTTCTTTTTTATCTGTATTTTTATTTATTCTTCTTCGGCCTTCATTCATTTGGTCATTTTTAAGTGCCTGATGTACAAAAGTATCATAATTTGTTCATTCACATCGTCAGTGTGGTGGTATAATCAATTAATAGTCTGGCTAACGAAAGCGTGTCCTGGAGTTTTCTTAAAATTTTTGATACGGCAAAATTATTAAGCTGCCAAAGGCACTTCAAACTTCAAAGTCTCTGGTTGCCCGGTTTTAAGAGTTGTTAGTAACTGTATACATTTTTGTGTATAAACCATTGGTACATACACATAGCGTGAAAAGCGTATACTAATATTAGATTCGAGTTGTTTACAATGAATCGATAAAAATGTATATGAAATTAAAAAAAAACTTAACGATTACTTAATTTTGAAGCACGGCTCGGACATTTTCTTTTGTAAAGTATGATGTTGATATGAATTACAAAACTTTCAGAATTTCTAAAGACGTAGTGTTTTTCTTAAATAAGAAATTAAGTTCGGTAACAACTATTATATAAATTATACTGTCGTAACTACAAAAGATATTCAAGTATCAAAACATTTTTCTCTTACTATAGTTAGTACTACCATATAAAGATTTTTTTGAATTTGTCGCGTTTTCTCAGGTCACGCTTTCGTTAGTCAGACTCTGTGTTATTATACATTAAAATAGCAAAACTTTACACTAGCTTAAGCTTTGATGTATCGACTGCGCAAAGTAAGCTTTCACTTTCAACATGCGCAGTCTGTTATGGTTTGCGTCTCTCTCATCCAGCACATTCACTTTCAGTGTATGACGTATTGAAAGTGCATTCAGAATTTCTACTACATATGCACTCATGTTTTCCTAGTAGTCTGCTCTATGAAAGGCCTCAAAGGTTTACCTTTGAGGCCTTTCAAAGAGCAGACTACTAGGAAAGCCTTGATGGAGTTAAAATAAAAATATTTCTGTGCTATGACCTAACATGGTAAGGCAGGAAGAAATAGATGAAAAAATTACAAAGGAAATAAAAATAAATCAATCATTATTATTATTCATTATAAATAAGATTTGGTAATTTTTGAAAAACAATTTTTTCAAATGAATACTAGCGACTTACTCTCGCTCCGCTCGAGTTTGTACCTAGGGTAGACCATCATTCTCACTTAGGGATCTACTGAATATACACACAAAATTTCTTAAGAATCGGTCAAGCCGTTTCGGAGGAGTTTTGTTACATACACTGTGACATGAGAATTTTATATATTAGATCTTTTATATTTAAATGAGCCATTCTTGTATATATATATACGCCGCTAACAATTTGGATAAAATTATATATTTAGATAAAGATTTCTTTTTTAAGTTGGTCTATATAAGTGTATTTTCTGAAAAAACGCAATTATTATATCTTTGCCATAAAACGTCGAGCGAAGCTCGGTTGCCCAAGTATTTACTTTTAAGTTATGATACTTAATTGCTATCCAACTAGTACTTCTAACACTTGCAATATATTTAACGCATTTATAATATATATACCACAAAGGAAATTCTATCGCTACCTAACGATATAGCCGCGATTCTGTGCATTCTGCAAAGGTCTTAAAGTTTTATAAATTAAATAACATAAAAATTTTTAACGTAACTAGCAATCATATGTCTTTAAATCAATTTCTACTTATTAAATAAAGTTCAATATAAATTAAATCGCAAAACTGTACAGGGAAACGATAAAACTGGTACGTACAGCTACGAAGAAGCTACGCACTACAGCTACGAAAAAGCTACGCGCATTGTTTAACGTATTGTCAACGATCCCAGTTGCAAAAGATAAAAACTCATATATTTGATTCTTACAAAATACTTTGATAAGAGAAATAAATTATAGAAGACACGTCAAACTTATAACACCTCGTCGTTTTTGCGTCGGGGGTTAAAAATACTAAGAAAGGTTGCCTCGACATATTTATGTATAACTTGTTTCATCTACTTTCGCTTATGCGGTGCTAGTAAAGATGTTCCGTAAGTTTCTGTCACGATATCTTCCCTCTCGACTGTATCGCGTGGCGTATATACGTACTATATGAATTATGTTCCTGCCATTTACAGGAAGAGTTAAACATATACAGGCCATTTCACTCAAAGGCTCCGCCTTCGTGTTCCGAAAAAACGCCCCGTCTAATACATAGTCATATTTAGTGAATTTGCTTTCAAAATAGTTTTGTTAAGTAAATTAATATTATTTTTGTAACTACTCATAGCATTATAATAAAAAATTGTATCTTTTACGATGACAGTTCAATTTGTAATTTATATACCTATATAAAAGGCAAAAGTGATTGACTGATGTATCAACGCACAGGCCAAACCCTTAAGGCTAGAAAATCGAAATTTCGCACACGTATTTCTGCTATGACGTAGACATCCACTAAGCTAGGATTTTTCAAAATTCAACCCCCTAGGGGGTTAAATAGGGGATAAAAGTTTATATGAAACCTATCTTTTAAGAGATATTTTTGTAGTTTTAGCGCGAGCGAAGCCACGGGTTATGCTAGTCTATAATATTTGTTAGATCATTCTTTTTACCAGACTGCTGCGAAGCCCAAAGGAGGGTTTGATCTTTACGTATGTATTTAAGTATGTATGTATGCAAGTGTGTATGTAGTATGTGACTCTGACTCTATGTATCATCGTAATCACTAAGCGGCTTAATCGATTTTGTTCATTTATAAGTCGTTAGGTTCATCTTGAAAACGCAATTGTCATATAGATATCATTAAACATGAAAATCAGATCCAAGGCGCAGATTTATGTCTTGAAAAAATTTTTTTCGCCCGAATCCATCGAGTGGGGTAACAAAATAAAGGTTTTTAAAAGGTCATTACAAAAATATATACAACTAACAAGTTTAAAAATAATGCACGATAAGAAATTGTGAAATAAAACCAAAAATGTCTAATTGACCAAAACTAAAAAGCTGTAAATAAAAATTAATTTATATAAATAAACAAATCCGACTACATAAAAGGCATATTAAAAATATGATGTGACGAAACAACATAGTATTATGCAGTCGGAGACTTACAATACGGGTAGAAAAGCAGCTAGTGCTCTACAAAAATGCCCATTTTGTTAGTCTACTAGCAGAATCCGCGGCTACGCCCGTGTTCAATCTACAACAAAAAAACCTTTGGTTTTATGTTATACAGCTATGTATTTATATAATATTGTTCTGTGTGTGTTAATATAAAAAATGGGGGGTGGGGGTAGGAGGGTGAAAAATACCTTACGACCTATTGTCATACCTACCACATATACAAAAAAATCATTAAAATCAGTCGAGCCGTTTTGGAGGAGTGCAACCACACACACCGTGACACAAGATATTAATATATTAGGTTTTAGCAAAAATGTATTTATCTATTTTATACCTATGATATTTAATATTTGATAAATGGACAGGAATCGCGAACGATTTATGAGTGCATAGTGCAGAATTGCAGTCAACTTCCTCACAGTTATGCGCTCCTGGTGTAGTTGCATCCTATTTCGATGTGCAGTGTATTTCGTATACAGTGTACACCGTATACGAATGTGGAATAATTTTATAAGATTGGAATATTTTTGAAGTGAAATTTCTTTAGAATCGTTGTGATTTGAAACTCGATGCAACGGAAATGCGACAATAAAAAGAGACAAACATATAAATATATAGGATTAAGCCGGCGATAGAATGAGATAAAATACATTGCGATGATGCCATGGTAACCGTTGTCATGGTAACCGTTGTTATTTGATAGAATACATTACACAGGAAGTGAAAAATAATAAAATTCATTACTGATTATTATGTAATGTTTATATTTATGTCAAATAAAATGTAAAATAACTTTTAAACTTGGTAAAAATAATATAAAAAAATCCTTATGATTATCCTACTCCTGATACTCTATATTCATATCATTTTCTGAAGTTTCACTTCTACGATGTGTGAATTGCACATTTATATTTTATCTTGTATGTAGACTAGACCTTTTTATTATTATTAATTCAAATAAAATTTCCATAGGTGCATTCGATTTTTTTTAAAGTTTGCACAGAATGAAAAAAGAAGTAGGTATACTTTTGATTTAATTTTTATTTAATACCAAGTTTGAAGTAATTCTGGTCATAAATATTTTTTGGATTGTGTTATAACGTGTTTTTCCGTGGGAAACAGATAATCTTTTGCAGTAAAAAGTAGCCTATATCACTCTCCAGCCCTCCAACTATCTCCACACAAAAAATCATACTAATATGTTACTCTGTTTTGACGTGAAAGAACGACAAACAAACAAACACTTATTTTAAAACATTTATAACATTAGTATGGATAGTGTATAGTATGGATTGTTCTGTATGTGTCTATATAAAAATGGGGGGTGAGGGTAGGATGGTAAAAAATACTTTACAACCTATTCTAATAGCTACCAAAGATACAAAAAAAATATCATTAAAATCGGTCGAGCCGTTTCAGAGGAGTGCGACCACAAACACCGTGACACGAGATATTTATATGTTAGATTTTAATAAAAATGTATATATTTTATACTTATGATATTTATAATATTTGGTAAACGATTTATGAGTGCATAGTGCAACGTTGCACCTTCTTCCTCGCAGTTATGCGCTCCTGGTGTAGTTGCATCCTAATTCGGTGTGCAGTGTATACGAAGGAATAATTTTATATCTAGTATGTAGACTACACGTTTTATTATTATTAATTCAAAAAAACTTCCATAGGTGCAATCCTTATAATCCTTAAATATTAAAGTTATCAAGATTTATTCAAAGGAAACATGTCTTTATTTTTAATAATAATAATCATAACTGCATTTTTTCTTTTAAAAAGCTGACCTGACCCGGAAATTGAACTAAATAAAATTGCAAAAAATGACACCGTCACTATTTTATCGAAATAATCGATAGGGTCTATGGGAAGAATAAAATCTCTCGAACAAACATTGCGTTTTAGATTTTTTTAAATAAAACTATCTTTTCGGATTATTTCGCGGATTTATTTTGATTTTTGTTTCCCGACGTTTCGAATGCTTTACAGCATCCATGGTCACGGGAGAGACTGAGGTGTTACATGTCTTAAGGTTATAGTTGTTACAGACAGCCTATCCACAATTAATAAAATGAAAATTGCACCAATTACCTTACAATATTTTTTAACTTTAAACATTTTTATAATTAAAAAAAAAAAAAATAAACCTTACCTTCTATCTCGTAGTATTTATAAAGTGTCTGAATTTCAAAATAATGTTCTCGTTATCAGTAGTATGTGTTTATTTTCTAGATAATATATTTCTTTCAACACACGGTAGCGGTCTGCCTTTGTTGTATAAAGACCAATATGTGATAATATAACTGATACTAGTCCAATATTATCGGTCGGATTGCACTCATACTTTCGATGACAGTTTACGATGCAACTTTACTAGCATCGCATAAATTTTGAGGAGCTTTAAAACTTGTATATATACATACGGATGTATGTATGTAGTCATAAAGGATGTAGTTACAAAATCACAATTGTATATTTCTATTACATAGGTAACATATATGTGCATCTCTCTCACATTGGGAGATGTATAGAGTTATTCTACCCATTTAACTTATTGACTCCGCCCTCGTGATCCCGTCAAACCCTCTACAGCTAAACTCGACTATTCATGCAGGTTCGCTCACTATGTATTTCTGAGCAAATATTTTAAGATTTTGTAATAACCCACGTTATTAACAATTATTCATTAAATAAATTGAAGTATTGTGAGTGCTTGAATGGTATTGGATATAAAAAATGGTGAGCGTATATGACATTTTTTGCAAAATAAAGTTTATAGTAATCAACATTCAACCATACTGGGTAACACTTTTTAACATATATATTGCAAAAGTGCAGGTGTACCTCCTTGTAGCAATGTGTTCCTAGTACACTTGCACGGTGTTTTTATAGTCGCGCGCTGTGCACTTCTAGGACTTCTAAGAGGAAATTGGAAAATGATATGTATAATATATATTTCAAATCATTTCAGTTTCAGTCGATCTATTCATAAAAAAATAACGATATCTAATAGACTTGCTTCGCATCGCTTGCCAACGAATTCGAAAATATCTGTTTAAGTATCTATTCTAAATGAAAACCCCCGTTTAGTTATTTTTTACATTTTAGTGCCTGTAAGGTCTCTGGTACTATTTCTTGTGCGTATACCATACTCTAACTTCTTCTGCTATAAGATCGCCAAGATCTCAATCTCATCGCTTGTCTCCGCCACTGCATATATTTATATAGGATTTTAAAGTAACTTATGCAGTTTGGGGAATATCTAGAAAACGGGACTGGAATTGCGGGAAGTTTTATTTTTTTCTTGATTTTTATGCTAATAATATGTAATAATAAAGACTAATTGTGCTAACAGTGCCTTAGAATTTTGATGATCAGTGACCGAGTGAGTGACGAAATCAAAGAAATTTGACCTGAAATAGTTATTAAACTGCAGATACAAATTGAACGTAATTTGGGAATATACTTACGTTAGACAATGTCCTCTAACCTCTTGTCACTGAAAATTCAGGCTTTTCATGATTTATCCACATCAAAGTTTCAAACAGGGGGTTTCAAAAATGTCCTGAATCTTCGAGAAAATGATGATCATTTTACTGCTATACATACTCATATTCACTCGACTTGGCGGCTCGACAGATAAGTTTATGTCTATATTGCATTTTTACTAATTTGATTCTTTTTCATAGTTTAACGCATTCAGCTTCAACTTTAAATCTTTGTGCAATCCTTGAGCTATTTGTTATTTTATATTCAAAGAGTTTAAACGTCCTTCATTAAATTGAACGAGAAAGGTAATCAAAATTACTATTACAAGAAAGTTATAATGTAAAAAAGGTACGATATCATTAGTATTGTACATTTTTCTTAATGTGTGAAGATATACTCGTAGGTAGGTAAATTCAGTTGTTATATTTTTTTCTAATATTAAATAAAGATATATATTAGGTCAGTAAATGATACTTAAAAATATTTATAAATTTTAGCCTTCATAAACAAGCTTTGGAAGAACATCCATCTCATTTACACTTTCAAAGATACAATAGATGCATCGAATGCAGTCTCATTCCAATAAGCGAATGTTACTATTAGGTCGTCTCTTTCTTTAGAAGCAGCACATGAAAAGGCTGTTATTTCAGGTGAGATGGATTGATCGGAAATATTTTCAATATCTCTAGGTTCATGTCTTCCTAGTACCACGTTGCACTGAATGCACTAAAAAAGGCCCACTGTGGAGGAACCGCCTTAAATTAGGCATATGTGTAATCTATGCTTTCGTGAATAGACGATTTAAGAAACTGATTAAATGATGGAGTCTTAGTTTTTTATAAGACATTTGTGACTTGTGTGACAGACTGTAAGTACAAATAATACTTGCTTCAGGGATACGTTATAGAATCGGTCAAGCCGTTTCGAAGGAGTTTTGTTACAAACACTGTGACACAATAATTTTATATATTAGATCTTTAATCATTAAATAAGCTATTCTTGTTTCAAAGTAATGATACTTAATTGCTATCCAACTAGTATTTCTAACACTTGCAATATATTTAACGCATTTGTAATACAAATACCACAAAGGAAATTCTATCGCTACCTAACGATTTAGCTGCAATCCTGTGAATTCTGGAAAGGTCATTCAAAAAATATTTATTTCTTGAGATTACAATATAATTATTGACGTTTTTCCCTTGTTAAAGTTTTATAAATTAAATAAAATAAAAATGTAAACTTAAATATATTTTAAAACCAAATTCTTCTTATTAAATAATGTTCAATGAAAATTAAATCGGAAAACTATACAGCGAAACGATAAAACTGGTACGTACAGCTACGAAGAAGCTACGCATTAAAGCTACGAAGTAGCTGCGCGCATTACAGTTGCAAAAGATAATAAAAACTCTATATTTAATTCTAACAAAATACTTTGATAAGAAAAAAACATGATAGAATTAAAAACTTAAAAAAAACCCTTGACCGTCTCACAACAAAGAAAATCCAAAGCCGTTCATCCCTTCGGAAGCTAAGATGCCACAGACAGACACACAGACATACTTTCCTCGACATCTTTATGTATAAATTGTATCATGTATTTTCGATTATGCGGCGCTAGTAAAATCTATAGTTTGTGTGTTCTTTAATCTATAGTTTATAGATTTTTTTCTGTCTGCCTGTCTATCTGTCTGTCTGTTTGTCTATCGGTCTGTATATCTGTCTATCTAACTGTCTGTGTGTCTGCCTGTCTATCTGTTACCTCATAATGGAAAAATCACTGGAGGGATTTTGATGAAATTTGGTATGATGATAGCTGGTTATCCGGCTTAACATATAGAATACTTTTTACTGAGGAAAAACATGTTATCTCTGAGAAATCTATACTAAACCTTAAAAAGTTAGTAGGGATGAACCCGAGCGGAGCGAGAGTAAGTCGCTAGTATTATACTATAAATATAAATAAAATATAATTAGAATGAAATAATATTCAGGCCTCAATTTTTACTCCTTTAATAAATTACATGACTTTGCCATCGCACACGGCAAGTTCCCAAAGAATATTAGTAAATTCTAAACAAAATATTCAATGCAATAAATAAAACGATCTCTAGTTGATTATATATTATACAAACAGGATCGCGTGAAAGCTTTTATAGTAAATATTACAAAATTGCATGATCATCTCCTCGCAGCTATGAACTCCCAGTAAAAGTGCAACGTAACTTTCATAGCACATCATAATGCATGCATCCAATATATACAGTATGCACTACATTAGGTGAATTTAAATAATTTATTAATATAAATTAACACATTTTTTTACAGTAGATACTTAAGTAGTTTAAGTCTAAGTTAAAAACTTTTTCTTCACATCTATACATTAATTAATTATAAGCAATTTATTTTGCAGAATGTAATTGGTGAGTAAAATTTCAGTAATACGTATAACATATCCATTAATAAAATAAATCCTGAGACGAATCGAACTACATTTTAAGAAAAAAAAACGCGGGCTTATTATACACAATGAGAGTAAACGTGAGATGAAAATTAAAATCGAACAGCTTTTAGGAACATTCACTCCTCTATTTAAAAATGGCTTAAAGTAAGACGTGGACGAAGTCAACGTCCACTGCACATGCAACTTATTTTAACTTCAAATGCAACTGCATATACAGATTTTCTGAAACATCGTGTACCAGGAGATCATGGGATAGTAGGAAATAATAATTTTCAATGCATTTCTCTCACACTGTCAAAGGTAAAAGTGCATTAGAGAGGTGGAAGTTATGAGATAGATATATGAAAATCGTTCAAATACTGAAGTGAACCTTCGATATCTACTCCTATGTTTGGATGACGTATGACTTGTGACGTCATATTTCGGAACTAGTACAGCAGTTTCAGACAAAATTGATAGGTTTCCGTGGTGTAATGGTAGCACGTCTGCTCTAAAAGCGGATAATCTCGGTTCGATCCCGGGCGGAAACCATTCTGCATTTTCATCACACGCTTTTGGTGTTTTCTTTCAAAACTAACTTCTTCTGTCCGTGCTTCATAAGATCGTATTTTTTTCATTCAATATTTATTTATTGCCTCTTCGCGTGAATAATATATATATATATATAACTTGTAATTTTTCCTCTACAACACATATGTAATTTGAAGAGGATTAAACTTGGGAAACAGTTGGAAGAAAACTTCACGATCGTGGTAATGTTTAAAGAAATAGATAACAAAATACCTCAACTCTATACTGAGCCTGTACAGGTCTTTTATATTTGATTTTATGGTTTTCTATAGTTTCAAGTTTTTCTTCGGCAACGGACAGACGAAAGAATTGATGCCCTTTTATACAATAATTTGAACCACTTGATGATTTTGCATTTCGCTCTCGAGAACTCTTTTATTCTGATTTAAACATTTAGAACTTGAAGATCGAAAATTTTCTTCTTTGCCACTTGCTTTATAAGGCATTTAATTATATTTTACTTAAAATTTCATAATTTGCAGAAATTTCATTTATATTTACAGGATTATTATATTTTTTTAATTGATTTTTAATTGCAATGAACTGTGATAATTGTCAAAATATTAAGAATATTGCAAATATTGAAATTCTGGCATATTAGTTTATTAATTTTAATGGTTATATTCAGGGCTCTTACTATTAATTCATTGGGAAAGACTTGTCTTCTTTATTTTATTTACACAAACACCGTAATTTGAACTTAATGCAACTTTGATCTCGTTAAGGGTTTTTTTATAATTTGCAATTTGCGCTTTTATATACTCAATATAGGCAAAATTTTGTAGCACTGATTCCAAAAATGTTCATGTAGTCAGTAGTGGTGAGGTGGTAATTTTGTAGACAACATATTATCTTTTCCAACTCAAGCTAGCGGTCAGTCCTTGTTGTGTATTGACCATTACATGAAATATTAACAGTTACACTGAATTGCACTATATTGATAATTATTATTTGTCGGATGCACTATTCTGATGACAGAAACTTCCGATGCAACTTTACTAGCATCGCATGAGTTTCGAGAGCTTTAAAGCTTGTATATATATATAGGGATATATGTATTTAGTCATATAAGATGTAGTTATAAAATCACTATTGTATGCTTCTATTACATAGGTAACATATATATGCATCTCTCTCACATTGGGAGATGTATATAGTTATTTTTCCCATATAACTTATTGGCTCCGCCCTCGTGATCCCGTCAAACCCTCCAGACCTAAACTCGACTATTCATGCAGGTTTGCTCACTGTGTATTTCTAAGTAAATATTTTAAGGTTCTGTAAAAACCGTCGCCATTTCCAATTGTTCATTTAATAAATTAAAGTATTGTGAGTGCTTGATTGGTATTGGATATAAAAAATGGTGAGTGTATATGATATTTTTTGCAAAATAAAGTTTATAGTAATCAACATTCAACCATACTGGGTAACACTTTTTAACATATATATTGCAAAAGTGCAGGTGTAACTCCTTGTAGCAATGTGTTCCTAGTACACTTGCAACATATCTTTATACTATACTTTTTTAATTTTTCTGAGGGGAAATTGATAAATGATATAGGTACATATATTCAAAGCAATGTCCAAACTACTATTCCATAATTTCCAAAGATGTAACCTTTAAAGAAAAGAAGGCTACCTATATTAAAAAACCATTTAACCTCGTGAAGAATGGATAAGAAGCCAAAAGTTTAAATAAAAATAAAAATTCGTAGAAATCTTGTAATCGAGGTGCCTTCGTGGCCAAATACAGTGCAAACTAAATAGTAACCAAAATTATTTTATTCCCTTCTAAAAATGATTAAATAAACAAACAATCTACCTATAGTTTTCCCACTGACAATGTACATATATCTATATATTTTTTCAGTTTTATATAAATCAAGTTGTTAGATTTTAATTCTAAGGTAATTAAAGATGTTTCTTATAAATCAAAACGCATTAAATTTAAACGTATTCAAATATTTTACATATATATTGAACATGCCTTGAAATAACATCTATCTCGTTCATCGTCATTTAACCTTTCAAAGATGCAATAAATGCATCCAGTGCAGTCTCATTTCAATATGCGGATATTACTATTGGGTCGTCTCTTTCTTCAGAAGCAGTACATGAAAAGATTGTTGTTTCAGGTGAAATTGATTGATCTGAAATATTTTCGATATCTCTCGGTTTATGTCCTCCTAGTAGCTCGTTGTGCAAAACGCTCCAGAAAAGATACGTATGTGCAATCTATGCTTTATACCTAACTAAAAATATTTTATCTAAAACTGTCTTTTCGGACTTTTTTGCGGATTTATTTTGGTTTTTGGTTCCCGGCGTTTCGAATGTTTTACAGCAATCACGTGTTTTTGAAATCATTTTGTAATATTGTGGGTAGTCGCTGTATACAATAAGTATATAATGACTTTTGAGACGTCTAAAACCTTAGTGTGTCTAGTCCCGTGACCATGATTGCTGTAAAGCATTTGAAACGGGGGGACAAATCAAAATAAACCATCGAATAACTCCGAAAAAATATGGGTATTATAACTAAAAAAAGTTAAATCGAACAATCTCGAGATTTTGGACTGACTGAATATTTTTTGCTTATCTGTAAATAGAATATTGCTTAGTAAATAATATTTTTGGTGTCATGTCGTCCCAGCGAGCTACCTCAATATTTTTTTGCCTTTATTTTTACTACTTAATTACTTTACTTTAGTCAACGTCCACTGCACACTGACTTTTAGGGACATTCACTCCTCTATTTAAAAATGGCTTAAAGTAAGACATGGACGAAGTCAACGTCCACTGCACATGCAACTTTTTTAACTTCAAATGCAACTGCATATAAAGATTTTGTGAACCATCGTGTACCAGGAGATCATGGGATAGTAGGAAATAATAATTTTCAATGCATTTTTCTCACACTGTCAAAAGTAAAAGTGCAATAGAGAGGTGGAAGTTATGAGATAGATATATGAAAATTGTTCAAATACTGAAGTGAACCTTCTATATTTATGGTCTAAGAGCCTGTGAACGCCAAACCTTCGCCATTTTATAAAGGCTGAAAGTTTGGCAGCGCATGCTCCCAACACAGATAAGAACGATGGACCATTATGAAGTTCAGGCTATGGTAGCTTTGGCAGGTACACGGTACGAAAGGTATGTAAAACACCGATCCAAATTCGTCAAATAATAAAGTGTGATTTTTTGGTATTACCTTCAGAATATTATTAAAAATCACGTAATTCAATGCCAGACACTTAACATCGTGGCAAACCCTTGCCAGACACCCTTTTCATGTAATCATAATTCTACTTACGTTATAGTATAAAAGCTGATTTTTATATATAATACTTGGGTAATAATTAGATGATTTATAAGACTGCTAGCATGGACGAATTGTGGTTAATTCGTTCATGACTGCTAGCATAGCATTTATTGCACACCATCAAAAATAAAGTCAATTCTTAGCGCTTCAAATTTGGTAACCATTTGCAACATTTTCTTAGAAATGCCTCCTAACTTGTTTGGAACATTCTTCATGGTGTGTAATAAATTCTATGCTGAAGGTAATACCAAAAAATCACACTTTATTATTTGACAAATTTAGATTAACTTAAATAGAATTTTATTTTATCGATATTTACACACTTTTAGTACCGTGTATCTGCCAAAACCACCATAGCCTGAACTTCATAATGGTCCATCGTTCTTATCTGTGTTGGGAGCATGCGCTGACAAACTTTCAGCCTTTATAAAATGACGAAGGTCTGGCGATCACGGGCTCTTCCTCTATTACTCCTACGTTTGGGTGACGTATGACTTGTGACGTCATATTTCGGAACTAGTACAGCATTTCAGACAATATTGTTAGGTTTCCGTGGTGTAATGGTAGCACATCTGCTCATAAGGCAGATAATCTCGGTTCAATCCCGGGCGGAAACCATTCGGCGTTTTCTATAACATCGCTTTTGGTGTTTTCTTTCAAAACTAGCTTTTTCTGTCCGTACTTCATAAGGTCGTATTCTTTTTTCATTCAATATTTGTTTATTGCCTCTTAGCGTAAATAATAATAATTATTTATTATAGAAGGAATACTTTAAAATATTTAACCATATCTTTGGATTATAAAGAAATTGCTTATTTTATCAATCGGCTGAAATCGTTCCATAACAGAATCAACAAAATATTTAATTTAATTAAATTATTATACTTTGTTATTTTAAAAAAATAAGTAGGCAATGGTAGCCCAGTGGTAACGCGCTCGCTTGGGAAACCGAGTGAAGCGGGTTCGAAAGAGCTAAATACAATTATTTCGTTTTCGATAAAATAGAATATTGTTTTTGAAACCATAACATACATTTTTAGGATATATTTTTTTTATATTTTGTTAAGAGATTTAATAACAAACAGGTACATAGCGTCATCTATTGACATTTTCTGAATTTTCTTAGAGACCCCGCGGTACGACAAGGCTTCCCTTATTTACGGCTCAAATACCGCTGTAATTTCTGATGGTATCCGTGAGATGGCGTTAAACGTAGTCGTCGCAACACTTGCCAATTACTATAAATAACAAAGACTTATAAAAACACGAAAACAAATCTATCCCTCGGGAACTGTTCAATTTTCCGGGATAAAAAGTAGCCTATGTGTTATTACAGACTATAATCTATCTCTGTGTCAAATTTCATCTAGATCCGTTCAGCCGTTCTGGCGTGAAAGAGTAACAAACATCCATACATACTCACAAACTTTCACATTTATAATATTTATTATACAGATACAGATATAGAACTATGTCAACATTTTTAAAAATACCTTGGTTGAAATGTATAAAAAGTTAGTACTCATATCATTTAGAATACGTTTGCATTTTAGTTTTAAAGCTTATGCGAATTCAAGTATATTGACAACTAAAATTTACCGCTTAAAATCAGGGTTTCGGATTTAACTTTAAATCTCTTCTTTACAAACACGAGCACCGAATATTGATGTATGTTCAACTTCAATTTCGTCCTGATTTCCCTACAAAATATTGCCCTTTTTGTAGGTATACGATGAAGGGAAAATTCTTGTAGCAGAATTACAAAAAAGTTCTCATAGTTATTTACTTGCTACTGTAAGTAGAAAATCACTATTTGCTAGAATTTTATTTCCTTCCACGGTCATTTACAAGCCACTAGGTCAGTCCTTTTTGTATATTGGTCCTTGTATGATACATATGTTGACTATTATACCTGCTTTACTAACCTATGTTGATAATAATACTTGTTGCTCGAATTGCCTTAAGGATTTCGATGACAGAAACTTACGATGCAACTTTACTAGCATCGCATAAGTTTCGAGAGCTTTAAAGTTTGTGTAGTTACAAATATTATATATTGTATGCGGTTTTAGAACTATCTTATGCTCTCAAAATGAATATCGAACTATCCTCAAAAAGATTTTATATATATGCGTTGCGTATGCAACAAATTCCGTGTATTCTTATAAGTTTTCAAACATTTTTAGAAGTTCCTGCGCCTATTTTTAAACTTAACCTTAATCCTTTCCTTCGCTTACCTTTGTTCCTTCAACCATAACGAATCTGGGAATTGGCAGAGGAGACCCTGGAGCTAATGTTAAATTTAAGAGTATTTTGGATCATGAAGATTAATTGGAATCATTAGATTGGTCTGATTATATTAAAATATTTACTGACTGACATCCAAAATTACTTGTGAGTCTTGTGTTGGGGCTGCCTGCTGGGTCCCTCGATTCAATATTATACTAAATTTTAAGTGTCCTCCTGAAGCTTCTGCTTTTTCGGGAGAGTGTATAGCTCTGCTTGAAGTCATTTTATTTGCAGAATCACATAAAATGTCAAAAGTCATTATCTTCACAGATTCTTTAAGTTCCCTTCAGCGTATCTTGCAAAACCCTTTCCGCAGTAAATCAAGGTTTGTTATTATATTTAAAATTAGAGAAGCTCTCTTTCGTTGCCATGAACAGGGCATCCTCATAACCTTGGCTTGGATCCCTAGTCATTCAGGTATTATTGACAATGAAATTGCTGATAGCTGCGCCAAATCTGCAACGGTTAGTGGAATTGTAAGTCATTATTGTAATTACTCCCACGACTTGCGTTCTTTGTCTAAAAAAGTCTTTACTTTTTTTGGAATATATTCTGGAACGCTTCTAAATCAATTAAAGGTAAATATTATGCTTCAATCCAACTGGAAGTTCCAGTCTCCCCGTGGTTCTTTCGATTTCGCCGTGCTGACCGCAAAACCACCTCAATTGTAAGTAGGCTACGTCTAGGTCATGCGTGTACTCCGGTTCATTTAGCTAAATTAAAAATTACAAATAGCTCTATTTTCGAATGTGGCTTAGATGAGGGTTCGACTGATCGTATTCTGTTTAATTGTCCCACATTGAAATATTCCCTACATGATATAATCCCTCCTCAAATTCACCGCTCAGTAAACACCAAATGTTTATTAGCCCTTGTATTTAGCCCATTTATTAAAAAAAACTAGTTAAATTTATAGTAGATAATAAAATTAAATTATAATACTCATTATGTAAATATTTTTATTCTCAATTAATGTGTCATTTTGTATTACGTAATTATTTTACTATTCTTGTAGGTTACTCCTGTAGACCGCTCATTAATTTATAGTTTTAATTCCACATTAAAGTTACCAAATTTCAAAATTACCGCTCAATCTCATTCGTGTCTTCCTCACAAAACGTGACACTGGCAGAATGGATTGCGTCTGTAAACTCAACTATAAAACAATAAAGAAAAAAAACTTGCTGAAGCAATCGACCGATTCTACAACGTACTCCTTCAGGAGTCAAATCAAGTCAAGCCGTTTCGAAGGAGTTTTGTTACAAACACTGTGACATGACAATTTTATATATTAAATCTTTTATAATTAAATGAGCAATTTATGTTATAATATACAGGCCATTTCACTCAAACGCGCCGCCGTTGTGTTACCAAAAAACGTCTCGTGTAATACATAGTCATATTTAGTGAATTTGCTTTCAAAATAGATTTGTTAAGTAAATTAATATTATTTGTGTATCTACTCATAGCATTATAATAAAAAGTTGTATCTTTCTTACGATGACAGTTCAGTTTGTAATCTATATAATATACAAAATGCAAAATTAAGTGGCTGATGTATCAACGCACAAACCAAGCCCTCAGGGCTAGAAAATTGAAATTTCGCACACGTTTTTCTTAAACATATACAACAAAAAATCATTAAAATCGGTCGAGCCGTTTCGGAGGATGCGACCACAAACACCGTAACACGAGATATTTATATATTAGATTTTAACAAAAATATATTTATTTATTTTATACTTACTATATTTAATATTTGATAAATGAACAGGAATCGCGAACGATTTATGAGTGCATAGTGCAGCATTGCACCTGCTTCCTCACAGTTATGCGCTCCTGGTGTAGTTGCATCCTATTTTAAAACTTCCATAGGTGCAATCCGTTTTTTTAAAAGTTGGCACGGAATGAAAAAAGTAGGTATACTTTTTAATTTATCTTTAATTGATTTCATGCGCAAATATATGTTGATCCGGATAACTAACTATCTCCATACCAAATTCCATCGAAATCCCTCCAGTATTTTTACCGTGATACGGTAACAGACAGACAGACAAAAATTCTAAAAATTATAGGTTCGGCCTGTGTATCGATAATAATGCCTATTTGAATAAGATTTTCCAAAAAATATTTCATGTACAGATTCGGCTCAGAATTTTATTATATGTATAAATATTGCAAAATTGCAAGATCGTCTCCTCGCAGCTATGAACTCCCAGTAAAAGTGCAACGTAACTTTCATAGCGCATCATAATGCATGCTATATCCAATATATACAGTATGCACTACAGTAGATAAATTTAAATAATTTATTAATATTAATTAACACATTTATTTACAGTAGATACTTAAGCAGTTTTAGTCTAAGTTAAAAACTATTTCTCAACATCTATACATTAATTAATTATAAGCAATTTATTATGCAGAATGTAATTGGTAAGTAAAATTTCAGTAATACACGTATAACATATCCATTAATAAAATAAGTCCTGAGACGAATCGAACTACATTTTGAGAAAAAAAACGCAGGCTTATTATACACAATGAGAGTAAACGTGAGATGAAAATTAAAATCGAACAGCTTTTAGGAACATTCACTCCTCTATTTAAAAATGGCTTAAAGTAAGACGTGGACGAAGTCAACGCCCACTGCACATGCAACTTATTTTAACTTCAAATGCAACTGCATATACAGATTTTCTGAAACATCGTGTACCAGGAGATCATGGGATAGTAGGAAATAATAATTTTCAATGCATTTCTCTCACACTGTCAAAGGTAAAAGTGCATTAGAGAGGTGGAAGTTATGAGATAGATATATGAAAATCGTTCAAATACTGAAGTGAACCTTCGATATTTACTCCTATGTTTGGATGACGTATGACTTGTGACGTCATATTTCGGAACTAGTACAGCAGTTTCAGATAATATTGTTAAGTTTCCGTGGTGTAATGGTAGCACATCTGCTCTAAAAGCAGATAATCTCGGTTCAATCCCGGGCGGAAACCATTCTGCGTTTTCATCACACGCTTTTGGTGTTTTCTTTCAAAACTAACTTCTTCTGTCCGTGCTTCATAAGATCGTATTTTTTTTCATTCAATATTTATTTATTGCCTCTCCGCGTGAATAATATATATATATATATATATATATATATATATATATATATATAGAGAGAGAGAGAGAGATGAGATATTTTCCCGCAGTAAAAAGTATCCTATATGTTGACCCGGATAACCAGGTATCATACTAAATTTATAGAAATTTTACAACAATTTTGTTAATTTAACACAAATAGATGGAATAGTATGTCAATGCTTTCCTTTTTACGGATTTAATAGGGACCACTTCATTTTATTATGGTGTCCGTGAGATGCCAATGATTACACATAATAAATACTTAAAATTAGATTGAGCGTTCGATCTTGAATTTTAGGATATTTTATTCTATTAATAAGTAATAAATATAATAAAATATGTTATATTTCAAATTTCTATAATACTTTATATTTTTATTCAACTTGAACTAAGTTTCAATAATTTTGGGGGATCGTCTAACTTGTAATTTTTCCTCTACAACACATGTGTAATTTGAAGAGGATTAAACTTGGGAAACAGTTTGAGGAAAACTTCACGATCGTGGTAATGTTTAAAGAAATAGATAACAAAATACCTCAACTCTATACTGAGCCTGTACAGGTCTTTTATATTTGATTTTATGGTTTTCAATAGTTTCAATCTTTTCTTCGGCAACGGACAGACGAAAGAGTTGATGCCCTTTTATACAATAATCTGAAACCACTTGATGATTTTGCATTTCGCTCTCGCGAATTCTTTTATTCTGATTTAAACATTTAGAACTTGAAGATCGAAAATTTTCTTCTTTGCCACTTGCTTTATAAGGCATTTAATTATATTTTACTTAAAATTTCATAATTTGCAGAAATTTCATTTATATTTACAGGTTTTTTTTTAATTGAGTTTTAATTGCAATGAACTGTGATAGTTGTCAAAATATTAAGAATATTCTAAATATTGAAATTCTGGCATATTAGTTTATTAATTGTAATGGTTATATTCAGGGCTCTTACTGTTAATTCATTGGAAAAGACTTGTCTTCTTTATTTTATTTACACAAACACCGTAATTCGAACTTAATGCAACTTTGATCTCGTTAAGGGTTTTTTTACAATTTACAATTTGCGCTTTTATATACTCAATATAGGCAAAATTTTGTAGCACTGATTCCAAAAATGTTCGTGTAGTCAGTAGTGGTGAGGTGGTAATTTTGTAGACAACATATTATCTTTTCCAACTCAAGCTAGCGGTCAGTCCTTGTTGTGTATTGACCATTACATGAAATATTAACAGTTACACTGAATTGCACTATGTTGATAATTATTATTTGTCGGATGCACTATTCTGATGACAGAAACTTCCGATGCAACTTTACTAGCATCGCATAAGTTTCGAGAGCTTTAAAGCTTGTATATATATATATAGGGATATATGTATTTAGTCATATAAGATGTAGTTATAAAATCACTATTGTATGCTTCTATTACATAGGTAACATATATATGCATCTCTCTCACATTAGGAGATGTATATAGTTATTCTTCCCATATAACTTATTGGCTCCGCCCTCGTCATCCCGTCCAACCCTCTACACCTAAACTCGACTATTCATACAGATTCGCTCACTGTGTATTTCTGAACAAACATTTTGAGATTTTGTAATAATCCATGCCATTAGCAATTATTCATTAAATAAATTGAAGTATTGTGAGTGCTTGAATGGTATTGGATATAAAAAATGGTGAGCGTATATGACATTTTTTGCAAAATAAAGTTTATAGTAATCAACATTCAACCATACTGGGTAACACTTTTTAACATATATATTGCAAAAGTGCAGGTGTACCTCCTTGTAGCAATGTGTTCCTAGTACACTTGCAACATATCTTTATACTATACTTTTTTAATTTTTCTGAGGGGAAATTGATAAATGATATAGGTACATATATTCAAAGCAAAGTCCAAACTACTATTCCATAATTTCCAAAGATGTAACCTTTAAAGAAAAGAAGGCTACCTTTATTAAAAAACCATTTAACCTCGTGAAGAATGGATAAGAAGCCAAAAGTTTAAATAAAAATAAAAATTCGTAGAAATCTTGTAATCGAGGTGCCTTCGTGGCCAAATACAGTGCAAACTAAATAGTAACCAAAATTATTTTATTCCCTACTAAAAATGATTTAATAAACAAACAATCTATAGTTTTCCCACTGACAATGTACATATATCTATATATTTTTTCAGTTTTATATAAATCAAGTTGTTAGATTTTAATTCTAAGGTAATTAAAGATGTTTCTTATAAATCAAAACGCATTAAATTTAAACGTATTCAAATATTTTACATATATATTGAACATGCCTTGAAATAACATCTATCTCGTTCATCGTCATTTAACCTTTCAAAGATGCAACAAATGCATCCAGTGCAGTCTCATTTCAATATGCGGATATTACTATTGGGTCGTCTCTTTCTTCAGAAGCAGTACATGAAAAGATTGTTGTTTCAGGTGAAATTGATTGATCTGAAATATTTTCGATATCTCTCGGTTTATGTTCTCCTAGTAGCTCGTTGTACAAAACGCTCCAGAAAAGATACGTATGTGCAATCTATGCTTTATACCTAACTAAAAATATTTTATCTAAAACTGTCTTTTCGGATTTTTTGCGGATTCATTTTGGTTTTTGGTTCCCGGCGTTTCGAATGTTTTACAGCAATCACGTGTTTTTGAAATCATTTTGTAATATTGTGGGTAGTCGCTGTCTACAATAAGTATATAATGACTTTTGAGGCGTCTAAAACCTTAGTGTGTCTAGTCCCGTGACCACGATTGCTGTAAGGCATTCGAAACGGGGGGACAAATCAAAATAAACCCTCGAAAAACTCCGAAAAAATATGGGTATTATAACTAAAAATAGTTAAATCGAACAATCTCGAGATTTTGGACTGACTGAATATTTTTTGCTTATCCGTAAATAGATTATTGTTTAGTAAATAATATTTTTGGTGTCATGTCGTCCCATCGAGCTACCTCAATATTTTTTTGCCTTTATTTTTACTACTTTACCATTATTTTTATTTCATAGTTTAACGCATTTTGCTTGGAACATTGTGCAATCCTTACGAGACACTTGTAATTTTAGGCTTATGGAATTGAAAAGTCTTTAATTAGATTGAATAGGAAAATTTTCATTAACATTACTTTCAAGTTCCTGGAAATTGACCGTCTAACCATGCTAGCAGGTAGGCATGCGATCTTATTACATACTAACATTACTCAATCGTCCACATTTCGTTCGTCAGAAAATACGTGACGTCTGGTGGCCCTGGGATCTTGGACTAAATGTTTTTTTGTATTTTTTCAATTTTAATACTGACATCAAATTCGTAGATTTTAATTCTAACATAAAAAACTGAACAGGTATTTCTAATAAATAAATAAACATTAAACTTAAACATGTTTAGATATTTATAGCGCTGGTGAACATGTCTCGAAACAACATCTATTCGTTTAAACTTTCAAAGATGCAACAAATGCATGGAGTGCAGTCTCATTTCAATATACGGATATTACTATTGGGTCGTCTCTCTCTTTAGAAGCAGTACCTGAAAAGGTTGTTATTTCAGTGGAAATGGATTGGTCGGAAATATTTTCAATATCACTCGGTTTATGTCCTCCTAGTACCAAGTTGCAGAAAACGCTCCATAACAGCTTCATATGAAGGGAACGCCATAAATTAGGCGTATGTGCAATCTACGAGTATCCTTGCTTAGAGAGATTATCCAAGAAACTTTGATTAAAAGATGAAGCCTTAGTTAACCAATTATCACGTCTTTGTGCTCTCATATGTTATACTACAAGTACAAACAAAATCTTATATCTTCAAACGAGCAATTCTTGTATATATATATAATCTGAATCTCGGAAACGGGAGCGATATCTCGATCTAGATTAGTCTTATGTCTGAGAAAACGCGTGTTTTCGAATTGTCATGCAGTTTTATTTTGCATTATTCCACGCAAAATATGGTCGGTAATTTGCTCGCTCGGGCATTTCCTTTTTATAATAGTTTTTAGTTAAAAAAAAAAGAAAATTGTACTTAAGGCCAAAAACACTGAGCGAAGCTCGTTAGCCCAGGTACTATAAATAAAATAAAAAATTATTCAGGCCTCGATCATTACTTTTTTAATAAATTAAATGACTTGGCCATCGCACACGGCAAGTTCTCAAAAAATACTAGTAAATTCTAAACAAAATATTTAATCCAATAAAATGATTACTTGTTAATACTAAATAGTTAATGCTTATTAATATAAAAATTTTTTTTTTTAAATATGATGCCCTATTAGACCAGGGCAGCCTAAATGAAGCCTTTGAAAATGGTAAAAACTTAAAAACTCACCCCCTTCCACTTCCCGACCTCAGATGGCCGTAAGTTATTTTTCCATTAATTTTTTGTTATATTCTCTTCATTTTCCAATGAGTGTATAAAATCTAAACGAACGAATAGTTATTATTTATCTTACAAACAGGATCGCGTAAAAGCTTTTATAGTAAATATTACAAAATTGCATGATCGTCTCCTCGCAGCTATGTACTCCCAGTAAAAGTGCAACGTAACTTTCATAGCGCATCATAATGCATGCTATATCCAATATATACAGTATGCACTACAGTAGGTAAATTTAAATAATTTATATATATTAATTAACACATTTAGTTTCAGTAGATGCCTTAGTAATTTTTGTCAAAGTTAAAAACTTTTTCCGCGATTACAATTGATGATGTACGTAAATTATTCTTATTAGAAATATTTTTATTTAAGCAAAAGAAATAATCGTTTTAAATAACTATCTTTTCGGATTATAAATTTATTTTTAATTAATTACTATTTTACAGAATCAATTGGTTGAGTAAGAAGTATAATAAATATATCTATTAATACAATAAATTCTGAGACGACTCCAACTACCTAGTTAGAACAAAAATTAACGCAGGCTTATTATACACAATGAGACTAAACGTGAGATACAACTAAAGTGACTTTTAGGGACATTCACTTCTCTATTTAAAAATGGCTTAAAGTAAGACGTGGACGAAGTCAACGTCCACTGCACATGCGACTTATTTTAACTTCAAATGCAACTGCATATAAAGATTTTGTGAAACATCGTGTACCAGGAGATCATCGGATAGTAGGCAATAATAATTTTCAATGCATTTCTCTCACACTGTCAAAGGTAAAAGTGCATTAGAGAGGTGGAAGGTATGAAATAGATATATGAAAATCGTTCAAATACTGAAGTGAACCTTCGATATTTACTCCTGTTTGGATGACGTATGACTTGTGACGTCATATTTCGGAACTAGTACAGCATTTCAGACAATATTGTTAGGTTTCCGTGGTGTAATGGTAGCACATCTGCTCAAAAGGCAGGTAATCTCGGTTCAATCCCGGGTGGAAACCATTCGGCGTTTTCTATAACATCGCTTTTGGTGTTTTCTTTCAAAACTAGCTTCTTCTGTCCGTGCTTCATAAGATCGTATTCATTTTTCATTCAATATTTATTTATTGCCTCTTAGCGTGAATAATAATAATAATTATTTATTATAGAAGGAATTAGCTAGAAAGAAATTGCTTATTTTATCAATCGGCTGAAATCGTTCCATAACAGAATTAACAAAATATTTAATTTAATTAAATTATTATACTTAATTATTTTAAAAAAATAAGTAGGCAATGGTAGCCCAGTGGTAACGCGCTCGCTTGGGAAACCGAGTGAAGCGGGTTCGAAAGAGCTAAATACAATTATTTCGTTTTCGATAAAATAGAATATTGTTTTTGAAACCATAGCATACATTTTTAGGATATATTTTTTTTATATATTGTTAAGAGCTTTAATAAAAAACAGGTACATAGCGTCATCTATTGACATTTTCTGAATTTTCTTCGAGACCCCGCGGTACGGACAAGGCTTCCCTTATTTACGGCTCAAATACCGCTTTAATTTCTGATGGTATCCGTGAGATGGCATTAAACGTAGTTGTCTCAACACTTGCCCATTACTATAAATAACAAAGACTTATAAAAAAACAAAAACAAATCTATCCCTCGGGAACCGTTCATTTTTCCGGGATAAAAAGTAACCTATGTGTTATTACAAACTATAATCTATTCCTGTGTCAAATTTCATTAATTTATAGTTTTAATTCCACATTAAAGTTACCAAATTTCAAAATTACCGCTCAATCTCATTCGTGTCATCCTCACAAAACGTGACACTGGCAGAATGGATTGCGTCTGTTAACTCAACTATAAAACAATAAAGAAAAAAAAACTTGCTGAAGCAACCGATCGATTCTACAAAGTACTCCTTCAGGAGTCAAGTCAAGTCAAGCTGTTTCGAAGTTTTGTTACAAACACTGTGACATGATAATTTTATATATTAAATCTTTTATAATTAAATGAGCAATTCTTGTATATCTACACATATAATAAAATTCTAACTGAGCCGAATCTGTACATGAAATATTTTTTGGAAAATCTTATTGAAATAGACATTATTTTCGATAAAGAGGCCGAATCTATAGTTTTTAGAATTTTTTTTCTGTCTGTCTGTCTATTACCGCATCACGGAAAAACCACTGGACGGATTTTGATGAAATTTGGTATGATGATAGCTGGTTATCCGGGTCAAAATATAGGACCTATCCCGGGAAAATATCTGATTTTTGAGAAAACATACAAAAACTGCAATGTAAGGGAATATTAATATGTAAAAGCTATGAATTTTTTCTTTGGTCACCTGAACGCGGGCGGAGCCACCGGCAATGCTAGTTATATATATGAATTTATTTCGTGTACCTCGGAAACGGCTCTTACAATTTAGATCAAATTATGTATTTAGACAAGGTTTTTCTTTTTTAAGTTTGTCTATTTATGTGTATTTTCTAAAAAAGAACGCAAATTTTATATCTTTCCCAAAAAATGTCGAGCGAAGCTCGGTCGCCCAAGTATTTACTTTTAAGTTACGATATATACGATTCCACAGACAGACACGCAAACACGTCAAATGAATTTTGAATTGAATTTTATGAAAGGTTGCCTTGACATATTTATGTATAACTTGTTTCATCTACTTTCGCTTATGCGGTGCTAGTAAAGGTATTTCGTAAGTTTCTGTCACGATATCTTCCCTCTCGACTGTATCGCAGGGCGTATATACGTACTATATGAATTATATTCCTGCCTTTTACAGGAAGAGTTAAACATATACAGGCCATTTCACTCAAAGGCTCCGCCTTCGTGTTACCAAAAAACGTCCCGACTAATACATAGTCATATTTAGTGAATTTGCTTTCAAAATAGATTTATTACGTAAATTAATATTATTTGTGTATCTACTCATAGCAATATAATGAAAAGTTGCATATCTCTTACGATGACAGTTCAGTTTGTAATCTATATAATATACAAAATGCAAAATTAAGTGGCTGATGTATCAACGCACAGGCCAAACCCTTAGGGCTAGAAAATTGAAATTTCGCACACGTTTTTCTTAAACATATACAACAAAAAATCATTAAAATCGGTTGAGCCGTTTCGGAGGATGCGACCACAAACACCGTAACACAAGATATTTATATATTAGATTTAACAAAAATATATTTATTTATTTTATACTTATGATATTTAATATTTGATAAATGAACAGGAATCGCGAACGATTTATGAGTGCATAGTGCAACATTGCACCTCCTTCCTCACAGTTATGCGCTCCTGGTGGAGTTGCATCCTATTTTAAAACTTCCATAGGTGCAATCCGTTTTTTAAAAGTTGGCACGGAATGAAAAACAGTTACAGTAGGTATACTTTTGATTTATCTTTAATTGATTTCATGCGCAAATATATCTTGATCCGGATAACTAACTATCACCATACCAAATTCCATTGAAATCCCTCCAGTGTTTTTACCGTGATACGGTAACAGACAGACAGACAAAAATTCTAAAAATTATAGGTTCGGCCTCTGTATCGATAATAATGCCTATTTGAATAAGATTTTCAAAAAAATATTTCATGTACAGATTCGGCTCAGAATTTTATTACATGTATAGATATTGCAAAATTGCAAGATCGTCTCCTCGCAGCTATGAACTCCCAGTAAAAGTGCAACGTAACTTTCATAGCACATCATAATGCATGCTATATATAATATCCAATATATACAGTATGCACTACATTAGGTAAATTTAAATAATTTATTTATGTTAATTAACACATTTATTTACAGTACTTTTTCTCGACATCAATACATTAATTAATTATAAGCAATTTATTATGCAGAATGTAATTGGTAAGTAAAATTTCAGTAATACACGTATAACATATCCATTAATAAAATAAGTCCTGAGACGAATCGAACTACATTTTGAGAAAAAAAAAACGCAGGCTTATTATACACAATGAGAGTAAACGTGAGATGAAAATTAAAATCGAACAGCTTTTAGGAACATTCACTCCTCTATTTAAAAATGGCTTAAAGTAAGACGTGGACGAAGTCAACGCCCACTGCACATGCAACTTATTTTAACTTCAAATGCAACTGCATATAAAGATTTTGTGAAACATCGTGTACCAGGAGATCATCGGATAGTAGGCAATAATAATTTTCAATGCATTTCTCTCACACTGTCAAAGGTAAAAGTGCATTAGAGAGGTGGAAGGTATGAAATAGATATATGAAAATCGTTCAAATACTGAAGTGAACCTTCGATATTTACTCCTATGTTTGGATGACGTATGACTTGTGACGTCATATTTCGGAACTAGTACAGCAGTTTCAGACAATATTGTTAAGTTTCCGTGGTGTAATGGTAGCACATCTGCTCTAAAAGCAGATAATCTCGGTTCAATCCCGGGCGGAAACCATTCTGCGTTTTCATCACACGCTTTTGGTGTTTTCTTTCAAAACTAACTTCTTCTGTCCGTGCTTCATAAGATCGTATTTTTTTTCATTCAATATTTATTTATTGCCTCTCCGCGTGAATAATATATATATACATATATATATATATATATATATATATATATATATATATATATATATATATATATATATATATGTATATATATATATATATATATATATATATATATATATGTATATATATATATATATATATATATATAGAGAGAGAGAGATGAGATATTTTCCCGCAGTAAAAAGTATCCTATATGTTGACCCGGATAACCAGGTATCATACTAAATTTATAGAAATTTTACAACAATTTTGTTAATTTAACACAAATAGATGGAATAGTATGTCAATGCTTTCCTTTTTACGGATTTAATAGGGACCACTTCATTTTATTATGGTGTCCGTGAGATGCCAATGATTACACATAATAAATACTTAAAATTAGATTGAGCGTTCGATCTTGAATTTTAGGATATTTTATTCTATTAATAAGTAATAAATATAATAAAATATGTTATATTTCAAATTTCTATAATACTTTATATTTTTATTCAACTTGAACTAAGTTTCAATAATTTTGGGGGATCGTCTAACTTGTAATTTTTCCTCTACAACACATGTGTAATTTGAAGAGGATTAAACTTGGGAAACAGTTTGAGGAAAACTTCACGATCGTGGTAATGTTTAAAGAAATAGATAACAAAATACCTCAACTCTATACTGAGCCTGTACAGGTCTTTTATATTTGATTTTATGGTTTTCAATAGTTTCAATCTTTTCTTCGGCAACGGAAAGACGAAAGAGTTGATGCCCTTTTATACAATAATCTGAAACCACTTGATGATTTTGCATTTCGCTCTCGCGAATTCTTTTATTCTGATTTAAACATTTAGAACTTGAAGATCGAAAATTTTCTTCTTTGCCACTTGCTTTATAAGGCATTTAATTATATTTTACTTAAAATTTCATAATTTGCAGAAATTTCATTTATATTTACAGGTTTTTTTTTAATTGAGTTTTAATTGCAATGAACTGTGATAGTTGTCAAAATATTAAGAATATTGTAAATATTGAAATTCTGGCATATTAGTTTATTAATTTTAATGGTTATATTCAGGGCTCTTACTGTTAATTCATTGGAAAAGACTTGTCTTCTTTATTTTATTTACACAAACACCGTAATTCGAACTTAATGCAACTTTGATCTCGTTAAGGGTTTTTTTACAATTTGCAATTTGCGCTTTTATATACTCAATATAGGCAAAATTTTGTAGCACTGATTCCAAAAATGTTCGTGTAGTCAGTAGTGGTGAGGTGGTAATTTTGTAGACAACATATTATCTTTTCCAACTCAAGCTAGCGGTCAGTCCTTGTTGTGTATTGACCATTACATGAAATATTAACAGTTACACTGAATTGCACTATGTTGATAATTATTATTTGTCGGATGCACTATTCTGATGACAGAAACTTCCGATGCAACTTTACTAGCATCGCATAAGTTTCGAGAGCTTTAAAGCTTATATATATATATATATATATATATATATATATATATATATATATATAGGGATATATGTATTTAGTCATATAAGATGTAGTTATAAAATCACTATTGTATGCTTCTATTACATAGGTAACATATATATGCATCTCTCTCACATTAGGAGATGTATATAGTTATTCTTCCCATATAACTTATTGGCTCCGCCCTCGTCATCCCGTCCAACCCTCTACACCTAAACTCGACTATTCATACAGATTCGCTCACTGTGTATTTCTGAACAAACATTTTGAGATTTTGTAATAATCCATGCCATTAGCAATTATTCATTAAATAAATTGAAGTATTGTGAGTGCTTGAATGGTATTGGATATAAAAAATGGTGAGCGTATATGACATTTTTTGCAAAATAAAGTTTATAGTAATCAACATTCAACCATACTGGGTAACACTTTTTAACATATATATTGCAAAAGTGCAGGTGTACCTCCTTGTAGCAATGTGTTCCTAGTACACTTGCAACATATCTTTATACTATACTTTTTTAATTTTTCTGAGGGGAAATTGATAAATGATATAGGTACATATATTCAAAGCAAAGTCCAAACTACTATTCCATAATTTCCAAAGATGTAACCTTTAAAGAAAAGAAGGCTACCTTTATTAAAAAACCATTTAACCTCGTGAAGAATGGATAAGAAGCCAAAAGTTTAAATAAAAATAAAAATTCGTAGAAATCTTGTAATCGAGGTGCCTTCGTGGCCAAATACAGTGCAAACTAAATAGTAACCAAAATTATTTTATTCCCTACTAAAAATGATTTAATAAACAAACAATCTATAGTTTTCCCACTGACAATGTACATATATCTATATATTTTTTCAGTTTTATATAAATCAAGTTGTTAGATTTTAATTCTAAGGTAATTAAAGATGTTTCTTATAAATCAAAACGCATTAAATTTAAACGTATTCAAATATTTTACATATATATTGAACATGCCTTGAAATAACATCTATCTCGTTCATCGTCATTTAACCTTTCAAAGATGCAACAAATGCATCCAGTGCAGTCTCATTTCAATATGCGGATATTACTATTGGGTCGTCTCTTTCTTCAGAAGCAGTACATGAAAAGATTGTTGTTTCAGGTGAAATTGATTGATCTGAAATATTTTCGATATCTCTCGGTTTATGTTCTCCTAGTAGCTCGTTGTACAAAACGCTCCAGAAAAGATACGTATGTGCAATCTATGCTTTATACCTAACTAAAAATATTTTATCTAAAACTGTCTTTTCGGATTTTTTGCGGATTCATTTTGGTTTTTGGTTCCCGGCGTTTCGAATGTTTTACAGCAATCACGTGTTTTTGAAATCATTTTGTAATATTGTGGGTAGTCGCTGTCTACAATAAGTATATAATGACTTTTGAGGCGTCTAAAACCTTAGTGTGTCTAGTCCCGTGACCACGATTGCTGTAAGGCATTCGAAACGGGGGGACAAATCAAAATAAACCCTCGAAAAACTCCGAAAAAATATGGGTATTATAACTAAAAATAGTTAAATCGAACAATCTCGAGATTTTGGACTGACTGAATATTTTTTGCTTATCCGTAAATAGATTATTGTTTAGTAAATAATATTTTTGGTGTCATGTCGTCCCATCGAGCTACCTCAATATTTTTTTGCCTTTATTTTTACTACTTTACCATTATTTTTATTTCATAGTTTAACGCATTTTGCTTGGAACATTGTGCAATCCTTACGAGACACTTGTAATTTTTAGGCTTATGGAATTGAAAAGTCTTTAATTAGATTGAATAGGAAAATTTTCATTAACATTACTTTCAAGTTCCTGGAAATTGACCGTCTAACCAAGCTAGCAGGTAGGCATGCGATCTTATTACATACTAACATTACTCAATCGTCCACATTTCGTTCGTCAGAAAATACGTGACGTCTGGTGGCCCTGGGATCTTGGACTAAATGTTTTTTTGTATTTTTTCAATTTTAATACTGACATCAAATTCGTAGATTTTAATTCTAACATAAAAAACTGAACAGGTATTTCTAATAAATAAATAAACATTAAACTTAAACATGTTTTAGATATTTATAGCGCTGGTGAACATGTCTCGAAACAACATCTATTCGTTTAAACTTTCAAAGATGCAACAAATGCATGGAGTGCAGTCTCATTTCAATATACGGATATTACTATTGGGTCGTCTCTCTCTTTAGAAGCAGTACCTGAAAAGGTTGTTATTTCAGTGGAAATGGATTGGTCGGAAATATTTTCAATATCACTCGGTTTATGTCCTCCTAGTACCAAGTTGCAGAAAACGCTCCATAACAGCTTCATATGAAGGGAACGCCATAAATTAGGCGTATGTGCAATCTACGAGTATCCTTGCTTAGAGAGATTATCCAAGAAACTTTGATTAAAAGATGAAGCCTTAGTTAACCAATTATCACGTCTTTGTGCTCTCATATGTTATACTACAAGTACAAACAAAATCTTATATCTTCAAACGAGCAATTCTTGTATATATATATAATCTGAATCTCGGAAACGGGAGCGATATCTCGATCTAGATTAGTCTTATGTCTGAGAAAACGCGTGTTTTCGAATTGTCATGCAGTTTTATTTTGCATTATTCCACGCAAAATATGGTCGGTAATTTGCTCGCTCGGGCATTTCCTTTTTATAATAGTTTTTAGTTAAAAAAAAAAGAAAATTGTACTTAAGGCCAAAAACACTGAGCGAAGCTCGTTAGCCCAGGTACTATAAATAAAATAAAAAATTATTCAGGCCTCGATCATTACTTTTTTAATAAATTAAATGACTTGGCCATCGCACACGGCACGTTCTCAAAAAATACTAGTAAATTCTAAACAAAATATTTAATCCAATAAAATGATTACTTGTTAATACTAAATAGTTAATGCTTATTAATATAAAAATTTTTTTTTTTAAATATGATGCCCTATTAGACCAGGGCAGCCTAAATGAAGCCTTTGAAAATGGTAAAAACTTAAAAACTCACCCCCTTCCACTTCCCGACCTCAGATGGCCGTAAATTATTTTTCCATTAATTTTTGTTATATTCTCTTCATTTTCCAATGAGTGTATAAAATCTAAACGAACGAATAGTTATTATTTATCTTACAAACAGGATCGCGTAAAAGCTTTTATAGTAAATATTACAAAATTGCATGATCGTCTCCTCGCAGCTATGTACTCCCAGTAAAAGTGCAACGTAACTTTCATAGCGCATCATAATGCATGCTATATCCAATATATACAGTATGCACTACAGTAGGTAAATTTAAATAATTTATATATATTAATTAACACATTTAGTTTCAGTAGATGCCTTAGTAATTTTTGTCAAAGTTAAAAACTTTTTCCGCGATTACAATTGATGTACGTGAATTATTCTTATTAGAAATATTTTTATTTAAGCAAAAGAAATAATCGTTTTAAATAACTATCTTTTCGGATTATAAATTTATTTTTAATTAATTACTATTTTACAGAATCAATTGGTTGAGTAAGAAGTATAATAAATATATCTATTAATACAATAAATTCTGAGACGACTCCAACTACCTAGTTAGAACAAAAATTAACGCAGGCTTATTATACACAATGAGAGTAAACGTGAGATACAACTAAAGTGACTTTTAGGGACATTCACTTCTCTATTTAAAAATGGCTTAAAGTAAGACGTGGACGAAGTCAACGTCCACTGCACATGCGACTTATTTTAACTTCAAATGCAACTGCATATAAAGATTTTGTGAAACATCGTGTACCAGGAGATCATCGGATAGTAGGCAATAATAATTTTCAATGCATTTCTCTCACACTGTCAAAGGTAAAAGTGCATTAGAGAGGTGGAAGGTATGAAATAGATATATGAAAATCGTTCAAATACTGAAGTGAACCTTCGATATTTACTCCTATGTTTGGATGACGTATGACTTGTGACGTCATATTTCGGAACTAGTACAGCAGTTTCAGACAATATTGTTAGGTTTCCGTGGTGTAATGGTAGCACATCTGCTCTAAAAGCAGATAATCTCGGTTCAATCCCGGGCGGAAACCATTCTGCGTTTTCATCACACGCTTTTGGTGTTTTCTTTCAAAACTAACTTCTTCTGTCCGTGCTTCATAAGATCGTATTTTTTTTCATTCAATATTTATTTATTGCCTCTCCGCGTGAATAATATATATATACATATATATATATATATATATATATAGAGAGAGAGAGAGAGAGAGAGAGAGAGAGAGAGATGAGATATTTTCCCGCAGTAAAAAGTATCCTATATGTTGACCCGGATAACCAGGTATTATACTAAATTTATAGAAATTTTACAACAATTTTGTTTATTTAACACAAATAGATGGAATAGTATGTCAATGCTTTCCTTTTTACGGATTTAATAGGGACCACTTCATTTTATTATGGTGTCTGTGAGATAGCGCTAAAACCCTTGCCAATGATTACACATAATAAATACATAAAATTAGATTGAGCGTTCGATCTTGAATTTTAGGATATTTTATTCTATTAATAAGTAATAAATATAATAAAATATTTTATATTTCAAATTTCTATAATACTTTATATTTTTATTCAACTTGAACTAAGTTTCAATAATTTTGGGGGATCGTCTAACTTGTAATTTTTCCTCTACAACCCATATGTAATTTGAAGAGGATTAAACTTGGGAAACAGTTGGAAGAAAACTTCACGATCGTGGTAATGTTTAAAGAAATAGATAACAAAATACCTCAACTCTATACTGAGCCTGTACAGGTCTTTTATATTTGATTTTATGGTTTTCTATAGTTTCAATCTTTTCTTCGACAACGGACAGACGAAAGAGTTGATGCCCTTTTATACAATAATCTGAAACCACTTGATGATTTTGCATTTCGCTGTCGCGAACTCTTTTATTCTGATTTAAACATTTAGAACTTGAACATCGAAAATTTTCTTCTTTGCCACATGCTTTATAAGGCATTTAATTATATTTTACTTAAAATTTCATAATATACAGAAAATTATTATATTTTTTTAATGCAATGAACTGTGATAATTGTTAAAATATTAAGAATATTGCAAATATTGAAATTCTGGCATATTAGTTTATTAATTTTATTGGTTATATTCAGGGCTCTTACTGTTAATTTATTGCAAAAGACTTGTCTTCTTTATTTTATTTACACTAACACCGTAATTCGAAGTTTATGAATTTTGATCTCGTTAAGGGTTTTTTTATAATTTGCAATTTGCGCTTTTGTATACTCAATATAGGCAAAATTTTGTAGCACTGATTCCAAAAATGTTCATGTAGTCAGTAGTGGTGAGGTGGTAATTTTGTAGACAACATATTATCTTTTCCATTTCAAGCTAGCGGTCAGTCCTTGCTGTGTATTGACCATTACATGAAATATTAACAGTTACACTGAATTGCACTATGTTGATAATTATTATTTGTCGGATGCACTAACTATTCTGATGACAGAAACTTCCGATGCAACTTTACTAGCATCGCATAAGTTTCGAGAGCTTTAAAGCTTGTATATATATATATATATATATATATAGGGATATATGTATTTAGTCATATAAGATGTAGTTATAAAATCACTATTGTATGCTTCTATTACATAGGTAACATATATATGCATCTCTCTCACATTAGGAGATGTATATAGTTATTCTTCCCATATAACTTATTGGCTCCGCCCTCGTCATCCCGTCCAACCCTCTACACCTAAACTCGACTATTCATACAGATTCGCTCACTGTGTATTTCTGAACAAACATTTTGAGATTTTGTAATAATCCATGCCATTAGCGATCATTTCACACAAGGAGGTACACCTGCACTTTTGCAATATATATGTTAAAAAGTGTTACCCAGTATGGTTGAATGTTGATTACTATAAACTTTATTTTGCAAAAAATGTCATATACGCTCACCATTTTTTATATCCAATACCATTCAAGCACTCACAATACTTCAATTAATTCGATTCATTAAATAAATTGAAGTATTGTGAGTGCTTGAATGGTATTGGATATAAAAAATGGTGAGCGTATATGACATTTTTTGCAAAATAAAGTTTATAGTAATCAACATTCAACCATACTGGGTAACACTTTTTAACATATATATTGCAAAAGTGCAGGTGTACCTCCTTGTAGCAATGTGTTCCTAGTACACTTGCAACATATCTTTATACTATACTTTTTTAATTTTTCTGAGGGGAAATTGATAAATGATATAGGTACATATATTCAAAGCAAAGTCCAAACTACTATTCCATAATTTCCAAAGATGTAACCTTTAAAGAAAAGAAGGCTACCTTTATTAAAAAACCATTTAACCTCGTGAAGAATGGATAAGAAGCCAAAAGTTTAAATAAAAATAAAAATTCGTAGAAATCTTGTAATCGAGGTGCCTTCGTGGCCAAATACAGTGCAATTTAAATAGTAACCAAAATTATTTTATTCCCTACTAAAAATGTTTAATAAACAAACAATCTATAGTTTTCCCACTGACAATGTACATATATATCTATATATTTCTTCAGTTTTATATAAATCAAGTTGTTACATTTTAATTCTAAGGTAATTAAAGATGTTTCTTATAAATCAAAACGCATTAAATTTAAACGTATTCAAATATTTTACATATATATTGAACGTGCCTTGAAATAACATCTATCTCGTTCATCGTCATTTAACTTTTCAAAGATGCAACAAATGCATCCAGTGCAGTCTCATTTCAATATGCGGATATTACTATTGGGTCGTCTCTTTCTTCAGAAGCAGTACATGAAAAGATTGTTGTTTCAGGTGAAATTGATTGATCTGAAATATTTTCGATATCTCTCGGTTTATGTCCTCCTAGTAGCTCGTTGTGCAAAACGCTCCAGAAAAGATACGTATGTGCAATCTATGCTTTATACCTAACTAAAAATATTTTATCTAAAACTGTCTTTTCGGATTTTTTGCGGATTTATTTTGGTTTTTGGTTCCCGGCGTTTCGAATGTTTTACAGCAATCACGTGTTTTTGAAATCATTTTGTAATATTGTGGGTAGTCGCTGTCTACAATAAGTATATAATGAATTTTGAGACGTCTAAAACCTTAGTGTGTCTAGTCCCGTGACCATGATTGCTGTAAGGCATTCGAAGCGGTGGGACAAATCAAAATAAACCCTCGAAAAACTCCGAAAGAATATGGGTATTATAATAGGTAATATGATAGCAGAGTGGACCTTGGAGCAACCCCGTGGTTGTTGTCTGCTTCGGCAGACCTGCCGTCGGGGCGTCGTAGTTGAATGCGTAAGCGATCCTGCGGCGCCCCATTAAGACGGGGGAAGGCTTTGTTGGGTTTTAGTGGGTAGTACTGGCTTTGCCGGTGAGTCCCACACCTCGTGCGTAAATGCATTTCCCAACGTTAAAAAAAAAAGGTTAGGTTAGGAAGTTAAGTAAATATTTTGGGTGCTTGAAAGCGTCTGCAAAGCAATACAACCGACGGAAAGTGTCTGTGAGTATCGAAGACTTATTTTTAACGATATTGTCTAAAATATACGTGAAAATCAGCTCGAAGAATTTACGTGAGGTAAGTAATGTTTTTATGTATCTTGATTACCTGATACTTGGAATTTGACCGTCTAACCAAGCTAGCAGGTAGGCATGCGATCTTATTACATACTAACATTACTCAATCGTCCCCATTTCGTTCGTCAGAAAATACGTGACGTCTGGTGACCCTGGGATCTTGGACTAAATGTTTATTTATATTTTTTCAATTTTAATACTGACATCAAATTCGTAGATTTTAATTCTAACATAAAAAACTAAACAGGTATTTCTAATTAATAAATAAACATTAAACTTAAACATGTTTAGATATTTATAGCGCTGGTGAACATGCCTTGAAACAACATCTATCTCGTTTAAACTTTCAAAGATGCAACAAATGCATGGATTGCAGTCTCATTTCAATATACGGATATTACTATTGGGTCGTCTCTCTCTTTAGAAGCAGTACGTGAAAAGGTTGTTATTTCAGTGGAAATGGATTGGTCGGAAATATTTTCAATATCACTCGGTTTATGTCCTCCTAGTACCAAGTTGCAGAAAACGCTCCATAACAGCTGCATATGAAGGGAACGCCATAAACTAGGCGTATGTGCAATCTACAAGTATCTTTGCGTAGAGAGATTATCCAAGAAATTTTGATTAAAAGTTGAAGCCTTAGTTAATTAGTTATCACATCTTTGTGCTCTCATATTATTATATACCATGAGTGCAAACAAAATATAATTAAAATAAAATAATATCCAGCCCTCAATCTTTACTCCTTTAATAAATTAAATGACTTGGCCATCGCACACGGCAAGTTCTCAAAGAATATTAGTAAATTCTAAACAAAATATTTAATGCAATAAAATGATTACTGGTTAAATAATATAAAAAAATTTTTTTTTGATATGATGCGCTGTTAGACCAGCGCTGAAGCCTTTGAAAATGGTAAAAAGTGAAAAAAAAATAGTCGAATGAAACCCGTTGGAAAAGGAAGAGAATATAACAAAAATGAATGGAAAAATAATTTACGGGCGATCTGAGGTCGGAAAATGGGAGGGGGTGAGTTTTTAAAGGTAAATTTTCTTAGAAAGCGCAAATGCGTGTCATCCTACTATTATTTTTTTTTGGTTTCAAAAGTTATCGCCTCTCGTCTATGTAGCTTATTCTTGTAACATAACATTGTGACTAACGATAACAAAAGTTGCGTATAAAACCTAAACGAAAGAATAGATATTATTTATTATACAAACAGGATCGCGTGAAAGCTTTTGTTATTTCAGGATATCTATCGTATCTTAATTATCTGTTCCATTCAACTATAACAGGCAAAGTTTGGAGTTTGGATAAACTAAGGTATAGGTAATTTGTAGAATCTTACATAATCCAAATCCCGTCTTCGTAAATTCAAGTCAAACCTTGAATAGTAAGAAAAACTGTTAGTCCTCCTTTATGCAACAGCTTGTATAATCAATATTGTCCTAGTAAATAACACATTAAAAAAAATATTCTGTAAAAAATATTGCTTATATGTAAATATAAGCAATCTATTTTACAGAATCAATTGGTTCGGTAAGAAGTATATTAAACACATCTATTAATACAATAAATCCTGAGACGACTCTAACTACCTAGTTAGAACAAAAATTAACGCAGGCTTATTATACACGATGAGAGTAAACGTGAGATAAAACTAAAATGAAGTGGCTTTTAGGAACATTCACTCCTCTATTTAAAAATGGCTTAAAGTAAGACGAGTTTTTAACTTCAAATGCAACTGCATATAAAGATTTTGTGAAACATCGTGTACCAAGAGATCATGGGATAATAGGAAATAATAATTTTCAATGCATTTCTCTCACACTGTCAAAAGTAAAAGTGCAATAGAGAGGTGGAAGTTATGAGATAGATATATGAAAATTGTTCAAATACTGAAGTGAACCTTCTATATTTATGGTCTAAGAGCCTGTGAACGCCAAACCTTCGCCATTTTATAAAGGCTGAAAGTTTTTCAGCGCATGCTCCCAACACAGATAAGAACGATGGACCATTATGAAGTTCAGGCTATGGTGGCTTTGGCAGGTACACGGTACGAAAGGTGTGTAAAATACCGATCCAAATTCGTCAAATAATAAAGTGTGATTTTTTGGTATTACCTTCAGAATATTATTAAAAATCACGTCATTCAATGCCAGACACTTAACATCGTGGCAAAACCTTGCCAGACGCCCTTTTCATGAAATCATAATTCTACTTACGTTATAGTATAAAAGCTGATTTTTATATATAATACTTGGGTAATAATTAGATGATTTATAAGACTGCTGGCATGGACGAATTGTGGTTAATTCGTTCATGACTGCTAGCATAGCATTTATTACACACCATCAAAAATAAAGTCAATTCTTAGCGCTTCAAATTTGGTAACCATTTGCAACATTTTCTTAGAAATGCCTCCCAACTTGTTTGGAACATTTTTCATGGTGTATATGTAATAAATTCTATGCTGAAGGTAATACCAAAAAATCACACTTTATTATTTGATAAATTTAGATTAATTTTATTTTATCGATATTTACACACTTTTAGTACCGTGTATCTGCCAAAACCACCATAGCCTGAAGTTCATAATGGTCCATCGTTCTTATCTGTGTTGGGAGCATGCGCTAACAATCTTTCAGCCTTTATAAAATGACGAAGGTCTGGCGTTTACGGGCTCTTCCTCTATTACTCCTATGTGTGGGTGACGTATGACTTGTGACGTCATATTTCGGAACTAGTACAGCATTTCAGACAATATTGTTAGGTTTCCGTGGTGTAATGGTAGCACATCTGCTCATAAGGCAGATAATCTCGGTTCAATCCCGGGCGGAAACCATTCGGCGTTTTCTATAACATCGCTTTTGGTGTTTTCTTTCAAAACTAGCTTCTTCTGTCCGTACTTCATAAGATCGTATTCTTTTTTCATTCAATATTTATTTATTGCCTCTTAGCGTCTATAATAATAATAATTTTTATACAAGGAATACTTTAAAATATATAACCATATCTTTGGATTAAAAAGAAATTGCTTATTTTATCAATCGGCTGAAATCGTTCCATAACAGAATCAACAAAATATTTAATTAAATTAAATTATTATATTTTAATATTTTAAAAAAATAAGTAGGCAATGGTAGCCCAGTGGTAACGCGCTTGCTTGGGAAACCGAGCGAAGCGGGTTCGAAAGAGCTAAATACAATTATTTCGTTTTCGATAAAATAGAATATTGTTTTTGAAACCATAACATACATTTTTAGGATATATTTTTTTATATTTTGTTAAGAGCTTTAATAACAAACAGGTACATAGCGTCATCTATTGGCATTGTCTGAATTTTCTTCGAGACCCCGCGGTACGACAAGGCTTCCCTTATTTACGGCTCAAATACCGCTTTAATTTGTTATGGTGTCCGTGAGATGGCGTTAAACGTAGTCGTCGCAACACTTGCCCATTACTAAAAATGACAAAGACTTATAAAAAAACAAAAAACAAATCTATCCCTCGGGAACCATTCATTTTTCCGGGATAAAAAGTAGCCTATGTGTTATTACAGACTATAATCTATTCCTGTGTCAAATTTCATTAATTTATAGTTTTAATTCCACATTAAAGTTACCAAATTTTAAAATTACCGCTCAATCTCATTCGTGTCTTCCTCACAAAACGTGACACTGGCAGAATGGATTGCGTCTGTTAACTCAACTATAAGCCAATAAAGAAAAAAAACTTGATGAAGCAACCGACCGATTCTACAACGTACTATATATATAATGCTTCATTCTAAGTAAGAACAAAAATTCTATTGATTGCAGTGTACAGAGTTTTTAAGTAAATTAATATGGCAGATTATCAAAAAATGTATTGTACTATTGACGTATACAGTTATTAAATGTTCTTTACAAAGGAAGATCTTTACAAATTACGATATTGAAATGAATGAAAAATGTGTGGTCCTATTATTTAGGAAATGTATTTATTTTAGTTCAAAGGTTTATAAAACTTGATTAAAAACGTAAACTTAAATGTTTAGATTCAGAGTTTTGAATTTAATACTTGCGAAAGCAAATCCTTTTCTTCTTCGACTTCTTAGTGTTAATAAAACAATATCAACAAGAACTCCTTCGATCTCGTAGTATTTATAAAATGTGTTTAAATCAGAATTTCAAAACAATGTTCTCGTAATCAGTAGTAAGTGGTTATTCTCTAGATAATATATTTCTTTCAACACACGGTAGCGGTCAGCCTTTGTTGTATATAGACCAATATGTGATATATTTACAGATACATTTAGTTCAATATTATCGGTCGGATTGCATTCATAATTTCGATGGCAGAAATATACGATGTAACTTTACTAGCATCGCATAAGTTTTGGGAGCTTTAAAGCTTGTATATTATTAGTATATACGGATGTATGTATGTAGTCATATAGGATGTAGGTATAAAATCACTATTGTATGTTTCTATTACATAGATAACATATATATGCATCTCTCTCACGTTGGAAGATGTATGTAGTTATTCTACCCATATAACTTATTGACTCCGCCCTCGTGATGCCGTCAAACCCTCTACACCTAAACTCGACTATTCATGCAGGTTCGCTCACTGTGTATTTCTGAGCAAATATTTTAAGATTTTGTAATAACCCACGCCATTAGCAATTATTCATTAAATAAATTGAAGTATTGAGAGTGCTTGAATGGTATTGGATATTAAAAAATGGTGAGTGTATATGATATTTTGTGCAAAATAAAATTTATAGTATTCAACATTTAACCATACCGGGCAACGCTTTTTAAATATATTGCAAAAGTGCAGGTGTACCTCCTTGGAGCAATGTGTTCCTAGTACACTTGCACGATGTTTTTATAAGCGCTATGCATTATTATTATAAGCATTATAATGCATTCAGCAGATTCGAAAGTTTGCCCTTGGGATTCGTGGATAGGTAATGGCAAATGTAGATCTAACGAGAAATTGGTGACGCTGCATGGTGCATCCCAGATGTCCTTTTGATGAGTCAAGGGTTATATTTTTTATATAATAATGGCGCGCAAACGAGCAGGCGGGTCACCTGATGTTTAGCGATTTTCGCCGCCCATGAACATTTGTAGCACCAGAGGTACCACCAATGCGTTGCCGGCCGTTGAGAAATTTATTGGTCCGCCCCTTGAATAACCCCATGTTGTAATTGAGCGGGAACACAGTTGATAGGAGTTGGTTCCACAGTTTGGTAGCGCGTGGAAAAAATAATCTAGCACAACGGACAGTCGAAGTGCTCCAGGCACCCAGGCGGTGAGGGTGAAATTGCTTTCGGTGGCGTGCGGTGCGGATATAGAAGAGAGACGGTGGGATAAGGTCAAATAGCTCTTCAGAACACTCTCCGTTGTATAGCTCATAGAATACGCAAAGAGAGCTTACGTCTCTGCGGTGTTCCAGGATTTCGAATGAGCTAGTTAATTAAGAGTCGTCCACAAGCCGTACTGCCCTCTTTTAAATCCGGTCGAATGGATGGAGTTGATACTAAGGTGCTCCAGCCCAAAGGTGCGGGCAATACTCCATGTGTGGGTGGACTTGCGATTTATAAAGTAGGAGCCTGTGCTCTTGCGCAAAGTACCACGTAGCTCTGTTGAGCACCCCAAGTTTTTTAGAGGCTAATTTAGCTTTTCGCTCCAAGTGATGCCGGAACTGGACTATTGGATGGGGTGAGGGGAGTGTTCTGAAAGAGAAGAGGTGTGGTAAAGGGGGTCTTTTTGGAGGTAAACGCACAAACTTGTGTTTTTTAAGGGTTAAATTTCACAAGGTTTTGTGAACCCCATACTGACACTTTCTCGAGAGAGGCCCAATGTCAGACACAAGTTTGGATCTACTCTCTTCCAGCATTGCGCGAGAGAACTGTGCATGACCTTTATAGAGAGCATCGCCAGTGCTGTCATCCTCATAACAATGGATGTTGCTGTTTTGCAACATATCATTGATATGCAGAATGAACAGTTTAGGCGATAGCACTGAGCCCTGCGGGATGCCAGCATTGATGGGCTTAGGTTCGGAGCAAAAACAGTCGACAGCGACTTTGATGCTGCGGTTATCCTTGGTATATGTACTTCTTTGCCGGATTGTTCACCAGTAACAATTTTTGCCTTTATTATGTGATTGCACAGACTTGTTACCATCATTGCATAGTCCTTCTTATACTTCTAAATTACGCAACAGCATTATTAACGCATTTTTTTTTCAATATTAGTTCGTGTGGTGGCAAGCCTGAAATGTTGACACTATTGAGAAATTCTGTTGTAAATTCAACTGCTCCTTCAAGTTGATCTTTCATTGAGTCATGGCTATATTAGATTTTGTACTCTCCGGGAAGTTTGGCAACTATATCATATTATTTTTTTCAATATCTTTGTTAAGAGGCGCGAGTATTGCTCTGTCTTTCATCCCATCATAATTTTGATTGGCTAAGCAGTTACCAAATACTTCATCAATAAGGTTGAAATGATATTCTGTGGCAATTCAATTTCTTCCATAGTATTTAGGGTCAGTTCGCCGTTGCCTAATTTTAGTAAATAATCACCAAATTGTCGTTGCTCTATATCACCGTGCATATTTTCTTCTAGTTTAAAAGTCTTGAAAAGGGACCATAAGGAGTATCGCTTGATAGAAAGATCTAATAAATCAGTTTTATTCGCACATGGCTGTACATGCAGACATTGGTGAAAATCTTTTCCTAGTACTGTTACTTTTACACCGAAAGGGAGATCCGAATTTTCAATGGATCGTAAAAGTTGATCAATGTTCTGTAAACCATATTTTGGAAGCGTCGGAGCTTCATCCATAAGAAAAATATCTATTTCTGCTAATTGTCTCACTTTAGAAGAGTTAGGTTTAATACTTGAGAATGAATCTGGTGTCAGTGGAACTTTTAGTCCAAAAGTTTTATGAGAAGTACGTCCATTAGACAATAATATGGAAGCAATACCGGTAAAAGCCATACATTTTACTCTGTATCGTTTTCCAGTCAGCATATAGTATAATGTTTTATATATGAATGTCTTCCCAGTACCTCCCGGACCATCAATGAAGAAGCATTTCGTTTCAGAAGCTGTATTATTTACAGCTTGAAGAATAGAATTACCACTTCTATCTGTTTTCCTTTTACAGATACATTACAGACGGTACAGTTGCTCTCCTAATACTGCTGATTCATCCGTGTTTAAATTCTCTTGATTATCTTCAAGTTCGTAATTATCGATGTCCTCAAAGCCAAAATTTTGTGCCCAGTATTGGAAATTTCGTCCTTCTGTTTTTTCAGTGTTTAATTTTCTAGCAATCATTCTGTAACTACGATTAATTGCATTTTCTATAGGCTCTCCATTTTGCTGGATTGCGCGTATAAAATCTTCTGACAAATTTTCTTTAAATGTTTCCCACAAACGGTTTGGATTTTCAGGAGATCTGTAAATTAAAATTTGAACAAAAAGGCTTCTCATTGCTACAAGCATTTTAAATAATGCAGATTCTCGTAATCCTTCTATCCATTGTTGATCGTCGTAAGTTAAGCCTCGTGCTAAGCATGCTTGTTAATACGTCTGATATTGGATGTCTGTTACGGTTCGAAGGTCTTCAAAACTTGTTGCATCTTTTACATGAAATAGTAATAATCGCAAGTGGTAAAGTTCTGGTTGGGCAACGAAATTCACATTGTGAATCCTACCAATTACTCGCAAATGGCGAACTCTTGACCCCCATTCGCTAGATCTTCCGATCCATGTAAAATTGTCAGGCATCTGCCAATAAAAATGATATCGACTTGAGATATTATCTCTTGACTGATTATGTCTTGTAATTTCTGCATTGTGCTTAAAATAAGCCTTCAGGATAGACCCTCTTTGGCCAATGTCGGCTAAATCTTCATGGGTTTGGTTCAAGTTTGCGATCCATTTCTGTCCTGGTAAGTGGATATCCAGTCGTTGGACGCTATGACTTTTTTTTTGGAATTTCTAAAGCAAATAATCGCCAGTATGCTTCTGGTGGCGTGACACAACGTCCTTCAATGTATGTATTTGCTTCATTATAAATTAGTGTACTTTGTTCTTCTACAACTTTGATCGATGCACAGTCGTGTCCTTTATTAATGTATTTATAAAGATACTAGCGGCTCACCCTCGCTTCGCTCGGGTTCGTCGCTAGGTACGTTTTAAATAGATATAAAAAGAAAAAATCTTTCTTTCTCACATTTTAATTATATGTTTTAATACTTACCTATTCCGGACTAAGAGAAATCCAAAAATTAAAATATCATAAAAATTGGAACGCGGTCGAACGGGATAAAAAGTATCCTATGTCCTTCTCCTGGCTCTAAACTACCTCCCTGCCAATTTTCAGCTAAATCGGTTCAGCCGTTCTTGAGTTATAAGCGAAGTAACTAACACGACTTTCTTTTATATATATAGATTTCACAGCCAAAATACTCCTTATGTACTCAACGTTTATGTGACAATTAAATTTTATCAATAAATCTGCGTTGTGGGGCGCTACATGACGGTTATCTCGTGTTATATGACGGCCATTTATGTCTTTGCGATAAGCCGCATGTTTGTGTTAAAATGGGGGACTATGAGGGTCCAACTGCGAATTGCAGCGTCTTCGGTAATTTGGTTTACCATCATCTACTAAAGATGTAATTTCCTGGTTTTGGAAAGTCGAATCGACATTTTGTTCTTCCGTTTTTATGAGCCATACACGTTGCATTGGGATTTGAATCACCACATAGGTTTTGAATCATCCATTGAAGTACTAATTCTCTTAAATTTAAGTCATCATTTCCGGGTATTTGGGATGAAACAGTCATCGAGCTCTTCTGGTTGATGAATCTTGTCATCAGATGTCATAATTGTAAGCAGATGCATGTGTGGTAATCCTCGTTCCTGAAATTCTATAGTGTATACAAAAGCCGATACCTTTGGTCAAATTTTAAGTAAGCATTTTAAGCTATGATATTAGGACGATCTTGTGAAAGCTGTTGCAAGATCGTTCCATCTTCTAATTTCATTTACAATGCCTGTTTTATTTCTGGCCAGTTAGGATTCGATGTCATGGTGATAAAGATATCAGATGATCCAAGCCTTCGAATAATAGCCATCACATCTTCAAAATTTTCCGTGTAATACCAGGAAAAGAGGAGGGTAAAATAATCTTTTCACCAACTGTAGCATTTTTTTCCGCGAGTGGATTAATGAAACTGGTTACTCCCGTATATTGTTCAGGTAGAATCTTATTTTGGTTGTATTTTATCCATTGAATACGGATACGCTCTACACGAATGTAAGTATCCACTAAATATTGTTGAAATAATCGGCCCCTAAAATGCAGTGCATTAAATGGAAGTTCTCGTACATCGGGTACTTCTGTTGATGGAGATTCTCTTAAAAATTTAACAAAATCTGGTCGAAACGAAAGTCTGTATTGTGCCAATTCAAGTCGAGTTAAATAACTGCGGCTGGCATAAGGCGTTTGTAACTGCAAATCTGGGCTAAAACCATCCGTGCCGGCTGGGTAAAATAATGGGTAAGTAAATAACTCAACTCGCTTATCAACATTATTTAAAGAGAATGTTTTTATTGCGCTAGTGAGCAAGTGAGATTCGAACCCAGTCACCTGTGGTTGTCAAACTTGCGCCTTGGCCGCTTAACCACGATGCTTATATCCTAGTGTACGAATTAGCGACCACATTTTGAGGGGAATAATGTGAAACAAAGCCGCATGAAAACTCGAAAACACGCGTTTTCTCAGACACAAAACTAATCTAGATCAATTTTTCACCCCCGGAAACTCCCACATACCAAATTTCAGCAAAATCGTTGGAGCCGTTTCCAAGATTTCTAATATTCCGAGGGTTCGAATCCCGGTCAAATATAAAGTTTAACTTTTGTTTTTTTTAATAGTTTGTAAAAAAAAAGGAAATGGTACTTTAGGCCAAAAACTCCGAGCGAAGCTCGGTAGTCCAGGTACTCTAATATGTTTAAGCGAGTAATTAGTATTATGTCTGAAAAAAAGTCTGCTTTCGAGTTTTTATGCTGTTTTCTTTCGCATTATTCCACACAAAATATGGTCGGAAATTTTGTCCAGGTTCGAATCTCGGTCGAATACAAAGTTTTACTTTTGTTTTTGTTGTTATATTTATATTTATTCAAGTTTTTAGTTTAAAAAAAAAGAAAATTGTACTCTAGGCCAAAAACTCTGAGAGAAGCTCGATAGCCCAGGTACTTATACACAATGAGAGTAAATGTGAGATAATAATTAAAATCGATTGACTTTTAGGAACATTCACTCCTCTATTTAAAAATGGCTTAAAGTTAACACGTTATTTGCACATGCATCTTATTTTAACTTCAAATGCAACTGCATATAAAGATTTTGTGAAACATCGTGTACCAGGAGGTCATGGGATAGTAGGAAATAATAATTTTCAATGCATTTCTCTCACACTGTCAAAGGTAAAAGTGCAATAGAGAGGTGGAAGGTATGAGATAGATATATGAAAATTGTTCAAATACTGAAGTAAACCTCCTATGTTTGGATGACGTATGACTTGTGACGTCATATTTCGGGACTAGTACAGCAGTTTCAGACAATATTGATAAGTTTCCGTGGTGTAATGGTAGCACATCTGCTCTAAAAGCAGATAATCTCGGTTCAATCCCGGGCGGAAACCATTTTTCTGCATTATCTATAACATCGCTTTTGGTGTTTTCTTTCAAAACTAACTTCTTCTGTCCGTGCTTCATAAGATCGTATTCGTTTTTCATTCAATATTTATTTATTGCCTGTTAGCGTGAATAATAATAATTATTTATTATAGAAGGAATACTTTAAAATATATAACCATTGCTTTGGATTAAAAAGAAATTGCTTATTTTATCAATCGGCTGAAATCGTTAAATAGCGGAATCAACAAAATATTTAATTTAATTAAATTACTATAGTTTAATATTTTTAAGAAAATAATAAGTAGACAATGGTAGCCCAGTGGTAGCGCGCTCGTTTGGGAAACCGAGCGAAGCGGGTTCAAAGGAGCTGAATACAATTATTTCGTTTTCGGTAAAATAGAATATTGTTTTTGAAACCATAACATACATTTTTATTATATATTTTTTTTATATTTTGTTAAGAGCTTTAATAACAAACAGATGTAACGCGATGATGTAAGATTTATCTATTTTAGGAACAAGAGCGAAGCGAGGGTGAACCACTAGTATGTATACAATTTTTATACTGTGATTTTACTAGGAGAACATGCTCGTAATGTTTCCAATCAATCCCTCTCACCTGTACCTGTAGACTTCTCATACGGTGGGTATGAGGTTTTAATGAAAGAGACGGACCCAATAGTGACATACGCATATTGAAAGGAGACTGCACTCGATGCATCCGTTGCGTCTTCAAATGTTTTAGCGAGAAGAATGATATTCCGGGAGTTCATCTAATAGTCATATTCTATATATAAGTACATATGTACATATATTTAGGCTTTAGAGCTTCCGAAACTTATGCGATGCTAGTAACGTTGTATCGTAAATTTCTGTCATTGTATATATGTACTGTATGAATTAGGGGAGAGCAGATTTTAAGTATTGTTGTTATTTCAAACCGCCTTTTGCTAGGTAGCGCTTTTTAGAATTATTTTTTAAACGCTAGTTGAATCAAAGTATTATTTTAAATCTAATATGTTATTAAATTAAGGATTTGAAATAATAATTAATATATATTGCCACCTAAAAACCTATTTTACGAATAAACATATTTGAACATTTTCTATAATTTTTAGAAAATAATAATGTAAATTAAAAAAAATCATACTCTAAATTAAACCACTACGAAAGTATGAAATCACATCAACAAATCACTAATAAATATTTTTTTTTTACGAAACTAGCGTATGTAAATTAATTAATTTCAAATAAATCAATCTCAAAAAATAAAAAAACATCAAGTACTAGATAAATAGAATCAAATCGTGAAAAAGATGCATGTGTTGTAGGACAATAAATATGTATATAAATAAAAATATGTTAGGACATTGACACACAGCATCATTTAGTTCCATGGTAAGCTACGAGGCGTGTGTTATGGATACCAGATAGTTGATACACTACACATATATAACTTTAAATATATACATATTTAAAAAAATAACTATATTATAAATTAATAGATTTTTTAATTTTTTTGTTTCTCTGTCTGTTTGTCTGTTTGTATAGGCTAATCTCTGAAACTGTTAGACCAATTTAAATGAAATTTTGCATGGTGGTACCTTATATCCCCAATCGACATTTTAGATACTTTTCATCACGGAAAATTAAAGAGTTTCCGTGGGAGAGTTAAAAAACTATAGTAACTTATTCAGCTTAGTACACAAAAAACACTAATTAGATTTTAATGAAACTTTACGTTAATATAGTTCATACATCAGAATAACAAATAGGCTAGTTTTTATCTTAACTATCTTAACTATAAAAATGCACGATTCCCGTGGGATAGATTTGTTTTTGTTTGTCTAGAGGCGAACCCGAGCGAAGTAAAGATGAGCCGCTAGTATATGCTATCATTTCATTAGTTAGTAAGTCGCAGTCGTACGTAGTAGGTAGTAATTCGCTTAAAGTATGTATTATTTATTACTTGCCTTTATTCTTTGCCGCGTAAATAAATAATGCGATAGTATTTTACGTAATCAAATATCTATGTGTAACAATTTTCTTGACAATTATATGATCTGATTGCATTAAAAAAATGATCGCCGTCCAATATTTTGACTTTTGGGTCAAGTTTGTCGATTTTTAAATCACGTTTTTTACGTGTACGTTTGATATGAAAGAACAGATAGATAAATAATATTTTATACGTATTATAATTAGTATTCTAGGAAGAATAAAAACAATGAGTTGTGATTCTGCAAAATTATATTTAAGGTACCATTTTTTTACTGAATTATTATGAAATGTGTTATTATATTTTTTTTTATTTTTAAATTTTATTATTTACGTGTAAATTATAAAGGGAAGCATTAAGGTTTGTGCTGAAACGGTTAAAATTTTATTTGTAATATTTAAATTTAATATATACATGTATGAAGACTTGGCAACAGTATTCTACGATTAACTATTATTTCTTCTGCAGTCCTAGTAAGAAAGCGCGCTCTTTTGGAAACTTGTACCAAGGTTATGTATAGGTAATACTTATATTTAATAATTTATAAATAAATAATATTTTATTATTGAAATGCTGATAGCCAAATATATACTGTCTTTTACTTTATTTACATTTAAAAATAAAAAAATAAATGATATATTTAGTTGATGTAATTAGAAACAAATAAATTTTAAATATGGCCCTTTTTGTTTTTGAAGATCAAGTAAAGATTTTTTTTTATTTTTTTTCGTAATGTTGTAGATAAAAAATAAGTAAAGAGAATTTAGTCTATTTTTAGCTTAAATATTAATGCAAGTCTCCTAGAGACTTAGCGTTTTTAGGCATATACATTCGAAGTACTAGAAAACATAACCCTCTTTCTGGTGTAGTCGAGTAAAGAAGATACATGTTTTCTAACTTGTGACGCAAATTTAATAATGTACATATATATCACCTAAAAGCATTAGACCTTAAGAAAAATTAGTTAAAAATATTATAAATACCTTTTTAATACTTTGTTATATGTGAATGTACTCGTATGAGTAGCATAAAGTTAGAAAGAGACGGAATGACACTTTTCCATTTAGTATCCGCCGTTTCGAGACTCCGCCCATAGTGCTTAAAATGAGACCTAGGGTGTGAGGAAATCGATGTACTAAACTAAACCTTCTGCAATGTTATGTACTCCTGGTACTAGGCTGTGGAGATGTTCCTTCATTATTTCCATAATCGTGTCGTTTCATTCAGTACGAATGAACGTGTAATTTGTCCGCTTTTCTGCCACTTGTATCATTCTATAATGGCTACGTTTAGTACGTCAGTAGTCACGATGGTTAAACTTTTAAAATCCTATTTTGAAATTTGTGTAGCTTTTTAGTCATTATTATTATCTATACATATAATAAAAATGCAACTAAGCCGAATCTGTACATTAAATATTTTTTGGAAAATCTTATTAAAATAAACATTATTATCGATACAGAGGCCGAAACTATAGTTCGTAGAATTTTTATCTGTCTATCTGTCGGTCTATTACCGCATCACAGAAAAACCACTGGAGGGATTTTAATCAAATTTGGTATGGTGGTAGCTGGTTATCCGGGTCAACATATAGGATACTGTTTACTGCAAGAAAATATCTCATTTCTGAGAAAAAATGCAAAAACTGGAATGTAAGAGTACACTAATATGTAAAACCTAAGAAAAAGCAATACTAGTCATAATATATGATTGCATTTGCATGCAAAAGCCATAGTTGCTATACTTTTATTTTGATATATACTAACTAAAGTCTTGAACTTAACTAGCAGAATCCGCGGCTACGCCTGCGCTTAATCTACAAAAAAATATTTTTGGTTTTATGTTATTTATGTATTTATATAACATTGTTCATATAAAAATACTAATATCGCGATTAAAAAGAGGAGGGTGGGGGTGGGAGGTTGAGAAATACTTTACCTATTCTCGTACCTATCAAATATACAAAAAAAAAATTAAAGTCGCTCGAGCCGTTTCTGAGGAATATACCATGGAATGAACCACAAACACCGTGACATTATATATTAGATATTATTAGTTAACAAAAATCACACAAATAGCAGTTACAACTCGTCGTCTATTACAAAATGGAGATCGCTACGATATCTTGTAGCTGTATGTTGAATGGAACGTACGATGCACTTCACCGTAGGCTCGTAGCGCTTCGTAGCGCGTAGGACTTTCATTGTAGTGAATTCTATAACTTTTTACAGTTTTAAGTTTTATACTAATGTCATTTGTTGCCTTTAAAATTTATTAATATTCTCTGACTACTACTTTGTGTTCTGCTTGCATAAGGAATACCCTTAATCTATGGGCTAATAAGCTATTTTCACTCAATCTGTTTGTCCGTTGTTGCGTGAATTGAGCAGAAACGAAAAAAATCTTGCAAATCATTCTAGAATGTAAGAATTATTATCTAACGGAGAAGAACGTTATGTTCTTAAAAGAACGATTTACTTGTTCAGGTTCATTTGATCATAGTAAAAGTGAATATTTCTGCTGCTTTGGCGTCTTGATAAATAAGAAGAGTAAATTATATTATGACTAGCGGCTCACCAATCGCTTTGCTCGAGTTCGCCTCTAGAAACGCAAAGACAAATGTATCCCACGGGAACCATACATTTTTTCGCTATAAAAAGTAGGCTATGTGTTATTCTCATGTATGAACTATATTATTGTAAAGTTTCATTAAAATATATTGAGTAGTTTTTGCGTGAAAGAGTAACAAACATCCAGACTTCCATAGATCTATACATCTTCACAAACTTTCGCGTTTATAATATTAGTAGGATATTTTGTATCTTAAAATCAAGTTGTTGTTTCATAATCGTTCAATGGAAATATTATTTCTATTATCTTCAGATTAAATTACCTTAAAAATTCAACTGTATGTGACAGCGATTTCGCATGCTATTAATTTCACTTTCAATGTGCGCAAGTCACTAGTTCTGTCCCGCTCATTACTGTATATCTAGTGCTTACAAGCTGAACATTGTACGTCTAGGTCTCAGGGTACGAGGAACTGAATAGTATATATCTGCTGTTTCATGTTATCCTAGTCGATGGTCTTACTTTAAGGCTATGTGCAATTGCATATTCAATGAAATGTTATTGTACTAAGTGAAGTCGGTTTCGAGATACGTTTCATTTATGAATAATAAGCTCAATAAGCGTACGTAGCTCCATCTCTCTCATTGCACTCGTACATTTGTATGCGTTTCAGTGGTGTGAGGGATTGGTTTTGTTATATATCTTTTGCTTTATGTTCTCCTAGTAGATAGTTTTACAAAATGCTATGTGCAGCTTCGTTTGGTAAATAAATAATAACGTATGTGCCTGTAGCAACAAACTACTGACTGACCGCATGAATGTTCCAATAAAATAATGTATTAAGTATAGTAAATGATCATCATTTAATACAAACTCTAGTTATCTACCTTGTTATTTATAAAGCTTACTAATATATTGACTTTCAATAAAATAAAAAAATATCTATTACATAATCCATACTAACATTATAAATGTGAAAGTGTGTTTGTTTGATCTTCATTCACGTTGAAACGTATTGACGAATTAGCGTGATTTTTTGTGTGGAGGTAGTTGGTGGGCTGGAGAGTGACATAGGCTACTTTTTACCGCAGAAGATTATCTCGTTCCCACGGGAAAACACGTTATAATACAACCCAAAAAACTATTTATGATCAGAATTACTTGAAACTTGGCATTAATGCCCTTCAATACAATTAAATAAAAAAATCTTTTAGCATTTTTCGAAATTCATCATATAAGAGGGTTAAATAGAGTATAAAAGTTTGTAGGAAACTACCTTTTCAGAGATTGTTTGCAGTTTTAGCGGGAGCGAAGCCACGGGTTTTGCTAGTATATTATATTAATTAGTCACAATCCATTATAAGTTGTCAAATAAAGGACAATGAAGCCTTTTGCATGAACGAGGCATTACTTATATTTTTCTTTCACCAGTACAGAAACATAAACCATAATAATAAGACTATATAAGAATACTTTCTATTGATCAAGATTGTACAATGGTGGCTATTTATTTTTATCAGGCGTTAATTTTAAATAAACACTATAATAATATAATAATCCCCACATTTTTTATACTACTTTTTTTACAAAAAAGAAACTTGGATCGATAGTATTTATCTATTTGAAATATTAAAAAATAAAACTGTATAACTACTGGTCAGTATATATACGGAATACAATGTTTACTATCAAAAAAATTCATTACATATTTGTCATAATTGGCACCACAAAATTTAGATTTTTAACTAAATATCGCTTTAAATGCCTAAAATATTCAATTATTTCGAATGGATAAGAAATATTAACTCAAGAATATAAGAAAGTAATCTATACTTACTCGTATAATAAAATTATAACTAAGTCGCATCTGTAAATTAATATTTTTTGGAAAATCTAATTGAAATAGACATTGTTATCGATACAGAGTCCGAATCATAGTTTTTAGAACTTTTGTCTGTCTGCTGTCTGTCTGTTACCGCATCACTACAAAACCAAAAATTTGGTATGATGATAGCTGATTATCTGGGTCAACATACTCGTATAGGATACGTTTCACCATGGAAAAATATCTCATTTCTGAGAAAAAATACAAAAACTGCATTGTAAGAGTATACTAATATGTAAAACCTAAGAATTTGGTTTTTAGTCATCTGATCGCGGGCGGGGCCGCAAGCAATGCTAGTTATAAAATAAAACGCATCCCGAAAGCTAGAAGTTTCAAAATAGTGTGCGTAAGAATTTACGAGGTTTCCGCCCGGGATCGAACCGAGATTATCTGCGTTAATAGCAGATGTGCTACCTTTACACCACGGAAACTTAACAATATTGCCTGAAACTGTTGTACTAGTTCCGAAATATGACGTCACAAGTCATACGTCACCCAAATACTGGTGTAAATATCGAAGGCTTACTTCAGTATTTGAACAATTTTCATATATCTATCTCATGCCTTCCACCTCTCTATTGCACTTTTACCTTTGACAGTGTAAGAGAAATGCATTGAAAATTATTATTCCCTACTATCCCATGATCTCCTGGTACACGATGTTTCACAAAATCTTTATATGCAGTTGCATTTGAAGTTAAAATAAGTGTCATGTGCAGTAGACGTGTTCACTTCGTCCATGTCTTAAGTTTACACCATTATTAAATAAAGGAGTGAATGAATATTTCTAAAAGTCACTTCATTTTAGTTTTTATCTCGCGTCTTGTCTCATTGTGTATAAGCCTGCGTTCATTTTTTTTAACTAGGTAGTTGGAGTCGTCTAAGGATTTATTGTATTGTTTATAGGTAATTTATTATTTACTAGGACAATATTGATTATACCCTGTTGCATATAGGGAGAGTATCAAAAGTTTACATACAATTCAAAGTTGTTCTATTTACGAAGACGTGATTTGGATTATCTAAGATTCAACAAGTTAATACCTAGTTTATCCAAACGTTTTCTATTACAGTTGGAATGAACAGATACATAAATAAGTTACGATATCCTGGAATAAAAAGAATATAGTCTAATTATAATAAAATATTCGTTGCATTATTTTGTTTAACGAGGTAAGTAGTCCATAACAGCACTTACTCTTTAGCTCAGATGTCAGGTCACGCTGTGCTATCAAATAAATATATGGAAAAGATTATATTTTGGGTAGTAAATTCAAAAATTTAAGTGAATGTTTGAACGAAATGAAAAAAGAATTAAGATGAAAGTATAATGATGATTCTCCAACATCTTATTGTTTAAGCGCAACGATTGTTTCTTTTGCCAAAAAATCTGTTGTAAATAATTCACGTAAATTGTAATCGAGGGAAAGGTTTTTAATTTTGACTGAAACTTCTTAGAACTGAAATAAAACGTGTTAATGTTAATATTTTTAATATACCTACTGTAGTGCATATATGTATGTTACCTACATGCTCGAATGGTTGGAATAGCTATGAAAGTATAAAAAGTTTAGTAGTATAAAGTTTATTAGTATAAAAGTTACGTTGCACTTGTACTGGGAGTTCATAGCTGCGAGGAGATGATCATGCAGTTTTGCAATATTTACTATAAAAACTTTCATTCGATCCTGTTTGTATAATAAATAATAACTATTCGTTCGTTTAGATTTTATGCACTAAGTTTTGTTATCGTTAGTCACAATGTTACGTAATAAACATAAGCTACAGGGTATCGTGTAAAAAATAATAATAATACTAGTAATTGTTTGATTGCATCAAATATTTTGTTTTCCAATTTCTATGGACGGATCCACGAGATATGTCCTGTCGGGTTGAGAGGGTTTGCCGAACTATCGGAGGGCGGAGCCAACTTCCTATACCACTATAACGTACATAGATTCTATAATCTGAAAGAGATGCACATAACAAAACTTGTATATTTTTTACTTACAGAGATATAATAAAGATATGTAATAAGTAAAGATAGGTAATTCTTTCTATACAATACTAGCGACTCACCCTCGGCTCGCTCTTGTTCGTCCATATGTACATTTGAACGGTTAGTATGGAAAAGATAACTATATATATGCATATTTAAGATGAGTTTCATATACCTTATTTGAGAAATTGTCTGTCCTCTAAGTTACATACGCTTGTAAAAGGGATAGCACTATAACTAGTACTGCTGTGGCTACTACTACTACCACCGACTTCTATAGTAAAACCCATATATGATGTATTTACGTGTTCCCATATACCTCCTTTACTTTTATGGACTCTTAGTAGAATGACATCAACGAGTTCGAGTTTATTCACCCCTTATCTGAAGGCTGAGGCAATTTTTAGATACTTTATAATCGATGGTATTGTATGAAATATCTATTTGCTCTGTAGTATATGAGACATATTCGACTCTTGATATATAAGTAATTGCTAGTTTAAAGGCATGGACGAATTAGAGACTGGACCTGACATAAAATACAAATGTATGAAAACTAGTTCAACCAAGGGACGCATAACGCTCACAAAGATTTTATTACATTATTATAAACACTGATACACAAACAATATTTCTAGTGCTTGAACGTAATCGATAAAATACATATATCGATGAACCAATGAATGACATTTTAGACATTGGTTAGCATAGTCATCATATTTTACATCTTTTAATTTAAAATATCTGTATTTATTATAATAAATTAAAATAAATGAATTAAAGAGGAAATAATAATGCGTCAAATAATAATTATTTTTTTAATTTGATTTATATAAATACGACAGCAATGATGGCAACATTCTGTTGGCCTATAATAATGTTAATGAACAAATGAATATCGGGTGTATATTCCATTAATATATAATAAATATTATTTTGTAAAGATTAAAAAAAATATTAAGCTAATTTAATTAAATAAAGCGATTTTTTTGATTCTGTTATTGAACTATTTTAATTGGCAATTGATTGTCTCGGGTAGTTATAAAAATGTGACACTGTCCTAATATTGCTCAGTTCTTAATAAACATTTGTGAAATTAGGAAAAAGAAAAAGTGATTGTAATTTGTGAAGAAGTGAGTGTTGGATCGTGAAAGTAAAATAGTTAGTGCAAGTGGTAAAGTGTTTTATTACAAATCGCCAACTCAGAAGCTTAGTGCTAAAACATTATTGTTTGATTTTGTGTAATTTATGTGTTGAAATAAAATGATCTTTATTATTATTACAATGGAATAATATTCCAAATTATATAAATGTGGTATAAAATAAAAAATTAAGTACACATTCTAATTATAATTTTTGCATTTATATTTTTATTTGATATAGAAAATATTTTTATAAATATATTGTCATCAGATTGTAGGATACTGTAATAAAAGTATTTTATGTTATTGTGATGTTCTCCTAGCCGATTCCGGCTACGGCGGCCAATCTCATTGAGATTAGCCAACTGCGCAGGAGATATTATAGTGCTCAAGTGTACGCGCAGACACAAGTGCACTCTCTATTCCTATTACTCTCATATTCCGGTGGGACGACCACTCGACACGACCGGTGAGAGTTAAGGCACAGGACCGACGGCTTTACGTACTCTCCAAAGCACGGGGGTGAAACACCGCCAACTTCCCAACTTTGGGCTGTTACTAAGACTTACTATACAGAAAGAATCAGTAACTAAACTTGGCCCGACCCGGGACTCGAACCCAGGACCTCCGGGTGTGCAGCCGTAATGTTATTGTACTGTACAAATAACACAATTCGTTCAGTTATTTCGTCAAATATCGATATATTTTTCGACATTGTCAAGCACTAGTCGATGTCAAATGGACTCACTCGACAATTTTGTCATTTGTTCTGAATGGTATAATCCACCCTTTTTATGATGTTTGTCGGATGTTGCTAGACGTTTGTTTTGGCTTACACACGTGTTAGTGAGATCGGTGCTTTTTTTCTATATTAATCATTTCTCTTTTAAGTTTTTATTATAATTAAGTGTTAAAGGTGTACTGAATTTTGGTTTTTATTGGTAATTGGTTGTTATATTTATTTGTGTGTGTTCTAAATAAAGGTAAGTTAGGTTTAAGGATGGATGGTGATCCACCGTCGGAGCCCCCGGATCCCGGAGGCTCCATTTTGTTAAGTACTGTGGGTGTTTCTCGTAAACGCCAAGGGGAGAACTCAACTTCCGATGCAAATTTGACAGCTAAAAAAACTATACATAATCCTGATACTGCCACCCCGTCAATCCAAAGTGTGTATATTCATCCCTCTATGTCCGAAGGTCCTTCTTCCTATAATGACGATGATAAAGGTCCATTTATAGTCTATGTCTATAGGGAAACTCCTGACCCTGCAGCTGGAACAACAATAAGAGCCATCAAGTTTGGTCAATTTTTGCATAACCATAAAATTCCCAATATAATTAATGATGGAGTTAAGAATGTCGGACGCAATAAAATCGCTGTCCAATTCTCCTCTGCTGAGGCTGCTAATAACTTTTTAAAGAACCCAGTTCTCAGTATGTGTAAATATGTAGCAGTTATTCCCACTTTTAATATTACTCGAATGGGTCTTATCAAAGGAGTCCCTGTTGATTGGGCAATGGATGAATTTATCGAGTCATTAGAACTTCCTCCTGGTTGTGGTAAGGTCATGAAAGCAAGACGTTTGAATCGTAAGAATGTTAATGAAGGTATTGTTACCTGGGTACCGACTCAGTCAGTTGCAATGACATTTAGGGGGCAAATGCTGCCTGAGAAAGTGTACTCTTACCACACTTCCCTCCCTGTTGAGACATATAAACTTCCCACCATACAGTGCCTCAATTGCTGCCGCTTTGGCCACATTAAATCTCAATGCAGATCTAAGCCAAGGTGTTACAGGTGTTCCCAATCACATACTGGTGATGCATGTAATATAATTAAAGAGAATTCAACATGTATTCATTGCACTAGCAAACATTTTGCCACAGACAAAGATTGTCCTGAATTTGTTAGGCAACAGTCAATTAAGATGGTAATGTCACAAGAGAATGTTTCCTATATGGAAGCAGCCTCCCGCTTTCCTTCTGTGCAGCGCTCTTATGCAGATGTTGCTAAGGAGATGTTCACCCTTCCCTCATACACCAATGCTCCCTCTAGCCCAATTCAACCTCAACCTTCTTCCTCTACTTCATATCGTCAAACAGTTTTCCGTTCACCACATCCCCGAGCTCCTCTAGCGAAGGGATATGATAGACAAGCTCATCAAGCAATTGTTAGCAATTGCTCTTCCCCTCTTCCTAATGGCTGTGCCCTTAATAGTGTTGATAATCCCTCCAGTCCTAAAAAAGATCTCCTTCTAGCTCTCATTGAAACTCTCATTTCTATTATATCCTCCTGTGATGATGTTCCTTTACCGTCCAACGTTGCCCAAAAATTAATGCAAATTTTCAATATAGTTAAAAATGGCCCCACTGAACTTCCTTCAGTAGAACTGTAAAAGCATCCATCCTAAAAAGCATGAATTAATCCATCTTATTTCCACACACAATCCTGTCATTATTGCCCTCTCGGAGACATGGTTAACTCCGGGCTCCCGTTTCCGGGTGCCAGGTTTTGCCTGTTTAAGGGAGGATAGAAGTGACGGGTATGCTGGCAGTGCCATTCTTATCCGGCACTCCACTCCTTATTCCCTTATTCCTATTCCATCTCACAGTCAACAGATTAATGCTATTGCTGTGAGGGCTCTTAATATATCATTTCTCTCTGTATATATTCCTCACCCTTCTCCTACGATTTTTCCTGAGCTTTTGTCTATTATCTCTTCACTTCCCAGTCCTGTATTGATTATGGGAGATTTTAACATCCATCACACATTGTGGGGATGTTATTTTTGTGATAGATTCTCTCCTCAGTTAGTAGACATGATTGATGATACTAACCTTTGTATCCTCAATGATGGCTCACCGACTAGAAGGGTTTATCCCAATCAAAATCCTAAATCAGCTGTAGACCTTTGCCTCTCTTCTTCTGCGCTCGCTGCCCAATTATCATGGAATGTACTTTCCTCTTCCTATGGCAGCGATCATTTTCCTATCCTCATTTCTTTATTCACTGGATATATACCTTCCTCTTCAAATTCCAATTCTCTTCTTAAACATAATTTAAATAAAGCTAATTGGTTTGATTTCGCTAGTTCTGTTGATCACATGTTGGACTCCCTTCCTGAATCTATTGATAGTGAGAATGTCATTTTCTGTTATGATCGGTTTGTCTCTGCTATTATTTCTTCTGCAGATCTTCATATACCGAAGAAGGGCTCCACGCAGTATCAATTGCCTTCCAATCCCTGGTGGGATCAGGATTGCACTGATTCTGTTAATAGGCGTAAATCTGCCGAGATGTCATATGCAGCCTCTATGACAGTACAGAATTTTAATGTTTATCAGCGCAATGATGCAAAATTTAGAAGATTAGCTCATAAAAAGAAAAAACTTGGCTGGATAAATTTTTGTGAATCCCTGGATCCTCGGTCGCCCCCATCTCTTGTGTGGACTAATGTTAAGAGATTTCGTCGATCTCTTAACTCTGTACCTAGTCCTAACTCCAATAACCCCTCCGTATGGCTTAATGACTTTGCTGATAAATTAGCCCCTCCATTTGTTCCCCCACATGATTCTTATTCATATTCTGCTCCATCTTCTGTAATTAATGAAATGGATCGTCCTTTTACATTTGAAGAACTTGAAACCTCCTTAAACGGATTTAAAAGATACTAGTCCAGGAGAGGATGGTATTCCTTATTCCTTTATTAGAAGGTTGAACAATAGATCCAAAAAGTATTTCTTAAATTTAATAAATGCTTTATTTGAGTCAGGTATTGTTCCAGAATCATGGAAATCCCAAATAATAATCCCTATTCTTAAGCCGGGCAAATGTCCATCAGATCCAAATTCCTATAGACGCATTGCGCTAGCATCCACGTTAGCGAAGATAACTGAACGGATTTTGAAAATTCGCCTCGAATGGATAGTGGAAAGCAGAAATGTCTTAGCACCCTCTCAGTTTGGCTTTAGAAAGGGGCTGAGTACAATAGATAGTCTCAGTATTTTCACTACAGACATTCGACTAGCCTATGCCCAAGGAGAGTATCTGGTTGGTGTTTTTCTTGATATCGCTTCTGCTTATGATAATGTTCTTCTTCCAATGCTCAGGCAGAAAATGCATCATCTGAACATTCCACCGAGGTTGACACATTTCATAAGTCAGTTGCTGACTGGTAGAACCATATCTGTTAAACATCAATTACTTACTGTGCCTCCCAGACTTGTCTGGAAAGGTCTTCCCCAAGGCTCGGCCCTCAGCGCTCTTCTGTATAATTTATATACTCATGACCTCGAATTGTCTGTAAATAATTTTTGTAATATTCTTCAATATGCTGATGACATTGTCCTCTATTGCAGCTCAAAATCTGTAGAGGACATTAATTTCCGGATAAATACTGCTTTGCATTATCTAGGTCAATGGCTTTCTGAAAATGGCTTGTCACTATCAGTGGCTAAGTGTCAGGCAGTTGTATTCACTAGAAGGAGGTCAGTTCCAAATTTCCAATTGTTGTATGATAATCATATCATTAGTTTAGTAGAAAAAGCAAAATTTTTAGGCATCGTTCTTGATAAAAGACTGAATGGAATTGCACATACTGAGTACATAACTAAAAAATGTGAAAAGGGCATCAACGCTCTACGCGCGGTGTCCGGTGTGTGGTGGGGTGCACACCCATATACTCAAAAATTGCTGTACAATTCCCTTGTGCGTAGTCATATTGATTACGGTACATTTGTTTTAGACCCCTTTAATAAGGTTCCCACAGAAAAACTCAATCGAATACAACACAAATGCCTGCGAATAGTACTAGGTGCAATGAAGTCTACTCCTACCAATGCCCTTCAAGTTGAATGTGTTGACCCTCCGCTACCATTACGTCGCCAATTCCTATGTGATCGATTTGTCGGTAAGTCGTTACAGTTATCGTCCCATCCTCTTTGGCCTAGGCTAAGTCGACTTGCTGACTTTAACTCCTCTCATAGACCCTTATCCTTCCTCTTAGAAAGTTTCCTCAAGTTCACCAAGCTTCCTCACCCTTTATCCCGTTTTCGTCTTAATCCTCTTTTGGTACTCCTTATAATGCACTAACTTTTTCTCCCTCTATTATCTTGGATCTTGGTCTGACCAAGAAAGCCCCTGACACCAACACAAAATTCCAGAGTCTAGTTCATCAAAATTGGTCGAATCACCTCCTTATATTTACTGATGCATCTAAGCTATCACATGATGGCTGTGTTGGTGCAGCTTGCTGGGTTCCTAAATTCAAAATTATTTTGCAATTTAAATGCCCTCCAGAATCATCGGTGTTTACAGGCGAGGCTGTTGCTCTACTAGAAGCAATCCTGTTCACCCTCTCCCATGAGTTCAAACAGACAGTTATACTGACAGACTCTCTCAGTTGTTTAATGGCCATTAAGGAAAAATCCGTTTCGTAGCAAATTAAGATCTTCTATTATCTTACGGATTCGTGAAGCTTTGTTCTCATGTCATCAGAAGGGCTTGCTGGTCTCCTTGGTCTGGATACCAGGCCATTCTGGTATTCCAGGTAACGAAACTGTGGACTCTTGTGCAAAATCTGCTGTTATCTGTGGGACGCTTGAGTATTTTAATAATTCGGCTCAGGATCTGGTATCTCTTGCTAAGAACCATTTAGAAAAAGCTTGGAATAAGAACTGGAATCTATCAAAATCTTTTAAAGGTAAGCACTATGCAGCCCTTCAGGCCGAGATTCCAAGGCACCCTTGGTTTCATCGTCTAAAACTTGCGGAACGTTGGGTCATAACTACCATTTGTCGCTTGCGCCTTGGACATGCATGTACACCTGTGCACCTAGCGGAAATTAGGGTCAGGGACCATTCCTTATGCGAATGTGGTCTTGATGAAGGTACTCCCTCTCATATTCTTTTTAGCTGTCCTAGACTTCTCCATCCTATTTATGATGTCCTTCCCCTCAAAGTCCCCCGTCCCATTGATGTTAATTGTTTGTTAATGTTTGTGTTTAGTCCTTTATGTAAATTTTTATGTAAATATATTAAGAGTAATGGAATTAGATTATAGACTAACAATTTTGTAATATATTTAGAACTTACTTACTAACCGCTTATTTTTAATTATGGTTTTTATGTATATAGTAATTGTGTTGTCTTTTGTTGTAGATCCAAGGTTCATAGAGGAGTTGCTATCCTTTTTTACACTTTTTAATTAATATAAACAGTTTAGTAATCTCATTTAATACCGACCAATCTCCTTCGTGTCTTCTCCATTCTACGTGACATTGGCAAAGTAATCTGTGCTCAACTGGCACGTTTTGAAGCCATTAGCAAGAGAATTGAATTGAATTGAATGATGTTTGTCAGATGTCAACAATACATAGAAATATCGACTATATTTAACATAATTGGATAATATGACATTTTATTTTACATTTAATTAAATTTTGTGATAAATAACAATAAATGTAATAAAATAATGTATTTACAAGTGAAAAGAAATAGTGATGCTTCCGCCGTTATAGTTTTTACACCATTTAACAGACCATTTAGTCATTTTTGGAGATGTTTTGTTGACAAGTAAGTGCTTGAGACTGACACAAAAAACAAACGACTAAGGCTAAAATTCCCTGGTTACTAACAATACCGGTAAAGGTACGTCCTTATATGTCTGGTCCAGTGGTTAATTTGTTCATGTTTAAAGGTATAACTAGTTCATACACTAAAGAGAATTAATTAAAATATAAATAAAAAGTTTTCTTTGTTACCAAAATGGGGCGGCAGGAAAAAGCTTTCAAAGTACCTCTTCCTCCATTACAATTTAAGGCGATCTTTGCCCCCCTTGCTGCGTATTGCTATTCAATCTAAAATATGTAAAGGCTAATTTCCATATAATATGTTACTTGGGAGCTTACGAGTCAGTGAAGTTTCTCAAACGGGTCCATAGCAGTAATCTTTTTTTGTCTTACTGTGTAATATACTTGAACAAAACAAGATTTTTTCTAATAAAATCATTGTGTTCCATTATTTAAAAAAAGAATCTTTTCTAGAATAAATAGAGAACGCGGAGAAAAAGGTAAGGAATTGGTTAAATAGTTGACGTGGAAAATATATATTTACAGGAATTGATGCTTTTGCTTGCTATAATGGTGGCGTCATGTATTACGTATCTGACTTATTATATGTAGAACGAAAAGAATGGAAGAGTAGATATAAATGGATATTAAGAAAAAAAACGAATGTTTCTCTATTTCTCTTTAATATTCCTGAGTTAGAATCTGATAATGACAAGTAATTGGATCAAATGCCTAAGACCAATTTTTTTTAAATAACTAAAACTCTAAAGGCAAGGCTGGTGTTTGTTACTTTGTACTTCTTTCCTCTGACAAGAGCAACGGCTTGACGTTATTTCTGTTACTTAATCATTTAGAGAAAGTCACATCTACTATTTTAGCCCCCTTTTTCAGTTTTTTTTGGGTTACACTTTCGATGATATAATAGTGAGTGGTTTTACATTAAATATATAAACGTTTTGGCTTTTATATACGACTTGAAAAAAAATGTCAGTCCAGGATGCTACATTTTAAAATACTCGTATGCTAATCTAGCTTCCAATGTACCTCCTTTGTATTTATGGACTCTTAGTAATAGGATATCGGGATGTTTGAGTTTCTAAGAGAAAACTTGTTTTTTTTTAAACGTCAGTGATGGCTCTTTCTTCAGTTTCTTATATAATATGAGTCCATATTATAAGGTTTAATAATAGGTTGAGCATTAACTTAGCATTTTCCAAATATAATTTTAACGTATATACAACTACACTATATATATATATATATATATATATATATATATATATATATATATATATATATATATATATAAATAATGTATTTGGCTCCACCGCTATCCATTCAGACAAACCTTCTATTTGAATTGAGTTTACCCGGATGTGGCTATCGGTTTATTCAAAGTTATACACATTTGCATATAACTCATGAATAAACCATATCAATATCTCTTAAACATTACTTTTTTTACCTTCTTACGTTTACAACTTATAGTTGCGTTTTTCTTGTGAAACACCTAACAAGAATTAAAATATGTCTATTTATTGTAGTCACATAAAGTATGTCGATGCCTGAACTTACCAACGACTTGAACATGAAGGATGCAGAATTGCATGAATACTTCCCGGCATCTATGTGTTCCTAGTGTCGTTGCATCTCGGTAGTTTCCGTGTTGCAAGGCACTATATTATTTATTTGTATGTACAAGTATTTTTGACTTGCTGTATTTATGTCGGATCAAGTCTATTGTATCTTTTGTCTGTTAAAATAACTGTAAAAAAATCTTGGATAGGGCCCAATTTTTTTGCGTATTTGCAAACTTACTATTTGAATGGTATTTCTTTTCTAATATGTATTTTTTTATGCAATTTGCTAGCCCTTAGGTATTTGGTCAAACTTGGACCAAGTAGAAGTAGGCTAAAAATAATACCACCAATATATGATTATCATTTAGTTTAATAGTTGCAAGTGACGTTAATCAAAACTTGGGGTTTTTGCTGCTTTATTGGTTATTTTAGATTGTAGTATATAAAGTTTATTAAAGTCGTTTGTGCAACCGCTACTTACAATAAATAACAAAGAAATTCTTACTAGTCACACAAAATCCAAGTAGTAATACATACATATATGTTTTATTTAGTATCAATGACACATCTCTTTCTTGTTGAAATACCTATAGTATTATATATATTTTTACACTATACTCACTACATAAACTCCGCCTCTTTCTTAAACTTAACGATACATTTCAAGTGTATACACCCGCGAAATAGTCATACTAACTGATAAAAAAATCAAACTCATTATTGTTTGGTAGATTTATAGGATTTTTTTATACTGTTTATTGTTGATAATGTTTTGTGATTAAATAAAAACTTTATAAATTTAAAATTATTATTATTTACTCTAAATTCTTCGTTAATATACAAACAGGATCATTTTATTTATTTTGCTGCTTACTATGCAATTGCACGAATACTTCCTCGAAGCCATGAGTTCCTAGTGCACTTGCATCGTAATAGTTTGACTTTGAGGTTATTCTATACTCTTAGTTAATGATTATAATAGTTATTGTTTCATCTGGCAGTTTATGCAAATCTATAGTTTTAAAAAGTTTCTTTTGTCGACTCTTGATCAGAAATTTATGTCACCATTAAATTACCCTTGTATACCCGTTGATTGTATAGTGTTTTCTAACACTAAAATAATAGGAACTATCTATTTTGACCTACAACAATTATTATGCAGTTTCAACAATGAGAGAGATAGTTCTATTTTGACAGCTATCTCCAGTGCGATGGAGGCGCAGGGCAAAATTTCACTCTCAATATTATGTCCACAAGGTTCTATCTCTTTCACTGCGTCTGTAGCAGCTATTTTATCTTTAACGATAGTTTTCCTTGTTAAATATCTTTATATATTCATGCAGCTATATTAAAATTTCAACCTAGTTTTCTGTAATGCTGTCAAGCTTTTCCATTCTTTTATGGTATACATTGTCTATAATTTGCACATGTTATTAATAATTGTCATCAGATAGAAATGGTTTAAACCGTAGGTAAAAATATTGGGTTAAATATGTATTTGAATATAGTACTTATTTCGAAAAACTTTCATATAGAAAGCAAATTGCGTAATTTAACAAATATATTATGGCTTATTAGCGTGCCAGTATTGACTGGCACCCAACGTGGGGCTATAATTTCAATATCAGGTTTTTAAAGCAATAAATCGATATCATGTGTAAACATTAAAAATAGACTAAGTTTGTGTTAAACTCACTCAATCTCTTCTCTATTTCAAGTCTTTTCCAAAAAAGGAATTTCCGAAATGAAATGAATAAGTTGTTTTCAAATTTTATTTGATATTCCTTAAAAATACGCCAATGCAAAAAAACATATTTATTTAAAGTATTTCACCAAATAAGATCAATATGCAAGACGACTAAGACATTGCATACTGTATTGATCTTAAGAGAATAGAAGGCATCACAACGAGGTCTGCATAAGTGCAGAAGAAATCTGATTCGTAAGAATTTGTGCTCATATATCTGAGCATTTGGTATTCTATAATAAATAATAGAAAGAAATTATTGATATATTAGTCTGTATAACAAATGAAAAGTTATAGAACTAAAATCTATTGAAGAAGTTTCCAAACTTAATTTAGTTATAGAACTAAAAATCTATATATTTAAAAAAAATATATACTAATTGATGGATTGTGAGACAAAGTTCATTATTTATATTATCTTTATTTCTATTATTTATTTATTATCTTGTTACTTATCTAGACTGTACTTTGCTTAGAATCTTCAAAACATTTAGACTAGCCTATGACCTATAATATTCGATGTAGTAGGCAGTGCTAGTCAGACAGAGTATCGTCGTTGTTATGAATTGCCGTACGTTGTACGTCTCAGTTATTATATAAAACATAATAGTCATAAAATCAATAGTCTACACTGACGTAACCCATCGTGTATTGATCCTGTCACGCCCTGATATGGTATCTCTACCAGGTTAACAGGGACATAAAAGAGATCTATACCTGAAAATTATTAATTTTAAACTTATTAACATTTACTTCTCCAAGACATATAATTTTCAAAAGAGAAAGATTAATAAACTGCAAAGAATTAGGTATTTAGTTTGATATTTTTTAAGAAAAACTGTGATTATGTTACTTCGCCGATACATTAAATTTTTAATTTTGTAAGATTTAAATTAGTATGTTGTGGTATAAATTTATTGATACATCGATCGTTTGTTGTGTAAACTAATTAATATACTTGTCTTTGTAAATAAAATATGCTAATACTGGCGTGCATTTAAACTTATATCATATAATGAAACCGCTTTCTAGCTATTATGTAGTCCTAGTATAAAAGCGCGCTCTTTTACTTCTTATTCTGGTTATAATTCGCGTAATATTTATACTTAATTTTATATTTTTACGAAAAGACAATTAATATATATTGGTTTATTTTTACTTATTCTAAGAATTAATAATAAAGGAAAAGGAAGTGTATTTCCTAGCACCACAGTATTAATTGTATAAAAATAAGTTAATTTAACCTAAATGCCAGATTGAATAAGATGTTATAACTTAAATGAAACTTACTATTTATTAATCAACGTATTGTAGATAATTAATAATGATTAACTATACCTATCAACTTCTTATTTTAAAACTATCTCTATAGTAAAAATATAATTAAATGAAATCCATAAAAATTATTTACTAAACCTCCGCTGTTTGCCCCTCCGTCCGTCTGTCAGAGGGCTGTATCTCATGAACCGTAATAGGTAGGGAGTTGAAATTTTCAGAGAGTGTGTATTTCTATTGCCACTATATCAACAAATAATAAAAATACAAGAAACGTTTTTTAACCTTCGTAATCGATCGTTGAAGTTAATATAATACAAACATAAAGTAAAAGTCATATTAATGAAAAGTACGCGTACAATTGTACGGAACCCTTCGTCTGTGTATATGACTCGCACCAATCATTATTAATCTGACTTTATACTTAATCTAAATCCAGCCCCACATTGGGCGCCACTTTACGAATAAGTATAATGTTTATAGACCTTTATCTGGCATCTTGGTTGAAGCAATTATGACTTACCTGAAAAAAAAAGAATAATATAATACAATATGCATTTAATATTAAAATGTATCATAAATTAAATTAAGCAACATGTCAATTTCTGTATTTATTATTCAAGTATTAGTATGATCGTAATAAAATTATTGCAGCAAGAATGTCATCTAACAGAGATGGAAAAATGACGTCAACAGTTTTTGTCTAGTATAAGACATTTAATAGATTGCAATATCATCATTATCATTTGCAATTATTAGTGTCAACAATCTTCATAATCATATTTTATTTTGTAGAATACCTGCTGATTTTAACAATGCAATGATAAACTTGTAATGAATATAATATACCGCATTACAGAAAAGCTACTGGACGGATTTTGATGAAATTTGGTATGGTCATAGCTGATTATCCGGGTCAACATATGGGATACTTTTTACCGCAGAAAAATATCTCATTTCTGAGAAAAAATACAAAACCTGAATAGAATTAAAAAAAAAACGATGATACTATATAGATTTTAGCAAGTTAACTTACTAAATATGTCAAAAACTATTAAAAATAGCTAATCTTGAAAAAGTATATCAATAGCACTATTTTATTCATTAAACAAAATATTTTAATGAATATTTATTTTTGTATTATTTAGATATTTGTCAATAGATGTCGCCATGTGTCTTTAAAATACGTAGTTTTAATTCCAAAAAATTGAATGTACAAATTCGACCTTTCTATGATTTTATAAGAATTACTACTAAATTACCCACGGCCCCGCCCGTGTTGAAATTATCAATAAACAATCTTTTTGGCTTTATAAATTAGTTACATCTATAGGTACATTAAATTTTAATAGAGCAGTATCTGTGCTTTTAATATTTTTTGGAGAATTTTATTGAAATACACATTATTATCGCTAACAGAGGCCGAACCTATAGTCTTAAGAATTTTTGTCTGTCTATCTGTCTGTCTGTCTGTAATCGCATCACAGAAAAATGACTGGAGGAATTTTGAAGAAATTTGGTATGGTAATAGCAGGTTAGCCGGGTCAATTAATATACTAATACGAGTATACTAATATATAAAACCTATAATTTGGTTTTGGTTATATGAACGTGGGCGGAGCCGCGGCCAATGCTAGTTATAAAATAAAACTCATCCTGAAAACTAGATACAAAGGACTATTTAGCTGATGTTAAAAAGGAAGTTTCAAAATGGTTAGTATGCCAAGTAGGTTTCCGCCCGGGATCGAACCGAGATTATCTGCGTTAATAGCAGATGTGCTACCTTTACACCACGGAAACTTAACAATATTGCCTGAAACTGCTGTACTAGTTCCGAAATATGACGTCACAAGTCATACGTCACCCAAACATAGGAGTCAATATAGAAGGTTTACTTCAATATTTGCACGATTTTCATATATCTATCTCATAACTTCCACCTCTCTATTGCACTTTTACCTTTGATAGTGTGAGAGAAATGCATTGAAAATTATTATTCCCTACTATCTCATGATCTCCTGGTACACGATGTTTCACAAAACCTTTATATGCAGTTTCATTTGAAGTTAAAATAAGTTGCATGTGCAGTGGACGTGTTCACTTCGTCCATGTCTTAAGTTTACACCATTATTAAATAAAGGAGTGAATGAATATTTCTAAAAGTCACTTCATTTTAGTTTTTATCTCGCGTCTTGTCTCATTGCGTTTAAGACTGCGTTCATTTTTCTTTCTAACTAGGTAGTTGGAGTCGTCTCAGGATTTATTGTATCAATGGACATGTTATTGTACTTCTTACTGAAACAATTGATTCTGTAAAGTATATAGTTTATAGGTAATTTATTATTTACTAGGACAATATTGATTATACGCTGTTGCATATAGGGAGAGTATCAAAAGTTTACATACAATTCAAAGTTGTTCTATTTACGCAGACTTGATTTGGATTATCTGAGATTCAACAAGTTAATACCTAAGTTTATCCAAACGTTTTTTATTACAGTTAGAATGAACAGATACATAAATAAGTTACGATATCCTGGAATAAAGAGAGTATAGTCTAATTATAATAAAATATTCGTTGCATTATTTTCTTTAAAGAGGTAAGTAGTCCATAACAGCACTTACTCTTTAGCTGACATTTCAGGTCACGCTGTGCTACCAAATAAATGTATATGGAGAAGATAATATTTTGGGTAGTAAATTCAAAAATTTAAGTGAATGTTTGAACGAAATGAAGAAAGAATAATGATGAAAGTATAATGATGATTCTCCAACATCTTATTGTTCAAGCGCAACGATTGTTTCTTTTGCCTAAAAATCTGTTGTAAATAATTCACGTAAATTGTAATCGAGGGAAAAAGTTTTTAATTTTGACTGAAACTTCTTAGAACTGAAATAAAACGTGTTAATGTTAATATTTTTAATATACCTACCGTAGTGCATATATGTATGTTACCTACATGCTTAAATGGTTGGAATAACTATGAAAGTATAAAAAGTTTAGTAGTATAAAGTTTATTAGTATAAAAGTTACGTTGCACTTGTACTGGGAGTTCATAGCTACGAGGAGATGATCATGCAATTTTGCAATATTTACTATAAAAACTTTCATTCGATCCTGTTTGTATCATAAATAATAACTATACGTTCGTTAAGATTTTATGCACTAAGTTTTGTTATCATTAGTCACAATGTTACGTAATAAACATAAGCTACAGGGTATCGTGTAAAAAATAATAATAATACTAGTAATTATTTGGTTGCATCAAATATTTTGTTTTCCAATTTCTATGGACGGATCCACGAGATATGTCCTGTTGGGTTGAGAGGGTTTGCCAAACTATCGGAGGGCGGAGCCAACTTCCTATACCACTATAACGTACATAGATTCTATAATCTGAAATATATTTTGTATATTTTTTACTTACAGAGAATAATAGGCTATTTTTTCTATAAAATACTAGCGACTCACCCTCTCTTCGCTCTGGTTCGTTTTTAGGTACGTTTTGACGGTTAGTATTGAAAAGATAGACTATACATATATGGGTAGGTATGAAGAGTTTCATATCCCTTACTTGAGAAATGATTGGTTCTCCATACAAACATCCAGCCCCCTTTTCACCTTCTTAAGGGATGGTTTCTAGGGTAAAACTATCTTATGTCCTTCCCAGGGTCACAAATTATCTCCATAACAATTTCCTTCTAAATCGGTTCAGCTATTTAGACGTAAAAAAGAGACAAACAAACAAGCATTCATATAATATTCCATTTTGTCAATCTTTTATGTATCTGAGGTAAGCCACATACGCTTGTAAAAGAGAAAGCATTAGATAACTAGTACTGCTGAAAAACCCATAAATGATTTATTTACGTGTTCCCTTACACCTCTTTTGCTTTTATGGACTCTTAGTATAATGGCATTGACGAGTTCGAGTTTATTTACCTCTTATCTGATTTTGAGGCTATTTTTAGATAGTGTATCATCCGATGGGATTATGTAAAATATTTATTTGCTCTTTAGTATATGAGGCATATATTAAACTTTGATGTATAAGTAATTTCTATTTTAATGCTAAAATTACTTCATACAATACAGAAAAATTAAAGTACACAATAAGTTTTGTTTGTTACAAACAATGAGGCTGCAGGAAAAAGCTTTGGTAGCACCTCTTACGCCGTTACCATTTAAGGCGATCTCTGCCTCCCTTGCTGCGTGTTGCTGTTTAATCCATATGTAAAGACTAATTTCCAAAAGTAACTGACCCAAGGTTACTTCAGCTTATAATTCAGCGAAGTTTCCCAAACGGTGCACAACCATATTCTTTTTTTTTTGGCTTATTTTGAATTAATATTCTTGAACTATTTAAGAACTTTTCTGATAAGAGCATTTTGTTCAGCTATTTAAAAAAAGGTATCTTTTCAAGGATAAGGAATCAGTTAAATAGTGGATGTGGAAAATATATATTGTTAGGAATTGATGCTTTTGCCTGCTAATGGTGCCGTGACGTATTACGTATTTGAATTATATAGAACGAAAAGAATGGAATAGTAGATAAATGGATATTAAGAAAAAAATTAATGTTTCTCTATCCTTTTTTTAAATATTTCTGGGTTAGATTCAGATAATGACAGTTAATTGGGGTCAAATATCTAAGACCAGTTTTTTTTCTTATAACTAGCGGCTCACCCTCGCTTCGCTCGGGTTCGCCTCTAGAAAAACACTAATAGAAATCTATTAGTTCCCACGGGAACCGTTCATTTGTCCCGGATGAAAAGTAACCTGTTGTTTGACCGGCAATATAAGGTATCAGAATGTTAAATTTTACTAAATTAGGTGCATAAGTTGTATAAGTTATAATAGTTTTTTAACTATCCCACGGGAACCATTTAATTTTTCGGGATAAAAAATATCTAAGACGTTGTTCGGGGATATAAGGTACCACCATGCAAAATTTCTTTTAAATCGGTCCAATAGATTCGGAGATTAGCCCGTACAAACAGACAGAGAAACAAAAAATTGAAAAAAATCTGGATTTGTTCTATTTGTCTTCTTACATCCCCCTGACTCGCGATGGCTTATTATTAGCGTATTTCATGTATAACTTTGGTGTTTCTATACCGATTTCTATGATTCTTTTTTATGGAATAGTTAATAATGTTAACTTTTTTAATTAGGGATGACTGAGAGTGTTATAAACGTAAGAGTAGACAAATATAAATCAGAAAGCTTCGAACTGCTAAGCTATCGGGAGTTACACGTGTTATTGTGAGTCAACCATAAAAGATAGACATATGCTGTCGTGGGATATTTTTTATATAATTTTAAGGAGAACATTTCCGTCATACATGATTTCTGTGTAGCTTTAACCATTAAGGTTGCACACGAGACGGAAGCTTAAAAAATGAAGTAACTTCTCCCGTTTTCCCAACATTTCCCTTCACTGCTCTGCTCCTATTGATTGTAGCGTGATGAAAAGTATACTTTAACCAGCTCAGGAGTATAAAAAATAATTGTACCAAGTTTCGTTAAAATCCGTCTAGTAGTTTTTGGTTCTATAACGGTTATACAGACAGACAGACAAAAATTTTACTGATTGCATTTTTGGCATCAGTATCGATCCCTAATCACCCCCTGATAGTTATTTTGGAAATATATTTCATGTATGTACAGAATTGACCTCTCTACAGATTTATTATAAGTATAGAAGATAAGTAAAACCCTAATTGCAAAAGAGTGTTTTTTAGTTTAAGCTTCTTTCCTCCGACAACAGAAACGAGTTGACGTCATTTTTGTAGCTTAATCATTTATAGAAAGTCATATCTACTACTTTACTACTTTTTATCTACATAATATTGCATAATGTTGAAAAAAGCGGCGGAATACGCTCGCAGTGATGTAATAGTGAGTTGTTTTTCATATAAAAAAAGGTTTTGGCTATAATATATGACGTGGAAAACTTTGTCGGTTCAGGATGCTACATTTTAAAATACCCCACTAGCTTCCATTGTAACTCCTTTGTATGTATGGACTCTTAGTAAAAGGATATCGGAAAGTTTGAGTTTCTGAAAGAAAACTTTTTTTTTTGTAAACGTCGTCGAGGTTCTTTTCTACAGTTCATTATATATAATATAAGTACATATTAATAACAAAGTTTAATAGATTGAGTATTAACTTACCATTTCACAAATATAATATTAATTATGTGTGGTGCATATATTTCATAGATTATTAAATATATTTAGTAGCTTCAGCTCTTTGTACCTCTTGCCAATAAATATAATTAAATAATATAAAATGTTAAAAAAACAATTAACAAAATATTGATAAAAATGGCACCCAACGTGGGCCACGGGCAAGATAATATTACTTATATTATTAAAAATGTAGGTAGCAAATTCTTAAATTGAGTCAACCCTTGATATAAAAATATGCAAAAATAGTACAGTATATTGATTTTTAATATTGTAAATGCTGAAACTAAAAACCATTTCTTTATTTATCACTTTGAATGAACATCACAGTTTGGTTCCCTCTTTTATATTTCTGAACGCTTGGTAGTTAGACCTAAATTGTTTTTGTTAAATCAATACAAGGTTCACTACGTCATTTCATTTAGTTCACTATTGAATTGAGTCATATCGGCCCCCACTTTTGTTACTTATTTCTGGAGCATCTCTCTGAATTATGCTGTACTAGTCATAGTATATCGGAATTTAGTTAGTTATATAACTAGCTCTAGCCTCCACCTTCCCGCTATGCTGGGTGTGTGGTAAATGTTTCTTTCGGTCTTCAAAGACCTTAATATTTCAACGGTCTATATATTTTTGTATGTACGAGTAATTTTGATTTGCTGTTATCTCAGGTCGTCTATTGCATCTTTTGTCCATTAAAATTTTTGTAAGCAAACCTTTTGTTTGTATGATAACTTTTTCCTACTAAGTAATTTTTACGTAATTTGCTAGCAATTCGGTATGTGGATGGACGTGGACCAATTAGAAGCAGGCTAAAAATATTACCGCCAATAGTTGATTATTATTTAGTGTAATAGTTGCAAGTGATGTTAATTAAAACTTGGGTTTTTTTGCTGCCTTATTATATTGTATTGTAATAGGTACAATAGAACAAAGATACAAATAGTGACATCAACGCGTCTAGACTACCTTTTTATCTTAAGCTTGACCGCTGTGCGCTGTTAGGGTTTGCTTTATTGATTTACATATCAGCTGTTCGTTTTATTCCATAATTATTCATTTATATCACATCTAGAGCTTCTGTTACTCTAGTAATATTTCAACCTTGAACATGGAATTCTGATCAAGAAGAATGTTTCAAATTAAGGGAATGCTGTTAGTAATTTTTTTTGTATAAATACACAAGTCTTTTGTATTATTATAAATAGATAAGTCTCAAGTAAAAAGAATAGATATAGCCATGACATAATTTGACGACACGTTTGGCTCAGTTTGTAGAAAACCTACTTGCTGTGCCAGCGGTCACAGGTTCGAGTCCCGTTGGGAACATTTACTTGTGTGATAGCAGAGTGGACCTTGGAGCACTATTAAGACGGGGGAAGGTTTTGTTGAGTTTTAGTGGGTAGTACTGGCTTTGCCGCCGGTGAGACCCACACCTCGTGCGTAAATGCATTTCTCAACGGTAGAAATAAAGGATAAGGGTATCAGCTCTTTTCCAAAATGATGTAAGGCATTTAGGCGTATGATTACTCGATTAAAATTTTCACGCGTGCCAGTGTAATCGTTAAATGACAATTAATTTGCATAGGGGTTTTTTTGTAATTTTTAATTCATGTAAGCCATTTATAAGTTTAACTTTTCTGATAGTTTTAACGGAAAATATATATAAATGGATGCGCGAACTTTCATACTTTCACTTTCTATGTGCGCATGTTGTTATTTCTATCTCTTTCACTGCAGTAGGACAGTTGCATGGGTTTCAGTAGTGTGAGGGATTAATATTTGTAATATCTTTAGTTTTATGCTCTCCTAGTAGATGGTTTTACAAAAGGCTTTATGCAACTTCATTTGCAGCTGCAGTCAGGGCCCGATGTAGCCATTTGCCGCCCCGGGCAAAATAATTTTCGATGCCCGTACATGGTTCATACGTTAAGTATTAAATAAAATCTAAATAAATGATTTGTTTTAAATTTTAATTCAAATAAAAAAAACGCTCAATTATGTAACGCAATAAAACTAATCAGCCGTTTCTAAAAATAATCAAATCAGTGAAAATAAAACATTTTCTCTGATAATATTAGAATAGAGTAAAGATTTATTCAGTACTTAATTACAAAATATACCTTATGTACCGTCCCATGTACCATGAGTATTTTACTCAATTTCTTAAAGACGCCAAAGTCTTAGCTTCTGAAGGTTTGATTTGATTGCGAGGTGTTAGACTTTGAAAATGCGTCTCTGTGCTCGATCCAAGAAGAAGCAATTTGTGCGACTTAAGAGAACACCCAAAAAATGAATTGTTAGAATATTGTAACAAGCTCGAGTCTATTTTAACTCACGAGAACTCATTACTCATGCGATGTCTGTCTGCCTGTTTGTCTGTTACCGCGTCATGGAAAAACTACTGGAGAGATTTCGATGAAATTTGGTATGCTGATAGTTGGTTGTCTGGGTGAACATACAGGATACTTTTTTCTGCGGGAAAATACCTCATCTTTTAGAAATCTATACTAAACGTTAAAAAGCAAAGCTAGAAATAAAGTTCTTTAAGCCAAATTAAAACAATTTTCTGCGCATTTTTTGCTCTGAAAAATCTTTATTAGTTTCTAAGTAATTTATATTGTCGCAAACCTTATGTTCTATTGATATCATAGCTAATCCAGATAATCTATTTTGTGTCAATTATCGCAGATAATTTTTAATTATTTCTAATTTTGAAAAGCTTCTTTCACAACTTGCAACTGTTATTGGTAAAGTTAAAAGAATCCTGAGTGTAATACTAATATTTGGACCAAATCATGAATCTGTGTGTCTTGTGCGGACAAATTGCTATTTAAAAATATGCAAAGAATTGATATAACTCCTCTGAAAGTTCTAATGCATTTATATCGTATGAGTTCTAGTGAGTTAAAATAGACCCGAGTTTGTTACAATGTTCTAACAATTCATTTTTTTGGAGTTCTCTTAAGGTTTATTTATACATTGTACAAAATAAAATTGTTCCTTCGTATACACTGCACACCAAAATAGGATGCAACGACACCAGGATCGTATGACTTTGAGGATGGTAACCGATATGCTGCACTATGCACTCATAAATCGTTTGCGATTCCTGTTCATTTATCAAATATTAAATTTCATAATAAAAAATATATAAATACATATTTGTTAAAATCTAATATGTATATAAATATATTGTTTAATTATGTAAATTACGTTAACAAATCGGCTCGACCGATTTTAATTTTACGTTACATCTTACTGTTTTTTTTGTATATGTGGTAGGTATCAAAATAGGTCGTAAAGCATTTTTCACCCACTTTTCATCCCTTATTTCACCCTCTTAGGAGTTGAATTTTAGAAAACGCTAAAACACGTAACTCATTATTTTTGCCGTGCTTAATTTATACGAAATTTTATGCAAATATATCCAAGGAATACAAAGTTTCATACAAACTTATATCTCATATTTCACCCCCTTGGTGATTGAATTTTGAAAAATCCTTCCTTAGAGAATGCCTTCGTCATATAAGAATACGTGTTCGAAATTTCAACTTTCTAGCCTTAAGGGTTTGGCCTGTGCGTTGATACATCAGACAATTATCACTCACACAACAATCACTTTTGCCTCTTTTATTATAATGTTATAAGTCGTTATAAAAATAATATTAATTTACTTAACAAAACTATTTTGAAAGCAAATTCACTAAATATGACTATGTATTAGAGTGGGCGTTTTTTCGGAACACGAAAGCGGAGCCTTTGAGTGAAATGGCCTGTATATGTTTAACTCTTCCTGTAAAAGGCAGGAATATAGTTCATATGGTACGTATGTACGCCATGCGATACAGTCGAGAGGGAAGATATCGTGACAGAAACTTACGAAACACCTTTACTAGCACCGCATAAGCGAAAATAGATGAATTTTACGGTAATGAAAATTAGATCAATAGTATTTGAGATAGAGATGGCTATCTATTTGAGATATTAAAAAATAAAAGTATGTAACTACTGGTCAGTATATACGGAATACAATGTTTATTATCATTATTATTTTAATAATAGAAATATGTATACCCATTACATACGTGTCATAATTGGCAACACAAAATTTTATATTTTTAACTGAATATCGCTTTAAATGCCCAAAATATTCAATTATTTCGAATGGATAAGAAATATTAACTCAAGAATATAAGAAAGTAATTATAAAATCAAACTCGTCCTGAAAGCTAGATATAAAGGACTATTTTTTAGCTAATGTTAAAGAGGAAATTTCAAAATAGTGTGCGTACCAAGTTACGAGGTTTCCGCCCGGGATCGAACCGAGATTATCTGCGTTAATAGTAGATTTGCTACCTTTACACCACGGAAACTTAACAATATAGCCTGAACCTGTTGTACTAGTTCCGAAACATGACGTCACAAGTCATACGTCACCCAAATACTGGTGTAAATATTTAGGCGAAGGCTTACTTCAGTATTTGAACAATTTTCATATATCCATCTCATAACTTCCACCTCTCTAATGCACTTTTACCTTTGACAGTGTGAGAGAAATGCATTGAAAATCATTATTGCCTACTATCCCATGATCTCCTGGTACACGATGTTTCACAAAATCTTTATATGCAGTTGCATTTGAAGTTAAAATAAGTTGCATGTGCAGTGGACGTGTTCACTTCGTCCATGTCTTAAGTTTACACCATTATTAAATAAAGAAGTGAATGAATATTTCTAAAAGTAACTTCATTTTAGTTTTTATCTCACGTCTTGTAACTCATTGCGTATAAGACTGCGTTCATTTTTCTTTCTAACTAGGTAGTTGGAGTCGTCTCAGGATTTATTGTATTAATGGATATGTTATTGTATTATACATACAATTCAAAGTTGTTATATTTACGAAAACGTGATTTGGATTATGTAAGATTTAACAAATGGATTATCTTAGTTTATTCAAACATTGTCTGTGACAGTTAAAATGAACAGCGACAATTTCGAAAAAATATAGATGACTTCCTTCTCTAACTGAACTTCTTTAAAAGAAAAATGTAAGAAAAGATATGTTGACTTTAGTATGTGAACAATGTCATGCTGTAATAGGTATAATAGAACCCAGATACAAATGGTGACGTCAACGCGTCTAGACTGCCTTATTGATTTACCTTCAACTTGACCGCTGTGCGCTGTTAGGGCTTGCTTTATTGATTTACACATCAGCTGTTCGTTGTACTCCATAGCCATTCATTTAAATCATGTCCTAGAGCTTCTGTTGCTCTAGTAATATTTCAGCCTTGAACATGGAATTCTTATCAAGGATATTTCGAATTACGGAAAGGTTGTTAGTACTTTTTTTTGCTAAGTAGACGAGTATTACTGTAAAAAGAATAGTGAGATGACGATTATACCATCTGCTGGGAAAAACACAACTAAAGTTATGGTAAACAGTATTAGTTTTGCATTATCAGCATTTTTAATAAATTATTTTTGCTAATTAAAATGTGTTTGTGATGTCTTCATCAAAGTATCTACAGCTGCATATGTATATATAGCTGCATATGTGGCTGTTTATTATGTATTCTGACATCAGAACTTGCCAACAATTTTAAGTTGAGTAATGTAATATTTGCATTGATTCTACCTCGCATTTATGTGTTCCCAGTATCGTTGCATCTTGATAGTTTTCGTGTTGCATGTAGGTACTTCGTCGCAATGTACATACAACTTATAGTTTAAGTTTAGAAAGCTAATATTTAGGAAATAAACTATGAATAAAAGAAAAAAGAAACAGCTATTTATCAGAAAACTCTAAAAAATGGTTCTTATTTAATTGTAATAATAATAATCTCTATTAATATTATTAAGTGGTAAAGTTTTATGAGAGTTTGTGAGTTTGTGACATTGTAGGGGGTAATCTTTGGATCTACTGAACTAATTTAGATGAAATTTGGTAAGAATATAGTTTAAGACCCTTGGAAGGACGTAGGATACTTTTTATCTCGGAAATCATACCTTAAGGGGGTGAAAATGGGGATAAATTTTGACCCGAGCGAAACGTGGGTGAGTCGGTAGTAAGTTATATACTCGTTATTTAACTTTAGTTGGTGGTTGATTACTTATGGAATGTGCATTATTACATAATAAACAAAACAATAATAATATAAGAGGGACAGAAACAGACAGAGGGATAGAAGCCTTTTTATTGATCATATGCGCTAGGCATACTTTCACTTTCAATATGCGCAGGATGTTATTATTTGCATCTCTTTCATTGTATATGTGCTATTCATGGGGTGATAGTGGGTGTTATTCTTCACTTTCCAATACGCTATGTTATCCTAGTAACTAGTTTTAAAAAAGTTGCATGTGCAGAAGACGCTACATGTGACAATGAATCGTTTGAGGTTAATAATTTTCAGTTTTAGTAAGACTACTCAAGACCAGTGAGTATTACGGCGCAGGAACGACTGGGAGAAACTGCCATTTTCTCAACTCTGGACTCTTGGGCTGTTACTGGGAATTTCTTAACAGAAAACTCAGTAACTGAACTTGACCCGATCTAGGACTCAAACCAAAGACCTTCAGATTTGTGGCCGTACAAGCTAACCACTAAACCACCTGTTTAACATATTCATGATCTCATTAACATACAGGTTGCAGAATATTCTTTAGACTTAGTACGAACATACAATCCCCGTCAACCAATATCCGATATCCCAAAAACTGAGGTTATATGAGATCCCTTTCCACGGCCTTAGTCTACGAACAAGGTCAAACTTTCCAACGATTTGAGGAACAACTAATTAGAGAGCTCGATTTTTGTTATTATTGCTTAGTAGATTTTTTTAATGTTCATTAAAAATGAGATTGAACATAAAGAACAGCTGTCTCTACTACAAAAGTTTTAATAGGTTAAAGAGTATGGCTTGCTTAACACTATCAAAAGCACATTGTGACTCAAGTGACCTCTGTAGGTGATATTATTTCAGTAATGATAATAAAAAATACATAAATATTATGAATATGAATATAATTAGCCTAAAAGAAAATAATTAACCTAACATTCTTTTCAGTTTTTTTTCTGAAAATTATAAAACATTTAAAAATTTATGTGTTTATTATATTCATTACAAGGTTACCATTGTCATTAGTGAAATCAGCAGGTACTCTATAACATAAAATCCAATAATGAAGATTGTTGACTACTTATTACAAATGATAATGATGATGTTGCCATCTATTAAATATAATTATACTACTAAAACAGTTTGTTCTACTGCAAAGTAAAGATGCAATTGCACACTGTTGATATTATTTTGCCATTTTAACTTTACTTGTACATTGGCGCCCAATGTGGGGCTGGATTTACAACAAGAGATTTTCCCACGGTAGCTAACTGTGAAGGATGGTGGTGAGATTCACCGTTCAGGTACCTATCAGTATGGGCCTTCTTTCTATACACAGTATGATATACACACAGTATGATATATCATTTTGTTAATTGTGGGTAGGCTGTCTGTAACAACTATATCTTTAAGACATGTAACACCTCAGTCTCTCCCGTGACCATGGATGCTGTAAAGCATTCGAAACGTCGGGAACCAAAAATCAAAATAAATCCGCGAAATAATCCGAAAAGATAGTTTTATTTAATAAGTTTAAAATTAATAATTTTCAGGTATAGATCTCTCTAATTTCCCTGTTAACCTGGTAGAGATACCACATCAGGGTGTGACAGGATCAATACACGATGGGTTACGTCAGTGTAGACTATTGATTTTATGACTATCATGTTTTATATAATAACTGAGACGTACAACGTACGGCAATTCATAACAACGACGATACTCTGTGTGACTAGCACTGCCTACTACGTCGAATATTATGCGTCATAGACTAGTCATATTTGAAAACAACTTATTCATTTCATTTCGGAAATTTCTTTTTTGGAAAAGACTTGAAAGAGGAGATTGAGTGAGTTCAACACAAAGTTGGTCTATTTTTAATGTTTACACATGACATCGATTTATTGCTTTAAACACCTTATATTGAAATTATAGCCCCATGTTGGGTGCCAGTTTGCCGCTAATAAAGTCATAATATATTTGTTAAATTACGCAATTTGCTTTCTATATGACAGTTTTTCGAAATAAGTACTATATTTAAATACATATTTTACCCATTACGTTACCTACAGTTAATCCCTCAACGACCGCGGACACGCCGGCGTTACAGTTAACAATAGATTTTTTAGAAATTTAATTAATTTCTTAGAAATTTACCTGGAGGTGTTAAAACCATATCTATCTGATGAAAATTATTAATAACATGTGCATATTAAAGAAGAGACAATGTATTCCATGAAAAAATGTACAGACTTGATAGCATGACAGAAAACTAGGTTGAAATTTTACTAGGGATGCAAGTATACATAGGGATATTTGACAAAAAATATTATCTATAAAGGTAAAATAGCTGCTACAGACGCAGTGAAAGAGATAGAACTTTCTGGATATAATATTGAAAGTGAAATTTTGCTCTGCTTGTTCATCGTACTAGTCATAACTCTCCGAATAGTGCTATCTCTCTCATTCTTGAAACTACATAATAATTGTGTATATCAAAATAGATACTTTCTATTATTTTAGTACAAGGTAACACTATACAATCAACGGGTATTTTCTTCTTCTTCTCAGCCAAAATACGTCCACTGTCGGACATAGGCCTCCCCCAAAGATTTCCACGACAACGGATCTTGTGCCATCCGCATCCTCGTAAGTTAATGTAAATTGGTGATAAAGAGTCGACAAAAGAAACTTTTCAAAACAATAGATCTGCCTAACTACCGGATGAAACAATAACTATTACAATCCCTAACGACGAGAATTATTAATAGAGGTATAACCTCAAAGTAAAACTATTACGATACAAGTTGACTAGGAACTCATAGCTTCGAGGAAGTATACGTGCAATTGCATACTAAACATAGCAAAATAAATCAAATGATCCTGTTTGTATATTAACGAAGAATTGAGAGTAAATAATAATTTTGACATTATAGAGTTCTTAATTTAATCACACAATATTATTTTCAATAAACAGAAAAATAATAAAAATCTTATATATCTCCAAACAATTATGATTTTGATTTTTCTTTATTAGTTAGTATGAATATTTCGCGAGTGTATCCACTGAAATTGTATGGTTAAGTTAAAGAGGCGGAGTTAATGTAGTGAATATTACAATATATATAATATTCCAGATACATACCTCAACAAGAAAGAGATGCATATACTTCGTTGCTACTAAACGAATGGTATTATAATGTTAGTAGTATCTGGTGTGACTGGGAAGAATTTCGGTGTCACCGATTATACGTAGTGGCTGCACAAATAAATGACTTTAAAATAACTTTGTATATTACAATCTAAAAGCAACTAATAAAGTAGCAAAAAAAACCTAAGTTTTTATAAAGGTTACTTGCTACTATTAAACTAAATGATAATCATATGTTGAGGTAGTACTTTTTAGCCTACTTCTAATTTGTCCACGTCCACCCAAATAAATAAGGGCAAGGCAAATTGCGTAAAAAGTACATATTATAAAAAAAACCTGCGAATATTAAATTTGCAAATACGCAAAAAAAATTGGCCCCATTCAAGATTTATTACAGAAATTTTAATAGACAAAAGATGCAATAGACGACCTGTAATAATAAATGCCAGCAAGTCAAAAATACTCGTACATACAAATAAATATAGAACCTTGCAACACGGAAACTATCAAGATACAACGATACTAGGAACACATAAATGCCAGGAAGTATTGATGCAATTCTGCATCCTTCATGTTTAAATCGTTGGTAAGTTCAGGCATCGATGTACTTTATGTGACTACAATAAATAGACATATTTTAATTCTTGTAAGGTATTTCACTAGAAAAAGGCTACAACAAGAAGTTGAAAACAAGATTTTTTTAAGAGATATTAGTATGGTTTATTCAAAATAAAAACAAATGTGTATGTGACATTACCGGTAGCCGCATCCGGGTAAAGTGGTCAGTTCAAATAGAGGGTTTGTCTAAATAGAAAGGGGTGGAGCCAATAACGAAAATGGCCTGAAAGAGCTGTATATGTACGAAAACGATACCTGTATTAACCTTTTTCACATTCATTCATAATAGTATTTTATTTTTAGTATTATGTAATCTGTGTGTTTACATAGTTCGAATACAGTCTTTGAGTAAATATTTTTCTCGTCAATATAAACAAAAGACATTAAATTCTTTTTTATTTAACTTAAACATATAAATAAAACTATCTTTTCGGATTTTTTCGCGGATTTATTTGGATTTTTGGTTCCCGACGTTTCGAATGCTTTACAGCAATCATGATCACGGGAGAGACTGAGGTGTTAGATGTCTCGAAGGTATAGTTATAACAGACAGCCTACCCACAAAATAACAAAATGAAAATTGCACCACTTACCTTACAATATTATTTAACTTTAAACAATTTTATAATTTTATAATTTTTTTATTTTTCAAAATTGAACGTGAAATAAAAACTAAAATTAAGTGACTTTTAGAAATATTCATTCCCTCCTTTATTTAATAATGGTATAAACTTAAGAAGACATGGACGAAGTCTACACGTCCACTGCACATGCAACTTATTTTAACTTCAAATGCAACTCGTATAAAGATTTTGTGCAACATCGTGTACCAGGAGATCATGGGATAGTAGGAAATAATAATTTGCAATGCATTTCTCTCACACTGTCAAAGGTAAAAGTGCATTAGAGAGGTGGAAGTTATGAGATAGATATATGAAAATCGTGCAAATATTGAAGTAAACCTTCTATATTGACTTCCATGTTCTTCTATATTCACGTTGACTTGTGACGTCATATTTCGGAACTAGTACAACAGTTTCAGGCAATATTGTTAAGTTTCCGTGGTGTAATGGTAGCACATCTGCTATTAACGCAGATAATCTCGGTTCGATCCCGGGCGGAAACCTCGTAACTCGCTACGCACACTATTTTGAAATTTCCTCTTTAACATTAGCTAAATAGTCCTTTATATCTAGCTTTCAGGACGAGTTTGAATTTATAATTACTTTCTTATATTCATGAGTTAATATTTCTTATCCATTCGAAATAATTGAATATTTTGGGCATTTAAAGCGATATTCAGTTAAAAACATAAAATTTTGTGTTGCTAATTATGACACATATGTAATGGGTATACATACTTCTATTATAAAATAATAACGATAATAAACATTGTAATCCGTATATATACTGACCAGTAGTTACATACTTTTATTTTTTAATATCTGAAATAGATAGCCATCTCTATCTCAAATACTATTGATCTAAGTTTCATTACCGTAAAATATAAAAAATTTAACCCATTGATTGCAAAGTCAAATCCATTAAGGATTTTCCAATACCAACAGCTGATGTTCACCAATTGATAAGATATCCAGGCATGATGAACTTCTATAGAAGTATTTAGGCTAATAATCTCCGACTATACTAACAAGTATTTATATGTAGGTTATGTTCCCTGCCTACTTAGGGATTTGCTATGAATATATTTTGTCACTTAATTTAGGTTAAAAATATGCTAATTTTCTTAATCTATACTAATATCATAAATGTTAATATAATGTTCGTCAGTATGGATGGATGTTTGTTTTGTTTATTATTAACTAGCAGAACCCGCGGCTTCGCGTAAAGCGCTTAAACTTCAAAAAAACTCTAAAAGAAAGGTTTTATACCGACTGTCATCCCGTATTTTACCCCCTTATGTGATAAATTTCGAAAAATGCTGAAAAACGTATTTATTTAATTGTATTGAAGAGTATTAATACCCAGTTTCAAGTAATTCTGATCATAAATTTATTTTTGAGTTTTATTATAACGTGTTTTCCCGCGGGAATTAGATAATATCCCACGGTAAAAAGTAGTCTATGTCACTTTCCAGCCCTCCAACTATCTCCACACAAAAAATCATGCTAATCGGTCACTCCGTTTCGACGTGAAAGAAAGACAAACAAACTAACACACTTTCACATTTATAACATTATAATATTGCTATGGACTGTGGATAATGCAAATTCCATAAGTGATCAGCCGCCAACTAATTAAAGTTGAATTTATAACTTAATATTATTATTACAAAATAAGAACGAAATGTTCAAAAAGGAGATCTTCAATAAATGGCTGTTTTTTTTCTTTTATACATAGTTTATGTCGTAAATATTAACTTTTTAAGCTTGCACTAAAGTTGTATGTACATTTCGACGAAGTATCTATAATATATAATACCTAAATGCAACGCGGAAACCATCAAGATGCAACGATACTGGGAACACATAAATGCGAGGTAGTATCAATGCAAATATTGCATTACTCCACTTAAAATTGTTGGCAAGTTCTGATGTCGGAATACAAAACTTAACTACTAGTTGGATTTATTTCAATTCTAATAGAGATCTAACTACAAGTAAATGGCTACTACTAGTTAGTACTTTAAGGTAAGAAATGATATGAATATGATTTTTTTCTTTCAGAATTATTTCTTTTTAAATAAATATTTGAAATCACCAGGAGCGGATTCACATAACATTCGTAGTTAATGTAGAGGGTTAGTCAAATTTATTTGTTATTCAAACTTATAACACCCCGTCGTTTTTGCGTCGGAGGTTAAAAATACTATGAAAGGTTACCCCGACATATAACTTGTTTCATCTACTTTCGCTTATGCGGTGCTAGTAAAGGTGTTTCGTAAGTTTTTGTCACGATATCTTCCCTCTCGACTGTATCGCGTGGCGTATATACGTACTATATGAATTATATTCCTGCCTTTTACAGGAAGAGTTAAACATATACAGGCCATTTCACTCAAAGGCTCCGCCTTCGTGTTCCGAAAAAACGCCCCCTCTAATACATAGTTATATTTAGTGAATTTGCTTTCAAAATAGTTTTGTTAAGTAAATTAATATTATTTTTGCGACGACTTATACTCGTAACATTATAATAAAAGAGGCAAAAGTGATTGTTGTGTGAGTGATGATTGTCTGATGTATCAACGCACAGGCCAAACCCTTAAGGCTAGAAAGTTGAAATTTCGCACACGTATTCCTATATGACGAAGGCATTCTCTAAGGAAAGATTTTTCAAAATTCAATCACCAAGGGGGTGACATATGAGATATAAGTTTGTATCAAACTTTTTATTCCTTGGATATATTTGCATAAAATTTCGTATAAATTGAGTACGGCAAAAATAATGAGTTACGTGTTTCAGCGTTTTCTAAAATTCAACCCCTAAGAGGGTGAAATAGGGGATGAAAGGTGGGTAAAAATACTTTACGACCTATTCTCATACCTACCAAATTTACAAAAAAAATCAGTAAAATGTAATTTAAAATTAAAATCAGTCGAGCCGTTTTGTTAACGTAATTTACTTAACGTAGTTTACATAATTAAACAATATATTTATATACATATTAGATTTTAACAAATATGTATTTATATATTTTATATTATGAAATTTAATATTTGATAAATGAACAGGAATCGCAAACGATTTATGAGTGCATAGTGCAGCATATCGGTTACCATCCTCACAGTCATACGCTCCTGGTGTCGTTGCATCCTATTTCGGTGTGCAGTGTATACGAAAGAATAATTATTTTATTTTGTACTAGCATTTCTCGCGACTCCGCGACTATATAATGACCCGGATAACCAGCTATCACCATACCGAATTTCATCTAAATCCCTCCAGTGGTTTTTCTGTCATGCGGTAACAGACAGACAGACAAAAATTCAATAAACTATAAATTCAGCCTCTGCATCGAAAATAATGTTTATTTCAATAAGATTTTGCAAAAAATATTTAATGTACAGATTCGACTTAGTTAAAATTTTATTATATGTATAGATATTGTATATATCCTTAAGAGAACTCCCAAAAAATGATTTGTTAGAACATTGTAACAAACTCGGGTCTATTTTAACTCACGAGAACTCATTACTCATGCGATGACTGTCTGCCTGTCTGTCTGTTACCACATGACTCGAGCTTGTTACAATATTCTTACAATTCATTATTTGGGAGTTTCTTTAGTCCCACAAATTGCTTCTTCTTGGATCGAGCACAGAGGCACATTTTCAAAGTCTAATACCTCGCAATCAATTCAAACCTTCACAAGCTAAGACTTTGGCATCTTTAAGAATTTGAGTAAAATACTCATGGTACATGGTACGGTACATAATGTATATTTTGTAATTAAGTGCCGAATAAATCTTTATTCTTTTCTAATATTATCAGAGAAAATGTTTTATTTTGACTGATTAGATTATTTTCAGGAACGGCTGATTAGTTTTATTGTGTTACATAATTGTTTTTTTTTTATTTGAATTAAAATTTCAAACAGATCATTTATTGAGATTTTTTTATACTTCCCGTATGAACCTCTTCAGGACTAAGCGGAGAATTCTAACTCTAATGGAAGCTGCAATAAAAAACAACATACTGTTTTTGCATATTTTATATCAAGGGTTGACTCAAGTTAATAATTTGCTTCCTACATTTTTAGTAATACTATCTCGCCCGTGGCCCACATTGGGTGCCATTTTTTTATCAATATTTTGTGAATTGTTTTTTTTATTTAATATTATTTAATGATATTTATTGGCCTGAGGTACAAAAAGCTGAAGCTACTAAATCTATTTAATAATATATCAAATATATGAACCACACATAATTAAAATTATATTTGTGAAATGGTAAATTAATGCTCAATCTATTATTAAACTTTGTTATTAATATGTACTTAAATAACTATATTATAGTAAACTGAAGAAAATGACCTCAACGACGTTTAAAAAAATAAGTTTTCCTTCAGAAACTCAAACTCTCCGATATCCTTTTACTAAGAGTCCATAAATACAAAGGAGTTACATTGGAAGCTAGCACATCACTGCGAGCGTAAGTTGTCCCTTTTTTCAACATTGTGCAATATTTAGATAAAAAGTAGTGAAGTAGTTGATATGACTTTCTATAAATGATTGAGCTACAAAAATGACGTCAATTCGTTGCTGTTCTCGGAGGAAAGAAGCTTAAACTAAAAAACACTCTTTTGTGTTTAGGGTTTTACTTATTATAAGAAAAAAAAACTGGTCTTAGATATTTGGTCCCCAATTAGTTGTCATTATCAGATTCTAACCCAGGAATATTTAAAAAAAGGATAGAGAAGCATTGATTTTTTTTCTTAATATCCATTTATATCTACTCTTCTATAATTTTCGTTCTATAATAATTCAGATACTTAATACGTCATGCCACCATTAGCAGGCAAAAGCATCAATTCCATAAAATATATATTTTCCACATCTACTATTTAACTGATTCCTTACTGGTTTTCTCTGAGCTCTCTATTTATCCTTGAAAAGTTACTTTTTTTTAAATAACTGAACAAAATGCTCTTATAAGAAAAGTTCTTAAATTGTTCAAGAACATTTCAAAATAAGCAAAAAAAAGAATATGGCTGTGCACCGTTTGGGAAACTTCGCTGAATTACAAGCTGAAGTGACTATGGGTCAGATACTTTTAGAAATTAGTGTTTACATATGGATTGAACAGCAACACGCAGCAAGGGAGGCAGAGATCGCCTTAAATGGTAACGGCGTAACAGGTGCTACCAAAGCTTTTTCCTGCAGCCTCATTTTTTGTAACAAACAAAACTTATTATGTACTTTAATTTTTCTGTATTGTATGAACTAATTTTAGCATTAAAATAGGAATTATTTATACGTCAAAGTTTAATATACCTCATATACTAGAGAGCAAATAAATATTTTACATAATCCCATCAGATGATACACTATCTAAAAATAGCCTCAAACTCAGATAAGAGGTGAATAAACTCGAACTCGTCGATGCCATTATACTAAGAGTCCATAAAAGCAAAAGAGGTGTATGGGAACACGTAAACAAATCATTTATGGGTTTTTCAGCAGTACTAGTTATCTAATACTTTCTCTTTTACAGGCGTATTTGGCTTACCTCAGAGACATAAAAGATTGAAAAAATGGAATGTTATATGAATGCTTGTTTGTTTGTCTGTTTTTCACGTCTAAATAGCTGAACCAACTTAGAATAAAATTGTTATGGAGATAATTTGTGACCCTGGGAAAGACATAAGATAGTTTTACCCTAGAAACCATCTCTTAAGAAGGTGAAAAGGGGGCTGGAAGTTTGTATGGAGAACCAATCATTTCTCAAGTAAGGGATATGAAACTCTTCATTTCTATCCATATATGTATAAATTTATCTATTCAATACTAACCGTCAAAACGTACCTAAAAACGAACCAGAGCAAAGAGAGGGTGAGTCGCTAGTATTTTGTAGAAAAATAGCCTATTATATCTCTGTAAGTAAAAAATATACAAATCTTGTTATGTGCATCTCTTTCAGATTATAGAATCTATATACGTTATAGTGGTATAGGAAGTTGGCTCCGCCCTCTGATAGTTCGGCAAACCCTCTCAACCCGACAGGACATATCTCGTGGATCCGTCCATAGAAATTGGAAAACAAAATATTTGATGCAATCAAACAATTACTAGTATTATTATTATTTTTTACACGAAATAACATAAGCTACAGGGCTTATGTTTATTACGTAACATTGTGACTAATGATAACAAAACTTAGTGCATAAAATCTAAGCGAACGAATAGTTATTATTTATCACACAAACAGGATAGAATGAAAGTCTTTTTAATGAATATTGCAAAATTGCATGATCATCTCCTCACAGCTATGAACTCCCAGTAAAAGTGCAACGTAACTTTCATACTACATCATAGCTGTTCCATCCATTCAAACATATAGGTACATACATATATGCACTACTATAGGTATTATGATACATACATTTTTAAATATACTCTCCAAAATATAATCTTCTCCATATACATTTATTTGATAGCACAGCGTGACCTGAAATGTGAGCTAAAGAGTAAGTGCTATTATGGACTACTTGCCTCTTTAAACAAAATAACTATGTAACGAATATTTCATAATAATAAGACTATACTGTTTATTCCAGGATATCGTATCTTATTTATCTGTTCATTCCAACTGTAACAGACAACGTTTGGATAAACTTAGGTATTAACACTTGTTGAATCTTACATAATCCAACTCACATCGTCGTAAATAGAAAAACTTTGAATTGTATGTAAACTTTTGATACTCTCCCTATATGCAACAGCGTATAATCAATATTGTCCTAGTAAATAATAAATTATCTATAAACAATATACTTTACAGAATCAATTGTTTCAGTAAGAAGTACAATAACATGTCCATTGATACAATAAATCCTGAGACAACTCCAACTACCTAGTTAAAAAAAATGAACGCAGGCTTATACACAATGAGACAAAACGCGAGATAAAAACTAAAATGAAGTGACTTTTAGAAATATTCATTCACTCCTTTATTTAATAATGGTATAAACTTAAGACATGGACGAAGTGAACACGTCCACTGCACATGCAACTTATTTTAACTTCAAATGCAACTGCATATAAAGGTTTTGTGAAACATCGTGTACCAGGAGATCATGGGATAGTAGGAAATAATAATTTTCAATGCATTTCTCTCACACTGTCAAAGGTAAAAGTGCAATAGAGAGGTGGAAGTTATGAGATAGATATATGAAAATCGTTCAAATATTGAAGTAAACCTTCTATATTGACTCCTATGTTTGGGTGACGTATGACTTGTGACGTCATATTTCGGAACTAGTACAACAGTTTCAGGCAATATTGTTAAGTTTCCGTAGTGTAAAGGTAGCACATCTGCTATTAACGCAGATAATCTCGGTTCGATCCCGGGCGGTAACCTCGTAAATTCTTACGCACACTATTTTGAAATTTCCTCTTTAACGTTAGCTAAATAGTCCTTTATATCTAGCTTTCAGGATGAGTTTGATTTTATAATTACTTTCTTATATTTTTGAGTTAATATTTCTTATCTATTCGAAATAATTGAATATTTTGGGCATTTAAAGCGATATTCAGTTAAAAATATAAAATTTTGTGTTGCCAATTATGATACGTATGTAATGGGTATACAAATTTCTATTATAAAATAATAATGATAATACACATTGTTTTCCGTATATACTGACCAGTAGTTACATACTTTTATTTTTTAATATCTCAAATAGATAGCCATCTCTATCTCAATTAAATACTATCGATCTAAGTTTCTTTACTGTAAAATAATATAAAAAAATAAAACCAATTGATTCCAAAGTCAAATCCATTAGGGATTTTCCAATACCAACAGCTGATGTTCACGAATTCATAAGATATCCAGGTATGTTGAACTTTTAAAAAAGCATTTAGGCAAATAATCTCCGACTACACTAACGAGTATTTATATGTAAGATAAGTTCACTGCCAACTTGGGGATTTGCTATGAATATATTTTGTCATTTCATTTAGGTTAAAATATGCAAATTTTCTTAATCTATATACTAATAATATAAATGTGAATAAAATGTTTTTCAATATGGATGAATGTTTGTTTGTTTATTAATATTAATATCAAGTTTCAAGTAATTCTGATCATAAATATTTTTTGAGTTGTATTATAACATGTTTTCCCGTGGGCATTAGATAATATCCCACGCTAAAAAGCCTATGTCACTCTCCAGCCCTCCAACTGTCTCCACACAAAAAATCATGCCAATCCGTCACTTCGTTTCGACGTGAAAGAAAGACAAACAAACAAACACGCTTTCACATTTATAACATTATATTACTATGGACTGTGGATAATGCAAATTCCATAAGTGATCAGCCGCCAACTAATTAAAGTTGAATAACAAGTATATAACTTAATATTATTATTACAAAATAAGAACGGAATGTTCAAAAAGGAGTTGTTCAATAAATGGCTGTTTTTTTCTTTTATACATAATTTATGTCCTAAATATTAACTTTTTAAACTTGCACTAAAGTTGTATGTATATTTCGACGAAGTACCTAAATGCAACGCGGAAACTATCAAGATGCAACGATACTGGGAACACATAAATGCGAGGTAGTATCAATGCAAATATTGCATTACTCCACTTAAAATTGTTGGCAAGTTCTGATGTCGGAATACAAAACTTAACTACTAGTTGGATTTATTTCAATTCTAATAGAGATCTAATTGTAAGAAAATGGCTTACTACTAGTTAGTACTTTAAGGTAAGAAGTGATATGAATATAAAATTTTTCCTTTCAGAATTATTTCTTTTTTCTTTAACATAAATATTTGACATCACCGGGAGCGGATTCACATAACATTCGTAGTTCATGTGGAGGGTTGGTCAAACTTATTTGTTATTCAAACTTATAACACCCCGTCGTTTTTACGTCGAAGGTTAAAAATACTATGAAATGTTACCGCAACATATAACTTGTCAACCGACTTCAAAAAGGAGGAGGTTCTCAATTCGACTGTATATTTTTTTTATGTTTGTTACCTCAGAACTCCGTCATTTATTAACCGATTTGGACAATTTTTGTGTAGTTTGAAAGTGTATACTTCCAGATTGGTCCCATTTAAATTTCAAAAAAAAATACCACCCCTAAGGGTGGAAAAATAGCTAATGATGAATTTAACCTACTTCTAATTGTCATATTGACTTGAAACTTTGCAAGTGTTTCTATTTCCATTGATAGTACAGTGGTTCGGTATTGTTGACCTGATCTTATGGTAAGGCCAGAAGGTGGATAGGTGGAACTTTTCAACGGCTAATAGTAGATACTTTGAGTTTGGGCTTATTTTGTTTGATTTGACAAGCCCAACACGTTAGAATTCTTACTTTGCTACTACTGTCTACACTAAAAAGGGAAAAATAAAAATTTTTTAACAAAAAAATAAAAACCGACTTCAAACAAAAGCACTAAAAATTAAAAAATAACTGATTGGTAATTTTCATTTACTATACATACCTAACCAAATATTTTCGAAGTCGGTGTGCTTTGCTTTGTATGGGCTGGCACCGATTTCGAAAATATTTGATTAGGTATGTATTTAATAAGTAGGCTATAATTACTTAGCCAAAGGACACCGATTTCGAAAATATTTGATTAGGTATAGTAAATGAAAACTACCAATCAGTTATTTTTTACTTTTTAGTGCTTTTGTTTCAAGTCGGGTTTTATTTTTTTGTTAAAAAGTTTTTATTTCATCTACTTTCGCTTATGCGGTGCTAGTAAAGGTGTTTCGTAAGTTTCTGCCACGATATCTTCCCTCTCGACTGTATCGCATGGCGTATATACGTACTATTTGAATTATATTCCTGCCTTTTACAGGAAGAGTTAAACATATACAGGCCATTTCACTCAAAGGCTCCGCCTTCGTGTTCCGAAAAAACGCCCCCTCTAATACATAGTCATATTTAGTGAATTTGCTTTCAAAATAGTTTTGTTAAGTAAATTAATATTATTTTTGTAACGACTTATAGCATTATAATAAAAGAGGCAAAAGTGACTGTTGTGTGAGTGATGATTGTCTGATGTATCAACGCACAGGCCAAACCCTTAAGGCTAGAAAGTTGAAATTTCGCACACGTATTCCTATATGACGAAGGCATCACTAAGGAAGGGTTTTTCAAAATTCAATCAACAAGGGGGTGAAATATGAGATATAAGTTTGTATGAAACTTTTTATTCCTTGGATATATTTGCATAAAATTTAGTACAAATTGAGTACGGCAAAAATAATGAGTTACATGATCCAGCGTTTTCTAAAATTCAACCCCTAAGTGGGTGAAATAGGGGATGAAATGTCGGTAAAAATACTTTACGACCTAGTCCATACCTACCAAATTTACAAAAAAAAATCAGTAAAATGTAATGTAAAATTAAAATCGGTCGAGCCGTTTTGTTAACGTAATTTACTTAACGTAGTTTACATAATTAAACAATATATTTATAAACATATTAGATTTCAACAAATATGTAATAATATATTTTATATTATGAAAATATTTGATAAATGAACAGGAAACGCAAACGATTTATGAGTGCATAGTGCAGCATGACGGTTACCATCCTCACAGTCATACGCTCCTGGTGTCGTTGCATCCTATTTCGGTGTGCAGTGTATACGAAAGAATAATTATTTTATTTTGTACTAGCATTTCTCGTGACTCCGCGACTATATGTTGATCCGGATAGTCAGCTATCACCATACCGAATTTCATCAAAATCCCTCCAGTGGTTTTTCTGTGATGCAGTAACAGACAGACAGACAGACAGACAAAAATTCAAAAAACTATAGATTTGGCCTCTGTATCGATAATAATGTTTATTTCAACAAGATTTTCCAAAAAAAATATTTAATGTACAGATTCGACTTAGTCAAAAATTTTATTATATGTATAGATATTGTATATATCTTTAAGAGAACTCCCAAAAAATGATTTGCTAGAACATTGCAACAAACTCGGGTCTATTTTAACTCACGAGAACTCATCACTCATGCGATGACTGTCTGTCTGTCTGTCTGTTACCGCATGACTCAAGCTTGTTACAATATTCTAACAATTCATTTTTTGGGAGTTTCCTTAAGTCCCACAAATTGCTTCTTCTTGGATCGAGCACAGAGGCACATTTTCAAAGTCTAACACCTCGCAATCAATTCAAACCTTCACAAGCTAAGACTTTGGCATCTTTAAGAATTTGAGTAAAATACTCATGGTACATGGGACGGTACATAAGGTATATTTTGTAATTAAGTATTAATAAATCTTTATTCTATTCTAATATTATCACAGAAAATGCTTTATTTTGACTGATTTGATTATTTTCAGGAACGACTGATTAGTTTTATTGTGTTACATAATTTAGTGTTTTTTTTTATTTGAATTAAAATTTCAAACAAATCATTTATTGTGATTTTTTTTATACTTAACGTATGAACCTCTTCTGGACTAAGCGGAGAATTCTAACTCTAAAGAAAGCTACAATAAAAACAACTATTTTCGCATATTTTTATATCAAGGGTTGACTCAATTTAATAATTTGCTACCTACATTTTTAGTAATATTATCTCGCCCGTGGCCCACATTGGGTGCCATTTTTTATCAATATTTTGTGAATTTTTTTTTATTTCATATTATTTAATGATATTTATTGGCCTGAGGTACAAAAAGCTGAAGCTACTAAATCTATTTAATAATATATCAAATATATGCACCACACATAATTAAAATTATATTTGTGAAATAGTAAGTTAATGCTCAATCTATTATTAAACTTTATTATTAATATGTACTTAAATAACTATATTATAGTAAACTGAAGAAAATGACCTCGACGACGTTTAAAAAAATAATTTTTCTTTCAGAAACTCAAACTTTCCGATATCCTTTTACTAAGAGTCCATAAATACAAAGGAGTTACATTGGAAGCTAGCACATCACTGCGAGCGTAAGTTGTCCCTTTTTTCAACATTGTGCAATATTTAGATAAAAAGTAGTGAAGTAGTTGATATGACTTTCTATAAATGATTGAGCTACAAAAATGACGTCAATTCGTTGCTGTTGTCGGAGGAAAGAAGCTTAAACTAAAAAACACTCTTTTGCATTTAGGGTTTTACTTATTATAAGAAAAAAAAACTGGTCTTAGATATTTGATCCCCAATTAACTGTCATTATCTGAATCTAACCCAGAAATATTTAAAAAAGAATAGAGAAACATTGAATTTTTTTCTTAATATCCATTTATATCTACTCTTCTATTATTTTCGTTCTATAATCATTCAGATACGTAATACGTCACGCCACAATTAGCAGGCAAAAGCATCAATTCCTTAAAATATATATTTCCCACATCCACTATTTAACTGAGTCCTTTCCGGTCTTCTCTGGGCTCTCTATTTATCCTTAAAAAGATCCTTTTTTTAAATAGCTGAGCAAAATGCTCTAATCAGAAAAGTTCTTGAATTGTTCAAGAATATTTCAAAATAAGCAAAAAAACAATATGGTTGTGCACCGTTTGGAAAACTTCGCTTTATTATAAGCTGAAGTAACTATGGTCCAGTTACATATGGAAATTAGTCCTTACATATGGATTGAATAGCTACACGCTGCAAGGGAGGCAAATATCGCCTTAAATTCTAACGGAGTAAGAAGTGCTACCAAAGCCTTTTCCTGTAGCCTCATTTTTTGTAACAAACAAAACTTATTACTTACTTTAATTTTTCTTTAGTGTATGAACTAATTTTAGCATTAAAATAGTAGTAGTATAGAATTACTTAAATGTCAAAGTTTAATATGCTGTTTCATATACTAGAGATCAAATAGATATTTTACACAACCCTATCGATGATGCACTATCTAAAAATACCCTCAAACTCAGATAAGAGGTGAATAAACTCGAACTCGTCGATGCCAATATACTAAGAATCCATAAAAGCAAAAGAGGTGTATGGGAACACGTAAATAAATCATATATGGGTTTTTCTATAGAATTCTATAGTAGTAGTCGTAGTAGCCACAGCAGTACTAGTTATCTCGTGCTTTCTCTTTTACAAGCGTATGTGGCTTACCTCAGATACATAAATGAGAAAAAAATGGAATGTTATATGAATGCTTGTTTGTTGTCCCTTTTTTACGTCTAAATAGCTGAACCGACTTAGAAGAAAATTGTTATGAAGATAATTTGTGACCCTGGGAAGGACATAAGATAGTTTTACCCTAGAAACCATCTCTGAAGGTGAAAGTTTGTATGGAGAACCAATCATTTCTCAAGTAAGGGATATGAAACTCTTCATACATACGCATATATGTATAGTCTAGCTATTCCACACTAACCGTCAAAATATACGTAGGGATGAACCAGAGCGAAGCGAGGGTAAGTTGCTAGTATTTTGTAGAAAAAATAGCCTATTATATCTCTGTAAGTAAAAAATATACAAGTTTTGTTATGTACATCTCTTTCAGATTATAGAATCTATGTACGTTATAGTGGTATAGGAAGTTGGCTCCACCCTCCGATAGGTCGGCAAACCCTCTCATCCCAACACGACATATCTCGTGGATTCGTCCATAGAAATTGGAAAACAAAATATTTGATGCAATCAAACAATTACTAGTATTATTATTATTTTTTGCACGATACCCTGTAGCTTATGTTTATTACGTAACATTGTGACTAATGATAACAAAACTTAGTGCATAAAATCTAAGCGAACGAATAGTTATTATTTATCACACAAACAGGATCGAATGAAAGTTTTTTTAATAAATATTGCAAAATTGCATGATCATCTCCTCGCAGCTATGAACTCCCAGTAAAAGTGCAACGTAACTTTTATACTAATAAACTTTATACTACTAAACTTTTTATACTTTCATAGCTATTCCAACCATTCAAGCATGTAGGTAACATACATGTATGCACTACGATAGGTATCTTAAAAATATTAACATAAACAAATTTATTTTCAGTAGATACCTAAGTAGTTTTAGTCAAAATTAAAAACTTTTTTCCGCGATTACAATTTACGTAAATTATTCTCAACAGATTTTTTTGGCAAAAGAAACAATCGTTGCGCTTAAACAATAAGATGTTGGAGAACCATAATTATACTTTCATCTTAATTCCTTCTTCAAACATTCACTTACATTTTTGAATTTACTCTCCGAAATATAATCTTCTCCATATACATTTATTTGATAGCACAGCGTGACCTGAAATGTGAGCTAAAGAGTAAGTGCTATTATGGACTACTTGCCTCTTTAAACAAAATAACTATGTAACGAATATTTCATAATAATAAGACTATACTGTTTATTCCAGGATATCGTATCTTATTTATCTGTTCATTCCAACTGTAACAGACAACGTTTGGATAAACTTAGGTATTAACACTTGTTGAATCTTACATAATCCAAATCACGTCTTTGTAAATAGAACAACTTTGAATTGTATGTAAACTTTTTATACTCTCCCTATATGCAACAGGGTATAATCAATTTTGTCCTAGTAAATAATAAATTACCTATAAACAATATACTTTACAGAATCAATTGTTTCAGTAAGAAGTACAATAACATGTCCATTGATACAATAAATCCTGAGACAACTCCAACTACCTAGTTAAAAAAAATGAACGCAGGCTTATACACAATGAGACAAGACGCGAGATAAAAACTAAAATGAAGTGACTTTTAGAAATATTCATTCACTCCTTTATTTAATAATGGTGTAAACTTAAGACATGGACGAAGTGAACACGTCCACTGCACATGCAACTTATTTTAACTTCAAATGAAACTGCATATAAAGGTTTTGTGAAACATCCTGTACCAGGAGATCATGGGATAGTAGGCAATAATAATTTTCAATGCATTTCTCTTACACTGTCAAAGGTAAAAGTGCAATAGAGAGGTGGAAGGCATGAGATAGATATATGAAAATTGTTCAAATACTGAAGTAAGCCTTCGATATTTACACCAGTATTTGGGTGACGTATGACTTGTGACGTCATATTTCGGAACTTGTACAACAGTTTCAGGCAATATTGTTAAGTTTCCGTGGTGTAAAGGTAGCACATCTGCTATTAACGCAGATAATCTCGGTTCGATCCCGGGCGGAAACCTCGTAAATTCTTACGCACACTATTTTGAAATTTCCTCTTTAACGTTAGCTAAATAGTCCTTTATATCTAGCTTTCAGGATGAATTTGATTTTATAATTACTTTCTTATATTCTTGAGTTAATATTTCTTATCCATTCGAAATAATTGAATATTTTGGGCATTTCAAGCGATATTCAGTTAAAAATATAAAATTTTGTGTTGCCAATTATGACACGTATGTAATGGGTATACATATTTCTATTATTAAAATAATAATGATAATAAACATTGTTTTCGGTATATACTGTCCAGTAGTTACATACTTTTATTTTTTAATATCTCAAATAGATAGCCATCTCTATCTCAATTAAATACTATCGATCTAAGTTTCTTTACTATAAAATAATATAAAAAAAAAAACCAATTGATTCCAAAGTCAAATCCATTAAGGATTTTCCAATACCAACAGCTGATGTTCACCAATTGATAAAATATCCAGGCATTATGCACTTTTATAGAAGCATTTAGGCAAATAATCTCCGACTATACGAACAAGTATTTATATGTAAGATAAGTTCATTGCCAACTTGGGGCTTTGCTATGAATATATTTTGTCATTTCATTCAGGTTAAAATATGCAAATTTTCTTAATCTATATACTAATAATATAAATGTGAATAAAATGTTTTTCAATATGGATGAATGTTTGTTTGTTTATTATAAACTAGCAGAACCCGCGGCTTCGCTCGCGCTAAAACTTCAAAAAAACGCTAAAAATGTAGGTTTTATTTGTATTAAAGATTTTTAATTTGGTTTTGTATGTATTTAATCGTATTGAAGAGTATTAATACCAAGTTTCAAGTAATTCTGATCATAAATATTTTTTGAGTGGTATTATAACATGTTTTCCCGTGGGCATTAGATAATATCCCACGCTAAAAAGCCTATGTCACTCTCCAGCCCTCAAACTGTCTCCACACAAAAAATCATGCTAATCCGTCACGTCGTTTCGACGTGAAAGAAAGACAAACAAACAAACACACTTTCACATTTATAACATTATATTACCATGGACTGTGGATAATGCAAATTCCATAAGTGATCAGCCGCCAACTAATTAAAGTTGAATAACAAGTATATAATTTAATATTATTATTACAAAATAAGAACGAAATGTTCAAAAAGGAGTTCTCCAATAAATGGCTGTTTTTTTTCTTTTATACATAGTTTATGTCTTAAATATTAACTTTTTAAACTTGCACTAAAGTTGTATGTACATTTCGACGAAGTACCTAAATGCAACGCGGAAATTATTAAGATGCGACGATACTGGGAACACATAAATGCGAGGTAGTATCAATGCAAATATTGCATTACTCCACTTAAAATTGGTGGCAAGTTCTGATGTCGGAATACAAAATTTAACTACTACTTGGATTTATTTCAATTCTAATAAAGATCTAATTGCAAGAAATGACTACTTCCAGTTAGTACTTTAAGGTAAGAAATGATATGAATATAATTTTTTTTCTTTCAGAATTATTTCTTTTTAAATAAATATTTGACATCACCGGGAGCGGATTCACATAACATTCGTAGTTCATGTAGAGGGCTAGTCAAATTTATTTGTTATTAAAACTTATAACCTCCTGTCGTTTTTGCGTCGAAGGTTAAAAATACTATGAAAGGTTACCGTGACATATAACTTGTTTCATCTACTTTCGCTTATGCGGTGCTAGTAATGGTGTTTCGTAAGTTTCTGCCACGATATCTTCCCTCTCAACTGTATCGCATGGCGTATATACGTACTATATGAATTATATTCCTGCCTTTTACAGGAAGATTTAAACATATACAGGCCATTTCACTCAAAGGCTCCGCCTTCGTGTTCCGAAAAAACGCCCCGTCTAATACATAGTCATATTTAGTGAATTTGCTTTCAAAATTGTTTTGTTAAGTAAATTAATATTATTTTTGTTACTACATATAGCATTATAATAAAAAAGGCAAAAGTGATTGTTGTGTGAGTGATGATTGGCTGATGTATCAACGCACAGACCAAACCCTTAAGGATAGAAAGTTGAAATATCGCACACGTATTCTTATATGACGAAGGCATTCACTAAGGAAGGATTTTTCAAAATTCAATCCCCAAGGGGGTGAAATATGGGATATAAGTTTGTATGAAACTTTTATACCTTGGATATATTTGCATAAAATTTAGTACAAATTGAGTACGGCAAAAATAATGAGTTACATGATCCAGCGTTTTCTAAAATTCAATCCCTAAGAGGGTGAAATAGGGGATGAAATGTGGGTAAAAATAATTTACGACCTAGTCCATACCTACCAAATATACAAAAAAAAATCAGTAAAATGTAATGTAAAATTAAAATCGGTCGAGCCGTTTTGTTAACGTAATTTACTTAACGTAGTTTACATAATTAAACAATATATTTACAAACATATTAGATTTCAACAAATATGTAATAATATATTTTATACTATGAAAATGTTTGATAAATGAACAGGAAAAGCAAACGATTTATGAGTGCATAGTGCAGCATGACGGTTACCATCCTCACAGTCATACGCTCCTGGTGTCGTTGCATCCTATTTCGGTGTGCAGTGTATACGAAAGAATAATTATTTTATTTTGTACTAGCATTTCTCGTGACTCCGCGACTATATGTTGATCCGGATAGTCAGCTATCACCATACCGAATTTCATCAAAATCCCTCCAGTGGTTTTTCTGTGATGCAGTAACAGACAGACAGACAGACAGACAAAAATTCAAAAAACTATAGATTTGGCCTCTGTATCGATAATAATGTTTATTTCAACAAGATTTTCCAAAAAAAATATTTAATGTACAGATTCGACTTAGTCAAAAATTTTATTATATGTATAGATATTGTATATATCTTTAAGAGAACTCCCAAAAAATGATTTGCTAGAACATTGCAACAAACTCGGGTCTATTTTAACTCACGAGAACTCATCACTCATGCGATGACTGTCTGTCTGTCTGTCTGTTACCGCATGACTCAAGCTTGTTACAATATTCTAACAATTCATTTTTGGGAGTTTCCTTAAGTCCCACAAATTGCTTATTCTTGGATCGAGGACAGAGGCACATCTTCAAAATCCAACACCTCGCAATCAATTCAAAACTTCCCAAGCTAAGACTTTGGCATCTTTAAAAAATTGAGTAAAATACTCATGGTACATGATGGTACAGTACATAAGGTATATTATGTAATTAAGTGCCGAATAAATATTTATTCTATTCTTATATTATCAGAGAAAATGTTTTATTTTGACTGATTTGATTATTTTCAGGAACGGCTGATTAGTTTTATTGTGTTACATAATTAAGTGTTTATTTTTATTTGAATTAAAATTTCAAACAAATCATTTATTGTGATTTTTTTATACTTAACGTATGAACCTCTTCAGGAATAAGCGGAGAATTCTAACTCTAAAGGAAGCTACAATAAAAAACAACATACTGTTTTTGCATATTTTTTATTATCTCGCCCGTGGCCCACATTGGGTGCCATTATTTATAATTTTTTTTTTAAATTGTTTTTTTTTTCATATTATTTAATGATATTTATTGGCCTCAGGTACAAAAAGCTGAAGCTATTAAATCTATTTAATAATATATCAAATATATGTACCACACATAATTAAAATTATATTTGTGAAATAGTAAGTTAATGCTCAATCTATTATTTAACTTTGTTATTAATAAGTACTTAAATAATTATATTATAGTAAACTGAAGAAAATGACCTCGACGACGTTTAAAAAAATAAGTTTTCTTTCAGAAACTCAAACTTTCCGATATCCTCTTACTAAGAGTCCATAAATACAAAGGAGTTACATTGGAAGCTAGCACATGACTGCGAGCGTAACTTGCCCCTTTTTTCAACATTGTGCAATATTTAGATAAAAAGTAGTAAAGTAGTAGATATGACTTTCTATAAATGATTGAGCTACAAAAATGACGTCAATTCGTTGCTGTTGTCGGACGAAAGAAGCTTAAACTAAAAAACACTCAAATGTTTAGGGTTTTACTTATTATAAGAAAAAAAACTGGTCTTAGATATTTGGTCCCCAATTAGTTGTCATTATCAGATTCTAACCCAGGAATATTTAAAAAAAGGATAGAGAAACATAGATTTTTTTTTAATATCCATTTATATCTACTCTTCTACTATTTTCGTTCTATAATAACTCAAATACGTAATACGTCACGCCACCATTAGCAGGAAAAAGCATCAATTCCATAAAATATATATTTTCCACATCTACTATTTAACTGATTCCTTACCGGTTTTCTCTGAGCTCTCTATTTATCCTTGAAAAGTTCCTTTTTTTAAATAACTGAACAAAATTCTCTTATAAGAAAAGTTCTTAAATTGTTCAAGAATATTTCAAAATAGCAAAAAAAAAAAAAGAATATGGCTGTGCACCGTTTGGAAAACTTCGCTGAATTACAAGCTGAAGTAACTATGGGTCAGATACTTTTGGAAATTAGTCTTTACATATGGATTGAACAGCAACACGCAGCAAGGGAGGCAGAGATCGCCTTAAATGGTAACGGCGTAACAGGTGCTACCAAAGCTTTTTCCTGCAGCCTCATTTTTTGTAACAAACAAAACTTATTATGTACTTTAATTTTTCTGTATTGTATGAACTAATTTTAGCATTAAAATAGGAATTATTTATACGTCAAAGTTTAATATACCTCATATACTAGAGAGCAAATAAATATTTTACATAATCCCATCAGATGATACACTATCTAAAAATAGCCTCAAACTCAGATAAGAGGTGAACAAACTCGAACTCGTCGATGCCAATATACTAAGAGTCCATAAAAGCAAAAGAGGTGTATGGGAACACGTAAATAAATCATATATTGGTTTTTCTATAGAAGTCTGTAGTAGTAGTCGTAGTAGCCGCAGCAGTACCAGTTATCTCGTGCTTTCTCTTTTACAAGCGTATGTGGCTAACCTCAGATACATAAATGAGAAAAAAATGGAATGTTATATGAATGCTTGTTTGTTTGTCTCTTTTTCACGTCTAAATAGCTGAACCGACTTAGAAGAAAATTGTTATGAAGATAATTTGTGACCCTGGGAAGGACATAAGATAGTTTTACCCTAGAAACCATCTCTTAAGAAGGTGACAAGGGGGCTGGAAGTTTGTATGGAGAACCAATCATTTCTCAAGTAAGGGATATGAAACTCTTCATACCTACCCATATATGTATAGTCTATTTATTCAATACTAACCGTCAAAACGTACCTAAAAACGAACCAGAGCAAAGCGAGGGTAAGTTGCTAGTATTTTGTAGAAAAAATAGCCTATTATATCTCTGTAAGTAAAAAATATAAAAGTTTTGTTATGTGCATCTCTTTCAGATTATAGAATCTATGTACGTTATAGTGGTATAGGAAGTTGGCTCCGCCCTCCGATAGTTCGACAAACCCTCTCAACCCGACAGGACATATCTCGTGGATCCGTCCATGGAAATTGGAAAACAAAATATTTGATGCAATCAAACAATTACTAGTATTATTATTATTTTTTACACAATACCCTGTAGCTTATGTTTATTACGTAACATTAGACTAACAATAACAAAACTTAGTGCCTAAAATCTAAGCGAACGAATAGTTATTATTTATCACACAAACAGGATCGAATGAAAGTTTTTTTAGTAAATGTTGCAAAATTGCATGATCATCTCCTCGCAGCTATGAACTCCCAGTACAAGTGCAACGTAACTTTTATACTAATAAACTTTATACTACTAAACTTTTTATACTTTCATAGCTATTCCAACCATTCAAGCATGTAGGTAACATACATATATGCACTACGATAGGTATCTTAAAAATATTAACATAAACAAATTTATTTTCAGTAGATACCTAAGTAGTTTTAGTCAAAATTAAAAACTTTTTCCCGCGATTACAATTTACGTGAATTATTCTCCACAGATTTTTTTGGCAAAAGAAACAATCGTTGCGCTTAAACAATAAGATGTTGGAGAACCATAATTATACTTTCATCTTAATTCCTTCTTCAAACATTCACTTACATTTTTGAATTTACTCTCCGAAATATAAATTTGATTGCACAGCGTGACCTGAAATGTGAGCTAAAGAGTAAGTGCTGTTATGGACTACTTACCTCTTTAAACAAAATAACTATGTAACGAATATTTCATAATAATAAGACTATACTGTTTATTCCAGGATATCGTATCTTATTTATCTGTTCATTCCAACTGTAACAGACAACGTTTGGATAAACTTAGGTATTAACACTTGTTGAATCTTACATAATCCAAATCACGTCTTCGTAAATAGAACAACTTTGAATTGTATGTAAACTTTTTATACTCTCCCTATATGCAACAGCGTATAATCAATATTGTCCTAGTAAATAATAAATAACCTATGAACAATATACTTTACAGAATCAATTGTTTCAGTAAGAAGTACAATAACATGCCCATTGATACAATAAATCCTTAGACGACTCCAACTACCTAGTTAAAAAAAATGAACGCAGGCTTATACACAATGAGACAAGACGTGAGATAAAAACTAAAATCAAGTGACTTTTAGAAATATTCATTCTCTCCTTTATTTAATAATGGTGTAAACTTAAGACATGGACGAAGTGAACACGTCCACTGCACATGCAACTTATTTTAACTTCAAATGCAACTGCATAGAAAGGTTTTGTGAAACATCGTGTACCAGGAGATCATGGGATAGTAGGCAATAATGATTTTCAATGCATTTCTCTCACACTGTCAAAGGTAAAAGTGCATTAGAGAGGTGGAAGGTATGAGATAGATATATGAAAATCGTTCAAATGTTGAAGTAAACCTTCTATATTGACTCCTATGTTTGGGTGACGTATGACTTGTGACGTCATATTTCGGAACTAGTACACAGTTTCAGGCAATATTGTTAAGTTTCCGTGGTGTAAAGGTAGCACATCTGCTATTAACGCAGATAATCTCGGTTCGATCCCGGGCGGAAACCTCGTAAATTCTTACGCACACTATTTTGAAATTTCCTCTTTAACATTAGCTAAACAGTCCTTTATATCTAGCTTTCAGGATGAGTTTGATTTTATAATTACTTTCTTATATTCTTGAGTTAATATTTCTTATCCATTCGAAATAATTGAATATTTTGGGCATTCAAAGCGATATTCAGTTAAAAATATAAAATTTTGTGTTGCCAATTATGACACGTATGTAATGGGTATACATATTTCTATTATTAAAATAATAATGATAATAAACATTGTTTTCCGTATATATACTGACCAGTAGTTACATACTTTTATTTTTTAATATCTCAAATAAATAGCCATCTCTATCTCAATTAAATACTATCGATCTAAGTTTCTTTACTGTAAAATAATATAAAAAAAAAATAAAACCAATTGATTCCAAAGTCAAATCCATTAAGGGTTTTCCAATACCAACAGCTGATGTTCACCAATTGATAAGTTATCCAGGCATGATGCACTTTTATAGAAGTATTTAGGCTAATAATCTCCGACTATACTAACAAGTATTTATATGTAAGATAGTTCACTGCCAATACTTGGGGATTTGCTATGAATATATTTTGTCATTTCATTCAGGTTAAAATATGCAAATTTTCCTAATCTATATACTAATATTATAAATGTGAATAAAATGTTTGTCAATATGGATGAATGTTTGTTTGTTTATTATAAACTAGCAGAACTCGCGGCTTCGCTCGCGCTAAAACTTCAGAAAAAAAACTAAAAATATAGGTTTTATTTGTATTAAAGATTTTTAATTTGGTTTTGTATGTATTTAATCGTATTGAAGAGTATTAATACCCAGTTTCATGTAATTCTGATCATAAATATTTTTTGAGTTGTATTATAACATGTTTTCCCGTGGGCGTTAGATATTTATCCCACGCTAAAAAGCCTATGTCACTCTCCAGCCCTCCAACTATCTCCACACAAAAAATCATACCAATCCGTCACGTCGTTTCGACGTGAAAGAAAGACAAACAAACAAACACACTTTCACATTTATAACATTATATTACTACTAGCGGACCCGACAGACGTTGTCCTGTCTACACGTCTTTAATTTGAAAATTTCAAACTTTTTTTAATATATTATTTTCTATTAAAAAAATTGTGAATCTAAACCATTCCCAGATCCCCTTGAACACACACAAAAAATTTCATCAAAATCGGTCCAGTTGTTTGAGAGTAGTTCAGTGACATACACACTAACAGAAGAATTATATATATAAAGATGGACTGTGGATAATGCAAATTCCATAAGTGATCAGCCGCCAACTAATTAAAGTTGAATAACAATTATATAACTTAATATTATTATTACAAAATAAGAACGAAATGTTCAAAAAGGAGTTCTTCAATAAATGGCTGTTTTTTTCTTTTATACATAGTTTATGTCTTAAATATTAACTTTTTAAACTTGCACTAAAGTTGTATGTATATTTCGACGAAGTACCTAAATGCAACGCGGAAACTATCAAGATGCAACGATACTGGGAACACATAAATGCGAGGTAGTATCAATGCAAATATTGCATTACTCCACTTAAAATTGTTGGCAAGTTCTGATGTCGGAATACAAAACTTAACTACTAGTTGGATTTATTTCAATTCTAATAGAGATCTAATTGTAAGAAAATGGCTTACTACTAGTTAGTACTTTAAGGTAAGAAGTGATATGAATATAAAATTTTTCCTTTCAGAATTATTTCTTTTTTCTTTAACATAAATATTTGACATCACCGGGAGCGGATTCACATAACATTCGTAGTTACACACAACACACAAACACCCCGTCGTTTTTACGTCGAAGGTTAAAAATACTATGAAATGTTACCGCGACATATAACTTGTCAACCGACTTCAAAAAGGAGGAGGTTCTCAATTCGACTGTATATTTCTTTTTTATGTTTGTTACCTCATAACTCCGTCATTTATTACCCGTTTTGGACAATTTTTGTTTTGTTTGAAAGTGTATACTTCCAGATTGGTCCCATTTAAATTTCAAAAAAAAAATACCACCCCTAAGGGTGGAAAAATAGCTAATGATAATTAATAATAATAATAATCATACTTTATTTCACAAAAATACATACATATTGTAGTTGAAAAGCATATTGAACAGTACATTTTGAAACAAACAATTTAGACTATCAATACAAATAATACGGTTGTCTCTGCTGCCGTACTAGGAAACCTGTATTACGGCATACAGTGCCAATCCCCAAAAATATTGTCAGAATTAAATTATCTGTTTAGTTTGCGAGGCCATTTGTGCCATTTTGAGCTGTTGGTTGGTGCTATATGTATATATGTATGTGTCTGTGATGGGTGTGTGTGTTAATGTGTGTGTGTGTGCGTGTGTGTGTGTGTGTGTGTGTGTGTGTGTGTGTGTGTGTGAGAGAGAGAGAGTTTATTGTGAATGGGTAGTGATTATATGAAAAAAAAGTAGTTCTTATCTGGAGTAGATCAGCAGTGATTCTGTGTTCGAGTAATTCTGTTTTAGAAGGCAGTCCGTAAGTTTAAGTTTTAGGTCGTAGGTATTTAAATCTATAATGTTTAATTTTTTATGAAGGTTTCTATAAATATGTACACTTAGGACAAAGAATTGGTGTTTAGCAAACGAGGTTCTGTGTTGCACATTTGGTGGAAGGTTTGTTCGTTTATTTGAATTTGATGGGCTAACGTTCTTGTGTCTTCTCAGAGTCGACATGAGCACGAAGAGCTGTCGGACCGTCAATACGTTAGTTTCTGAATAGACTTGGGAAGTTGGGTATTTAAAGGGTTTTCGCAAATAACTTTAAGTACAGCTCTCTGTGCCCTCTCAACCCTAAGAAGACTTACTTTACTTGCACCGCCCCAAGCAGCAATACAGTATCCAATGATCGATTGACATAGAGCGAGGTAGGTCATTCTTAGAATCTCTAGGTTAGATGACTCCCTAAGTAGTTTAAAAGTGTGGATTAGTCGCATTATTCTAGTGACGAGAGCGTTTATATGAACATCCCACCTTAATCCATCATCAATTTGAACGCCTAAATACTTTACAGTGTCAGTTCTTGTAAGAGGGGCACAGGAACATTGTATTATCGGTGCGTCACATGTGTGAGCAATTATTGAGTATGAGTTTGGAGGTTTATTTCTGCGGCGAATAGTGAAAGGGATGTATGCAGTTTTGTTGATGTTTAGTGTCAGAAGATTTAGTTTCAACCATTTCATGATACTTTTGAGGGCATATTCAGCTTTTATCTTGACTTCTTCCCAGGTAGAACCTTTAACTATAATCGCAGTATCATCAGCATATGCATAGATTTTACAGTTTGGGAGGGTCATTTTACAAAGGTCGTTAACATAAATTTGGAATAGAATGGGACCAAGTATACTCCCTTGAGGTACACCGTAATTAATAGTCCTTTCGTCGCTTAAGTAGGAATCAATTTTTACTAATTGCTTGCGATTGGTAAGATAATCTCTAAAAATATCCAAGGCCATACCACGGACTCCGAGGCGCTCAAGTTTCGTGATTAGCAAGGGAACAGAGACTGTGTCAAACGCCTTAGACAGATCTAGAAAAATACCAAGACATTTCTCTTTGTGGTCCATATTTTCAGCTATATATTGTGTTAGATCCAGTACAGCATCTTCAGTGGAGATACCAGGGCGAAAACCGTATTGGTTATCAGCTATAATTCTGAATCTGTCCAAATAGTCTCTTAGGCGCTTATTTAAAAATTTTTTCGAGTAGTTTTGAGAGGGAGGAAAGTACTGATATCGGTCTATAGTTGCTGACACAGTCCCTGTTACCACTCTTGTAAATTGGATGTACAACAGCTCTCTTAAGGGCTTCTGGAAAAACTCCCAGTTGCAGGCAGTTGTTAAAAATGAATGTCAGCGGTGGTGTTAGTTGTTTACAACATAGTTTTTAGAACCAAGGATGATATTCCATCCCAACCTGCGGCACAATCACTACGTAATTGGAGAATGTATGATTCGACCTCGGTCTCTCGTCTACAGCCATCAAGGCAAGAGAGTTAGGAAGCGAACACATGGGAGTAGGATCATACTGTGCGGTTGTATCATTTAGGCCGGTTTCGTTAGCTGATTGGAGCTGGGATGCCAAATTTTGACCTATATTACTGAAATATTTGGAAACCTCGTTAATAGACACTCTGGGATTGTCCATTATTTTTAACAATTCTGAAGGACTTATGCTTACCTTCTTGGTGTTTGTAATTTCTTTAATTGCGTTCCAAAGAGCTCTAGTGTTATCTTTTGCCTTCTCTAGTTTACTCCTTTCGTGGGCTCGTTTAAGCTTACGTAGCAGACCGTTGCAAAAATTCCGATATCGAGTGTATGTGGCTTTGAGTGTTAAATTATCAGGAAACTTTCTTGACTTGGAGTGCAATTTATCGCGATTTCTGATACACTTTAATAGTCCAGGTGTCATCCATGCTTTTAGTGTTCGCATTCTTCTTGGAATTGTGACTTGTCTTGTATTTTTAGCAATAATGGCTTTAATTATTGATATAATGTGATTCATTAAAATATTTGGATCCGATGTTGAGTAAATGTCACTGAAATCTGTGTTTTCCAGGTCGCTTTTGATTCCATCGTAATTTAGTTTAGATAGAGTACATTGTGCCTTATGTGCAGTTCTAATATTGGATACCGCTAGGATAGTAGGCTTATGATCGGTTATATGTGAGTCCAAAAGTAGTGTAGTACTTGGAAGAGTGTCTTTAGGAGTGTGTGGTCGAGACAATTTTTTTCACGAGTAGGTTATAAGGAAGTTATCGAAGTTTTCTTTGGTTTGGTATGCTGGCGAGCGATAGATTGAGACCACAACTAATTTGTTATCTATGTTACATATAAGACAATTTGCATTATTAATATTTGGTTCACTTACAGTTGCGTTTAAGTCGGTCTTAGTGTATATGATAATTCCGTCATTTTTGTTTAGGTTCCTAGCAGTCGCATATGAGTGAAAACCATCAAGACTGGGGCAGTTATATACTTTGCTCAGCCAGCATTCAGTAAGCACAACGATATCAAAATTGATTTTCGTTCTATGTATTAGTGTTTGAAGGCTATCAAAGTTTTTGTTTACGCTACGAATATTAGTATGAAAGTATATTTATGTTATTATTTGATGTGGTAATATGGTACTTACAGTCCTCAGGAGAACAACTGATACTGTTGTCTGCACTGGTGTGATCGAGTTCTTCGTTTATATTATTAATTATAGTAGCCATTTACGTAAGTTTCGAATCCAAGACATGTAGCACAGAGTTCGTTTATAGTAGGTACAATGTGATTGTAACTGACTTGATTGTGTAAAAATGAATTGCATTTGTATATACAGATAAGAGTAAGCATAGTGTATGTTTGAATATGTGTGTTCTTGTAGTTATTGTGGTAGTAGTGGAGTCTTTATCGTGTAGTGTACTGTTGAGTGTATTGTTTTTAATTTATAATGAGAGTAATAAGTAGGATATAATTTTCTTATATAAATGTAAGTAAAACATGCATTAAATAGAAATTTAAGAAAAGTAAAAGATTTTACGTTAACTAGTCACAAGGTAGGGAGGATGTCATTGAGACATTTTTCGTTGTTCACTAGAATCTGTTTTTCGCCCACTTGCTTCCTTAGAAAGATATTACCATTGGAAACCCAACAGAATTGGAAATTGTTTTTCTTGGCAAATTCTCGTGCGATAAAGAACAGCTTCTTAGTGCTAGGAGATAATTTATCGGTTATATACACTGGCTGTCTCTTCCCCGCAATGCCGATGATTTCTGTATTCATTTTGTCATCCCTAGATTTTTTTGGTTTTGTTGAAGGACTGGACAGAAGAAATTACTATTTGTTTAGTTTGCACAGTTGTAAATTCGGCGATAATTGGGCAAGGAGTAGCAGAGTTGTTAGGCTTCCCAGGTAAACGATATATGTCACGGAAATCTGATGGAGGAATGTGTACCCCGACGACTTTGCCAATGCTACAAATATAATAATGTATAAGGCTTGAACTAGTCTCCGATTCGTTTTGCGGTATATTGCGAATTTCAACACTCGACGATCGTGTTTTCTGCTGTAAGTCATTTATCTTTCTTTCCAGGCTCTCTATGTAAATTCTTTGTTCTTGTCGGTCTTTTTTTAGTTCTTCGATTTCTTTTTTCATTTCTTCAAATTTGTTGTTCATAAAAGAAATGGATTGCACAATCTCAGCATTAGAATTGCAAATTTCCGTATTTGACTTTTTTATTTGGGCATTTTGAGTTTTTATATCTTTTATTTCTGTTATTAGGCTAGTTATGAGGGCAGTCTGTTCACCTAACATTTTCGAAATACATGTATCTTGGTCTGTTTTCCATTGAGCTAGAGTATCTTGTAAATCTCGTAGGTTAAAGCAACTGTTTACTGCCGAGAGCTGTCCGGTTTGTGGTGAATTATTGTGGCGGGGACGCTTATTCCTGCTTGTGTTAACATTTTCACTCATTTGAATCGCTAAGTTGATGTCAGGTCCGATTGCGTCATTGTTTGGTGAGCCGGTAAATTTTGTGGTGTTTTGGGTTTTTGGGGTGGTGTGCGTTGTACATTTGCCATTTCCTATGTATATTATAGATTCTGAGTATTGAAAATTTTATATGCTTATGTCCAGGCGAAAAACATTTAACTGTTTCTATATTAAAAGGCACGGATCTTATTCATTTAAAGTCTTCACGTAGCGTATAACACTATAGGCGTGGCTTGCGTAGCATGTATCACTGCGTCGTAGCACCGTAGGTCCGTAGCGCACTCGAGAGACGTCAATAGCTCGTAACTTAACGCTATTTAGAGTATCGTCGTCAGCGCTGAGGCAGCGCAGAAGTATAAGCGCTCGGCTCCTCCTTCCAGAGCAGCAGGTTCAAATCACAGTCCAATAACTTAAGATTTTTACGAATGTTATTGAGCGAACATATACATCCCTTTCTGGGGCCATCTACTAGTCTCATCAGCTAATGTCAATGCCGTAAGAGTAACAAGGAAACACGTTTAAACTGTGAAACACCAATCACATTTAATGCAAATTAAAATTACTAACACCAGTCGACACACGTCCACTCGCTACGGCGTCCAGCGAGGAAGGGGGAATGATGAATTTAACCTACTTCTAATTGTCATATTGACTTGAAACTTTGCAAGTGTTTCTGTTTCCGTTGATAGTACAGTGGTTCGGTATTGTTGACCTGACCTGATGGTAAGGCCAGAAGGTGGATAGGTGGAACTTTTCAACGGCTAATAGTAGATACTTTGAGTTTGGGCTTATTTTGTTTGATTTGACAAGCCCAACACGTTAGAATTCTTACTTTGCTACTACTGTCTACACTAAAAAGGGAAAAATAAAAACTTTTTAACAAAAAAATAAAAACCGACTTCAAACAAAAGCACTAAAAAGTAAAAAATAACTGATTGGTAGTTTTCATTTACTATACATACCTAACCAAATATTTTCGAAGTCGGTGTGCTTTGCTTTGTATGGGCTGGCACCGATTTCGAAAATATTTGATTAGGTATGTATTTAATAAGTAGGCTATAAATACTTAGCCAAAGGACACCGACTTCGAAAATATTTGATTAGGTATAGTAAATGAAAACTACCAATCAGTTATTTTTTACTTTTTAGTGCTTTTGTTTGAAGTCGGTTTTTATTTTTTTTGTTAAAAAGTTTTTATTTCATCTACTTTCGCTTATGCGGTGCTAGTAAAGGTGTTTCGTAAGTTTCTGCCACGATATCTTCCCTCTCGACTGTATCGCATGGCGTATAAACGTACTATTTAAATTATATTCCTGCCTTTTACAGGAAGAGTTAAACATATACAGGCCATTTCACTCAAAGGCTCCGCCTTCGTGTTCCGAAAAAACGCCCCCTCTAATACATAGTCATATTTAGTGAATTTGCTTTCAAAATAGTTTTGTTAAGTAAATTAATATTATTTTTGTAACGACTTATAGCATTATAATAAAAGAGGCAAAAGTGACTGTTGTGTGAGTGATGATTGTCTGATGTATCAACGCACAGGCCAAACCCTTAAGGTTAGAAAGTTGAAATTTCGCACACGTATTCCTATATGACGCAGGCATTCACTAAGGAAGGGTTTTTCAAAATTTAATCAACAAGGGGGTGAAATATGAGATATAAGTTTGTATGAAACTTTTTATTCCTTGGATATATTTGCATAAAATTTAGTACAAATTGAGTACGGCAAAAATAATGAGTTACATGATCCAGCGTTTTCTAAAATTCAATCCCTAAGAGGGTGAAATAGGGGATGAAATGTGGGTAAAAATAATTTACGACCTAGTCCATACCTACCAAATATACAAAAAAAAATCAGTAAAATGTAATGTAAAATTAAAATCGGTCGAGCCGTTTTGTTAACGTAATTTACTTAACGTAGTTTACATAATTAAACAATATATTTACAAACATATTAGATTTCAACAAATATGTAATAATATATTTTATACTATGAAAATGTTTGATAAATGAACAGGAAAAGCAAACGATTTATGAGTGCATAGTGCAGCATGACGGTTACCATCCTCACAGTCATACGCTCCTGGTGTCGTTGCATCCTATTTCGGTGTGCAGTGTATACGAAAGAATAATTATTTTATTTTGTACTAGCATTTCTCGTGACTCCGCGACTATATGTTGATCCGGATAATCAGCTATTACAATACCGAATTTCATCAAAATCCCTCCAGTGGTTTTTCTGTGATGCAGTAACAGACAGACAGACAGACAAAAATTCAAAAAACTATAGATTCGGCCTCTGCATCGATAATAATGTTTATTTCAATAAGATTTTCCAAAAAAATATTTAATATACAGATGCGACTTTGTTAAAATTTTATTATACACGTATGTATAGATATTGTATATATCCTTAAGAGAACTCCCAAAAAATGATTTGTTAGAACATTGCAACAAACTCAGGTCTATTTTAACTCACGAGAACTCATCACTCATGCGATGACTGTCTGCCTGTCTGTCTGTTACCGCATGACTCGAGCTTGTTACAATATTCTAACAATTCATTTTTTGGGAGTTTCCTTAAGTCCCAAAAATTGCTTCTTCTTGGATCGAGCACAGAGGCACATTTTCAAAGTCTAACACCTCGCAATCAATTCAAACCTTCACAAGCTAAGACTTTGGCATCTTTAAGAATTTGAGTAAAATACTCATGGTACATGGGACGGTACATAAGGTATATTTTGTAATTAAGTGCCGAATAAATCTTTATTCTATTCTAATATTATCAGAGAAAATGCTTTATTTTGACTGATTTGATTATTTTCAGGAACGGCTGATTAGTTTTATTGTATTACATAATTTAGTGTTTTTTTTTATTTGAATTAAAATTTCAAACAAATCATTTATTGGGATTTTTTTATACTTAACGTATGAACCTCTTCAGGACTAAGCGGAGAATCCTAACTCTAAAGGAAGCTACAATAAAAAACAACTATTTTTTCATATTTTTATATCAAGGGTTGACTCAATTTAATAATTTGCTACCTACATTTTTAGTTATATTATCTCGCCCGTGGCCCACATTGGGTGCCATTTTTTATCAATATGTTGTGAATTGTTTTTTTTTTATTTCATATTATTTAATGATATTTATTGGCCTGAGGTACAAAAAGCTGAAGCTACTAAATCTATTTAATAATATATCAAATATATGCACCACACATAATTAAAATTATATTTGTGAAATAGTAAGTTAATGCTCAATCTATTATTAAACTTTGTTATTAATAAGTACTTAAATAATTATATTATAAGTAAACTGAAGAAAATGACCTCGACGACGTTTAAAAAAATAAGTTTTCTTTCAGAAACTCAAACTTTCCGATATCCTCTTACTAAGAGTCCATAAATACAAAGGAGTTACATTGGAAGCTAGCACATCACTGCGAGCGTAAGTTGTCCCTTTTTTCAACATTGTGCAATATTTAGATAAAAAGTAGTAAAGTAGTAGATATGACTTTCTATAAATGATTGAGCTACAAAAATGACGTCAATTCGTTGCTGTTGTCGGACGAAAGAAGCTTAAACTAAAAAATACTCTTTTGCATTTAGGGTTTTACTTATTATAAGAAAAAAAAACTGATCTTAGATATTTGATCCCCAATTAACTGTCGTTATCTGAATCTAACCCAGAAATATTTAAAAAAGAATAGAGAAACATTGATTTTTTTTCTTAATATCCATTTATATCTACTCTTCTATTATTTTCGTTCTATAATAATTCAGATACGTAATACGTCACGCCACAATTAGCAGGCAAAAGCATCAATTCCTTAAAATATATATTTCCCACATCCACTATTTAACTGATTCCTTTCCGGTCTTCTCTGGGCTCTCTATTTATCCTTAAAAAGATCCTTTTTTTAAATAGCTGAGCAAAATGCTCTAATCAGAAAAGTTCTTGAATTGTTCAAGAATATTTCAAAATAAGCAAAAAAACAATATGGTTGTGCACCGTTTGGAAAACTTCGCTTTATTATAAGCTGAAGTAACTATGGTCCAGTTACATATGGAAATTAGTCCTTACATATGGATTGAATAGCTACACGCTGCAAGGGAGGCAAATATCGCCTTAAATTCTAACGGAGTAAGAAGTGCTACCAAAGCCTTTTCCTGTAGCCTCATTTTTTGTAACAAACAAAACTTATTACTTACTTTAATTTTTCTTTAGTGTATGAACTAATTTTAGCATTAAAATAGTAGTAGTATAGAATTACTTAAATGTCAAAGTTTAATATGCTGTTTCATATACTAGAGATCAAATAGATATTTTACACAACCCTATCGATGATGCACTATCTAAAAATAGCCTCAAACTCAGATAAGAGGTGAATAAACTCGAACTCGTCGATGCCAATATACTAAGAGTCCATAAAAGCAAAAGTGGTGTATGGGAACACGTAAATAAATCATATATGGGTTTTTCTATAGAATTCTATAGTAGTAGTCGTAGTAGCCACAGCAGTACTAGTTATCTCGTGCTTTCTCTTTTACAAGCGTATGTGCCTTACCTTTTACATAAATGGGAAAAAAATGGAAGGTTATATGAATGCTTGTTTGTTTGTCATTTTTTTACGTCTAAATAGCTGAACCGACTTAGAAGAAAATTGTTATGAAGATAATTTGTGACCCTGGGAAGGACATAAGATAGTTTTACCCTAGAAACCATCTCTGAAGGTGAAAGTTTGTATGGAGAACCAATCATTTCTCAAGTAAGGGATATGAAACTCTTCATACCTACGCATATATGTATAGTCTAGCTATTCCACACTAACCGTCAAAATATACGTAGGGATGAACCAGAGCGAAGCGAGGGTAAGTTGCTAGTATTTTGTAGAAAAAATAGCCTATTATATCTCTGTAAGTAAAAAATATAAAAGTTTTGTTATGTGCATCTCTTTCAGATTATAGAATCTATGTACGTTATAGTGGTATAGGAAGTTGGCTCCGCCCTCCGATAGTTCGACAAAGCCTCTCAACCCAACAGGATATATCTCGTGGATCCGTCCATGGAAATTGGAAAACAAAATATTTGATGCAATCAAACAATTACTAGTATTATTATTATTTTTTACACAATACCCTGTAGCTTATGTTTATTACGTAACATTGAGACTAACAATAACAAAACTTAGTGCCTAAAATCTAAGCGAACGAATAGTTATTATTTATCACACAAACAGGATCGAATGAAAGTTTTTTTAGTAAATGTTGCAAAATTGCATGATCATCTCCTCGCAGCTATGAACTCCCAGTAAAAGTGCAACGTAACTTTCATACTACATCATAGCTGTTCCATCCATTCAAACATATAGGTACATACATATATGCACTACGGTAGGTATCTTAAAAATATTAACATAAACAAATTTATTTTCAGTAGATACCTAAGTAGTTTTAGTCAAAATTAAAAACTTTTTCCCGCGATTACAATTTACGTGAATTATTCTCAACAGATTTTTTTGGCAAAAGAAACAATCGTTGCGCTTAAACAATAAGATGTTGGAGAACCATAATTATACTTTCATCTTAATTCCTTCTTCAAACATTCACTTACATTTTTGAATTTACTCTCCGAAATATAAATTTGATTGCACAGCGTGACCTGAAATGTGAGCTAAAGAGTAAGTGCTGTTATGGACTACTTACCTCTTTAAACAAAATAACTATGTAACGAATATTTCATAATAATAAGACTATACTGTTTATTCCAGGATATCGTATCTTATTTATCTGTTCATTCCAACTGTAACAGACAACGTTTGGATAAACTTAGGTATTAACACTTGTTGAATCTTACATAATCCAAATCACGTCTTCGTAAATAGAACAACTTTGAATTGTATGTAAACTTTTTATACTCTCCCTATATGCAACAGCGTATAATCAATATTGTCCTAGTAAATAATAAATAACCTATGAACAATATACTTTACAGAATCAATTGTTTCAGTAAGAAGTACAATAACATGCCCATTGATACAATAAATCCTTAGACGACTCCAACTACCTAGTTAAAAAAAATGAACGCAGGCTTATACACAATGAGACAAGACGTGAGATAAAAACTAAAATCAAGTGACTTTTAGAAATATTCATTCTCTCCTTTATTTAATAATGGTGTAAACTTAAGACATGGACGAAGTGAACACGTCCACTGCACATGCAACTTATTTTAACTTCAAATGCAACTGCATAGAAAGGTTTTGTGAAACATCGTGTACCAGGAGATCATGGGATAGTAGGCAATAATGATTTTCAATGCATTTCTCTCACACTGTCAAAGGTAAAAGTGCATTAGAGAGGTGGAAGGTATGAGATAGATATATGAAAATCGTTCAAATGTTGAAGTAAACCTTCTATATTGACTCCTATGTTTGGGTGACGTATGACTTGTGACGTCATATTTCGGAACTAGTACACAGTTTCAGGCAATATTGTTAAGTTTCCGTGGTGTAAAGGTAGCACATCTGCTATTAACGCAGATAATCTCGGTTCGATCCCGGGCGGAAACCTCGTAAATTCTTACGCACACTATTTTGAAATTTCCTCTTTAACATTAGCTAAACAGTCCTTTATATCTAGCTTTCAGGATGAGTTTGATTTTATAATTACTTTCTTATATTCTTGAGTTAATATTTCTTATCCATTCGAAATAATTGAATATTTTGGGCATTCAAAGCGATATTCAGTTAAAAATATAAAATTTTGTGTTGCCAATTATGACACGTATGTAATGGGTATACATATTTCTATTATTAAAATAATAATGATAATAAACATTGTTTTCCGTATATATACTGACCAGTAGTTACATACTTTTATTTTTTAATATCTCAAATAAATAGCCATCTCTATCTCAATTAAATACTATCGATCTAAGTTTCTTTACTGTAAAATAATATAAAAAAAAAATAAAACCAATTGATTCCAAAGTCAAATCCATTAAGGGTTTTCCAATACCAACAGCTGATGTTCACCAATTGATAAGTTATCCAGGCATGATGCACTTTTATAGAAGTATTTAGGCTAATAATCTCCGACTATACTAACAAGTATTTATATGTAAGATAAGTTCACTGCCAATACTTGGGGATTTGCTATGAATATATTTTGTCATTTCATTTAGGTTAAAATATGCAAATTTTCCTAATCTATATACTAATATTATAAATGTGAATAAAATGTTTGTCAATATGGATGAATGTTTGTTTGTTTATTATAAACTAGCAGAACTCGCGGCTTCGCTCGCGCTAAAACTTCAGAAAAAAAACTAAAAATATAGGTTTTATTTGTATTAAAGATTTTTAATTTGGTTTTGTATGTATTTAATCGTATTGAAGAGTATTAATACCCAGTTTCATGTAATTCTGATCATAAATATTTTTTGAGTTGTATTATAACATGTTTTCCCGTGGGCGTTAGATATTTATCCCACGCTAAAAAGCCTATGTCACTCTCCAGCCCTCCAACTATCTCCACACAAAAAATCATACCAATCCGTCACGTCGTTTCGACGTGAAAGAAAGACAAACAAACAAACACACTTTCACATTTATAACATTATATTACTACTAGCGGACCCGACAGACGTTGTCCTGTCTACACGTCTTTAATTTGAAAATTTCAAACTTTTTTTAATATATTATTTTCTATTAAAAAAATTGTGAATCTAAACCATTCCCAGATCCCCTTGAACACACACAAAAAATTTCATCAAAATCGGTCCAGTTGTTTGAGAGTAGTTCAGTGACATACACACTAACAGAAGAATTATATATATAAAGATGGACTGTGGATAATGCAAATTCCATAAGTGATCAGCCGCCAACTAATTAAAGTTGAATAACAATTATATAACTTAATATTATTATTACAAAATAAGAACGAAATGTTCAAAAAGGAGTTCTTCAATAAATGGCTGTTTTTTTTTCTTTATACATAGTTTATGTCTTAAATATTAACTTTTTAAACTTGCACTAAAGTTGTATGTATATTTCGACGAAGTACCTAAATGCAACGCGGAAACTATCAAGATGCAACGATACTGGGAACACATAAATGCGAGGTAGTATCAATGCAAATATTGCATTACTCCACTTAAAATTGTTGGCAAGTTCTGATGTCGGAATACAAAACTTAACTACTAGTTGGATTTATTTCAATTCTAATAGAGATCTAATTGTAAGAAAATGGCTTACTACTAGTTAGTACTTTAAGGTAAGAAGTGATATGAATATAAAATTTTTTCCTTTCAGAATTATTTCTTTTTTCTTTAACATAAATATTTGACATCACCGGGAGCGGATTCACATAACATTCGTAGTTACACACAACACACAAACACCCCGTCGTTTTTTACGTCGAAGGTTAAAAATACTATGAAATGTTACCGCGACATATAACTTGTCAACCGACTTCAAAAAGGAGGAGGTTCTCAATTCGACTGTATATTTCTTTTTTATGTTTGTTACCTCATAACTCCGTCATTTATTACCCGTTTTGGACAATTTTTGTTTTGTTTGAAAGTGTATACTTCCAGATTGGTCCCATTTAAATTTCAAAAAAAAAATACCACCCCTAAGGGTGGAAAAATAGCTAATGATAATTAATAATAATAATAATCATACTTTATTTCACAAAAATACATACATATTGTAGTTGAAAAGCATATTGAACAGTACATTTTGAAACAAACAATTTAGACTATCAATACAAATAATACGGTTGTCTCTGCTGCCGTACTAGGAAACCTGTATTACGGCATACAGTGCCAATCCCCAAAAATATTGTCAGAATTAAATTATCTGTTTAGTTTGCGAGGCCATTTGTGCCATTTTGAGCTGTTGGTTGGTGCTATATGTATATATGTATGTGTCTGTGATGGGTGTGTGTGTTAATGTGTGTGTGTGTGCGTGTGTGTGTGTGTGTGTGTGTGTGTGTGTGTGTGTGTGAGAGAGAGAGAGTTTATTGTGAATGGGTAGTGATTATATGAAAAAAAAGTAGTTCTTATCTGGAGTAGATCAGCAGTGATTCTGTGTTCGAGTAATTCTGTTTTAGAAGGCAGTCCGTAAGTTTAAGTTTTAGGTCGTAGGTATTTAAATCTATAATGTTTAATTTTTTATGAAGGTTTCTATAAATATGTACACTTAGGACAAAGAATTGGTGTTTAGCAAACGAGGTTCTGTGTTGCACATTTGGTGGAAGGTTTGTTCGTTTATTTGAATTTGATGGGCTAACGTTCTTGTGTCTTCTCAGAGTCGACATGAGCACGAAGAGCTGTCGGACCGTCAATACGTTAGTTTCTGAATAGACTTGGGAAGTTGGGTATTTAAAGGGTTTTCGCAAAATAACTTTAAGTACAGCTCTCTGTGCCCTCTCAACCCTAAGAAGACTTACTTTACTTGCACCGCCCCAAGCAGCAATACAGTATCCAATGATCGATTGACATAGAGCGAGGTAGGTCATTCTTAGAATCTCTAGGTTAGATGACTCCCTAAGTAGTTTAAAAGTGTGGATTAGTCGCATTATTCTAGTGACGAGAGCGTTTATATGAACATCCCACCTTAATCCATCATCAATTTGAACGCCTAAATACTTTACAGTGTCAGTTCTTGTAAGAGGGGCACAGGAACATTGTACTATCGGTGCGTCACATGTGTGAGCAATTATTGAGTATGAGTTTGGAGGTTTATTTCTGCGGCGAATAGTGAAAGGGATGTATGCAGTTTTGTTGATGTTTTGTGTCAGAAGATTTAGTTTCAACCATTTCATGATACTTTTGAGGGCATATTCAGCTTTTATCTTGACTTCTTCCCAGGTAGAACCTTTAACTATAATCGCAGTGTCATCAGCATATGCATAGATTGTACAGTTTGGGAGGGTCATTTTACAAAGGTCGTTAACATAAATTTGGAATAGAATGGGACCAAGTATACTCCCTTGAGGTACACCGTAATTAATAGTCCTTTCGTCGCTTAAGTAGGAATCAATTTTTACTAATTGCTTGCGATTGGTAAGATAATCTCTAAAAATATCCAAGGCCATACCACGGACTCCGAGGCGCTCAAGTTTCGTGATTAGCAAGGGAACAGAGACTGTGTCAAACGCCTTAGACAGATCTAGAAAAATACCAAGACATTTCTCTTTGTGGTCCATATTTTCAGCTATATATTGTGTTAGATCCAGTACAGCATCTTCAGTGGAGATACCAGGGCGAAAACCGTATTGGTTATCAGCTATAATTCTGAATCTGTCCAAATAGTCTCTTAGGCGCTTATTTAAAATTTTTTCGAGTAGTTTTGAGAGGGAGGAAAGTACTGATATCGGTCTATAGTTGCTGACACAGTCCCTGTTACCACTCTTGTAAATTGGATGTACAACAGCTCTCTTAAGGGCTTCTGGAAAAACTCCCAGTTGCAGGCAGTTGTTAAAAATGAATGTCAGCGGTGGTGTTAGTTGTTTACAACATAGTTTTAGAACCAAGGATGATATTCCATCCCAACCTGCGGCACAATCACTACGTAATTGGAGAATGTATGATTCGACCTCGGTCTCGTCTACAGCCATCAAGGCAAGAGAGTTAGGAAGCGAACACATGGGAGTAGGATCATACTGTGCGGTTGTATCATTTAGGCCGGTTTCGTTAGCTGATTGGAGCTGGGATGCCAAATTTTGACCTATATTACTGAAATATTTGGAAACCTCGTTAATAGACACTCTGGGATTGTCCATTATTTTTAACAATTCTGAAGGACTTATGCTTACCTTCTTGGTGTTTGTAATTTCTTTAATTGCGTTCCAAAGAGCTCTAGTGTTATCTTTTGCCTTCTCTAGTTTACTCCTTTCGTGGGCTCGTTTAAGCTTACGTAGCAGACCGTTGCAAAAATTCCGATATCGAGTGTATGTGGCTTTGAGTGTTAAATTATCAGGAAACTTTCTTGACTTGGAGTGCAATTTATCGCGATTTCTGATACACTTTAATAGTCCAGGTGTCATCCATGCTTTTAGTGTTCGCATTCTTCTTGGAATTGTGACTTGTCTTGTATTTTTAGCAATAATGGCTTTAATTATTGATATAATGTGATTCATTAAAATATTTGGATCCGATGTTGAGTAAATGTCACTGAAATCTGTGTTTTCCAGGTCGCTTTTGATTCCATCGTAATTTAGTTTAGATAGAGTACATTGTGCCTTATGTGCAGTTCTAATATTGGATACCGCTAGGATAGTAGGCTTATGATCGGTTATATGTGAGTCCAAAAGTAGTGTAGTACTTGGAAGAGTGGTCTTTAGGAGTGTGTGGTCGAGACAATTTTTTTCACGAGTAGGTTATAAGGAAGTTATCGAAGTTTTCTTTGGTTTGGTATGCTGGCGAGCGATAGATTGAGACCACAACTAATTTGTTATCTATGTTACATATAAGACAATTTGCATTATTAATATTTGGTTCACTTACAGTTGCGTTTAAGTCGGTCTTAGTGTATATGATAATTCCGTCATTTTTGTTTAGGTTCCTAGCAGTCGCATATGAGTGAAAACCATCAAGACTGGGGCAGTTATATACTTTGCTCAGCCAGCATTCAGTAAGCACAACGATATCAAAATTGATTTTCGTTCTATGTATTAGTGTTTGAAGGCTATCAAAGTTTTTGTTTACGCTACGAATATTAGTATGAAGTATATTTATGTTATTATTTGATGTGGTAATATGGTACTTACAGTCCTCAGGAGAACAACTGATACTGTTGTCTGCACTGGTGTGATCGAGTTCTTCGTTTATATTATTAATTATAGTAGCCATTTACGTAAGTTTCGAATCCAAGACATGTAGCACAGAGTTCGTTTATAGTAGGTACAATGTGATTGTAACTGACTTGATTGTGTAAAAATGAATTGCATTTGTATATACAGATAAGAGTAAGCATAGTGTATGTTTGAATATGTGTGTTCTTGTAGTTATTGTGGTAGTAGTGGAGTCTTATCGTGTAGTGTACTGTTGAGTGTATTGTTTTTAATTTATAATGAGAGTAATAAGTAGGATATAATTTTCTTATATAAATGTAAGTAAAACATGCATTAAATAGAAATTTAAGAAAAGTAAAAGATTTTACGTTAACTAGTCACAAGGTAGGGAGGATGTCATTGAGACATTTTTCGTTGTTCACTAGAATCTGTTTTTCGCCCACTTGCTTCCTTAGAAAGATATTACCATTGGAAACCCAACAGAATTGGAAATTGTTTTTCTTGGCAAATTCTCGTGCGATAAAGAACAGCTTCTTAGTGCTAGGAGATAATTTATCGGTTATATACACTGGCTGTCTCTTCCCCGCAATGCCGATGATTTCTGTATTCATTTTGTCATCCCTAGATTTTTTGGTTTTGTTGAAGGACTGGACAGAAGAAATTACTATTTGTTTAGTTTGCACAGTTGTAAATTCGGCGATAATTGGGCAAGGAGTAGCAGAGTTGTTAGGCTTCCCAGGTAAACGATATATGTCACGGAAATCTGATGGAGGAATGTGTACCCCGACGACTTTGCCAATGCTACAAATATAATAATGTATAAGGCTTGAACTAGTCTCCGATTCGTTTTGCGGTATATTGCGAATTTCAACACTCGACGATCGTGTTTTCTGCTGTAAGTCATTTATCTTTCTTTCCAGGCTCTCTATGTAAATTCTTTGTTCTTGTCGGTCTTTTTTTAGTTCTTCGATTTCTTTTTTCATTTCTTCAAATTTGTTGTTCATAAAAGAAATGGATTGCACAATCTCAGCATTAGAATTGCAAATTTCCGTATTTGACTTTTTTATTTGGGCATTTTGAGTTTTTATATCTTTTATTTCTGTTATTAGGCTAGTTATGAGGGCAGTCTGTTCACCTAACATTTTCGAAATACATGTATCTTGGTCTGTTTTCCATTGAGCTAGAGTATCTTGTAAATCTCGTAGGTTAAAGCAACTGTTTACTGCCGAGAGCTGTCCGGTTTGTGGTGAATTATTGTGGCGGGGACGCTTATTCCTGCTTGTGTTAACATTTTCACTCATTTGAATCGCTAAGTTGATGTCAGGTTCCGATTGCGTCATTGTTTGGTGAGCCGGTAAATTTTGTGGTGTTTTGGGTTTTTGGGGTGGTGTGCGTTGTACATTTGCCATGTCCTATGTATATTATAGATTCTGAGTATTGAAAATTTTATATGCTTATGTCCAGGCGAAAAACATTTAACTGTTTCTATATTAAAAGGCACGGATCTTATTCATTTAAAGTCTTCACGTAGCGTATAACACTATAGGCGTGGCTTGCGTAGCATGTATCACTGCGTCGTAGCACCGTAGGTCCGTAGCGCACTCGAGAGACGTCAATAGCTCGTAACTTAACGCTATTTAGAGTATCGTCGTCAGCGCTGAGGCAGCGCAGAAGTATAAGCGCTCGGCTCCTCCTTCCAGAGCAGCAGGTTCAAATCACAGTCCAATAACTTAAGATTTTTACGAATGTTATTGAGCGAACATATACATCCCTTTCTGGGGCCATCTACTAGTCTCATCAGCTAATGTCAATGCCGTAAGAGTAACAAGGAAACACGTTTAAACTGTGAAACACCAATCACATTTAATGCAAATTAAAATTACTAACACCAGTCGACACACGTCCACTCGCTACGGCGTCCAGCGAGGAAGGGGGAATGATGAATTTAACCTACTTCTAATTGTCATATTGACTTGAAACTTTGCAAGTGTTTCTGTTTCCGTTGATAGTACAGTGGTTCGGTATTGTTGACCTGACCTGATGGTAAGGCCAGAAGGTGGATAGGTGGAACTTTTCAACGGCTAATAGTAGATACTTTGAGTTTGGGCTTATTTTGTTTGATTTGACAAGCCCAACACGTTAGAATTCTTACTTTGCTACTACTGTCTACACTAAAAAGGGAAAAATAAAAACTTTTTAACAAAAAAATAAAAACCGACTTCAAACAAAAGCACTAAAAAGTAAAAAATAACTGATTGGTAGTTTTCATTTACTATACATACCTAACCAAATATTTTCGAAGTCGGTGTGCTTTGCTTTGTATGGGCTGGCACCGATTTCGAAAATATTTGATTAGGTATGTATTTAATAAGTAGGCTATAAATACTTAGCCAAAGGACACCGACTTCGAAAATATTTGATTAGGTATAGTAAATGAAAACTACCAATCAGTTATTTTTTACTTTTTAGTGCTTTTGTTTGAAGTCGGTTTTTATTTTTTTGTTAAAAAGTTTTTATTTCATCTACTTTCGCTTATGCGGTGCTAGTAAAGGTGTTTCGTAAGTTTCTGCCACGATATCTTCCCTCTCGACTGTATCGCATGGCGTATAAACGTACTATTTAAATTATATTCCTGCCTTTTACAGGAAGAGTTAAACATATACAGGCCATTTCACTCAAAGGCTCCGCCTTCGTGTTCCGAAAAAACGCCCCCTCTAATACATAGTCATATTTAGTGAATTTGCTTTCAAAATAGTTTTGTTAAGTAAATTAATATTATTTTTGTAACGACTTATAGCATTATAATAAAAGAGGCAAAAGTGACTGTTGTGTGAGTGATGATTGTCTGATGTATCAACGCACAGGCCAAACCCTTAAGGTTAGAAAGTTGAAATTTCGCACACGTATTCCTATATGACGCAGGCATTCACTAAGGAAGGGTTTTTCAAAATTTAATCAACAAGGGGGTGAAATATGAGATATAAGTTTGTATGAAACTTTTTATTCCTTGGATATATTTGCATAAAATTTAGTACAAATTGAGTACGGCAAAAATAATGAGTTACATGATCCAGCGTTTTCTAAAATTCAATCCCTAAGAGGGTGAAATAGGGGATGAAATGTGGGTAAAAATAATTTACGACCTAGTCCATACCTACCAAATATACAAAAAAAAATCAGTAAAATGTAATGTAAAATTAAAATCGGTCGAGCCGTTTTGTTAACGTAATTTACTTAACGTAGTTTACATAATTAAACAATATATTTACAAACATATTAGATTTCAACAAATATGTAATAATATATTTTATACTATGAAAATGTTTGATAAATGAACAGGAAAAGCAAACGATTTATGAGTGCATAGTGCAGCATGACGGTTACCATCCTCACAGTCATACGCTCCTGGTGTCGTTGCATCCTATTTCGGTGTGCAGTGTATACGAAAGAATAATTATTTTATTTTGTACTAGCATTTCTCGTGACTCCGCGACTATATGTTGATCCGGATAATCAGCTATTACAATACCGAATTTCATCAAAATCCCTCCAGTGGTTTTTCTGTGATGCAGTAACAGACAGACAGACAGACAAAAATTCAAAAAACTATAGATTCGGCCTCTGCATCGATAATAATGTTTATTTCAATAAGATTTTCCAAAAAATATTTAATATACAGATGCGACTTTGTTAAAATTTTATTATACACGTATGTATAGATATTGTATATATCCTTAAGAGAACTCCCAAAAAATGATTTGTTAGAACATTGCAACAAACTCAGGTCTATTTTAACTCACGAGAACTCATCACTCATGCGATGACTGTCTGCCTGTCTGTCTGTTACCGCATGACTCGAGCTTGTTACAATATTCTAACAATTCATTTTTTGGGAGTTTCCTTAAGTCCCAAAAATTGCTTCTTCTTGGATCGAGCACAGAGGCACATTTTCAAAGTCTAACACCTCGCAATCAATTCAAACCTTCACAAGCTAAGACTTTGGCATCTTTAAGAATTTGAGTAAAATACTCATGGTACATGGGACGGTACATAAGGTATATTTTGTAATTAAGTGCCGAATAAATCTTTATTCTATTCTAATATTATCAGAGAAAATGCTTTATTTTGACTGATTTGATTATTTTCAGGAACGGCTGATTAGTTTTATTGTATTACATAATTTAGTGTTTTTTTTTATTTGAATTAAAATTTCAAACAAATCATTTATTGGGATTTTTTTATACTTAACGTATGAACCTCTTCAGGACTAAGCGGAGAATCCTAACTCTAAAGGAAGCTACAATAAAAAACAACTATTTTTTCATATTTTTATATCAAGGGTTGACTCAATTTAATAATTTGCTACCTACATTTTTAGTTATATTATCTCGCCCGTGGCCCACATTGGGTGCCATTTTTTATCAATATGTTGTGAATTGTTTTTTTTTTTATTTCATATTATTTAATGATATTTATTGGCCTGAGGTACAAAAAGCTGAAGCTACTAAATCTATTTAATAATATATCAAATATATGCACCACACATAATTAAAATTATATTTGTGAAATAGTAAGTTAATGCTCAATCTATTATTAAACTTTGTTATTAATAAGTACTTAAATAATTATATTATAAGTAAACTGAAGAAAATGACCTCGACGACGTTTAAAAAAATAAGTTTTCTTTCAGAAACTCAAACTTTCCGATATCCTCTTACTAAGAGTCCATAAATACAAAGGAGTTACATTGGAAGCTAGCACATCACTGCGAGCGTAAGTTGTCCCTTTTTTCAACATTGTGCAATATTTAGATAAAAAGTAGTAAAGTAGTAGATATGACTTTCTATAAATGATTGAGCTACAAAAATGACGTCAATTCGTTGCTGTTGTCGGACGAAAGAAGCTTAAACTAAAAAATACTCTTTTGCATTTAGGGTTTTACTTATTATAAGAAAAAAAAACTGATCTTAGATATTTGATCCCCAATTAACTGTCGTTATCTGAATCTAACCCAGAAATATTTAAAAAAGAATAGAGAAACATTGATTTTTTTCTTAATATCCATTTATATCTACTCTTCTATTATTTTCGTTCTATAATAATTCAGATACGTAATACGTCACGCCACAATTAGCAGGCAAAAGCATCAATTCCTTAAAATATATATTTCCCACATCCACTATTTAACTGATTCCTTTCCGGTCTTCTCTGGGCTCTCTATTTATCCTTAAAAAGATCCTTTTTTTAAATAGCTGAGCAAAATGCTCTAATCAGAAAAGTTCTTGAATTGTTCAAGAATATTTCAAAATAAGCAAAAAAACAATATGGTTGTGCACCGTTTGGAAAACTTCGCTTTATTATAAGCTGAAGTAACTATGGTCCAGTTACATATGGAAATTAGTCCTTACATATGGATTGAATAGCTACACGCTGCAAGGGAGGCAAATATCGCCTTAAATTCTAACGGAGTAAGAAGTGCTACCAAAGCCTTTTCCTGTAGCCTCATTTTTTGTAACAAACAAAACTTATTACTTACTTTAATTTTTCTTTAGTGTATGAACTAATTTTAGCATTAAAATAGTAGTAGTATAGAATTACTTAAATGTCAAAGTTTAATATGCTGTTTCATATACTAGAGATCAAATAGATATTTTACACAACCCTATCGATGATGCACTATCTAAAAATAGCCTCAAACTCAGATAAGAGGTGAATAAACTCGAACTCGTCGATGCCAATATACTAAGAGTCCATAAAAGCAAAAGTGGTGTATGGGAACACGTAAATAAATCATATATGGGTTTTTCTATAGAATTCTATAGTAGTAGTCGTAGTAGCCACAGCAGTACTAGTTATCTCGTGCTTTCTCTTTTACAAGCGTATGTGCCTTACCTTTTACATAAATGGGAAAAAAATGGAAGGTTATATGAATGCTTGTTTGTTTGTCATTTTTTTACGTCTAAATAGCTGAACCGACTTAGAAGAAAATTGTTATGAAGATAATTTGTGACCCTGGGAAGGACATAAGATAGTTTTACCCTAGAAACCATCTCTGAAGGTGAAAGTTTGTATGGAGAACCAATCATTTCTCAAGTAAGGGATATGAAACTCTTCATACCTACGCATATATGTATAGTCTAGCTATTCCACACTAACCGTCAAAATATACGTAGGGATGAACCAGAGCGAAGCGAGGGTAAGTTGCTAGTATTTTGTAGAAAAAATAGCCTATTATATCTCTGTAAGTAAAAATATAAAAGTTTTGTTATGTGCATCTCTTTCAGATTATAGAATCTATGTACGTTATAGTGGTATAGGAAGTTGGCTCCGCCCTCCGATAGTTCGACAAAGCCTCTCAACCCAACAGGATATATCTCGTGGATCCGTCCATGGAAATTGGAAAACAAAATATTTGATGCAATCAAACAATTACTAGTATTATTATTATTTTTTACACAATACCCTGTAGCTTATGTTTATTACGTAACATTGAGACTAACAATAACAAAACTTAGTGCCTAAAATCTAAGCGAACGAATAGTTATTATTTATCACACAAACAGGATCGAATGAAAGTTTTTTTAGTAAATGTTGCAAAATTGCATGATCATCTCCTCGCAGCTATGAACTCCCAGTAAAAGTGCAACGTAACTTTCATACTACATCATAGCTGTTCCATCCATTCAAACATATAGGTACATACATATATGCACTACGGTAGGTATCTTAAAAATATTAACATAAACAAATTTATTTTCAGTAGATACCTAAGTAGTTTTAGTCAAAATTAAAAACTTTTTTCCCGCGATTACAATTTACGTGAATTATTCTCAACAGATTTTTTTGGCAAAAGAAACAATCGTTGCGCTTAAACAATAAGATGTTGGAGAACCATAATTATACTTTCATCTTAATTCCTTCTTCAAACATTCACTTACATTTTTGAATTTACTCTCCGAAATATAAATTTGATTGCACAGCGTGACCTGAAATGTGAGCTAAAGAGTAAGTGCTGTTATGGACTACTTACCTCTTTAAACAAAATAACTATGTAACGAATATTTCATAATAATAAGACTATACTGTTTATTCCAGGATATCGTATCTTATTTATCTGTTCATTCCAACTGTAACAGACAACGTTTGGATAAACTTAGGTATTAACACTTGTTGAATCTTACATAATCCAAATCACGTCTTCGTAAATAGAACAACTTTGAATTGTATGTAAACTTTTTATACTCTCCCTATATGCAACAGCGTATAATCAATATTGTCCTAGTAAATAATAAATAACCTATGAACAATATACTTTACAGAATCAATTGTTTCAGTAAGAAGTACAATAACATGTCCATTGATACAATAAATCCTTAGACGACTCCAACTACCTAGTTAAAAAAAATGAACGCAGGCTTATACACAATGAGACAAGACGCGAGATAAAAACTAAAATCAAGTTACTTTTAGAAATATTCATTCACTCCTTTGTGCAACACGTCCACTGCACATGCAACTTATTTTAACTTCAAATGCAACTGCATATAAAGGTTTTGTGAAACATCGTGTACCAGGAGATCATGGGATAGTAGGCAATAATGGTTTTCAATGCATTTCTCTCACACTGTCAAAGGTAAAAGTGCATTAGAGAGGTGGAAGGTATGAGATAGATATATGAAAATCGTTCAAATGTTGAAGTAAACCTTCTATATTGACTCCTATGTTTGGGTGACGTATGACTTGTGACGTCATATTTCGGAACTAGTACACAGTTTCAGGCAATATTGTTAAGTTTCCGTGGTGTAAAGGTAGCACATCTGCTATTAACGCAGATAATCTCGGTTCGATCCCGGGCGGAAACCTCGTAAATTCTTACGCACACTATTTTGAAATTTCCTCTTTAACATTAGCTAAACAGTCCTTTATATCTAGCTTTCAGGATGAGTTTGATTTTATAATTACTTTCTTATATTCTTGAGTTAATATTTCTTATCCATTCGAAATAATTGAATATTTTGGGCATTCAAAGTGATATTCAGTTAAAAATATAAAATTTTGTGTTGCCAATTATGACACATAATATGTAATGGGTATACATATTTCTATTATAAAATAATAATGATAATAAACATTGTTTTCCGTATATACTGACCAGTAGTTACATACTTTTATTTATTAACTAGCGGCTCACCCTCGCTTCGCTCGGGTTCGTCGCTAGGTACGTTTTAAATACATAAATATAAAAAGTTATTAGCCAGCGTAAGCCATATAAATTTTAATTTTTTTTCGTTAATTATTCTGATGTTTTAATACTTACCTATTCCGGACTAAGAGAAATCCAAAAATTAAAATATCATAAAAATTGGAACGCGGTCGAACGGGATAAAAAGTATCCTATGTCCGTCTCTGGGTTCTAAGCTACCTCCCCGCCAATTTTCAGCCAAATCGGTTCAGCCGTTCTTGAGTTATAAGTGGTGTAACTAACACGACTTTCTTTTATATATATAGATATCTCAAATAGATAGCCATCTCTATCTCAATTAAATACTATCGATCTAAGTTTCTTTACTGTAAAATAATATAAAAAAATAAAACCAATTGATTGCAAAGTCAAATCCATTAGGGATTTTCCAATACCAACAGCTGATGTTCACGAATTGATAAGATATCCAGGGATGTTGAACTTTTTTAGAAGTGTTTAGGCAAATAATCTCCGACTACACTAACAAGTATTTATATGTAAGATAAGTTCACTGCCAACTTGGGGATTTGCTATGAATATATTTTGTCATTTCATTTAGGTTAAAATATGCAAATTTTCTTAATCTATATACTAATAATATAAATGTGAATAAAATGTTTTTCAATATGGATGAATGTTTGTTTGTTTATTATAAACTAGCAGAACCCGCGGCTTCGCTCGCGCTAAAACTACAAAAGAAAAACTAAAAATGTAGGTTTTATTTGTATTAAAGATTTTTAATTTGGTTTTGTATGTATTTAATCGTATTGAAGAGTACTAATACCAAGTTTCAAGTAATTCTGATCATAAATATTTTTTGAGTTGTATTATAACATCTTTTCCCGTGGACATTAGATAATATCCCACGCTGAAAAGCCTATGTCAATCTCCAGCCCTCCAACTATCGCCACACAAAAAATCATGCCAAACCGTCACTTCGTTTCGACGTGAAAGAAAGACAAACAAACACACTATCACATTTATAACATTATATTACTATGGACTGTGAATAATGCAAATTCCATAAGTGATCAGCCGCCAACTAATTAAAGTTGAATAACAAGTATATAACTTAATATTATTATTACAAAATAAGAACGAAATGTTCAAAAAGGAGTTCTTCAATAAATGGCTGTTTGTTTTCTTTTATACATAGTTTATGTCCTAAATATTAACTTTTTAAACTTGCACTAAAGTTGTATGTACATTTCGACGAAGTACCTAAATGCAATGCGGAAACTATTAAGATGCAACGATACTGGGAACACATAAATGCGAGGTAGTACCAATGCAAATATTGCATTACTCCACTTAAAATTGTTGGCAAGTTCTGATATTGGAATACAAAATTTAACTACTAGGTGGACTTATTTCAATTCTAATAAAGATCTAGTTGCAAGAAATGGCTACTTTCAGTTAGTACTTTAAGGTAAGACATGACAAGAATTTTTTTTCTTTTAGAATTATTTCATTAACACGAATATTTGAAATCACCTGGAGCGGATTCACATAACATTCGTAGTTGTAGTGGGTTGGTCCAGATGAAAGGGGCGGAGTCGATAAGAAAAATCGTCAGTCTAGCATTAATATAGATAGTTCTGGAAAAAAGGATCACTTTAAATAAGTTTTTCATAAATATTCTAATACATAATTAGTTTTATATATTTAAAATAGTGATAAAAAAAATTGAAGTGTATGTTTGTAATATCAAAATAAGAGCTTTTTACTAAATTCATATAAAACTCTACATACTTATAATAAAAACACAACTAAATTATATTCTTTGATATTATCTATGCTCTACGATTTGGTATTTTGACCATCGCTTTCATATCGTGTTACATTTGCTTTGTTAGAGCTTGTTTATACGTTTTGTTGCTTTTCTTGCATCTTATAAGTTATCTTATTTGTAATAACGAATTGGGTTCAACAAAGACTCCAAAATGGAATGGCAAATGTTGAAATATTTTGTGTTAATGCGGATATGGCTAGAAATGTTGTAACAGTACTACGTGGTACGTACTAAAGGTTTTCAGGCCAAAAATGTATGACAGCTTAACATTATAATATAACACTTTCGTATATTTATACTAATGTTTGTTAAGAATAACTTGCTCATTAAACCTTTCCTTTGTTTTGTTTTTGAGACCGCGATTAGGATAGAATCTAATTGTACAACCTATCGTCAAATAAAATATCATGAAAATGCTTCGCACTATTTTGGTCAAAACACACCGTAATATTCCCTATAAAATACACCCAAATCGAGAAATAAGGTATGCTTTATGAAGTCAGTTCCGAAGCGAAAAGAATTCACTTGCAGCACATGCAACTTTTATTTACTACCAAACGAAGCTGCATAAAGCCTTTTGTACGACCATCTACTAGGAGAGCATAAAACAAAAGATATTACACAAATCAATCCCTCACACCACTGAAACCCATGCAACTGCAGTGAAAGAGATAGATATAAAAACATGCGCACATAGAAAGTGAAAGTATGAAAGTTCGCGCATCCATTTATATATTTTTTCCGTTAAAACTTTAAGAAACCAATGGTTTACAAAGTAAGTTTCTCAGCAAAACGTGCGAACATTTGTGCACTATAATCTCTCTTGCACAGATGGTTAGTCTTAGCAAAATTATTCGCCGTAGCCGAAATTGGTCAGGAAGACATTATTATTATTACCTTCGTAATCATTACTTTGAATTAATTGGATCATAAGTCAACGTGGTACTACTGGGAATGAATCTGTAGATGGCTAAAAATGTTTACATGTCTATCAAGAAGAAGATGGGGTCTGTGTATGAAACCTTCCTCTCTAAATGCGACAGGCACTTTTTCTTGTTCTATCTATTTGTTTGCTTATTTTGTGTACAGCTCAAAATATATATCCAGATTTTTTTATCATGGCTATATCCTATTCTTTTTTATAGTTATGCTCGTCTACTTAGCAAAAAACAATTACTAACAGCATTTCCGTAATTCGAAATATCCTTGATAAGAATTCCATGTTCAAGGCTGAAATATTACTAGAGTAACAGAAGTTCTAGGATATGATGTAAATGAATGGCTATGCGATAAAACGAACAGCTGATATGTAAATCGATAAAGTAAACCCTAACAGCGCATAGGGGTCAAGTTGAAGGTAAATCAATAAGTTAGTCTAGACGCGTTGACGTCACCATTTGTATCTGGGTTCTATTATACCTATCACAGCATGTTTTTTTGTTCACATACTAAAGTCATTTACTGTCATATTTGTACATATATTATTTTTTTGTTACATTTTTCTTTTAAAGTATTAGTAGGGAAAGGGGAGGAAGCCTTCGAAATTCTTGTTTAAGTATTTTAAAAATAATATTTTCATCTAAAATTCTATAAAGTTTGTAATCTTTGTGCTCATACAAATTTCTAGATAGGAAATCACTTTTAGTTTTTTATGGGTACTCACATAACCATCCTATGTATACTCGTACAGGTGGCTTGCGCAAATGCATTTCCCAACACAGAAAAAGGACTCGTAGGATTGTCATGGTCACCATCCGGCTTCGTCAACTAACCGAGACCATGAACCTTAACATTGTACCGTCACAGAATTAACATAAGCACGCAAAATTTACGCTCATTGAGATTCCGTAAAATCTATAACCAAAAAGCTATCAACTGCTACGAAACGTCTCCGAAGACCACAAAGTCAAAGCCGACGAAACAGAGCCAATAGGACTTCCAAATGTACATATAACTACATACACGGATTTAGTGCAAAAGTTACCGAATTCTTAAGATAACTAATATTAAAACGGTTTATTTGAATGGTTTGGGTCTTAAATTCTTTTTACAAATTTTCCATTTCTTTTTGAATCTTGATTTAATTTTGAAAAATCTCAATTAGTTTTTGAGATATTTGCAAACAACTAAACCCATTTTTTATTTTTAGTTAATTTTTTATAACTTTTGTAATTTTTGCAAGCGGAACTTGATTTTTTTCAAAAATCATCTACATGCCATACCAAATCTAATAAATAACATCTCGTTCATATTTTTTCGAGACTGCTGAAAAAAGTTGACGAAAAAAGCACTTGTTGACTAGACCAGTACTTTCGTACGTGCCTGCTCGTACGTATGTATGTAAAAATCAACAAACAGAAAAACAAAAGCGAACGTAAGTTCACAACCCTGCCAGGATTCGAACCTGGTTTCTTCTGATTTGTTGATCAGACGCGTTAACCAATCCGCCACAGGGCCCGTTGGTTCAAATGGGATAATATCGGTACTCGTTCAGGGCACAATGAAGCATTTGACTGAAAATACGTAGTACATTGATTAGCAAGTGCAAACTATATAATTTTTACAGCGTCATTTGTCTGTACGTATTCCTAGACCAGGGAAATATCAAAAAAAGCGAGAACCCCTTCGAAATCACTTCGAAAATGCTACAATATTATAATACGAACTTGACCTTGATGTAGTTTTAAGCACCTCCAACAGATAGCGCTACGATTATTATCTGTAATAAAGATATTTCACTACGTTTATCATACTTAAATGTTTAATATATCAAATTTACTGAAATTTTACTTCAGTTTAATTAACTTTATAAAAGAATAATAATTATTCTCATTAAAATAATTAAGCACAATATCTTAGAGCTTAGAGATTTGAATTGAAACTTAAAGAAATTCTTTTTTTAAAACAAGTTTGCCATTGAATCGGCTGTAAGTTGAATAATATAGTATGATATAGTATATATAGTAGATTAGATATATGAAGTATGGAGAAATGAGATTCCATAACATAAAGAAGACGAAAATGTGGTCGAATATTATACGAGTTAGTCGCAATTTTTAGATGCAAATAATATATTTGATATGGTTGTATTACATTTTAAGAGAATGGATGCGTTGTTTTTAGTGTTAATAAAATAAAATGAAATGAAACAAAATGTAAATAAAATATGGATGCCTCACATAGAAAGTGTATCGGGGTATTATTAATTATATCTTATACTAGCGTCTCACCCTCGCTTCGCTCAGGTTCATCCCTAGCTCGCTTCCCTATACAAATTTTCATCCCCATTCTCGCCCCCTTAAGGGATGATTTCCGGGATAAAAACTATTTCATTCACTTTTCATATCATGAGATTTAAAAAAAACTTATTTTAGTAAAAAAAAATTTCTTGTAATTTTCTTCCATACAAAACTTCCTGACAATAACAAACACAAAAAAAAAGAATTATCCAATTTGGTGTGCGCGTACATACATTTCGGTGATTCATTTTTATATATATATATAGATTATAGATGGTGCATGTGGGTTTCATAGGACGGTGGATGGTAGATGTGATCTCCCAAGTCCAACATCGAGGATTTATGAGTAAGGATAGATTAACATACAGCTGTTATGTAAAAAAATAATAATTTTAAAACATTTACCTATATTTAACACCTTATTTTCTCACAATATCATATTTCTACATGAAGTAACTTAAAATAGATTTAACCTCATACTAAAGGACAATAAACTCTAGTTTGTCGATTTGTCTAGTTTGTAGATACCATTCTACTAAGATTTGATAACTGCAAAGAGGTATATGGTAAATATATAACACGTTCATCGCAGTAGTGGCAGCAGTTGTGGTAGAAGTTGTAAGAGCACTCCAGTGCTATCCCTTTTACCTCGTATGGCCTATCTCTGTGAGAGACGATGTTGTCACAAGCAACTAGCAATAATATCTATTTTCGTTAATTGTAAGTAAATAGCCTTAAATTGTGTTAATTTTCATAATAATTGGTAATACAATAAAGCTTTAACTGTTTTTTATTTATTTTAATTTCATTTTAAATAACTATATAAACCTGATATATACTGATCTACGGATTCAATGTAAGACAGTGCCCATCTACGAGTATTTATCGATTAGCTCTATTTATAGTGATTCATTTAAAAATAAATCTAACCAAAAATATCTAAAAGAAATCCGAAAAAAGGAAATAATAATGTGGAAATGTTTGTGCATCTCTTTCACGTGACAGAATTTCTATGTAGTTGTAATGGTACAGGAAGTTGGCTCCGCCCACCGATACTCAATAGGACGTATCTCATGGATCTGTCCATAGAAATTGTAAAAGAATGAAATACTCTATACGTATAATATAACCACTGATAATAATAATTTTTTACTATGACCGGTATATACTTCTAGTAAGGTAAAATTTTAGCTTGTCACAATAGAATTTTTCTGTATTTGTCACCTAAATGACACTAGTTGTTATTTTTCACACAAACAGGATCCAGTGAAAGCTTTTATAGTAAATACTGCAGAATTGCATGATCATCTCCTGGTTGTTATGGGCTCTTAGTAATGGTGCATCGAATATGTTAGTTATATGATAGTATATTATAGTTATATAAAAGTATAAGTGCTTATTATATAAAAATCTATATATAATGCCAGGCTTTTGATACAGCAATCGCATATTGGGATTACCTATAAATATACCGATGAATTTCGATACAGAATGTTTTAAGGTAACTTATTGTTTCTTTATATTTATACTACCAGAATCCGTGACTTCACCCGCGTTCAATCTACAAAAAACTCTTTTGCTTTATGTTACGTATATAGCGACTCACTCTCGCTTCGCTCAGGTTCGTCGATGTGTATATGCATTAAATTATTTGGATATTGTTCATACAAAAATCGTGATTAAAAATGGGGGGTGGGGTGAGGAAGGTGATAAACATATAAATGCTTGTGTATAATACATATATAAAGTAAAATGATTTAGACGATATGTGCTATGAGAAATTACTATGACGTGTGCACTGAAATTTCAAAAGCCATTTTTGAGTTTTGTGATAAAGAATATAAGAAGTTTAAATTTGACATCTCTAACATTGTTCAAAATGTCATATTATTATCATTTTTTTTTAAAAGTAGTTCAACTTACTTTTAAAATATTTTTTACCTAAAATTAGAAATTCACTCTGAGTGAAAAGCTGAGTTGCAGGAAAAGTTTAGTTAAAGTAGTAAAAGCTTTCGTCACGGAGGGTGGTACGGAGGGTGGAGCCAAGGGAGATGGATAGAATAACCAATAACCAAATAGATTTCTCAATATGAAGGAGATGCATATATACTCGTATCTATACAGTACAATTTATATATACTTTTCAGAGTGGCAGCAGAAAATTCACTCAATATCTATAGACTATAGACATATGTATGACTTATGAGTAGTACTAGTGTGAGTAAAGGCTGCAGAGCTTCTGAAACTTATGCGATGCTAGTAACGTTATATCATAAGTTTCTTTTATCTTTCTTATCTATACATATAGTAAAATTGTAACTAAGCCGAATCTGTACATTAAATGTTTTTTGGAAAATCTTTTCGCAAAAGACATTATTATCGATACAGAGGCCGAATCTATAGTTTTTAGAATTTTTGTCTGTCTGTCCGTCTGTCTGTTACCGCATCACGGAAAAACCACTGGAGGGATTTTGATGAAATTTGGTATGGTGATAGCTGGTTGTCCGGGTGAATATATAGGATACTTTTACCACAGGAAAATATCTCATTTTGTCTCTCGTATTGTTAACTCTCTCGTTCGGGGTGACATAGTCCATGACTCAAACTACCATGTTAAAAAAATAATAAAGAATAAAAAAAACTCTCTCGTTCGTAAGCTCCCCTAAAATTTAATTGAACGTTTCCTAAGGATTCACTCAAAAATATACGTAGAAAAAAATTATTTTGTTTAGAAACACTTTTGTTTTGCTTGTCATGGTGACCATAATTATTTTACGTAATCTTTACATATAATAAAATTCTGAGTTCAATTTGTATATTAAATATTTTTTGCACAATCTTATTGAAATGGGATCTGCTGTAAATTATTAAACTATAAATAATACAGATAGTAAAAAAAATATTTTTTAATTAACACTGGAATAACGCCTAACAGTTATACGACTCCATTTTTCAATTATTATATCAATTCAATTTTCTTGTTACTGACTACAAAGCGTACGAGCTGACCACAGATTATGTACTTCGCCAATATCACGTAGAAAGAAGACACGAAGGAGATTGGTAATATTATATGAAGTGAATCAATTTGTGATGTATTCAATATGAATACATATCTAAATAGATTGACCTTTAATCAGTAACGTAACGAACCTGGGATATAACGGTTGCTATTTACTTTTTTCAGGCGTTATTTTTATATAAGCACTCAAATATCGAAATAACACTTCTATGAATATATAAGGGACGTATTATGTGTGACGTCATATTTCTGTAATAGGACAGCAGTTTCAGGCATTTCCCTTGAGTTTCCGTGGTGTAATGGTAGCACATCTGCTTAAAACGCAGGTAATCTCGGTTCGATCCCGGGCGGAAACTGAGCATACCCTCCTGTTCTCCGTTTTGTTAGTTCCTTATATAGCATTTTAATATTATTTTTCATTTTTAAACTATTCATTACTTTTTTTACTTTAATGCGCCTAAAAACTTTTACCATTCATAGAGGGTAATAACATTGTTCTCAGATTGTGAAATTATTTTATTATTAGGATTATTTGTTTTTTATTTATAATTTAATAAAAAATTATAATAAGGTTATATGATAATAGTCCAATCGGAATCCGGTTTGGGAACAAAATATTGAAAATCTGAAGTTTTATGATTTTAAAATGTTAGCAGGTATATAAGGAATAGAAATTCGTAAAATGCCCCCTCTGCCTAGCTACCCCCGAGAAAAGGATGGACGAAAAATAGTTTTTTTTTCAAAAATCGGCTTACTGTGATGTTCTATTGAGAAATATTTACAATAAAAGTTGTAGGTTTAATAAAAATAATAAAAAATAAAAAAAAAGTAGAGTTCAAGACGAAAAGGATGAGCCCTAACTGAAAATTGAACGATTTTTTTTTAAATGTAAACGTCCCCTTTAAGTTGGGGGTGATTTTCAGCCTCTCGAGACCATAAAACAAATTAAAAAAAATAAAATTGAAATTTTTAGCGATTTCTGAGAAAAGTTTCTCGCAAATGGCTAAACATTTCAATTTTTTTTAATTTATTATATGTATGTTGAAGATTTCGTTTCCTTAGTTTCATATACAATAAAGAACCAAGGATAAGTTAAAAACCGAGTTTTTTGCAAATATCTCGAAAACTTTGAGGTTATTGTAAAAAGTGTTGTGTTTGAAAGTTGTAGATTTTTACTACAACTTTTGATAAAAACATTTTTGATAGGGTGTCAGAGTGCCCCGGGGATTGAAAAAAATAAAAACCATTTTTTGACGTTTTGCATCCCCCCAATTTCTCGGGGGTAGCTACCCCAGCAGACAGCGAGAGCACTTCACGGATTTTTGTTTCTTATATAACTGCCAACGTCTTAAAGCCATGAAACTCGAGGTTTTTATTATTATTTTTTTCTCTTACAAACGAACGGATTCCGATAGGTCTAAAAGCATAAAACTATTTTTCTTTCTATTATTTATAAGTAGCGGCTTACCCCCGCTTCGTTCAGGTGCGAATACCTATGTTAATGCAGATTTTTCTTTACTTTTTTTTTCTTTTTAAGACCTACAATTTTCTAGTGCATTATTTTGATGCATCTCTTAAGGTTTAGCCAGCGTTACCCATATCTAAGGACGACTCGATAGAACCCGTTATCGTGTTTTCCCGTGGGAATAAAGATGCTCGTGTAGTAAAAGGCAACCTTAATGTAGACCCGAGTAATAAGTTATCACTACACAAAATTTGATTAAAATTAGTTCAGTACTTTTTGCGTGAAACCGCACACACAAACGGACAAAAATTTTGTTTTGAGTTCTATATTCCGTATACTATACGTCACATGGTTACAATCATTGTTTTTAAAAAAATATTTCATGTACAGATTTTGCTAAGTTACTGTTTTATTATTTGTTTGACGACACGTTTGGCTCAGTGTGTAGTAACCCTACTTGCTGTGCCAGCGGTTGCGGGTTCGAATCCCGCTGGGGGCATTCATTTGTGTAATGAGCACGAATGTTTGTACTCCAGTCATGGGTGTTTATATTTATAATATGTATGTATTTAAAGTTATATTTATGTAGTATATCATCTATCAGGTATCCACAACACAAGCTTCGTAGCTTACCATGGAACTAGATGGTGCTGTGTATTAATGTCAAAACATATTTATATTATTTGTATATAATTATATACTAGCGACTCACCCTCGCTCCGTTAACCTACTTCCGTTCTCTACTTACGTTTTAACGTTTAGTATAGATTTCTCAGACATGCGATATTTTCCCGCAGTAAAAAGTATCCTATATGTTGACCAGGATAACCAGCTATCATCATACCAAATTTCATCAAAATCTGTCCAGTTGTTTTCTTGTGATGCGGTAACAGATAGACAGACAGACAAAAATTCTAAAAACTATAGATTCGGCCACCTCTGTATCGAAATTAATGTATATTTTCATAAGATTTTCCAAAAAATATTTAATGTACAGATTCAGTTTAGTTACAATTTTATTATATGTATAGATATTTGTATAAGTTGCAATAACACATGACACCACTTTCGTTGACATTGATTCATCAAGCCTTTGTCATTATTGAAGCCCATTCATGTGCAACATAGGAGTGAGAGGATTTAATATCGAGAACGCCTGATATTTCATGTATTCCTAGTAGCGCGCTTCAAAACGCCTTAAAAAGATTGCATGTGTTTTGCACTATAAATTATTAAAAAAAATATATATTACTTTGCTCCTTTTTATTAATAATATTAGCTTCGCTCGGGTTCGTCCCTAGGTTGATTCGCCATACAAAATTTCATCCCCATTTTCACCCCCTTAACGGAAGATTTCCAGGTTAAAAAAAGTTTGGCCTTGAATAACTTTTTTAGCACACACGGGATCGATGGGGACGTTTGGCCCTTTATTTCTACTAGTGTATTCAAGGTTTCTATCAAAATTCAGCTGTGTCGAAGTTTTTGTTATTTGAAATGTCTATTTTGACCGAACTATAAGCGTTCTGTCTGACTATTATGAAATACATATGTGTGAAATAAATATATTAAGTTTAAAAATTCTTATACTAATACCATTCTAACTAAGAAAATATATACAGTTTAAAATTACTTTCAAGTTGTTATTCCTTTTTGGGATAGAAAACTTTCTGAGTATTATAACTTGTTGTACAGAAACCTTATGTACCCTAATCCTATACAGAAATATTGCTTGGCTATGAGTATGATAATATTTTATTTTATGAATTGTGTAGGTTCAAATATATACACATATCCTTTTTATACTTTTACATTTTTGGCTAAGACCTTTTTTATAGTGTTACTCAAGTAACATTTTTAGACCATACTATTTCAGCAATGGGCACAAAGCCGCTTGATTCTAAAGTTGAAGCTATTTAGAATTTTCCAATACCAAAAGATATTCACCAATTGAGAGATTTCTAGGCATGATAAATTTTCAACCGACTTCAAAAAGGAGGAGGTTCTCAATTCGACTGTATGTTTTTTTTTTTTTTAAAGAAGATTTTTGGTCAATGCGGCTCATATACATGCACCTTTACATGTTCATTCCTAAGTGATTCTTCTGATTATTTGAGAAAAACTTTTATTGGGATTTGGGGGTCTTTATTAACGCAATAGAACCCAAAACAATAATTTTTAGATCTTTTGTCTGTTTGTCTATTTGTCAATGCGTGTGTGAGCGCTAATCTCAGAAACGGCTTAACTGATTTGGGTGCAATTTTCACTAATTTATTGTAGTAAGCTTCATTTAACATTTATTGTTTGTTTTATTTCAATCGGTCCATAAATAAAAAGTCACATCCATTTAAAGAATCATACTTATAGTAACTAGTAACTAGACTATTCCTAGTAACAAATACATACATCTAATGCTAAGACCACAATGGTAACTTGCAATCGATGCAACTGCACGCTTTCTCCGTGTGCAGTCTCGCTTACTCCGCCCGCCCATTACCACTATAAGCGCGACATGAGAACAAGGGCGGAGGGAACGACAATCTCTAACAAACTCGTGTTCTCCTGGTACCATCGTTTCAAAAGCTCCCATAGCAAATGATCCATACCCAATCATTGCCATCATATTTTTTTTGTTGTTTACGTAAGAATAATCTACAACTTGAAATAGTTCTATTTGAACATAGCACTAGCTGGCCAAATCGATTCATATACAAACACTGGCGACTCACCCTCGTTGCCCTCGGGTTCATCCCAAGGTACATTTTATCGATTAGTATAGATTTTTCAGAAATGAGATATTTTCCCGCAATAAAAAGTATCCTATATGTTGACCCGGATATCCAGGTATCTTCATACCAAATTTCATCAAAACCTGTCCAGTGGTTTTCTCGTGATGCATTCCTAGATAGCAAATGGACGTACGGACGTACGGACGGACGGAGTGATAGATGGACAAACAGACATACAGACAGACATTCATTCAAGACAGAGATTCTAAAAACTATAGATTCGGCTTCTATCAATAATAATGACTATTTCAATAAGATTTTCCAAAAAATGTTTAATATACAGATTCGACTTAGTTTTCTATTGCTATTGTTCTTATGTTATTGGTGATTATTATTGAATTGAAGAAGTAATCAATTCTCAAAACTGTAACGAACCTGCGAAGTGGTGGTTGCTATTTCTTTTTATCGGGCGCTATTTTTAAATAAATAATATATTAATATACTCTACAGCATACATAGAGCTAGTTGCTGGCCTCCAACGTCATATAGAAGCTGGATAGTATATACTAAATATATTGCTTGTTATAATTTTTATTTTATAAAAAAATATGTCATTAAATGCCAAATAGTTCCATATTGTTATTTTACTATTCAATACGTCTTGTTGTTGTTTTTTTGTAATTTTATAGTTCAAATATATTACTTATTATAATATTACTGTTGTGCAATGTTAATTTTTCTTAAAGAAAAGGAAGTTTAAAAATGAACAAAAAAACATCAAAACGGTGAACAAGAGATATGCTTAAGTTTCCGCCCGGGATCGAACCGAGATTATTTGCGTTAAGAGCAAATGTGATACCTTTACACCACGGAAACTTAATATTCTTAACTGAAACTACTGTTCTAGTATCGAAATATGACGTCACAAGTCATACATAAGCTAAAATATATTCAGATAGGGAAATAGTTAATATTACAAATATTTATTTAAAAATAATGCCGGTTAAAAGAAAATAGCAAATACAATATCTCAGGTTAGTTACGGTTTTGCGAGATATTTTATTAATATTTTAAACTGAAATGTTGATCAAATTAATTAGAATTCACCATTTCCTTATTGTATATTATTCATGTAAATTAATTTAAATCCATATGTATACATAAGAAAAAATAATAATAAATAAGACAACTTTCATGTTTTAGTTAATATTCAAAAGGCAGTTAGTTATCTTATTAGAAGAGAGATCATCAGACAATATTATCGCAATTGGAAAAAGAAGAAATTCAGTAATTTGTTACTGTTATTTATCCATAATATGGTACCTCGGCTAGGCTAGTTGCCTTATACTTATCAACCTCCCAATGCGCGTTTACTTTATCGTGATCGGCGGACTCTTGATCGCCCGACTATCCAGTCGGGTGCAAAGCCAAGAAACGTACTGGGAGACGATCAACCCCAATGGGTGGTGTACCATACAGGTTGCTCCTGATACTTCTCTGATAGCAAAGTGAACCGTTGGAGTAAGGCCATGGTTGTTCTGCTTCGGCAGATCTGTTGTCAGGGCGTGGTGGTTGTGTTGAGTGGGTGAGTTTAGTGGGCAGAACAGGCTTTGCAGGTGAGTCCCATATAACCACCTTTATGCATGCAGGTGGTATGCGTAAATGCATTTCCCAAAAAAAGGTATCAGTTATCAAGAAAATCTACTATGACCTGCACAATTTTAGCCAATATTTTAATAATTTACTTATGTTATGTTCTCTACAATTATAACACTTTATTTTTTCTCTCACATAAAATTAATTGCATTTTTGAAAAACACTGTAACGAGTAAGGCCTAACCCAAGTTTCTAAAAATTTATGCCCTTTCTTAGGATTCATCTCCTTTGTTTTGATGGAATCTTCAAGAGAATTTTATTTAGAACAGCATTGTTTAGAATTCTTAAAAATAACATAATTATTTTATATGTATAAAACAAATAACATATAGGTATATTATATTACAGGAAAATATCTAGAACTTTGCTTTGTTACTAAGAAATAATAAGGAAAAATATTAAAATTATATTAATTTACATATTATTTATAACAATTTTAACGTTGTAATTTATATAGTAAAAACTATTTTTTCAATACTTAGTCTAAAGTTGGAACTCAGAATAATGTGCCCACAAACACAACAATACTCTTTTCTCCAAAACATGTTAACTTACAGTCAATATAGCTAAAACATTACGAATTATGACAAAAACACTTAATTTTAGTTTTCTATTATTGATTATTGTATGTCATCTTATCTAAAACATTAAATATTAAAATATTATACATTCAAGAGTCAAGATTTTATATCCAAACAACTATAAACACAATATATATAATAATATGGACCGTTTACCATTAAGTGTGGATACACCTTAATACGAAACAGCAGTGATCTCCTCGTTTTTATGATAGCTTGGTCGTTGTACGCATTGTTATAAAATGGAATCAATACTCAGGTCCGCGACGTCAGCGCGACGTCAGCGCGATGTTTGTGCCTTATCGATTTGCATCTGACCGAGTGCCTATCGATTTACATCTCACCTGATTTATATTTCATTCAAAAGGACACATTCGAGCGTTTTTACTCCTGAGCTTTCATGTTTTCCTAATCATATTTCTGCGTAATTTCATGTTCAAGGATGAAATGGTTTGAAGTGAGTCCAATATAAAAATATACAGGATTTTTCGTCCTTTTTTTGCTTAGTATAAGTAAGTAAAGAAATACAAAACGTTAAATAATTCCAATTTATGCTGAATAAAATAATAATTTTAAATAAATATTTTGTTGATTAATATATTTTAATTATTTTTCAAAAACAGATGTTTTCTCTTTCTTGCAATCAATGCCATATCGGATGCGCAATAAGAGCTTTCACTTTCATTAAACGCAGATTGTTGTTATTTCCATCCCTTTCATTCTGAAGTACATTTGTTTGAAACACAGGGGTGTGAGGTATTGCGACTCACGTAGAGATCTCCTACTATTTCATATTATCCTAGTACCCTGTTCAAATTACGCCTCGAAAAAGACCCATGTAAAGTTACACTGCATACATTCAAATAACAAAATCAGTTTTACTTATAAAAGAAAGTAATTTTATCCCGCCTTTTTAAAGGGTTAAGGGGTTTTTAACAAATTGTTTAAAATTAAATTTTTACTTATGTTATTTTTTTATGAAAAAAAAAACGTATGTATGACGAATCGCTGATTAAATAAATAATATTATATAGAATAAAATTCTAACTAAGCCGGATCTGTGCACTAAATATTTTTTGGAAAATATGATTGAAATGACATAAAAAAATGACATTATTAAAAAATCAAGTTTCGCTAGCAAAAATTGAAAAAATATATAAACAATTAACTAAAAATAAAAAAGAGGGTTCAGTTTTTGCAAATATCTAAAAACTAATTGAGATTTTTCAAATTAAAGAAAAAGATTCGATAAGAGAAGGAAATTAGTATCAAAAAGGTTAATTCCCGGAACTGTAGGACCAATGTTTATAATTGTCTCAAAGGGATGAAAATATGGCCTAAAATGGGTGGCAAGCCACGCCTACTTCAGACTCTAACTTATCAAGAAAATATATTTTAACATATTGAATATAAAAATTTAAGATATGGAAAAATCAGAGGCAATGATAGATAAATGAACTATAATCCGCCGGATTATATTTTACTGTTTGAACATGAACATTGCAAATGTGATAATTGTTAAACTATAAATTTGAGATTTTTTTCCTTTCTTGGAGCTATTCTTCAAAGGCTTCAGAAAATATTTATGTTGGAAAGATTAAAAAAATGTTATTTTTTACGTTGCTATGAACAATTTACTTTGTTAATAAATTATATTCTGAAGATGATTCTGACGATGAGCTTTGTTACTTTTTCTTCTTTCTTAAAGGTTTTCTTTCTTGTAAAAGAGGAACAGATGTTTGTTTTTGAAGTGAAACTTCTTTAGAATCGTTGTGATTTGAAACTCGATGCAACAGAAATGCGACAGTAAAAAGAGACAAACATATAAATATATAGGATTAAGCCGGCGATAGAATGAGATAGAATACATTGCGATGATGCCATGGTAACCGTTGTCATGGTAACCGTTGTTATTTGATAGAATACATTACAAAGGAAGTGAAAAATAATAAAATTCATTACTGATTATTATGTAATGTTTATATTTATGTCAAATAAAATGTAAAATAACTTTTAAACTTGGTAAAAATAATAAAAAAAAATCCTTATGATTATCCTACTCCTGATACTCTATATTCATATCATTTTCTGAAGTTTCACTTCTACGATGTGTGAATTGCACATTTATTTATTTTATTTACTAATAATTGTGCAATTACAATGCGATTTGTAAGTTCTAAATTTTAATTAATTTATAATTTCCATTTTTTATTTATAGGTTTTAAATTATAAAATAAATTTAATTAAAATTTTAGTTCGAAATATTGTTATTTTATAACCATTATAATATTTAACTTAACACGTATAAATTAATGTTATGTTAATTTATGGTGCAAAAAACTACATATAAAAACTATATTAGTAAAGTACTCTACAATGAAATAAGATGCTTCAGCGCCTACTTCGTTCTTAGAAAATGTCAATTTCAGCAAATTAATAGATTTCATAAATTTTTGATTATTATTATTTTGAAAGAAAATGTTAAATTTAATATATATTTTTGTAAAAAAATAACTTTGCCTAAACTATCATGTTTCAGTACAAACATTGATTAAGAAATGACACCACTAATTTTAAAATTTACATAATTCAACAATAAGTAGTACTATCAAATTACAAAAAAAAACTCAACAAGACGTATATAGATATACTAGTAGTAAAAGTATCCTTATATCCTTTCCCGGATCTCAAACCAACATCTTACCAAATTTTCTCTAAATCGGTTCAATAGATCCACAGAGTACCCCCTACAACGTCATAATCTCACAAACTATATCTTTTTATAATATTAGTATAGATAAGTATTTTGTGTTATTATATTTTAAATGAACCTACCATCAGGGTTCTTATAAATTATTATTTGAAGATGGCAATATCTCACAGAGATGCGGCTGCTTTAAGAACGCAAACATCCTACTCCAATCAGGTCAGCACCATACATAAAGAAGAACCCTCAAGCGAATTGTCGACAAATCAAAACCGACTCATATAGTCATAACTGCTGTAAGAGGTCTCGTCTAAATTTTATTATTTAAACCTTACTTAAATGGGCTCCTAAAGCCCACTCATGATATGAATTGTCAATTTTGTACATGCATTGTTTTTGGTGGGATTTATAATATAAGTTTTATGAATTATTTAAATAAAGACATCTCTATATACAAATAGGCCAAGATAAAACAGCTTAGTACCATTGTCTGACGTTCTCATGTTTCAGTGCAAACATTGATTAAGAGATGGCACCACTAGTTATAAAAATAATAACATTTATTTTATCCTAGCAGAACCTGCGGCTTCGCTCTCGCTAAAACTACAAAAAAACTCTAAAAATGTACCTAGTTTCATACAAAATTTCATCCCCTATTTTACCCCCTTATAGGGTGAATTTCGAAAAATGCTAAAACACGTATTTATTTAATTGTATTAAAGAGCATTAATACTAAGTTTCAAGTAACTCAGATCATAAATATTTTTTATGGATTGTATTATAACGTGTTTTCCCGTAATTAGTTAGATAATCTTCTGCGGTAAAAAGTTGCCCATGTCCCTCCCCAGCCCTCCACCTATCTCTATACAAAAAATCACGCTAATCCGTCACTCCGTTTCGACGTGAATGAACGACAAACAAACACACTTTCACATTTATAATATTAGAACGGATAGTATGGATAATAATAGTGTGGAGATTTTATTTCTGTGCCTCTTAATCATCTACGTTTTACCTAAAATAATACTATCTAGTCCAGTAGTATAGGTTGAAGAACAAGAGATATATTGTGAAGGTATGTACGTGAACAGATCACGTAATACTATACTAGTACAGATGACTCTTCCCATACAAAGAAATTGGTCAGCGCTAATTTGGGCAACACTTCAGGCTATTTTTGTTTACTTGAATATAAAATAGATTTCGTTAATTCGCTAAGATTAAACTGTTTTATTTTATAAATATGTGTTAACTGACAATTCATAAAAAGTAAAAGCGCCTTCTGTGAATATACACTACAAACCCATCATCTCATTATTGATATTTCAATAATCATTAAAATTATAAAAAAAATAATTTACGGACGTATTATTTCTATCCCTTCACTTAGAATATTTTTTTAAATAATAGTATACCTTTTTGGCTTAATTTTTTTATATTTTTTTTAACACAACTGTATAAATATATCGATACATGTAACGTCACCTATTGACATTTATTTGAACTAATTTTTATCTATACATATAATAAAATTGTAACTAAGCCGAATTTGTACATGAAATATTTTTTTGGAAAATCATATTGAAATAAACATTATTATTGATACAGAAGCCGAATCTATAGTTTTTAGAATTTTTGTCTGTCTGTCTGTCTGTCTGTCTGTTACCGCATCACAGAAAAACCACTGGAGAGATTTTGATGAAATTTGGTATGGTGATAGCTGGTTTTTCGGGTCAACATATAGGATACTTTTTACCGCGGGAAAATTTCTCATTTCTGAGAAAATATACAAAAACTGCATTGTAAGAGTATACTAATATGTAAAATCTAATAATATGGTTTTTAGTCATCTGAACGCGGGCGGAGCCGCGGGCAACGCTAGTCTTATTATATTATTTGAATCTTTGTTCGTGATGAGACCCCATGGTACGTATATGTGTAAGCAAGGTATATAATATAATACTCACGTCTGTCTTCTTCATCATTGCTAACTTTGGAGCTTAGTATTGTGAAGTATACTATGAGGGTCACACAAGTGATTAGCACTAGCAAGGCGGCGGCACATGACAATCTCTCCATACGTGAACTATTCTTCACTATATTCCACAGGTACTTCGGCAGAGGCAATTCTGAAAGAGTAAAATAATTGGTGATGATAATGAAATGTCAATATAAATTATTTATGATTAGTTTTTGCTTGCATTATGTTTATTTCAATAATAAAACGTGGTCTATGTCTTCCTTACTTGAATTGTTAACTCGAATGAAAGTCCAATTAAAATTGACAAAATCGTTCAAACAGACTTTTTAGTTTCCAGAACAAAAAGTTGTATAGTAGTGTATTATGTAGATTAGTGTGTATAAACAAACAGTCAAGGAGATTATTTTTCAAAAGAAGCGACCAAAATATAAGTGCCCCACAAAATGAACAATATTTTTTTCTAGCTGTTTTTTCTTTAAATATAGGTTTTTAAACTTTTGATATAAAAAATCGTTTTTGGGTCACTGGGCCCCCTTGAATCATGAGTCCCATACGATCACATTGGTTGCATTGACATAGCTACCCTACTCATTTAGCATTATTGATCATATATTGTAAAAGTAACCGTTCTTGTGAATTCTAAGTATATGAATTTATTTGAAATTTTTGTTTTGATACAAAATGATATTAATATCAGATATTGAAATATCACAATATTTTAATTTAAAACACAACTGTGTGAATGTGTTATCAAAAATTGGTTATATCAACTTAAAATAAATGTTTTGACTTAGAGTCGATGACAGGACACCTTTCCCGAAGAAACACGTCATGTGATGTTATTTGGGTTTTACTCACAGACTAGAAAAAAAAGCTTCACCGCGCGCAAAATAGCACGATATTCAAAATCGATTAAATCTAATCGATTCGAAACTTAGTATCCCGTTACTTCAACGACATCGAGACAATGTGTTAGCGTTGGCCTGATTCTTCAGCGTCGCCTGGAATCTGCACGATACGTAATTCTTTACTAAAATATTGCAGATATATCATGTTTAGGCTCATTGAAATGGTCCCATTAAATGTGTTATTGTGTTGGGAGGTTTCTTTTTTAATTTTTAATTTAGTTTTTTTATACCACGTCGGTGGCAATCAGGCATGCGGCCCGCCTGATGGTAAGCGGTTACCGCAGTCTATGGACGCCTGCAACACCAGGGGCATCACAGTTTCTTGTCTTTTCTTTATTGGTGTACAGTAAAGAGTTTTATTAAATTACATTTCGACGATTATTATAGATTTCTCAGAGGTGAGATATGTTCCCGCAGAAACAAGTATCCTATATGTTGACGCGGATAAGCAGCTATCATCATACCAAATTTCATCAAAATCCCTCCAATGGTTATTCCGTTATGCAATCACAGACAGAAAAAAAAACTAAAAACTATAGCTCTATATCAATAGCAATGACTATTTCAATAAGATTTCCCAAAAAATATTTAATGTACAGATTTGACTCAGTTAGAATTTTATATATATATGTATAGGTTTTTACACAGATACGAGCTGTGGACAATAGTATAGACTATAGTTACTATAAAGTTAGTTGTAGTGGGGACACTTTAATCTAACGACGCGACGTCACAACCCATTGTAACTCGTTTTGAAGTCACGTGATATTTTTTGTTTTAACTTTTAATCAATTTATACGAGTATTTTTATACGCATTAATTATTATATATTAATAGTGATAAGGTTAATATAAAATAACAAGCTACTAATGAATGTATTCATAGATTTTACATTATATGAAATGATTGAATTTATTTTATTTTATTTTCGTGTGTGGGATGCTACCGCCGCTCATCCCACCCACGCAGCCGTAGCTTACGTTTATGAAGCTTTATGATTCAACTCTTTGAGGCATTCCACTAATTTTCGTTTGAGAGGAAATAATCGATCAAGTTTGCACCTGACTCCCGGACCACTGGGGATGAGCCCGAGCGAAGCTTAAGTTGTAGAGTCAAAACTTTTCAATGAAAATTGACGTACTAATGTTTGCTTATTTCTTTAAATTCTAATAATAGCAATTCGGTACCTAAAAACTACTGTTGGCAATTTTATGCTTAATAAATAACACCTCCAGGTAAATTTCTAAGAAATTAATTAAATTTCTAAGAAATCTATTGTTAACTGACACGCCAGCGTGTCCGCGGTCGTGGAGGCAATAATATCTAAGTAAAGCTTGACAAAAAGATATAAAAATAAAAACATTAAGATAACTATAGTCAAGTAAATATCATACAAACACAATCATATGTTGTTGATAATAATGAATATAAATAAAAAAGATAACATGATAATATGAGCACGAAGAAATCTATTTGTTTTTAGTGAGTAGGTATTTAATTGCAACCTATATTAACATTATAAAGAGGTAAAGTTTGTGAGTTTGTGACGTTGTAGGTGGTAATCTCTGAATCTATGGAACTTATTTAGATGAAATTCGGTAAGAAGATAGTTTGATTGAAGATTGGGAAGGACATAGAATACTTTTATCCCGGAAATCGTCCCTTAAGGGGGAGAATATGGGGATGAAAGTTTGTCTGGGGAATCAAGCTAGGGGACGAACCCGAGCGAAGCGAGGGTGGGTCGCTAGTATATAAATTACACATATTGCTCGATTATATTTTCAAATAAATTGTTTTGCAGACATAAATAACATATTACTTGTCTGAGAGCTGAAGCATTTTTATTCTTTGCCTTTTCTTTCTTTGTCAGGGTACTCTTTAATCATGCATATTATGTATTTGTATTTATTAATAGATTCCCAAAGGGGGTTGATATCAGGCAGGCGGCCGTTCGTAAAACTTTGCCAAAACCGATCAGCAGTACAAAGTGTAGTACAGTGATTTAAATAAGTGTGATATTTTTTTATAATCTTTATTACTTTTGAATTAAGCTTACATTATTATTTTTGTAATTGTAAATATAGGTGGAAAATTCAAAGTAATTAAAAAGAACGCCATTGGTCAGACCGAATATGACGTCAGAGTATATCATAACAGCGATTAGCGATTTTGTCTCTACAAATTGCATCGTCATTTTCGTGTGTACGTATGGTAAAATATAACGTCACGCCAAGTGCGCGAAATGGCGGGCGTTTAAGTATTGGTATATATATATATCAATATATATATATAAATATATATATATATATATATATATATATATATATATATATATAACTGCACTCGGAGGTCCTGGGTTCGAGTCCCGGGTCGGGCCAAGTTTAGTTATTGAGTCTTTCTGTATAGTAAGTCTCAGTAACAGCCCGGAGTTGGGAAGTTGGCGGTGCTTCACCCCCGTGCCTCGGAGAGCACGTAAAGCCGTCGGTCCTGCGCCTTAACTCTCACCGGTCGTGTCGAGCAGTCGTCCCACTGGAGTATGAGAGTGATAGGAATAGAGAGTGCACGTTGTGTCTGCGCGTACACTTGAGCACTATAATATCTCCTGCGCAGTTGGCTAGTCTCAATGAGATTGGCCGCCGTAGCCGGAATCGGATAGGAGAACATCATCATATATATATATATACACTAAATTTTAGTTTATTGGAGCTGGATATTTTTTTACAATTACATAATTATGTAAGATATTGTATAAAAAATAAAAGAATCACACATATTCCTTATTAAGAAATGGGCAGGAGATGACGATGATGTACATTTATTAATAACGGATATTACCAAGTTCCCTATTAGCGTTCGGAACCCATTTAGGTGACATCTTAAAAAAGATTTAAATATATATGATATATTATTATCGACCTCAATGCAAATCAATGACCCATCGTAGCACTGGTTTCTTATCTCAAAGCATTTAATTACTTTAACAAGATAGGCATTTATGCGTCATTTTAAATGTGGTATTTTATTTATTATTTTTATTAAGTATTTTATGTACAGGTGTCATTGCTCAAGCACCATTTAATTACACGACATATCTCATTGTATATATTTTATTTGGTCTTTTCTCAATTTATTTGCATTTATAATAATTAGACATAAACAAACTATAATCTATCTCTGTGCCAAGTTTCAACCAGATCCGTTCAGCCGTTCTGGCATAAAGAGTAACAAACTTCCATCCATCCTCGCAAACTTTCGCATTTATAATATTATCGGGATTAGTATGGATTTTTGAATATGGTTTAACGGATTTCGATTATAAACTTTTACTAACGCAATCCGCATTGGTTATCTTTAATCTGAGAAATCTATACTATTAAAACGTACAAAGAGACGAACCCGAGCGGAGGGACGATGAATCGCTATAAATATTATATTCAGTCTTTTTTAAAAGTATAAAATTAATCAAAAGTTCTAGTTTCTATCAAATCCAACTTCCCTACCAGTAAAATGGTATATCATAAGCTAATTAAAATGATTTTGTTTCTACTAGGCAGTATCTAAATACGTCATTTGAGGAAAATCTCGATTCTTCGTAACGGCGTTAGTTATTATCTCGATAACACAAATAAAATACTTGTAGGTACGTCACTAATTATTGTTTGCTCAAAAGTCAAGACATGATGTGTTTATCGTAATAAATTTTTTGATTCTTAAATCTATGTTACCTTTAGTTAATTTATTTATTCCAATATTTAATTATATTTTACAATGTCAATACTAATAAATAAAATTAGATGATTTATTAAAGAACCTTATTTATATGAGGAATACCGGTATATTTATTATGTGTGTGATAAGTAAATGTACATAAATTCTTTATATATTGTTTAGAAAATAATATTAAAGAAACGTAGAAATGATTTCTAAATATCTAGTCAACGATACCACACTTGTCATAGTTCGTCGATTTTCATTTTTTCTTTTTCGCGTTATGGCGTCCAAATTCGGCCATTCTGATTTTTTTCAATTTTTTTTTTGCTTTTTATGACATTTGCGCCGTCATGACGAATCAAATGACATGTCATTTATCAAAATCGGCCCACGCGCTTTGTATTAACAAAACCACACATACATACATACGTACATACATACATACATACATACATACATACATACATACATACATACATACATACATACATACATACATACATACATACATACATACATACATACATACATACATACATATATACATACATACATACATACATACATACATACATACATATATACATATATACATACATACATACATACATATATACATACATACATACATACATACATACATACATACATACATACATACATACATACATACATACATACATACATACATACATACATACATACATACACACATACATACATACACACATACATACATACATACATACATAGGCTGATAAACACATTACCCTCCTTACTCCTCATTTCTCTTACCCCAAAAATAAAGGTTCGTTATAAAAAATTGGTATATCAATGTTATAAAAGTAATAAATGGACACTCACTAAGCAATTTGTCAATTTATGTATGTGTACATGCGTGTATGTATGTATGTACATTAATAATAAAATATTATCAGATAGTGTTTTAAATATTCCAAGTTATCAACTTTTATCTAGCATTCAGTAGAATGCCTAAATATCTTGCATCAACAATGGATTTAATATGACGACACAATTGGCTCAGTTTGTAGTTACCCTACTTGCTGTGCCAGCGGTCGTGGGTTCGAGTCCCGCTGGGGGCATTCATTTGTGTGATGAGCACGAATGTTTGTACTCTAGTCATGGGTGTTTATATTTATAATATGTATGTATTTATAGTTATATATGTGTAGTGTATCAACTATCTGGTATCCATAACACAGGCCTTGTAGCTTACCATGGAACTAGATAGTGTTGTGTTAATGTCCCAACATAAAAAAAAGTAAATTCAATTAAGACCACTGACCATGCTTTATTCCAATCACATAATACTATGTATACTTTAAAAAAACTAGTTTTGTGCGTTAAATGTTCTAAAATATAAAGTCCTTACATTATTGATGCTTGAAAGCTCCGAGCGTAAATTAGATTGACACACGTCTCGCTTATTATTATTTTTTCAAATTAGAATTAGAAATTTAATTAAACCAAACTGAATGCTTTCATAATCCATACATATAATAAAATTGTAACTAAGCCGAATCTGTACATTAAATATTTTTTGGAAAATCTTATTGTAATAGACATTATTGTCGATACAGAGGCCGAATCTATAGTTTTTAGAATTTTTGTCTGTCTGTCTGTCTGTCTGTTACCGTACACGGAAAAACCACTGAACGGATTTTGATGAAATTTAGTATTATGATAGCTGGTTATCCGGGTCAACATATAGGATACTTTTTATTGCGGGAAAATATCTCATTTCTGAGAAATCTATACTAAAAGTTAAAACGTAAGTAGGGACGAACCGAGTCTCTAGTTTTTGTATAAATGTTCGCTTTTTTTTTTAAATAGAACTACAATAAAAGTTTTATGTAATCAATTTACGCGTATTAGGCTCCACATTTATTTCTGTCTGTACATCTGTCATGACATGACATGACAAAATATTCTATAAAAAATCAACAAGCAAAGTCGTCTTATTGTATTGAGATTTTTATTGTACTGAGACTAATACATTCATGTAATTAGCGTTCGCAACAATACTTATTTAATTTATAGATTTTCCTAAAAAAAACATTACCTTTGCTAGACATTTAATTTAACATGTTTAGTTTATTAAAGCACATTTCATTGTTTCGTCTGGTGTATTCTGTCTGTATGTGTGTAGTTTGTCTCTACTTCTCTTCTTCTTGATGATGTTTTCATTAATGGGTTTAGTGTACATTTCTCAGAGATGAGATATTTTCCTACAGTAAAAAGTATCCTATATGTTGACCCGGATAATCAGCTATCATCATACCAAATTTCATCAAAATCTGTCCAGTAGTTTTCTCGTGATGCATTCCCAAATTGAGAGACAGAAAGACACGCAGACAAAAATTATAAGAACTATAGACTCTAATAAAACTAAAGATAATAATGTCTAGTTTAATAAGATTTTACCAAAAAATATTTAATATACAGATTCAACTTAGAATTTTATTTTATGTATACATAAATTACTACTTCAATTAATTAAGAATTATAATATTATAATTAATATTCATATATTTTTTTCGATAATATGATTTTTAATTATATTCCTTTGATATTCTGTCTATGCCCACTCTAACACAACATTTTTAAGATACTTCTACTACGGACTATAAAGGCACTTCTTTAAAAAACAGCAACTAAGAGTTGCAACTGTTGATATCTTTATAAATGTGTAGTTTAATGTCATTTACGAATAATTTTAAAACGTCTAATTATATTTATTAACTAAATAAATAAACTATATGTCTCAACATCGTTGCTTAGTCACAGGTGGGTTTTTACATTCAATAACGTCAAGGCTTAACCCATTCGATCTTAAAAAGGATTTTTTTTCATGTTTTACTAGTACATAAAAACAATTATAGTTAACTAGCGACTCACCCTCGCTCTGCTCGGGTTCGTCCCTCGTAAAAATTTTGGTTTTGTATGTATTTTTAAAGGCAGTGGTAACCCAGTGGTAACGCGCTCGCTCGGGAAATCGAGTGAAGCGAGTTCAAATCCCGGGTCTCGCACCTCTGATATTTTCATGTGCGAATCATTTCCAACATGATTACCACTTGTCTTACGGTGAAGGAAAACATCGTGAGGAAACCTGCATGTCAGAGAGAACCTAGCAAGTTTTCAAAGACATGTGAAGTCCGCCAATCCGCACTTGGCCAGCGTGGTGGACTATGGCCTGATTTCCCTCTTACTGAAGGGAGGCCCGTGCCCAGCAGTGGGACGTTAAAAAGGGCTGAATACAATACAATGTATTTTTAATGCCAAATCATAAAAAAATAAAAAAAAATATTTTGGGTGGACCACTCTTATCACTTAGGGATATGAAAAATAGTTTAGGTCCTATTCTAAGACCTACTGAATATACGCACAAAATTTCATAAGAATCGGTCAAGCCGTTTTGGAAGAGTTTTGTTACAAACACTGTGACACGAAAATTTTATATAATACTAGCGACTCACCCTCGCTCCGCTCGGGTTCGTCCCTGGGGTGGGGTCTGGGAGGACCACCCTTATTCTTATCACTTAGGGGTATGGAAAATAGATAGTAGCCGATTCTCAGACCGACTGAATACGCATATAATATTTGGTAAAAATCGGTAATGCCGTTTCGGAGGAGTACGGTAACAAACATTGTGACATGGAAATTTTATATATAAGATTAGACAAGAAATGGTAATAGGTGTTTTGTAAAGAAGTACAATTAATAATTACCTATATTTAATATTATTTACTAGCAGAACCCGCAGCTTCGCTCGCGCTAAAACTACGAAAAATCTTTAAATAAGTAGTTTCATACTTTCATCCCCTATTTCACCCTCTTATAGGATGAAATTCGAAAAATGTTAAAATAAGTATTTATTTAATTTTATTGAAGAGCATTAATACCAAGTTTCAAGTAATTCTGATCATAAATATTTTTTTGGATTGTATTATAACGTGTTTCCCGCGAGAACGATATAACCTCCCGCGGTAAAAAGTATCCTATGTCTCTCTCCAGCCCTCCGACTATCTCCACACAAATAAATCACGCCAATCCGTCACTCTGTTTCGACGTGAAAGAAAGACAAATAAACACACTTTCACATTTATAATATTAGTATGGATTAAGAGCAATTTTACTAATTTTAATAATTGTCAGTTTATCCTCAAAATATTTGCGTATTTCGGAATTAAAAAAATATGTTGTAGACTGAAGTAAATCTTTGTTTTATCATTAAACAACATCGTTATATAAATTAATAATATGTATGTATTAAAAGTTATATACTTATAGAATATCAACTATCTGGTATCCATAACACAAACCTCGTAGCTTACCATGGAACTTGACGGTGCTGTGTGTTAATGTCCCAATATATTTATTTTATTTATCATGGTGAATGAAGGTCTTTAAATAAAATAATATTTTAAAAAATTTAGATATTAGTTTTATTTTTCATATAAATCTTTAATTTATAGTTCCATTGTGATGACACATTAATTTATATTATACATTTTACATAACTAAAGGACACATGACTAAAAAAACAACTTATTTCACTGAAAGAAAATTTGCACTTAAAATATGTGAAAAATATACGTTTTATAAGCAGTGGTTCTAAGACAAGACGCCATAAGGATTCGTATATTAGAATTGCTTTTGAATACTGAAAAAAAAGCTGATTTGACCAATAAAAACCAATATCCAAAACCTGGTAACGATCTTAAAATTATTATTATAATGGCTATAATAATAATATTTGCTTAAAAATCTAAAACTACTTCGAATCATACAACTGATTCTTAGAATTCAATAATTTACATATATATTTCTTAACATAAATATCTATAAAGCAATCGTCTAACTTTTATTCTTACAATAACACTGTCAGTGTATTCTAAGCGTAATACAAAAAGCAAACAATACAATTCGTCATTCCTTACTTGGCCGATACGGCCTTGCTATATCTTTGACTTGCCTTATGACTGACACAGCGACTAATATTTAGAGGCAATTTCCACAACAAACGTGGAACATTTAGATAATTATTTCTCTAATATACAATACATAATCATCGTAGACAACCCTGTGTATTTGATGAATTCCAGTTATTAATGGAACTTAAATTATTAACCAGGCGCCATCCAGGGCTGAATGTGTCAGGGTTAACTTGACATTGTCCCCATACTGTGTAGTCTGGCCGGAGCACACCTACTTCTACTAATCTATCCAGCAGGATATTTATATGATCAAATTGGTATTGATTAGGATCTATTCTTGTATAATCACCAATAAACATAATGGATATACTTATTCTATTATAATACACTACCATCGCACCAAAAACATTTGCTCCTCGACCTTCAAATACCCAACCATCATCTCCACCAACGAGGAAATTCGGGCCAATATCATCGAATGACCGTCTTAAATGATTTTGTTGTATACCCATTACAGTCTCGATGCAGTCAAACCTTCGCTGGCAACTTGTAGCGGCTGAGTGTCCAATAATTACATTTGACAAAGGTAGTTGAAGAAAATTGACAGCGTATGCTGGCATCGCTTGCCAGTCGCCACGACGTAGATACCACGTCTCATTTAACCCTGGAGAAACAGTTAAAATTATTTCTTTTCAATGACTAGACAAATAATATAAGCAATAATAGCTAAATATTTGAAAAAGAAATCATGGGTTTAGGTAAATTTTTATATTACCTATGTCAAGTCTAGTTTGTTTTGGCATTGCAACGTATATAAGATATACAATAAGCCCGATGGCTACGATGAGGGCCCAGCAGATAAAGACCGCTACACTGCATCGCACTCTGCGAGAATGCTTTGAAGACACCAATTCGAGGCCCACGAAACGGCCTGAAACAATTAAAAATACACCATTAATTGGTAAAGAACAGAAATCAAACAATCAACGATTTTATTAGAAAATATGTACTACTATAATTATTTCATAAAAAATACACTTATAAATAGTTTTAAGGTTCGAAGATAAAATCTATTAACATAATACTGCATTAATATAATTTAATTCTATTTGGGTCAATACATATGTAGAGTTTATATGTAATTTGACTCCGTCGTCTATTGGCTATATTTATAGCATAATTGTGATGTACGGAGACGAATCTGTTATATAATTCATGAATACAACCTTAACTGGTCATGTCCACGTCTCGTTTCCTCTACTGATGGCAAGAGGGCGGGCTTTTTTTTCACCAAAAGTCAAAATTGGCATGGCATAATTAAATTTCACCTAATAACAAAACGGTAATTATTATTAAATACTATTTATTTAATATAACTTTTAATTTAAGCTATAATATAATTTTCATTTTGAAAATTAATCTCTAAATAAAAAAATGTGAGAATGGCATTGGCATTATAATAAATAAATAAATATGTTGCGACATTAACCCACAGCACCAGAGTTCCATGGTAAGCTACGAGGCTTGTGTTATGGATACCAGATAGTTGATACACAACTCATATATAACTTTATTTATAAACGCCCATGACTGAAGTACAAACTTTCGTGCTCATTACACAAATGAATGCCCCCAGCGGGACTGCTGGTACAGCGGTAAATATTATATATGCGAAAGTTTGAATGAATGTTTGTTACTTAATAAATAGATGATGATAATGTAAATCTAAGAAAGTATTATGTTTGTTACTTAATCACGCCAGAACGGCGGAACGAATCTGGATGAGGCACAGAGATAGATTATAATCTGGAATAACACATAGGGGATATCCATAAATTACGTCACACGAATTTAATGATTTTTTGAACCCTCCCTCCCTCCTTGTCACAGGTGGTCACTTTTGTAGGACCTCCACCTCCTCCCCCCTCCCCCCCTGGTGTGACGGCACATATTTTGTGCAATTTTACACCCAGAACTGAATAAAGTAAAAGCAGCAGTTCCAAAAATATTTTTTTAATAATATCAACAACAACAACGTGGTACAGCGAGCCGCTTGCTGCCCAGCGAGAATTCGCCAACAAGACAATATAAACCTTATATAGCGTAAAGAAAGATCATTTTTTTTTTAATTTTCGTTTACAGTTAATGTTTTGTATTTTAATACTTTAGATTTTACATGTGACTTCACAAAGCTGATGACTCCCCCCTGCTCCTTGTCACACAATGTCACACTTCGTTGACCCCCCCTCCTCCCCCTTAACGTGTGAGTAATTTATGGATGGCCCCATAGGTAACTTTTTATCCCGGAAAAATTTACAGTTCCCGTGGGATAGATTTGTTGTTGCTCTTCACTAGGGATGAACCCAAGAGAAGCAAGAGTGAGTAGGTATAGTGTTGCATGATAAATTATTTCAAGAATTTTGTTTACTTTTTTCTGAGCATCTATATAATTATTGTTGCTATCAGAACATACTATTGAGAGTGGTCATTAAATAAAAGATTTTACAATATAACACGGCTTGTTATGGGTATTCAATATATAGTCCATCGTTGTTCTAAAAGTGCCTTTGATAAGAATTTTATTAAAAAGCGAAGATAAGATAGCGTGTGCGCTAATATTATAAACACAATTGCGATTTTCATATTTTAATAAATACAAAGATATTGTAAATCTGAGTGATTTATAATCAGTTTTTAACATTATTTTCTATTTCTAAATAAAATAAAAACTAAAAAAAACGACTTCCAGGCTTTAAAAAGTAAAAAATAACTAAACGGGGGTTTTCATTTAGAATAGATACCTAATAAAATATTTTCGAAGTCGGTGTGCTTTGATTCGTATTGGCTGGCACCGACTTCGAAACCGACTTCGCCGAATAAAATCGACTAAAAGTTTTTAATTTTTCATTTTCAGTGCAAACATCATAATAGCAAAGTAAGAAGAAAGTATTTTTAATAATACAGTAGTTTTTTCGAATTTGAAGATCACGTTTAATGTAAAGCCTATCCAATCAAAAAATAATAATATTGAAAATGATAATAGCTGGCTATCCCGATCAACATAATATGACATATAGGATACTTTTTACTACGGGAAAATATCTCATCTCTGAGAAATCTATACTAAACGAAGCAAGCGTGAGTCGCTAGTATTTAATAACATTTTAAAATACTGATTCCATTTCTTGTAAGTCTTTGCATAAATAAGACTCTTGCACAAGCAACAATGTGAGTGCAAAAACCGATATTGCTAACTGATAAACTTATCAGATATAATCAATCGCTAGTGCATTAAGAAATTTGACAGCAGGTAGATAATTTAAATTAAACAATATCACGGTCGTAAACATTCAATTAAAAAATAATAAAGTTGTGATAATTGATAATTTGTCGCAAATATTCTATTTCTCCCCGTTTTATTTTTCAAATTTCCAAAAAAAATTGGCTGTATTTCCAAAATTAAATGAATTTAGTCCACTTATAAGTACTAATCTTTTTTGTCTAATAGCTAGCATGTATGGCTGTAGATTTGGAGGTCCTGAGTTCGAGTTTTAAGTCAGCCCAAGTATAGTTATTGAGGTTTTTTTAACTAATTCTCAGTAAGTGCATGAGGGTTGGAAATTGGTCGTATTACACCCCCGTGTCAAGGAGAACACGTTAAGCTGTAGGTCCTGATCAAAGAGCATGCACACCATCACACATATCTCCTGAGCACATGATTATATAATATATTATCTAGTGTCAATCAGGATGACATTGTAAGTAGTGTTCTTGGTATACTTAAAGTCACAAAAATGCAATAAGAGCTAACATAATATGGTGAATGGTAGAATATATTGTACACCAATCTGCAATTTGCTAGTTTTATGATAGAATGAATTATATATCAATCCTCAAATTTCAATAGTGTTAGTAACAAAATGTCCTTTGTATGTCTAGATTTTTTGCCTAACCTTTATACCAAAATGAATATGTAAGAAACTGTACAATAAAAAAAACGCTCTCTTTTTAACATCGATATAAGCTTTCTTTTTACAACATAGAACTGCTTCACTTAATTTCATCTTAAGCGTCCCCTTTATACTATGGAGAGCAAATCAACAACTTCAAGAACATTGACCAAAATTTTCTTTTTCTTATTAAAATACTAAACAATATTTTATTTCAATTACAGGCTCATTTTATATCATAACCTGCATGTCTGAGAGAACTTAGCAAGTTTTCGAAAGACACGTGAAGTCCGCCAACCCGCACTTGGCCAGCGTGGTGGGCTATGGCCTGATCCCCCTCGTATTGAAGGGTGGCTCACGCCCAGCAGTGGGACGTTAAGTAGGGCTGAATACAATACATACATACAGGCTCATTTTAAATCGTTTTGACAAAATCAGTGGCGGACTAGAACTTTTAATATAATATTTTTTGGATTATTGCTGTTCTTCATGTTCAATGGAAGCCAAAGGCCACATTACCGGGTTCTTTTGAAGTAACGGTCACTTATATGAGAACTATGAAAACTAATTATGCGTATCAACACACAAATAATACATCCTACTGATATTATATATGTGAAAGTTTCTGAGAATGTCTGGATGTTTAGATGTATAGTATGTATGAATGTTTGTTATTCTTTCACGCAAAAACTACAGAATGGATTTTAATTGAATTTTACAATAATATAGTTCATACATTAGAATAACACATAGGCTACTTTTTATCCCGGAAAAATGTATAGTTTCCGTGGGATAGGTTAATATTTGACTATTACTTTCATACGATGACCTTCTATTTTCTCAGAAACAGGACATTTTAGAGCTACCTATTGTGGATATTTGTTTTAAATGTTCCCTATTCACATTATATTAGTTTCATTGCGCGCCGCTATTTAAAAAAAATGATGGAATACTAGCAATGCCTTTCATTCACCTTTCAACCGCCTGTTTTTGGAAAACATAATATGTATATAACAAAGAAATTAATTGTTTAATGCTAGAAATACAAAATGTTATCAATTCATCAAAAGATTAAATGTGTATATCTTAAATTGTGCTTAATTACATAGATTAAGCTGTTTTTAATGATATCAACTTATAATTAAAGTAGACTCTGTAAACTCTATAATTTTTTAAATTTCATTTGGGGCTAGCTTTATTAGTAACTAGTGACTCGCCCTCGCTCCGCTCAAGTTCGTCGCTATGTACGTTTTAAATACATATAAATAGTTATTAGCCAGCGTTAGCCATATAATTTTTTTTTCGTTCATTTTTCTGATGTTTTAAAACTTATTATCCTATTCCGGACTAAGAGAAATCAAATAACATAAAGATTGGTCCAGCCGTTCTTGAGTTAAAATGGTGTAACTAACACGACATTGTTGTATATTATTATATAGATATACATATGTTCAATCACGTAAAATCTACTGGATTGGATTTAATAAAACATTTTGCGCAAAGGCGTTATAATGTGACTTAAAAATTGGTATATATATTTGATCTTGCTGCAATAAAATAGGTTTTAACAGCAAGAGAAAATATTTTTTACATTTTAGAATACAAAATAAAGTAAATTAAGCAAAAAAAATCACAACGAATGCAAAGAAATTCAGGTAATTTTGCTAGTATATTCCACAAGCTAATTTTAAACAAAGACCAAAATACATCATTATATGAGATCAGTCTTTTTATTATGTTTAATTCTAGTCACAGATACAACAAACAGATAAACGTGGTGTATAAATATATTAAATATAGTTAATTCTTCGATAGGTAATAATAAACATAAGTTTACATCTCACTTTGTAGCAAGATAATAAGCGGGATGGAAGATGTCGTTCCTTATAGAGTGTTTAAGACCTAATGACATCTTAATCATGTCTGATTAGGACGATGTCACTCAGACTCGTTTGTGTATTGTGTATTGTGTGTTGAAACTTATTTTTCTTTAGATAAACTGTATTGTAGCTTTTATATTACCTACTAGCGTACCTAGTTACGTTTAGAAGTTTAGTATATATTTCTCGGATATGCTATATGTTGACTCGGATAACCTAGATAGCTATCTTCATACCAAAACTCATTGAAATCTATCCAGTGGTTTGCTCAGTTAGAATTTTATTATATGTACGGTCTATAGATTTCTTTACTCAATTTTATATAATTGAGGAAGGCTACCGAAGTACCAATGTAACAAAACAACCTTAAGGTTAAACTTAATAAATTAAAGTAGTATTTTGTCCGTGGAGCGATCACTAATACGTATTGATGTTGCCAGTTTTATTAAATTAATGTTTAGTGACATTTGCCTTATGACGTACAGTATAAAAATTACCTAATAAAAAAATAATTTTAATCGCTAAGTACATAATATATTTAATCACAAAAAGATCAAAGAGCATCAGTTTTAAGTATAACATTGAAATATATACGTTTGAGTACTTCGTCTAAATCATTTAACAAATATATTTGCACTGCATGGTTATCATTTGTAAACAACGTTCATGTATATTTATAGTAATTACTATAGCTATATATCTAAATAGGAATTCGCATTGCTTTTTGCTTTATTATTTCCTTACAGCATAATATTTCCCAATAAATTGTTATTTAGTATATAGCATTCAAAAATACACAGTCGCTTATATGTATCGCTAGCTTGCGTACTGAGTTAAACAAAGGATGCGCATGCGCCTCACCTTTGATCATCTCTGCGTTGTGGACATTCTGCGTTACCGAGACGATTTTCGGACCAATGTGGACTTTAGAGGACTTGGTGACATTTAGAGTGGACACCATGGGTCCAGGGGGCATGCCTGTAGCCACTGCCCGGTCATCCATAACCACCACATCAGAACATATCTTTCCATTCCCTTCAGCAGCTCCCTCCCTTGCAGACCACATCACTAAAACACTGTGCGTATTACGCAATATTTACACGTTTTAAACAACAGTTCGCGACGGTTATCCGCGTATGACTAACTTCGCGCTAGCGTCCGTTTTGATAACTGGTATTGAAACTGCTTTGATGATTTAAGGCCCGATCCTCACTATAGCATCAATTAGTGATCGTCTTCTATCCGGCGTAAGTCTTGAAGCAAATTCTTAGCACGTTCGCTATATACAATTTTTATTTGATAAGAATCCAGTTTTAAATCATCTATAGTTAACGTTTGGATGAAATTAATTATAATATTTTGTATCATCGATCAAAAAAGTACTAGATACACAATCAGCGATATGAAACGTCCTCACCGAATGAGCGCTCATTTTAACATTTGCGCGTGGTTTTATTTTTTTTCTGAAAAAAAAAACTTTCAACAAGGTTCAATTTACATTGTTTTATATTTATTTCAACTACCTAAACACAATTGGTGACAGTTTTAAGAGAATTTTTGCATGAGATTGTGTATCTAGTACATTTTTCGATGTTATGTATTAATTATTATTTAGTGGCCGTATATTCTGGATCGACCCTAAATCGATGCAAAATGACAACAAAAAAATCACTTCCACTAACATTTATATGCCACATATCTTATATAAATTGATTTCTAACGAAAGTATTATGAGATCGACACATTATGGCCATGTTTTATCCATACATTCATTAGTTTTAGCTGTGTGTTTTATTCAACTTAATAAAATTATATACTAATTATATATTTATTATATACTAGCATTGCCCGCGGCTCCACTCGCGTTCAGATGACCAAAAACCAAATTCTTAGGTTTTACATAATATTAGTATACTCTTAGATTGCAGTTTTTGGATGTTTTCTCAGAAATGAGATATTTTCCTGTGATAAAAAGTATCTTATATATTGACCCGGATAACCAGCTATCATTATACCAAATTTCATTAAAATCCCTCCAGTGGTTTTTCTGTGATGCGGTAACAGACAGACAAAAATTCTAAGAACTATAGTTTTGCCCTCTGTATCGATAATAATGTTTATTTCAATATGAGTTTCCAAAAAATATTTAATGTACAGATTTGGCTTACTTAAAATTTTATTATATGTATAGACTAGCGACCCACCCTCGCTTTGATTTCGTTCTTGGGTACGTTTTAACAGTTAGTATGGAATAGATAGCCTATATTATATACATAGATATAATGAGTTGTTGTGAGTTGTTTTAAAGGGAATGAGATAATCTCCCGCGGTTTAAAGTAGCCTATGTCATTTTCCATTCCTCTAATACCGTCCACACAAAAAATCAATCTAAACAAACAAATAAACAAACAAACGAACAAAGAAACGAACGAACAATCAAACAAACAAGCACACTTTCAAATTTATAATATTAGTATGGATATATGTATGTGTTTTAGTCCTTTAGTATTTTATAATATAGATTACCAAAGAATAAAGCAGTAAATACGCAGAGTTCCACTTTCTGTGAATATGTTAATCCAAACTGATAAGGTATAGATACATACATATATGTGCTATTATGTAGATATTTCTAGAGCGTGCATATACTTTTGTTATTATATTTTTATCTGTTTTGATTAAAATCACGTCGATGTTGTGACTTGTGAGTATAGCGGTCAATTATATTATTTCAGAACAGGTTGCACATTCAAGAATTTTGAGGAAATTTAAAGAGAGAATTATAACTTAAGTATTTATTTATTGCACTAGCGACTCACCCTCGCTCCTCTCAGGTTCGTCCCTACATTTTAGCGGTTAGTATAGATTTCTCGGAGATGAGATATTTTGCCTAAGTAAAAAGTATCCTATATGTTGACCCGGATAACCCGGAAAATCATTATACCAAATTTCATCAAATTCTGTTGAGTAGTTTTCTCGTGTTACGGTCCCAGACAGACAGACAAAAAACTATAAATTCGGTCTCTGTAACGATAATAATGACTATTTCAATAAGATTTTCCAAAAAATATTTAATGTACAGATTCGAATCTGTCAGAATTTTATTATATGTAAGTATATGTATAAGAATTAGCAAGTTGAAGTGGCAGTGGGCTGGTCACATATGTCGCAGAACCGATGATCGTTGGAGTAGACGGGTTCTAGAGTGGAGACCACGGCTCGGCAAACGTATTGTAGGACGCCCTCCAGCTAGGTGGAGCGACGACATACGTAAACTGGCTGGCAGCGGTTGGATGCGTAGAGCTGAAGATCGAGCTCAGTGGCGTGCCATAGGAGAGGCCTATGTCCAGCAGTGGACGAAAGCAGGCTGAACATGATGATGATGATGATGATGATGATGATGATGATATGTATTTAAAGTAGATATCGATTAAAAAAAATATTTCATAAATTCAATATATACATACAATAAAGGAAATGCATTGGAATTACAAAAATACTTAACTATATATATACAAAACAAATGTACACTTAATTATTAGTACTGTACAAGTCATGTCCGTGCGGAATTGTGGCAAGAATACTAGCTGTATTCCACAGCTGAATGGCAATGCCGATTTTTGGACGAAAAATGAACCAGTTCTCTTATCACTATTAAGGCGATAAGAGAAGGTATTATTGTCTTTTAAATTATTTTATTATATGAAAAAATATCATAAAATCGATTGTTATCATTTCTCTAACTGATATAGAGTACGCATTTTTTATTCCAAAATAACTAAAAATACGGGTGTATTGTGTATATACTTAGACTAAGGAAAAATGTGGGCAAGGACTCATAAAACTGAATATAAAGCCAAACAATAACATCTTAAACTAAACTCCTTCTAAACCACTCAACGGATTTTGATAGTGTTTTCATTATCATTAAAAGAATTTCTTCCGAAAGGTTTCTATGTATAATCTATACATATCGACGTAGGAAAGCATATTTGCTGTAAGTAGACATATTGCAATTGTTCACCAGAGCCGAAAAACTTTCTTAATTTCGGAAAAAAAAATAATAGTGTCTGACCTATCCATGATATTGCTACCATTTTTGGAACATAGGTTTATTTAACTGCCAGTCACCATTTGCAATGTAAACTTTTTATCCAAAGTTACAATAAGTACGTGTTTGGCTAGTTACAGCAAACAGTTTTTTAAATCACTTACCTTTAAAACACTGTAACTAAGGAAGAAAAATGTACGCGTAGATGGATATTATCAATTTACAGACGGTAAATATGCTGTATGCCGTAAATTTATTTATTTGGGTACTGCAATTCATGATGTAAGATTAAATTTATAATTATGTTTAGATCTAGAAATGCAGTGGGTCAGTTGGTAATGTAATTTTTGGTTGAAATAAAATGTCGTAAATGGTAAAAAAAATTATGGTCTTTTAAATTGTTGAAACAAAATTTGAAACTCTAATTATACTGCCAGAACTTCGTTTCAACAACACAATGAATTAAAAAAGTATTTTTCTCTTATATATAAGAGATAAAACAAAATGAGACAATAACATAATGTCGTACAAGGAATGAAGGGTGCGGGCGGAGCCGGTAGCGATGCGGTAACACCGACACAACTTCAAGGTACTATCATTTTTTCAATGGCGTAACGGTAAAATGAAATGATAAATGATTTATCAAAATGCATTATCTCAAATTTCTAAAAAAATCACAGGTTTTTAAAATGCATTATGTGGTGTAAGCTTTTAAAGCAAATACGTGATGGTTTGCTGTAAATAACAAAAACTATAACTGTAGGTTCTCTAAACTTGCTGTAAGTAAACGAATGTAAAAATCACACGCCGCAGAAATGCTGTAAGTAGCGTTAAGTTTTCAAATGGGAAGAAGTATTTGTAAAGCAAAAAATGCAGTCTTTTTTTTGCTGTAAGTATAGAATGTCTAAAATGACTAGATTTTGGTCTACATACAGCACATTTAATCTTGCAAAAAAAAAAATATAAGTACGGGCGTTTTCAACGGCGTATGTAATTTTTTATTTATCGTAGAGACACAGGATCCGGGTCATTCGATGCGGCTTTTTTTCTGATTCTAATGGTAGTAAAAAGTCACTTTAGGTATTTTGTCTACTTACAGCAAATATGCTTTCCTACGTCGATATTATAAAATTAAGCCGAATCTGTACATTAAATATTTTTTGGAAAATCTTATTGAAATAGACATTATTATCGATACAGAGGCCGAATCTATAGTTTTTAGAATTTTGGTCTGTCTGTCTGTCTGTTACCGATCATGGAAAAACCACGGGAGGGATTTCAATGAAATTTGGTATGGTGATAGCTGGTTATCCGGGTCAACATATATGATACTTTTTACAGCGGTAAAATATCTCATTTCTGAGAAAAAATACAAAAACTGCAATGTAAGATTATAGTAATCTGTAAAACCTAAGAATTTGGTTTTTAGTCATTTGAACGCGGGCGGAGCCGCGGTCAATGCTAGTACATAGTATTATAGTAATTATATTATAGTAATATAAAGATTTGTAGTGATACCGTAAAAAATATATTTTTTGGCGGTTAAATTGCTAACACTGGCAAAACCTTGCCAGATATATCAAAATAATGTACTACGGAATTGTATATCTTAAAAAGGTCTACAGAAAAATCCCTGATAGTATATAACTATCTCCTAATGATAACCTACATTATTTTTTTTTATTGCACAAACAGTTAAAAAACTAAAAAATATATATACAGAAAGTGATGTGGACAAAAGTGGACTTTTTACACATTACTAAAAAATAAAATATTATCATATTACAGTGTTAATCCTTATCCAATTAAATAGTTTTAGATATGTTGTGTATTTAATGTATTGTATATTATTTAATTTTTATATATATTTAATCATTAAAATGAATGTCTTGAAAGATATCACAGATTTAAAATTATTAATCGCTCACAGCGAAACGGCTAATATTTCATTAAAACAATGTATGTAATAGAAAATTGTAGGCCTGTCTCCTAAAGTACACTCACAATAACTATTTTTCTCTATTTAAAACTTACCTAGGGACGCACCCGAGCGAAGCGAGGATATGTCTCTAGTATAGATAAATAAAATTGAATTGGTCAAAATAATAGCTTTTTACTAAATGCATATGAAATTATATAGGGTACTTATATGTATAAAAAAAAACACAATTTTTGTCTGTCTGTTTGTTCGCGCTAATCTCCGAAACGATAGGACCGATTTTAACGGGACTTTCACAGGCAGATAGCTAATATTATAACTAACTACTTACTTAAGCTACTTTTATTTTAGAAACAAAAAGGGTTCCATGCAAAAAAAATAAAACCCATGAAATTGTGAACAAAATCCGCGTACTTAAGGACGCAACCGAGCGAAGCGAGGGTGAGTCGCTAGTGACATGTAATTGTTCATTTTAGGTTATTACATATTCTGATAAAGAAAATTTTAAAGCTACGAGTATTTTCATATCTATTTAGATAAGAATTTTACAAATCGATTACATGTTAATATCATGCAATTGCGAATATAACTATAAATTGCAGTAAAACTTTGACCATGATTATCAATATTTATACACATTTTGAGTTTTATCGCAAAATATCTAGACGGGAATAGTTATCAGGTCACAAATTTAATCTATACTTAGTGTCTTTCTCGCACTTATTAAGTATAAATTAGTGGATTACTGAGAATTCAATTAAATGAAGTAACTGGAAGTAATTAAAAAAGTGTATATAACGTCCCTGGATACTTTTTAACGGTTAGTAAGGATTTTTCAGAGAAGAGATATTTTCCCGCAGTATCTGTATGCGTAGTAATCTGTGTCCTCTGTGTTTTTCGTGATGCGTTCCCAGACAGACAGACAGACAGACAGACAGACAAAAATTCTAAAACTATAGATTCCTGGTCGATCTCGGCTGCAGCGACCTATCTCACTGAGACTAGTCTATTGCGCACAAAAATTACATCACTTAAGTATGCGCGCGCAACAAGTGCAGTCTACTTGCTATACCTTTACCTATACTAAATATATCTTTCGCTCTCAAAGTCTGATAAGACGATGGTTCGATACAAACCGTGACAGTTAAGGGCCTATCGATATACTTGTCTCACCACCGCCAGTTTCTTTAAGAAGTTTTTGACAGAAAAACTCAAATACTAAACTTGGTCCAACACAGGACTCGAACATTATCTACATACATATATAAACGGATAAATTACTAAAGGCCATTTATCGTACAGGCTAAAACCTAGGTCTTTAAACGTGAAATTTTGAACAAATCATCCTTTTATAATGTTGGCAAGCACTAAGAAAGTGTTTTTAAAGTCTTCCCCTAAGGGCTTCAATCCATTTCATCTAAATCTATCTAAATTTGTATGGCAATTCAATTTTTGACGACCAAAATCATCAATTTTTGAAGATAAAACTATGAGAAGCATTACGAAATATATATACAATACAATTAATCATTTTCTAAGAATCAACTCCCAAATTTGTACACATGTATGTATGCTGGTGGTACGTAAATGCATTTACCAATTCTCAAAAAAGGGGAAAATAAAAATTTAAAAACAGAAAGAAAAGTCTTTTTTAAATCAAAAAGGCAACATCGCTAAATATGTTTTATTCTTATTGTATTCAGCCCTTTTTAACGTCCCACTGCTGGGGGTAGGCCTCCCTTCAATACGAGGGGGATCAGGCCATAGTCCACCACGCTGGCCATGTGCGGGTTGGCAGACTTCACATGTCTTTCGAAAACTTGCTAGGTTCTCTCACACATGCAAGTTTCCTTACGATGTTTTCCTTCACCGTAAGGCAGGTGATAGGTAATCATGTTAGAAATGATTCGCACAGGAAAATATCCGAGGTGCGAGACCCGGGATTTGAACCCGCTTCACTCGGTTTCCCAAGCGAGCCCGTTACCACTGGGCTATCACCGCCTTATTATTGTTATTAGAACGAGGGAAATACATTTTGACTTTGATTTGACTATGATTCTGAAAGAAAATTTAATATTGTAAACGATTATCTTTTTAAAAAACCTAAGACATCGGATTTTGATTGACTACAATGTGTGTGACCATTTTATTGAGATCTATAACTATCACGTATACATGTAGGTTTTTTTTCTATGTCACCATATTGAGGAGAAGGAATGCAGCTGACGTATATCGTGCGTGTACCATAATATAATAAGCATAAATAAAAATAACCATACTAGCAAGTAGCAACGGTTAACGGTTAGTATAGATTTCTCGGATTCTCAGATAGACAGACAGGCGATCGATAATAATGACTATTTCAATAAGATTTCCCAAAAAAAATATTTAATATACAGTTTCAACGCAGAATTTTATTATATATATATATATATATATATATATATATATATATATATATATATATATATATTATGTACGTTAAAACATAACACTTTAAAGCTACTGTAACCTCGCGAGTCAGACTCGCACTTGCCCCCTTGCAACTTGCTAATTTATAATATTATAACGCAATAGATAAACGGAAAAAAAGATAACATCAAAATGAATTTATCGCAGAAGAAAATAAATAAGTAATCTTTGTAATAGAAAAGGTGATTCCCCGAAAATTTACAAGCTCAGCTTGACAAGGTCACGACGTTGATTATATGTAAAAAACACCAATCTTAGTTTCCGGTAATTCATTTCTTAACTTTTAACAAGTTATGGTCTGCGGCCTCGCTTCTGTGCTCATTATTTATTTTCATTCTCGACTATTAATACTGTCTTATCTAATCTTTGGACATACTCGTTCAACTTAAGAAAAGAAATATATATAAGTATATATATTATATATAAGTATATATATATATATATATATATGTATATATATATAATATAAGTATATAGATATTTATATATACAGTACATATATAACGTTATTTAATAGTAAAAGGAGCAAATGATAAGTGTCGTCGCCATAGACATTTACAAATTGCAGCTTAAAGAGCTTCTTAAAAGAAATAAATTCGGCCTCTGTATCGATAATAATGTTTATTTCAATAAGATTTTCCAACAAATATCTAATGTACAGATTCGGCTTAGTTACAATTTTATTATATGTATAGATTTAATCCCAGCAAAGCGAGTTGTTATAAGTTTAATGCGTGTATCTGTGTGTCTGCTGTCGCTTCGTAACACCCAAACTGATGAACCTATTCTAATTTACTTTTCTTCGTTTCAAAGGTGACTTAATTGAGAGTTATGTTAGCTATAAATCAAGAAAATCCATTTAGCCGTTTGCTGGATATCAGAATTATTTTAGAGGGTTAAAGAACACGAGCAACTTCCACAGATCTAATCCATTCGAAATTTGGTATCCCGTTTCTACTTACTTCAATGACATGGCAATGAGATGGTAACCTTGGCCTGATGCTGCAGCGTCACCTGGAATCTGCAAGATACGATTCTTTTCTTTACTGCAGAGATACTGTTTAGGCTCATTGAAATAGCCCCAATGAAGAGGCTATAGTGTTGTTTTGTTTTTTTTTTATTTTTATTTTACTTCCTTATAATAAATACAATTCCAAATTTAAAAACTTTAGAGCTTCTAGGATTTATTAGTTTTAATTAAGGTTCTTATGTTATGTTAATTAAGTTGATTTTCTTTAAAGATACACACACTGACTGTGTCTTTAGAAATTAATATAGCAATGCCTTTGCATTGCGACAGAAATCTTTTGTTTTATATGCAGGCACCAATTTGACCACAAGGTTTTTAGTATATATAAAGAATATACAGCTTAATCGAAAATCTCCTTCTTTCTGAAGTCGGTTAAATTATATATATATATATATATATATATATATATATATATATATATATATATATAAGTATAATATATTTTACAATATTTATTGTAAGTATAGTATTTTTTTTATCTCACGAATCAATTTATAGAGAAATCGTAATTCTGTAAGTACTTATTTCATGAAAAACTGATAAAGCATAATACCTATGCTGTTGACATGAATAAGGCAATTCATACAGTATTTTCTGTGAATTATATCTAGCTCTGCCAAATTGTATAACGTAGGTAAATAAAGTAGTCGTTATCAACTTATTTATTTAAAACTAGAGGGCCACCTCGCTTCTAGAGGGCTAGCTAGAGGGCTACCTAGGTATGTTGTATTATAACGTGTTTTCTTCTCGTGGGAATGAGATAATCTTCCACGGTAAAAAGTAGCCTATGTCACTCTACAGCCCTCCAATTATCTCCACATAAAAAATCACGCCAATCCGTTACTCTGTTTTGACGAGAAAGAAGGACAAACAAACTTCGTTTCCAATTTTTGTCTTCATAAAAAAGTCGTCGGACTTCAATGAATATTTAAAAAAAAAGTTAGCCGAATAGGTCCAGCCGTTCTCGATTTTTGCGCTTAGCAACACATTAAGACATTAATTTTTATTTATAAGAAAATATTTGGTGTTTAAGTGCTTAGCGATTGAACTATGAGATTTTTTTTTGCTTACACATGGTAAAATATTGAAAATGAATAAATAAAGTTTTAATTATAATAAGTTTATGGAGCATTCCACGCCAAATCGGACGGTTTCAAATTTTTTTTTTTATTTGTTTAATTTTGGTATTTTTAGTACCCCTCAAAAGATCACTGGCTCAAAACCGCTCTTTTTATGTTTTTTTTGCTCATAACTTATTATTGGTCGAAATTCAATATTTTTTCATTTTTTTTATTTTTGGATGATCTTTACAAAGAAAATATAAAAAAAAATATAAAAATATTTTCGAACCAGTAATCAAAAAAATCTCAAAATTTACTGGGAAGCCTCTTTTGAGAGGTACTAAAATATTAAGAAAATCAAAAATAAAATGTTTTGAAACCGTCCGATTTGGCGTGGAATGCTCCATATAGTCTATTCTATACTAACCGCAAAAACATACTTAGTGAAGAAGCTGAGCGAAGCGAGTTAATGATATAAAAATATAACTCAAAACTGAAGTTAAATTTCGTTTCTTTTATCTTTGTATCTAGTTCATTTTAGTATTTCTTGAGAAAATACAGCAATCAATAATAACTGTTATTACAAGAATCGATAGAAAATATTTTATTTTATCTTTCATATCTTTAAATTCGGACAAGGAAATAAATGAACGATTTATGTATAAATCTTTGTTTTTCGGTTTACCTGTACTATATCTGATCGCGATGAGACTTGGGAAGCTTGTGAATATTCGCAATTACATGTTAGAAGAAGGTTAGTAGAAGCTCCCCCAATGTGCGTTCACCTTGAGAATGGAGCGTGTTAGGCTTATTAGCGTCTGGTAGTTAGGTCTAGAAACGTACTGGATGGGTGGTGTACCATGTGGGTTGCTCCTGGTACTTCTTTGATAGCAGAGTGGACCTTCTAGCAACCGCATGGTTGTTGTGGTCTGCTTCGGCAGACCTGCCGTCGGGGCGTCATAGTTGAATGCGTAAACGATCCTGCGACGCTTCATTAAGACGGGGAAGATTTTTTTGAGTTTTATTGGGTAGTACTGGTTTTTATAGCCGGTGAGTCCCACATAACCACCTGCATGTATACAGGTGGTATGCGTAAATGCATTTCCTAACGTGAAAAAATAGGTTTGTATTAAGTTTTTTTTTAATCTCCATTCCCTTGTTTTCCCTCTCTTCAGAACACTCGCCTTACTATGCAGGATGGCATCAACATCCTCGGAGTTAATATCCGCAGCGATCTGAACCAAAAAAACCATATCGAGAGTGTCATTTCGTTAGCTTCGCGTAAACTCGGGGTCCTGAACAGGGTGAAGCGGTTCTTCACGCCTGAGCAGCTATGTCTACTTTACAAGACTCAAGTGCGCTCATGCGTTGAGTGCTGCTCCCACCTCTGGGATGGCTCTGCAAAGTACTTGTTAGACGCTCTTGATAGATTGCAACGCCATGCTATCCGCATAATTAATAAACCTGAGGCTACTCAGTATTTAGAATCTCTGCAATTGCGTAGAGATGTTGCTTCTCTAGCCGCTTTTTATCGCGTTTATTACGGCGAGTGTTCAGAAGAGCTCTTCCAACTTATACCCCCCTCTCCTTTCCTCTCCAAAACCACACGTGCTGGTCGGAAATTCCATCCTCACACGGTACTACCCATACCTTCTCGTACCAAAAGGTTTGGCAGCTCCTACCTGTGCCGCACTATTAGGAAATGGAATTCATTACCGTCTCACGTGTTTCCCTCTTCCTATAATCCTGGGTCGTTTAAACGGAGCGTGAAAAAGCACATTTGCAGGCCGACAAGGTGAGGTTGATCGGAATCGAGATCAAGTCCCGGAACCGATGGATCTCATTCTGGATTCCACTGTCGCTTACCATCAGGCGTCATGGAGTCATCTTGTCGAGCGACAATAAAAAAAAAAAAAAAGTATTCGGTACTTTGACGATCGAGGATAGGTCTCATAAGTAATCAATAAAACATATATTGACCAAACAACATACTGTTTATTTTCATCACAAATTCAAATGATAATATAACATAGTTTACTTATACTAAATCATATATGTTATCTGAAAAAAAAAACAATGTAAATTATCGACTTAATAGCCTTATACTTATATTATATTGAAAAAAATTAATTTACAATATTATATGCTTACATCACTACATCTAAATTGTTAATTATCACGTGGTTTTTTTCACCCTATAACAATAAATTGGAAAAATACACATTTGCTTTCATAAATTATGTGTGTGTAAATTCAGTAGATAAATAACCAGCTACTGAGGATTCTTATTATAATAGCAGTATACTAAGTAGTACACTGTCTGGGATATAAAAATATAGCTCATGAAGTATAATCAAATATGTATTTTTCAAATCGGGTGCGCTTATTGATCTACCTTGTATACGCATATTATTCCGTAACATATTATTTGCCAATTGAGATTATAAACTCCAATACGAATCTAATTTTTATTTATAAAAAAAATATAGAAATACAATATGTTAATTTTAAGTAATCATCGATCAACATCAATTTCGTGGACGATATTTCTATTAGTTTCATTTTACTAAATTATTATCATACTAACGAGATATATCTTATATAAATATTTATAATCTTAACGTAATCTATTTGATCTACGAGACTTAAATATAATAATTTGCTACCTTCTAGTACATCTTCACGTTCATTGCAAATTCATGAAATTTATTATAATTTTCTAAACACGAGAATACGCAATCGTTTCTTATTTGTAGAAATTTAAATAAAATAATAAATAATTATAGATCATCATAGTTATTATGTAGATCCTAACGGTCATGCCATATGAAATACAAAATAAACAAGATGTAAAGAAAATTAAAGCCTGGTCAAGATCAAAGACAATGGTTAGAATCAACGTCAAGTGGTTTTCAATTAAAAATAATTGATTTTATGTCGTCATCGCTACGTAGCTTAATATTACAAGAGTTAAGGCTTAGGCAAGGTGTCATTCTACAATCGAGATAGAATAGATATTTTAATAAATATATGGGGACGACATATATTAATTCTATGAAATAACGATTTGTAGTTTCGACCTTTATCTTTCAGGATTGTAGAATCGCTAGTCTAAGCGTTATCAGACAGATAGCTGCACCTAATGAGATTCAAGTGAAATGTACGTAGCGATACCAAAGGTAGGTACTAAAATTATTTGAAGTATCATTTTGTATATAGTCTTATAAATAATTTAATGAATATTCCGTTACAAAATTCGAACTCATCACATATTGATGGTCAAATGCATATTTTTACTTACTGAATACTGATATTAAAAAGCCGTCTGATAAAGAACTGAGTTATTTCCTGTTGTTGGGTTTAGTTTGCTAAATAAATATCCAGTAAAGACAAAGCGCATAATTACAAAAAGATAAACACAGATGTTCGTGTGTATAATAATATTACGCGAATACGCTCTAATAAAGCTTTGTACAGTGTCAAGCAACATATTGGAAGAACTAAAACACAAATTTTCATTCATCAGACAGTCTTTTTATATTTTGTTCTCTAATTTTACTTTTGAACAACAAAGCTATCAATTCGTTAATACACAAATGTGTTGGAGAGTTTGTTAATTTTGAAGTCGTTTAATTTGTTCCGAAACTGATTATATTCATTACTGTATTGATGACCTCGTTACACGTCTTTTTATTAACCCTCGACGCAAATACGGGGTGTTATAAGTTTGACGTGTCTAAGTGTGTGTATGTGTATCTGTCTGTGGCATCGTAGCTCCCGAACGGACGAACTGAGTTTGATTTTGTATTTTTTTTTGTTTGAAAAGTGAATTAGTCGGGAGTATTCTTGGCTATGTTTGATGAAAATCGGTCCAAGATGGTCAGGGGTTATTCAATTTTTAATTTAATTCATAGAAAAACGGTAACGGTGGGAAGAGCGTGTAGCACACTTGCTCTATATTTGAAGTAATTTAATATGACTATGATTAAGATATAGGAAATACTCAAATAAGAAGTGAAGGAAGACTAAATTTTTGACAAAATTTCCAAGTGAATATACTCTCTGTCGGTGACGTTTCAAGCGTTCATTTTACATGTCCATATAATGTGTATAAATAATTTTTGTAATATATATAAATATCTAGTGTCACGGTGTTTGTGGTAGCACTTCTCCGAAACGACTCGATCGATTTTAATTTTTTTTTGTGTATTTGGTAGGTATGAGAATAGGGCGTAAAGTAGTTTTCAACCCTCCTATCACCACCCTCCATTTTTTAATTGCAATTTTAATACTTTTGTATGAATATAAAATACATAGTGACGAAACCGAACCAAGCGAGGGTGAGTCACTGTATAACATAAAGCCAAAGAGTTTTTTTTTGTAGATTGGACACAGGCGTAGCCGCGGATGCTGCTAGTATTATAATATTATTTAAAAACCGCTTAATTTTTTTTATTTTAGTGAGCACATTAGACAAGCATACAATACGAATTGACAATCTTTTTTGAAGGTATAAAAAGTGAGGCAACTTTAGAATATAGAAAGTTGATTGTAAAGAGGTCGTTCGAACTAAAACTTTTGTACTTGAATAATTTTCTTAACTATTGGATACATTATGTTAAATTCGAGATGTTATTCGTGGTTTGTACCTAATATGTTTATGGCAAAGGCGCGTGTCGCGCTAAAGCAGGTACAATGACCTACATATTTAAAGATGTGTAATAATGATGTCGTCATCGATTTCGTCCTTTTCATCATCTTCTTCAGGTGGCTGCTTAGCGGCTTCTGCAGCGGCAGCCGGATTCTCAGCTATTGCCTTCATACGACGAGCCTAAAATTAAAATTGCAACATGTTTAATAATAATTATGTACTCTTTATTGTACACCAAACAAAAAAACACATATAGACATTAATCTACACTACTGTTATAGAGAGGTAAGATTTGTATTTTTGTATGTTTATAACGAATAAACTCAAAAACTCAAAACCGATTTAGATGAAATTTGGTAAAAAGATAGTTTGAGACTCTGGGAAGGACATAGGATATTTTTATTCCGGAAACCATACCTTAAATGGGTGAGAATGGGGATGAAAGTTTTATGGGGAATCAATCTAAAAATAAACGAAGATGCACAGCAGGCAGCCTTTTCGCTTAAAGTTATATCTTCCAGGCTTAACTACCAGATAAAAAGGGTGAGAGCAAAACGGTAGGTGGTAGGTATATTTGCTATATTAGGAATTTGATATAATTATACATACAATATTATAAGTATATGTTTACACTTCATTCTTCCTTGGACCATTATCAAAGAAACCTTTTTTGTGTGTTTGTTTGTTACGTCTTCACGCTGAATTGGCTGAACGGATTTGGGTGGAATTTATTATGTATAGTGTACACAGATAGATTATGACCGAGAATAACACATATACTCCTGTTAGGAGTCGCGCGCAGGTCGCTAGTATTATTATAAACGTTAAAACGTATTTTTGATTATTAACCTTCCTGCAATACACTGTGACTTTTTATATTTAGAGATAATTTATGCATATTTAAATTAAATTTATAAAAAATCATCGCAATAAGTATATTTTAATATAACATTTATTTTTTACAACCTTCTCGGTCTAATGATTATCTGTATTATATTAAAATACTAGCAGAACCTGCGGCTTCGCTCACGCTCAAACTATAAAAAAAAACTCTAAAAAGGTATGTTTCATCCCCTATTTTACCCCCTTATGAGGAGAATTTCGAAAAACACGTATTTAATTAATTGTATTGAAGAGTATTAATACCAAGATTGAAGTAATTCTGATTATAAATATTTTTTTGGATTGTATTATAACATGTTTTTCCCCGGGAAAGGGATGTACTGCCGCGGTAAAAAGTAGTCTATGTCACTCTCCAGCCCTCCAACTATCTCCACACAAAAAATTACGCCAGTCCGCCAAGCCATTTCGACGTGAAGGAAAGACAAACAAACAAACACCCTTTCTCATTTATAATATTAGTATGAATCGTAATTTTTTCCTATAAAAAAAAACATTGTTGCACTCACTAAAGTCAAACCTACCTTTCTAATATGTAAAATCTCCACGACGATATATCCAGCCACACCAAGTAGCAACGATACCATTAAAACGTATAGCTTCATCCTGGCACAAAGATGAGTTGAGTAAGCGTAAGCTACGACAAAACCGGCGCTCTCCCAGAGTCTGTAGTTAGAGAAAGCAGCTTCTTTGTTACGCCTGAACAGTACACCGTATAAGCCTGGAAAAGATATAATATATCGATTAATAACATTAGTGGAGACATTTAATTTGAACCACAGATCGCTAATATATCAGATTTAAAGGTAAAATTTAACAAAAGTACAAAAATAATAGAATTTCGAATTGAAACACTGTTTATTTTGATTTAATTATGATTTTATCGAAAGGGGCATAACTAATGAAATATACCATTTGCCGGGGAATCCCTCAGAATGAAATTGATAAAGAAACACTAATCGTTTCTAAATGATTTCAAACCAAAATAATATTACCTACTTTAAATGTTAATTAATGAACTTTGTTTTGGGTTTGTATATATTTTTATATGAAGATCAACGTATTTTCTTAATTTGCTTTGTAGATAAGCTGATAATGTAAGTCGTGGGAAAAACGGAACAGAATAATGGTACGTAAAATTTAACTCAGCGCTATCAACTTTGATCCAAACATTGCAAAATGAACGTTTCGGGCGATTATATATTTAACTTGTAGTGTAAGATTGGCTTAAGTTTTTTTATAGAAGTGATTGGGTGTTGTGATATATGAATACGTATATATAATAAATAAATATGTTAGGACATTAATACACAGCACCATCTAGTTCTATGGTAAGCTACGAAGCTAATGTTATAGATACAAGATAGTTGATACACTACACATAAATAACTTTAAATATATACAATATACATATTATAAATATAAACACCTATGACTTGGAGTATAAGCATTCGTGCTCATCACACAAATGCGCCCAGCGGGACTCGAACCCGCGACCGCTGCCACAGCAATTACCAACAAACTGAGGTCAGGTCAATACAAACTGAGCCAAACGTGTCGTCAGATATTAAATTGATAGAATATGATAAATGTGTTTAATATAACTTTAGAATAACCTTTAATCCATCAGGTCAAGTCTTCAGGGTTGGGCTTCGATAAATTGAATCTTAATTATAGCGTGAACTCAGAATTATGTCGACATAAGTTACCTTACCTACTATCTTACAGCAACAGCCAACAGTAATCGAGAAGGCCGAATTAATACGAAGTTGACGAAACATAACTAATGCCCTATTAAGTTTTAAATAAATTTGAGTAAACCGAGTACTTATTCGTTATATTATATGCGATAGATTTTCTTGGTTTATCATTTTGTCCTGCTTTTCCATAGCAAAAGATCGTAATAGTTAATTGATTATTGTGCTGAGGATTGCGTCAAATACGTCCCGTAGGTACTTTAGTTATTCCACCATCGGACATTTTCTTGAAATTTAAATGGGAATTTAAATAATATTGAATAAGAAAGATCTAAAAATTGCTTTCCAATATGCGTGTGATTTAAATGAAGTCGAAATATATTTTTTTATAATCTTTATTTCTTTTGAATTTGAATTCAATATTTTTTGATGTAATTTCTTTTTGATTGAGAAAATATTTATTAAAAAGTGCAAATACATGTAGGTGGGAAATTCAAAGTATGTGAAACGCACGCCATTGGTCAGACCGAATATGACGTCAAAGTATTATAATAACGGCGATTAGTGATTTATCGCTACAAATTGAGTCGTCGCTGTTATCATACTGTGATGGAACGTCAAGCCCGCGAAATGTAAATAAAATGAAATAATGTAATCAAAAAAGTCCTTCCCACGGTCTTAAACTACCTTCTTACCAAATTTCATCTAAATCGGTCCAGTAGTTTTTGAGTTTATTCGTTACAAACATACAATAATTCAAATCTTTTCTCTTTATAATAGTAGTGTAGAAAAAGAATTAGGGTTCCGGTAAAAAAATTAAACGCGCGACGCGTAAGTCGCTAGCAATATTTTATTTCTAACTAGCGAAACTCACGGTCACCCTCGCTTCGCTCGGGTTCGTCCCTAGGTTGATTTCCCATACAAACTTTCATCCTCTGTTTCATGCCCTTAAGAGATGATTTCGGGGATAAAAAGTATCCTATACCCCAGATCTCAAACTATATTCTTACCAAATTTGATCTAAATCGGTTCAATAGATCCAGAGATGACCCCCCACAACGTCACAAACTCACAAACATTACTTGTTTATAATATTAGTATAGATAGGTAGTACCTACTGCATTGTAACAAAGGTCTTTAAATTAAAGCACACAAAGCAAAGTGAACTAATTTTATTTATTTCATCACAACGGTTTCATCACAATTTACCAAAGATTTTATATACATACATATCTCTAAAAACTGTTATTATATATAACAGATTTGAGAGATTCGTGTTATATATAATAACAGATTTTAGAGATATATAAAATTGTCAATATTTTTGGTTGTGTTTTGATAAATAAAGCGGGCAACTAATATGAAATAGAAAACATCAATTTCCTTTATTACTGACGTTGGACACGACAATAGACACGAGTTATAATAATACCACATTTACCGATTTCGGTTTTTGTTTCGTGCGGATGTAAACAAATTGCACAATGAAAAGTGCGTGTGTATGCAATTCACACATGGTAAGAAGTGAAACTTAATCCATACTTCCATGCTTACTAGTACTTACTTACTAATATTATAAATGTGAAAGTGTGTTTGTTTGTTTGTCTTTCTTTCACGTCGAAACGGCTTGACGGATTGCCGTGATTTTTTTGTGTGGAGATAGCTGGAGGGCTGGAGAATGACATTTTACCGCGAATCTACTTTTCGCAAATCTACTTTTTACTACGGAAGATTATCTCTTTCCCACAGGAAAACACGTTATAATACGATTCAAAAAAATCAGAATTACTTGAAACTTGGTATTAATGCTCTTCTATAAAATTAAAATAATACGTGTTTTAGCATTTTTCGAAATTCATCCTAAAGAGGGTAATATAAGGGTTGAAAGTTTGTATGAAACTACCTTTTAATAGATATTTTTGAAATTTTAAAGCGAGCTAAGTCGCAAGTTCTGATAGTCCTATATAAATTATGATCGTATATGATATCGTGCATGACTTTATAAAATTTTATAAAATTATCCCCTAAAGACATGACATAGGGGTTGAAAATTTTTATACAAATTCTGATTAAGAGGTTAGAGTTGAGAAGGTGCGAATTCGATGTTGAAATAGAGAATAAACATTATTATTAATACAGAGGCCGAATCTATAGTTTATAGATTTTATATCTATCTGTCTTCCATCTGTGATCGCATCACGGAAAATCTACTGGAGGGATATTGATGAAATTTGGCAATTATGATTATTGGTTATCCTGGTCAACATATAAAATACTTTTTACTGCGAAAAAATATCTCATCTCTGAGAAATCTATACTAGTTACTAAGCAATAAAACGTAAGTAGGGACGAACCTGAGCGAAGCGTGGATGAGTCGCTAGTTCAATATAAAATCTAATGAAATGTATATTTGCAACTTGTACTTTTCATGCCATCGGTATAATTTCTTGGAACTCTGGTATATTATTGAGTATACGTCGGAAATTGTTTCCTGTCGAAACTTAATATACCTATGGAGTGCTACTTGCCGAAAAGACCGATAGGTAGTACCACGTGGACGTGAGAGCCACTCTACACCTGCTAAGTTTAGCTATGACGAATTTTCAGTTATCAGTTATGTTTATACTTCAATATAAAATAACAGAAACAATAAATTTTATATTGCCTCGTGCTGGTCTTTGTGATAACGCTAATGTAATTAAGATATCAATTAAAAATCAATTCATGAATGCATTTGTTTATAATTATTTTTCTACCTGAGCATTTATAAGAAAATAATATAAGCGTACTTAGATATTTATTATATTATAAACTAACGGCCTACAAATCTCCAACTTTCCACGGGTTCGTCCCTAGATTTTAGTATTTTTTAGAGGAACCCCAATTCTTTTTCTAAAATAAAAGTAGTCTAAGTTACTCCTTATAACATCAGCTATCTGCCATCGGTCCAGCTGTTTCGGAGATTAGCCGGAAGAAACAGACAGACAGACTTTAAATTTTGTGTTTTTCTTATAAGTACCGTATATAAAAAATTTCATATGCATTTAGTAAAAAGCATTTATTTTTATATTACAAGCAGAAACTTCAATTTTATTTATTTGCATAGATTACATAAACAGATAAGGAGAAATATTTGCAAGATTTCGTTAAATTTTTATTTTTTCTAATTACATAAAACTGAACATTCACTCTAACTGTAAGTTTGCGTGTCGATATAAATAACATCCGTATTCTTAACACGAGGAACTACGAGCAATTACACTCAATACTTTTCTCACGTGAACGTTATATTTTCGGTATTTTAATTTAAGAAAAATATATCACTTATCTAAAAAATCCAATTCAATGTCAAAAAAAAAATAAAATATGACGTAAAAATGGATATCCTCCGATTAATTTTTTTAAGCAGGTATTTGTTATCGTATAATGAACGATGAATCAACGCCAATTGTAATATTTTTAACGAAACAAACTCGTAATCATTACTTGAGCTTCACGTTTATACATTTTTATGGAAATACTAGCATTGCCCGCGGCTCCGCCCGCGTTCAAGTGACAAAAAACCGAATTCTTAGGTTTTACTATATATATATATATAATATTAGTATACTCTTACATTGCAGTTTTTGTATTTTTTCTCAAAAACGAGATATTTCCGGCAGTTAAAAGTATGTGATATGTTGACCCGAATAACCAGCTATCATCATACCAAATTACATCAAAATCCCTCCAGTGGTTTTTCTGTGATGAGTTTTATTAATAAATTTTAAAATAAATGAATTTTATTATATGTATAGATTATAAATGAGAAAGTGTGTTTGTTTGTCACAATAAAGTTTGTTCTAAATGGTTTACAAAAATATATGCAACTTATATGGTGAAATGTAATTTGGCAAGAAAAATGTTAAATAAAAAGAACAATTAAAAAAATATGTACAAAAACAAAAAGATTTTTTTTAACTTTGTAAATATTTTTTAATTCTCTTACAAAAATAATGTCAGATTTTTTATTATACGGAAAAAAACATGTTAAAAGTAATAAAATTTGATTAAGGAAAATCAAATCGAAATACAAAATTTTGTATCACTCACACTATTTTTTAAGTTCATTTAAAATAATGTAAATAGCATCAGAATTTATAGAATTGTTAGCAAAATACACCTCTTATTATATAAAAACGTGATTTGACGCATATTTTTATCCTACAAAACCTCAATACAAGAAGCCAATGTAAAGATTCCATTCTAAAAATACCATCCTGTTACGAGTTTGCTAATAATGGTTTTTATACTTGAAACCAGCCAAGTCAGTGCTAAAATGGAGTACTAAAATAAGACCTAAGCAAGTAAAACTTTCGCAAGAATATTTAATGAAAGAATTTATCGTCTGACGTCTTGAAGCTGTATAGTATTGTTCTATTTATGGCTAACTTCAAAAAACAGGGGATTTTTTTGTAACATAAATGATGAATGTCCAGCAAATAATAATGAGAGATGGGTATGTAATGTACCCAATAACTTGAAAGATTGCTTAAAATCAAGATGGTGGTACGAGAATTCAGAATTTTTGGAAAATGATAGAAATATGTATGAACTAGTATAAATTATTGTATGTAACTTAATGTGATAATCTATGTCAAATGACGTCGTTAATGGCCTTAGATGTCAAAAAGCGACCTAAAATCTATACATGTAATAAAATTGTAACTACGCCGAATCTCTACACTAAATATTTTTTGGAAAACCTTACTAAAATAAACATTATTATCGATACAGAGGCCGAATCTATAGTTTTTAGAATTTTTGTCTGTCTGTCTGTTACCGCATCACAGAAAAACTACTACAGGGATTTTGATGAAATTTGATATGGTGATAGCTGGTTATCCGGGTGAACATATAGGACACTTTTTACCACGGGAAAATATCTCATTTCTGAGAAAAAATACAAAAACTGCAACGTAAAAGTATACTAATATATAAAACCTAAGAATTTAGTTTTTGGTCATCTGAACGCGGGCGGAGGCGCAGGCAATGCTAACAAATAAATAAAAAAATTATGAATATATTTTTCCCTTTTTAAAACATGTCATGCATAGATTTTTACATTTTCAGTTATGTTTAACTCAAGCTATAAACTTCAAGACAAATATCTAACCTTAACGATGAAATAGTTACTTTTACTAAGACATTAAACGGGTTTTAAATCAATTGAATGTGCATATTTTCGTGAGATTCAGTTATTTTTATAATCAAATTTCTGAAAAAATATCTATTATTATTATTAAAAAGTTATATTATTAAGTTATAAATTAATAATAACAAGTTGTAAATATAATAAGTCGAATCTTTACAACCTAACCTGTTGTTTAAAAAAAATCTTTTTAATATACTCCTAAGTGTACACTGTACGTGCAGTGAGTGTTGTAGTGTATACGGTATACCTGCGCCTCCGCAACCGAAGCGTGTCCAATAATTTTACGTTTCTGCTTATCGTGAACGTATACTTTTTTGAAGCTATAAATAACCTTGGTTTTTTTTAAATGAATGCCTAAGTATCATTCTTCTTTATTTGACGTAAATTAAGCATCTAATGTTATACGATTTTTTATATGGAATTTAATAATTTGTACATACGTAACATAGGTTATACAGTTTTATTTGGATATACTAGCATTGCCCGCGGCTCCGCCCGCATTCAGATGACCAAAAACCAAATTCTTACGTTTTACATATTAGTATATAATCTTACAATGCAGTTTTTGTTTTTTTTTTCAGAAATGAGACATTTTCCAGTGGTAAAAGTATCCTATATGTTAACCCGGATAATCAGCCATCAGCGTACCAAATTTCATCAAAATCCCTCCAGTGGTTTTTCTGTGATGCGGTGACAGACAGACAGACAGACAAAAATTCTAAAAACTATAGATTCGGCTTCTGTATCGATAATAATGTCGATTTCAATAAGATTTTCCAAAAAATATTCAATGTACAGATTCGGCTTAGTTACAATTTTATTATATGTATAGATAAATTAGAATGGGAAGGCTTGTTGTTAAGAACTGATTGTACATATTCGTGATCAAACCCGGCGGTTTTATACATTGAAAAATAAACAAAGTAGATATTTAAAATACTCTTCAAAGCTTACAAATTCAATAATATTCCATCAACTTGATATAATAAGATGATATAATAACAAAGTAACTTAGAATAGACCCAATGGCCTTCTGAGGATCTCTTGTGTCTTCAATTACAAACAGCAAACCGTATCAATGTTATGACTTCTTGACCGCAAAAAATATTATTTATGTTAGCAAGATTTACATAGGATTTGTTGTAAAAAAATGTACTGAATTATAAATTATCTTTAGTTATTTTCAGCAATTACTGACTTCAACTATAACTGCGAAAGTTTATACGTTTTTGTAAGCTTGTATGTTTGTTCCTCACTCTCACTTATAATACGAGACGAATTTACTTGTAAATCTTATACACACAAAGACTAGGACCTGGATTAATGGACCTACATATGATGTTAGTACTAAAAGTTACCAAAAGATGGCGCTGATTGTTTCGACAAAAGATGAACATACATAATTATGTACACACATTGTTATACACCTATATAAAGGAAACTCGATGTTTTAGTATTAAGTCGAAAAGGGCACGTGGAGGCATCCGAGCGAAATTACATATTATCAATCAGAATTAAACATAATATATTGGTATAATAATATAATTTACTTCTGTCTTCTGATATAACAAGTAATTACATATATTTATTTATTTCAAAATCTGCAGTATATAATTAAAAAATGACTCGCTTATTACCATTTTTATTTGATTTTTTATACTTGCGACTCGCCCTCGCTCCGCTCTGGTTTGTCCCTACATTTTGACGCTTCGTATATATTTTTCACAGTCTAAAAAGTATCCTAAAGGTTGACCCGGATAACTAGCTATCGCCATGACAAATTTCATCAAAATCTGTCCACTGGTTTTCTCGTGACGCGTTCCCAGACAGACAGACAAAAATTCTTAAAGCTATAAATTCGGCCTCTGTATCTATAATAATGACTATTTCAATAAGATTTTCCAAGAAATATTTAATGTGCAGATTCGAATGGATATTGTATAAAGTATAATAAATATTTTTTATTATTCATTTGTCAATTAATTTTTTTCCTTATATTCGTAATATAAGGAAATTCATTTTGTAGACCAAAAGTCGGAATACTTTGTCGATAATTTTATTCATATGCTTTTTTTGACACATAGACAATGCCACGCGTTGAACCTAATGGGAAATATTATATTTTAAAACTTACCATTAACTTGAGTTTGCCATACAGCATCGCCAACACCCCATAAACCAGATATCACAAAGAACGTTGATGGTGTTTCAGGGTTCGGTCTCCAGATCAAAAGCCACACGATGAGTCCAAGGTGAAGAGCTGCCCCCATCACCAATATTGGGAATCGTCCGATATACTTCATGGCTGTGCCAAAAAGAAGCGAACAAAGCGCGTTCACGACTCCGAAGCAAATCATTACGTAACCGATAGAACGAATTCCAAGAGCGCAAGATACATACGCCTGAAACAAAAATTTATGTCTCCATTATTGTGTAATAAGAGAAATGCAGTAATGCTAATTTTATATTTAATAGCTTTAGATTATAACTCGAATTAGATCAGATTGTTATGAAGGCTTTTATTAAAATCTACCTATTTTAGTATAATCAACAAAAAAAAAGCAAAATTTATAATACTACAACGTGCCTTTAAATATGAGATATATACATATGACTATACAAAAAAGTTTTTATATATATCTAGGGACTCACCCTCGCTTCGTAGTTCTAGGTACGTTTTAAACCGCTAATATAGAATAGATAGACTATATATTATACTATGTATATAGGTATGATGAGTTGTTGTGGGTTGTATTATAACGTGTTTTCCCGTGAAAATGAGATAATCTCCCGCTGCTAAAAGTAGCCTATGTCATTCTCCAGCCTATGTCCACACAAAAATCACGCCAAACCGTCACTTTGTTTCAACATGAAAGAAGGACAAACAAACAAATATTTTTTTGTGTATATGTATGTATGTAGTAGGTACCTACTTTGATATATTTTGTATTTCATATATATTTTAACCATATATAAATATATAATAAATTTAGGATTTACTTACTTGTGTATAATCGGCACCTATGAAAGCCTGCTCCATACCAATCCACAGTGTGATTGGGATGAGTAGTTGTTGGTTGGGTTTCTTCAATTGATATGCAGTAGCCGAGAGCAGCTGGATCCCTGACAACTTCGCTGTATCGGCAGTCCTTTGTTTCTCACCATACCTTCATATAGACTATTATGTTAATATTTTCACCGATTTCCAATACATATAGATAGATCGCTACCAAATCGCTAAAATTATTCATGACTAAATTTAATTTTGTTTATACTTGAAACCTTTCATACTACGTTTGCACAGCATTCTAGATTGATTAAAGTCTGCCAAGACAAGGAATAAATTGGTGGAATAAGACAAATTTCATAAAAAAAAACTAACAATGAATATTCAACAAGGCATTGTAACAGGCGTTAAATTAATTTTGAAGACGATAATTGCTATCCTTCCTTTTGACTGTGAAGTTTTTATATCTTACGAAATGTAATTGCCTGATCGAATAATGATGATATTAATAAATTAAATACACTAATTTATGACTACAATTTATTAGAACTTCAGATATTTTGCAGTTTTATTATTTTTTTGTTTTTTCGGAAACAAAGGCGCCATTTTCAAGATCTTACCAGACAGAAGAAGATGAATCACCACGACAAAAACGGACCAGAAAAAACAAAATTAGTTTTAATTGGCAAGAAAAAGTGAATATGCAACTGGTGTAACTCGACGCCGCGCAATACGCGAGTAACATGTTACAAGATAGCTTTGCAGACATTGCTTAATGGACTTATCCAGTGAATCCAGTGGTGCAACTTATTAGTAACCCAACATTAGTCTTCTGTTCAATAATTTCTTACAGAAGACAAAGATAAATTTGTCATTTATTTGCTATTTCCTTGATAATTAATTCAATTCGATTTTCTTTGTAATGGCTTTCATAATATCCAATTAATTTTATAAGTGTGAAAGTTTGTGAGGATGGACGGATGGATGTTTGTTACTCTTTAGCTTCAGAACGGCTGAACAGATCTGGATGAAATTTGTCACAGGATAAATTATAGTCTGGAATAGCGTATAGTTTACTTTTTATCCCGGAAAAATGTACAGTTCCTGTGGGATAGATTTGTTTTTGGTATGAGAGACGAACTTGAAGCGAAGTGAGGGTGATTCGCTAGTTATTCATATATTACTAATATACATGACAAAAGGAATAATACAATTTAATGATATACACTGTTTGTACATTTATTGTGAAAGCTTTTCTATATGAAACGGGCTCTTACTCGTATAACAAATGAGAAAGTTGGTGCTTTTTAATTTCTTCACAGACAAACGGCTGGACGGATTCTGATGAAATTCAGTACACACATAGACTAAGTCCTGGAGTAGGCTACTATTAAGCACGCATCCATTCGAAAGGAGTATAATTCGTTACTCCTCGATCTCAATATGGAAATCATTAAAAAGTATAGTAGTTAAACAAAATTTTGTATACCTAGATAATGGATCAACAAGTAACGCGACCATCAAAACAGCGACTACAACGCAAGCGAGATATATAGCACTGATTTCATAGATCTCGCTGTCCGGTGGCCGGTGCAGGTTTTGGTTATCGTGATGGCCGCCTCCAATCATGCAGAAATTGGCTCCGCATGTCAAAAATGTATTACTTGTATTCTCTTTGGACGTATTTCCACTGCTGTGTACTCCCGAAGAAAATACTGTTGGAAATGGAAGAATTTTAATTACTCAAATTGGTATAAAATTATATATCTAATGTTATAGCGATGCAACTTAGAGGTAATTAAAAGAATTACTTGAAACTTACAAATTATTAAAAGAATTTGTCTCGCGAACTGTCCAAAAAAGCCTTAATACCTTTTGTTATAAAAATTCCGAAAAGAATCTGTTAATAAGTACTTGCAGTAATTAGGATTTTTAATAGCAGAAAAACTTTGACGGATGAGCGCAATGAAGCCGGATGCGTCAAAAGAAACACATTACAGAACGAATTCCGTGTAAAATTTACCTCGCTTCTCTAGTCATACAAAAATATTTTAAACTTACCTAAGCTAGAAATAAGATTTCCCCATAGTTCAGCAGTCTGCCATGCCAGGAAGAAGAAGCCAAAGAATCTGACAATGATTCCATCGACGGCTTGATCTGTTAATTTAGCGTACACACTTCCAGCTTGAGTCAGATAAGTAGCTTTAGAGGTCCACATGGGGGCCGCTCCTAGGCCAACTATCACTCCAGCAGGCACAAGTGTGTAGAAAGCTGGAAAGAATTGAGCGCCAATGTACGGCGCGTAACAAAGCATGGAAAGGCACAGGGTCCATTTTACTGTCAGCCTCTTGATAAGGAACGTTGGAACAAATATACAAGATACGACAAGTGCCGCGTAAATGGAACTAAGAGAGACTGTTCCAAGGCCGTCTGCAGCGTTGATGGATGATTGAAGATTGGCGGTTCCTTGGAAAGCAGTGAACTGCACCATAAAAGCCGCACTTACAGCTGCTACGTTCTTTAATATTCTCCATTTCTCATTTCTGGATAGCTTCACTTTGCCTGAAGCGTAAGAATCATCTTCCGTAGGTAGAGGTGGGGGCTTGACGATATCGTCGTTAGAATCTCTATCGTGTTGATAGCCATCGTTTTTAAATCCGGTTTTTACAGTATACACTGAATCCTTGTCCGGCCGGTGGTCTTCACAGCCGCCACCGTGCGTCGCAGTCATACCGTGTTCTCGTTTCGCCCTGAGAACAAAATTGTTTTATTAGATACAATACTTACATTATTAGAATATACTCTATTAATATACGTATATTACAGAGACAATATTTTCATATGTTTATATAGCATGTATTATCAAAAGTACTTTAAGTAAAGTCCTTCCTTAAACGCTTAATATAATCAAACGCTTCAACGTATAAGGCGATGAGATTCTATTGAGACGAAATAAAAAACAATCGACGAGGCTCACACTTCTAATCGCAAACGGCGCCCAAGCCTCGCACAATGATACATACATACCGTGTTGCAGTTGTAGAAGCGATTTCTGTGACAATTCCAATTTGATTCGCATTCGACACCACAATGAGCAACATCGACTGAGTACACATCATTCTATTGTACTGTTTTCACATACTCTTTCGTCATGACATAATTGCACCGCATGAAAACTATAACTGAATGAAAATCAACCTTTTTAATTCAGCTTTACGCATCGTTTTAACAATTTACTACCTATGTATATTTGGCTTGCCTTTGGAAAATTAGGTACGGAATTTAAATATGTATGGAAATGTTACTAAAGGTTTTTATAGAGGGTTGTTTTTACTGTAAACTAATTATTATTGGACGCTGCGCTACTGTTTCCCAAGCCTAGTAGTAATTATTGAAGTTTCTTTCCCACAGGAACCGTACATTTTACGGGATAATAACGTAGTAACCTATGTGCTGTCCAGACTATAATTTATCTCTGTGCAAAATTTCATCCAGATCCGTTCAGCCGTTCTGGCGTGAAAGAATCACAAACATTCATCCATTCACACAATCTTTTCCATTTATAATATTAGCACGAATAATTTAGATACCATACTTAGATAACTCCAGGATTATTAAATTTTTATATGTATAATCAATTTTTATCTCCTATACATTATTTCTTATAAACTCAAATTCTTAAGTGTCATTTTTATTTACCTACATATTTGGCTTAAACGTCATAAGCATGTGGTGTCAAAACAATCAATAAAAATATAAATTCACAAGCAAGCCGTTTAAAAAGGACAAAAGCATATTAGCGGAGTCAGATGGTGAAACCTCGTGTATTTATTCACCTAAGGTACGTGTCCAAAACAATTCAATGATCTATTGTGTTACGCCATAGGTGTAGTACTTATATATTTTATGTTATACTCGTATTATTGATGTTAGTTAAAGATGTTGTCACTCGCTTTGTCTATTGCCTGCTTACGACTGCTAATTTGAAACGTGGATCGAGAACTTGCATTTGCTATACACATTGCTACGTCAGTTATGAAAATATTAATTTCAGCAGACCCAATATCCAGTATACAAAGATCTATAGTTAATCTTTATATAGCTAATTTCTATACATATAATAAAATTCTAAGTCAGATCTGTGCATTAAAAATTTTTTTGGAAAATTTTATTGAAAGAGTCATTCAATCGATACAGAGCCCAAATCTATAGTTCTTAGAATTTTTGTCTGTCTATCTGTCTATTTGTGAACGCATCACGAGAAAACTACTGGACAGATTTTAATGAAATTGGTATGGTGATAGTTGGTTATCCGGGTCAACATATAGGATACTTTTTACTGCAGGAAAATATCAAATCTCTGTGAAATCTATACTAAACGTTAAAACGTTGTTTTAGTTATTATATAAATATTTAACAATATGAAGAATTATTTTGCAATATATGCAGAATGGTACTAATATGAATAATAGGAAAATACGATAGTGTTATAAATGTGAGTGATTGTGAATATGCCTGGGTAAGTGTGTGAGTGTGTGTTTTGAAAGAAGAAAGCTTATATACATTCTAGATTAAAAACTTTTTATCATAATACTTAACAACCGAGTAGAGTCGTCGACAGAAACTAGTCAAATATAATTCTACCACTAAAAGGTATAATCTGTTACAGAGCTTATATATACATCTACTTTGCCGGCTAGCGTAACTAAAACCTTCCCACGGTACGCGTTATTATTCGCACTTCCTCTGATACCTGTAATAAGGCAAAAAACCATGTCCGTAAATTGTGCTGTGTTTTAAACTGTTCGATTAGATTTTGCAAATTCAATACCACTGACCATTTTCAAACAAAATTTAGCTGGAGTGCAAACATTCGTGCTTATCACACAAATTAATTCCCCCAGCGGGACTCGAACCCGAGACCGCTGGCACAGCTATTAGGGTCACTACAAATTAAGCCAAACGTGTCGTCAAAGATATACATATAATAAAATTGTAACTAAGCCGAATCTGTACATTAAATATTTTTTGCAAAATCTTATTGAAATAGATATTACTATCGATGCAGAGCCCGAATCTATGGTTTTTTAAATTTTTGTCTGTCTGTCTGTTACCGCGTCACGGTAAAACCACTGGTGGGATTTTGATGAAATTTGGTATGATGATAGCTGGTTATCCGGGTCAACATATAGAATACTTTTTACCGCGGGAAAATTTCTCATTTCTGAGAAAAAAATATAAAAATTGCAATGCAAGAATATACTAATATGTAAAACCTAAGAATTTGGTTTTTGGTCATCTGAACGCGGGCGGAGCCGCGGGCAATGCTAGTAACATATAAATTTTATTAAATTGAAATTCACTGTCCACATGTGTACTTAATTAGAATCGTTCAAGAAGAGAAAACACTATACTTTAATTAACGAATTGTCTTCAACCTTCGCGAGTAAATGGCGACCTCGATTTAGTTTAATGCACCTTTAAATTACAATATCAAGGAATCTTCGCACTTTCAAATATATTAAACCATTTATTGCTTTCAATAAACCGATCGTTGAATTTATTCTTGAATGCATATAATTAAAACATTATTTTATTCCAGAAGAAATGTTACCTTTTTGACCCCAAAACGACGGGGTGTTATAAGTTGGACGTGTTTGTGTGTGTCTGTCTATCTGTGTGTCTGTCTCCTGAACGGATAAACCGATTTTGATTTTGTTTTTTTTTTGTTTGAAGGGTAATTAGTCAGGTGTGTTCTTAGCTATGTTTGAAGTAAGTCGGTCCAAGATAGCCGAGGAATTTATAAATTTTTAATTTATCATGAATCAAATTCGTTAAACAAAACATTGGTTTTACAAAAAAAATACTAAAGATATAGTGAAATATTTAAAAGTGTGTTAGTGGTTAAAAAAGGAATAACCATCAACCAGACTTCTACGAAAATCCATTTACAGTATGGTACTAATAAAAGTTAATCTGCGCGTATACTGTACTCAAGAGAAACTTGTTTCCAAAGGACACCATGTTCCGACGTGTGGCGCATCTTGACCGATATTCATATTACCACGCTTCAATCACATTTTGTTGAAGTCAAAATTAACATATAGTTACATCATGTAGAATCTATATTTATACCACAGACTAGCTTTTGAAGTTATACTTCGTTTGACACATTTGGAAAATATATGAGAGTTTACGATGCGCGTGCACACCGACAGCCATAAAGCGACATGATGAAGTTAGCTGCATTCCTTTTACAAACGGTGAGTTGTGACATACGGGATGAAATCTTTAGCTATTTTTGTTCTGTTACACCAAAGAAGTATAACTTACGTGCGTACACACACACGTTTTTTTGCAGATTTTTTAAGCATTATGTCACATCCATAAAGAAACATATACTTCTGTCATCACTTCACGTTTTAAGTTTTGAATTCCATCTTACAATACGAATTAAATACATTATTGTTAAACTAGCAAAACCACCTTTTATCAAATATTATTACTTACTAATAGTCTATCTGTATCTCAATTAGACCGCATAATTTTTAGTACAAAGTGATGTTTGATAAAATTACAGTACGCATTTTCATGGTCACAATTATTAATTCCTATTGTAATATGGCGAAGTATAGCTTAGATATATATTATAATACGGGGTTGTCACTTCGCCAATTAAGGGGTAATGAGATTAATGAATACACATTTTGTTTAACCACGGAAGTTAACGAGTATTAAACATGTTATATAAATTGACCAAGGTCGGAAGACAATGGCTAAGAGCAAACAATAATAAAATATAATTTGTAGGAACTTGAATAATTTTAGGATTTGTTTTACTAAATGATATTTTGTTTTAAGGCTGAGTACTACTATCGAAATATTTTTTTTATATCTTAACATTTTAAGTATGTATATATTAAAATAGCATTTTAGGTTGATTTCAAAGTATATTTTTACAACCATTTATATTATTACAAGCAACCCACCCTCGTTTCGCTCCGAGCTTCACTACCTCCCAAATTCGATACTCTACCCAATCGGAAAATTGGCAGGAGCAACTGTACCTTATACTGCTTATGGTCATTTACGGCTTCCACTATCTATAAATTTCATTAAAATCGATCAAGCCAAGATTCTTGTTCTATCTTTTATACCGAAGAACTTTTTTCATGAGAGAGAAATTATTCTTTTCATTTTCTAACTCAGTATTAAGTAATTATTCTTAAATCTCAGACTTAACTTTGCAGTCTACCTATATTGTTACTAAATTTAATTCAAATCTGTCCAGCCGTTTTACGATTAAGGATTAAAAAACATACACACACTTTTTCATTTATTATAGTCATCGATTAAAAAAGTATTAGATAAATAATCAGCGACAAAAAATGTCCTCGCCAAATGAGCGCTCATTGAATAATCGAGCGCGCGTTTAATTTAAATTTCTTTTTGTGAAAACAGCTTTGAGCATTGCATTTAAGGTTTAATTTACATTGTTGTATATTTATTTCAACTAGAATATTACCTAAACACAATTGGTGACAGTTTTAAAAGAATTTTTAAATGGGATTGTTTACCTAGTACTTTTTTAATCGATGATTATATTAATACGAATACGTCGTATTAATAGTCTAATGGGAATTAAAGTGTAAAGGTCTTAATTTTCTTTTAAAATAGGCTTTAGACAGTAAGCCTAATGCCACATATTTAATAGTTTTTGGACAACTCAATTTAATTGATTGTTAAAATAATAAATCACCTGTTACAATAAACGAATTTTCCTCGCGGAGCGAATAAAATTTGATATCGACAACGTGTGAGTGTATACACTTAGTATACAACTATCAACTCACCCTCGCTCCGCTCATCACGCTTAGTACCTACCTATATATTTCTCAGAGGTGAAATATTTTCTCGCAGTAAGTATCCTATATATTGATCCGAATACCCAGCTGTCCTTATACCAAATTTCATCAAAAATTTTCAAGTGATTTTCTCATGATGCGTTCCGAGGCAGACAAACATACAGACAAACAAAATTCTAAAAACTATATATTCGGCCTCTGTATCGATAATAATGCCTATTTCAATAAGGTTTTCGAAAAAATATTTAATGTACAGATTCGACTCAGAATTTTATTATATGTATATATATTGTATATAGATTAATTTATTTCGAGACCAGTTTTCGTAATTTGCAAATTAATGGATATTGTAATGACAACTTCATATATTATTTGTACGTAACTGCACTACTGCAAACTTCATTTATACATTTTCAGTTTGTTTAAAAAAAATTGTAATATAGATATAGATATCCTTTAAATAAAAAAAATCTAATCTATCAATAGATATAATACAAAAATTATTTTCATTTTTAAGGATAAGTCCGATTTAATACGATGTTCTTCTATATATTATATACAATAAAACAAATCCCATATCCCATAATCCCATGAATATTATAAATGGGAAAGTTTGAATGGATGTTTGTTACTGGAATAACACATAGCTTAATAAAAATTCCGGGAAAAGTACGGTTCTCGAGAGATAGATTTGTTTTTGTATTATTATAATGTACAAGTAAAGCAAGAAAATAAAACTGTATCAGATATTTTTGTCGTAATTCGCATCGTCTGAACTCGCCCTAAAAGAACAGGTTACTCAAACCGGCTCTTTTGAAAGTTTTCGCATTTTCAATACAATCATATTACAAGCAAGAGTAGCTTTTGTAATTTTATCAAATTATTATGTACTAATTATGTTTTGAATAATTAACTTCAAAATTATTTATATAAGACTTGCTAAATTACTTAGAAAGTAACCTAAGATTTTATTTACAGTATCAGAAAACGATAATATAATCTATTTCATAATATACATTGAGTACACGTCCCACTGCTGAAGACGGGCCTCCCTTCAATATGAGCAGATCAGGCTATAGCCTAGCACGCTGGCCAAGTGCGGGTAGGCGGTCTTTCGAAAATTTACTAGGTTCTCTCAGACATGCAGGTTTCTTCAGGATGTTTTCCTTCTATGGTATTCACGTTGGAAATGATTCGCATATAAAAATATCAGAGGTGCGAGACCCGGGAATTGAACCCGCTTCACTTGGTTTCTAAGCGAGCGTGCTACCACTGGGCTACCACTGCCTTAATTTATTTTTGAAATATCGCTGTGTTATGTTAGTATGCTATTCAGTAGGATCTCATGTTAGGACGGGGGACGGAAGGGTTTGTTGAATTTTAGTAGATAGTACTGGCTTTTCGAGCCGATGAGTCCCACATAACCACCTGTATTTTGTCTACAGATGGTATGCGTAAATGCATTTCCCAACTTTAAAAAAAGAGGTACTCATGTAAGCGAGTAAATTCGCGACTTTATAATAAATTGAAATAAATATTTCTAATTTGTAATTCTTGTCGATTAAAATATTCTTTGTTCCATACATACCTTCTATATGATTATCGCGTAGAGACCTCTTATTATATTTACATATGCATATATTACTCGTGTAAATAAGCAAAAATAAAACAGTTCAGTAAGTTTTTCTCTTCTTTGTCAATCGTTATTTTTTGTCTAGCTAGCTATTGATGAACTTTAGCTATTGAACAACATATAGGATACTTTTTAGTGCAGGAAAATATCTCATATCTGAGAAATCTTATACTAAACGTTAAAACGTAAGCGTGGGTGAGTCGCTAGTATTTTATATATGTATATGGTACATTTACACAAATTTCTTAAAATTATGCCTAAACGATTATAGGAATGTAATCTGTCAAAGCCCTGATTATATATAGCTTAATGGACAGAAAAAACAACGTCGTAGTCGTCAATGGAACAGATGAAAATAAACGTCTAAAGAAAGAGAATGGTGATTTTTGTTTCGAACGTATTTGCTTTTATCTGGTAGAGAAACGTTGGAGTGTCACAAGAAAGTCGATGGCCCTGATTTTTTATAAATATAGTTTATTAACGAAAGATTGTTTTGGACTACTTTTTATTTAACTCTCGTAGAACTTGATCTATATAGGATCAGGGCATAGACAGGTCGAGTCGCTTGTATATAGAATTAGGTTAAATACGCATTTACTGCATGCTATATAGTTTCAGATAGAAGGAAAATTTTACTTCATATCTACTTGGATACTGGTTTTGAACGGGTTTAAAGAGGAAGACGTCTGGGATGGAGACTTTGGTATGTAACAAAAAAGTTTTGTTGTTTATTGTTACTAGCTGTCGTAATTGTACAGCCGATCGCTTTTTTTTGGTATGCGATTCCGGGTTCAAATACTGCGTTGAGTAAGGTCGTTTCGTTTTAGTAGTGTAAATACATAAAGGATAGTGTGTTAGCGCTTTGTCTTGTTGAATTTCAATTACTTGATACTGATTAATAAATAATATTTTGATTTGTTTATTTTTATGAGGTTATATACATATGTTTTGACGACTCGTTTGGCTGAGTTGGTAGTGACCCTACTTGCTGTGCCAGCGGTCGCGGGTTCCAGTCCCGCTGGGGGCATTCATTTGTGTGATGAGCATGAATGTTTGTACTCCAGTCATGGGTGTTAATATTTATAATATGTATGTATTTAAAGTTATATATGTGTAGTGTATCAACTATCTGGTATCCATAACACAAGCCTCGTAGCTTACCATGGTACTAGATGGCGCTGTGTGTTAATGTCCCAACATTTATTTATTATTATCATTATTATATATGTATTGTTCTATCTACGTATTATTATAGGTATGAATTATTCTATCAATCTTTTGAAAATATAAAACTAACGACTTACCCTAGCTTTACTTAGTGCGTGTAGGTCTCTAGCATTTCTATTTATAATAATATATTATATTCATATATAGGCAACGCCACCTTTTATAAATTTTATTATTTACAGAACCCTATGTGCTACTATTTATAAAATATAATTTTAGTTATAATTTCATTTCTGGTAACACAATAATAAAAAAAAATATTTAAATATCTTGAAACTCTATCGTCTAAATATATCCGATACTTAACGGCATCACTTGTAAGAAAAAGCGAATATACTAGTGTGTAATATACATATAATATTACTAGACTTAGCCAAAAGTTTTACTCGTGTTAAGTACTGCGATGAAAAGGATTATGATATTTATCTCGTTAATAAACATTTCGTGCAAAAAAAATTATCAGTAGGAAAAAGCGAATACCAATTCTTATACTAAACGTTAAAACGTAAGCCTAGAAGGGGTAATGATTTTGAACTTCGACCTACAGATAAGATATCAGAATTTTTAAATATACATGTATTCAGATTATAGATCAAATTAAGGTCCCACTGCCGGGCACGGGCCTCCCTCCAGTACGAGGAGGATCAGGCCGTAATCCACCACACACTGGTCAAGTGCAAGTTGACGAACTTTACATGTCTTTCGAAAACTTGTTAGGTTCTCTCAGACATGCAGGTTTTCCCACGACATTTTCCTTCGCCGTAAGGCAACTTGAATTTTGTAGATAGCAACGGAAAGATTATCATATATAACATTTTTCGGAAAATAGCAACGGTTACTATGGCAACCAAATCAAACTATTTCGTTATGGTCCACTTTTTTGATTTTTAAGACGTTACACGTCAAAAGGAGTGGCCATCGCAGCTATGGTACAACTTCAACAAAAAGTACCTACTTCGAATAAATAGCCTTAAAATTGTGAAATATATCTCACGTAATCTTTCGTCATTATATGTCACTATACATTTAAAAAAAATATTATAAAAACTTTTAAACCAATATTATAAGTATATAAGAGTCTATATAGTTTTTTTCTAGCAGGAAGAGGAAATGAGATAAACTAAAAAAATATTTAACAAATGCTATAATAAAAATAAGTAAAGCCGCAGTAAAAAGCTAGTATGACGAAAACATATTGTTTATAAACAGTTGATTTGTAGACAGCGTGGCCCATACAATAAGTTAAGTTTATCGCTCACATCACCACGCTTTATCGTTAATCGTGAACAATTATTAGCGGCTGCATCTGGACAAAAGTGGATAAAACTGCAAACGATTGGACTTTCTGGAATGAATCAGTCATTGCTCTTAGCTTACTTCTAGCCTTATTACTCTTGTACTTACTCTATATTTTATATACTTTCATACGTATGATGTCAATATTTATGTATATTTTATATGATACTAGCGACTCACCCTCGCTTCGCACGGGGTCGTGCCTAGGTTGATTCCCAATACAAACTTTCATCCCTATTTCACCCCCTTAAGGAATGATTTCCGGGGTAAAAAGCATCCTTTGTCCTTCCCAGGGTCTCAAACTATCTTTATATCAAATTTCATCGAAATCGGTTCAGTAGATCCAGAGATTACCCCCTACAACGTCACAAACTGACAAACTCACAAACTTTACCTTTTTATAATATTAGTACAAAATATTGTAATTAAAGTCTTGATATACATAAAATTGACATTTACATAACATAATAACATGTTGCAGTTTAATTAAGTATATAGACAGTATTTAGTGTCGTTCGCATTCATACTTAATGAATGATTGCACTCATGACTAAGAGCGTTTGAAAGTGACATAAATAAGCGGCTATAAAGTGACATGCAAAATCGTTCTATACATATAATAAAATTCTAACTGAGTCGATTCTGTATATTATTATTTTTTTGGAAAATCTTATTGATATAGTCATTATTATTGATACAGAGGCCGAATCTATAGTTTTATAGATTTTTTGTCTGTCTGTCTGTTTGTCTGTCTGTCTGGGAACGCATTACAAGAAACAACTGGGCAGATTTTGTTGAAATTTGGTATGACGATAGCTAATTATCCGGGTCAACATATAAGATACCTTTTTCTGCGGGAAAATATATTATCTCTGAGAAATCTATATTACACGTTAAAACATAACTAGAGACGAACCCTAGCGGAGCGAGGTTGAGTCGCTAGTATGTATAATGTATTATTTTATTATTACACGCACAATTTATGTTTATACCCAATTTCAATGAAATGATAGCATAATCATATTATATTCATAGCATTTACTTAAATTTAAAAAAATATATTAATGCATTGAAAACCTAAGGCATTAACTGATAACATATGTTATTTATATTATACTACTACTAGCTTGATTCCCAATAGTACACTTTCATCCCCATTTTCACCCCCTTAAAGGGTGATTTTCAGGATAAAAAGTATCCAATGTCCTTTCCAGGGTCTCAAACTATCTTCTTACCAAATTTCAACTAAATCGATTCAGTAGATCCAGAGATTACCGTCTACAACGTCACAAACTCATAAACTTTACCTCTTTATAATATTTGTATAGATTAGTTGTGTTTAGTATAGATTTCCCAGAAATGAAATATTTTCCTGCAGTAAAAACTATCATATACGTTGACCCGGATAACAAGCTATCATTATACAAAATTTCATCAAAATCTGTTCAGTGGTTTTCTCGTGATGCGCATTGCTAGACAGACTGACAGACCAAAATCTTACAAACCATATATTCGGCCTGTGTATCATTATCATTAATAATGACGACTATTTCAATAATATTTCCCAAAAAAATATTTAAAATACAAATTCGACTCAGAATTTTATTATATAGATAACAATAACTTTTGCGGGTGCTAATTATAAACTATAATATAATATAGTGTCCACGTGAGTGCAACACTTCCCGTTTCGAACCGGCTCTTAGCACGCGACCTGGCCCTTAGTTATACATACATATATTTGATATTTCACAATATAAAATTTTATGTAGTGGACATTATTTTTTACTGAGGAAGATAGTTTTTATTGCTCCACTAGAAATCATAACGATTATCCGCAATTCATATAAAGATTGGGAGTAATTTATTTTTGAGATGATCACAGCAGTATTATAAATGTAAATTTTTATGTATGTATGTATGTGTGTTACTCCTTTACGCAACAAAGGTTGGACTTTACCTATAGGCTGTTAATAATCAAAATTATCAAGAGATGGCGTTACGTGTTTAATGTTTATTATATTACCATTACAAAAGGTATTCTTATTTCTTAAGAATGACATCGGAATCTTTTGAAAAGTTTTGTTTACATATTTTTTTGCGAATTATTCCATTTAATGAGTAGTATATAAGTAAAAAATGCGTGTATTATAATATTTTCCACTTTAGTGTCAGAAAAAAATCATAAATATTATACTGCGGCATAGTGATCATAATAATACCAGACTTTTAAGGTTAAATTTTTAGGGTTCCATACCCGAATGGTGCCGACACAACCCTATTACTATGCCTCCTCAGTCCGTCCGTCTGTCAAAGGGCTGTAACCTATAACTCATAAACCGTAATAAGTAGAGAGTTGAAATTTCCACAGAGTATGTATTTCTATTGCCGCTATGCCAAAAACTTATAAAAACAAATAAAAATACAAGAAACATTTTTAACTTTCATAATCAATCATCGAAGTTAATATATATATACATAGTGTAAAAGTCATTAATAAATGGTACATGTACGATGGTACAGAACTCGCAGTTGACCAGACTCGCAGATTTTTAATCGTATTTTGTTTAATTTAATTGTCGTCATCGTGTGTTTCCTTTTAAAATATCATTATTGAAAGTAGCTGTTAAATGTAAAGCTAAATAAATCTCTGACAGACAAACATTCTTATTTATACTACTATATTGATATTTTTAAGATTATAATAGTAAAATATATGTACATAAATTAAAATCGGTTTAGGTGTTCCAGATCATATACCTAAGCACAAATAGTGATAAACTTAAATATAATTAAAATAAAACTTCTTACATGGTCGTCTATATCAAGATGTGCATATAATCAACGTTTTAATGTGGGATAGCATTTGAAATTACCGATATTTCAAGTTAATTTACAAGCAAAGATTTCCATTCCTTTCAAATTGCATTAAAGTTTACATCATGTACTCGTAATATTATTCATATGAAAGACTAGCGACTCACCCTCGCTTCGCTCGGGTTCGTCCCTAGCTCGCTTCCCAATACAAACTTTCATCCCCATTCTCACCCCTTTAAGGAATGATTTCCGGGATAAAAAGTATCATGTGTCCTTCCCAGAGTCTCAAACTATCTTCTTACCAAATTTCATATAAATCAGTTCAGTAGATAAAGAGATTACCCCTACAACGTCACAAACTCACAAACTTTACTTCTTTATAATAATAGAATAGATTTTATGATAATGGTATCTGTCAATGCAGTGTATGCAATGTGTGAAGATAGTTATTTTCCAAGTAAGCTATCAATATGAGTTATGATTCACATGCGTCTTTTTTAAATAATATATAGGTACCTACTGTTTCTTAGAGTCGACTATAAAATCTATACATATGTATAATAAAACTGTAACTAAGCCGAATCTGTACATTAAATATTTTTTGGAAAACCTTATTGAAATAAACATTATTATCGATACAGAGGCCGAATCTATAATTTTTAGAATTTTTGCCAGTCTGTCTGCTGTTACCGCATCACAGTAAAACCACTGGACAGATTTTGATGACATTTGGTATGGTGATAGCTGGTTATCCGGGTCAACATATAGGATAGTTTTTACCGCGGGAAAATATCTCATTTCTGAGAAAAAATACAAAAACTGCAACTTAAGAGTATACTAATATGTAATGAAGAAAATGAAGAAGAATATATAAAGAAGTCGAATTATTCTTGGCGTGATGTGGCTTTAACTGTCCACTTGCCACTTGGCGTGTTGTAATGATATTAGTCTTTTATTTATAACCTCATTGGCATATTGTAAATGAAAGCGTTTTTGTTCAATTCAAGAAGATAACTGTCATATTCTCTTGTAACGCAGTAAGAATAAAAAGAACTATGGTATAACTGTCTCGATAATACCTTAAGTACGGTTAATCTTAACAATTTCCAGTAAAAACTAAAACTTTCCGATCTCTCAGTTAAAATTGTTAATTTTGTAATTTTGTACAAGGTTATTATTTACTCAATTATAAATATTAAGAAAAATATATTTCTAATAGTAGAATTATTTATTTATAAGTTATTTTTATTAATTATTTAATGTTAGGTACTTACTTTTTTATAAAAATAATTAGCAATTTTATCAATAAATCATCATTCCTTGAACTACACTAACAAATAGATAATCTATATCCATACTAATATTATAAATGTGGAAGTTTGTTAGGATGTATGGATGTTTGTTACTCTTTCACGTCAGAACGGCTGAACGGATCTAGATGAAATTCGGCACAGGGATAGATTATAGTCTGGAATAGCACATAGGCTTTTTATCCCGGAAAAATGTACGTTTCCCGTGGGATTCATGCGTTTTTTTTAGTCGCTAAATCATTTTACAAGAGTTTTTATACTTGAATCTATTTTTTATGCAAATAATAAGTCTAACTTAGTTCCAGGCACTTGACGAATCAGTATTGAGTAAAACATATGTGCAAATAGGTAAATAATATAGAATGAAAATATTACTAATGAGAAATATAATATAACAAATAATAATTATATAGCTATTGTATGAAAATCCAAATGCAATAGAAACAAATGTAATGCGTAATGTACATATAAATTTTTACATATTTGTGTATTTGTGAATCACGTTTACACCATTGAATTTATTTAGATGAAAATTGGCATAAATGAGAGAGATTTAGACTAGATTAATATATCAGTTACTTTTATATTCAAACTAGCATTGCCCTCGGCTCCGCCCGCGTTCAGAAGACCAAAAACCAAATTCTTAGATTTTACATATTAGTATACTATTACATTGCAGTTTTTGTATGTTTTTCTCAGAAATGAGATATTTTCTCGCGGTAAAAAGTATCGTATATGTTGACCCGGATAATCAGCTATTACCATACAAAATTTTATCAAAATCCCAACAGTGGTTTTTATATGATGCGGTAACAGACAGACAGACAAAAATTCTAAAAACTATAGATTCGGCCTCTGTATCGATAATAATGTATATTTCAATAAGATTTTCCAAAAAATATTTAATGTACAGATTCAGCTTAGTTACAATTTTATTATATGTATAGATAATTTTTAAATAGTTACAGCACTCAAATATGACAATCCGACAAAATCCAAACGGCTTGTTTAATTTAAAATATCAAAAATCGCGTAAATCTAAGAAAAGGATTTAGCCGGAAAGTATAGCGAATCGACCCCTTATGGGAAGCCTTTATCGAAACTTATGTGTGAATAAGGGCTTGATATAGAAAAGCGATTCATATGAGTTCCACTGTCGTACTCCGCTTTGACCTCGAGATATGAAGAAAAATGATCGTAACTATGGGTTTAGTTCAAAAGGGCATATCTGGGAAACCTTTAAAGCTAGAAACTTAAAAGTAACACGCAGTTTTAGGTAACCTTTGGGACCATATTTTATATATTTTTTTAAATTTTTACAACAATTACAACCCTTTTAAAAAAATAAAATAAACTGTCAATTTATCCTATCTCGTCAAGTGTTTTCCAACGGATATTTATATATTTTAAAAAGTCATGAAGGCGAGCTTTAAAGCATATTCTTAGTCAACTGTAGAATCTCTAAAAAAAAGTCTCAAATCCTTAAACAAATAGGATGGTACATAGTTTTACCTATAGATAATATATTTCAATGCACGCGTGCAAAGAATTCACTACATTGCATTTACATAAATACAAACGTCTCGAGGAAATAAAAATAGATAAATAAAATGATGCAGACAGCCCTTGATATATAGAGGAAGAATTGTGACAGAATGTTTTTAGAACCAATGCTCACTGGCCATTTTAGAAGGGGTGGGTTAATATGTAGATTGGTTTATGATTTAACTAAGCTCTTTAGATGTAAAGGTAACTTGTATGTATGAAGCCCTTTATAACGTCCCACTGCTGGACACGGGTCACCCTGCAATACGAGGGGGATCAGGCCATAGTCCACCACGCTGGCCAAGTGCGGGTTGGCCGACTTTACATGTCTTTTGATAAGTTACATTCTCTCAGACATGCAGGATTCCTCACGACGTTTACCTTCACCGTAAGACAAGTATTAATTTTGTTGGAAACGATTCGCACATGAAAATATCAGAGGTGCGAACCTCGGGATTTGAACCCGCTTCACTGGTTATCCCAAGCTAGCGCGATACCACTGTACTGGCTACCACTACCTTTTTTATAGGTAACTTAGAACCATCTAAAAGTAGTAGTAAAGGTATCTAAAAGTGCTGAGTTGCTAATGGAAAGATTAAATAGACGCTTCGAAAAGCAATACAAATTTGAATTATAATATTTAATAGGTGCTTATTGCTATCTTTGGTTTTATGATAGTTGTTTCTATTTATAAGAGCAGTATTTGCCCGCGGCTCTAACTGGTAATTAAAAATAATGTTTTTTTATATAAGTTTCTACCCCCTTTTTAACCCTTCGGGGGTTGAATATTCAAAAATTTCCCAGCTGACACCTACTCTCTGTGAGGAATTTATATACTAAATATTTTTACCTTCAGAGATCTTACGATTAATTTATTAACGTATAATTATATATTTTGCTCTTATATCTTAATACATAAAATTCCCGTGTCACGATGTTGATCCGGGATGAACTCTGAAACTAATACATCCGATCCTTACGTATTTTTCTTTTTAAATTGTGTGATTTTTCCCAACTTAAAAATAGGATAGTTTTATGCCGGTTATTTCCTTTTTTTTTATTGCAAAATTAACGATTTTCAAATATGTGCAACAGCAACGCGTGACCGGATGTGCTAGTACGTATATAAATGAAACAGCATATTAAACAAGTCTAATATCTTCACTCAGCTATTATAGAATATTAGAAGCACCTAACATGAATACCTAATAATAATTTTATTAATAATATAATATTTTTGCTTAGTCAGTCGATTCACGCTAGCTTTACGACAGAACAAGATATAATATGACCGTATATGTATAAAACGGTGTATGGGTAGGTCTTTTATATAAAATTATAATATATATTTTGTTATTGTTACAACGAAATAGATTTTTCTTCCGCCTTATTCGTTAATACTTCATAGGCTTTATAAAACACTCATAAGCATCTCTACATTAGGGCTGGACTCGTATTGAATTTAACATATTTGTTAGCTTTTTATTACTAGTTTGAGAGCTAATGCACCAATGGACGCACATAAAAATACGATTTCATGAATTGAATGCGATCAAAGAAATTTAAATCAAAAAATCTTATATTTAAAATCTATGAATATAAAGCAAAATAATAATTTGACCCGCTAAGAAAGTAATTTTTAGTAAAACTTACTATACTTAACATTAAACTTCAAAGGGCCAAAAGAGGATTGAACTTTGCTTAAGAAATTTTACTGTATGTCATCGACGGTACAAAAAAGCAATTACGGGTGAAAACAAAAAATAATATAAGGCTCTATATTCTCTGTGTCAACATATCGTCGTCGCTTTTGTGCCTATTTGTTCAAACTACTTGTCATACTTTGAGTTGAATTACTATTGAAAACTTGAGGATATATATATATATATATATATATATATATATATATATATATATATATATATATATATATATATATATCCTTTACCTATCTATATAAATAAACTAATTTTTTTCATTGCTCGTCAAAAGCTACTGAACCAAAAAAATTAAGTAAATCAGTTGCAAAAGGTACCTTTTTGGCTTTGTTTATATATATATACGATATAGAATAATGTACAAATACATTCACTCTTGTTGTGGCCTAAAATTATTTAATTACTTAAAGTGTAGTTCCAAAAAATGTTGTCTAAGTCCTCCGACCATATCCAGGTCATCGAACTCATAGGGATGTCACGAATTCTTCAGTTTATTAGTAAATGTAAGATGATTTTATTAATTGCAAGCAATATTTGAAAGAATTTGAACAATCGCATTTAAAAAGATATTTTTGCGTTTACGAGTTCTTAATAAAATTAAATAACGACTACAAACCAACTTAATTAAAAATATTTTTATCGAAAGGTAAAGGTTAATGAAGCTAGGGAAACAAAGTGAGAAGAGTACAGAGAGTGAGAGAGAAGAGTCTGAGAGCCTAGCAAGTTTTCGAAAGAGATATGAAATTCGCCAACCCGAACTTGGCTAGCTTGGCTTGGTACTACCCTCTCGAAGGGAGTACCATGCCCAGCACTGGAACGATACAAAGGACTGAATACCAACAACATAAACGAATAACAAAAACTAGTATATAATAGAAAGGAAAATATTTATATTTACAAAGAAAAATAGTACAATTAAGTGCTATTACATAAGCATATATGCCATTGACTTCAAAAGTAAACAAACATAATGTCGCTTTCCACATAACTAGCGCTATTGACGTAATGCCCTATAATACAATACTCTAACCTCGATAGTTTAGATGACAAAAGAGTTAAATGATACCTGTCTAATATGACGTTTATTGAAAACGACTGCATTTGAATATTTTGATTGCTAGTTAGACCTCGCGTTATCTATACATATAATAAAATTATGAGTCGAATCTGTACATCAAATATTTATCGGAACTTCTTATGGGAATAATCATTATTATCGATACAGAGGACGAATCTACGTTTTTATGTTTGTCTTTCTGTCTGTCTGTCTTCCCAGACATGTGTGGATCACGAGGAAACCACTTGACAGATTTTGATGAAATTTAGTATGATGATAGCTGGTTATCCGGGTCAACATATACTTTTTATTGCGGGGAAAATACCTTTGAAAAATCTATAGATACTTTATACGTTAAAACGTAACTGGTGACGAATCTGAGCGGAGCAAGAGTGATTCGCTAGTTTTAACTTATAATATTAAATGAGCAATGCTTGTATATATTTTTTTGTATTTTAAATTTATTTAGAGGAGGATTCTTGAAAATATGTGACAAATCCTAGAAATCGATTCATAATTAACAAGATATCGTGGTGTGTATGTTACATACAACTATTAAACGCCCTCATTTAAAAACTACTTTTTTGAAGTCAGTAAAAAATTTCTCACACTCACTCATTCATTATTTATACTATCTATAATTTCTATGGCGCAATAGTACGTACTTACTATCAAATTAATTGTATCATCGTATAAATTACATTTAAATGAAGAGCATCTTATTATACTTATCATTAGAGGCCTTTAACAAAGGCAAAAAATTTAGGGCGTAAAACCTAAACTAGATATCATTTCTTTAAACTATTATATCAAATAATTATTTTTAGTCTTATATATTGCGGCTCAACATCGCTTCGCTCGAGTTCGCCTCTAGAAAAACAAAAAAAAAAATATTATCCATATACTATCTTCACATGTACTATCCCAGACTATAATCTATCTCTGTGCCAAATTTCATCCAGATTAGCTCAGCCGTTCTGGCGTGATTGAGTAACATACATCCAAACATCTAAACTTTCACAGTCACTTAGTAAGATAAAATAAGTAAATATTTTATTATTTTTACTTTTGAATGCATTTTTTAATATTCTAAATGTTAAAAATATTATATTTCTTTTAAAATTTCTTTGTTTAATGTACGACTTCATTGTCATGTTTAAGTGTAAGTATAAAAACTAAGTAGTTTTTATTGTACAGAGTAGATAGTGCAAGGCAGTAAAATAGTTTTTATGGTTAGTTTATTTCTCTGTTAGTAAACTACATAATATCTGTACATCTATATTTCATTTACATATTAATACGTGAAGAAAAAGCTTTGAACCCCTTTTTAAGCATATTGTATGTATGGAAGAGTATGAGCTTTGGCATAATTAAAATTTATATAAAGAAGGACTGCAGAAAGCCCAAAATTTATTGACTTTCTTTTAACCGCGAATCCGTTCGCGCATTTTATTAATATATTTTTACTGTACTGCTAAAAGATATCGCATGATGTTAGAAAGCCTTCATCTATAGGTATTATACGAGTACTTACATAATATAAATATCATTTTTTTTTCTGTATGTGCAAATCTTTGAATCTATGGGTCCATTTCAATTTTTTTTTGGATTTTAAAGGCTATATATATGACTTTGAAAAAAATAACCTCAATATCGACCAAACTTAATGAGTTATGGTTGATTTTCAACCACGGGGCGATCAACTAGTATTCGGAAATGGGCAACGACATAAAGACAGACAGCTCAGCATATTATTCTCCTGTTTGTCAACCGATTTTCTTTTTATTTAGTAGTTACTGACCTTTGGTGTTATCAATAAAAAAAATTGGTTATTTTTTGTACAGATAGGTACAGTCTGTTCATATATATTGATGTTTGTCCTAAAAACTTCGAGAAATAGACAAGTACGAGCAAATCAATAAAATAAATACGTTACGAAAATAAATAAATATGTTGGGACATTAACACACAGTACCATCTAGTTAAATGGTAAGCTACGAGGCCTGTGTTATGGATACCAGACAGTTGATACACTACACATATATAACTTTAAATACATACATATTATAAATATAAACATCCATGACTGGAGAACAAACATTCGTGCTCATCACACAAATGAATGCCCCCAGCGGGATTCGACCCGCGACCGCTGGCACAGCAAGCAGGGTCACTACAAACTGAACCAAACGTGTCGTTAGAAAAAAAAAATTGTCATGATATTGCAACATTAAACGTGTTTCATATGAACATTTAAAAGATTATATAAATATTTACCAAAAGCAACGTGTATCTATCTAAAAACCATACAAAAATCTAGATTCAGTCATCAACAAAACTAAAAACAATCTAAAAAGACATACCTACCTATTAAATAAAGCTAAGTTTTCGCATTTTATTCGCATTCTTTCAATTCAAGTTTCAAATATTCACGTAAATCTAAAAAAATATTAGATTAAACTTATTGTCTATTAATAAATTTTTTTAAAAGCAATCTGTAATTTACTTAGATGTAAGAAATACTGCTAGATACAACTTGTTAAGTATTTATAGCGACATTTAAGTCACTGAATTCAATTCTATTTTTAACCACATTACTTTCTTACAGCTCAAGACCGCTTTTGAACTAGATTTTCTAGTTTCCATCAAGAGAGTACGCGACACGACTCATTTAGTTGGAAATAAAGTTTATTTATACTTTTTATATTAAACACCATCTCAAAAATCATAGTTTTTTATATTTAATTTCATTTTGTATGTAAATTTTTTATATTAGTTCCGAGGATAAAAAATAACAACGCGATCTATATCAACAATGCAATGCCGTTTTTTACAACTCTAGATATTACAGATAGAAGAAAGACAAGGCTTGTTTTATATATATTATACTTGTAACACTCTGCTCTCGGATTCATTGATATAGAAGCGTATATCACTCAGATATAATCATATATTGATAAAATATTTTTTAAATCGATTCGGTAGTTCCATAAATTATCTTCATTTACAATCAAACAAAATATACTTGGTATAGTGGTTATTATTGAAATATGAATTGGAGAATTTACTATTTAAATCTTGGCATCGCAAGTAAATGAAATCGATTGAAAAATAATATAATAAATCTTATTAAAACATTTTAGCTTTTATGGTATTTTATTTTATGGTATTTTCTATGGAAACCAAAGAATATTATTTTTAGAAAACAAATAGGTATTATAAAATATTAAAAAATTTACTCTGTCATCATTATATTCCGTATAAGTGCTTAAGCATTTTAAAAAAAAAACAAAATTCAAACAACACACCCTTTTTTGCGTTGAGCAGAAGTATTTGTTACGCCAGCTACGATTTAGTGAAAGTAACCGTCTGCGTCTAAGTTTACGAAAGTTTTTACGTCTAATCGTATGTTTTAAGGAGATTTATGGTACCGCGGTTAGCCTCAAGCACTTTCCTGTGAAAACCTGTGTGAAATGTTTGAGTGACCATCATAATAATAATACTGTCTTAATTGTACAACAAGAAAAATAAAAAAAATAATGAAATACTGAAAAGATAGATAATGTACAAGATACGGCATTATCGCTAAAACAGCCATATCTTCCAGACAACCTTTAGGGGTGTAGGAAATAGCAATTTGTAAGTGGGAAAATTAAAAGAGTATATCACTAAGCATATAGAAAAGAGTAAAATATCCTAATATATAAAAATAAATATATACTAATAGATAAAAGTAAGTATCTATACATAAAAAAAAGTATAACCGATCGCAGTCAGTATATGGAAGATATTTGAGATAAACTATTATTGGAGGTATTTATTAATACAACGGAGTCCAAAGCCGTGGTTTTTAGATTTTTTGTCTGTACGTTTGTACGCGCTAATATCAGAAACGGCTTAACCGATTTCGGTGCGATTTTCACTAATATATTACGGTAAGCTACACTTAATATTTAGTATTTGTTTTATTTCAATCGGCTCATGTATAAAAAAGTTATCTCAATTTAAAGAATCACCTAGGGAAGCGAACCTAGAACCCAAGCGAAGCGAGAGCGAGTCGCTAGTGTATAACATATAAAATATAAAATCTGACAATCTGATTATATTCTCAATGTATTCACTATTCTAAATTTAGACCAAAAATGTTTAACAATAACGTGTCTAAGCATTGTCGTGTCATTCTCATATTATATTTTTTACATATCTATTAGATAACTGTCATTGAATGATATAGTATAATAAAAACTATCGATTGTGAATCGGAAATTAAAAACGTGATTGAGATGTTATCGATAAAAAGAACCCAAAGAAATATGAAATTGAAATACCTAAGCACGAGAGACACACTCTCGCGTCGCTCGGGTTCATCCTTAGGTACGTTTTAACGGTAGGTATGGAATAGATAGACTATATATTATATGATATATAAATATAGCTTATAGCCTTCCTTATTAAACGGATTATCTAATGCAAAAAGAATTTTCCTGAGATTAGCGCGATCAAAAAAACAAACAAACAAACAAACAAACAAACAAACAAACAGACAGACAGACAGACAGACAAACTCTGCCTCTTTACAATATTAGTCAGAATATTTCATTCCCGTATACTTGTTACTTTTCTATTAGAGATCGTAAAATGTCATCTTATCTAAGCCCACGGAGACATAAAAATGTAGTATTAATGTAATGTGCTTATGACTGTCAGTACAAAAATATTCAATACGATATTTTAATAGCAATGTGTGAATACGATTTGCTTGAAGATGGGTTCTGTAATAATTACGAGTAATAAAATTCTGAGTCGAATCTGTACATTAAATATTTTTTGGAAAATCTAATTGAAATTGTCATTAATATCGAAACCAGAGGCCGAATCTATAATTTTAGAATTTTGGTCTGTCTGTCTGTCTGAGAAAGTATCACTAGATAAACACTGGAACATCAGATTATAATGAAATTTTAGTATGATGATAGCTGGTCATCCGGATCAACATATAGGATACTTTTTACTGCGGGCAAATATCTCATCTCTAATAAATCTATACTAATGGTTAAAACGTAGCTATGGACGACATGTGATTCGCTATTTTAGGACTAAAATGACAAAATAATGAGACAAATAGTATAGACAATGAATAATTTAAAACTCAAGTAAATCCGTGAAAAAAGCCTAGTTCAAACATAAATTGACATCGATTTATCTAAATCGGAACTTAATTATGTTGTTTTTATGTTCATAGCTGCCGTACATTTAAATATTAACATCTTTATTATACAATGAATTGAATATATAGAAAATTCTTAACGAGGAAACCTGTTTAAGTAAACCTAGTAGTAACGGTAATTTGATTCGATTAACAAAAAAATATTTAAATTTCTAATAAATAGTGTGAAATCAGACTTATTACATTAATTATAGTAATTTACATATTTTTTTCGATAATATTATTTTAATATTAATGACAAATTTTATTTTTAGTCATTTGTCAATTCAAACCGTTTAATATTAAAACAAAAAAATATATTTAACTACCGCCTCACGCCTGCTTCGCTCGGATTCGTCCCTGGGTGATTCTTAAAATTGATGTAACTTTTTATTTATGAACAGATTGAAATAGACTAAATACTTAATGTTAAGTGAAGCTTATGACAATACGTTAGTGAAAACCGCTTCCAAATCGGTTCAGCCGTTTCTGAGATTAGCTCGCACAAACGCACAGACAAACAGACAAAAATCATTGTTGTGGGTTCTATTGCGTTAATAAAGACCTCCAATAATATCTTTTTCTCTAATATGTTCCATGTAAAGACAGCGATCAATTACAATTTTATTATATGTATAGATATAACAACTTTTCACTACAATTTTTGATTTACCAGGTATAGAAACGAAAAAGGGTATATAAACGTTATTATATTTAGTCCATATTTTTAAATTTAATTTCGAACAAAACACCAATTTTAGAATATTTTATTATATTCTATCTGTCTAGTATATTTAAACGAGCAAATCTTGTAGGTATATTTATTATATACCGGCGATCTCTGAAACTAATTCATGAAGTCCTTGTATATATTTTTTTTGCATTATTATAAAATATTGTTTAGAAAATCAATAATCTATACTAATATTTATAAAGAGGTAAAGTTTGTGAGATTGTGAGTTTGTGACGTTGTAAGGGGTCATCTCTGGATCTACTGAACTGATTTAGATGAAATTTTTTTCTGTCACTGTCACGGTCAAACTGCAAACTCAATAAACATATGTTTACCCTCGGCCTCAGTCAGACCGCAATGTGCAGACTATGCCATGAGACAGAGGAAACTGCTATGCACATCCTCTGCTCGTGCGGTCCACTCATGCACCGCAGAAGTATCTATCTAGGGCAGCATATTATGCAACCGGAAGAGATACAGATGCTTCCCGCTCAGAAAATCTGGAAGTTCCTGGAGTCAACAGGACTAAGCGGAGAACTTTGAACTCATTATAAAGGGAGCTACAATGGACCAAAACTGGTCGACGTAGCTAAGGCCGACCCGGGCACCACACCCAACAAAATAATAATAATAATAGATGAAATTTGATAAGAAGATAGTCTCGAGACCCCGGGAAGGACATAGGATACTTTTTATCCCGGAAATCATTCCTTAATGGGATGAAAATGGATGAATGTTTGTATTGGGAAGCAAGCTAGGGACGAACCCGAGCGAACTGAGGGTGAGTCGCTAGTTACTAATAAATTAAATGTAATGACCTCTTAATTAGTAGCTTTACAATTTTCTAGATAAGATATGAAATATTATGTACGAGTATGTATCTACTGTAGAGAGTAGGCACACTGATAGATTAGATTATTTGCTAAAACAACTTATTTATTGAGGCAGGCAGAGGAAAGTACGTCATGTCAAGACACAAAAACAGGTACTTGTTGTGAATGTTATATGAATCATATGCAAACATCTAAAAATATATATGAAGTTAAGGCTATGGGTGTGAAATAAATAAATAAATATGTTAGGACATTAACACACATCACCATCTAGTTCCATGGTAAGTTACGAGGCTTGTGTTATGGATACCAGATATATAACTTATAGAATACACTACACATATATAACTTTAAATACATACATATTATAAATATAAACATCCATGACTGGAGTACAAACATTTGTGCTCATCACACAAATGATGACTCCAGCGGGAATCGAACCCGCGACCGCTGGCTCAGCAAGTAGGGTCACTACAAACTGAGCCAAACGTGTCGTCAATAAATAGAAATAAAGAGAGTAGTTATATTAAATGATGGCACTTGCTTTTTTTTACTTTTTAATTTAGGAAGGTTATAATGACTGCGACCTAACATCGTAAAAATTAAATAAAGAAGCCAATACAATGAATTTTATAATCAAATAAGCGATACCCGTATAAAAATGTGTAATGATTTTATAATATAATAATCAACAAAATCTATATAAAAGTTTCTTTGTATTTTTGTGCTTTAGAGACGGCCTAGGCCGGCTTAATGGTTTAGCCATAGACAATTTATCCCATTGTAATGAAACTTTTGTTGCGTCGTTCTGCGTACACCCACAAAGGTTCCTAGCCATAAAAAAAGAATTCTCCTCTTATATTTTTCCTCTATGTGTCCTTAAACCATTCGTCGCTAAGGACGTGCCCGAGCGAAGCTATAATATTTCTATCCTCTATGTGTTCTTAAACCATTCGTCCCTAGCTAGGGACGTGCCCGAGCGAAGCGATACGCCATTAGTTACGAGTACATTATAAAAAATATGTACAAATCATTCATTATAAGTCAGACAATTGTCTACGCGATATCCGGGAAATAAGAGAGTTTATGAGTAAAATATTGACGTACACGATTATTTTATAAGATACCAACATAATAAACACATCACGAAAACTACACATGACCTACATAATACACATTTAAATTCACAACGAATATGAGCCAAAAATTAATATTGTTTAAAAACCGTTTCTTACCTTTTACTGCAATAATAAAAATAAATTATACCTCGATTCCATCTATTTTCAATTAGGACATTGACGCGAGAAGTACGTCACGACTCGAATGACGATCGTAATGAATATTCATCGTCAAACGCTAAGCGCTCATGAGATCTTATTGATAAAATCTACAACGAAGGTTAGTTAAACATTACAGGGATTTATATAATACTGTATTATTATAGTTATTTTTCCCTCTGATATATAGATTGGATGGTGGATACTGGATAGGCTGCCTTTCATAAATATCAAGTGGTTCTCCAATTGATTTCAATGAATTTTCTTTAGAAGTTATAAGAGAGTCGTTTTAGCCTTTTGAATACGGAACCTTAATAAATAAATATGTTGGGACATTAACACACAACACCATCTAGTTCCATGGTAAGCTACGAGGCTTGTGTTATGGATACCAGATATTGATACTCCACACATATATAACTTTAAATACATACATGTTATAAATATAAACACCCATGACTGGAGTACAAACATTCGTGCTCATCACACAAATTGATGACCCCAGCGGGACTTGAACCCGCGTCCGCTGGCACAGCAAGTAGGGTCACTTCAAACTGAGCCAAACATGTCGTCAAAGATATAAAGGTAACACGACCATTAACTGAAGTGTTACCATTACCATTAACAGTAGAATAATCACAGTAAACACGTAAGAAATTTTGAGTAACCAACAAAATTTCATTTTTTTGTTTGTTTTCCAAGTAATTTGTCTCTTCAAATGAAAATTCCATGTCACTCTTCTTTGGAACACACAATATGTATGTATTCAGTCCATTTAAACATCCTTTTACTGAACACGGACCTTCCCTTAAAGCGAAGAGATTTCGTATTTATTATAATCTTCTTCTTCTTCTTCTCCCTGCCCATTTCCCAAATCACTTGGGGTCGGCGCAGTACATCTTCAGTGTACTGCTGATAGGATTTGGCAAAAGTTTTACGACCGGCCGCCTGCCTGACGTCAACCCTCCTTGGGAATGCTATTCTCTTTCTTTGTCTGAATGGTGTTAAATATTATGCACTTTCGATTTTGTTGTGTTTTAAAACATTTTTTATACTATTAATTTAATATAATAATATTATATATTAATTAGTAACTTCATAATAAAAAATTGTATTTGTATTTCTGTATTTTCTCCCGTTCAAGGACGATATGTAAAAAAAATTACGAAGATTAAATATTACCGCATTGTCATTTGTTGGATTTTTATAATATAAGTATTTTATTTATTGTATGTGCAATGTAAACGTATTTTGCATAATAATTATAATATGTTAAGGCGTTCTGGACTTGCGCGTGCGCAGGTATTGTTATTGATATTGCATGCACGTAGATGTGTTCAATAATAATCGCTGCATTTTCACTTTTAGTTCGTTCCCCCGTTTAACTAATTTACATGACCAAATTATGTGTGTGATGCTAGTTTACTGTTTTCACTTATCTGTTTTCTTAATTGGACCCAATTATGCAAAAAACAGCCATGTGCGTAAAATTAATAAGAATTTTATTATAAAAAATAAAATAATTATAAAAAATAAACAATACTTATATAAATATTGTTCAATTTTAAAATACCCAGAAAAACAAAATATAACCCAAGTGCAACTATCTACAGAAAAATGCTTATAACTGTGTTGGTACTTTTACGCACATGGCTGTTTTTTGCATAACTAGGTCCAATCTAATTAAAGGCTACCTTACTTTAATAGGACTACTTATTTCACACGGTTTTGCCTGCATTTATTTAGCCATTATTTTTTTTTAGCTTTATAATGATAGCTGATTATCTGGGTCAACATATAGGATGCTACGTTTACTGCCGGAAAATATCTTATTTTTGAGAAATCTATACTAAATGTTAAAACGTAAGTAGGGACGAACCCGAGTAGAGGAGGGTGAGTCGCTAGTTTATTGTAAATGTAATATATATTTCAAAACATAATCTTTAGAAACGTTAGACAGTTGCATGTTGTTGTTTGTTTTAACTAAATAGAGACTCAGTTCAAAGAGCCCTCGGCGAGACCTACAAAGATAACACGTATGCAGAATAACGCATGACATAACACTTTGTAGTTACTTATTTGCAAATCAAATGTAAGTTGAATCAAAACCGTTCCAATTGTCATTTTCATTGGTCAGTACACTCCTTTCTTTTGTCAATTAGAATTTTAAGTTATTTTTTTATACTAGCAGAACCCGCGGCTTCGCGCTAAAACTACGAAAAAAAATCTAAAAAGGTAGTTTCATACAAACTTTCATCCCCTATTTTATATAGTTTAAAAAAAATGTCTTGCAACACTTTTGTATTTACGTCAATAAAGGTATTATTATTATTATTTTACCCCTTATAGAATGAATTTCGAAAAATGTTAAAACACGTATTTATTTAATTTTATTGAAGAGCATTAATACCTAGTTTCAAGTAATTCTGATCATAAATATTTTTTTGGATTGCATTATAACGTGTTTTCCCGTGGGAATTAGATAATATCCCGTGGTTAAAAGTAGCCTATGTGACTCTCTAGCCCTCCAACTATCTCCACACAAAAAATCACGCCAATCCGTTTCTCCGTTTCGACGTGAAAGAAGGAAGAACAAACAAACACACTTTCACATTTATAATATTACTATGGATTTATTTACTCACGACTCAAAAAGAGGTGAATTGTAAGTTTAACGTGTGTATGTGGCATAGTAGCGGCTAAACAGTCGAACCGGTTTTAATTTAATTTTTTGTTTATAGTATATATAAATAGATGTTGATACTGTTAAAAAGATGTTGTTCTGACAAATTTATCGACACCGAACCGAATCCGCTGAAAGGAGCGGGCTGATATTAAAATTGTATTCCTATTATGACATATTATGTTATTTTTAAGAATTACTGCTTTACAGCTGGCCAAAGCCAATCAATAATTTCAATACTAGCAAGAAATAATATGATAACTCTATTTTGAAATTAATTCAAAAAAAGAAATTAGTTTCCCGTATATTTAAACTGCAAAAGTCCTGTATTGCTAAAAATAGTGATTTACAACTTTGTTCCATGCAACCGTTATTCGTACACTTATAACATGAATGACCAGGCTTGATAAAAGAGCAAAAAAATGGTCAATGATTGAGAAGAGACACAAACAAGAGTTTATTGAGAATGTTTAAACATTAATATAAAGTTTTATTTAAAATGTCAAATATTCGCGTAAATCTAAGAAAGTATTATATTAAAATATTATAGCGGTTTTAAAACGCGTATGTAAAAGAAAGTAGCTGCGTATAAAACTAGCTGTGTCCCGCAGTTTCATCCGCGTTTTTGTTTGATTTTATAAACATCGAACAAAAAAAGTTTTACAATAATGTATGGAAGACCGATCTGTTGATATTTACGATTACTGCTTCGCTCGCTTAGATAGTAGCATGATGCTATATAGCATATAGCCTTCCTCAATAAACTGGCTATATAATGCAAAATGAATTTTTCAAATCGAATTAGTATGTCCTGAGATTAGTGCGTTCAAACAAACAAACAAACAAACAAACAAACAAACAAACAAACAAACAAACAAACAAACAAACAAACAAACAAACAAACAAACAAACAAACAAAGTAAGTAAGTAAGTTTAGAGTGAGACTGTACATCTGTCTGCCTGATCGTAGCTATCAAATTGTTGAACGGATTTTGTATTAGTATCAAAATCTGCTGAAAAAGACTTCTATTAAGTAATAAACTTTTAATTATTAATTTTATTTATATAAACTAGCAACTCACCCCCTGGTTCATTCCTAGTTTCGTTTTAACATTTAGTATAGATTTCTCAGAGATGAGATATTTTCATGCAGTAAAAATTATCCTATAATTGTTGACCCAAATAAATAACCAACATCATACCAAATTTCATCAAAATCCCTCCAGTGGTCTTTCCGTGATGCGGTAACAGACAGACAAGCAAACAGACAGATAGACAAAAAATTTAAATCTATAGATTCGGCCTTTTATCGATAATAATGTCTATTTCAATAAGATTTTCCAAAAAAATATTTATTGTACAGATTCGGCTTAGTTACAATTTTATTATATGTGTAGATTATAATGTTTTATATATTAAATACATATCTTGAATGTAAATAATGTTAGAAAAACAACAATCACTGTAGGTATACACATTATTTAGCGCTCTAGTTTACTTTATACTTTATCGTGTCGCTAAATCATCACCATTTAGCGTTTTTGTGATAAATGATAATTTGATCATTGATAACACATCAATTGTTTATTTACGCATACGTAGTATTCAAATAATTGCAGTTATGTGGTGTATTTAGTAAATTATCTATTAAATATAAAAAATATATTTATTTATATTTACATTTCTGTATCATTGTTCGATTATAATCAAAATTTTGTAGTTTATTAGATTGTCTGCAAAGTTTTCTGACTTAGTTTTATTTACTATAGTATTGTGGTTATCAGTCGTACTATCAAATGAATTATAGTATACTAGCGACTCAATACTAGGTACGTTTTAACGGTTAGTATGAAGTACAAATCTTTGAATTTCTCAGCTTTTCTGTACTATAATATGCATGTATTGTACATATAAACCTTCCTCTTGAATTACTCTATCTATTAAAATAAACCGAATCTAAATACGTTGCGTAGTTTTAAAGATCTAAGCATACATAGGGACAGACAGACAGCGCGAAGCGACTTTGTTTTATACTATGTAGTGACGAATATATAATTTAATTAACGGTTAGTATGCATTAGTAAAAAGTATCCAGTATGTTGACCAGGATAACCAGCTATCATAATACCAAATTTCATCAGATCATCTGTCCAGTGGTTTTCTCTTGATGCAGTCATAGACAGACAGACAGGCGAAAATCCTAAAAACTATAGATTCGGCCTCTGTATAGATAATAATGACTATTTCAATAAGATTTTCCAAAAACTATTTCATGTACAAATTTGGCTTAGTTACAATAGAATTGTATATGTATAGAAGAAGACGAAACAACAAATTTACGCAATACCTATTAAAATCTAAAAATCTAATCGTTTTATATGTCTGTTCGTGTATTTTTAAATAGATCGTGTATGTCGTTAACCGATTAGCGTTCCGTAGTACAATGCCACTCACGTCGCGACTCGTCTGTCTGATACGACGAATTGCACACGCTAAGCTAACCTCGAACGTCATTAAATATTAATGTAACTACTGCTTCTAATTCCTTACTTTCCATTACCCTGAAATGCAAATTAAAAAGAAGACTAATATATATATATATATATATATATATATATATATATAACAATACTAAAAATAAGTTTTTAGATCTAGATTTAAAATTGATCTTTCGTCCTAAATAAAAGTTGACCTTTCAGATATTTTTAGTGACGAGATAATTTTGATATATTGGAAGTTCAAAATATTTTTTTATATTATTGATTTTAGATTATTTCTTTAATTTTAATAATTCAAATATTCATATTAATTCTACTAATATTATAAATGCGAAAGTTTGTGAGAATGTATGAATGTATGGATGTTTGTTACTCTTTCACGCCAAAACTACTTACTGAATGGTTTTAATGGAACTTTACAATAATATAGCTCATACATCAGAACAACATAGGCTACTTTTTATCCCGGAAATATGTACAGTTCCCGTGGGATAGATTTGTTGTTTTTCTAGAGGAGTACTCGAACGAAGCATCAATTCATCAATATTTTTAACTTACCTTTATAAGTAGTTATTATTATTAATATTATATTTTGCTTGTGACAAAAATCAAATCGGTTAATGTGTTAAATAAGAATAAAGTACTACACACTATCCATACTAATATTATAAACGTGAAAGTATGTTTGTTTGTTTCTCCTTCTTTCACGTCGAAATGGAATGACGGATTGGCGTGATTTTTTGTGTGGAGATAGTTGGAGGGCTGGAGAGTGACATAGGCTAGGTACTTTTTACCGCGGGAGATGATATCTCATTCCCACGGCAAAAGATGTTATAACACAACCCAAAAAATATTTGTGATCAGATTTACTTGAAACTTGGTATTAATGTTCTTCAATACAATTAAATAAATATATATTTTAGCATTTTTCGAAATTCATACTATACGGGGGTAAAATAGAGGATTAAAGTTTGTATGAATCTACCTTTTTAGAGATTTTTTGTAGTTTTAGCGCGAGCGAAGCCGCGGGTTCTGCTAGTTTTATATAAAAATAACACCTCCAGGTAAATTTCTAAGAAATTAATTAAATTTCTAAGAAATCTATTGTTAACTGTAACGCCGGCGTGTACGCGGTCGTGGAGGGAATAACTAAGTATTACATATAAATACTTAAGTACAAATTATTAATTACGTAACATAGGCGTGTTGACGCAGCTATTTCATGGTACACGACCCTTACGTGTTTAATGTTTAGCAATCGTTTGCGAAACAAACAGTCTGCCCCGGCTTCGCTCAGATATGGCTTTAATTTGACCGAGAATATTATTGACGTAAATACCGTTTAGTAACTTTGTTTACTCTTGTTGTTAGTAACTTTTTTCCTCGCTATAAATAGCGCGTATTAAAATAAGATCATTGCTTAATTACTGCATTCGTTTCGTAGCTAGCACGTCGGGCTTCAGATTCAGGTGTCCTAGGTTCGAGACCGAGTCGGGTCAAGTATAGTTATTGGGTTTTTCCGTCTAGAAATTCCTTTGAACCGAGGTAGAGCATTAGAACACGTAAAGCCGACGGGCCTGTGTTCTTGATCCCTCAGATCCAGTCGATATCAAGTTAGAGAATAAAAGTTTTACTATTTGCTAATTTATATATTTATTATTTTTAAGCATTTGCGATAAGAATATGCAATTTTTAAGGATATTTCTTAATGTCTTTAATTACTGGCCACTTATTTTGGTGATTTAAAAAAAAATCCTATTTCAAATTATACTATTAAAGTACTTTATTTTGAAAATATAAGTAACTGATGCATTTCTCGCCAGAGGTTTCTCTTCTCAGCAGAAATACATTCTAAGCATGTTGTAAGTTTATTCGTCACTGTCTAGTTACACTAACACTTATATGTTAACTACTAATGACTCGCTTTACCCGGGTGTGTTCCTAGGTAGGTACCTATAGCGTTACTATAAACTAATAAATCTTTTTAGTAGAAATCATTCCGTAATACATTGTTTTCATATAAGTCAGCATGGTTTTTGCCAACATCTTCAATAATTATCGTAATATTTTAGTCAATTTATACAAAACTTTAATAAATTAGAAACTTAAACCTTTCTCATGAATTATTCCGTCTCTTGGTGAAAACCGTATGAAAATCCATACGGTAAGTTTGGAGTTTATCGAGTTCAAACAGGCGCAGCGGGCGCCCTTTATTTTATCTACAAACGTGTTTTAACGTAGAGTATATTTTGACTTTGACATGAGTTTGGAAAACGTTTTTAATTACTATATAGTAATTTAAACTACTTGTACTGATAAAAAAATAATTAGAAATGTCACACTAACTTATATTGTAAGGTTATATAAAAAATATTTTTCTATTACCTGTAGTTTTAATCATTGCTTTTAACGAATTTAGTCTAAGACAAAATAACTAGTTTTAATGGCATTAAAAAAACTAATTCTGTAGTAAATTAGAATTTCGATTGAAAATAAAACTAAATGCATTGTTCTTGGCATATATTAAAGTAATTAACACTATGGATTATCTTAAACAAACTATGACCTCTAAAATATGACGTTGTGTAATCAAACCCATGATCACCATATATATATATATATATATATATATATATATATATATATATATATATAGACAGTTTGTAAATTTTACAATTTTCAATTTAAAAAAGAAACGAAATCAATGTATTTTAAATTTCAAAGGCTACCTACCTCCTTTCTAGTTGACAGGGGTGATGTAATTGGAAATTACATAAATAATTAATTTATGCTTGAATACGTAGGTACGACGTCGTACGTAAGATCTCTAAGTTTTTTGTCGAGGATATCAACTTAACTGTTCCTTGTTGCAACATAAATACGTCATAAGCAAATAATATAAATAAATATTTTCTTAAATATATACATAAGTAATGACTCACTCTCGCTCCGCTTGGATTCGTCCAAAGATACATTTTAACGTTTAGCTCAGTATAAAGTATTGTATATGTTGTCCCGGATAACCAGCTATCATTATATAAAATTTAATCAAAATCTGTCCAGTGGTTTTTTCGTGGTGCGGTCACAGACAGATAGACGAAAATTCTAAACACTATGGATTTGGCTTCTGTATCAATAATAATGTCTATTTCAATAAGATTTTCCAAAAAATATTAAATATACAGATTCAGCTTAGATAGAATTTTATTATATGTATAGATATACATAAATGAAAATAAACCTTATAAAGCAATCTAGTTAACGAGTGTAATAAGCTTCCAGATGTCCCTTGCTGGATACAAGATTCCTTCATTCGATGTTTACAATTTTTAACATTTAACGAGCGATACCGGAATTGATTACCCTGCAATGTGATGCATTATTGGTATATATATATATATATATATATATATATATATACCAATAATATATATGACAATCCTCAATATAATATAGCTTTCTCTTTCGTAATTTTTCAATAAATATAGATATGTGTGTCCTTCTGACCGATTTCGGCCACGGCGGTCAATTTCACTGAGAATAGCCATCTGCGCTAAATATATTATATGTAGTAAATACACAAGTGTACGCGCAGACACAAGGGCACTCTCTATACCTTTCACTCTCAAATTCCGGTGGGGCATGAAAATCGAACAAATATCGAGCTTCCTAAAGCACTTTACTTTAAGTACTTGGTATATATGCAGGTAAAACCGTATGCTGTACCTAGTCTATACCAAATATTTAGAAATCAAATCTCGTTCTTAAAATTCAAATAACAGTCAACAAATGGAAGTATTCAGCAACTATTTCATTGGTAATTAGTCAACTACGAGACACAAAATGTGAAACTTGTAGATATCGTACATTCAAATCTACTGTTTTGTATCAAAAAAAGGCTAAATAATTAAAGTTTGAAGTTATTGAGACATTCATTGCTTCTTAAGTTATAAATAGGTAAAATAATTGATTGAAATGTTATTTAAAGCAGATCGTATATGGATTTATTAATGTTTTGATAATCAAGCATTATGTTCTATAGTGTATAGTGTAGTTTGTTTTATTATATGACTAGCAACTTACCTTCGCTTCGTTTAGGTACGTTTCAATTTTTCGAGCCGAACTCTAATTATTTTTTTAAATAAAAGTAGCCTAAGTTACTTCTTATTACATTAGCTATCTACCAGTGAAAGTCCCGTCAAAATCAGTCCTGTCGTTTCGGAGATTGGCCGAAACAAACAAACAGACACAAACATTTAAAAATTGAATTTTTCTTATAAGTACATACCGTATATAATTTCATATGCATTTAGTAAAAAACTGTTATTTGGACATTACAAACAGACGCTTCAATTTTATTTATCTGTATAGATAATAAAAATTGATTTTCTCAAACGCCATAAATAACGGGTTTTAATGAAAATGGATACTATCATTCATATTATTGATTCTAACTGTACCCGCGTCTATATGAAGTGAAGCGTAAATTTTGCCTCAAGGTCGCTGTCGCCGGCGATAGTTGTCTTATATTGCGTACTGGTTGGCTCAACAGACGTTGTTTTGGACAAATTTTAATAAATTTGTTTACAATATCTTCAAATTTATATGTCTAATAGAAAAAAACAATTTCAGTTTTTCCAAATTTCCCAATTTTCCCAACGTCTTTTCTGGTTTTTCCCCATACACATCTTATTATGATTTAAATGTATTAATAAGGTTTATGTTCGTAGATTTAAAAAAAAATAGTCTTATCGATCCAACCGTTCTCAAGCGATATCTTTACCAACTGCGTTTTCGCCTCTAGAAAAACATAAACAATACTATCCCACGGGAACCGTAAATTTTTTCAGAATAAAATGTATGTAGCCTCCGTGTTATTTTGATGTATAAGCTATATTATTTTAAGGTTTCATTAAAATCCATTCAGTAGTTTTTGCGTGAAAGAGTAACAAACATCCATACATCTGTACATCCAGACATCCATACATCTTCACAAACTTTCGATCATAGTAATTACTGAAAACATATACGAATAGAATTTATCTATCTATATAAAAAAAACTTGTTTCCATATTCTCAAATAGATACTGAACTCTTTTGTCTTTGTCTATTTATTTATAGATTTCTCGTATCTTCGAACGCCTAACTCCATAATTTTTTAATTTAAAGAATTTAAATCAAAAAATAATTACCATAAACCATTCATGTAATTTATGTAAAACAAATGATAGTTAAGTAGTTTTTACTTTATAATCATATTCTTCTAATTATATATTACAGATTTAATAGTAATTTTATTACATTATGTAATGGGAAAACTTTTGCATACAATGAACGATTAAAAAGAAAATTACGAATAATCTATACTAATATTATAAAGAGGTAAAGTTTGTGAGTTTGTAAGATTGTGAGTTTGTGACGTTGTAGGGGGTAATCTCTGGATCTACTGAACTGGTTTAGACAAAATTTGGTAAGAAGTTAGTTTAAGACGCTGGGAAGGACATCTATATCAGATATCTTATTGATGAGATATTTTCCCGCTGTAAAAAGTATCCTATATGTTGACCTGAATAACCAGCTACCATCATACCAAATTTCATCAAAATCTATTCAGTGGTTTTCTCGTGATGCGTTCACAGACAGACAGACAAAAATTCTAAAAACTACAGAATCGGCTTCTGTATCGATAATAATGTCTATTTCAATAAGATTTACCAAAAAATATTTAATGTACAGATTCGACTCAGTTAGAATTGCAAAAATCATTGGAGATAACTAGCTTTACAAATTAAAAATGATTTGAAAAACAAATACGTACTACGTGGTTGCAGGTAGCGTGGTCACCTGGTGCCGGCTGGCAGGTTTCCGGGGGAGTGGCAGGCCAGCCCGCGCTACAAAACGAGCAAAGTTGTGAATGCAACGCATCGCTTTACAAGACAACGCTTAGCACAAACACATTCGCTCGCATATTATATTTGTATTTTAGATATTCGCAATGCAATGAAAGAAGGAAAACTGGACGTAAAATGACAAAAAACAGATTTTTTTTACATTTAAAAGGTTTCTGGAAGAAATCTCTTAAAGCTTAAAGTTTTATTTTGTTAAATATATTTTATGGTATATTAATAAATAGATTGTACATCAGGAATGAATATTTATGCATGAATTTTGTTTTTCTCATCCGAATCGCTTTCAATAGGATTTAGTAATAAGTAATTGATAATCAAAAAGTTACAACGACTTCTAAAACATTAATATTCCACCAACACGTGATGATACATAACCTATTAATTTAAAAAAGTAGCATTAAAATCGATTCACTATTGTCGAAGATATTGTCTATGCAACAAAAAATCCCGTATAAGTACCTTCTATTTTATAAAGTCGGTTAAAATAATAAAATAAAAGGAAAATGTCGTAAGGATATTGTCTTATATAGTATCGTAAAGTGTTTTGTCCTCAACATATTATATATAATGTAAACAAATAATAATCTTTTAAGCAGAAGTTATCGACAAAGAAATTCAATATTTGCAATATATGTACGTCTAAGTATTACTTATATTGCACGTCATACGTCTTTTATTTTTTTCCTCATTCTTTCGTTCTGTGTGATTTTGCATATATATAAAAATAAATAGCAACTTACGTTTTAACGTTTAGTATAGATTTCTCAGAAATGAAATATTTACCCGCAGTAAAAAGTATCCTATATTTTGACCCGGATAACTCCATACCAATTTCATCAAAATATGTCCAGTGGTTTTCTTGTGATGCGTTCCCAGATAGACAGACAGACAAAAATTCTAAAAACTATAGATTCACGCTCCAAATCGATTGAATGATTATTTCAATAAGATTTTCCAAAAAAATATTTAATGTACAGATTCGACTCAGAATTTTATTATATGTATATATGTACTATATGTAGATTTGTTGCTTATTAAATAACGTAAAGAAAAATTCAAAACGGAATTCCATTGTCTAATTAGTGGTCTGTTAAAAATAACACTTTTAACTATTTATTATCGATTTTATTTTGTTTAAATGCAAATTTCACAAATAAATCTGTTCAATTGTCGTCATCAGCTCTTTATGCTCATTCAGAATCTTTACAGTATATTAATATATCTACCAAGACAAAGAAATAACTCGTATTCATATCACTTAATATGTATTATGTATAATTAATTTTCATTTCAGTTAAGTATTGCTATATTTAGCTAAAATTTATTATCTGGCGAGTATAATTAATGCGAAATTTTGTATGTGTGTAAGTTTGTTAGTCCTCGTCGAAGTAGTAGTCTCTCGGTGGGCGGTGTACCATGCGAGTTGCTCCTAGTACTTCTCTGATAACAGAGTAGACCGTGGGGCAACCCCATGGTTGTTGTGGTCTGCTTCAGCAGACCTGCCGTCGGGGCGTCGTGGTTGAGTGCGTGAGCGATCCAGCGACGCCCCATTAAGACGGGGGAGGTTCCGTTGGGTTTTAGTGGGTAGTACTGGCCTTGCCGGTGAGTCCCACACCTCGTGCCTTTCCCATGCATTTCCCATGCAATCCAATGCATTTCCCAACGTTAAAAAATGGATTTTAGAGATGTAACCGATCAAATCTAGAATAAATCGCTAATTAAGTAGATTAGTAGTTAAGTACATTCGATTGTAAGCAAAAGTCCTATATCCACTTATTTGAACAATCTAATTCAATGTCTTGGCCAAGGACATGCTTTATGCGGACTATTGGTGCGTAAATAATATTTATGTATGAATATTCATTGAAAATCAATATGTTAGCATTTAAGGCCTACGCGATAATTTATTTGTAAATTACACGTTTAATAATGTTTATTGTATATGTAGCCGTTTAGAGATCTAGATAGTAACTAACAAAATTAAGAATGGTTAGATAATGGGATATTTTGTTATATTTGAAGCTTAATCTAATATGTAAAAACAACAAAAAATGTAATTAATATGTTGCATTTGTTAAGAATACAAGTATCTCTAAAAAAAGCTCAGTGCAGTTTATCAGTTCTTATTTTTACCATGTGGTTCCATTATTGGTAGCTCCAAGACATATATTGTAATGTCATTGAAATTACTTGATTATATATAAATTACGATATTACGGCTCAGTCGGTAAACGGTAACCAGTGTCCAGAAAACTCGAAAAATGGTCAGAAATTCTCTACCGTAGAGACACACAATATAATGACGTAATTAAAACCTTACTGATATTATAAATGTGAAAGTTTAGATGTTTGGATGTTTGTTACTCAATCAGGCCAAAACGGCTGAACAGATCTGGATGAAATTTGGCACAGAGATAGATTATAGTCTGGAATAGCACATAGGTTTTTTATCCGGGAAAAATGTACGGTTTTTGTGGCTTAAATTCGTTTTTGTTTTTCTAGAGGCGAACCCGAGCGAAGCGTAGGTGAGCCGATAGTGGCAAGCATATAAAAATTACAAACAAATGAAATTGAACAAAAATCTAACAATAACGTAATATTGAATATAAAATAACATCAACAAAATAATGCGATGATTCAACACATAGAATAAGGAAATTTTCACAGCATTTGAATAGTATTTTAGATCGTAATATTTATTTAAAATTATAAAGCTAGTGTTTGGAGCAATTATGAAAATGTCAAGTTCAGTGCTTAAACATATTCATGTGCGTTGACGAGCCAGCCACTTGAAAATCTATCTATCTATACTTATTATAAAAATAAGTCCCCCGGCCGCGTCTTTCTGTCCTCCTGTCTGTCCTCCTGTCTGTCTGTACGCGATAAACTCGAAAACTACTGAACGGATTTTTATACGGTTTTCAACAATAGAAAGAGTAATTCTTGAGGAAGGTTTAGGTATATAATTTATTATGCTTTTATGTAAATTAGCTGAAATACGGCGACAAATGTTGAAGAGGTCGCAAAAAATCTCGCCAAATGGGAACTTTCCACGCGAACGCCGCGTAAACTAGCAAAGATACAGTTAAGTAATGTACTAGAGAATTCAAAATCTATAAAAATGCTACAAAAAAGTCCGCGATAGCATATCTCTATCTCTTACGGTTGACTTACAATAACCACTTTTATGTTAACATTTTTAATTAAAAACATTACGTTATTTTCAAAGTTATTTTCTTTAGTTCGGTATTAATCCTTATCCAAATGAATATTTTAGTTAGCTTAGTCATTTAATGCAGATTAAAATTGCTCTTTACACTAAATCAATCAGATGAATAGTTTTTGAGATATCGTTGTTAGAAGTAATTAGTAGCGAAACATTTTTAATGCTTGGCGAGCATTGAGATGCCTACGGCGAGTCCATCCCCTCTGCCCCGCATCGCTCGACCGCCTGCTCAAGCTATATAAACCGGGCGATGTAGCGCGCGATCCTAGGATACTTTTTACCGCGGGAAAATATCTTATTTCTGAGGAAAAATACAAAAACTGCAATGTAAGAGTATACTAATATGTAACACCTAAGAATTTAGTTTTTGGTCATCTGAACGCGGGCGGAGCCGCGGGCAATGCTAGTACATATAATAAAATTGTAACTAAGTCGAATCTGAACATTAAATATTTTTTGGAAAAACTAATTGAAATATACATTATTATCGATACTAAGTCTGAATCTATATTTTTTAGAATTGTTGTCTGTCTGTCACGAGAAAACCACTGGACAGATTTTGATGAAATTTAGTATGATGATAGCTGGTTATCCGGGTCAACATATAGGGTACTTTTTACCGGGGGAAAATATCTCATTTCTGAAAAAAAATACAAAAACTGCATTGTAAGAGTATACTAATATGTAAAACCTAAGAATATGCTTTTTAGTCATCTGAACGCGGGCGGGGCCGCGGGCAATGCTTGTATTTAATAATGTTGTTTGTTGTTGATGTTTGTCTAATTTTTTTTGACATTGACAACACGTTTGGCTCAGTTTGTAGTGAGCGTACTTTTTGTCCCAACGGTCGCGGGTTCGAGTCCCGCTGGGGGCATTCATTTGTGTGATGAGCACGAATGTTTGTACTCCAGTCATGGGTGTTTATATTTATAATATGCATGTATTTAAAGTTATATATGTGTAGTGTATCAACTATCTGGTGTCCATATCACAGGCCTCGTAGCTTACCATGGAACTAGATGGTAATGTGTATTAACGTTCCAACATATTTATTTGTTTATTTACTATTTAATCATAGGTAAATCTAGTGCGTAATTTAGCATGAATTCCAATTACATGTAATATAATTTATTAACTTTATATGTAGCAAATTATTTACTAATTGTTTTTTTTTTACAAAAAAAATTACATAATTATTCACTATTAAAGGTGGGTATTTTTTAACCTCTGAGGTATGCTTGATCATTAAAAAAAGAATTAAAAAAAACAGAGAAATACAGAGTGGAGAGGAGGAGAAGAGGCTGGAGAGTGACATAAGCTACTTTTTACCGCGGGAGATTATCTCATTCCCACGGGAAAACGTGTTATAATATAATCCAAAAAAAATATTTATCATCAGAATTACTTGAAACTTGTTAAATAAATACGTGGTTTAGCGGTTTTCAAAATTCATCCCATAGGAGGTTAAAATACGGGATGAACATTTTATTTAGTTTTTATTTCTTTTTAGATTTTTTTATAATTTTAGCGCGAGCGGAGTCACGGGTTCTTCTAGTAGAATAATAAGTAGAATAATACATAGCCAATCACTCTTTTCCTTATATAGATTATTAATATATATTATTTAAAAGAAGGCCCAAAAACGTCTAGAATTAAACAGTACTATTTATCAAATGAGACATAAATTATACTATATGTATATTATATATGTATATGTGTGTATATATATATATATATATATATATATATTTGTTTTTGCTCATAGAAAACTAATTGTAAGAAATATGCGGAAATGTTCTTATTGTACTCGTATCACGTGATCAGAATATGTAATTTACGTAGATTTTTTACATTTCTATTAGCCTTATCGATTGTATATATCGACTTGTCTAAAAGGAACAGAAAGACAAACAAACACACGCATTTATTATATGATGATGAGTGATATTCATGAACTCTACTATTAAAATTTTAAAAGATCATTAAATAATCATAGTTATGTGCACGTGTCTTGGAATAATCGCTTGTAATGAATATTTTGGTTGGTACGATGAGGTCGGTCTTTGCCTTTGCGACGCATATCAAGGTCGAAGCCGATTTTTTGAGCAATGAGAACTAAAACCGGATTTAAATGTTAAAATTGCATTACATCACCCATTCAAAAGTTACACTAATTAGTAGCCCTTCTGTGTGTGTATTATCTATACAGATAAATAAAATTTAAGCGTCTGTTTGAAATGTTGAAATAACAGTTTTTTAGTAAATGCATATAAAAGTATATACGTATACACTTCTATATGCATTCTTAAATATAATAATTCATAACAATGATAATTATCTATTTCAATAAGATTTTCCGAAAAATATTTAATGTTCAGATTCGACTCAGAATTTTATTATACCACGTACAACTAGATCCTGAAATCATTTTGTTATGTATAGATAACATCTCTTTAGACATTTGCATTAATATTTGCTTCGGTTTTCCCATATTTTATTGGGGCCATATTTTATATGAAAAACTAGAACATGATAAGTATAATACCTATTCTAATATGTACTAATAACATTATTTATTAACGGATTACAGTCGTTAACATTTAACTAATATACAAAGTGAGTAAAAAACAATATGACAAATCCAACGATTTAATAAGCAAAATAAAAAAGTTGACTTCATTTTATATTGTGAGCTACAAATTTTCCTTCTAAGAAGATATTACTGAACAATAAAATGTCAGTTAGAGTTATTGTGTAGTGATATACACTGCAAAGAACAATATTACAACTAAATTTTGAGATATTTCAGGCATAGAAGCAATATGGACTGGATTTTGACTTCGACTGCACCTTTGGTTCAGTTTGTAGTTACACTACTTGCTGTGCCAGCGGTCGCGGATTCGAGTCCCACTGGTACTAATTTGTGTGACAAGCACGAATGTTTGTACTACATTTAAAAAAAAACAAGCAAATTATATATAACACCCAAGTTGTTATATATAATATTCTCATCTGGTATCCATAACACAAGACTCGTAGGTTACCATGAAAATAGATGGTGCTGTGGGTTAATTAAAGTCCAAATTAATTTATGGTTGAGTTTCAATATTATTCCTTGCACATGCCGATATTAAATACGTGTTTTTTTTTTAAATATTATTATGCAAATCAAAATACAAGCCAATCTAGAGACGTGTGATATTAAACAAAAATGTTGATAAGTTTGATTCTTCATCTGACGTTAATAGTAAAAACACTGGCCAATTTACATACAACGTGTATGTAAAACTGTGTTCCTCCAATGGCTATAGTTGCGTACCAAAAACAATAATATAAGTTGAATTACATTTTTTTACTGTACGACGAGCGTAACTCGGCCTTATTTATGTACTAACATAAGCTGCGTTTTTTTTTGAGAAAAGCGACCTATATAGAAACTCAAAAAATAAAACCCTATCTAAATACAAAATTTGATCCAAATCGTTACAGCCGTTTACGAAGTATATATATATATATATATTATATATATATATATATATATATATATATATATATATATATATATATATATATATATATTAAGGATATTGATAGAATCAATATCGGGTATAACTTATAAAATGCAAGTCGCGCGCGCGGAAAACGCAAACCTATCATGCTTAGTGCATCCCTGATAAAACAGTGAGAGATTTACGACAGTACTTAGTTCCGCTTCTCAATAAAAGCAGAAAATACGTGATGTACGTCTGTTTACATTCTAAACCTAAGCAACTTCCGGCGAATGAACGTGCCTAAGAAACATGATAATTTCGCTTCTAGAATTTTTCTACTCATATCATGATACTAGCGATTCGCCATCGCTTCGCTCGGGTTCGTCCATAGGTGGGTTTTAACGGAATTGTAGTAAGTGATAGTAGTTTTAGTATGAAATGGATAAACTATATATTAGTATATATAATCACATACATATAACGTGAGAAATTATTGATTCTCCATACACACTTTCATCTCATTTTTCACCCCATTAAGGATTTATTTTCGGGTTAAAAACTATCCTATATCCTTCCCAGGGTCTCAAACTATCTTGACACCAAATTTCATCTAAATCGGTTTAGCGATTTTTTTGTTTATCCATAGCAAGTATAAACAAACATACAAAAAACATTTTTTTTATCTTTATAATAGTAGTATAAATATATGTAGATATGTATATTTACATATATTTTCGTTAAATATTTACTAGTATATTACTATACATTATTTATTTAAGTATATAATTCATTGATTATTTTCCGTAAAGACTGCTGATGGTAGAGATTTTTTTTATATTACCATATTAGAGGCTTACTATACAGAAAGACTCAATAACTAAACTTGACCCGACCCGGGACTCGAACCCAGGACCTCCAGGTGTGAAGCCGTACATGCTAGCCATTACACCACAGAGGCAGTTAAATAAATAAACTAAAATGAATAAGCTTATAAAGACTAAATAGAATATTAAAACGTACAAACATAAACATTAAGTTTACATATTTTTTCATTCGCGGGTTTTCACAAGTCCATTCAATGGTAAAGATAAGCATTTTAATCTTCTCGTAACATAACATTATGGTAGAATTGCCAACAAAAACAAAATACGGCTACTGTTCAACTATAAATTACGATAATTTGTTATTTTTCATTAATATTTTGGGTTCAACTACAGCAAATCCAGTACATATTTCCTGGTGATAAGTTAAAAATTAAGAATTATTTAATTTACGAAGTCTAAGAGTGTTATGTTTGTACACGAACATAACATATTTAAGTTGATATTTTTTTTCGTACTATCTATCTATACATATAATAAAAAATCTTAGTCGAATCTGTACATTAAATATTTTTTGGAAAATCTTATTGAAACAGTCATTATTATCCATACAAAAGCCGAATCTATAGTTTTTAGAATTTTTGTCTGTCTGCCTGGAACCGCATCAGGAGAAAACCACTGGACAGATTTTGATTAAATATTTATATTATGACAGCTGGTCAACATATAGGATACTTTTTACTGCGGGAAAATATCTCAGTTCTAAGAAATCTAAAAGACACTAGTAAAAAATATAATGAGCTTTCGTACGTCGATAAAAAATTGCTTATGTTACTAAGAGAAACATCTAAGCACTCGGCCAGCCTGATGGATGGACTAAGGCCTGATCCCCCTACCATTACGGCAAGTCCGTACCTACCCGAGGAGCTTTTGATAAGGCTGAAATATCATTATTATACTAAGAAAAATTAACTTTTTAATACTATTTGTAATGTTTAGTTCAATTTTTATACTAAATTTTCAGTAATAAAGTTCAAATTATCAACAGAGATTCGAAAAAAATATATTATTATTTATCATTATATTATATTCATTGGAGTTGTGCACGTTATCTTAGATAAGTAAGGTTCGACTATCATTATGAGTTTTTGCTACACGAAACGTGTCGAGGTGAAGCGTATTATAATATGAATTATTATTATAATAACATTTGCATACTATACGAGTACTTACGATACGAACAATTTTGAGGTAAAAGATGATTTACTAGTAAAGAAAGGCCAAGACACAAAGCTTTTTTACTTTACAAACGCACACGTTTAACTAAAGTAGATAAGAGCTAAATATTGTTCATAACTAGCTACTAACTAGGCTTTGCCCGCGTTCAATCTTCCGATATAAACATCAGTTTTACAATAATGTATAGAAGTCTGCTCGATTTGTTGACATTTATGATTACCGCTTCGCTCCCTTCCTCAATAAACTGGCTATCTAATGCAAAAAGAATTTTCCAAATCGGATTAGTAGTTCCTGAGATTAGCGCGTTCAAACAAACAGGCAAACAAATAAACTGTGCCTTTTTTTATAATATTAGTATAGATAATAAACATTATATGACTTCCCCACGGAAGCCTAAGATTCAGATGCAGAAGAATTTTATTTTATTTTATTTTTTACTAGTATTGCCCTCGGCTCCGCCCGCGTTCAGATGACCAAAAACCAAATTCTTAGGTTTTATATATTAGTATACTCTTACATTGCAGTTTTTGTATTTTTTCTCAGAAATGAGATATATTCCCGCAATAAAAAGTATCCTATATGTTGACCCGGATAACCAGCTATCATTATACAAAATTTCTTATCCATATTCTCTTCCATTTTCTATTCTTTACCATATATCTTATTAAAAAATGTGATGCCGTAACAGACAGACAAAAATTCTAAAAACTATAGATTCGGAATCTGTATCGATAATAATAACTATTTCAATTAGATTTTCCAAAAAATATTTAATGTCTAGATTCGACTTAGTTACAATTCTATTATATATATATATATATATATATATATATATATATACATATAAATTTTATTTTGAATGTCAATTAATGCTAACGCTGACGATGCGTACGTAAGTTTTACGTACAGTTTAGCCTTATATATTGTTTTATTTTTATAATAACGTATAAATATTTATAAAATTATGGTAGCAATATATCATATTATGCTTAGTGGAAAGTTATATTATTTAATAATAGGTATTGAGACTTCTTAGTAAAAGTAGTTAAAATATTTTATGAAAAATTACAATGTCTATAACTAAGCACAAACATAAAAAGTACTCGTATTTATTTCTTTTCGATTCATAAACAAAACAAAGTAAGTGATTTTTCTAAGTTATTCCAAGTCGGTGGAAACCAACAAAATTCACATATACTCTACATGATCTTTGTGTTGCGTAATAAAGTTGGTTTTATTAAAAATTTATTGTATATTTATTACTTCGAATATCCTGTTATTAGTCTAAATTAATCGCTTCTCAGCATGTCTAGACGTGAGGTGCGAATTAAAACACGCTCATAGTTTGCTTAATTATAGCATCCGTTATATGTTTGAATTCTTACTTTATAAATTATTTATTGGGTAAGACTTTTAACTTATCACTCACTAGCGGCTCACACTCGCTTCGCTCTTGTTCGACTGTAGAAAAACAAAAAATCTATCCCACGGGAACCGTACATTTTTTCGGGATGAAAAGTAGCCTATATCTTATTTTGATGTTTGAGCTATATTATTGTAAGTTTTTATTAAAATCCATTTAGTAGTTTTTCCGTTAAAGAGTAACAAACATCCATACATCTGTACATCCAGACATCCATACATCCTCAAAAACTTTCATATTTATAATATTAGTAGGATTGATAACGCTAATGGACAAATAATTTATATTTTGAAAGAAATGATCTGTAGAAACAATACATAGATTTCTTTCTGTAAACATGTTTCTGTATATAGTAAAGATTTCTCACAGATGAGATATTTTCCCATAGTAAATACTTTTTACTGGAGGGAAAAATATACCTATATGTTGACCCGTATAAATAGCTATCATCATACCAAATTTCATAAAAATCTATACAGTGGTTTTCTCGTGATGAGTCCATAAACAGACAGACAGACCAACATTCTTAACACTATAGATTCAGCGTCTGTATCGATAATAATGACTATTTCAATAAGATATTCCAAAAAAATATTTAATTTACAGATTCGTTAGAATTTTATTATATCTATAGTACTATACTAATATTATAAAAGAGGTAAACTTTGTGAATGGTGAGTTTGTGACGTTGTAGGGGGTAATCTCTGGATCTACTGAACCAATTTAAGTGAAATTTGGTAAGAAGATAGTTTGAGACCCGGCGAAGGACATACGATACTTTTTATCCCGGAAATCATCCCTTAAGGGGTTGAAAATGGGGATGGAAGTTTGTGTGGGGAATCAACCTAGGGACGAACCCGAGCGAAGCGAGGGTGAATCGCTAGCGTATAGATAATGTAAAAAATAACCTTTTGCGTATCTTTAATTAATTTGATTAAATGGTATAAAAAGAGCTAGTAGAAAATATTCTCTACAGTAGCATACTTGTAATGATAATATATTCAATCTTTTTATTCTCTGTGGCACAAAATTTTGATGTGACTGGCACTTGCACGCCACATCGCATGAACTGTAAATAAGGTCGAATCTAATGGCCATTGTCCTGCCCATAGAACGTCGAGACTACAAAAAATAAATTATACTTCAAGAAATGTTTGTTTTCTACTGTCTGTCTGTATGGTAAAGAAATATTTAAAATATAATAAGTTTAATATATGATATATTATTTTCTGTTCAACTAATGGTGAAATTATCATTACTCGTGACTTCTTTGATATTAACTTGCAAATATTGTTTTAACTTACATATTTTGAAGGTAATTTAATGATAATTTTTAAGTAAAAAAAAAGATTCCGACGAATTGAGAACCTCCTCTTTTTGGAAGTCGGTTAAGAAATTTGAGTCACTTAGTTTTCATTTATAACATTAATTTTTTCAATTTAACAAAAATTTATTTTGTTACGAACGACGAGTAATATATTCGCTGAATGCACTGACATAAATTACGTATTCATTATATTTGTGACAATACAGTGTCCATGAAAAAGGTCTTTTTTAATTCAATCTAAGATTAATCGTTGTAAGGCCGTAATTTAGCTATAACAGAACTATGGGACGGTCGTTCAATGTTAATATTCTGTTCACCCTGCCATCAATTATGAGTTTAAATGGTCGAGGTAACGAAACATGAACGGTACTTGTTTTAATTATATTACTTATCTATTCCATCAAGTTTGTTGAATTTGTATTATCTATATATTTTATCTACAAGACGACACGTTTGGCTTATTTTGTATACTCTACTTCGTATGCCAGCGGTCGCGGGTTCGAGTCCCACTGGGGGCATTCATTTGTGTGATGAGCACGAATGTTTGTACTCCAGTCATGGGTGCTTATATTTATAATATGTATATATTTAAACTTATATATGTGTAGTGTATCCAACTATCTGGTATCTATAACACATTTTTTGGATTTTGATGAAATTTGGTATGGTGATAGCTGATTATCCGGGTCAACAAATAGGATACTTATTACCGCGGGAAAATGTCTAATTTCTGAGAAAAAATACAAAAACTGCAATGTAAGATTATACTAATATGTAAAACCTAAGAATTTGGTTTTTGGCAATCTGAACGCGGGCGGAGCCGCGGGCAATGCTAGTAACATATATTACAATGCTTCAATAAATATGTCGTAATCGCTACATATTTGTCTAAATGTATGACAAATATCGAGCACGTCATTAAATATTGATTAAGCAAACTATTCACTTTTCAAATGAATTAATTGTTTGTGGTTAAATAAACAAATTATAAGTATTATATATTAATACAAGAAAAATTATAAAAATGGCAAATGGATACCACAAAAATTACTGTTTTAGCATCATTTAGATAAGATTATCATATCTCACTGGGCCCATAAGGTATGTGATGTAAAAGATTTCATATTAATATATGTGTAACACCCAAAATCTATATATCAACAACTAATATATATATATATGTATATATATATATATATATATATATATATATATATAAAACAAAGTTGGGTTCGTTACAAATTTTCTAACTCGAGAACTGCTGGATCGATTATTCTGATCTTTATTTTGTTGGATTTATCTTCACCCAGAATAACAGAACTAGAACACTATTAAAAAATCGGAAAAATTCACGAAAAAAAATTGAAAAAAATCAATTCCATACTAAGCATCAAAACGTACCTAGGGAAGAACCTGAGCGAAGCGAGGGTGAGTCGCTAGTGAAAAGAACATTTCTGAAAAAAAAAAAGGTTTTTTTTTGTATTTTATAGCCTTCTAGGGACTTACTGTCGCTTCGCTCGGGTGCGTCCCTAGGTACGTATACATAGCGTTGCTTCAGTTTAATAAGAAATGAATATAAAGATCAGAATAAAGCTCCCAGTCGGCATGTTTTTTCGACACCTTCAACAATCATCGACATATTTTCGCTAATTTACACAAAACCTTCCTTATGAATCACTCCAACTATAGGAGAAAACCGTGTGAAAATCCGTTTGGTAGTTTTTGAGTTTATCGCATTCAGACAGACAGATATATTGAGGCACCTATAACTGCGCTACGACTTTTAAGACGGAAGAAATAACACTACTACTTTAAATACGAAAGTTTTTATGTGTCACACACATATGTATGTATGTATGTGTATGTTCGTTACACTTTCACACTCAAAACGGCAGGACACAAGTTTAGTACTTTTTACAAGAATTTAGTAAAAAAATATAATAAACATAAAGGCACACGGGAACGCGCCCGAGTGAAGCAAGGTTTAGTCGCTAATTATACTGAACAAGCTACGCGAGCAGAGCCGCGGCCAAACGCTAGTGTACGATATAACAAAATTAAAACACGCATTACCGTAATATCAAAGCAAATGGTCGAATTCATTAGGGGATCCCAAGAAATAACGTGAACTCACTTACGTCACTTGTTTTGGATCATATAAAACATCTTACCGCTTATTAGTTGTACGATCATAAATAGACGCGGTGCGATGAAAAGAAACTTTATTAATTGTAGTGATGTAGATCTCATGACGTTTTGTGATTATAATCTGGTCATTTCATACAATACATTAAGTTTTAGCTGTAACTCGTTGATGTTTTTGTATCGATACCTATATTGATCTGTCGACTTATTATTACAATATGTAAAACTAGCGGCTCACCCTCACATCGCTCGGGTTCGCCTCTAGGAAAGCAAAAAGCAATCTATCCCACGGGATTAGTACATTTTTCCGGGATAAAAAGTAGCTTATGTGTTATTCTCATGTAGGGTATATTATTGTAAAGTTTCATTAAAATCCATTTAGTTGTGTTTGCGTGAAAGTGTAACAAGCATCCAGACATCCATACATCCTCACAAACTTTTGCGTGTATAATATTCGTAGGATACTTAAAACTTATTAGAAACAAATAAAACATAAAAAATACACCTCAATCTTAAATGTTTAGTTTAATTTCTATGGACAATGAAAATATATTTGAGCAATTATAAGTACACGAGTTGAAAATGTTGATTTCATAGCACATTTCTTACTTTCATTTGAATAATGTCAAGAAAACTTATGCTAAACACTAGACAAAATACGCCCTCGTCCTTAAGACGTGGAAGGCTTTGTTAGATGAGAGCTGTGATTTTCCTCCATTCCTCATATAATATGTACAAGCAAAAGCGTAGCGAAGCGGTCATTTGAATACCAATTATGTGGAATCAAAAACTGTACATTACGAAAATTGTATTGTATCTAGCTACTTGCTGTCGAAATCTTTACTTATAAAGAAATATAAAAATATTAGTAGGTTATTTCAGATATTCAGGTTTTTTCACTGTTTCCCTTCACCGTTAGACAAGTGGTGGAGTGTTGGAAATGATTCGCACATGAAAATATCAGAGGTGTGAGACCTGGAATTCGAACCCGTATTAATCGGTTTTCAAGCGAGCGCGTTGTTACTGAGCTACCACGCCCTCAAAAGTATCCATGTTCGATTCCCGCTGCGTACAATATTTAAAACTAATACGCAAATACAGATACTTGTCACGGAAAATAACGTGAAGATATACAAAAATAAGTAAAAAATCAGTTTTTAATAGCTATGATTTTCTAAGTTTCATTATATTTTTAATCTATACTAATATTACAAAGAGGCAGAGTTTGTTTATTTGAACGCGCTAATCTCCGGAACTATTTATCTGATTTGCAAAATTCTTTTTGCATTAGATAGCCTGTTTATTGAGAAAGTTTTTTGTCTATATATCATCATGCTACTACCCAAGAGAGCGGAGCAGTAATCATAATTAATGTCAACAAATCCGGCAGACTTACTATACTCGTAACGCCAAAGATTTTTTTGTGTAGATTGAACGCAGGCGAAGCCGCTGATTCTGCTAGTGTTTAAATATTTAGAAAATTAGCTTAAAATTATAAAAAAGAAATTACTAGCAAAATACTTAATTATTGTAATTTTCGTTAGTCTCACTAAAGAGTTCCTATATTATGACTTTTCATGCTCCTTACGTTTGTTTTGAATGCGAGCGATTATATGTAATTTTATTTAATGGACATAATGAAGTTAATGCAGCAGCGACATCTAATTGTCTGATTATTCATATTGATATTATTAAGTATTTCCGTTTTATATAGTTGTTTTACTAGCTTTAATTTTTTTTTTTCAAATTATGACACCAGTTTTAGATTATGATTTTTAAGTATCTCGTTGGTAGCTAGGTTAAAAATATAATAAGACTAAACTGCTTAAGTTACGTAAATACACTTCCGTTAGTCAAAATTAATATGTTTTTATTCCATTTGCTGTAGAAACCCTTGGCCCATAGAGTCAAAGTGCCAAGCTCTTCTTAAAAGACATAACACCCCGTCTTATCACCTCTACTGGTGACAAGAGGGCTGGCGTATTTTTCGCCCAAAGAATCGGCATTGCCATTCAACGGGGGAATGCGGCTAGCATTCTTGCCACTATTCCACGCGGACATGACTTGTACAGTAATAACTAAGTATACATTGGTTTTGTATATATAATTAAGTATATTTGTAATTTTCTTTATTGTAAATAAATATATAATAACCTTGATTGGAGTTCCAAGGAGAGTGATCTTATTAAGTTTTTTATCAAGAAAATCTAAAAGTGAAGCTCTTTCTGTGCTTAAAATATAATAAATAATCTAATAATGTATCTCTCTTTCAAGGGAAAGAGGACTAATGCTTAAAAAATACAAAATAATATATAGTTTTATCTATACTAATATTATAAATAGGAAAGATTTGAATTTTTGTTTTTTAGTTTGTACCAAATAGGCTCCGAAACTACTGAGCCGATTTAGATGAAATTTGGTAAGGAGATAGTTTGAGACAATGGGAAGAACATAAGATAGTTTTCATACCGGAACTCATCCCTTAGAGGGGTGAAAATGGGGATGAAAGTTTGTGTGGGGAATTAACCTAGAGACGAACCCGAGCGAAGCGAGGGTGAGTCGCTAATTATACATATATTTAATTAATTTAACTAATAGCTACATATAATATATAATTTCCCTTATTCTTTAAAGAAAGTACATGTAAATAGTAGCATAAGCAGCAAATCGTGCTACTATTTTGGATTTTGACATTTGTTTTGGCGAACTCCTATCTATATCATCTATCTTTAAACGACACGTTGGCTCAGTTTGTAGTGAGCCCACTTGTTGTCCCAACAGTCGCGGGTTCGAGTCCCGCTGGGGACATTCATTTGTGTGATGAGCACGAATGTTTCTACTCCAGTCATGGGTGTTTATATTTATAATATGTATGTATTTAAAGTTATATGTATGTAGTGTATCAACTATCTGGTATCCATAACACAAGCTTAGTAGCTTTCCATGGAACTAGATGATGCTGTGTATTAATGTCCCAACATATTATTTATTTATATCATTAATTACTTACATATTTACTCTGAAACATAAATATAGAAAAATCTATTTCTGGAAAACTGTACAACTTCCTAGAATAACTAAAGTACAATCATTAAATTATAGCTTTATCAGTAAACCAATTATTCAGCAATATAAAATTACAAGTATACATACGAAATAATAAAGTATGTTGGTTTTTTCTACACTCAAGACACGACTTGATTGCATTAACATTCAATTTTCATATATTCAAATTAAATAAACTAGTTTTGTTTAGTTGGAATATAAATATATGCGATCGTGTAACCTATTCCATTTATTTAAGCTGAAGGATTTGAGGAAAATATATACTATCAACTTAATCTATCACATACCTACATATAATAAAATTTTGAGTTAAATCTGTTCATTAAATATTTTTCGGAAAATCTTATTGAAATAGTCATTATAATCAACACAAAGGACGAATCTAGGTTTTTTTAGAATTTTTATCTGTCTGTCCGTCTGTGTGTGTCTGGGCATGAATCACAAGAAAACTAGTGGACAAGTTTTGATGAAATTTAGTAGGATGATAGTTGGTTATCCGGGTCAACATAGAGGATACTTTTTCCTGCGGGAAAATTCTCATGTCTGAGAATTCTATACTAACCGTTAAAAAGTCTCTAGGGACGAAACTAGCGAAGGCGAGTCGCTAGTAAAACTAGATAAAACTATCTTTTCGGATTTTTTCGCGATTTATTTTAATTTTGGGTTCACGACGCGACGTTTCGAATGTTTTACAGCAATCATGGTCATGGGAAAGACTAAGGTTTTAGACGTCTCAAAAGTCAATATATAGTTGTTACAAACAGCACCTACCCACAAAATTACAATGTAATTTTATTTAACAAAGTTTTATTTAAAAAAGCCGATAGCAAATCGCCATAGAGTCTGCTTCTAATACAATATATCTGTTTCTCTCTTAATTAATATACTTTTAACTATTTTCAATCATCTTTTCGGGTTATCCTATGGTTTATTTTGATTTTTGCCCACGTATAAGTCTCTACTAAATAAGCTTATTTCATAACATGATGTTATGAAACACCATATACATAATTTGTCTTGTTAATAATTATTCTGTAAAGCGATTTAAACTGACTCATTGAATTAAAGGATTGTATATTTTCTAAGAACAATACTGCAGGAAATCCTATAGATGTTTATCGTATAAATGTACCACTTCCTTTTGCAGTAGATATTTTCCATAGAAGTTCAAAAAAACAACTGCATTTGTGTAAAACTCTTACAGTAGAATGGTTGATACATTATTATGTGTAAGACTGATATTTATTGTTTGTACTAGCGATTCATTTTCTCAAAGATGAGATATTTTTCCGCAGTAAAAAATATCCTATATATTGAACCGGATAACCAGCTATTATCATACCAAATTTTATCAAAATCTATCCAGTAGTTTTCTCGTGATGCACTCCCAGACAGACAAACAGACAGTCAAAAATTCTAAAAACTATAGAGTCGTCCTCTGTATCGATAACAATAACTACTTCAATAAGATTTAAAAAAAAAAATTAGTATATAGATTCGACTCAGAATTTTATATATGTATTTATAATATATACATAGTAAAAATATCTCATAATCTTAATTGATAGAACGTAAGTCAGTATACATTCAACTTTGATAATAATATGTAACATTTTTTTTAAGTTAAAGTTATTCAAATTTTTTTATTCACTTTCATACTTACTGCATAACGAGCAATATAAATATGCTAAATTAATTTAAATAAATCTGATAAAAGAGTTATATTTACGATTTAATTACAGCCTCATGACTCCTTTATCTCTTTGAAAAGACTTTGACAATTTTAATCTCGGCAATATGGCAGATTGTTTTGTGACTCACAATTGAATGCATAAAAACTAAAAATAAAATAAAAATCCATTTAAAAAAAACAATCAACAATAAAAAATAACGGATTGGTAGTTTTCATTTACCATAGATAACTAATCAAATATTTTCGAAGTCGGTTTTTTTTTATTTATTTTTTTAAGTTTTTAATTTTTCATTTGTAGTGTAAACGTAGTAGTAGCAAAGTAAGAAGGATTTATTTTAAAAATTCAGTACGTGAGAAATCAATCATCTAATATTTTCCATACTTAAGTGTGCATTTATTTATTTTTTAATTTAAACGAGACCAACTTTAAGGTAATCCAATAAAAAAAAATAGACACAGAACTACACTGTAAAAAGTTATGCGTGATCAAACATTAAAAAAAATACGTGTCGAATTGAGAACCTCCTTTTTTTCATCGGTTAAAAAATGAAATAACTAATTTCATTTAATTACGCTTTCTAATTATATGAATATTTAACTATTTGAATATTACGAAAGATTATTAAATACTCTTGGTTTTTAGACTTTTAGTTATTGCAGTTTAGTATTAGACCAATTAATGGAAAGGCTCTACCTCACAAAAGGTCAAGGAGAGTTCTAAGTTGGATGTGTATCAGTATCTCAATTTATTTTTAAAATTTGCTACTATGTACTCGTAAACTAAATAAAAACTCTCCTTGACCTTCTATTACAAAAGCCGCTTTTTATGTATGTATTTACTGAGTGTATATAATTTTAAATTGACACATCCACAATACACTAACGTGTATTACATTAAATGAATAAAAGTAGAGTTTTTTAAATCAGTTTGGTCGGTTATAGAGACAACCAGGTCTTGTCTAAACATATAATAAAATTCCATCTGAGTCGAATCTTCACATTAATTTTTTTTTTGGAAAATCTTATTGAAATAGTCATTATTATCGATACATAGGCCAAATGTATAATTTTTAGAATTTTTGTCTGTCTGTCTGTCCGTCTGTCTGGGAACGCATAGCGAGAAATCCACTGGACAGATTTTGATGAATTTGGTATGATGATAACTGGTTATCCGAGCCAACATATAGGAAACGCGGCGAAATATCTCATCTGTGAGAAAACTATACTAACCGTTAACGCTTTAGGGACGAATCCGAGCGGGGCGAGGGTGAGCCGCTAGCGATCTTATATAAATAACTTAACTGTTAATTTAGTTTGTAAATTGTCATGACAGATCCCTTGTAATATAAAATATTTTATGGGAAAGAATAAAATTACAAATAATAAGCATGGAAAAATTTCGCATAGAAGAATAAAAATAGCTGCATACGATAAAGCTGCCTTATTTGGTTTTAACAACATTCTTAACAATATTGATATACATCACTCAAAATTAAGGTCTGTCACGTACGTATTATTTACAGAGGAAGTGGTAACGAGAATGTCCTAGATTTAAAGCGCCTGAACGTTAAAAGTCTTATTAAGTCATGCACTTGTAATTTTTATGAGATGAAATATTTAAAACGTAAGAATGTATAGTAATTGTATAAGACTATTTATTATAACAGTATTTGCATTGTTTTTGATTAAATATAATTAACGAAAAAGTAAACTAACTTAAAGTCTGCTTAAAAATCTTTATTTCGCCCTTTAGTAAAGATTTTTGTTTAAATTTATTTACTAAATGCATATGAAATTATATACGGTATTTATAAGAAAAACACAATTTTTAAATTTTTTGTCTGTCTGCGGTCTGTTTGTTTCGGCTAATCTCCGAAACGGTTGGGCCGATTTTGACGGGACTTTCACTGGCAGGTAGTTGATGTTATAAGGAGTAACTTACGCAACTTTTATTTGAGTAAAACAATTAGGGTTCCGCTCAAAAAAATGAAAATGGACCTAGGGACTGCTAGTTTTTTAAAAAAACTCCTGTTCGTTAAGTGGTCGAAATCCAAATATAATGAGTATCGAAAATTTAAGAAAAACACACATACATGAATAGAATTACCCTAGCTATTAAAAAAACTTTTTTTTTTGATAGCACTAAAGCAAGCTAGCTCGTTAATAGCTATTTAACAAAAATAAAGAAAATCGATTAACAAACAAAGAAGAAAAAGGTACTGAACTGTCTTATATTTGTTTATTGATATATAGATAAAGGTCAATTACGAAATTCGGTCCACAAATGGTGAAAATATCGGGTAACAAAAAAATAAATAATCGAAAATTGCATCCCGTAAAAAAATTGTATGGTTATATGTTATTGTTCAGATGGACATCCCTTTCCAATATATCAATGAAAAATAGAATCCTACGACTAAGGAAAACGACGAATTTGCGAAACATAATTTTCCTCTTCTAACGAAAAACGTGAGGCAATATCTATACATATAATAAAATTGTAACTAAACCGAATCTGTACATTAAATATTTTTTGGAAAATTTTATTGAATTAGACATTATTATCAATACTGAATCTATAGTTTATAGAATTTTTGTCTGTCTGTCTGTCTGTCTGTTACCGCATTTTGATGAAATTTGTTATGATGATAGCTGGTATGATGATAGCTGGTTAGTTATCCGGGTCAACATATAGGATACTTTTTACCGCGAGAAAATATCTCATTTCTGAGAAAAAAAATACAAAAACTGCATTGTAAGAGTATACTAATATGTAAACCTAAGAATTTGGTTTTTGGTCATCTGAACGCGGGCGGAGCCGCGGGCAATGCAATATATATATGTAATCTTAAAACAACTTCATAGTATAAAGTATAAAATACTATACAATTCATTGCAATAGCAACAAGATTGTTTAAAGTAGAATAGAAACGATAACATCTAGATGGCTTCTTAATTACAAACTTTGTATACGGAAAATACATAATGGGTTATGCGGTGCATTGTGCAATTCGAAGAACCGACTACGAGTGCTAAATAACCTTTCAAATATGGTAATGTTTTATGACACTTGCTTGGAATTTTTGTAAGACAGTAAGTTAAATATCTATACATATAATAAAATTCTAACTAAGCTGAATCTGTACATTACATATTTTTTGGAAAATCTTATTGAAATAGACATTATTATCGATACAGAGGCCGAATTTATAGTTTTTAGAATTTTTGTCTGTCTGTCTGTCTGTTACCGCATCACAGAAAGACCACTGGAGGGATTTTGATGAAATTTGGTGTGATGATAGCTGATTATCCGGGTCAACATATATGATAATTTTTACCGCGAGAAAACGTTTCATTTCTGAGAAAAAATACAAAAGCAGTATTGTAAGAGTATACTAATATGTAAACCATAATAATTTAGTTTTTGGTCATCTAAACGCGGGCGGAGCCGCGGGCATTGCTAGTTTGAATATACGTATTTGTAATTATTATATCTCCCATATACTTAAATTTCATTATCAATTTACGATTAACGGTGCTTTGACTTGTTTATTAATAATTAGTAAAAAAAATTAATCGTAAACCCACGGAGTTCATAAAATATAATGTATTTTATAAGATCATTTCATTTACATTCCGTTTTGTAAAGAAGTTATAAAAATAACGAGATGTTTTTTTTTCTTGGTACTCTTAATTCTTGCTAAATCTAATTTACCTTGCATATTAATAATATGTACAATATCATAAAGTATATTTTATTAATATATTATATAAAGAATGTGTAAAAAAATATATAAGACAAATTTGTATTCAACCCTTTTTAACGTCCCACTGCTGGGAGTGGGCTTCCCTTCAATACGATGGGGATCAGGCCATAGTCCACCATGATCGCCAAGTGCGGGCGGACTGAGCATAACTTTCGAAAACTTGCTAGATTCTCTCAGACATGCCGGTTTCGTCACGATGTTTTCCTTCGCCATAAGACAAGTGATAATCATGTTGAAAATGAACAACATCAAAACAAAAAACTAAATTAAAACATGGGAAATAAGTAAACACAATGCTTAAATAAAAAAAAAAAACAACTGGAATTATACGATAATGAATGTTGATAATTAGAATTAAAATTCATTAAAGTCGAAAAATTATAAATTCCATATGTAATCGACAAAAAATATCATTAGTACATACTTTCTGGCCGTCTTACAAAAAGTATTATAAAAACGGTACGTGTACTACAATCTAACAGGCTTTTAATAATCGGCGTTTCAATGTGTAACTAAATTTGAACTACTCATATACATGGTCATGGTCATGTTGGATACATACTTAGCAGAAATAAACTAAAAATATTACAAAAAAATATATGTAAAAATTTCTTCAAACGTTAATGGATGTATACATACACTAGTAACAATCGCTTGCTTTGCTTAAATGCAATTTTACAACTAGCCATATCCCAATAGAACCTCTTGCCACTTGTTGCATATTTACACCTTATAAATTTTTTATAACAATTTATTTGTACCCTACCATATGTACCTAACTGTAGCTACTTACATAATAGAATTTTAACTGCATTTATATTTATAATATGTATTAGTGACTCAGACTCGCTTCGCTCGGGCTCGTCGCTAGGTACGTTTTAAATAGATATAAATTATTATATAACTTAATTTTTCTGATATTCTAATACTTATTATCCTATTCCGGACTAAAAGAAATTCAAAAAATCTAATATCATAAGAATTGGTCTAGCCGTCGACTTTGTTATATATGTATATATATATATATATATATATATATATATATATATTTATATATTACTTTTATTTTATATTTTTTTCTCTATATTAAAACTTTCTGTGTCCCTTAATGAACATACGAAAAAAAAATTGCTGAATTAGTCGGGCCGTTCTCGAGTTTTGCGCTTAGCAACATTCATTTTTATTTATATAGATAGACATATGTGTATTTAAAGCTATATATGTATAGAGAATCAACTATCTGTTATCCATAAGTTCCATAACACAAGTAAATGTATTGTAAAATTAACGAAAATATGTTCCAATACTTCCTACCTTTCTAAATCCGTCAAAAATATACTATTTTTCCAAACAAATTCAATTTAAGATAATAAATTCATACTATTTTTTTGTCGTAAATAAACGTTAATTACTTTATTTATCTGTCTCGGTTAAAATTTCGCTGTAAACTTAAACTATGACAAGGTCGAGATGAGTTTCGGCCTTCTCATATACTGGACATTTAATGCGTAACTGTTTCACGCCTGTTCATATTAGAAGTGACCGCGTCGTGATTTGGAAATAATTTTTAACTAGCAGAACCCGCAGCTTCGCTTGCGCTAAAACTATAAAAAAACAACTCTTAAAAAGGTAAGTTTCATACAAACTTTCATCCCCTATTTTACCCCATCATGGGATGAATTTCGAAAAATACATATTTAGTTAATTGTATTGAAGCGATACCAAGTTTCAAGTTATTCTGATGAGAAATTTTTTTTTGGGTTGTATTATAACGTGTATTCCCGTGGGAATGTGATAATCTCCTGCGGTAAAAAGTAGCCTATGTCACTCTCCAATTATCTCCACACAAAAAACCACGCTAATCCGTCACTCCGTTTCGACGTGAAAGAAAGACAAACAAACAAACAAACAAACAAACAAACAAACAAACAAACAAACAAACAAACAAACAAACATACTTTCACATTTATTATATTAGTATGGATTTAGTATTTATTATGTATGTCTTCGAAAAAAGAATCTCAATGTCGATCAAACTTAATGAATTATGGTTGATTTTCAACCACGAGGCGATCACTAATAGGAGGTATGTAAATGCAATACATCTATTTAAATAAACTAACCGTTTTGGAGAAACGTATATACTGTAGCGTCCCCTGGTAGTCTGTAACATTATAAACCTAAGAACATGCTCGGGAATGAGACTTACACAAAGCAAAAAATCGTTTCAAAATCGGCTTAGCCGTTGCCGAGAAAAATGGTAACAGACACACAAACACACAAACACCTCTTACCCCAAACGCATATATTGCCTCCGTGACCATCGCTGGTAAAAATAAGCTAAAACAAAGATATGAAATCGATAAAAGTAAATGAAACACACACACGCCTCTTCGAGGATGGTAGTTCCGCGACAGGCCAATAAAAGAAAACAGTTCAACGGAGAAAGTAAATGTGAAATCTTAAATGAAACTCGAACGTAAAAATATATTTGCCATCGAAAGGATATTGCCATTGACTCGATAATATATTCTTAACAAAAAAAAACATTTATATCAGTATAGCTTTCAAAATTTATTTGCTTCAGTACAATTACTACATATTTTGACGACAGTTACATATATATATATATATATTACAATATTATATTACAATGCTCATATATACATATAATAAAGTTCTAACTGAGTCGAATCTGTACATTAAATATTTTTTGGAAAATCTTATTGAAATAACCAGTATTATCGATATAGAGGCCGAATCTTTATTTTTTAGAATTCTTGACTGTATTTCTGTCTGGGAACGCATCACGAACACCACTGGATAGATTTTGATGAAATTTGGTATGATGATAGCTGGTTATCCGGGTTAAATTATAGAATACTTTTTACTGCGGGAAAATATCTCATCCCTGAGAAATAAATGCTAACCGTTAAAACGTATCTATCAACAAACGACGGGACGAACCCGAGCGGAGCAAGGGTGAGTCGCTAGTACATATTATTTTATAACGCGAATAATCATATCTCTTAAGTAAGAATATATTGTAAGTAGAAATAAGTGAAACAGAAATCACAAAATCAAGGTGACCTAGTAAATTTCAAGTCCACGTAAAATAGTAACTTAACTTACTAAGAAATTTTATGATTTACACAACTGTACAGGTGCGAATTGTTTCTTATTTATTTTTAAAATTTACCACCTCAATGTGACGAAAAAACATAAAAAGCTAATAGTACTTATAAATATATAGTATTAGTTTTGCAAAAGATTAAAATATATTTTTCTTCTATTATGTATTGACAGACTTCAAAGAAGAATATACTCAATTCGGTTTCATGGCTTTTTTGGGTGACCCATACAAAAAAACGATCGTCAGTCGAACTGTGACGATGAAATAAATACTTCAAGTGCATATAAAATGGATATACGTTTATTTAAATAAAAAAAATTTAATAACAATCATATAAAAATACACTTGTTAAGTTAATTGGACAGAAATCAAAAAGATTCCGACGAATTGAGAACCTCCTTCTTTTTTAAAGTCGGTTAAAAATACATATTTAGAATTTCCATGAGTGAAACAATGCAAGACATTTTACTTGTAGGTATTCTTAAGTAGACGATTAGAGGATCGTATAACTTTCCCGCTTGCTCAATACTAAGGCCGAAATTTGCCGTAATGTATTTTGCTACGCGAATACTAATGCGAATTTGTTAAAACATCGCGATATTCTAATGAAATCGAAACTTGTTTATTACACAATAAGAAAGCATCTAATATTTGACTAACTGTGGAGATAAAACATAGATATCTACATCAGATAGGATAATGCATCTAATCTATAATATAAAATGAGCGATTCTTGTATAGGTTTAAGCATGTATGTAAATTTTGTTTCGTGTATCTCGAAAACGGCTCTAACGTTTTGGATCAAAAGGTTTTAAGTTTATTTATATAGGTGTCTTTTTCGAAAAACGCCAAAGCTCTGTCGCCAAGGTTTTTAGAAATAATTCATATATCTGGTGAATTATTCCTAAAAAAGAGTCAAGAATGCTTTTTCTTTTTCAACCATGATAATAAATAAAATCTGAAAACGTGAGTCATAATAACATTATGTAAGAAATGTTATAATTTTACAGCGATTAAACATGTCCTTGGGTGAGAATGAAATGTTATTAACATAATAGAATAGTTTCTGATGTGAAACATCTAAATAATAGCGCTTTGGCAGTGCAACCGACTCGTGGTGTGACGGTAAACGGCATGACGCTCTCGACTCCCTTGTGTGTGCGCGCGCGTATACTGTATACTTTGCTGCTTCAATGTAAGAGTTGCGTAATGTTTCTATTCGACTATAGTATACTTAACACGTTTAACACTTCTATATACGCTTTGTATTTTTAATTATGTTTTTTTCTTTTTAATTATGTCACTGCCTTTAAAACCATCCTGACATGCGTATTTTCTATACAAAAGTTTCGATGTTTCACATCTGCCAGATGTCCCGCGACGGCTTTAATAGTTTTTTTTATTCTTATGTTTGGGGTGAACTTTACAAGTCATTTAGTCCATATAAGTATAATAAGAAGATGTTTTTTTAATATATATAATCGATTGATTAAAGATATATAAAAGCCTATCTTGTAGACGACAAATGCTTTTTTAACCGACTTTAAAGAGAAAGTACTCAATTTGGTTGAATTTACGTGTATGTTACGTTCTCCTTTAATCAAAAGGTTTGAAATCAAGGGTAGTTCTATATAAATACCTAGTAATACGTCTACAGCCAATTGTGGGTAGCTTTTAGGTGATTTTTGAGTTGCAGTACCTTTTTATTGCTATGAACTTATTAAACACTTGAATAATTAACAAGTTCCAGCTAACTGCCAGGCAATTAATGTTTTATTTTATGTTATTTCAAAACAGTTAAACAATATATGGAATTCTTCCTGTTATAAAATATATAGACTTTAGTTACAGTAAATAATTTACATTCTCATTACGTTTATACATATATAGTCAATTCCGTCGATTTGTTTGTCATTTTAAATGAATCTATTACTTTTTCGGATTTTATCGCAGTATTTATTATATTTTTGTCTCGAACTTTCGAATACTTGATAGCAAGCATCATCACAAGAAAATATTATGCTATCTGTTTATTTTAAATAATTGGGTTTTAATTCTTACTATAAAGCACGTTTTAATACCTACTATAAAGTACTAACTTAGTTAATGAGCTTAATAATAAAAATACACCGATTTGAATGAAATTTATTATGAATCTATACAAAGACGTGCAATAAGAGATAAGCTACTATTAGTACTAAAATCTGCCTAAAGGTGGCGCTGCTTGTATATAGTATTATATATAAAAAAGAATCTAGGGACACATCCCGGCGAAGCCAGGCTAAGTATCTAAATTCTAAACAATATATATCGGGATATAAATAATTTTAATTATATTTACTACGAATTTTCCCGTTATCTGGGCATCAAATAATTATTTTGTCACGAGAACACTTAAAACGAAGTAAATCATATAAGGCAAAGTGACATAATGACACATTAACATTGCATGTAATATGTGTTGCTACTCGTGCGGCTATTTGCATATAATAAAAACATAACAGGTCGCGTTTATGTATATTTTATTGTACTACTAGTTTTTTCTACGACTTCGCTCGTGGTACGTACGTAAATACTATAACCAGGATATAAGCTACTTCTAATACGATTTTTAATCAAAACCGTTGAAGTGTTACAGCGTCACGAACTGACACACATTCACTCTTTTACAAATATCGTATATGTGTGTGGCAAGACTCATGAAAAATATTGATCCCATAGTTTTTGAATACTATACTTTAAATAGCTATCACATCATTATTAAACGTATCTCTATCGAAAAGGTATAAAAAATTCAAAAATATTTGTTTTAATAGTAGGTTAGTAGTTTAGTATTACTGCTGAGTCCAATAATAATTTTTTTATACAAAATAAAAATAGTAAATCAGTTGACAAACAGCCTATGTCACTCTACAGCCCTCCAACTATATCCACACAACACCAGTGCGTTATTGCGTTTTGACGTGAAAAAGGACAGACAAACAAACAACCAAACAAACAAACAAACAAACAAACAAACAAACAAACAAACAAACAAACAAACAAACAAACAAACAAACAAACAAACAAACAAACAAACTTTCATATTTAAAATATTACTAAGTATGGATATCTAAATTAACATTTAGAGACGTTAAAATTTTTTGAAGACGCCGATTTTATTACATTATTGATAATCATTCCAATTTCATAAACAACAACAAACAAATAAACATTTTTGACCACAAATGTTTAGGTCACATTAATTTTATTGCGTCATTCTGTGACAAGTTTCTAGGAAAAAATGAACGACTTCACTGCACATATTTCAAATATATGTAGAGTAAATTATATAGGTTATCCACAATTTAATATTGATAAATTATATTAAAATTCATTATAAACGTAAAATTTTGTATGTTTGTATGTTTATCAATCGGCTGGCCAAATTTGTATAAAACTTAATACACAAGTAGACTCTGATCAGGAATAACATATTCTACTCTCAGTGATGAAAACCAAATAATAGTCTGTAATAAATACCTATTATTGATACAAGCTCTCCACTTATTAATAATCTCCATTTTAATTGAAGTTTAAGTTTTGGCAAACAATTCGTACAACATTGTTGATTTTGAGATCATATTCCATTGTGCCAATTATAAATTCACAATTTGGCCATAAACTAAACTCTATATATAACAGCGCAATGTAAATATTTAGTGCGTTTTAACGTTTAGTATAGATTTCTCAGAGATGCAATATGTTCCCGTAATAAAAAGTATCCTATATGTTGATCCGGATAACCTGCTACAATCATACCAAATTTCATCAAAATCCCTCCAGTGGTTTTTTCGTGATGCCGTAACAGAGAGACAGACAAAAATTCTAAAAACTATAGATTCGGCCTCTGTATCGATAATAATGTCTATTTCAAAAAGATTTTCCAAAAAATATTAATATACAGATTCGACTCAGAATTTTATTATATGTATAGATAGCAATACGTAGATAATTCAAGAAGTGAATCTCGAAGCGTTAATATATTTACGTACTCTGAATAACATATAGCTATTCTTAGTTGTAAATATTATCTAGTTTTTAATCTCCATCACGATTTAACAATTAATTTGTTTATCAATTTGAAAATATCAATTTATAACAATTAATGAGTTTAGCTGCGTTTTACTTCTCTTGTTTAATGAAATGTGTTTTATTACCGTTTTTTTATAATTGAACGATGCAAATAATGTTACTTATAGGTCATAGCCTTTTTATATCGACGGAGTCTCTGTCGGATATACAAATATAGAGCTTAATATGGTCATGAGAAAAAGGCAGGCAATCTGATGGACAGATAAACATTTAAATATCTATTTTTTGTTTAGGGTCTAAAAGCATGCAATCTATACAAATATTATAAAGAGTCACAGTCTGTTTGTTTGTTAGAACTAGCGACTCACCCTTGCTTCCCTCGGGTTCGTCCCTAGCTTGATTCCTAATACAAACTTTCATCCCATTTTCACCCCCTTAAGTGATCATTTCCGGGATAAAAAGTATCCTATATCCTTCCCAGAATATCAAATTTCTTCTAAATCGGTTCAGTAGATCCAGAGATTACCCCCTACAACGTCACAAAATCACAAACTTTACCTCTTTATAATATTAGCATAGAGTATAGATGAACGAACATCAAACTTCACTAACTATTGTATGTAGTTCCAAAAGAAAACAGATTTAGTTGCGTGAGTTATATATTAAGAAAAAGTTTAATATTGACAATCGAAGCCCCAGAACGATTAATAATTTTGTGAATGTATAAGGTAAATTGTATGGACGTTTCATACCGCATATGTTAACATTGGTAACGTTAAATGAACAATAAAGAATAACTGCGTATTGTTTGAATAATGCCGTCATATTTCAGTATAATGATACCACCTACCGCTTAGACGACTGTGTATTTATTTAGTACGACATTACTATCATGGGAAGTTTTTTATGGCCTGAAAATTTTCTATTCTTCGCGTTTCTAGTGTTTGCGCAATACAATTTTTTTTTATTTAAAATTTATCTATACAGATAAGTTAAATTGAATTGAAGTTGAAAAATCTCTGAAATTACCGAATCTCGGCTGGACCGAAAAATAGGGTCCTACCTAGAAGACACCTAAATTAAAGAAATCCATCAAGTGGTAAAAGCAAAACATAACCCATTCTTTGCAGTCGGAGACATTCATGTAGCAAGAGCCCTATATATATATATATATATAGGGCTCTTGCTACATGAATATATATATTACAATTAAATCCTGTAATCTCGTAGTCTGCGAGCATTCGCTTTTAGTGATAAGACTGTCTTTGCACATCTGTTTTATTGTTTAGTTATATTGTTTTCTCGTAGATGTATGCAAGAAAGTGACGATTCATCATTCATAATATTATTCATGTATTTATTTGCCTCGTATATTTATGGTGGTGTAAAATGGGGTTTTTGCTTTTAACAAATTTAAAAATCGGTCAAGTGCGAGCAAGTACTTGTAAGAAAAACACAACTTTTAAAAATTTGCCTATCTGTGTATTTGTTTCGACTAATCTTCGAAACGTCTGGAATTTTGACGGGATTCCACTGGCAGATAGCTGATATCATAAGAAGTAATTTAGGCAACTTTTTAAAATATCACAAATCGATTGCGCGTTTGGGCATAATATTATAGAGTAATTTTAGAATCAATCTTGTATAGCTTTAAAGGATTAGATTTAGATCGTATTCTCAGAACAAACGTGTTGGAAAGTAGGTTCTTTACCACTCGTAAACTTGTTAGTACCGTTTGCACGATGTAAGATGTACCGCACATTGCACATTATTTACTATATCAATATTACATAGGTAGAGGAACGGTTTTAGGTACTTATGTATTCATCTTTGTACAATATACTATACTATATATGAAATATTTACCTCATATTTAATTTTTGCTGTTATTATATTTTTAACTTTCTAACATTCTTTGTTTTAGGAATTTGTACACCTCCAGGTAAATTTTTAAGAAATTAATTAAATTTCTAAGAAATCTAGTGTTAACTATAACACCGGCGTGTCCGCGATCGTGGAGGGATCTACTATGAAATCGTTTATAACCAAATGAACCTATGTGCCTATTATTACATGTTTTTAGTTTTAAATATATAAGCCCTTAAATCAACAGATTTGCGAGATAAACTGACTAACTGATAACTTTAACTAAAATATTATGTATATGTTCGTGTGTATTTTAGAAAATAAATGCCAGTTTAGCAAATGTTTATAAAAAGTATAGGTTTCTTGTAAAAAATTAAATATTTATCTGCTACTAGATACGTTTTAACGTTTAGTATAAGATTTCTCAGAGATGAGATATTTTCCCGCAATAAAAAGTATATTTACCTTTGTTGACCGGATACCCAACTATCATCATGCCAAATTTTATCAAAATCTGTCCTGTACTGTTCTCCTGATGTGTTTCGAGACACACAAACATTCTAAAAACTATAGATTCCGCCTCTGCATCGATAATAATGACTATTTAAATAAGGTTTTCCAAAAAATATTTAATGTATAGACTCAACTTATTTACAATTTTATTATATATATAGATTACCTGTTACATATGCCGGATAATCTAACACGAGTTTGTACATCCCAAAATGAATGAATCCCAACATGGCGTCTAATACATCGGAAAGCGAGACGATGATTAAAAAAAGATGCCGACACACATTTTTACGATATATCTATAGGTACATATAATAAAATTGTAACTTAACCGAATCTGTACATTAAATATTTTTTGAAAAATCTTATTGAAATAAACATTATTATCGTTACAGAGGCCAAATCTATAGTTTTTAGAATTTTTGTCTGTCTGTCTATCTGTCTGTCTGTTACCGCATCACAGAAAAACCACTGGAGGGATTTTGATGAATTTTGGTATGGTGATAGCTGGTTATCCGGGTCAACATATAGGATACTTTTTACCGAGGGGAAATATCTCATTTCTGAGAAAAAATGCAATGTAAGAGTATATTAATCTGTAACACCAAAGAATTTGTATTTGGTCATCTGAACGCGGGCGGAGCCGCGGGCAATGCTAGTTTATTATAAAGTTACTTCTAAGCTTTTAGCTTTAACAGTTCAATTTGCCTGACAATCCTAGGCTTGGTATAATGTATTCGCAGTCTCGTAAAACTTGTTTATACCGTTTGTATGGTTTGTAGCGGCCAATGCACATAATAACCTATTCTAATGCCTTTAATTAGTTTATGTTTTGATTATAACTGCACTTTAATAGATTTTTCTATATTTTTGAACATAGTGTTGACATTAGCTTTTTACCTATTTCATCGGACTACTTTTAAAATTTAAAAAAAACACAAATCTATCCCACGGGAACCGTTCATTTTTCCCGGATAAAAATAACTTGTGTGCTATTCTAGGCTATAATCTATCTCTGTGCCAAATTTCATCCAAATCCGTTCAGCCGTTCTGGCGTGATGAAGTAACAAACATCCATACATTTAAACTTGCACATTTATAAAATTTGTATGTATAAATGTGGAAGTTTCTATATGTATTGTATGTTTGTTACCTTCAACGCTGAAACATCTGGTTGGATTTTGATGAAATTAGGAACACAGATAGACTTATAACCTGGAGCAACACATAGATTATGATAGCCATTCACAGACGTACGAAACGAAGTGGAGTCGCTAACAATTTTTATATTAATATACATATTTATTATTATTGTTATTATTAATACATACACAATTGATGGAATTTTTTTATAAGTGCAAGTCCGTGACACCTTTGTTTTCCTTGACTACACATCGTCCTAAATATTGTATCGCACTTATATGTAAATAGCAATAAGTCAATGGCATATCACTCTTTGTTTGGTCAGTATGTTTATAAATTAACCTTGCTCGTTTGATATTTACTAATGAGATAATATACTGTCCACAATAATAAAATCGCCTAACGCACCCGTTTGATTTTTAAGTCAACGCTCTCTTAACCTGAATTATGTAATAAATAAATAATAAATAAATATGTCAGGATATTAACACACAGCACCATCTAGTTCCATGGTAAGCTACGAGGCTTGTGTTATGGATACCAGATAGTTGATACATTATACATATATAACTTTAAATACATACATATTATAAATATAAACACCCATGACTAGAGTACAAACATTCGTGTTCACCACACAAATGAATGCCCCAAGCGGGACTCGAACCCGCGACCGCTGGCGCAGCAAGTAGGGTCACTACAAACTGAGCCAAACGTGTCGTCATATAATGCAGTATACATATTTAAAAAAATATATAACCAAGCTCTTAATGCGAAGTGTTTCATATCGCATAGTGGAAAACTATATAGAATAAAGGTGATACAAAAAACAATTTAGATTTCTTAAAATCATCAATAAAGTTACTCGAACTTAAGCTTTAAGAGTTATTGTAATTTCGTAATTTAGTAATTATGCGAGATTTATTTCGGTTTAAATTTTTATAAGTACACTAGCGACTCACGATGGCTTTGCTCGCGCTCGCCCCTAGTTATGTTTTAATGTTACGATGAGATATTTTCCCGTAGTAAAAAGTATCCTATACGTTGACCTGGATAATCAGCTATCATTATACCAAAATTCATCAAAATCTATCCAGTGGTTTTCTTGTGATGCGTTCTCAGACAGACAGATAGACAAAAATTCTAAAAACTATATATTCGGCTCCTATATCGATAATAATTACTATTTAAATAAGATTTTGCAAAAAATATTTAATGTACAGATTCGACTCGGTTAGAATTTTATTATATGTATAGAATTATATATTCCCAAGATTTATAAATTAAAGTTAACAAAAACAAAACGCCTCCATAATTTTCAATTCTAAATTCTACATATCCTTGGTATATCTTCATACGAAATAGCAGCAGAAGCAAAATCGTGCGCATTAAAACAACGATCAGGTTTAATCGTGTTAAATTGGAAACATTTGCAAAATATGCGTAGAAGAGATTGTAAGGTATTCGTGTCGGGAGGATGGCGCCTAACGACCGGTCCGGTGAAAACGTGGACAGCTCAAGCATGCAACGTTACATAAAGATCAGAACTGCCTTTGGCCTCATTCAATACACACTACACAGTTCAATAACATAATTATTTCGCACTACCATTGCCCGTGGCTCCGCCCGCGTTCAGATGAATAAAAACCAAATTCTTAGGTTTTACATATTAGTATACACTTACAACGCAGTTTTTGTATTTTTTCTCAGAAATGAGATATTTTCCCGTGGTAAAAAGTATCCTATATGTTGACCCGGATCACCATACCAAATTTCATCAAAATCCCTCCAGTGGTTTTTCTGTGATGCGGTAACAGTCAGACAGACAGATAAAAATTCTAAAAACTATAGATTCGGTCTCTGTATCGATAATAATGTCTATTTGAATAAGATTTTCCAAAAAATATTTAATGTACAGATTTGGCTTAGTTACAATTTTATTATATGTATAGATTACGCATGCGACCGTTGTTCGGTTTGATTATATTATCCAAGCATCTCACAAAAATTGTATCATGAATTTTCTACAAAATATTCTTGCCTAATCGCTAAGTTAATTGAGAGTTAAACGATATATTCATTTAACTCGCGACCTCAATATTCGTACATCCAATCGTTAGCTGGGTCAGTAAAATATGCGCTTTGCACTATGTTTTGACCGACTCCTTCAAGAAAGAGGTGCTCAATTTTTTGATAAATATGCTTATCAGTTATCAATTATCATACATCAAAGGTATGAACTAAAAATACACTTCCCAGCATGTAATAATTATTCTAGTAATTTTGAAAGCATTTAAATTTTTTTATTTAAAAAAGATAAAAATACAGCTAAAATTCATCTCTTTAAACTACAACGAGAAAAACATAAAGGTCTGGTAATAGTGCAAATATTAATATTTTAAATATTTAACTTAAATATTTTTTGTTTTGCATCATTTATTTTGACGACACGTTTGGTTCAGTTGTAGTGGCCCACTTGTTGTGCCAGCGTTCGCGGGTTCGAATTCTGCTGAGGGCATTCATTTGTGTGACGATCACGAATGTTTGTACTCCAGTCATGGGTATTTATACTTACCTATAATATTTTGGTATTTAAAGTTATATATGTGTAGTATATCAACTATCAGATATGCATAACTCAAGGCCTCGTAGCTTACCATGGAACTAGATGGTGCTGTGTGTTAATGTCCCAACATATTTATATTTGTTTACTATTCCGAGTAAATTGGCTGTTTATTTAAATACGAGACAAAGAAAGGAAATTGTTCGAGTAATGCAGTCCGGCGAACGTTTACTGATATTTAGCTTTAGTATTTCTGATATTTTCCTGTTGGCTCAATATAACCTTTCGGCGAACAGATCGGTAATATCTGTTCTTAACAAAAAAATAAATATTGTTGTTGAATAATTCAACACATCTTAATGCTAAGAATCTTATCAAATTCGGCTTAGTTTCCACAAAAAATATGTTTGCGTAAAAAATATGAATAAATACTTTAAGTAAATAGCGCCTTTTTCCTTGCTGGATTTACTTACACAATTTTACTTATAATTTTAACATCATAGGAGATTCTTAAGAAAATTCTCAATAGAAAACCAAGAGTTAAAAATAAAAAAAACTATAGCAGGTGTCTACGCCAATATTATAAAGAAACAGGGTTTGTTTATTTGTTTGAATGCGCTAATCAGGAAAAAATCTTTATGCATTAGATAGCCCGTTTATTGAGGAAGTATATATACTATCGTGTAATATATAGTCTATCTATTCCATACTAATCGTTAAAACGTACCGCTAGTTGTAAAATATATTTCTATATATATATATATATATATATATATATATATATATATATATATATATATCGATATTATTAATAAATAAATTCTTAATTTTTGAACTATAACGTGGTCAAGATGGATAAAATCGTTTGTGATGCTTCGCACGCGGCATCAACCTTGCGGCAAGGCTTTTCTGGTCGTGTGGCCGTGTGGTAACATTTGATGAACTTCATCGCATTATAATTTTAGTGTGTCCATCTGTTTGTTTGTTACGTTCAAACTTGAAAATTTTAATATCAATGACGAGTAAAAATGTTCATTTAAAAATGCGTATTTTTGCTACATACAAACTTCGACAGTACGATCGGCTCCGCCCGCGTTTAGATGACTAAAAACTAAATTCTTAGGTTTTACATATTAGTATACTCTTACATTGCAGTTTTTGTATTTTTTCTCAGAAATATGATATTTTACCGCGGTAAAAAGTATTCTATATGTTGATGCGGGTAACTAGCTATCACCATACCTCATCAAAATTCCCCGCAGTGGTTTTTCTGTGATGCGGTAACAGACAGACAGACACAAAAATTCTAAAAACTATAGATTCGGCCTCTGTATCGATAATAATGTGTATTTCAATAAGATTTTCTCAAAAAGTTTTAATGTACCTACAGATTCGTCTTAGTTACAATTTTATTATATGTATAGATTAACGATGTATGTATATCATTTTAAGTATAGGTAAGTCATTTGAAACTACAATGCTGTCAACAAAGGAACTGAAAACTAATTGTTCTCAGTTTTTTATTGTTGTTGTCCTTTGATTGTGTTATACTCAAAGGATAACTTAACTCACATTTACTCTTATCTTTACTAATATTATAAATAGGCAGTTTGTTTTTTTGTTTGCTCTAATCTCAGGAACTATTAATCCGATTTGAAAACTTGTTTTAGCATTAGATAGCCCGTTTATATATATATATATATATATATATATATATATATATAATGATATTCAAAGGCATGTCAATGTAAATGCTCTTAGCGGAAACTACGAGATTAAGAAACCGTGAGATGAACTAAGATGCGACATCAAAAATGCTAACAAATATTTAACATATACATTATACATTATCTTGCAAAATTTACAATAAAAGTATTATTTATGGATTTCAATTCAAAAAAATTATTTAGTTTCTAGTACAATCAAGGTTATGCCAAATAATTTTTATTTATCTATTATTAGTATTAAGAAAAATTGAACTTTAGTTTATTATTAAAATAGTTGATAATAGTATCTCCTAATGTTATAAATGTGAAAATGTGCGAGTGATGTATGGATGTTTGTTACTCTTTCACGCAAAAACTACTGAATGGATTTTAATGAAACTTTACAAAAATGCAGCTCATATATCAGAATAACACATAGGCTACTTTTTATCCCGGAAAATATACGTTTCCCACGGGTTAAATTTGTTTTTGTTTTTATAGAGGCGAACCCGAGCGAATCGAGTCGAGTCGCTATTGTAACATAATTCAGTAAAACTTGTAGTTATAGCTAACTTTCATATTTTGTTACTTAACATTTTAATACGATAACCATGAAATTGATTTCAAAATTTTTCTTCTAAATAAGGTAAAACCAATAAAAGTATGTATATCTGCTTTATAAATTAATATGATCGCGACTTTAAAACTTTAAAAATTTGGAGCAAATTATTGATGGAAACGAATCACGTTGAAAATTAAATAAATTTCAGTAAAAACTAAAAATAAATATGTTGGAACATTAACACACAACACCATCTAGTTCCATGGTAAGCTACGAGGCATGTATTATGAATATAAGATACCCTACACGTATATAGCTTTAAATACATACGATTAAAAATATAAACACGAATTACTGAAGTACAAACATTCATGCTCAGCACACGAATGAATGCCCTCAGCGGGGCTCTAACCCGCGACCGTTGGCACAGCAAGATAATGTCACTACAAACTGAGTCAAACGGTTCAAATTACTATTATACAATTCGTTTAATACTTCTAATCGGCATAATCTTTATTTACAGTACTAGAGGAAGTTTCGCAAGTTTAACGTTAATACGGTAGAACACTTCACCTTTTGAACCTAACGATTACATGCCTCGTAATATTATGAGAATATCTATACTTAATATTATAAAGTGAAAAGATTTCATTTTTTGTTTGTTTGTTTGTACCGAATAGGCTCTGAAACTACTGAATCGATTTAGATTAATTTTGGTAAGAAGATCTAACAACCTGGGAGGGACCTAGGATAGTTTTTATGCTGCAAATCATACCTTAAGGGGTTGAAAATGGGGATGAAAGTTTATACGGGAAATCAACCTAGGGATGAACCCGAGCGAAGCTATAGCGAGTCGCTAATTTACAAAATTTTTATTACACACTAGAAAAATGTAACTCAACAATTAGATAATTCTTGAAATTGGCACTATTGGCACAGTGTGCAAAAAAAGTATTATAAACTATTCTACTGGCTTTGTACACTACAAACTTTTTACAGACCGATAGTTTCATTTGGCAGATTAAAATTCTACAGTGTGCGAGGCTCTTAACTGGGAACGGCAGTATGAGAGGAGATAGCATTTATGAACTTACTGCCTAGTTCTATTTTTACTTATAATGAGAATATTTCCAGTTTTTAACTTTATGCAATGCCGTTTTAATTTAAATACGTTTTATTTTATGAGGACAGCTTAGTTATAAATATTTTATCAAGTCAAAGAAAAAATCCATCAAGTCAAAAGCAATCACCAGTATGACTGACTGTATTGTTATGGTGTGCCAAAAGCCCATAAAATAATTTACAACACATGAATTAAAATTGAGAGGAGCTAAATTACTGCATTCATCATCTCACCGTTCTTTGCCATTGTTATTTTGTAAAATCTGAACCAATCAAGTGCAGAAAATAGATTTATCTATGCCACGTGAATATAATACTTATGTTTATTAACTTACGTGCCAGTATTCCTTGAAGTAATTAAACATTACACAGTCAACGGTTACAGGTTGTTTTTGAAACCAGTTCTAGCAAATAAACGAGACTCAAGTTCAAGCTTTATTTACAGGAATTATTGTGAATCGTTTTGAAATATCCGTTTAGAAACTACCATATAATTTTTAATTTATCTGTAATTGGAGGGAATTAATGTGGACGATAACATCTGAACGTTTTAAATATATCGATATAATTAGTTATAATCGATAATCTAAATGTCCCTAGAATGGAAAGTTATCGATATTTATATATAAAAAATTGTAAATACCACTTAGTGAGTTTTGTCACGACATTTAATTACATGTTTCAATTAACACGTTAATTGATCGACAATTAAGTTTTTTTTTCAAGTTTAATCTCTGTCTCTTTCTAATTTCATATGAAAGAATAAGTCGAACATACAAATCTTGAGGGCTAACACGTTCTTAGCCATATTAGACGCGATGCGCTCAAATAGCGAAGTATATACATATCTTTAATTCTTAACAAAGACAAGCTATGCATTATTTATCGACAGGCTTTTGCATTCTTCCCACACAATTTCATATGGTTATTTTTGTTTTATAAACTCAGACTATAATAATGTACTGAAACGGAGACACACTCTCGCTGGGAATAATATGACGAATATTAAAATTATTATATATTACACTAGCGACTCACTCTCGCTTCGTTTCGGGTTCATTGCTAGACAAAAACAAATCTATCCCACGGGAATCGTTCATTTTTTCAGTATAAAAAGTAATCTATATGCTATTCCAGACTATAATCTCTATGTTAAATTTCATCCAGATCCGTTCAACCGTTCTGGCGTTATCGTGTAACAAACATTCATCCATCCTCACAAACTTTCACATTTATAATATAATATTAGTACTGATGAATGATTTTAATTGTTTATTATATTAGTTAATTAAGATCTATTTTAAAAAATTAAGAGAAGTGCCACTTTTCATTTATATTTTTATCTTTTGTACATCTTCATTTTCGTTTAATAACTTAAACGTCGGTTGTTATTGTATTTGACCTTTGCTAATTTACACCACTTAAGTCTCTTTAGAACTTTCAAATGAGTGTGTTTTATCTTTTTTCAGTCATGGTCAGTACTTGAATATGAGAGCGTTGTTTTAAAAAATATTTTATATAAGTACGTGTAATAGCGACTCACTCATGCTCCGCTCGTGTTCGTCCCTACTTTTTAACGGTTAGTATAAATTTCTCATAGATGAGATATTTTCCCGCAGTAAAAAGTATCCTATATGTTGACCCGGATAACTAGATATATTCTCATACAGACAGACGGACAGAAAAAAAACTTTAAAAACTCTGTACTAATAATAATGACTATTTCAATAACATTTTCCAAAAAGTAATTAATGTACAGATTCTATTCAGTTAGAATTCTATTATATGTAAAGAATATAGATAGATATAAAAAATTTAAACTATATTAAAAAAAGAATATACTTAACAATATTTCTAAATCTTACCGCTACGATAGAGTGCAACCTTCCAGAGTCCTCGGCTATGGAACGTAGGCGTTTACTCGACATCGTGACTACCCAATAAAACTTCTAACTGTCGTTTTTGAAAGGATAATAATATATTACTGTTATTTTTACTCTTGAAATTGGGATTTTTAAAATTACGTATATATATATATATATATATATATATATATATATATATATATATATATGCTTCATTTGTAAAAAATGAACATTTTTTTTTACGAATAAAGAAAAATAATAATAATGTTGTCTTTTGTATTCACATAATTTAACTATTGGTAAGAATAACATTAAAATTCAAAATAATCCTATTAAGTAATTTGTATCCTATGTAAGTTATAAGGCAAATCGGACAAAATGTATCAAAATCATCTCTTTAAACCACATAGATTTAAATAGACGTACATACATACATATGGACACTTGAAAAAATTATTTTTATCCTTCTGGGGCAAAAAAATGATGTTCATAACATAAAATTCACAATTAATTGGATTTCAAACTATATAGTGAGCTATTTTCATTGTATTATATTTCGCTAGATTACACAAAACTAAAATAATCTAACAATTCATACTTTTAAGAGCTGGCCAAATGAAACGGACGCAATATTTGGTAATTTTACTTCAATGAGTTTGCTGTTTTATTAATTTGCAAGCAATTCTGTGAGATAACATTAGTGTAAAAAAACGTATAAATAGCAGGAGACTGAGGTCGAAGCCATTATAACGTGAATCTTAGATAGCAAACTTCAATATAACACATTTAATTAACCACGTCTACAGTCGTTCTTGAATTACAAAGATGACAATCGACGCGCTGACTTAACTTATTTCCTAGTAACAAGTGTATGGTAAGCTAGTTTGTATACTAGGTTTGGTCGTTGGTCTCATCTGCTTTTTTTATTCATTTTAGCACACGTAGAATTGAGGGCTCAAGTTATGTTTTTGGGTCAAAATAAATAATATATATGTTAGGGCATTAACACACAACACCATCTAGTTCCATGGTAAGCTACGAGGCTTGTATTATATACCAGATAGTTGATACACTGCACATATATAATTTTAATTACATACATATTGTAAATATAAACACCCATGACTGGAGTACAAACATTCGTGCTCATCACACGAGTGAATGCCCCCAGCGGGACTCGAATCCGCGACCGTTAGCAAGTAGGGTCATTACAAACTGAGTTAAACGTATCGTCAACAATAACTGTAAGTAAAACATCCATGTCTTGCAAGCTGATAATTATTAGTTGTACAAAAACTGTTTCATAAAATCTACTGGTACTCTCCCATGTTTGACGTTAGACACCTACGATTTCTTTAGAAAAATATTTCATACAAAATCTATTTCAAGTCTAAGATAAAGTAAGAAAATTATAAAAATTGTATTAAAAAGTAATGAATTGTCAAAATCTGTGCCAGAACACAGTAAATTGCTACTTTTCTCTCATTTTGATAACTATATTTTGCAATTTTTAAGCTATCATTAAATTAAAAAAAAAAACACTTCTATGGCGAAAGTGGTGGAGCAACAAAATCGATTTTTGGCGACTAATTAGCGATAATTTCATCCATTACTTAATTAAATTCGATTATCACAGATAGTGTACTAGTGGCTGGCTAGTGAGAAAAAAATTATAAAAACGTACAATAAATTTTATTATTATCAGCTCTCTCTAATCAAAACTCTTTAGATTTATTAAATTATCAATTAGGTCGAGGAAAATTTTAATTGCGAACTCTAGCCGTGACATTTATACAGTCGTAGGTCATCTAATATTGTTTATGTTATAAAAAATATTAACATATGTAAGTAACATTTTCCTCGTTGCGAGTGTGCAAAATCGATTTTACAGTACATGAAAAGAAAGAATTCAATTAAATATATATCGATTTATGTCGAATAAATAAACAAGGTAATGAAGTATATCTAATCATCATTACATGTACATAATAAAATTGTAATAAATTTCTACTTGTACAATATATTTTTTTAAACTTCTTGTCGCACGTCGATCACGCCTCGGCGTTTTTTGTGCAAAAGATAATACTTGTATTTTGAATTATAATTATATGTAGCTAAGTTTAATTTCGATTGGTCGTTTTAATTATTTTTTTAAACTAAAGGTTCGCTGATATAAAAAGCAAGTTACCTGTAGTAGTGGAATTTATTAAAAAAAACTAGCGGCTCACCCTCGCTTTGCTTGGGTTCGTCCCTAGTGTAAGATAAAAACAAATCTATCCCACGGGAACCGTACATTTTTCCAGGATAAAAAGTAACCTATGTGCTATTCCAGACTACAATCTATTTCTTGGGCAAATTTTATCCAGACCCGTTCAGTCGTTCTGACGTGATTGAGTAACAAACATCCATCCAAGCTTTCGCATTTGTAATATTTATGGGATAATCATAAAATTCGAACATTACACAAACCAATTCGTACGTACACAAACAGATTTACCCGCGGATTAAGTGTCTCCTTTTTTGAAGTCGGTTAAAAAGAAGATTGTTTCATTGTACAATGAATCAGTTTTAGATACAATCATAATAAGTAATGTTTTAATAGACTAAGATAGCGATATCGTTTGATTCTTCCAAGGTTTCTATCTCTATGTAAATTTTATATTATAAAAAGTGGCATTAAAAGTTGCAAGAGTAATTAATCATTTACCTTATAATTTTACGTGCTTAAAGCTTTAAGTCAAAGCTTTTTACAATTCAAGGACTTCTACATTATTAGTTTATTAGTTTGACGACACGTTTGACTCAGTTTGTAGTGATCCTACTTGCTGTGCCTGCGGTCGCGCGTTCGAGTCCCGCTGGGGCCATTCATTCGTAGCTTACCATGGAACTAGATGGTGCTGTGTGTTAATGTCCCAACATAATATTTATTATATTTATTACTACTATTAAGTGTTTCAATCAACAGTTACTTAAGCAATGTATAATAATAAACTAATGTACTTATCGTTAAAGAGCGATATGTTACAGAATTAATTAAATAATTGGTGTTCCAAGATGTATCTAAGTTTTGGTACTTTTTAGAGTTCCGTACTCGAAGGGTGCCAACGGAACCCTATTACTAAGCCTCCGATGTTCGTCTGTCCGTCCGTCTGTCAGTGGGACTGTATCTATGAACCGTAATAGATAAAGAGTTAAAATTTTCAGACAGTATGCATTTCTATTGCCGCTATAACATCAAATAATAAAAATACAAGAAAAAAATTTAACATTCATAATCGATCATCGAAGTTAATATACTAACTAACGAACTAACACATATAGAGTAAAAGTCATATTAATAAAAAATAAATGTATGTACGATGGATACGGAACCATTCGTGTGCGAATTCGACTCGCATTTGACCGATTTTTTGGTTCGTAGAAGACGTAGCCTCATAATAAGGCGTATTCCAAAAAAATCACCGTAAATAGTAACAGTAATACCCATTATCCTTAAACGTCTAGTTATTAAAATATTATGTATTTGGTCTACACTATAATATAATAATATTATAAAGAGGAAAGATTTGTGTTTTTGTATGTTTGTAACGATTGAACTCAAAAACTACTGAATCGATTTAGATAAAATTTGGTGAGAAGATATTTTGAGACCCTGGGAAGATCACAGGATAGTTTTTATCCCGGAAATCATCATTAAACGGGGTGGGAAGGGGGATGAATGTTTGTATGGGGATTATCTAGGGATGAACCCGAGCGAAACAATGTGAGTCGCTAGTATATTATAACAAGGTAGGTAATTTAGTTTCAATTTTACATTATCCAAGACAAAAGAAGCTAATGAGTTTGGTTTAGCGCGAACATGTAATAGTGGGTTGCAGTAATGACGCTTTAACTGCTTGACGATGTGATTCTTTAAAAATAATAGCTTTTGTATAAAACTATAAACATACGTTTAAGCAGCTGTATAATAAAATACTATTAAACTGAAAAATACTTTTTTTTATATATTTAGACATTGATGAGGTAAAAAGCTAGGTACAATATTTGAATTACTTATACATAGGTACTCAAAAAATTATAAATAATATTAAATATGTTGGGACATTCATGCACAGCACCATCTAGTTCCATGGTAAGCTACGAGGCTTGTGCGAGGCTTGTGTTATGGATGCTAGATAGTTGATACACTACATATATATATATATATATATATAACTTCAAATACATACATATTATAAATATAAACACCCATGACTCTGGAGTACAAACATTCGTGATCATCACACAAATGAATGCCCCGATACTATTAAAAAAAATATTTCGTCTAAATAAAACATTTAATCATTATAATCGATAACTTATCGATGTGTCACGCGAGCGGAAACGGGGGCAGAACGTGCATTCAGCCCCTTTTTTTAACGTCCCACTGCTGGGCACAGGCCTCCCTTCGATATGAGGGGGATTAGGCCATAGCCCACCACGCTTTGTCGGACCACGGACCACGGTTGGCGGACTTCACATGTCTTTCTAAAACTTGCTAGGTTCTCTCAGACATGCAAGTTTCCTCACGATGCTTTCCTTCACCACAAGGCAAGTGGTAATCATGTTAGAAAATGATTCGCACATGAAAATATCAGAGGTGCGAGACCCGGGATTTGAACCCGCATCACTCGGTTTCCCAAACGAGCGCGTTACCACTGAGCTACCACTGCCTATTACGGGCACAACGTAGAGTGACGTAAAAGAAAAGTAACAGAAAATGTAAATCTATACAAATAATAAAATTCAAACTGAGCCGAATCTATACATTAAATATTTTTTGGAAAATCTTATTGAAATAGTCATTATTATCGATACAGTGGCGGAATCTGTAGTTTTTAGATATTTTTTTCTGTCCGTGTGTTTGGGAACACATCACGAGAAAACCACTGGACAGATTTTAATGAAATTTGATATGATGATAGCTGGTTAACCGAGTCAACATATAGGATACTTTTTACTGCGGCAAAATATCTCATCTCTGAGAAATCCCGGGCAATAGGGCCAAATAGAGGCAAACCCGAGCGAGCGAGGGTGCGTCGCTAGTATATATTATAAGATATTTTACATTATATATTATAATTATTTGCTTTTACGACTCATTGAAGGACAGTTTATTTTAATTATGAAGAAAACCTTCCGTTAATATGAATTGACATTGCATTACTAAAACGTACTATAAAGGAATTTTTATGGTTTATTATTACATAAACCTACTGTGAAAAATTATGCTAGATGAAACCAGAAGCGTGCGTCATCGTGATTCCATTTAATTACAATTTTTCATTTTCTATGCAATAAGATCAACGAAAATTATATGTAGGAGGAATTATTATATATACATATAAATAAAACAGTATTGTTTGTTTGTAATGTCAAAATAACAGCTTTTACCTCGTAAATGCATATTATGAAAGTATATACGGTACTAATAAGAGTAAAACAATCTTTAAATTGTCTGTCTGCCCGTTTGTTTGTTCCGGCAATCTCCATAACGGCTGGAGCGATTTTGATGAGACTTTTACTGGCAGATAGTTGATGTTATAAGGAGTAATTTAAGCTACTTTTACCGAACCAACCGAGTGTAAGTCGTTAGTAAAAAATATAATGCTACTAAGTACTAACTTTTACGTGTTTACGCGTTTTTTTCTTTCAATTTGAGTATCGAAAGTTTTGTTTATGCACTAACTATGCAACCTCTTTTTTGCATTTTGAAAATTTTGTGTTTTGATTACCTATTATTATTATTATAAGATTACCTATTATTATTATGATAAGAATATTATAGGAAAAGCCCTTATTTGAATAAACTCAATACAAATATTGTAAAAAATTAAATTTGTGACAATTGAATGCGTAAGGTTAACCATTCCCAGAACTACGTACCTACTATATACGAATAGGAAAATTATTTCATTTTTTCGAAGTGAAAACTTCTATAAGTAGGTGTGGATGGGGAGTAAATTCATGTAAGTCGTCATCGACATGATCACGTAACGTGTTAACGCTAACACTCAGAGCGCCAATAGATGTCAAAACCAGATAAATGTAAACAGTTTTAATTTACAAATTTTTAATTTAAGATTAAACATTTAATTTAAATATCCAAAAATAACAACTGTTTGTTTATAGGTTTAAGTTTTCACTTCTACCGCCAGTCCTCATGACTTCTTTTATCTATATATATAATAAAATTGTAACTAAGCCGAATCTGTACATTAAATATTTTTTGGAAAATATTATTGAAATAGACATTATTATCGATACAGAGGCCGAATCTATAGTTTTTAGAATTTTTGTCTGTCTGTCTGTCTGTATGTTACCGCATCACAGATAAACCACTGGAGAGATTTTGATGAAATTTGGTATGCTGATAGTTGGTTATCCGGGTCAACATATAGGATACATTTCACTGCGGGAAAATATCTCATTTCTGAGAAAAAATACAAAAACTGATGTAAGATTATACTAATATGTAAAATCTAAGAATTTGTTTTGTTGTCATCTGAACGCGGGTGGATCCGCGGGCAATGCTAGTGTTATAAATATTATTTCTTAAAATAATCGCAGTCAATACAAAAAATAATTGGTGTTGTTATTTATCACTAACTAATGTAGTGTGACACTAACTAATATATATGCTATCGATAACGTTAATTTGATATTATTAAGATAATAGCGTACTTGAAGTAAAAATTTGTCGGTGACTAATCAAAAAAATAAAGAAAATTTACACTAAAAATATACAACCATCATTCATTGGCTTACAAGAAAAAGCCAAACAGTAATAATAATAATATGTTGTTGGGACATTAACACACAGCACCATTTAGTTCCATGGTAAGCTACGAGGCTTGGGTTTTGGATACCGCATTGTTGATACACTACACATATATAACTTTAAATACATACATATAATAAATATAAACACCCATGACTGGAGTACAAACATCCGTGCTAATCACACAAATGAATTTCCCCAGCGGGAGTCGAACCCGCGACCGCTGGCACAGTAACTAAGGTAAGTACAAATTGAGCCAAAAGCCAAGAAAAGTGAACATACCTATAACATAAAATACAAAAGCCCTTCACTGACTGACTAAACACAAAATATCGAAAACTATTTGATATATAGAACTGAAGTTTAGGCTAGATTTAAAGGTAGGAGACGTCTTCTAAAGAAGAATTAAGATATCGACAAAGTAAGAAGACCATCGATTTTTTTTTAATTTTGTTTGAACATTAACATACAGCACCACCTAGTTCCATGGTAAGCTACGAGGCTTGGGTTTTGGATAACGTATAGTTGATACACTACACAAATGTAACTTTAAATACATACATATTATTATAATAAACACCCATGACTGGAGTACAAACATTCGTGCTCATAACATAAACGAATGCCGCCAGCGCGACTCGAACCCGCGACCGCTGGCACAGCAAGTAGGGTGACTACAAACTGAGCCAAACTTGTCGTCACTTTATATGAAAGTTCTATGTTTTTGCTTTTTAAAGACATAAATAAGAGTTATTTTTACGCGAGCAGAGTCGCGGGCAATGTTAGTGATTACACTTTGAGAGGACAGCCTATATAGCGTATGAAATTAGCAATTGTCCAGTTAGGTTAACAAATTAACTTACAGAATAGCTCATATCCGGTAATAATGTCCTTAATTACCTAATGGGTATTAATCAGCTTTTGAGCGAATCGGAATGAATAATTTTAACTAATTTACCATATTTAGTATTTCCAACTGACTTCAAAAACGAAGATGGTACTAAATTGGCTGAATTTCCTCTTTCGATTATTGGAGATATATGTATGTATGTATGTTATGTTCCAAACAGCTTATTATAACCTATAAACAAGTGAGAATTTTTTTTTTTAAATAAAACTGAGCGTCATAAACATTTTTTGTTTGAAAATTATGACAATGATATAACAATATAAAACTCATTAAATATAAATACAATCAGCAAATAAACGCAACTAAAATTGTCAAATTGTGACATATTATATGAAACATAATATCTACAACGTATAAAAGCTGTAAAGTTTAACGACAATTCCTATCACCGTTCACATTAAAATACATTATAAATAAAATATGTTAGTTTGTAAATAATTCATTGTCAGTGGCTTACTCGACGCAATATCACAACGGTGTGGCAGTTATGTAAATCTTAAATTCTTATCGTGGAACACGATTTTCTAATATGTAACCACTCGTAAACACAAAGCCGTAAAAATGTTATCAACCCAATATTTACAAACTTTAATATACTCTTAGCATCAGATCTTCCTTAAGGTCGACTGCTGCTTATGAATATTCCATTCTTTGATACTTCCTGCTGCCACGCACTGTAGGTCACATAGCATCTTGAATTCGCAAATCCAATTAATAGATTTGCTAATATATGAACCGAATGACCTCAGATTTGCAAATTATTGTATATTAATTTTATTTACGTTTTGTTTACGTTTTGCAGAATTCAGTTTTTAGGAAATACTAAATTTTTTTATAATTAAAGATTGATATTTAAAAATTTATGTGGTTATGTATATCCTAAACACGTTTGAAGGTAATATTATCTTTCATACTCGTATGTTATCTTTTTTGAGATACACGAAAATTTTGACGGGGTGTTATATCTTTTACTGGGCAGCAGATTATAGGTTCGATTCCTGCACTCCAAAAACGTACATACATATTGGCAACACAAACTTAATCGCGGTCTGGACTCAGAGTATGATAGCATGTTTTGTGTACACTACTGGCCGTGTGCAATGTTATTATCTACACATCTATTATATATTGTAATAAATTATTATATAATGTGGACATTTTCAATAAAATTTATATAGTTTGTGAAACTTGCGTGCAAATGCATGGTTAGCTCATTTATTTAATGACCTCCAAAGAAATCCGTTTTGAGATTGACAAAGCAAATATTCAAGGTACAACCGTTAAGTTGGCATAGATAAAAACGTCTGACATCGTTTAAGCATCGGAACGGGGTCTTGAGAAATTTCGAATGAACATATCCAGTTAGCTTCCTGACTGACAGGTGACGACCTAGCGTATTGTATTTATTTCTATTCATCGACTCAATTGAAACCAATATTTTAAATAAAATTATCTTTTTGGATTATTTCGCGGATTTATTTTGATTTTGGATTCCCGGCGTTTCGAATGCTGTACAGCAATCATGGTTATGGAAGAGATTAAGGCGGATGTAATTTAGACGTCTCAAAGGTATTATATATAACAGAAATAATCCGAAAAGATAGTTTTATTTAAAACTAGCGACTCACCCTCGCTTCGGTCGGGTTCGTCCCTAGACTAATTCCCCATACAAACTTTCATCCCCATTTTCAACCCCTTAAGGGATGATTTCTGGGATTAAAGGTATCCTATGTCCTTCCCAGGGTCTCAAACTATTTTCTTACCAAATTTGATCTAAATCGGTTCAGTAGATCCAGAGATAACTCCTTACTATGTCACGAATTCACAATTTAAAAACTCTCAAACTTTACCTCTTTATAATATTAACAGTATTGATGTCATATGTTCGCGTAAATCTATACTAAGAAAGTATTATGAAATCAATATTTTCAGTACATTTTTTCCACTTTTGTATCTGTTTTAGTTGCATTATTTACTGTTCTATAAATCCAATGATATTTCATTAATTATTATCAATAACAATTTATTTTATGCAAATTAATTGCTATCTTTACTGTAGAATGCTGGTCTGGTAGAGGCTAACTACCTGCGCGTGACGGGTCTGACGCCAGCTCGAACTAAGATTTTGATATCTCTATTATTTTCTAAATATACATATAATAAAATTCTGAGTCGAATCTGTACATTAAATATTTTTTGGAAAATCTTATTGAAATAGTCTTTATTGTCGATAAAGAGGCCTGTCTATAGTCTGTCTGTCTCTGTGTCTGTGATCGCATCACGAGAAAACCACTGGACAGATTTTGATGAAATTTGGTATGATTATAGCTGGTCATCCGGGTCAACATTTAGGACCAGTAGCTAAAATGTGTATCTACATATGTATATCTATTTATCATGTAACTAAAATATAGTTTTGTAGAGTGTTGTTCCATCGTTATTCATTGTACCTTGAGTTGTAATGTGTTTCAAATACATTTTAGTTTTTGGCTGATTTGTTTTCCGTGAACGAAACCTTCGGCCGGACTATTTCCATAACCATCCTTACAGTGACCTCGGTGTTATCTATTAATGACTTAACTTAGTGATTTTTACTGCATTTTTACTACTCCGTTAACGTTGACATAATTTTAAACAATATATTTAGTTCTTGAAGTTAAACTGTAGACATTATCGTGATAACCGTTTTTTTTATTCGGCTATCTTTACGTCCTTTAATTTTTAGAATATTTATAACGAGTAACTTAATAAGGCAGTGGCAGCCCAATGGTAATACGCTCGCTTAAGAAACCGAGAGGTTCAAATCCCGGGTCTCGCACCTCTGATATTTTCATGTGCGAATCATTTCCAACATGATTACCACTCGTTTTAAGGTGAAGGAAAATATCGTAAGGAAATCTATATGTCTGAGAGAACCTAACAAGTTTTTAAAAGACATGTGAAGTCCGTCAACCGCACTTGGTCAGCGCGATGGACTATGGTCTGATCCCCCTTGTATCGAAAGGATCGTGCTCAGGAGTGGGACGTTAAAAAGAGTACAACTTACCTAATGTCTGGAGTTACCTGTTAGACTTGACGTTTTGATTATTATCTATATTTATATATATATATATATATATATATATATATATATATATATATATATATAATAAAATTGTCACTAAGTCGAATCTGTACATTAAATATTTTTTGGAAAATCTAATTGAAATAGACATTATTATAGATATAAAGTCCGAATCTATAGTTTTTAGAATTTTTGGTCTGTCTGTCTGTTACCGCATCACGAGAAAACCACTGGACAGATTTTGATGAAATTTGGTATGATGATAGCTGGTTATCCGGGCCAACATATAGGATAATTTTTACTGCGGGAAAATATCTCATTTCTGAGAAAAAATACAAAAACTACAATGTAAGAGTATACTAACATGTAAGACCTAAGAATTTGGTTTTTGGTCACCTGAACGAGGGCGGAGCCGCGGGCAATGCTAGTTATCAATATAAAGTTATATAATATATAGATAGCGATAGTTAAAGAAAAAACAAGTTCTGTTTATGTCAAAAAACTACACACTACCGCTCGATCATATCATAATGTCAAACTTAACTCGAAACACAATATTTCAGAACAACTTTAGAGGCGTGTCGTTTTATGTCTCTATTAAGATACATACAATTTAATATTAATACATTGAAACGTTTTCAAACGTCAATGATAGATATATTATTTTTCTTATATAGGTATAATTCATCTGTACGTGTGTTCGTCACCTTACTCATCCTAAGGGGCTAGACCGATTTGGATGAAATTTTGTGTGTATATATCAATGGACTCCTGGATAATTTGAAAACACAATTGGACCCGGTAGATGACGCTGCTGTTGGTGTGTCAAAGAGTTTGTTTTTTAGTAGTTTGAACGCGGGCAAAGCCGCGGTTACTGCTAGTAAAAATATAAATTTATTGGTACATTAACACACAGCACCATCTAGTTCCATTACATTTAATTTCACTATAATCAACGTTTTTTTTTAAATCAAGTTTCCATGGAAAGTGAAACTTCAACAGTTATTTATATTTCAAATCTGTTATATTAATAAATTAATAGAAACTTTATTAATTTATTAAATATTACACTAAGACAATATTATGATTCAAACGAAGTCTATCTAGCTGGATTCTAACATCTATCGCATATACTGTAAGAGACAAACCCGAGTTAGGCGAGTTTCAGCCGCTAGTTATAAACACAATACAACACACTCTTTGAAGATAGCAATGAAAAAAATATCATAATATATATTATTTTGCACAAAATAACATCGGTTACTATGGCAACCTGAATGATGCAAGCGGTTGCTATAGCAACCCTGACGGTTTTTCGTGACACGACCTTGAAATTTTACTCTCATTAGTGCAAAGAAATTTCACTACAAAATTGAAAACGCTTCATGCAATCATGGGATTATGTGTAAATATCAGAAGGTATCAATCAGCATGGCAAGATTTGCACGCTGCGTAAATATTCAGTCTTAGCAGGTACTAAAATTACTCGCAGTAGATCCAGTTAGACTCATTGCGCCATCGTCGTTAGAGCCGAGGCGATTTTAATAATAAGATTCCGAAGTCACCTTTCAGCGGTTGACTTAATAACTAGGAGGTCTCTTATAACTTGACATAGATTCCTGAGTCTTCTTCATCTTCTTCTCCCTGCCCATTTCCCAATCACTTGGGGTCGGCGCAGTACACCCTCTGTACTGCTGAAAGGATTTGGCAAAAGTTTTACGACCGGCCGCCTGCCTGACGTCAACCCTCCTTGGGAATGTTATTGTCTCTCTTTGTCCGAATGGTATCGCGGAAGTCTTGTAATTTGCACTTTCGATTTTTTTATCTTTTAAAACATTTTTTTATACTATTACTTAAATTTTTAATGTTATTTTATTGTCTAATTAAAATAAATTTTGATTAGACAATAAATTTTGTTTTTTTTTCAGATACCTGAGTCTATACTGTGTATTATTTTAACAAAACAAACAGATAGCATCGCTCGGTTAACAGGTTTTACGTACTTAAGAAGTTAGCGCACCTTAACTGCAGTCGTATTGATCGTTCTTTTGTTTTATTTTAATAACGTTTTATTTAATTCGTTACATAATATCCAATACTTTCTTAAATTTACACGAATATTGGATATTTTAAATCCATACTTATATTTAATATTATAAATGTGAAAGTGTGTTTGTTTGTTTGTTTGTTTGTTTGTTTGTTTGTTTGTTTGTCCTTCTTTCACGTCGAAACGGAGTGACGGATTGGCGTGATTTTTTGTGTGGAGATAGTTGGAGGGCTGGAGAGTGACAAAGGCTACTTTTTACCGCAACATTTTAGCTAATTCCCACAGGAAAACACTTTATAATAATACAATCCAAAAAATATGTTTTGATCAGAATTACTTGAAATTTGGTATTAATGATCTTTAATTAAATTAAATAAATACGTGTTTTAGCATTTTTCGAAATTCGCCCTGTAACAGGGTAAAATAGAGTATGAAAGTTTGTACGAAACTACCTTTTGTAAGATTTTTTTTTTAGTTTTAGCGCGAGTGAGCGAAAGAAAATCTAATTTAAAATACATAATACCTTCTAATTAGATTTGAATAAAATATATTTATAAAAAATTAAACTATATTTCATGACTTATAATGTGAATGATTACTGAACCCAGTGATTGAGCTTATTTTAATAATACAGCTTTTTAGTTATTTATACGGAATTGAAAACTTTTTAGTTATTTATTCTTCTTCTTAGATCTTACTCATAGAGTTGCAATCGTTATGTAAATCTGGCTTCTAAATACATTAGAAACAACATGAAAATGGATGTCTTCCTTTAGCTTTACGTAACTACACAAGTTATGTAATATTTAATATTTATATTTCTAAGTAATATTTTTGAGCACGTTAATATGAGGATAATACGTTTTTAAATTTTGAATTCACTAAGGAATTTCCAAAAAGTTGTCGCTATCACGCTCATCTGTGTGACACCGTTTTGTTTGTTTACATTCTAGTGGTTTATACGGAACAAGTGAATGAATATTAAGTATTTTAGTGCTTTTTTTTAAAAGAAAAGATAAAATTATTATTTTTTCATTATTTCAAATATTTAATATGCCTTAAAACTGATTTTTAGTTATTGGATTTATTAAATAATCTATAACCTGACTAAATATGAAAGTGAGTCAATTAAACTATTTTAATTAGCGCTGTATAATTTATATTTGTTTATGTTTTATGTCCATCCACTGAATAGATTTTGATGAATTGAAACCTTAAGTTAATCCCGTTTTTGGTTTCCATTTAAATTAACTAAACCTTATTCAGAATAGGTAATTTAAGAAATTTTAAGATATAAATAACGTAAAGCAACATCGCCCATAACCCACTTTCTGATGGGTAGCCACTTATCTCTCGTAAAGTACATAAAGGCATTGAGTTAGCAACTAACTGACAGATTCTGACACCAATCCCATAAGAAATAAACAAATAAAAGCTGACATATGTACGAGTATATATGAATTAAATAAAACAACAATATTATTCATTACTTCGAACCCCTATATGTATGTACTTGACATAAAACCCCAAAAAGGGTATGATTACAAGGTCACCGTTTACTTTTATGTCTCAAAGCATACTAATATCAACTTTATTCTTACGTAATACAGTACATTATCGTTTGTCAACGTAAGTAAGTGAATCCTATCACCGTGTATAGATGGAAAACGAAAGTTAATCAGTATAGACATCCTACAGTTCAGGTTGAGGCGGCGTCTTTTTCTATTTGAAAGTACTTAAGTATGATTTCTATTTATAATTTAATAATAATCTATACATATAATAAAATTGTAACTAAGCCGAATCTATAGTTTTTAGAATTTTGTCTGTCTGTCTGTCTGTCTGTTACCGCATCACAGAAAAACCATTGGAGGGATTTTGATGAAATTTGGTACGATGATAGCTGGTTATCCGGGTCAACATGTAGGATACTTTTTAACGCGGGAAGAATCTCATTTTTGAGAAAAAATACAAAAAGTGCAATGTAAGAGTGTACTAATAAGTAAAACCTAAGAATTTGCTCTTTGGTCATCTGAACGAGGACGGAGCCGTGGTCAATGCTAGTTATATATAAAATGAAAGTAGGTACTGTATACAAATGCAATGAACAAAAATATTATAAAATATTACTATTCACTAAATATTTAATTTGGTAAATGTACGAGCAAGTCGATTATGTTTTCATTGGCGACACGTTTAGCTCATTTTATAGTAACCCTACTTTTTGTGCCAGCGGTCGCGATTTCGAGTCCCGCTGGGGGCATTCATTTGTGTGATGAGCACGAATGTTTATATAGTGTATCAACTATCTGGTATCCATAACATAGGCCTCGTAGTTTACTCTGGGACTAGATGGTGATGTGTGTTAATGTCCCAACATAAATATTTATTTATTTATATTAAAACGGTTTAGTTATTGATTTAATAACCAATTATTTTGAAGCCTGCAAAACCTAAGTAGCGTCATGATCGCTAAGGATTTATCTTCAAAATTATCAAGTTGGAAGGTAAAGGACTCGACACACTTATCGACAAACTCGTTTAATGATATTTCATGCGGATGACCCAGATAATAATCCCGTTGTTCAAATTTATTAATTACTTTTTAGTATTAATTTTGTGTTTTGGCACTGAGGCAACGGTAACATGAATATTTATATTTTATTAGTTATCACTAATATATTTTGGGATGTTTTGATTTTATTGGACACAAATTTTTGCCCGCTGCTTTGCTCGCGAGATAAGTGGTGCGGAAGGACAACCTATATTCGACTCAAGATTCAATCTATGTCCTTGACAAATTTCATCAAAATCGGTTCAGCGGATTAAACGCGAAAATAGAATTACTTTCACATTTACAATACTAAAAGAGATGTCTAAAATTAAAGTATTTTACATAATTAAATGAAAGAGTAAATAAAGTCTCAAGTAAGATTTATACTCGTATATAGAGTATAACTTTGCTGAACTTAGGTACAGAATATATGAGTGCATTGCTTTCGCTTATCCTTTCCCAACTTGTATCTTTGTGACATCGCACTACGTGTACACAAACGGCATGAATAATATTGCTAAGATACCTTTGCCCGTGACTTTGCTCGCATAAATACTATTTGTTATCACATACTCATAAGATTTACATTTTAAGGGCCGAAAAACCTACTTTAAGTAAAACCCTTATGTGTCAAATGAAAGAAATATTTGAGATAAACGAATATTTACATTTTTTATTCGTAGGTATAGATGACGACACGTTTAGTTCAGTTTGTGACCCTACTTGCTAAGCCAGCGGTCGCGGGTTCTAGTCCTGCTGGAGGTATTCATGTGTATGATGAGCACTGTGTGTTAATGTCCCATCATATTTATATTTATTTTATTTATATATTAAATCGATCTGTATATTTAAATTATCATCAAGACTTCTGCATATTATAAAAGTTATTATATTATATACCTATATTTTAATAGTCACTAAGCAATGATTTTAAATATGAACATCTTTTTGATTAGTATGTATTGAACTAGTAAATTAACGTTTGTACCTAATTTAATCGCACTAAATATCTCCTAGGTCATCGGGACTTTCAAATTAAAATTTCTAAAATATTATTTCTCTGCTTCCTGCTCTCAGGTCGTTTAGAAAGTGTTCAGGATTTGATCGATAGTACTCAAAATAACGGGTGTACAAAAATAAATTATCTTATTAATGCGGCCAGTTGGAAATGCCTGATAGGTTTTGACTTGCATACTAATTTGTGCAATTTTTTTTTATTTCGTCTTTTATATAGTTACAAGCGACTCACACTCGCTCCGCTCGGGTTCGTCCCTAATTACGCTTAGTATAGATTTCTCAGAGATGAGATATTTTTAGGATATCAGGATATCAGCTACCGTCATACTAAATTTCATCAAAATCTATCCAGTGGTTTTCTCGTGATGCGTTCCCAGACAGATGGTATAAAAACTATAGATTCGACCTTTATTGTTAATAATGACTATTTCAGTAAGATTTTCCAAGAAATATTTAATGTACAGATTTGACTCAGAATTTTATTATATGTATAGTAGAAGAACAACGGATACGAAGACACGAACAATCGCTAGTATAAGGCTTGTATTTTAAACAACGAGTAAGAATTGGACCCAGTAATGCAAAAAACAGCCATGTGCGTAAAAGTACACATGGCTGTTTTTTGCATAACTGGGTCCAATTACCGCTAGGAGCTTGGACCCAACGCATACGTTTATTTAAAATGTAAATCGCAAATAAAAAGATGTATTGAATATATTATCACAGTCAGAAATCAGCTTTGTTATTTTTTATCTTAGCATGTTTCAATTTTATTTCTTGTTTTCGTTAAATAGGTCGATGCGAAGGTTAGTTAAACGTTGTATAGGTGAAAAGTAATTTCTTTGTTTTTGTTGATCTATACATATAATAAAATTGTAACTAAGCCGAATCTGTATATTAAATATTTTTCGGAAAATCTTATTGAAATAAACATCATTATCGATACAGAGGCTGAATCTATAGTTTTTAGAATTTTTGTCTGTCTGTCTGTTACCGCATCACAGAAAAACCACTAGAGGGATTTTGATGAAATTTGGTATGGTGATAGCTGGTTATCCAGGTCAACATATAGGATACTTTTTACCGCGGGAAAATATCTCATTTCTGAGAAAAAAATACAAAAACTTCAATGTAAGAGTATACTAAGATGTAAAACCTAAGAATTTGGTTTTTGGTCATCTGAACGCGGACGAGCCGCGGGCAATGCTAGTATGGTAATATAAACGTTTTTTTAGGTATTAGCTGCCCGATTGCGACATCAACCAACTAGCGACTTTTCTACGTGTTGTTTCCTACGTGATTCTTTAAATTGAGGTTACCTTTTTATTTATTAACCGATTGAAATAAAACAAATACTAAATGTTAAGTGAAGCTTACCACAATACATTAGTGAAAACCGTACCCAAATCAGTTAAGCCGTTTATTTATCTACTAACGATTTATCCTTGCGCCCATATGTGTCAGTAGCTTATATATTACTTTAGGTCACAATATATCCATGTAATTTAACCCAAATCTATCTAACCATCTCAATGTCAGAGTGACAAATACACATATACAAACTTTTGTATTTATTATTTTGTTTTACGGTGAAGGAAAACATCGTGAGGAAACCTGCATTTCTGAAACCTAGCAAGTTTTGGAAAGACATGTGTGTGAACTGTGATGTGAAGTCCGCCAACCCGCACTTGGCCAGCGTGGTGGGCTATGGCCTGATGCCCCTCGTATTGAAGGGAGGCCCACCCCCAGCAGTGGGACGTTAAAAAGGGCTGAATACATACAAATTTAATTTTGATTTTGATGTGACTTACTATATTTTTATTTGATTTTTTTTATATATTAGAAGAAAAATATATTTTTTACATTCAACGTATGAATATACTTTGTTACTTTCTATTAAGAATTGTAACCGCTCGGTTAATTCGACATCAACGCGATCATAGCCTTGTCCTCCTTGGATTGTCTTAGCATGATATTGATAGCTCCATAGTTTTTATATGGGAATTTGCCATTTCATTTAACATTTATACATAAGTTTGCATTCTGGCAACAATTATATAATTAAATAAGTCATAAATTATATTCAAACTACAACAATATTTTTTTTACCTCACCTTTCTCAAACAAAAAGTTGTATAAATATCAGTTATTTTCTAAACTAAGCGAGTAGAGTAAATGTGAATGCTAATAATCATAAAAACGCCAAAGTGACTCAAGTTTTTTTTTACTTCTTTACGCTGTAACGTAAGAAAAGTTGTGCGTCAAAACGATTATATAAATAAAAAAAATCTAGTATACAAAAATAACGTCTATACATACAATAAAATGTTAACTAAGTCGAATGTGTACATTAAATATTTTTTGGAAAATCTTATTGAAATAGACATTATTATCGATGCAGAGGCCGAATCTATAGTTTTTAGAATTTTTGTCTGTCTGTCTGTCTGTTACCGCATCACGGAAAAACCACTGGAGGGATTTTGATGAAATTTGGTATGATGGTAGCTGGTTATCCGGGTCAACATATAGGATACTTTTTATCGCGGAAAAATATCTCATTTCTGAGAAAAAATACAAAAACTGCATTGTAGTAGTATACCAATATGTAAAACCTAAAAATTTGGTTTGTGGTCATCTGAACGCGGGCGGAGCCGCGGGTAATGCTAGTTTAACATATAAAAGTAAGTGAAAATAGCTTCTAAAAGATAAAATTAATTCAAACAATTTTAATACTTTCGAAGTATGTGTTTAGTGCATTTAATGATCCCGATAACGCTAACGATGTCGACCTGTTCATATTGAATTTTAATTACTTTACGTATCTCTTATCTGTCGCACGCCGGCGGGTACATTTTTGTAATTTTATATTTATTATGGTGATTGTTACAGTACATAAGTCGTGTAGAAATCTAAGGGTTAGAGTAATATATTTATCTATATTATATGTTACCATTTTTTTCTTATACTGCCATTATTAATCATTTCTATGATTGTAAATAAAATATATTATACGGGAATATGGACGTATACCGTATATAAAAAAACCTTTGCCTTTTTATTATCATTAAATAAAGACTTTTTGATTGAAATTGATTATAAAACCTATTCGTTAAAAACCTCTTTATTGAGTACCTCTTTCTTTTAGAAGTCAGTCCAAAAACAACATCGTCCATTTTTTTTATTGACGTTATTTATTGTATCCATACATTTGTATTGAAATCTTAACTATATAACGTCTAACAATTCTCCACTATCGTTGTGTGATTACGTTATTTACTTAACAATATTAAAAAACATGACCATGTCCATGACGACTTACATGAATTTACTTCCTGTCCAAACCTGCCCATAGAAGTTTTCACTTCAAAAAGTTTGTAAATAGATATCACGTCATACAAAACTGTTGGAGTCAGTGCACTTTATTTGAATAGTAAGTAATATAACTTTAACAGTCGACAGTTTAGTGGGTCAAATCGAACTCTAATTGGCTACCATTGACATATCTCGTTTGTATACTCAGGTGCTACCTGTTACACAAGAAAACGTTGGAAATCTAATTTTGCAGCTTGTTCTAATAGCTGTGTTTTCATGTCGACTAATTGACAAAAAAGCCAAGATTATATTCTGGAATGACTAACTACAAAAACTAAAAACTACTAACTAAAGTTTCATCACAATTGGATTAGCTTAGGAACGCATAAAGGACAAAATACAAAAAAAATATTCATTTTTATATATATATATATATATATATATATATATATGTGTGTGTGTGTGTGTGTGTGTGTGTGTGTGTGTGTGTGTGTGTGTGTGTGTGTGTAATATGTAAATATATTTATTACGTAAACGTCAGTATGTACGACTTTTTTGATAATTAAGTAATTCAAACAATCTTTATATATATAATTCTTCTGTGAGTGTGTATGTCACTGAACTTCTCTCAAACGACTGGACCGATTTTGATGAAATTTTTTGTGTGTGTTCAAGGGGATCTGGGAATGGTTTAGATTCACAATTTGAATAATAATTTTCATCAAAAAAATATTAAAAAAAGTTTGAAATTTTCAAATTAAAGACGTGTAGACAGGACAACGTCTATCGGGTCCGCTAGTTTCCGTATAGAATAAGCGTCCAATTTATCACATTATCAGAAACATAGATAAGTTGTGAAAGTTTAAACAGACCGTGTTGCAAATCTAAGTATTCGTGTTACCGGTAATAACTAAAATTTCGTAATTTCAATCGTTTCTAGCTTAAATATAGCTTGTAATTAGCTGTAGAGCCTTGACAGACTGTCAAGTAACATAAATGCATTTTAAGTTGCCAAATCAGTCATACGTCATCGTCGTGGGAACCAGGTTTTTTTAAATACCGGTTTAGGGCATTACCGCGGGATTGGGATAACCTCACAAGCAAATACAAGCAAATGAGAGTTAAATGTTCTATCTGTATAAAGTAAAAATGAAATGCTGTTCTTTGATAAACGAATCATTTGAGAACAGCTGGACCGATATAATTATTTCTTTTCAATATTATTTATAGTTTTTATGATGTTTTTGGGGGAAACGTTGGGTCGTTTCCCAAAATATTGGAGAAATCGAGGAAATCTTTGAATCCGATTTTTGTATGGGCTCAAATATGATAAACTTTATTGTTTGGAAAGGACAACGTCAACTAGTCCTTAATCTATACTAATATTATAAAGAGGTAAAGTTTGTGAGTTTTGTGACGTTGTAGGGGGTAATCTCTGGATCTACTGAACCGATTTAGATGAAATTTGGTAAGAAGATAGTTTGGGACACTGGGAAGGACATAGGATACATTTTATCCCGGAAAACATCCCTTAAGGGGGTGAAAATGGGAATGAAAGTTTGTATCGGGCAGCAAGCTAGGGACGAACCCGAGCGAAGCGAGGGTGAGTCGCTAGTATATAATATATTTTGTTTCTTCCATATCGTATACTACTGTACTTTTAAGTATTCTATTAACTTTCAATGAAAATAAATTGCGATCACTTACGTTTTATATGAGAATTGTAATTGAAATTGCTACACTGTTTCGATTAAGATATATGTATGTACTAGCGACTCCACCTTACTCCGCTCGGATTCGTCTTTGGGTGATTTTTTAAATTGAATTTTTTTTTTATTTATTTATGACCCGATTGAAATAAAACGAATACTAAATATTAAGTGAAGCTTCCCACAATACATTAGTGAAAACCGCACCCAATTCGTTTATTCCGTTTCTGAGATAGCGCGCACAAACAAACAGACAAAAACTCTAACAATTGTGGTTTTAGATTCTATTGCATTAATAAAGACCCCAATAATAGTTTTTCTCAAGTATCTTCCACGTACAGACAGCGATCAGTTACAATTTTATTATATGTATAGATGAATGCATGTTTGTATGTACCGCGGTCGGTATAACCTTTCCAAATCTACACAAACTTTATCCTGTTTTGAATGGTTATTTATAATCTCGTTATAAATTCTCAAATTGTATTAACGTAATTGAATGTGCGCGTGCTCTTATAAAAGACAGTTATTTATCAACTTTTGAATTCTGTATGTGTGTATTATTTGCAATTTCTGTCACAAAGGTTTAATCGTATGGTAGTGTATTCCACGTGTAATGGCAAAATCCTTACGTCGACTACTGAATTATTCATAAAATTTGGCAGATAATATATTTTCTCTATAATGCGAGAATAGATATTCTTTCACCATTGTTTTCTACTTATAGCTAAATTTTTAATCTGTGGCATGTAGATATAAGGCTATACTAATATTATAAAGAGACAGTTTTTATGTTTGTTTGGACGCGCTAATCTCAGAAACAACTAATCCGATTTGAAAAATTCTTTTTGCATTAGATAGCCCGTTTATTGAAGAAGGCTAAAGGCTATATATCATCATGCTATATATTACCCAAGGGAGCGGAGCAGTAATCATAAATGTCAACTAATCGGGCAGACTTCTATACAGTATTGTAAAACTGATGTTTATAATCAAACAAAAACGCGAATGAAACCGTGTGGCACAGCTAGTGTTTATATATAGCAAGTGTCCTGTTTATATTTATTAAATAATAATTTTAATGAAATCACTTTATATATATATATATACTTAGGTACGGTCTAATATTTTTGACATAACCAAAAATATTAGACCGTAAGTATTCAAAAATTAAAATTATTCAAGAATCCAGTTTTTCTCATACCAAGGATTATAATTATATCTTATACAAAAAATACATAGAAAAAAACATTATCTTATAATAAACCTGAAAGCAATTATATATTTTATTGATGTATATAATGGTAAACAAATTTTTGTCATAAAAAACTGTCTAGAATCTTCCAAAGTGTCAAGAAAGGAAGTTATTTTTAAATTTCCACTATCTATATAAAATTACTGCAAAAAACACAACCTGAGATACCAAAATTCTTGTAAATTCTAATTTTAAACTCATATCGAGAATATTTATTAATTAGCAATAGTTTTCTTTGCTTACAAATAGACTACTTTGAATCTCTTATACTCGTACTAAATCTCTACTTTTCAGTATGCCCCTATGTATGTAATTAAAAATGCATTAGCTACTGAATTTCTCTATAAATTAAAATAGAGTATTTTTTTAGTTTTAACCAGCCCTTTTGGATAAATTGTCGATCGGCAATCTATATCGCCAATAGAATACCTCATTCATATACATCTACTCGCCTCGCTCGCGTTCGTCCCTACTTACGTTTTAACGTTTAGTATCGATTTCTCAGAGTTGATATTTTCCTGCAGTAAAAAGTATCCTATATGTTGACCCGGGTAACCAGCTATCATCATGCCAAATTTCATCAAAATCCCTCCAGTGGTTTTTCCGTGATGCGGTAACAGACAGACATTTAATATACAGATTCGGCTTAGTTACAATTTTATTATATGTATAGATTAATAGATAGGCGCTACAACAATTATTCTTTTTATAATTTTTTTAGCATTAGCGATATGAAAACTTTATCTGATCTATGAAATGAAAAGATATTCGCTATACAAGTGATGGGCGACAAACCTAAGTTACAGTTATGCAACAGTCTACCTTCCACTTTTCCAATGGACCAATAGAACTGTTTATACCAACCAGAACGCACCGGTTGTAGCCGGCTCAATTCTTTTCAAACTACGTGTTATCTTGTACTCGCAATAAAATTTTATAATTGCAACATTTTATGTAATAATATTAACAATCGATTTATATTATATGAAATTCATTATAAATTCATATATTACTAGCGAGACCTTCGCTTCTCTCGGGTGTCTCGGGATGTCTACTTTTTAAATAGATATATTAGCCAGTGTTAGCGATGTTAATTTATATATATATATATATATATATATATATATATATATATATATATATATATATATATATACTTTTTCCGATGTTTCATTAGTTATTCTGTTATTGAGGGCGGAGACAAATACAACAAATTAAAGATCATAAAAATTGGTCCAGCTGTTCTTGAGTTATAAACGGTGTACGTGTAACTAACTCGACTTTGTTTTATTTAAATAGATAGATTGAAATTCATTTATAAATAGTTATGTTCAAACGTTTCGTGTTTTAATTGTGGATGTAAAGAGAGCAGAAATAAATTTTAATGTTAATATACTGCTACCAAAGATTTTAGATATAGGTACATATGTAGGTATTTGATTAATAAATTAAAAAATGTATTTAATATGAGAAAACAATATTTTCCGATTTTTCCTTGTTATTTATTAGTTATACAATAAGACGGAAAATGTAAATTTATTAAAGGCTTAATTTTAGCCATTTTTGTATTCGTAATATAGATTTCTCAGATATGAGATATTTTCCCGCAGTAGAAAGTATCTTATATGTTGACCCGGATAACGAGCTATCATTATACCAAATTTCATTAAAATCTATCCAGCGATTTTCTTGTAATGCGTTCCCAGATAGACAGAAATACAAAATTACGAAAACTATAGTTTCGGCCTCCGTATCAATAATAATGACTATTTTAATGAGATTTTTCACAAAAACCAAAACTTTTTCAGTTAAAAAATATCTGGCAATACTGTGGGCGATATGAGGTTATTTTTTTATCTCAAAGAGCCGATTTGCGCAGCCACATATAGCTTCCTATTATAATTAATAAGAAGATTTAAAATTAACAAAGAAATATTATTTTGTAAAATAATTTATATATATATATATATATATATATATATATTTTAATGGGTATAAATAAATATATATATACCTATAGTGAACTGTGAAGACGTTAAGAAAGGTAAAGCAAGTAAAACCTGATTTATCAAAATTACTCAATGTTATTTACTTTCTTTAAATTAAGTATTAAATTTCTGTTATTGATATTAATTTTATCGCAATAAAAGCTTTTTTTTGTTGCGAGCGGTGTAAACACGACGCATTCATATCGCTTGGAGTAATTAACTATTCTTTAATTCTGAGAAACGATTAGTGCGAGTGCGTCTTATCGCTGTCCGTATTTTAGCTAGCAAAAATGATCTTTATTGATCATGGCGGAGGACTTAATTCTAAATGAAGATGTTAACACAGTGAATTCTTATTGCAATATTGCAATAAACACATTTGAGGAACAAACAAATTTATATGAGGAGACGATGGATGATTTGGGAAGAAAACGAATAAGAGATGAGGAAAATGGTGGTGAATGGCAACAAGTTGTAAGTCACACGAAGAAAAAAACAAAAATAATGGATAGTTCAGAGAGTGATTTTATACAAGTTTGCATTACAGGTAAGAATATGTTACCGAAGGCGTTTACTTTAGCAAAATTATTCCGCGAACAAAAAATTTTGGATGTTATAAAAGTAAAATACATTAATCCATATAAAATTAACGTAAGTTTCAGTAATGAATCTAGTCCGGAAAAGTTAATAGCATGTGAGGAATTTATAAAATTGGAATGGAGATTTCAAAAAAGCTGGGAAGTTGGATTATCATTTGGTATAATTAGAAATATTGATACAGAGTTGTCTGAAGAAGAAATAATAAAAAATATTTCTTGTGACTTTGAAATAGTTGTAGTTAAAAGACTAAACCGTCGATTCGAAAAAGAATGGATTCCTAGTGATACTGTTAAGATTGGATTTAAGGGTTCTAATCTTCCTGGATATATTTACATACTAGATCTTAGAGTGAAAGTAGAACAGTATGTTTTCCCCGTTACACAATGCTCTAAATGTTGGAGGTTTGGCCATGTACAAAAGATGTGTCCATCAAATAAACCTGTTTGTCCAAAATGTACTCAGAACCACCCTAATTGTGATACACTAGTATATAAATGTGTGAACTGTTCCGGAAATCACATGGCATTGGAAAAAATTTGTAGCGTATATAAAAAAGAAAAGAGAATACGAGAAATTATGTCAGAATTTAATTGCCCGTACAAAAAAGCGGTTAGTATGTATGTACACCCATCCCCAGATACGAAGATAGTAAATTCAACTCCCTCTGCAAAGGATTACGTATACGTGCCCCAATGTACGATAGATGCGTCCCCATCATATTCTGAAGTTCTAAGAATGCCACAAGAAAATCATAAAGCAGTCTCTCCATCTCAGAATGTTAAAAAACCTAGTGCTAAGAAAAAGAAGAAACGGGTACAAATTTCCGAAAATGTCTACGCAGATTTTTCTACAGATTCTGATATAGACTTAGAGAATGAAAATAAAACTCCCTTTACAACAAGTGAAGAAGAAAATAAGCAACGGGAAGAATATCAAAAAGTCATACAAGATCTACTTAATAAATTAAAAAATATAATTTTTAATAATAATTTAAAAATAACATCTAAGTTGAAACAGATAGCTAAAACAATAATTGAATGTCTAACTTTAGTAGTTATAAATTTTTGTTCTGGCTTACCTATGGTTAAACAATTTTTTAAATATTTTAGTGATGGATAGAAAAATTAGTAAAATTATTAAATTAAATATCTTGCAATGGAATTGTAGAAGCTTAAAGCCTAAATTAAAATCATTCGAACAGGTCTTGTTACAGGAAAAAGTTCACATAGCAATCTTATGTGAGACATGGTGAACCAGATGCCTTTATTAAAATTAAGGATTATAATATTTTTAGACTCGACAGGGATGACGGTTATGGTGGTGTAGCAATTTTAACACACAAATCAATAATTGCTCACAGACAAGCAGTTCAAGGAATATCTAGAGGAATCGGAGCAGTTTGTGTTAAGATTTTAAATTGTCCTCAAATTAATAATATATACTCAATATACTGCCCTAATGGTATTAACACGGTACAAAGAGACTGGGAATATCTTTTTTCTCTAGCTGAAAGTAAATCATTATTATTGGGAGATTTTAATAGTCACCACATTTCTTGGTCTAATAAAAATGACAATAGAGGGAATCAAGTTTTCAATGCTTTAGTTCAATCGAATTTAATTCTGCTTAATAACGGTAGCTCTACACGTTTTCAACTAATGAATTCTAGTTTAAGGGAATCTACGCCAGATCTATCATTTGCATCCTCTAATATTTCGTTAAATTTTAATTGGGTAATTACTAATGAGTCACTTGGAAGTGACCACCTTATGATAAAAATTACTTCTGCATTACATTACGATGTTGATCTCGAAAAGAAAAGAAATTTCAAGTTAGCAGATTGGAAGGGATATTCGAGTTATTTAGAACTATTGTTAAGTGACTTTTCAGTAACAAATAATATTCAATACGATTACAATATTTTTATGTCTTATATAAATGAGGCTGCGAACAAATTCATCCCTTTCATTAAATTATGCAATATTCCACATTCTAGATTTGTTCCTCGACCCTATTGGTCTGTTGAACTCTCTAGAGCTGTAGCTATCCGCCGAATTGCTCTTAGAAATTTTCGACGTAATCCCACACCTCGAAATTTAGAAATTCTTTATGAAAAAATTAAGCACGCCAAAAGACTTTTAAGGATAGCTCAGAATAGGTCGTGGCATCAATTCTGTACTTCGCTTGACAATAGCTGTTCTTCTCACGAGGTATGGTTTAAAATGAAGTGGTTTAAAGGTTACAAGACTACAAAGGCACATATTAACATTGAACTCATTAATGAGCTCCTAACAAAATTATGCCCCGATTTTGTTTGCCGTAATCGTCCTATATTTACTCCTGGAAATGAATTGTTGGAATCGATGATCACATTACACGAATTAGAAGCTTGTATAAAAAATAAAGATACTGCTCCAGGTAATGATTCAATTTCTTTTTCAATGATTAAACATTTACCCTATTCAGCTAAAATGATTTTACTTCATATATTTAATAATATTTTAACATTTGGTGTGATTCCTTCACAATGGCGTAATATTTCGATAATTCCTTTACCTAAACCTGGGTGTAACATTCAAGATATTTCATCAATAAGGCCAATATCATTAATATCTTGCATTTGTAAAATTTTTCATTCAGTTATAAATAAAAGAATAGAGTGGTTTTTAGAAAAATATAATTGTTTTCCTTCAGATATGGTAGGATTTAGGAAATCTCGTTCCTGCTTAGATAGTTAAAGTATTCTTGTATCTAGAATACAAATGGGATTTTGCAATAATGATGTAACTTTAGGATGCTTTCTTGATTTAGAAAATGCTTACAACAACATTGATACTTTTAATTTATTACAAAATTTGAATAGATTAGGTGTAGGCCCCCTAATTTGTAGTTATATTTGGAACTTTTTAACAGAAAGATATTTAGAAATTAAAATTAATAATTTGAGTGTTACTCGAAAAATTAGTCAAGGAATTGCCCAAGGAGATCCTTTATCCCCCCTTCTTTTTAATATTGCGACAATAGACATCTGTAAACTTTTTCATAATGTCAATGTTTCACAATTCGCTGATGATTTCCTGCTTTATACTACAAATAAAAATATAGAAGATGCCACAAATACAATGCAAATCGCTATCAATGTTTTCTCAAAAGCAATTGATCAGCTTGGGTTAAATATCTCTCCTTCAAAAAGTAAAATTTGCCTTTTTAAGAAGGGTAAAAATAGGAAGTCGATTAAAGTTTTTGTGAATGAAAAAGCATTAGAAGTTGTGGAACATGTAAAATATTTAGGATTATGGTTAGACAGATCTCTAAGGCGGGGTAAACATGTTAATGAAGTCTATGCAAAAACTTCAAATTTTTTAAATATTTTTAAAGTTTTAGCCGGATCTGGTTGGGGGATTCATCCCAAACACTTAAGACGAATTTATTTATCAATTATCCGCAGTCGCATGGATTACGCTAGTTTCCTTTTTGATGATTGCAGTGAAAGCCATTCAAAGAAATTGGATAAAATTCAAAATCAGGCTTTACGAGTAATAGGTGGGTTTAATAGGAGCACACCAACTCATGTAATGGAAGTCGAGTTGAGTATTCAGCCACTTCGTTGCTGTAGATATTACTTGGCTGGTAAATTTTGGCATAAATCATTTTCCATTCAAGATAATATATTAATTAAAATTCTTCAAGAGTGTAGTTCGTCTAATATTTTTGCTTTGTGGAAAAGAAATCGTATTCCATTGTTAACTGTAATTCATGATGCTTTTAAAGACACTATCATGCATCGTAGCAAAGAACTTGAATTATTTTCACTAAACACTTGGGTTAGTAACATAAATTTATCGAATTTAATTAAATTACATATTGGTAATGAATTTAATCCTGAAAGGTTATATAATGTAAATGAAATGAAAAATAAATGTGAAAAATATATTGAAGACCAATTTAATGGTTTTTATAGAATTTTTACAGACGGATCAAAACAAAAAGACTTAAGGGGTGCAGCATTTTTAGACTTTCAAACTTTAGATTTTATTAAAATTATGATTGATGGACATATCTCAATTATGCATGTTGAACTATTGGCTATTTTGGAAGCATTATGCTACGTTCAGACAATAAATACCGATAAAATTGTAATTTTCTCTGATTCTAGGAGTTCACTTCAACATATAGCTCGATGTACATCTAATATTAGAAGCACACCAGTAGCTTACGAGATTTTGAAATTGATGCATAACTTTAGTAAAGAGGGTAAAAAAATAATTTTACAATGGGTTCCGTCTCATGTTCATATATTGGGAAATGAGATGGTAGATAGATTGGCTAAAGAAGCGACATATGAAGGAAACTTATTGGTAGTTGCGCCGTATTATACAGAATGTCTTTATTTGGTTAAAAAAAAGGTTTTTAATATCTGGAAAGAGTTTTTTGATAAAAGGTCAAAAGAAAAAGGCATCTGGTATAGGACTATTCAGGCTGAACCAATAATTCGTCCTTGGATTGACATGACCTGTTTGAGTAGACAAGATACTGTCCTTGCTATGCGCCTCCGCTCTGGACACATTCCATTAAATAAATTTGCATTTTTAATGGGTAAAATTGCTACACCAAATTGCTTGCAATGTGGAATTGTAGCAGATGTTTTCCATATATTAATGGAATGTGTGCGGAATGAGGCGCAACGTCAAAATTATTTTACTAATAATCCTATTTTTTTAACGACTGGAGGTATAAATATTGTATTATCAAATCCTTCTTCTAATGTAGCAAGATTAATTTATAAGTTAGCAAAAATTGTAACAAATGCAAGTAATACATAATAATTGTACGGGTGTACCTCAATACAATTTGTTGTTAAATATTTATAAAATGTAATTAAGATACCATTGTAAACGTAACAGAGCGTCATAGTCGCATATTAAGCGACAAAGCTCTTTAAATGGAGATTAAAAAAAAAAAAAGCTTTTTTTTATCTTACTATAAAAAGTAGATAGAAATTATAATCTACACTAATATTATTTAAGTTTTTGAGTTTGTTTGTAATGGATAAACTCAAAATCTGCTGAACCGATTTAGATGAAATTTGGTATAAAGATAGTTTGAGACTCTGAGAAGGATATAGAATAGGTTTTATCCCAGAAATCATCTCTAAAGAAGGGGAAAATGGGGATAAATCGTTTCTCAACCAAGGAATAAAAAACTGATCATAACTATGTATATACTATTATATCGGACGAAACTGAGTGAAACGAGGGTGAGTCGCTAGTTATTAATATATACAATATACTAATATACTGTTTGATTTGTAACAATAAAATTTTAATACACCGTGTATGAAATGTGTTAGTGTTAGAGCCATACGAAGACGTACTTAGCATTGGATGTTGTCTACTTTGTAGATAAGTGTTACGATTTTACGTCTATAAATAAGTTTTCTAAGTAATACTTCGTTGAACAAAACTGATATTATTTTCTATGAAAAATTATGATATTCATGTACAGTTTAACTTGAAAATAGCTTAAAGGCAACGAGTTACAACGATTTTATAGTGCGAAATAACATCACTGATTTTAGCTATAGGATGCTGTGAAACTTGTAATATATAGTGTAAGTACCTTGAGAGTAAATCTATTGTTTTTACGACTTCCACTTTAGAATTTATAAGCTAAAGGATAATACGTATATTATATGTTAATATATATCTATATATATCTATATATATATATATATATATATATATATTTAACACAATTTATTACTAATAGAAAATCTCCTATTCATGTCTGTCTATAAATTTTAATATATTAATATAATTTTAAATAGCTTTTTTTTATTTAAAATAGTTTTAAAACTGTAAATCTAACGCTAAGTATCAGCAACTTGAACAAACAGCTATAAGGATGAAGGCATTCAAATGCCAATAACTTTAAAATAGGCGCGACATGATTGCGACACCTAATGATAGGTCAGAGGAGGTATTCCAACTATTCAATAGAGAAATCTTAAGGCCGTACTCGTGTACTGAACCGATGGACGCCGACGACAATGACTTACATGTCACAATTTTGTTTTGATTAAATGAGGAAAAATTCAACAATTACTGTAGATATAATGGGTAATTAATATCATGCTCGTATATTTTTCCATTTTTTTTTTTTCACGTTTTACACATTATTTGTCTATTGTTTTATAATATTTACTAGCGACTTACCCCCGCTCCACTCGGGTTCGTCCCTACTTACGTTTTAACGTTTAGTATAGATTTCTCAGAGATAAGATATTTTCCCGCAGTAAAAAGTATCCTATATTTTGATCTGGATAACCAGCTATCATCATACCAAATTCCATCAATATTTCCAGTGGTTTTTCCGTGATGCGGTCACAGACAGATAGACAAAAAAGCAAAAAACTATAGAATCAGCCTCTGTATCGATAATAATGTCTATTTCAATAAGATTTTCCGAAAAATATTTAATGTACAGATTCGGCTTAGTTACAATTTTATTATATGTAATTTTATTATAGTTTAATACAAGTTTGTTAAATATTGTAAGTTCTCGCCCGCGGATCCGACGGGGAAAACTATCTTATTTTACTCATTAATACTTGGCAAGATAGATTTTTTTTATTTGTCCTAAAATTTTCAGTATCAGTCGCTGTGCAATTATTATGTTTATTTCATTATAACTTTAGATATAGTCTTTCAAACCAATATCGACAGCAGTTTTCATCATCATCATTAATTATGTTGAAGAAATGTAACCATACGATTAAAATAAATTAAACAATCATTTTTTGCTAAAATAAATGAAAATATATACATATCTTTCCACTAGTATCCTTGAAATACTTATTTTAAAAACCGATTATTCAATTCCATTTACAATTAAGAAAAATATTAAAAAATTACATATCTTTTTGTAGTCGGTCAGGACACACAATATATATATATATATATATATATATATGTTATATATGTAATATGTTTAAGATTCTCATACATTCAACATTTTAACGCATAAATTTGTTAGGTTAATTGAGCGGTACAAAAAATATTTTTATACTAGTGACTCAATCTCGCTTCGCTCGGATTCAGGATAAAGGAGTAGGTATATGTTATTCTGTAGAGCTATATTATTGTAAAGTTTCATTAAAATCCATTCAGTAGTTTTTACGTTAAAGAGTAACAAACATCTATACATCCAGACATACATACATCGTCACAAATTTTCGCATTTATAATATTAGTAGGATATTTGTTTCAACTAAACCAAAGAGTGATGTGATCTTAGAAGAATATTTAAAAAAAATATTACCAGGATTCGCCTTTAGCATGTTTAATTAAAAAAAAACCTTTTACCTTAAAATTAATGAACTGTACACATGAAGATACAATTTTTTTTTATATTTTTGTATCTACTTCATTCTTATAAAAATAAACACGATTTAATTTATAGCGTTAAAAATAATTTAGATAATTTCAACAATTTAAGAAACAATATTTAGTAATCACAGATCATTATAATTTGTAATTTATGGCATTTTTGTGTACCGTAATGGATATTGTTTTAGTATCGGAAATAATTAACTAAAGATAACAAAAGAAAAGTCTACATAATTAGAATATGTACACTTGGTTATTTACAAATATATTAGCTTTAAGTAAATATTTAACAAAATTAAATAAATCAAATATAAATAAATTAAATTAATTATTAAATTAAAAAATTTATTTTAATTTTTATTTAATTAAATTGTTTTATTTTATAGAAAGTTATTTAAATGTTAAAAACCAGGTTTTTTTAACAACATAATTAACTAATATTTTTTTATTGAACACCATGTTGATGGTAGCAACATAATTAAAGGTTTATATTTTATATGTTATATATCAGAAACTGATAAAACGAATGTGAATAAAAAGTTGCGAAATGTTAATAATAAAGTAGAAACTTTTTGTCTGTACAAAGTTTTGCTTCAGAGACATATTAACAATCTTTTTGTCAAGACTCGATTAAAACGTAATTATACTGCTTCAAATTAGTTTATCTTTGCTTAATTTTCAGATTTGCTTAATTTGTAATATATTATTCTAACAAAATAGCTTGAGTACTTAAACCCAGTTTAAACCCAGTTTATGAATTGTATTTAATTACATCAATTTATTATGTATTCTATTATTATATATGAAATCTCAGTTGTATTGATGGTTTACAGTTGGATTTATTACAAGGAAATCAAAATTACCAAGAATCTGGTAAGGTTGGTAAATAACTATTATCGTCAGCGAGACTTGAACGAGCACGTTCCAAAGATAGACAGCGTCAGCAATAACTATAAAAAAATGTTTGATAGCATGGAATATTCTACTAGAGAAATATAAGTTAATAATTATATTTAAAAACGTATTGTATGGTAATATTTTATATTGTACTGGTAGTGTTGTAGTCTCAGTCTTGTACCTAAGTACCTACGAGTTCTTTTAATTGTAATTTCGTGTTCCCCTATCGAATTTGTTTGTTTATCATTATTAACAATATCAAGTTCATTGTTCAAACTCATTAGAAAAAATAGTGTAACATATATTAATAATAATAATAGTTAAAAATATATAAACAATTGCAAATAATTTGTGTATACATGATGAACGAACACCTTGAATATTTTTTCATTATTGAACAAGTTTGCTGAGCTATAGGTGATATAATGGTTTTTGTATTTCATACCTGTCGCTAGTGTATAACGCGCGAACAAAAGAATTAAACATACGCGTCGAATCGACAACCGCTTTTCACTACGACATCGTTATGACTTAAATATGAGATACAAAATTTTTAGCACAAAAATATTCTACCCCGACCATATTTACAGATACCGTCAGAGCTGTTAACCTTAGCTCGAAGGGAAGGGCCCAGCGCCAACGCATATCTGCAAGTTTTTGAAATCGCTGTGCTAATAAGAAAAAATACTTACCCCGTTGAAATGTGAGAAGGTCCAAAAATGGTTCCTTGTTTAATTCCGGTATTCACGTTTATGTTTACGGAGAGAAAGGGTATCACTCGCGTGCGTTTGAGTTGTGGCGTAGAGCGGGAGTGGCGTGTTGGCTGTCGCGGCTCGTGGTGGCTACTGAAGGCCGCACGGCGGGGGGGCACTTTATGTGCGCGCGCGCACCCTACACCCACGCTCTGGTGGATCCTCGCGAAAACTAACTTAGCGCGCATTTTCAGTAGTTATTCCCGTTAATTATGATTTTTTACATATTTTAACCCCTATTTATTGGAATTTATTTTATTATGGCAGGATTTTTTTAATAAGTTATGTAACATACGGTTTTTAAGACAATTCAGAGGCATAGTATCGCAAAGTGTGTATTGAAAATCAATCTATGTGAACTATTTATTATCATTCTTAATTTAACTTAAAATATTAATCAAATAACGTTAAAATAAAGCTAAAATTGTTATGCTTCAGACATGCATGCAATTCAAATTTAAATTGAAAAAAAAAACACCAACCATATCTTTCAAATTTGAAAGAAGTTAAAAAATGGTAAGGTTGAAATCGGTTCAGTAATATATAATATAATAAATTGCAAATATTTCGTTATTATACAAATTAAAAAACGGTAATTAAAGCCTATGAATATGTCTCTCTTCTTATCTGTTCTATAAAGAACCTACTATTTTTTGAAAATCTTGTACAATTTTCTTAATATATGTAACTATGTGTTTGAGCCATCCAAATAAACAAACTTCAAAGCAAAAAACTACGACTGCAAAGACACAAATTGATATACTTACAAATTTATAGCAGTTAGCAGCATGAGCATGAGATATACTCATGATCTTTTTTTCACGTCCTACCATGAAAACTGTAAGTCACTCTCCGACCCAAAAACTATTTGGACAAGGTAAACAAAAAGAGCAGCATGAACGCATTTAAAGTTTAGTATAGATTTCTCAGAGATGAGATATTTTCCCGCAGTAAAAGTATACTATATGTTGACCCGGTTAACCAGCTATCATCATACCTAATTTCATCAAAATCTGTCTAGTGTTGTTCTCGTGAAGCGTTCCCAGACAGACAGACACAAAAATTCTAAAAACTATAGATTCGGCCTCTGTATCTGTATAAAAATGAATATTTCAAAAAGGTTTTCCAAAAAATATTTTCTTATCGTTTTTAAGTCATTTCGACAAATTAGACTTATAACAAGTACTTTTTAATCGTCAATTTAATGTAAGCGTCAGTGTAGTCAGACCATAGGGAAGCTATTTCCGGTTCGAAAGGCAGTTCTGCTGAGAAGAGCCGGCAAGAAACTCAACAGTTACTCTTAAAATATCGAAATTACATTTATTTTACTAACATAACAAACTTACAAAAAATATAAATGCGAAAAGCATCTAGAAAAAATTATAGTCCATTCAAGAGGCATTTTAGTAAAAAGCTATATTTGCATTACCAAAGCTCTATGTTTTATATATGAAATGTGAAATAAGACGTTTACTAAATATATATATATATATATATATATATATATATATATATATATATATATGTATATATATATATATGTATACAGATTTTAATATACAGAAAACGTTACGCATAGAATTACTTTGTAAACAAGCAAGCTTATATGTTTCTAAATCTCGTAGAACAAGATCACTGGCAATTCGGATAATTTGTAAATTTAAAATATTTTAATATCATAAAAAACACATTTAATATCATATTTCTGTGAAATAGGTAAAGTAGGTGCTTATTAAATTGCACGGACTATACTTATACGTACTAATCTCATTTGATCATTACTTGGCTTTATGTTTGACTGTTTTATAATAACATCTTGACGCAACATAATGTTATGTTAGCGGACTAGCTTTTTGTATACAGTGTTACATGCTTTTTACAAAAAAAAAATATTTTGTTTGTTTGTTTGTTTGTAGTGAATAGGCTCTGAAACTACTGAGCTGATTTAGATGAAATTTGGTAAGAAGATAGTTTGAGACCCTGGGAAGCACGTTGAATAGTTTTTATCCCGGAAATCATCCTTTAAAGAGGTGAAAATGGGGATGACAGTTTGTATGGAGAATCAACTTAGGAATTAATAATTTTATAATATTTATTATTTTTTATTTTTTATTAATTATATTATTTTGAATCCTGTTTTCAGTTCAAGTTTTTATAGAGACATCTTTTACAAGAAAAAACGATGCAAATGTTCATCAAATATTATATACTAGGGTGAATCAAAAAATTCTTGGAAACCCATATATATAAAACCTCTTGGGGGATAATTCGATATTCGTTTTAAAGAGTGTTAATTAAACAATATATTTTATGCCATGTATCATTGGTCTTTATCAGTTTATTCACATACAATTAATTATTTTGTAAAACGAGTTGCTAAAAACGCAAAATTATGGATAAAAGTAAGTTACGTGCGGTGATAATGTGTCTGTTCCTGAAAAAAATTTCCTCGAAGCAATTTTTTCGAACATTCAGAAGATATTAAGGGATAATGCTGTACCCTATTCTACGGTTCCGTATTGGGTGATCAATTTAATAGAGGTAAATAAACTAAGCCGTAAAGATGAATCGCATTCTGTCCGCCTTTCAACCTCTGTTACGGAAGAAAGCATCAAAAAAGTAGAGAATCTGGTTTTGGAAGACAGAAAAATAACCATAAAACGTTTAGCTGAGATCCTAAACATCATGTCATTTGGAAGCATTCTATCCATTTTCAACCGACTTCCTCAATAAAAACTTTTTAACAAAAAAATAAAAACCGACTTCAAAGAAAAGCACTAAAAAGTAAAAAATAACTGATTGGTAGTTTTCATTTACTATACATACCTAATCAAATATTTTCGAAGTCGGTGTGCTTTGCTTTGTATGGGCTGGCACCGATTTCGAAAATATTTGATTAGGTATGTATTTAATAGGTAGGCTTTAATTACTTAGCCAAAGCACACCGACTTCGAAAATATTTGATTAGGTATATATAGTAAATGAAAACTACCAATCAGTTATTTTTTACTTTTTAGTGCTTTTCTTTGAAGTCGGTTTTTATTTTTTTGTTAAAAAGTTTTTATTTTTCCCTTTTTAGTGTAGACAGTAGTAGCAAAGTAAGAATTCTAACGTGTTAGGCTTGTCAAATCAAACAAAATAAGCCCAAACTCAAAGTATCTACTATTAGCCGTTGAAGAGCTCCACCTATCCACCTTCTGGCCTTACCATCAGATCAGGTCAACAATACCGAACCACTGTACTATCAACGGAAATAGAAACATTTGCAAAATTTCAAGTCAATATTACAATTAGAAGTAGGTTAAATTCATTATTAGCTATTTTTCCACCCTTAGGGGTGGTATTTTCTTTGGAAATTTAAATGGGACCAATCTGGAAGTATACCCTTTCAAACAAAACAAAAATTGTCCAAATCGGTTAATAAATGACGAAGTTCTGAGGTAACAAACATAAAAAAAAATACAGTCGAATTGAGAACCTCCTCCTTTTTGAAGTCGGTTGAAAAGGAGGAGGTTCTCAATCCGGCTGTATGTTTTTTATTTATATTTGTTACCTCAGAACTCCGTCATTTATTAACCGATTTGGACAATATTTGTTTTGTTTGAAAGTGTATACTTGCAGATTGGTCCCATTTAAATTTCACATATACTATCCGGAGTTAGACCCTAGTGATGTTCCATTTCTTATTCCAAAACTAAAAATCATATTCGTAAAATTAAATTTCACGATGACGACGTGGGTATTGCTGCCATAGTCGAGTTTTTCGGGAGTCACGAAAAAGATTTTTTTCGCAAGGAATAAGAAAGTTAGAAACGAGGTATTCTAAATGTATTGCATTAGAACTAAATTATGTAGAAAAATAAAATATTTTTGTTTAATTTTTGGCATTTTTTATATTAATTCCAAGAACTTCTTGATTTACCTTCGTACATATATAATAATTAGAAGCTGGGCTTCGCTCAGCGTAGGCGCTCGTCCAGTGGTCATCATCCATTATAAAATAAAAATATAAAAAAAAATAAAAATTGTTTTTATTTCTTAATCATTTTTTACATTTTGTGTTCGAGTCTTCCCAGTAAGTAATCTGAAGTATACTTGTGTTGGGAATGGCCCGCTTCTTCCCATATGCATACTCTATGATTAAGTTAGGATAGTTACATGATTTAAGTTATTTAAAGCAAAGAAAATTATATAAAATTACAATATTAACAACTGAAGGTTGTTATTGCATGTACAATTTTACTAATGTTAATTTATAATGTTAGGAAAATTACTCCATTACTATCCATTGGCGACAAGCACCACAAAAATTTAAGAGTTGGCTCTATGTGACAATGTCAATACGACAGCAGATAGAATAAGGCTCTAATAAGCAATAATATATAAATAATTATAAAATAAATTTATTTTTTTGTAAAAAAATGCTTTTTTTTAGAAAAGGCTCCTAAATAGATAAACGTAAAAAGTACCTAAAACCTTATCTAAATATAAAATTTGATCCAAATCGTTAGTCGTTTCCGAGATACAAGTAATAAATTTATATATAAATATACAAGGATTGCTCATTTAATATTATAACGTAAGACTTTAAAACATTAGATTTTAAGGCTAATCACTAAGTAAATAGAGGAAATAAGCTAATTCGTCTCGTTTCTTCATTTTAATCAATCTTTTATTAGTTACAACTATATTCTTTGAAATTTAGTTAAAGTGGTCTAATCTCCATCCGCTATAAAGAGGACAAGAATATCTAGACAACAGTTTTACTAGAAGTTTCCATTATTCGTGTTTAGTTGTTTATTTTTTTGTAAAAATGAAACATATATTTTGAAACTAAGATAAATATGTTGGGACATTAATACACAGCACCACCTAGTTCCATGGTAAGCTACGATACTTGTGTTATGAATACCAGATAGTTGATACACTACACATATATAACTTTAAATATATACATATTATAAATATAAACACCCATGACTGGAGTACAAACATTCGTGCTCATCACACATATGAATGCCTTCAGCGGGACTCGAACTCGCGACCGTTGCCACAGCAAGTAGGGTTACTACAAGCTGAGCCAAACATTTCAAGATTTCATTGTCAGCGACTGCCGAGCTACAGGTGGCTCGGTTAACAATTGAATTCTTAGAAATTAACCGCGAGGTGTTATGGTACTTTTAATTACACTTTAACGTAGTAGAGCTTTCTTTATAGATGTATTCTAATCTATCTATTAATCTAGAAGCAATTTATGCCTGGAACAGTTTTAAAAGATCACAATCGGTATTCGCAGACTCCTGGAAATCTACAATTAATTTCTTGATGACTAACTCTCTTAAAACGAGACAAAACAAATTAGTCACTGTCTATTATTGTCACAAACGGTTCAGAAAAATACGTGCCCTTATCGTTCAGTTTTCATTGTTGCGCAATAATAATAATTGTTGGAATTCTTATTTTTTAGATAAACACTAAAATTTATTACTCCTTCACTCCACCTTGCGTGACATCTATACCTACATATAATAATATTCTGAGTCGAATCTGTACATTATATACTTTTTGGAAAATCTTATTGAAATAGACATTATTATCGATACAGAGGCCGAATCTATAGTTTTTAGAATTTTCGTCTATCCGCCTGTTTGGGAACGGTTCAGGAGAAACCCACTGGACAGTTTTGATGAAATTTGGTATGGTGATAGCTGCTTATGCGGATCAACATTTAGGATACTTTTTACTGCGGAAAAATATCTCATCTCTGAGAAATCTATGTGGCTTGCAGTGGATGGATGCGAGCTGCCCAGGACCGGGAAGGTTCGCGCTCAGTGGCTTTTGCTCAACAGTGGATGGCATTAGACTGATTGATTGATTGATATACCCTATAATACTCGCGTTATCAAGACGTATAAATCATCAAAATCGCTTAAGCTGATTAGTCATTACGAGCGTACATAGGGTCGGATATACCTACAGGTGAAGGTCATAACCCTGCTTTAAACTTCGCCGCAGTCGAGTAAAAAAAATTATTATAATCCCAAATTTTGAGCCTCGAAGCGCCGACGGGATAACTGCTGGATATCTACAGTAGTTGTTGTTAAATTATTGTATTATCTGAACTTAAATAATTAATTTTGTCCCTTTTATAGCTTATTTTTTGGATGAACTCAATAATAATCTTCGTAATAATCTTTTGCATTTTCTCATATTACGCTACATGTATGTGTAGAAAGCAATTTCTTGAGATATCAATATTAAAAACCACCTTTTTCGTAATTATTTGTTTGTATAAACAAAATATAAACAAAACAACGAAACAAACCTATTTCACTATTTATACTCATCCAATGACACCTTACGTGCCAAACTACAAATGTCAGTTTTATCAAAGAGCAATATGCGCACCAAGAAATAGTGTTAATTAGTTCTTCTGAAATTGACGAAAACATACATATTTTAGATAAGGCAGTTGATTTAACGATCAGTGATGTGATCGATGTTTTATGTTTCAAGCTATTTTTAATTTTATTTTTGTATGACAATACTCGACTTGAAGTGTTTTGCTGTTTGTCGACGTCTTCGAATTGTAATAGGTACTATATAATTCATTTTCTAATTTGTGCGTCTACGTTTTAGTTTTTAACAGTTCTGTTCCATCCAAACCTCTGCCGAGATATAATGTAGCTCACGTAACAATATCATCCTCAAGCTCAAAACTCACGGTCATCCATTATTTTTGGTAAAAGAAGAGGTATTCTTTTAGTAAAAAGTTAGCCAATAAATATATATTATTACTCGCTCTGCTCGGGTTCGTGCCTATTTCCGCTTTTAACACTTAGTATAGATTTTTCAGTGACGAGATATTTTCACACAGTAAAAAGTATCCCATATAACGGATAACCAGCTATCTGTCCAGTGGTTTTCTCGTGATGCGTTCCCAGGCGAACAGACAGATAGAAAATAATTCTAAAACTATAGATTCGGCCTCTGTATCGATAATAATGTCTATTTCAGTAAGATTTTACAAAAAAAATATTTGATGTACAGATTCAGCTAAGTTACAATTTTATTATATGTATACATTTTGTAAGTAAATATTATAAGCTTTTTTAAAGCTTTTTATATTATGTCATAGTAGACTACCTTATTAAGTTAAGGACAAATTTATCTTTTGACAATCTCAAACTCTCATATTTTCAAAGCTGTAAACTCGTTTGCGAGCTTATATCAATATTAAGAGTATGTAAGAGAGCTAGTTCAAAGAACGAGTGGGCAACAAGTTACTTGAGCTGCGTAAGCGAATTTTACTCAGGCCACTGATCTTTCAAGTGCACTCTGCTATCAGGCTTGTTAATAATTATAGAATAATAGTTAATTTTTATTAATACAGCGACATAGAATGATAATAAATTATAGTTATCACTAAATCAAATATGCACAGAAAACGTATCTCACGTATCAAATGCGAGGAAAAATACAATAGTATACTTTTGGTATATATTAATTAAGTAATAACATAGCAATATAATAAAATTGTGTTAATAATTATTATTTACAAAATCGAATAAAATTAAAAAATATCTTAAAAATAAAAAAAATATCACTCATTGAGGTTAAAATGGGATAAAATATTATTCATTTAAAAATAAGTTTTTTTTCGACCAAGTTTCATTACGTTTTCGTTTATGTATTGACACACAAGCCTATAAAATCACCATCGCTGCCCCAATCTGACCACCATCCTAATTCAATCTATCTCATCTAAGATCAAGGGATTATCCCATATTCCGAACAAAGTGATCAAAGGTTTAAAAAACAGCCGCACTTTCTTGTCAGGTTTTAGTAATAATCTCCAATAATTGTTAAATGAAGTACGGCGAGTTGAAACATCATATGGATCAGCCAGAGTACACTAATTTCCATTCGATATCATACTATGTGGCTCGAAAAGTATGTAATTTTTGGTTAGTATTAATGATTAATCTATTTTGGTGGACAATTATGTTTGGTTGGCCACTAAAATACAGGTATTTTGGTAATCATCGCTAGTTTTCCCAATAATCAAGTCGAGAACGCTTCCCATTTTGATATTGTCGTTTAGACAACATAGTTTATGGACTTATTATGATTTTACAGGTTGCAGGAGTAGTAATATTTTCAAAAAACCAACTATAGCTAAAAATAAACTACTAAAACAATTATGAGTCATTGTTGCGCGAAAAGCTGATGTTGTGTAAAAGCTACTGAGAATTTCTAAACAGGAAAATGCAAAGCTACACTCGACACGATCTGAGATTCGAGCCCAAAAACTCAGGATGTAATCATACATTTATTTATTTTTTACATCCAATTAAAACGTCGGCGCCACTTACACTAATTAGATTATACATTATAAAATATTACAAGCATAAAATACACAAACAAAACAAAAGTACTACTTGGGTTCTGAGAGCATGCTGAGAATATCTAAGCAACTCGAAAACCAAAGTTGACCACTTGTTATTGAATTTGTCCTAATGAGAATTATTGTCCAAGATCGCGTTGAACGATGCCAATGAACGCGGTATAGGTGCCATGATTCGGGCAACAGTGCGACAATATGGAACAACAAAAAGCTTATTTTTTCGGGGGCGAATATTATTAATGATTGGGGCATGAATGCGACGCAGTTGAGCATGAATATCCGGAGCATCAACGTCTCCTCGCAAAATTCGGCACATGGTTTTTAATTGCTCGCAAGTCCGTTTGACTTCCAAGGAGTTGAAACCTAAGCAACCTAAAAGAAATTGTTCGGGTATATAAAAGGGTAGTACATGCCAGCCACTAGACTAAGGTAGTTAAAATAAAAACCGTATTATGTATAGCTTTCAATTCTTAGTTTTATCATTTTTAGGCGTGCCAGTGGAACAATTTACCTATAAATACCAATATCGCGCAGAAATTCAAAACTTTAAAAATCTAAAAGTCATACTAAAAACAAACAGATGATGATAAAAAAACAGATATAGATATCCGTTTTTTCTTTACATAAAGTCATTAAATAATAGGCTTGTCAATCGTATTGTGTCAGTATCACTTTATACTAATTTAGTACATAACACAGTAGCAGTTAATATGGGTGTTTTAAAATTTAACTGTTGATTACTTATTGTATTATGTTACAACTTCCTCAACAAGATGAATGAGAGAGTGATTATATGTGATTCTTGAAATAATGAACCCCCCTATATATTTTCTGCGCAAATTGTTTTCTAGAACGCAATGTGCTTATATAACAAAAATTGGTATTGCATTATCCATTTTACTGTGTTTGGTTTGGTTTTTAAAATCTAGGTATCTATATATATACGAGTATATTAGAAATGATCTACATTATTAGGAAGACACGTTTGGCTCGGTTTGTAGTGAGCCTTGTTGCTGTGCCAGCGGTCGCGGGTTCGAGTCCCGATGGGGGGTTTCATTTGTGTGATGAGCACGAATGTTTATACTAGGTCATGGTTTATATTTGTAATATGTATGTATTTAAAGTTACATATTATGTGTATGTGCCTCGTAGTTTACCATGGAACTAGATGGTGGTGTGTGTTAATGTCCCAACAAATTTATTTTATTTATTAAACGTTTTAAAATGTTATTCAAATTACCTAATAACTTAGTTACTTAAGTTACTCGTAAATTCTAAAAATATTGTTAAAATTTGCAACCAATAACAAGTAAATATCGAAAAGAAAAATAAAATTGTAGTCATAATTACAAAAATGTTTCATATTACTATAATTTTATAATAATAAATTTAACTTATATATATATATATATATATATATATATATATATATATATATATATATATATATATATTATTTCGTTTATCTCGGAAACGGCTTTAACGATTGGGATTAAATTTTGTTAATTCGTGTATATTGTATTGAGCCCTTTTTAACGTCCCACTGCTGGGCACGAGCCTACCTTCAATACGAGGGGGTTCAGCCCATAGTCCACCACGCTGGCCAAGTAAACATAATATGGCCAAGTGAATATAAATATATAATATATGAAGATAAATTAAAAGTATTTCGTAATGAATTTTGCTACATTTACTAAGCATTTTATCTTTTAACAGTTCTATAGATTTAATAAACGACTAGTTGAATACTGATTAAAACTGCCGCCCCTAAAACAAATGCAAACGTCGCGTGGGAACGTTCCATTGTTCGAGAACATTTAGCATTATACATATAAGAATTATATTGGAAACATTATAGTGAGAATATTAGACATCGTATTGAGTTAGTAAATTGCTAGAGAATTCAAAACCAAATGATAATAGGTATTATCACTAATTCAAATAATAGCAACAAATTTGAAAATCTAATCTCGGTATTAAAAATATTAAGGTATAAGGAAAACCTCAGTTTTATTGCTGATAATATTTATTTCTATTATGGCTGTTATTTACCTTTACGTCCTTTACCTCGGTAAAGGCTTCATTTTATATAATAAATAAATAAAATGTATGAGAATTAAATAATTTGCAAAACACATTAATTGGATTTTATGTGTTTTTGTGTAGAAAACGTGAGATTCCAGTATCGCTCGTTAATTAATGTTAAAAATTGTAAACTTAATCAAATGAACGAATGTATCCAGCAAGGGATATCTGGAAGATTATTACACTCGTTAACTAGATTGCTTATAAGGTTAATTTGCATTTATCTATTTATACAGTATATATCTTAAATCTTATATATACTCGTATATAGTTCTTCTGTACGTGTGTTTGTTTACCTATTCCTCCTAAAGGACTGGACCGATTTGGATGAAATTTTGTGTGTATACCTCAATGGGTTCCTGGATGGTTTAAAAATACAAATGGACCCAGTAGGTGGCGCTGCATTCGGCGTGCCACTGATCATCTCCTAAACGGCAGGGACGATTTTAATGATATTTTTGTATATGTTCGAGTGGGTCCCTGCAAGGTTTGAATTCACAAATGAATCCTGGTGTCACTAAATTTTCCTAAAAGACTCCATTTTCCGAGCAATAAATAAATTTAAATTGTAGATTAAGTAAAATAAAAATCGATGTGTTCCTATGGGTATGTTTCCTATGGACTCCGAAACAGCTGGAGTGATTTTGAAGATATTTTCAGGTAATCTTCAGATTAGCCCAGCGTGTGATACTGTGTGTGTGTGTGTGTTTTGTTAGCGATCGGAAGTTTGGTCGCGGGCGAAGCCGCGGGTACTGCTAGTACGTTAATAAAATTCTAAGGGAGTCGAATTTGTATATTATAATTTTAATTTTTTTTTTGGAAAATCTTATTGGAATAGTCATTATAATCGATAGAGGCCGAATCTGTAGTTTTTAGAATATATGTCTGTCTGTCTGTCTGAGAACGCATGACAAGAAAACCACTGGACAGATTTTGATGAAATTTGGAATGATGATAGCTGGTTATCCGGGTCAACATATAGGATACTTTTTACTGCAGAAAAATATCTTATCTCTGAAAAATCTAATCTAAAACCTAAAACGTAACTAGGGACAAACCCAAGCGGACGTGGTGAATCGCTAGTTGACATATATTTATGTTGTAGTATTTTTTAATATAAAACAAGTAAAATTGATCAACAGCAGTTACATCAAAATCAATGCAGTATATCACCTTAATCTACTTTACTTATCTATTTCATAATGTTAGTTCTCGAGCTTCAGTTTACCATGGGACACTACTTCCCTTGTTATATGTTTTTACATAGAAGAATATTCTTTAGAATATTCTTCTTATACGATAAAGGAAAATATCGTGAAGAAACCTGCATGTCTAAGAGAACCTAGCAAGTTTTCGAAAGGCGTTAAGCCCACCAACCCGCACTGGGCCAGCGTGTTGGACTATGGCGTGATCCCCCTCGTATTGAAGGGAAGCCCGTGCTCAGCAATGGGACGTTAAAAAGGGCTGAATACATTTAGGTATATGTAAAGAAGATAATATCAATATGTAAATATAAGTATTTATTTACTAGCATTTGTCCGGACCTAAGTCAAAAATGGTAGCCACGACTTAAACTTTAAGCTACCCGAAATTTACTGCAATATCGAGTGTAAATAAATAACAAAAGACTCACAAAAAAGTTTCGCATATACGTATTAGTTTGTTTCCTGTTGTATGTAAAAAACATAAAATATTTTTATAACATTGTGTAGCAAAGCATTTATATTTTATGGCTTATTTACAAGGCAGTAAAATATTTTATCAGTGCTACAGTTGTAACTTGTATGCTGAAACATTGTGAATCATAGATAAGTTATAACCTATTACTTCTATTTAACTTTAAATTACTAAATTTTCAAACTAACCGTAACCGAATAAATTAAAAGAAATCTAGACATATAATAAAATTCTGATCGAATCTGTACATGACATATTTTTTGTAAAATCTTATTGAAATAGTCATTTTTATCGATAAAGATACCGAATCTAAAGTTTTTAGAATATTTATGTTTGTCTGTCTGGGAATGCATTACGAGAAAACCACTGGACAGGTTTTGATGAAAGGTATGATGGTAGCTGGTTATCCGGATCAACATATACCATGTAGGATACTTTTTACTTCGGAAAAATATCTCATCTCTGAGAAATCTATACTAAACGTTAAAACGTACTTAGGGACGAACCCGAGAATAAAAAGATTTTTGTTTATTGTAACAACAAAATTTCACCCCTAAGGCGGAATAATTACTTTTGATATTTATAAATGACTAGTATTACCCGCGGCTCCGCCCGCGTTTAGATGACCAAAAACCAAATTTTTAGATTTTACATATTAGTAGGTATATACTTACAATGCAGTTTTTGTATGTTTTCCCAGAAATGAGATACTTTCCCGCGGTAAAAAGTATCCTATATGTTGACTCGGATAACCAGCTATCATCATACCTGATTTCATCAAAATCTGTCCAGTAGTTTTCTCGTGATGCGGTAACAGACAGACAGACAAAAATTCTAAAAACTATAGATTCGGACTCTGTATCGATAATAATGTCTATTTCAATAAGATTTTCCAAAAAATATTTATTATACAGATTCGACTTAGTTACAATCTTATATATAAAATTTCCATGTCACAATGTTTGTTACCGTACTCCTCCGAAACGGCTTTACCGATTTTTACCAAATTTTATATGCGTATTCAGTAGGTCTGAGAATCGGCCACTATCTATTTTTTATACCCCTAAGTGATAAGGATAAGGGTGGTCCTCCCAGACCTCCCAGACAGTTTTATTATAGATTTTAAAACCAGATAATTGTATGTTTTTATTTAAAAGAATACCTACTTTTTATTGACTTATAAAAATAGAACAAAAAAGTAAAATTGCATTGTGATTCTAATTCCGGAGCGTTTTTAATAATTACCTCATCTACATCTTAACTGTAATATCCATTATTACTAGGTAATAAAGAGCTTATAATATTTTAATTCTTATATTTCTAGTACAAATTATACGTATTTTAGCCAGTGGAAAACCCACATTTTATTATATTGTGTCATTAAAACTGTTGTTGTTAAAAAACGAAAAAAAAAAACAATTTTTTAATATTAAAAATTCAGTTTATATATTATTAAAGACCCTTAGACTTAGACCTGCAATGTTAACAAAAGAGAATACTTATAATATTACAAATATTTGTAATTGATTCTGTTTATAACCCCCGACGCAATTAGAGGCGAGTTATAAACCTACAAACGGATGAACCGATTTTAATTTATATCTTTTTTGTGATAGAGAATGTTCTTAGCTATAAATAAAAAAAACGTCCACTCGTTTGCAGGCTATCAGCTCTTTTCTAGATGGTAAAAATGATATGAATTATGAACAATTTCCACAGATCTAATCGATTCGAAACTTTGTATCCCGTTACTTCAATGACATTGCATTGTTGCTGCAGTGTCACTCAGAATCTGCAAGAAACCCAACTATTTATATATCTTACTAGCGACTCATCCTCGCTTCGCTCGGGTACGTCCCTAGCTTGTTTTCCAATACATACTTTCATCCCCATTTTCACCCCTTTAAGGGATGATTTCCGTTTAAAAAGTACCCTATGTCCTTTCCAGGGTCTCAAACTATCTTCTTACCAAATTTCATCTAAATCGGTTGAGTAGATCCAGAGTTTATCCCCTAGAACGTCACAAACTCACAAAACCACAAAACTTTACCCCTTTATAATATTACTCGTAATATAGATTACATTAGAGTATAGTAGGGGAGCCCAAGAGGGGATTTTCTGTAGTTACTCGAGCGCGGCAGATTAACATAAAAGAGGTTACCTTGCACTCTATTGAGTACTTTCACCACAATATAAGTCTTCTATATAAAGGGGCGCGTCTAGGCTAGCCTTTTAAAATATTTAAAAAATGTTTTGATAAGGTAAAAATACTTGAAACCGTCAGATTAAGGTGTGGTAGGCTAGTCACATCCTGAAAAGTGTCCAATTTAATAATCTGCCGATTTGCACAAGCTTAAGAGGCAAAAATCATCATAAACTTTATAGTCGATTTTTGCCTCTTCGGCTTGTGCAAATCGGCAGATTATTGAATTGGACACTTTTCAGGATGTGACTAGCCTACCACACCTTAATCTGACGGTTTCAAGTATTTCTACCTTATCAAAACATTTTTTAAATATTTTAATCGGCTTCCCTAGACGCGCCCCTTTATATAGAAGACTTATATTATGGTGAAAGTACTCAATAGAGTGCAAGGTAACCTCTTTTATGTTAATCTGCCGCGCTCGAGTAACTACAGAAAATCCCCTCTTGGGCTCCCCTACTAGTAGGAGATCCCGATGTACTTGATATATCTTGTTTAATTTCTTATTGCTTTTTGTTTTATATGGGTTTTTTCTAACTGCTAACTGGAGGAATAGTCCTCTTGCCTTACTCCCGCTCAACACTCTAGGGAGATGGGTGTAACTGAAAATCAGCGCTGCTTGAGATTTCGGTCTTAGCAGCATCAGCTGAGTTATTACCCTTTGCCATAAGTCAGTTTAAGCGTTTACTGATTCTGTAAACTTTTTTTTTTACTCTTTTTTATGGCAATAAATACTTTTTTATTTTATTTATTTATTTATATATGTGGTCGACCCCTCATTCTTTTTCCATGAGAAGCACATTTTTTTAAGCCATAAAACATATTAACAATACGAACCAGGTCGACCTTTGATAGTCGTTGTGGTCGGTTTCGGCAGACCTGCTGTCAGGGCGTTGTAGTTGAGTGCGGAAGCGATCCTGCAATGCCCAATTAAGACCGGGGAGGTTCTGTTGGGTTTTAGTGGGTAGTACTGGCATTTCTAGCCAGTGAGTCCCACATAACCACCTGTATGTCTACAGGTGGTATGCATTTCCCAACATAAAAAAAAGTGGAGATTTCACCAAAAGTTTGCTCCAGGTTATTTCTATTAAAAAAAATATTATTTATTATACCAAAAATATAACCTAACAGTCTAATGAGATGAATGATTTTTTCTATAATATTATTAATAACAGCACTAAAATTATTCTTAATGTCTGAAAACGTTTTATTTAACTCTCGGATGCAACTCGGAACTCCTGTGACCCTTCCACTGGGACTACCATTTGAGAACCGGTGCTTTAGAAGTCCCCGATTTGTAATAGGTACCTACTCCATGAATAAATTCTAAATTATTTTTTTTTTAACTTCAATACAAACATTAGACTATATTTTAAGAAACAAATATATATATATATATATATATATATATATATATATATATATATATATAAAAATATGTAACACAACTTACTGTCTCTTCGCTCGGTTGCATCCCTAGATACAAAACTTGAACTGAAGTCGATCTGTAGTGAGCATACCTCATTTAAATCCGTTCAGCACGTTTGTACATACTTAAAAACTGCTATTTTGCATTTATTGTCTTTTGTCCGCGGCTTCGCCGTATAAAAATTTAAGAGCTGTAGCGTCATCGTCATACATACATACATTAAAAACCATGTCAAAATAATAGATTAGAAAACAATACTTGGACATTTTAATTGATAAAATAACAAGCGTTTTTTTTAAATGGAGGTATACGATTGAAAAGTAAGGTGCGTATAGCACGCGAATGGTACTTAGAAGCTGCACGATTTCCGCATATTTGTGTATCGCTCTCGTGGCTCGATTGTATTGAATAATAACCAGATAGCCCTTACGTTCACGCTTTTATAAAAATGTGGTCCTTGTTTATTATGTAAATTGTTTCTATGGGCAGAAACAGTGGAAGGAGAGGTCTTATTATAAGGTAGATTGTAATATAACACAAGTGAGTAGTGACTAGCTCTCTATTTGATCGAGGATGGATGATTCTTGATCTTGATGATCTAAATGATTTAGGCTTTGGTGGAACCAAGATATTTACGATTTTTACGGTTTTGAGCTTTACTTATTATAATAAGTTGCTTATAAAAAGAACAAAAAAATATATAGTGATAGTAATATTATGCTTTTAACTGAACTGAACTTGATTTTGGATGACTGACAATGTAGCGCCGGAGAATTTCTTGAGAATGTTAAAAATTTCCGTTAAAATTGCATTGCATGCAATAAATAAAAATAAATATTTTGGGACATTAACACACAACACCATCTGGTTCCATTGTAAGCTACGAGGCTTGAGTTATGGATACTAGATAGATGATACACAGTACACTACACAATATAAATATAAACTTTAAGTAGGCAGCAAGTAGTCACTACAAACAGAGCCAAGCGTGTCGTCAAATGTGATATACAAAATATTATGATTTTCACCATAGTAACATTATTTTGCTTCCACTCATTAATTTCGCAGCGATTAGCGACAACATGATATCGCATACAAATGTCCCAGCTCGCCCAAACTGGACTTATTGGCCATTGTTCTAAAACAAAAGCACTGTCATGCAAAAAGGGCTGAACCATCTCGTAAAACGTATATCACGATAAAAATTAAATTATTTTATTCCTTATCACTACAATGTATGCGTGTAATATATGTATAGAAATAGATTTGAGAGTTTTTGTCTAACGGTTATTTACTACTTCAGTAAAATAGTTATTTTATTTACATTATAAATGAGCACTTTTATTTAATATCAGGCTGCTGTGAAGCCCAAAGGATGGTTATGTGTTTGATCTGTATGTATGTATGTATATTTGATCCTGTGTTCCGTAGTAATTATATTAAACGGCTAAAACGATTTTAATGATTCATACGTTTTTAGATTGGTCTTGATAAGGCGAGTATCATAGAGTATACATTTATCAACAAAAGTAACAATGGCGGATCTTAAGCCAAGCCAATTTGTGTCTTGAAAAATACTTTAACTCCCCCATTGAATCCCATGAATTCTGTTTATATTTTTTAAATAAACTTTAATTACTGAGAAACAATAATTGATATGAATATAATATTGAAGGGTTGTTTTATTGAAACTCGCTTTTCACCCCTCTCGAACTTACAAGACGGGGACATAGATGGCGCTGAACGTTTTTAAATCGCGCTATCATTTCGTTCCGACGGGAAGGATGTAGTACTCAGAGCTTGATCTGATCTCAACTATGAGCTACTAAATAGTCAATTTTTGTAAACGGGCAATCAAATCCCGTTAAGTAGAAAATATAAACTTGTTGCGATGCTATTGAGCATGGTGGTATGTACGTCTATAATAAAATAGTATGTTATAACGAATCACGTTTTTAAGACTTAATAATAAAGTTATTGCAACAAAATCACATCCCGCGGGATCACCTTGATCTACCGGGATAGAGCCATAGTCTATCCACATGACTGAAGATTCCATTATTAACATTAAAATACACCACTTTATTAACAAAAATACAAACTAACAAATAGATTTTCACATTAATAATATTATTTGCAACTGACCATTAATTCGCTTGATGCGTTTCTGGGTGCCTAAAAGTAGCCTGTGTTGTCCAGATCATGATCTGAGTATTATCGTAATCTGTCCAGCAATTTCAATATATTTTCCATTTGCCTATGTACGTTTAATATATAATACATATACTATTGCGGATTTTTCTACATAGGTACTTAAGCATTAATAATAATAGTGGTCGAACTAGCGACTCTCACTTCGCTCAAATTAATTCCTAGGTACCTAATGGTAGCCCATATATTACTAAAGGCCCATTGGTAACGCGCTCGCTTGGAAAACCCAGTGAAGCGGGCTTAAATCGCGGGTCTCGCAACTTTGATATTTTCATGTGCGAATAATTTCTAACATGATTACTTACTTATGTTGAAGGAAAACATTGTGAGGAAACCTGCATGTCTGAGAGAACCTAATAAGTTTTTCAAAGACATGAATTCCGCTAACGCGCACTTGGCCGGCGTGGTGGACTATGGCCTGATCACCTTCTTATTGAAAGGAGGCCCGTGCCCAGTAGTAGGACGTTCAAAAGGGCTAATTTTTTTTATACCACGTCGGTGGCAATCAGGCATGCGGCCCGCCTGATAGTAAGCGGTTGCCGCAGTACATGCGCGTTGCCGACCCTTTAAGAACCTATTTACTCCCCTTTTGAAGGACCCCATACTATAGCCCTCTGGAAAAACCCCGGCATGGAGTTCATTCCACAGCGAAATGGTCCGAGGGAGGAAATTCCTCTGAAACCGAACTGTACGGGACCATTTGGGCTGCAATGTGTGAGCATGAACTCGCTGTCGATGGCGAGCGGTGCGATGATAGAAAGTGGCCGTGGGCATTATTTCGAATAATTCTTCGGAACACAACCCATTCTACAAATGTAAATATATAATATACTCTAGATCATATCCTATTTGTGTACTTTTCATCCAAATTCTTTCAGTCATTTCTTTTTCATCCACCATCAAACTATATGCTTAAGTTTGATGAGTGATTCTCCGATTAGTTTAATTCCATAGGTATGATTTACTATCATCTATACTAATATTATAAAGAGGTAAAGTTTGTGAGATTGTTAGTTTGTGACGTTGTAGGAGATCTCTGGATTTACTGAACCGATTGAGATGAAATTCGGTAAGAAGATAGTTTGAGACCCTGGAAAGGACATAGGATACTTTCTATCCCGGGAATCATTCCTTAAAGGGGTGAAAATGGGGATGAAAGTTTGTATGGGGAATCAAGCCCGGGACGAACCCGAGCGAAGCGAGGATGAATCGCTAGTATATGAATAAATAAATAAGATTTGAATAAGAATTATAAAGCTAATCATTTAAAAATTAATTTCTAATTTAATGTGAAGAAGCAAATGCACACTTAAAAGGCTATACCTACTAGACTTAGAAGTATAAAATTTTACAAGCATATATTTTATCAACTAACATAACTCACCAGTAAGAAACGTAAATTTGTAAATAGATGCCAAAATTATTATTGAAATACTTCATCTTAGTTTACCCAAGTGCTCTTCGAGACAAAAAAAACATTACACTACTCCCTCGAGAGTATCTAATTTGTAAAGCAATTCATCTGTACATATTTTGTGTCCATCCGTGTACTAAAACGATTAGGATGTGTTTTGTAAATAAACTAACACGCATTACAATACTCCCTACACTAACCTTCCTAAAGTAATAATTCAAGGAATATCTCATCAAGTAACTGGTTGCGTTCTGATGTTACCGGTTTATGACCGGTTCATCCCAGATGAGCACGCAACTACAATTGTTTAGATTAACCATATTATTATATATACTAGCAGAACCCGCGGGTTCGCTCGCGCTATAATTACGAGAAAAAACTAAAAAGATCATTCATACAAGCTTTCATGCCCTATTTTACCTCCTTTATAGGATGAAATTCGAAAAATGCTAAATCACGTATTCAATAATGTTTAACCAAATTTCAAGTAATTCTGTTCATAAATATTTTTTGAGTTGTATTACAACGTATTTTCCCGTGGGAATGAGATAATCTCCCTCGGTAAAAAGTAAAGCCCTCCAACTATCTCCACACAAAAAATCATGCCAATACGTCATTCCGTTCGGACTTGAAAAAAGAACAAACAATCAAACAAACAAACACACTTTCACAATTTTATAGTATTAGTATGGAAGTATGGATATTTATGTACATGATCTTAACTCGAAAGATTGTAAATAATTAATGTCGAAATGAAATCATTACTATCCAATTAAATGCTCTGAGATTAAATCTGCTAAGTCTTCGTTTAATTACTACGGGTTAATTAGTAAATATTAAGGCACTGGAGTTTTAGATAGAAATCTTTATAGCGATCTCAATCTGGTAGTTTTTGGAGTTCCGCTAAATTTCTCACCGGTCGTCTAGTTTGCCGTGCCATCTAACTAATAACTATTGATAAAATAAATAAATTATGTTGGGACATCAACACACAGCACTATCGTGTTCCATGGTAAGCTACGAGGCTTGTGTCATGGATACCAGATAGTTGATTCAGTATACATATATAACTTTAAATACATACTATAAATATAAACACCCATGACTGGAGTACAAACATTCGTGTTCATCACACAAATGAATACTCCCAGCGGGACACGAACCCGCGACCGCTGGCACAGCAAGTAGCGTCACTACAAACTGAGCCAAACGTGTCGTCAATGATAGTAAAGATATTTGAAATGCACTGCTGAGATCTTCACTTTAGTATCTTGCACTTATGTTTAGTCTAAGAACCGGTTTGGCAGACACGGTGATTTGAGAGCACTTGTGAATTTTCATTTTCATTCATATGAAATAAATTATTATTATATATATATATATATATATATATATATATATATATATATATATATATATATATATATATATATATATATATATATATATAATAATTTTAAAAAATAATTCTTCTTTATATTTTTTTACGTTTTACACTGCCATTATATGAACACTTGGATTTTAAAGTTCAACACTGTTCCCTACTGATATCTTCCATCGAGACAGACTTAAGTCAATGTGCAATTGAGACTAATTAAAGAACCAATGTCGCAATTAAATGAACGAGGGAAAACACGGAGATTGGCCAAATCCCAGATTATTGCTTTGTTGTGGATTGGCCTTTGGTATATGAGGTTTAGTTTTAAACTAGTTTTATCCCACGCCATTGCTCGCGTAATAGAAATGTCAACAAAATCAGCCGACATATGCTTGCTTGCCTTTCTCAATTTATTGATGAAGAAATTATCGATTTCTCATTTTTTTTTAATTTTTAAGAGTGTATTTACAGGTGGACCATACAATGTTTTTATTTTTTCAAAAAGTAGATAGAGTTCAAGACGAAAAGAATGAGCCCTATCTGAAAATTGAACGTAATTTTTTTTACGTCCACTTGAAGTTGGGGTTATTTTCAGCCTTCGAGACCATAAAACATACTTTTCTCGGAAATGGCTAAACATTTCAATTTCATTTTTTTTTATTTATAATATGTATTTTGAAGATTACATAAATTATTTAAATGAAAATCAAAAGATTATTCTAGAAATTTATTAAAATTGTTTTTATTATTAAATATTTATTAATCTACTAGCATTGCCCGCGGCTCCGCCCGCGTTCAGATGACCAAAAACCAAATTCTTATGATTTTACATAAAAGTATACTCTTACATTACAGTTTTTGTATTTTTTCTCAGAAATGAGATATTTTTGCGCGGTAAAAAGTTTCCAAAAAATATTTAATGTACAGATTTGACTCAGTTAGAATTTTATTATGTGTATAGATAATAATTATTAATGTTATGCACACAAAAGAAAATCATACGTCCCGCGCCAAACGTCATTATATCTTGGTCGTCAATCGTCATACTTTTGCCAGCCTGCCTAGCACCTGTGTAGACAATCACCACAGAGTTTTTAGGACGGCGCTCGATGTCTTGGATTAATCTAGTGACGCGACAGTATTTATATCAGAGTAAAATAAAATAATTGTAAAAAAAAAACATTTTATAAACAAGCTTTTATTTAAAAGTTTTAAAAAGAATAAAATTAACTTTAAATTAAATCAAACACATCAATTTATTACATCGCACAATTTATATGATACAAAAGCTTCTCTATCTATACATATAATAAAATTGTAACTAAGTCGAATCTGTACATTAAATATTTTTTGGAAAATCTTATTGAAATAGTTATTATTATCAATATAGAAGCCGAATCTATAGTTTTTAGAGTATTGTCTATCTGTTTACAAACGCATCACGAGAAAACCACTGGACAAATGTTGATGAAATTTGGTATAAAATATACTTTTTTCGGTATTCAGTCACCCGATGAGTTTTTATGTAGGATAAAATACAAGATAAATTTAAAATACAGATCTGTATGAAATACTCGTTGTTCAATTATTTTTAGGAACATTATAATTTTGTGGATAGTCAACTTTTTTTCTAATATTTTAAAATCAACCATTTGTGGTTTTTCATTTACATTACATAGTATGTAATATGAATAATCCCTAATTCTTTTCATAACGCTGTCACGCTTGTCTAATGGATATCATTTAAGGAACGAACAAGTTATAATCCCAGTTGTATACACTGAGATCACTTGCTACGGTCACGTTCCGAGTAAATAGCTGGTCATCCGGATAAACATATAGGATACTAACCGTCAAAACGTACCAAGGGACGAACCGAGGGCGAGTCGCTTGTATATTATACTTTGATTATAATTTATTACAATTATTATAAAAAAAGGTATCAAATCAATAAAAAAAAAAACAAATAAACAACATATCTTTATTACAGAGGTAATCAAAAACGCACAATAAAACAAAAGCTAATCTAAATACACCATTTAATGCCAAACTAACAATAACTGGACAGCTAGTATTACATACACTCGATTCCTCTTTCTTCCATAACAATTAGATAAAAATCGATTTTGATCAAAATCGGTATTGATCAAAACCGATATTACTCAAAACCGATACAGCAATTTCAAATTCCTTTGGCGCTCACATAAATGCAGTCTCCCTATTATATTTACCATAATCATTATAAAGACAAACCTACATTTTATATGAATAAATAGGTATATTTTAAATAATGAAATATTGTATCGAAATAGAATATAACATCATTATGCACACATACTGTATCGCATGAACATAAACAATAGGGATATTTTTTTTAAATATAATAGCTAACATTGTTATACAATTGTAAAAAAAAAGTACGCAGCTCCAAAAAACTAAAATTTAGTATGAAAAAAAAACGCCCGCCATCTTGCGAGCTTTGCGTGACGTCACAGTATGATATACACAGAAATGACGACTCAATTTGTAGTGGGACAAAATCGCCAATAGCTCTGATAACACTTTGACGTCATATTTGGTCTGACCAATGGCGTGCGTTTCAACTACTTTGAATTTAAAGAAATTACATTAAAAATTTTGATGAAAGCCTATGCTTTATTCAAAAGCAATAAAGATTATTAAAAATAAATATTTTACGTTTATTTAAATCACACGCATATTCCCTATTGTTAGTGCGATATGGTTCTATTTACAATATTCTCATAGTAAAATCGATTAAATATTTTCGCTCTAGTAATAGAAAGTACCAAATCACACTCACCATCCAATAAATT